>CM022302.1:183872941-185122941 GCA_011799875.1 Thinopyrum elongatum | reverse complement strand
CTACCAGTGCAGAGAATGGCCCGGTTGTCAATAAAAAGGTAGGGAAAATAGCTAAGATGGGTTAGCCATGTTTACTACAACATGCTTAATACATCAACCGTACAAAACATAGCCATTGCAACAGGTATTGGTAAGATTGAACTGGTCAGTTCATACTTGGTAAGTCCCAAGGGGTAGTTGCTGGGGCACTTCATATCGGCCAGAGCCTGCCCCAAGTCGGTGATAGCGGAGGCAAGGTGTTCCTCCGAGTCAAAACGTGGATCAGTGCCACTGACATGTGTACCTAGAAGAAGTAAGTAAATTTTAGAAGCTAAACTGCAATTGCACAAATGATGTAAAATACTGTAAGACATGGGATGCAGCTAATCTCGATGGCAAACAACAGCATCCCCCATTATGGCCCTACGTAAGTACATGGAAAGGCGTGTTAACTACAACAGGGTTAGCATCCACCAAAAATAGCAAATGGAAATAAAATGACAACATCTCTAGTAATATCTTCATTGCGGAGAGTAGCACGGTAGCATAGGAACATATTAAAAAATGGATACAACTGTTAATTACAACAGGATTAAGAACATCCTAAGTCATGTATTGTAAGTTTGTAGCTGGTATTGGTGAAATTGAGCTGAACAGTTCATACTTGAACATCACACAGTGTGCAGTACTGAACAAGGCACATTTAACTACAGGCAACCTAGTATAGCCATTGAAACTGGTACTGATAAAAATGCAATCGACGGAGTTAAAGATCTCAAGGCAAGTGCTGCCAGAGCAGAGAATGGCTCAGTTGTCTATAAAAAGGTAGTGAAAATAGCTAAGACATGTTAGGCCTGTTTACTACAACATTTTTTAATACATCAACTGTACAAAACATAGCCATTGCAACTGGTATTGGTAAGATTGAACTGGTCAGTTCATACTTGGTAAGTCATGAGGGGTAGTTGCTGGGGCACTTCATCTGGGCTAGAGCTCGCCCCAAGTCAGCCGCGACGGAGGCGAGGTGTTCCTCTGAGTCGAAACATGGATCAGTGCCGATGACATGTGTACCTACAAGAAGTAAGTAAATGTTAGAGGCTAAACTGCAATTGCACAAATGATGTAAAATACTGTAAGACATGGGATGCAACTAACCTCAACGGCAAACAACACCATTGGCCGTTATGGCCCTGCGTAAGTACATGGAAAGGCATGTTAACTACAACAGGGTTAGCATCCACCAAAAATAGCAAAAGGAAATAAAATGATAGCATCTCTAGTGATATCTTCATTGCGGAGAGTAGCACGGTATCAAAGGGACAGATTAAAAAAATGCATACAACTGTTAGTTACAACAGGCTTAACAGCATCCTGAGTCATGTATTTTAAGTTTTTAGCTGGTATTGGTGAAATTGAGCTGGACAATTCATACTTGATCATCACACAATATGCGGTAGTGAAATAAACAAGGCACCAACATGCTTAATACATCAACCGTAGAAAACATAGCCATTGCAACTTGTATTGGTAAGATTGAGCTGGTCAGTTCATACATGGTAAGTCCCGAGGGGTAGTTGCTGGGGCACTTCATCTGGGCCAGAGCCCGCCCCATGTCGATGGAGGCAAAGGCGAGGTGTTCCTCCGGGTCGACACGCACAGCGGTCATCGCGCCATCGACCGCCATCAGCTCCTCGACCTCCATGTGATATGTGGTTGGGCTTACGCGATGATGCTCTGGAGTAGGGGCGGTGAGGATTTGGAGGTATGAGGACGTTTCACAGGCGCCATTTGAGCAATCGGGCCAGGGCCATGATAGAGATTGGTGGGTTACCTGACTGGATCGACGAGGCTTGGGCAGAACGTAGATGTCATTGAAGCTATAGTTGCGGCGGTGGCGGTTTGAGCTGCTGGGAGGGGGGCAGGGTGGGGAGATACTGCAGAAATGTGATGGGTGGGGATGTGGTGGGAGGAATAAATTCTGAAATCACGTGCCGACTGAAAATTTTGCCACGAAACTTGAAACTTGCGTGGGATAAACACACAACGTAGACGAAGCGCGTAAAATACTTGTGTACGAGAAAAGAGAAAATTGGCGGATCCGGTCTTCAAAAAAAATCTACACGTGTAGTTGATTAAATCGGTCAATAGCGGTCGTGATGGTACGCTTGCTTTATTAGAAAACATCGCACAGGTAACTGACTTATGGATCATTAATGCAAAAAATGCACACGGTACGCCATAGAAACCGTGTGCCTTGTGATCTTCTAATAATTCTTATATCTATCAGCATCTACAGCTGCACCTGCAAATTTAAAAATCTCTTTCATTGTAGAAGGGCTGTTTAATGTACACGAATGAGGCAAATGTGACACTCAATGAACAATCATCGATTTATGAAATGCAATCAAGTGTCAACCTGCCTCGCTCATATAGCCAGAATTGATCCTATGCAATAAAAGAGAAGCTTGCTGCCATCCACCGGCGCGACTATTTAAGCCAGTGAGCTGCCAACTCGCGCGGCGAGGTGGGACTAAAAACTAGTTGCGGCCAACTCGTCTCTGGTGGCTTCGGGTGGACATTTCAGTAGGATTTAGGGCCGGGGTACGGCTACAAAACTTCAGTGAGCACATGCTAAGCAACACCCAAAGCCCTAAAAGGATGAGCTTATTGACATTGTACATTAATAATAGATAGTACCAACTTAAATTTACTGGATGCTAGTAATTTGCTATAAAACTAGTAAGTAGTACTAGTAGATGCTCGTAATTAATTATACAAACTTATGGGCGACACCCTCACTAAATATTTCTCACATGCTGGCCAGGCGTAATCGTTCTCCTTTTCGGCCTTGTCGGCGGCAGCCTACTGTGCTTGGATCTCTGTACAGCTCTCATCAGTGTCACGGTAGCTACAACCACGATCCTAGCAGGTGGAGGCATCAGGGCATGCTAGCCAGACGCCATCATTCTCCTTCCTAGCCTTGTCGGCGGCAGCTGACTGTGATTGGATCTCCGTCGAGGTCTCCTCAGTATGTCGTGCGGCCTCTTCTTTCTTGCGGCGGCGGAACTCTCTTTTCTTGACTGCTTTATGCCTTTTCCGCTCCTTCTATGCGGCTTTGGCCGGCTCTTGCTCCACTGCCCATTGAGCCATGGCAGCTTCAAAGTTCGCCCACGTAGTTGTGCGGCCACATGCGGTGATGAACTCGGCACGGCGGGATGCCATCGCTTCCTTACAATGTGTGCGTTCGCGGGCAGCGAGTATCTCAGTGCAATGAGATGCCATCGCTTCCTTACTAGTTAGTGTGCGGTGCGATGCCATGAACAACACTTGGAGAGAGCTCTAGGGCAGAATGGCCGGACAACCATACAATGCGGTGGTTTTTTAGAGCTCAAGGACAAATGACGAAGACAATTTGGCTTCCCCTACAATCTTGGTCATTCATTATCGCCCACGGTTCATCTCCGCCACCTACAGAAACAGTGTGCTCTCACCCTATTGTGTGTTGTGTTCTGATTGGCCGGAACCCCAGCCATGCGGATCAAGCATGTGCACCATAGGATACACCACGATCGAATGACAATCCATGCCCCTCTCATCACACCCGTGCAGCTGTAGCTGGATTGGATTTATCTGCGCTAAATGTCTAGAAAATGCACATAATTGCCTGAATATGGTAAATGAGCCCGAAAAAGGGCCAAATTTGAACACGGTGATTTGTAGGGTGTATGTTCATCGTAGAAAAAACTCAAGGTCAAAGGACGAAGGAAATTTGGATTCCCCTTCAATCTTGGTGATTTCCCTCTCGAAACCACGAAACTTACTCAGTGATGGTTTGATTTATGAAGAGCGTGCATGATCACATGAGACAAACCTTCTCAAATTTTTACCAGGGCATGGTGAGGCCATACCATGGAACCATGCCAAGCGTCATGTTTTTCAAGCATGTATTTCATTTTATTATAGTTGAAAAACCAATAAACAACATATTTGTGGTTGACTCTTGCCGTAGATATCCTTGGAATCTCTGCTCATTCCTTGTAAAAGGCATGAGAATTTACTAAATACCATGAGCATGGTTTTCCAAAACCGTTTTTGTGCACTTTTTCGTGCACCGATTGTTTGAATTTGAATTATGTGCATTAATGCCTAGAAAATGCACATAATTGCCTAAATATGGTAAATGAGGAAAAGTGCCAAATTTGAACACGATGATTTGCAGGGTGTATGGTCATCGTAGAAAAGAACTCAAGGACAAAGTATGAAGGAAATTTGGATCCCCCTTCAATCTTGGTAATTTCCCTCTCGAAACCATGAAACTTCCTCGGTGTGGTTTGATTTCTGAAGAGCGTGCATGACGACATAAGCCAAACCTTCTCAAATTTTTAGCAGGGCATGGTGAGGCCATAACATGGCACCATGCCAGGTGTCATCTATTTCTAGCATGTTTGTCATTTCTATAGTTGAAAAACCAAAAACGACACGTTTTGTGGTTGACTCTTGCCACACATATCCTTGATATCTCTGCCCATTCCTTGTAAAAGGCATGAGAATTTACTAAATACCACGATCATGATTTTCTAGACCATTTTTGTGCACTTTTTCATGCATCGATTGTTTGAATTTGAATTATGTGCATTAATGCCTAGAAAATGCACATAATCATCTAAATATGGTAAATGAGCCTGGAAAAGTGCAAAATTTGAACATGGTAATCTATAGGGTGTATGTTCATCATAGAAAAAAACTCAAGGATAAAGCACGAAGGAAGTTTGGATTCCCCTTCAATCTTTGTGATTTCCCTCTCGAAACCACGGAACTTACTCGGTGATGGTTTGATTTATGAAGAGCGTGCATGATGATATGAGCCAAACCTTCTCAAATTTTTACCAGGGCATGGTGAGGCCATACCATGGCACCATGCCAGGCATCATGTTTTTCATTTTTCTATAGTTGAAAAACCAATAAATGACACATTTGTGGTTGACTCTTGCCACACATTTCCGGGAGATCTCTGCCCATTCCTTGTAAAAGGCATGAGAATTTACTAAATACTAATAGCATGGTTTTCCAGACCATTATTGTGCACTTTTTCATGCCCTGGTTGTTTGAATTTGAATTATGTGCACTGATGCCTAGAAAATGAACATAATCGCCTAAATATGGTAAATGAGCCCGGGAAAGTGCCAAATTTGAACACGGTGATCTGCATGGTGTATGTTAATCATAGAAAAAACTCAAGGATAAAGGACGAAGGAAATTTGGACCCCCCCTTCAATCTTGATGCGTTCCCTCTCGAAACCATGAAACTTTCTTTGGTGATGGTTTGATTTATGAAGAGGATGCATGAAGACATAAGCCAAACATTCTCAATTTTTTACCAGGGCATGGTGATGCCATACCATGGCAACATGCCAGGCATAATCTATTTCTAGCATGTTTGTCATTCTCTATAGTTGAAAAACCAATAAGCGACACGTTTTGTGGTTGACTCTTGCCACACATATCCTTGAGGTCTCTGCCCATTCCTTGTAAAAGGCATGAGAATTTACTAAATACCACGAGCATGGTTTTCTAGACCGTTTTTGTGCACTTTTTCATGCACTGATTGTTTGAATTTGAATTATGTGCATTAATGCCTCAAAAATGCACATAATCGCCTAAATATGGAAAATGAGTCTGGGAAAGTGCCAAATTTGAACACTGTGGTTTGCATGGTGTATGTTCATCATAGAAAAAAATTCAAGGACAAAGGACAAAGGAAATTTGGAACCCCCTTAAATCTTCGCGAGTTTCCTCTTGAAACGATGAAACTTTCCTTGGCGATGGTTCGATTTATGAAGAGCGTGCATGATGACATAAGCCAAACATTCTCAATTTTTTACCAGGGCATGGTGATGCCATACCATGGCAACATGCCAGGCGTAATCTATTTCTAGTATATTTGTCATTTTTATAGTTGAAAAACCAATAAACGACATGTTTTGTGGTTGACTCTTACCACACATATCCTTGAGATCTCTGCCCATTCTTTGTAAAAGGCATGAGAATTTACTAAATACCATGAACCTTGTTTTCTAGACCATTTTTGTGCACTTTTTCATTCACTGATTGTTTGAATTTGAATTATGTGCATTAATGCCTGCAACATGCACATAATGGAGTAAATATAGTAAATGAGCCCCAAAAATGCCAAATTTGAACACGGTGCACTGGAGGAGGTATGTTGATCACAGAAAAAAACAAAATGACAAACGAGGAAAGAAATTTGGATTCCCCTTCAATCTCGGTGATTTACTATCACACACGGTTCATCTTCGTCGCCTCTGCGAGCCGTGTGCGTTCACCCACACATCCAAAAGGAAAAAAGAAAACCATCATCCCCTGCCCTCTTCGTCCCCACTCACTCACCGCGCACGGATACGTCTCCAACGTATCTATAATTTTTATTGTTCCATGCTATTATATTATCCATCTTGGATGTTTTATATGCATTATTATGCTATTTTATATCATTTTTTCCTTGTTTTTGTCTTCTACAGAAAATCAATACCAAACGGAGTCCAAACGGAACGAAACTTTTTGACGATTTTTCTTGGACCAGAAGAGGAAGCTTCGGGAGGAGGCCAGAAGGGCCATGGAGGAGCCACAAGCTCGGGGGCCCCTCGTGGCTGCCTTAACCCTAATTCAAGCTCCATAAATGCCCAAATATTCCCCGTATACCAGAGGGCACACTAAAAATACTTTTCTGCCGCCGCAAGTTTCTGTCCTCATGAGATCCCATCTGGAGACCTGTTCCGATACTCTGCCAGAGGGGTATTCGATTACGGAGGGCCTCTACATCAACCTTACTGCCCTTCTGATGATGTGTGAGTAGTTTACCATAGACCTACGGGTCCATAGCTAGTAGCTATATGGCTTCTTCTCTCTCTCTTTGATCTTCAATACAATGTTCTCCTCGATGTTCTTGGAGTTCTATTCGATGTAATCTTCTTTTGCGGTGCGTTTGTTGAGATCCGATGAATTATGGATTTATGATTAGATTATCTATGAATATTATTTGAGTCTTCTCTAAACTATTTTATGCATGATTAAGATAGCTTTGTATTTCTCTCCGATCTATTGATTTGGTTTGGCCAACTAGATTGATTTATCCTGCAATGGGAGAGGTGCTTTGTTTTGGGTTCAATCTTGCGGTGTCCTCACCCAGTGACAGAAGGGGTAGCGAGGCACGTATTTATATTGTTGCCATTAAGGATAAAAAGATGGGGTTTATACTATATTGATTGGATCTATCCCTCTACATCATGTCATCTTCCTTAAGGCGTTACTCCATTCGTGTTAACTTAATGCTCTAGATGCATGCTGGATAGCGGTCGATGTGTGGATTAATAGTAGTAGATGCAGGTAGGAGTCGGTCTACTTGTCACGGACGTGATGCCTATATACATGATCATTGCCTTAGATATTTTCATAACTATGCGCTTTTCTATCAATTGCTCAACAGTAATTTGTTTACCCACCGTATGCATTCTTTCAAGAGAGAAGCCTCTAGTGTAAACTATGGCCCCTGGGTCTATTTTTATCATATTATTTTCAGATCTATAAAACCAAAAACCCAAAAATACCTTGCTGCAATTTATTTACTTTTATTTAGTTTTGCACTTTTATTTATCTTTTCTACGTATCTCAATTAGATCTCATCCTTGCAAGTAACCGTGAAGGGATTGACAACCCCTTTATCGCATTGGGTGCAAGTATTTGTTTGTTTGTGTAGGTGCAACCCTTGGTGACTTGTGTGTTCCTCCTACTGGATTGATACCTTGGTTCTCAAACTCAGGGAAATAGTTATCTCTACTTTGCTGCATCACCCTTTCCTCTTCAAGGGAAAAACCAACGCAAGCTCAAGAAGTAGCATGCACTCCTCCGCAAATCTGCACCTCATCAACTTCTATCGCGGCGGCCACCCTTAAGCTCGACGGCTGTCATCGGCGGGCGGCGGTCGTGCTCCAAATGGCACGGGATTTCGCCCCTACCGCTTGCCGCCGCCTATCTGCACCGACTTGCACTGACTTTCTGGACTCTGGTCGATTGGGGTTTTCTGCGGTATAGGGCCGGGGATTTTTCTCATGGATAAGGTAATTAATTTAGCAAAATATTCACACATCTCTTATCGCAGTCCGTCTATCGCTGTTAATCAACCGGCGGAAATCATCGTGGATTCATTTTTCTTCTAGCTGATTCGAGAGTTTTCATTCAACTGTCCACAGTGCAAGCACAAATCAGGCAAGTGTGGTTGCTTCCAGTCGAAAATGAAGTTCTATCTCACCATACCAGATGACTTCAGGGAGCGCTCGGTATGTTCAATCTCACCCTACCACGGTTGGCATGGCCTAAATTAATGAACATATACCATATATTGCTACATTTGGATAAAAGGTACGGTGCCACATGCAGCCTAGACGTCGAAGACGATTTTTTTTCTAAATTAGGCAAATTAATGATGTATTGTTCATTCAATTACTCTCATATTTGCATGAAACCTTTGTTACATTATCTATTTAATTATATATTTTTGTACTTTGCTTTCAGCTATATATTGTTCTGTTCTCTCAATTACTCCCATATTTGCATGTTGCTCTGTTATTTCAATATTTGTAATTAACGATCTTAATTTTCATTTCAAGCAGTAAATCCCTTGCTTTGCAAGAACACGTGTAGAAGGAAATCTTGGCCTTTACTTTGTTGATGACTCCATGGATGTCATATTGACAACGCAACATGGATTTACAATGACAATTAGGGTAAAACTTGATAAAGATGGTCATTCTTATTTTGATGCCGACCTTTGGAGAAAAATTTCTAAGTTTTATGAACTGAAAGCTGGCAATAAAATTCTAGTCTATGCACAACAGCCTGTTCTAATTAACATGGATGTTTACTTCCCCAACGTCATCAGCCGATCATAGTCTGATCGAGGTTAGTGTTCTTTCAACTTTCTCCATGCTGGCATATTACTTAGCAAAATTGGGGTATTTATTCTCACTAACTTATCACTACACTACAAAAAAAAAGACACATCCGTGACATTATGGCCTGAACGAATTTTTTTCTGTCATGGTTATGACACTTCTATGACGATAATTGTGACAAAACCACATTCATAGATGTGGTGGGCTCCTACTTCTATGAAAAAAATCATGACAAAAAATGGGCTTTTCGTCCTGGGCGGGCCGGGGACGCACCTGCATGACATTCTTTGGTCCGTCCATGACATAAAAAATCGTGGTAGAAGTGAGGGCGAGGAAATTTTCGCGGAGTTCCCAGTTATGGTTGGTCGTCAAGGCCGAGGGATGCAGTGTAGTTTGCGCGTTTCTCTCATACATAGGCGCGTGTGTGTGCGAGGCGTTGGCTCTAACTGAACCCGAGGGAGAGGCGTTCGCTTACTGAACCCGAGCGATCGCCTGCTGCTACATACTGAAGCCGATCGATCAACTCCTTGACTGGTAACTGAATCCGACTGACTCCTTCGCTGGTAACTGAACCCGATCGATCGCTGCTGCTACTTACTGAAACCGATCGAACTCCCGTGCGAGACGTAGCTACCGCTTGGGTTGCCACTAGATGAACAGTGTCCGTTGCTGCCGCGCGCACGATACATAGAACGAGTCGAGACGTGGTGTGAGTCGAGCCGGTTGGGTTGGTTGTGGACGAACAGTTCCCGGTGGCGGTTAGATGAACAGGACCCCAGCCGTGTGTAGGTGGTTGCCGCTGGATTAACAGGACCCCGTGGTAATACACGGTTGCCACTGGATGAACAGGACCCCGAGGAGGCCACCACACACCCCAGCCGGTTGGGGGTGGATGAACAGGACCCCATTGAGGCTGGTTGAACTGTAGTCGATGGAGGCTGGATGAACAGTGGCTGGTGGAGGCGGGAGGAAGTCGATGGTGGATGAACAGTAGCCCATAGAGTCCCGTTTTGCGGTACGCCACCAGGGTTCGGTCCTAAGATTTTAGGGGCTCGAGGCAAAAAAATTAGCTAGGGCCCTTTATAAACCAAATGATAATTAACACATATGCATGTTTACATATTTTCTAACAAAAGTTACTCTTAATGTTTTATCGATGGAGTGCAAAACCAGCATGTCAACCGAGTTCCATGATCTAATTATATTAAGTTTATATTACTTTTGTTAAGATTTGGACAAGTTTCATGCGTATATTTCATAGTTTGCCACACAAAAGTTATTTGAACTGCTCCTGGTGGCGTGCAGCTAGAATTAGATTTATAATTTGCAACACTAAAATTAATTTGGCCACCTAATTAAATTAAAGCGACCATGCATTCTCCAATTAGTTTCAGCTCGACTATCATCATTAATCCATGGATCCATTGTCTTTCATCAATCTCCAACAGAGCCAGATTAATTAGTCAGAAGGACAACTACGTCCAACTCTTCTTCTCTGCTAATTCACTAGCTCTCCTATAATTCAGCCACTAACTAGTCACCTATCTAATCTAGCTAGCTCTTGGAAGATGAATCAACATGATGCTTACCTGATCTGTTGTTCAATACTGCCTGTTGGGACCGATGGGTGGTGTTGTTACTCCTGTCCACAGCGACGAAGATGAAATTACCCAGGCCGCCGTTGGAGGAGGAAGCTTCAGGAAGGCCTCCGCGGGAGGAGGCTGTGGCGGCGGGCACGCCCTCGAACTTGCAGGGCTTGAGGAGTCCTGCGTGATATGTGGCTTCGTCGACCGCTCATCTCGTGCGCGGGCCTACGAGAGGCAATCAGAAATTCCACGAATTTAGCGATCGCTGATTTACTTTTTTTTTTTTAGGCAAGCGATCGCTGATTTACTTACCCCTGCTCACTGTACGCTGCTGCACACACTGTTGTATCTAAAATTAGCCCAGAATCATATTTTTCACGGGCCATATACAACACAGAGCACACATACGTGGGGGCCCCTCTCTGTCTTGGGGGCCCGGGGCGGCCGCCCCATGCCCTCCCTCATGGCCGGGCCTGTACACCACACCCCTCCCGATGAACAGGACCCCGTTTCGACCATAGGAGGTCGAAGAGAAGTCCGTTTCCTCCGTTTTGCGGTATGCTAGATACCTCCGGATCAATTGGACCCTGTTTTGACCGTATGAGGTCGAAGAGAAGTCCGTTTCCTCCATTTTGCGGTACGCCAGACCCCTCCTAATCAACAGGACCCCGTTTCGACCATAGGAGCTCGAACAGAAGTCTGTTTCCTCTGTTTTGCGGTACGCTAGACCCTTCTCGATGAACAGGATCCCGTTTCGACCATAGGCGGACGAACAGAAGGCCATTTCCTCTGTACTGCGGTATGCCAGACCCTGTTGCGGCTGTTCCGTCCTGGTCGGTTGGCTCCTGTTGAACAGGACGCATTTCGACCCAGCCGGTTGGCTGCCGATGAACAGGACGCCGTCGCTATACACGTTCAAGACCATGCCCATATGAACGTACGTGGCCGTCTTTTTTGCGATGTGGCTATCGTATGTGTATAGGATTTAGACGGGACTGCCTGAACTGCTACCGTTCCTTACTCGGCCACGGTTCATCGTGGCAGATAGACCGGTCGACCGGTATGTACATACACATCTGCGACCACATAGACAACGGTACATACGCTTCGACCTGTTGGGTCCCAGCTATCAGGGAGGATAAGAATGCACTTCCTTGCGTGCGAAGATAAAGCTGGTGGGTCCCAACTGTCAGGGGGAGGAATCATTTTTTTCACGTAATAAGAAGGTGCTTCCTTGAGTGCGAAGATGTAGCTAGTGGGTCCAGCTGTCAGCCTCACCACGTACAGTCCTCTTCCGATGGCTGTCATTCATTGACCACATTGACGACGCCGCACCGAGAGCACAAATGCGGTGGACGACGGCGAGGCCTAGGAAGGGAAAGAACCGGAGCCGGGGAAGACAAGGTAGTTGTTTCCCACATGAAAGGGAATACGCGGGTTGACTGGTTCGGCTGCGGTGTGAGGCTGCCGTCGCCGGAAAATAACATGTGGTGTGGGTGAGTAAAGGGAAGGCCTGGCCAGTGGTGGGAGTAGTGTGGGGCGGTGATGCCTGCGCGGCAGCACAGCCGGCCACGGGAGGCGGGAGTAGGCGGTACGGCCGGAGCTGGTTCGGGCAGCTGGAGCAAGCAGATCTGAGGTTGAAGAAGAAGCACGATAGTTGGATTAAGATTCAACGGTCTCTGCTGCTAGAATCGTTTGTTGACTAAGTTGACAAAGCGATGCGTATGCGTCAACTTAGTAGGCCCACAAGTCAGCCTCCAAATCAGGTGGGTCCCGGCTAGCAGCGTGAGGAATCATTTTTCTTGCATGTAATAAGGAGGTACTTTCTTGCGTGCGAAAATGTAGCTGGTGTGTCTCAGCTGTCAGAGGGAGCAAACTTGTTTTTCCACGTAATAAGGAGGCACTTGCTTGCGTGCGGAGATGTAGCTGGTGGGTCCCGCATGTCAGTGGGTGTAATCATTTTTATGCGTAATAAGGACGCACTTCCTTGCGTGCGAAGAAGTAGCTGGTGGGTCCCAGCTGTCAGGAGGAGGAAACATTATTTTTTCGCGCAAAAAGGAGGCAGTTGCATGCATGCGTCCATGGACGTGGTGCGTCCCCACTGTCAGCCTCTCCATGTATAGTCATCTTCCGATGACTCTCACTTGTTGACCGCATTGACCACACCACGCCGAGCGCACTAAGGCGGTGGACAATGGTGAGGACCCAGACGGGAACAACCTGGAGATGGGGAAGACACAGCAGTAGAGTCGCAGACGGACAGGAGTGCGAGACTTGACTGGTTCGGGTGCGAGCTGGGGCTACACTCGACAAAGAATAACAGGAGGTGCGGAGGAGTGGAGGGATGGCCTGGCCGTCCGTGGGGTAGCACTACAAAAAAAGACACATCCGTGACATTTTGGCACAAACGAATTTTTTTTCTATCATACTTATGACACTTCTATGACGATAGTTGTGACAAAACCACGTATCATCATAGATGTGGTGGGCTCCTACTTCTATGACAAATAATCATGACAGAAAATGGGTTTTTCGTCCTGGGCGGGCCGGGGACGCACCTGCATGACATTCTTTGGGCCGTCCATGACGGAAAAAATTGTGGTAGAAGCGAGGGCGAGGAAAATATCGGGGAGTTCCCGGTTATGGTGGGTGGTCAGGGCCGAGTGATGCATGGAGGTTTGCGCGTTTCTCTCTCGTAGGCGCGTGTGTGTGAGTCGTTGGGCTCTAACTGAACCTGAGCGATTGCACTAGTTACGTTACTGAACTCGAGCAATTGATCGATCCCTTGGCTGTTAATTGAACCCGAGCGATTCATTCACTGTTGACTGAACCCGAGCGATTCCTTCGCTGCTGCTGCTAACTGAACCCGGGCGATCGATCACTGCTGCTGCTTACTGAAGCCGATCGAGTCCCCGTGCGAGATGTAGCCAGCCGGTGTTGGGTTTCCTCTTGATGAACAATGACTGTTGCTACCGTGCGCGTGGTACGTAGAACTAGTCGAGACGTGGTGAGTCAAGCCTGTTGGTTGGCTATGGATGAACAGTTTCTGGTGGGGGTTGGATGAACAGGACCCCGTGGTAGTAGAGGCCGTTACCGCTGGATGAAAAGGACCCCGATCAAAGAGGTGGGGGTGGATGAACAGGACCCCGTGGAGGGCTGGTTGAACAGTAGCCGTTGGAGGCTGGATGAACAGTAGCCCATGGATGAACAGTAGCTGGTGGAGGCTGGAGGAAGTCAACGGTAGATGAACAGTAGCATGTGGAGGCTGGAGGAAGTCGACGGTGGATGAACAGTAGCCCATGGAGGCTGGAGCGAGGCACTAGACGGTGGATGAACAGTAGCCCGTGGAGTCCCGTTTTGCGGTATACCACACCCGTCCCGATGAACAGGACCCCGTTCGACCGTAGGCGCTCCAACACAAGTCCGTTTCCTCCGTTTTGCGGTACGTGGCCGTATTTTTTGGCATGTGGTTGTACGTACATGTACACGGTTTATAAGGGACTGCCTGAACTGCAACATCGTGGGCTCTACTACTACACGTGCCGCTGCTTGGTCGGCCACGGTTCATCATTGGAGAGCGACCGATTGACCAGTATGTACGTACACGTTCGCGACCAGACAGACAACGCTACGTACGCCTCGACCGGGTAGGTCCCAGCCATCAGGGAGGATAAGGAGGCACTCCCTTGCGTGCGAAGATATATGTGGTGGGTCCCAGTTGTGAGGGGAGGAATTGTTTTTTTTGCGCGTAATAAGGAGGCACTTCCTTGCGTGCAAAGATGTAGCTGGTGGGTCCAGCTGTCAGCCTCACCGTGTACAGTTGTCTTCCGATGGCTGTCGTTCGTTGATAATGTTGACCACACCGCATGGAGAGCACCAAGGCGGTGGACGATGGCGAGGCCTGGTTAGGGAACGATGCGGAGCCGAGGAAGACGAGGCAGTGGATTCCCACGGAGAGGGGAGTATGAGGGTTCACTGGTTCCACTGCCGTGTGAGGCTGCTGTCGCCAGAGAATAACACAGGGTGAGGGTGAGTAGAGGGAAGGCCTGGCCAGCATTGGGATTAGGGTGGGGCGGTGAGGCCTGTGCGGCAGCACTGCCGCCCACGGGAGGCAGGAGCAGGCGGTCCCGCCGACGCTAGTTTGGGTGGCTGGACCAAGAAGATCAGAGGTTGAAGAAGCAGCACGGCTGTTGGATTAACATCCAATGGTCCAGGTGCTAGAATCATTTGGTGACTAAGTTGACAAAGCCCTGCGTACACGTCAGCTTAGTAGGCCCACAAGTCAGCGTAATAAGGAGGCACTTGCTTGTGTGGGTCCCTACTGTCAGCCTCTCCACTTACATCCCTCTTTTGATGGCTGTCGTTTGTTGACCATGTTGACCATGCCGCACCGAGAGCACCAACGCGATGGACGACGGCGAGGCCCAGGAAGGGAATGACCCGGAGCCAGCGAAGCACAGGAGTGGATGCCCACGATGAGGGGAGTACAAGGGCAGACTAGTCGGTTGTGGGTTGAGGCTGCCATTGCCGGAAAATAATAGGAGGTGCGGGTGGGTAGAGGGATGGCCTGGCCAGCGGTGGGAGTAGGGTGGGCCGGTGAGGCCTGCGTGGCAGCATAGCCAGCTACGGAAGGAGGAAGCAGGTAGTCCCACCGACGCTGGTTTGAGCGGCTGGAGCAGGAAGAGCAGAGATTGAAGAAGCACGACGACGGTTGGATGGGCATCCAACAGTCACTGCTCTGTGTTGACTAAGTTAACAAAGCCTTGCGTACACATAAAAAAAAATTAGGACAGCGTCATCGTCAACCTAGTAGGCCCACAAGTCAGCCTCCAAATCTGTGGAAAATAGCATACAACCCATTTGCCATTATTTTTAATAATTTACAGCCCATTTGTTAATTCCCTAAGGATATTTTGAAGCCCATATTCTTTTTGTTAGCACTACATACCATATTCTGGCCACTGCTAAAAAATTCAACAAAATTTTGCATATTTTGGTGGGGTCCAAACTCTTTTAATCACGAAATTTTAAGTCACATTAAAAATAATTTTATTTCAAATTAAAATACAACGAAATTTTCCCCGCAAAAAAAAACAATGGAATTTAAAATCTTGAAATCCTGAAAAACGAAATTTGAATCTAGTTGCCGGGTTTTTGTGTTTATAAAATTTACAGCCCATTTCTTACTACTTATAGCCCATTTTCTGGTGAAGCCGAATACATCCCTCCTCGTCTTTAAAGATTTGCAGCCCAGCAGGCCTAAGAAAAGCAAGTAGGCCTGGGTTGGGTATTGTCCAAAACAAAATAGAACTGGGCTAGACATTTTCAGAAAGAAAAAAGATATCAACTGGCCTCGTCATGTGCTTAAATAAAAGGCTGGGCTCCGCCTCTACAACTGGGCGAGCACCTGTGTCCCTGTTGTTACAATATTTCTCTCTTTAATAAAGGAAATGGCAAGCCATTTGCCTTGTTTCAATGAAAATATGACAGTCACAACCGAGTTGAAAAGGGCAACAACATCCAACTCAAGCTTACAAACGGTACAAAAGGCCAAGGATTAATTGTTCATGAAATTTAGACAAAAACCAGATTGAACATGGCAATAACATCTAACCCAACCACTATTTTTGGGAGTCACAAACAAATGGATCGGTCTGATCCATAAAATCAACATCCTGTGCGAAAAAATTTACTGTAACATGACCACAAGTTGTTGTAAATAGAAGCCGAGCACGTTCAGAAGCCCATTTGTCCACCTAAAACTTCTTTTTTTGCTATTCAATATATCCGTCCGTGAGAAATTTCTTGTTGAAAACCTTAAGCCTCATGGACAATAGTAACCTCGCATTCAACAGGAAGAATGTGACAAAACTTCTGTTTGCCTGGTTGGATGCATATCCTTCCATCGTTATTGTCCTCAAACGAATGTCATGAGAAATGAGAAAATCCCGGCGCTTATTACGCCACCGATTGATTATATGTTTTTCTCCATGTGTTAGTGCCTAAGTAGACATGAAGATTGAAAACAGTTAAGGTCTAAAAAAAGAGTATGTCGAATGAGCTACAGCTGAATGGTTAATTCTAGTACAATATATATGGGCTTTCGATGGCTAAATTCAATGTGCATGAAATCAACACCTTTATATACAAATTCTCCAGACATGGAAAGCATCACAGCAAGCCAATAATTGTGTTTAGATCATAACTAAACAGTCTGATATATAAGATCTTGACAGAATCTAGCACCATTGATAGGCTATCCATGGACGAACTCTTCATTGAGCATATAACATAATATAAGTACCCAAAGTGTACTCCAAGATGATATAAAACTTATGCGCACAAATAAAAAATGCAGCTTATGATTACAAATGTGTAGATGATAATATACGGTACCTGAATAAGTGTGGAGCCAAACACCAACTTCTGATAATTAAACAGATCAGGAATTACACCCAAGGTCTCCAGTTTAGGCGCAGAGACGACAGTTATTTGCGAAGGTATATAACAATAATGAAGGAGCAACCTTTGAAGTGAAGGGGCATCTTCGATGATGAGTTGTTGTCCTTTAAAACAAATTCCAATGCTTTTAAGGTGAGGCGACTTTATTTGGAGACAACCGATAGGGATTTCTATTCCCAAAACAATCAGCAAGCGCTCTATGGCAGGGCAACTGGAGTGGATGATGCGGTGCAGTGAGGCCTCCGACAGATAAACCACCACAAGCGGAAGTTTTTTTAGCAGTAGGAGTCAAAGCATTTGTACCACATCATCTGGTAGATGGCACCGGGCGAAGGTGGCGGTGTGGAGAGAGGAGGAAAACCACGAGATGGACAACGGTGGTGTGGCCACAAATTCTTGGCCTTCGGTTCCTGGTATGTAATTTTTATGGTAATGGTAGAACTCAAACTGCTAGAGTTTTTTGAATTCAGGGGATGTCAGCCAGGCGTCCACCGTGCAGGGTATGGATAGCAGGTAGCGTGTCGGGATGCAGAGGTGTTGAATGGAGCCCTGGTGGGAGAAGATGATGGCTCTGAGGAGTTCAAAATCATCAATGACAGATAGCTGATGATAGTCAAGATTAAGGGGCGTGGCGCGCCATAGAGGGCGCCACCGAGTTGAGAGGACTTGAGTGCGGCAGCAATCCTTGGTGGGGAGAAGCGAGATGATCTGCCCAAGGATGTCGTCCAGGAGATCACTGATGCGGTCCACCCGAGATTCTATGGGTTCCTCATATCCGGTGGGGGCGGGGGGTCGCCGCTTCTCCCCACACTGCCGGGTGCGGGATCTACAACCGGCGTCGCCGCTGGCGGGAGCCTCATCTTCTTGGCACTAGGGCCAGCCGACTCCATTTTCCTTGCGGGCATCGTGCCGAGCTCACGGGTTTGAGCAGAGTAGCAAGAGACGAGCCTAGTGGCAGTGCGAGTGGGGAAGAAGGAGGGCTGGGGTTTTCTGTAGGAGCGAGGAAGAAGAGGAGCAGGCATTTTCTGTGCGAGTGAGGAATAAGGTGAGCTGGGGTTTTCTGTACGAGTGAGGAAGATGGGGAGCGGGGGCAATTGGGGGGAGACGGAAGCGGGAGAGTCCAGCGAGCTGCGGTAAGTGGAGACAAGGAGGAAGGAGGGTTTTTCTGGGATCGCCCCTCTTCAAGAAATATGGGCTTTTCCTCGTAAAAAACAAAAACAAATGGGCTTTAAGATGGATAGGCTTTTGTATCGACCTAGTCAGCTGCCCATGTTTCGTACTGGATGGCCTTGTACTAGAGGCAGCCCATTAGAGACACTCTCCAGCTCTTCGGCTTATTGTCCATTCGAAAGAAAAAAGAGACGCCTCCAGCTTATGGCTCCTCATCGATAACATTTTTCAACTTGGAAAAAAAGTTATAGCTCCTTCTCGGGCCGGCTTGGCATCCAGCAAATTGGAGGATGCGGTACTGCATGCAGACACTCACACTGGTCGTTGCGCGGCAAAATGAGGGGTCAAATAACAGGCCCACAATATAGATTGTAAAGGTTGACACGCTAGTCAACATTCACACTAAACTAAGTTTCACAACATACGGTATGCATACTATCTAACATTCACAAGCACTTAAGTGCAGCATGTTTACGCATCTAAGTGATTCACAAGACTATAACCAAGACAAAGTTGTGAGAAGGTGTAGAAATAAAGAAAAAACGATCGATGCTTCTCTGAGCAAAGGGCCTCCCTACGCACGCACATGCTTCTTTCTGCTCAATGTTGCATGCACTTTGAGCATGTTGGCAACTCCACCGCCGCCTTGTGTGAGATACTGTGAAGAGAGACAAACCCCGGTAGGCAGGCTCCATTGTATATAGTGGAGCGGACTACTTATTTCTCCATAACAATCGTTTTATATTCTGTGTACGTGTCATTGAGCAATATAACTTTATTTAAAAATAACGCGCCAACGCATCAAGTCGAACTTTGTTTCGTGCACGCATGGTACACGACCTCCATAAGTAAACAACCGCTACACGCTCTCAAATTAGCACGTGGGCTTCCATTTCGTACTTGAGCTCCACCGTATACCTGCGCGGGTGTGGCTGGGCACGAAGCGTGAGTACGTGCACCTATTTTCTTTGTGTACGTACACCACCTATGTGGGTGTGTGTGAGAGAGATACAAACCTAGAGAGATATGGTGTGTGGGTTCATGAGTGTTTTTTGGGGAGGGGGGTGCATGAGAGATAGACAGGGAATATGTGTCAATGATATCTCAAACAAAAAATGTAACATATGCAATGTGTGTGAAACAGAGGCCTGGATATATCATATATAGAGGGGGCGATCCACGAGAAGAGAGTGGAGGTATCATCGGCGTGAGATATCCATAGAATCGAAGAGAGGGATGAAGTGTGTGTGTGTGTGCGCGATCGATAAAGAGTGCCATCGAATTTGTGTTTGCCCACGTCAAAGATATAGGGTGGCTGGCCTACTGGAACGTGAGAGGGGACAGGTGCAGTTTGTCTCTATGACATGGATACCTACCTACAACGTTCGACTATCGGTGTTTGTGTGTGTGTGTGGGGGGGGGGGGGCAGAGACCTACCTATAGAGGTAAAATGACTGGTATATGTGTGGAGAAGGAGAGAGACCTACCTATGTATTGAGGGAGATCAATCAACATCCATGCATATGTGTAGGAGAGGAATAAGGTTGGGAGAGAGACAGAGCTAGAGTGTCGGAGGGTTTGTGGTGGAGTTGCTTCTCACAAATAGTGGGAGAGGCTTGCTAGACAAATGGAGGGCACGATTGTAATATCAATAAGAGAGGGGATGCCTGCCTGTCTGTGCATGTATGTGTGAGAGACGGGTCTGGAGGCATGCAGGAATGATGAGGGGGACGATATGGCTGTGGTAAGCAGACGTAACTACATAGGAAGATCAATCGTCCTATGTCAGAGAAAGGGAGAGACATAACTTGTGAGGTACGTCGATCGGTGCGTGGGGAAAAAGAGTTATAGTCGACCTAGGTATATGTAGGGAGATCGATCGGTATACATGCATGCATGTGTTAGAAGCTAATAAGGCCCGGAGAGAAGGCTAGAGAGAGAGAGGGATGCGGCTAGGAGGTGGTGCGAGAGGCCTACTATATCGAGGGGGAAGGAGTGTGCGAGTATGAGATCAATGAAAAGAGGGGCGGGAGTGTGCACGTGCGTGGAACCATATTAGAAAGAGGGGGGCATGCATGGACGGTGAGAAGAGAAGAGGGAAAGCTTGTGTTTGTGGTAGGCACACCTGGCTAGAGAGGTATATCGATCGGTGTGTGCCGGAAAGGAGCTGGGGGGGCGTACACACACCGTGGGTGAACGACCTAAAGAGAAATGATGAATGTACGCGATGTAGCTAGAGAATGCTGAGGGAGGGTGAGAGGGAGGCGGGTGTGTGCATGCACGAGAGAAAATTAGCGCTAGCTACAGAGATAACAGGATTGTGTGGGTGTAAAAGACGAATAGAGATCATAATTCATTATAAAAGTGGATTAGGATATTTGAACAATAGATCATAGTTTTTTAAACCAACGCATGCATGAATATATATAATGGTGATACACATGGTGTGGTTATGAACATGTTATACTACATATAATATATAGAACATTTATTTGAATTTGTGATAATGTGTGGCTTTTGTAGCTTAGGGCTAAATACTTGTCATAATGTTGGGGGTGGGGCACTATACTTTGTGTGATAAACACAGTGTACATATGAAACATGGTTTAGATTATGAAGATATAGCTAGTACATCAAATATACAATTATTTGGAATCAACATCAAGTGTATTCAAAATTTTGAATTCGAGTTCATATATATAGTACACATAGTTCATATCTAACTCTATAGTAATCATGTGGTGTGTTGTTAAGATAATATACAAATGATGGTTTAACTTGGCAACAATCATGATTGTAGATTCTTATTCAAATAGAGAAACAAATTCAAATTTAGTTCGAATTATAGCGGTAGTATAGACATTTGGAATGCACTCAAATGTTCGTATGAGTAGGTTACATGCATTATACAGCCAGCAAAAAAATTTAATTGGACATAACAAGGATTAATAGCTTTGAATAGCATTTGTACAGTAAAACGGGACACGACTCTCTCTTTGTGTGGTGCGAATGGTTTTTTTTTCGTCGAGGGAAGTGCGAATTGATTTGGTACGTACATTATTACAAGTTAGGCTTGTCCCTAAATTTCACCCCGCGCCTTGTTATCTCGAAAATTCAGATATTGTGCTCCCAAAACTCGCGCCTTCACAACCCGCGCCTTGCTATCCCGAAATTACAACGCGTGCGAAAACTCCCTCCAGCTGCCAAATCCCGACACGTGAAATCCCCCTTCTAACCCTGAGCCAAAAGGGCCGCTAGTTCAAATCGGTGGGGGTACTTTTGTAACACACCCTACATTTTGGACAAGCGCGTCCCTAAGTCATGGTTCCCCCCTCCCATCACCTCCTTTTCGCCATTTGAAATCCCGGCCACCATAAGCTCTTCGCTCCAGCTAAGAAACCCCACCCTCCTCCGTCCGCCACCCCACCGCTGCCCAGCCAGAGCCTCTTCCCCGACAACGTCATCCACCGCAACAGCTCGACATCCCTCATCCACCTCCCCGGATGAGGATCCGTCATCGATCTCGTCGTCCCGCCGGTTCAGCCGCACTGTCGTCCACCTCCAAGGAGCTGCTCCGACGATTGCCTCATCTATCACGGCTACTCCATCCGCACAGCGCCGCCTTAACCTGCTCCACCGGAACCGCATCATCCTCACCGACTCCTTGGACGAAGCCGAGGCCTGCTCGGCGCCACAAAAGAGGTTGTGCACTCATCGCATCGCACCTTCTCCTTAACTCGACCTCCCGGCGCCGATGGAGCTAGATCTCACACCCCCATGGTGCGGCTACCTTGAAGCTGGTGCCGCCACCGACATCTCCATGGTGGCTCTCCCCCAGTGCGAGGCTCCCTCGGCGGCAGCGTCCATACCAGCCAGATCTGCTGCTGCTACTCCAGCTCTCGCTCGCTCGTGTTGCTTCTGTTGCTGCTCTGGCTCTTGCTCGCTTGAGATGCTGCTGCTGCTGCTCCGGCTCTCTCTCACTCGCACTGCTGCTGCTGCTCCGTCTCTTGCTCGCTCGCGCTGCTGCTGCTGCTTCTGCTGCTTTGTCTCTCGCTCGGTCGCGCTGCTGCTCTGCTCTTCCCCTCGCTCGTGCCGCTGCTCTGCTTTTGCCCTCGCTCGTGCTACTGATGCTGGTACACGGGCTGCTACAGCTACATGAGTTGCTGCTCTGGCTCTAGTTCGCGCTGCTCCTCCACGCGCTGCTGCTCCGGCTGCTATCTGCTACTGTGTTCCCTGTCGATCGCCTGCTGATTTAGATCACGGTTTCTCTACTACTAGTGCTCAAGCGGCCTAAACTACATGTGAAGTGCCTCTCTGCTACTAGTGCGTTCAGTTTAGACAGTAACATTCAGATTCCACAGTAAATTTCAGTTTTGACAGTTAAGTTCAGAGTCAACAGTTTTTACCTCATCTATTGTAGTCAGGTGTTTTTTGGTGATGTAAATTTTACATCTATCACTTTTTGGTAATGTATTTTACATCATCTATTGGAGATGCTATTAGAATCCCACTTGAGATTAACGATGTTTGTCTTGTACTGCTTCAGCCTCGATGTCTTACGGCTCGCCGGAGCTGCTCCAACAACGGAACCTTCCATCACAACAGAGCAGTACCCTGGACGCCGTCTACAGACGCATCAGATCTTCCTCCACACCTTCGACAGCCACCTCTGCCGCAACTTCTTCAGCGAGCAACCCAATGTTGCTGAGGTTGACACGGCTACGCCAAAGAGGTTGTACACTTGTCGCATCACTTATTACTCTACATTCATGTCAATCCATTAGGACTATTTTGGTTCAAAGGAAGAAGTGAAGGAAAAACATAGCAATAGGAAATTTTCCTATGGTACTCTACTATTCAATTATTCATGCATTTCATTGAAAGGAATGGAGAAAAACATCCACCTGGACCTACTTTTCAAAATCCTATGCATGAAAACAAGACTAAGTGCATTAGTGATAGAATAACATTCTAAGTGTACACACTTTCATATGGTTTCACTTTAATTTGGCCATGTTTCTTTGCATTCCTCTGCTCTTCCAATTCCTGTGAACCAAAGACCCAAGTTGACAGAAATCTTGTGTTTACGAATGCTCTATTTCCCACGTGTATTCCTATCCTATTCCGGTGTTTTTCCTATCCCTGTGTTTTTAGAATCCTACAAGCCAAAGGAGCCCTTATATAATCACTTCAGTTAAAGATAGGTGTCGAAGAAAACTTTGTGTGGTTTGTCCTGCTCCTGCCGCGATGTCGTCCACCTCACCTGAGCTACTCCATCTATAGAAACATCCAACATACCAGACATCACGACTCCTGACCATCTTTCGCCACCTCAGATCTCCTTCCCTGCCGCCGGCACCCACCGCAACTGCATCACCATCATCGACTCAGCAGATGAACCTGAGGAGTACATGGGTCCACAAGAGAGGTCGCACTCTTTTGTTTCTGCTTATGTTATGCATTCCTTAATATTACCTGCTACTTTATCGTCCTGTTCACCTCTTAGACTCCAAGTCAGGTCCAAATTAATGTTCAAACTTGAGTTTTAAAATGCTTGTGGGGCACATATCAAGGCAGCAATGAATAGTATCTCTGTCTATTATCTGGTGAACCTAGCGTATGCCTATGTTGTTCATCTTGGGTGGGAAACAAACAGTAAAGCAATCATCTTCTGTCTTTTTATTAAATTAAAGCTATCATCAGCCTGTTATCATTATTTTTGGATCTATCCACTGGTTGTTACCATCACTCTAGATTTCCGCATGCTCTCCTTACATAATCTCATTATATTTTTTTCGTATGCATGTCAGATATTGTACACAGTCATGCTGAACATGTGGAGAAAAAGAGAAGAATTTTGCGCGGCAATACAATGTCATGTAGACATCGCTCCATGGTGGGTGCAATGGCAAACCCTCCCCCCCTCCAGATTGTAATTCAGAAGAAGATATCTGTTCTGAGGCGGATTCGGACGGAGCTGACCACTCCTATTTACCCCCCGAGGTGTTTGCTCTAACTTGGCATGATGATGTTGGTCATATCATGCATATGTTGCCTTGTAGTTCCTACTTTCGACATCATATATGTCATCTGCTTAGTTTAGACATGTTCTGTAATGCCACCTATTTAGTTTCTATATCATGTATGTGAATTATGCAATCTCATCTCTTTTAGCCAGCCATAATATATGTGAAATATGCAATGCCATCCTATTTAACCAGGCATCATATATTTGAATGATATCTTGCCAATCCTTTTCTTCATTACATTTCCATTTGTCGACAATGTTTGTACATTCAACTACTCTTCCTGTGAATCAGCCATTTGAGTGGGTGATGGAAAAATCTGGAGTGAAAACAAGGTCTTCAGAGCAGAATGTGCTACCTGTCGAAGCAGATCTCTTGCTAGGCCCCGATAGCTCCTCAGAGATGGATTCAGAGATAGATGACCAGTCCTATTCCCCCATCGAGGTGTATGCTCTAACTTGGCACGGTTATACTGCTCATATCATGCATATGGTGTCTTGCATTGCATAGTTTAGACATCATATACACAATATTCAACACCATGTTCTTAGTTCAGACATCATATATGCGAATGCCCTCTGCTTAGTATATAAATCACATATGTGAATTATATCATGTGATCCTGATTACTTAGATAACATGTATGTGAATTATGTCATGCGAACCTATTTACTAAAGACATCAAATAATTATCTCATGCCATCCTGTTTAGTTAGTCATCATATCTTTGAATTATGTCATGCTATGCTATCCAGTTTAGATAGACATCATATATGTGAAATTATGTCATGATATCCTTTTTAGTTAAACAATATACATGTGAACTATTTCATGCCCTCTTTTTTCCACACTATCTATTGCATCTGTCTCTCATACAAGGTCTGTACATTCAACTACATTTCTTGTTTATCAGCCATTTGAATTGGAGCGGGTGATGGCAGTATCTAGTGGAGTAAAAACACAATCTTCAAATAAAATAGTGCTACCTCTTGGTGGAGATAGCATCCCGGTTGTACATGCACGAGAACCAACCATACCACACATAACCCAGACTCTCGCAGATTGTACCCCTGGTGCGATGGACAGAGAACCAACTTCACCCAATCTAACCCCAACCCCAGCAGATAGTAACCCAGTTCCAGATGACACATCACCATCTCCACCACAGAGCTCCCAAACAAGAGCAGTTAGTAAGGCAGCTCCAGTGCCCAAAGCGCCAGTACTACCACGACAAACCCCAACTCCACTAGTTAGTACACCTATTCCTGTGGACGAAGCACAACCAAGTATTCATAGTTTAGCATCTATCGCATTTGATGTTGTTAAATCCTATGTGCGTATCTTCCCATCATGGAAATATTATACTGGAGATGAAGGAAAATGCCAGTTGCAGGTGTTCGTCCAGGAGTTATGTGTAAGTAATGTTATTCATGGCAATTACTTTGCTTTGTCCCATACATTCTACCTCCATGCTGGTTATAATACAACAAATGTTCCCATTTTTCTCTATAGAGAAGGACCGATTTGGAAACTCAGGATGAGGTAACCTGTGCTAATATCTCTGCTATCTTCAAGAATGCTTGGTGGCAGTATCAGAATTACCTGAAGAAAACATACTTCACTGGCAAAGAAACTCATAGAATTCCCTTACATTCTCCTAAGACACATTTACGGGACAATGACTGGGAACACCTTGCTCTATACTGGTCCCGAACCAGGAATGTGGTAAGGTCTATGAGCTCATTTTTTATTTTGAAGTACTATATGCCTGCGTCTTACTGTACTCTGTTCGTGTAGAACAAGTGCTTAAACCTGAAGAACAACTGTTCTCATTTAAGATTCCATTGCTATGGTGCATACTGATTTGCTCTTGTATCACTGTATTTACTCATACAAACTTATTTTTAAATTAAAGGATCCAATCGAAACTCCAATGGCACAACAGGTATGTTTAAGCATGTTTCTTTAACAGGTTTGCTCTTCTAAATTGCTCTGTTGATTTCAATTTCAATTGTGTATACAGTTGACTTCTCATATCATGCACATTACTAGCATCACAATAGAGCCAATAGTGCTGTTGTACATGTATACCCGTGGCACCCATCTGAAATCTTGTTGTGCCGTGTAGTTTCCCACGCTTGTATTCTTACAATGCTGCTTTGTCTTGAACTGATATGATTTGAACCGTGTCTCTATTTTGATTTGGCAAGATAATGCAGTGACCATAGGACATAGATATATGTTTGTTTGATGCTTTTATTATGTACTACTTGGCAATAGAAGACTTGGTAGTTTAATCCTGTCCACCTTACTACTGAACTGGTTCACCAAAATGAGTTTCATATACTACATGCTAAACCTGTTATGTGTCTGCTTGTTTCTTCTTTTAGAATGCTGACAGAATATTGGGGAAGAGTACCTTATTAAGCAATGGTAAAGGAAGTAATGCAGATAAGGTTCGGGATAGTGAGACATCCTTGTTGGTCTCCAACAAAGCTCATAAAACAGCAAAGGAAAACTATCTTGAAGACAGTGAGACAACTCCAAAGTCCTGTCTTGGTGTAGTGTTCGAGTTACTGGCCACTACCGCTGGCACAAGCTCTTCGAACTCACTGTCTAAATCAGCTCGGTTTCTCGAGTCTCAACTACAAGCTGAAAGACATCGATCAGCTGTGCTACGACAAGAAGCTGAAGGACTGCGGAAGTCACTTGAGAATTCAAATGCATACTTTCTGGTGCAACAGCAAGCATTGGAGGATTTTAGCGCCAAACAAGAGAAAGCTAATAAGCTTGCTAAGCTTATTGCCAGCATGGTGAATACCCAGGATAATGTTTCTTGAGCTCTTCTGAAGTTGTTTCAGTTATGGACTTGTTTTACTGTCATTTTTATTTGCACTGGTGGCCAATTTAGACGGCCAGTGTATGTAATATGCGGCTTTGTTCCCTATATTTGCACTGGTGGCGAACTTTGATGCCCAGTGGATGTAATATGTGTAATAGCCGTAATAGCCTAGCGTTAGTTGCTTGCTTATTTATTCCCTTATTGTCTTGTTTAGTTGTTTGCTTGTAGTCACTGCAGTTCTTTTTCCATGTTTTTCTAGTGGCCACAAAAACCTATTTTTTATAAGTAGGCCACAATAACCATGGGCAACATACGGACCGTTGTAACCATGGTCCTGCTACCTACTGTAGTGACCATGGGCCTCCTACGGGCCGTAGGATCCATGGGCCTTCTACGGGCCGTATAGTCAATGGGCCTTCTACGGGCCATATGATCGATTGGCCAAACATGGGCCGTTCTATTCGTGGTCAAATAACGGTCCTCAAAATGGGCCGTAAACGGGCTAGAGTGGAAATCGTCTGTTTATGGCCCGACCATAACGGGCCGTTAATAGGCCGGAATGTATAACGGGCTTAATTCTATCGACAGGCATCACGGGTTGTTAATGGGCCGTATTTGATGACGCTATGAAAATAGCTCAATGGGTTAACGGGCCACAAATGGGCCGACTGTAACCATGGGCTGAATTTGGCCCACAAGCGAAATAGGACAGTAACGGACCGTAAGTAACCGAATGCTGGAAATGGGCCCAAGAATAAATGGGCCCTTAGAAGGCCGAAAGGTAACACGAGCTGGAGACAGCCCAATGGAATAATGGGCCGCTAATGGGTGTAAAGCGATACACTGTTCATTATGGGCCAGTTTCACCATGGGCCTTTAATGGGCCCAAGGTTTCAAAGGGCCTTGTATGGGCCGAAAGACGTCATGGGCCATACATGGTCCAGAAGTTACAATGGGCTGGAATCATATTGGACGGCCCAGATGACGCTACTAGGCCCAATTCTGATAGGCCATAACAGGCCGTGAGTTAGTGGGCTGTAAATGTGCTATATGCAAACGGGCCCTTAACAGGCTTTCCGTGGGCTGGCCCGCTACATTTTGACCAAGTCAAACGGGTCGGCCTTTTCACCTGAATGGGCCTCTGTTGGGCCGTGCCATGTGTCGATGTATCATAGGCGCCTCCCGTCCAATGAGTGGATGACATTTGTCCCAACGCTGAGCCGACATGTGGTTCCTCTAGCCATTGAGAATTTTACATGTGGAAAATCCCCATTGGTCCTGGCTGTTAACCGGTTATCGGATCTAAACCAGAACCCAATAGCTTAACGGCGATCCGTTATGGTGGATGCCATGTGTCGGTTACCTTTGACGAAAGCACTTCCATGACGCGCCATTTATCGTCATGGAAGTGGACACTTCCGTGATGATAATTTTAGTATTGTCATGGAACACTTCCACGACAACACAGGTATGACTATCTTGATTCTGTCATAAAATCGTCATGGATGTACATGCATGACAGAAAACATGACCTACTGTGACAAACACGTATCATCACGGAAGTGGTTTTTTTGTAGTGTAGTGTTTCGCTCCGAGGCCGCAAAACAGCGCCGTTGGACGCCGGAGGCTGGAGCATGCGGTCCCACCAGCACTGGAGGAAGAAGACGAGAGAATGAAGAAGAATGCAAGCCATTGGATGTAAATCCAACGCCTTGCTTAGGCTTTGGCCTATTCGCCCACATGTCAGCGAGTCCATTTGGTGGGCTGGGTGAAACAATAATGTAGCGTCTATGCAGCCCATTTGTATGTTATGTTAGAATTTACAGCCCATTTACATTATTTTTTTCAAAATACACGGATTTGCTGGGCTGGGTTATCATGTTGGGCTAGACGGAGAAGTGTTATAAAAACATAAACACGTGGTTGCACGTCTATTACTGCATTGGTCAGTAAAATATGAGCAAGGTTATGTTCACTAGGAATTATTATTATTATTATTTTGTAAGAACTTATCATTTATGAAATAAAATAATATTTTAATTTGATGAGTTAATAAGATGTGGGGTATTATTATCTTTTAGGCTAGACGTGGGGCAGTTGAGTTGGTTCTAGGGAAAACTAATGGAAGAAAAATCAGAGTACCTCAAAAAAGAAAGTGGGAGAAAAATCAGAGATAGGATTAATAAAAAATTAAAAAAGGAAGTGGTAAGGTCTATACAAAGGTTGGATGAAGGACAGGTCAAACAGGAACCTTAGGTTGTTTAATATATATATTTATATATATGTAATAAAATATAAATATACATACTATTATAGAAGGGAAAACATAGGAAAGGAAAAACCGCACTGGAAAAAAAATGATACACCTGCTGGATCCCCATAATCATGCTGTGGGCCGCGGATGTCCTAAGAAAATAAACCTGCACTGGGCAGCCATGACCCAGTTGATACCTACTGGACCTTAAAAAAAGGAAACATGGTAGCCCAGTGAACTAGTTACATATATAAGCAAATAGCCACTCAAAAAATAAAAGGCAAACAGGTTAATGGGTTCTTAGACGAAATATTTTGGATAAAACAGATAATTACAACACATAGGATAATACATGAAACACACAGATGATAAAGGTGCTTAAGCAGACAAAGTACACCATCTAGATCTTCCTGGCATGCTTGATCATTACGCTGCGGCTGTCCGTGTACTCCTCGGTTATGGGAATAAGACATGCCCTCATGTCCAAGATCCGCCTATACATGTCGTAGCATACATATGCATCCTTGGCCGCGTAGGTGATGTAGGCTAGATTCAGATGTACCTCCCATGTGTTCAGGTCTGTTGTATCCAAGTCTTCTTTCATGTCGGTGTAGCAGGGGTCGATGATGGCCGCAACGAGGTCAGCCACGGAGTCCTTCTCCTGCCCGTTGCCGTTGATCTTGTATTGCTTCTGGATGTCAATGAGCTTTTTGCACCAGATGGTCGAATCGTAAAGCACAATGGCGTTCTTCCTGCTCTCCACCGCAGCGAAGGTGCGGTCGGTGGTGCCAATGAAATGTGTGAATGCTCTAGAACCTCTAATGGCCCTACAGTAATGGTAGACGAGAACCTCGTCCCGCACGCATACCAGGGTGATGGCGATCTGCTGGTCCTTACCAGGAGACGGATGGATGGGCACAAGGTCTAGTCCCGCGGCCTTGTGCTTCTCCTCCTGTAGGTACTACTTGAACTTGGCAAGGCACAGCTTCACCGAGTCCAGATCGTTGGTGTACATCACATTCAACTTGGAACTGCCATGGGTCTGAACGGCGAACTCAAAGGTGAACTCCTTGCTTAAGTTCATATCCAGCAGGCTCACCCCACGGATCGCCATTGGAGTCTCTTCACACGCAGAGTTGATGTGGCGGTTCTTGTTTTGTGGGGATTGGGGGCAGGGGGAAGATGAAGATGATGGGGAGATATGGAGAGCAGAGGTCTCCTTATTTACACTTGGGATCGGTGTGTAGTGGGGTACTGGGGGCAGCAGTAGCAGTTCATTTTTTCAATCTTGGGGAACTGCAATCGCCAGTGAATGTTGTGGGTATGCGGCGGTAGCAATTATACTCCTACTACCCTCCTCCCTCGCCTGCTATATGCCCGGAAGAACACGCCTCCTTGACGCATTTAAACGCCTCCATTAAACTAGCCTGGAAGCCAAGAAACCTATTCCGGCCACACGTCCGTTCACGAGCGGGTAACTTTACTTAAATTTTATTTGCTTTACTTAAAATTTATTCTTAAAACAAGCAAAGCATTGGCTCGTTCTATGAGTGCAATAGGATCAACACGCAAAAGAATTAGAATTATTATTCTCAGGATGCACATGATCAGCTCATTTGCCGCACTTTCACAATTACAATACTACCAAGTTTGAACAGCTTGTTATGGTTACTGTCCTTTGCATCACCATGCCGTGTTTTCCAGCTTGCAAGATTCACAACCAACCCATAAGATTCAAATAATAAGTAAAACAAAGATGCCAACACATCTGAATGATTCACAGATCACAACCAATAGTTACTGTACAACTAAAACGTTGTGAGAATGTGAAAAAATAAATCAAAATCAACCGATTCTTCATGTAAGCAATTTGATTCAAAGATTTTCTGAACATTGAAACAAGTCCTGTTTACGGCCATGCAGGTCAAACATTGGCAGATAAAATGTTCTGCATCATTGGTGGCACTACTACTTCCAACTTTTGTGTTATAGATTTTAAAGTAGTTTGGAGCCCCATCCTTAGTATTTAACAAATACACATAGCACAATCTAGTGGAATCATCAATCAACATCATGAAATATTTCTTTCCACCTTTAGTCAAGGCACCATTCATCTCGCATAGATCTGAATGTATGAGCTGATGAGCTCTAATGGTGCCAGGTGTCTCTCCTTCGCAGGCTTGTGAGGCTAACGAGGTTGCTTAGCTTGCACATATGCACGACACTAGGAGCCTTTGGCTAAAGTGAAACTCGGGTTTAAATCCATGTTGGCTAGCCGTGTCATACAACCCAAGACCATCCCAACATATGTAGCGGAGTATTCCTGTTAGCACAGATAAAGAAAGAGCATGATTACTATAATAGTGGCACTAGTTGAAGCAACTTTATTTTCAAAATGAGAAAAGATTGTGATAGAATTGCTTTATTAAAAAAATACAACGTTAGCACAGTATGACAAAGCACGATCATGTGGATAAAGGACAATACTGCTCAGTGTGGCAGCAGACGTAGGAGCGTCGACTCATTCCAATCTCTTTTTTGTGCAGATATACAAAAACTATGGCGTCTGCCATGCCACGAGGGAGAGGGGGGGGGGGGGGGGCGAGGGAAGATGGGGGGGGGGGGGGGGCGTGCGCGCATCCTCGACGGTAGGCCTGATGGACTCAACTAGTTTAGTGCACATGCTATGTGATTGATGCAGTGCACATGGACTTGATTCTGTCAGATACACCTTCTACCAGTTATGTTCATTGGAAATGAAATGGTAGCTAAGACAGTAGCTCTATTTTAAATGTATTATTACTTCATTTTATCAGTGGCAGTTGCGGTGCCAAAACATTTCCTCAAATTATTAGTGGCATTAAATGAAGAAGCAAAAAACACTATCATTCTTGCTTTCTCATGGCAGTGCCATAACAGTAGCACAGGATCACTAGCTGGATGCAGAGTAAAAAACAACAAAAAATGAACATACCCGATCATGGGAAACATAACTAAGAGAGGGGCCCTGCGCCGCCACAACGGTAGGCCTAATGGACACAGCCAGTTCAGGGCTCGATTCTCATGGATACGCCTTATGCAAGTGGTGAATCTGCAGCTCCACTCAGATGATTCAATTCTGCCACCTTTTTGTGCAGTTCACCTAAAATGAAGCAATGTTTGCATCATGCAGCTAGCAAGAAGTACTTGGTCTCATGAACTGGCAGCTTCTTCTTTATTAGTTGCACTAAAATTGAGCAACATTACGGTTGGCTGTCATGCTCATGCAATGTGCAACTATAATTTGCTTATCCTTTTGTGTAGTTCCACTAAAATCAGGGACCATTGTGGTGACGGTGGCGGCTAATCTTACAAAGGCAAATAAACTATTGCACGAGATTACCCGTAGAGTTAGCCGAAGAGGTTAGGAACTCCAATCACCCTTTGTACAGTTCCACTAAAATCGGGAGATGTTGCCCATGTGACATTTTAGTTGAACTACACAAGGCACTCTTTCAAAAAAGTGTTTTGTGCAGTTCACCAAAAGGTCACAATAGCAACGAGGTGAAATGGATATCTCTATCCACACAAAAAAGATAGAAAGAAAATAGTTACTGGTCAATAACCAGATATGAAACATACACAAAATGAATAGAAGCATCTTCATTATCTTCATGGCAATTACACAAGGACAATAGAAATTTTAAAATGGCAGCATTGCTTCATATTACCGGAAACATTATGATCAACAATGACATTAGTCAAATATGGCATTACTTTAATGGTGGCATTGCTTGTTTTACCAGATACATTGGATTAACAACAGCTAAAGAGTTGGTACAAGGGCATGGGACAGTGGGGACACTGGGACATTCACCAGCGTAAAGAAGCGACTTATCATAATGGGAAAAATAGCACGAGAGTACCATTTGTTGAACAGTTTAATTGCATCATATTACTGGATGCATTAGATTAACAATAACATTGGTTAGACACGTCCTTACTGTAATAGTGGGATTGCTTCCTTTTACAACTGCCCTTACATTAACAACAGCAAAAAAGTTGGTATAAGGGCATGCGACAGTGGACGCATTAGCACCATGTACCTACAGGGAGGCACAAAGCGGTGATGCCAACATCCAATCAAGATCTGGGGTGGTCACAAATTTTGTTCTCTTTACTCACCTTTTACTATGTGAGGGCAGCAAATCTAATCCTAGACATACTCTGTTGACTTGTCCCCCAGCCGCCACTTTCTTTCCTTTTTTAACCAATATAGATATGTTCCTTATCCTGTTTGTACCATGTTTTCCCTTTATTTCCTTCTTCAACCAAGAGACTGGTTGGGTATCCAGTCTCTACTACTTTCCCCCTATTATTTCCTCTTTGAATCAAGTCCTAGATTCATGCTACGACTTCCCCCCCCCTTTGTTCTTTGTTTGAACCAAGTCCTAGATTCGACTGCATGAAGTATCTTTACCACTAATAATACTAAAAATTTAGGTGGCTTTGGAAGAGCTGATGGAAGTAGAAAAAGATCCACATGCACCCACGTGGGGAGCTGGGGCAGTAGAGCAAGGCCGTTTTCGAAGGAAGTTATACCTGAGGGTCGTTGGGATGTGGCTAGGAGGCCGGTGGGAGGTCGGATCTACCCACAATATGGCAGGGAGGAAGAAGGGGTCCGAGGACCTCCCGAGCCGGCGCTGTGTCGGAGAGAACGACACGGGCAGAGGATCGGGACCCGCCAGCAGCTGTGGGTTTCCTCCCTTGGCGCCGATGACCACGAGAACGATGCACCTAGTCCCCTACACACCCCAGCCGAAGGGATCAGGCCGGATCTGTGACCAGCGGTGAGCAGAGAGAAAATGTCCCTACCGCTGTCTTGTTTAGATCTGGAGAGGATGAGAGAATGAAGAGAGCAGCCCTAGTAAAGCAAGTGCTCAGGCTCCTACCTCTATATATAGTGGAGTGATTATCTTTTTCTCTCCACAACAAGCGTTTCAATTTGTGTACGTGGAATTAAAGAAAAGAAACTCTCTATTTAACGTGACTAACTGGACATCCCACTTTGTACTATACTATACTACGGAGTAGTAAAAAAACACACATGCATGGTTTACATTCCGAATCGCTAGCTAGAGATCGAACTGTATTTGTTTACATGTACCACCTTTTTCTTTTGGTTTTCTGCTCCATGGCGGAATTCATCGATGCAAAATTATAGGAGTATTTAAAAGTCGAGGGCGGGGCTTTTCCCGGGCAGTACGCGCGGTTTGACAGTGAGGAGAGGAGGGTGAGGGAGTAGTGGATTCAACAGACTGCTGGAAAGGTAGGGTTATGTGATTTGACAGTTCATTACTACTGGAAAGATGGGGTCTTGTGATATGACTACTCATTATAGTCATTATTACTGCGGCGCTACGACCGGGGTGAGGCTCCCCTTCCGTTCCCCACTCTAATCTGGTGCATGACACGTCGACCCGGATGCTGGCTCTCCCACATGTCGGTGACGTAAGAAGGAGCAAAGAATCATGCGGTATATATTGTACTAGTATATACTAGTATGACTCACGTCGAAGGAGTGCGAAACACGGCAGCCCAATGAACCAGCAGGCAATAGGTCATACAAAACAATGTGGTGATATGGCCATAAAAAACAATGTACTACAGTCCAGTCTCTAGCATGTACAGTACTCCTCTTCTTCCTCCTCCTCTCATATCATCGCCATCATACTTTCCCCATTCATGTGTTTTCAGTATCATACGAATCAAAGAGGCCCTTAGACTGGTTTAGGTACTCCTATTCTATCAACACGAGTCCCATCTGATAACAGCGTCCGTGCTACAGCTAGCTCTTCTCCCTCGTTTCTCTCTTCTAATTCTAACTCAGCCGACACGTGGTGGGCGGGGTGGGGATTTGCCGATAGTCGGTTTGCCTAACTGTGGCCCCACCTGATAGTGAAAATGCTAAGACAACAAGCGTTCCCTAACTTGAGCGGCGTGCCCGACAGACCGTGTGGGGGTGCGACGCGAACGCGATAGTCTTTACCTTTTTAACTTGTAGATAGAAAATGCCAAGCCAATGCGTGCTGAGCGGCGGGCCGGAACGACAGTGTGGGGTGCTACACGAATGGCACAAGCGTGTTGTACTTGTTCCACTTTCTCGTTTTGAACTCGTGACATGTGGTAACGCTCAGTTTTGAATATATGCTCCCTCTATGTAAGCTGAAGTCAAAATTTGGCACAAAACACGATGGTGACTAGTCTACCTCCGTCCTGGTTTATTGGTCCCCATCGTAATCTATGCCAAATTTTGACCATAAATTTGACTAACAAAATGTTCATGCATGTCACCAAAATTATATCATTGAAAACTATGTTCAAATATGAATCCAACGATATAATTTTTCTTGACATGCACTAACATTTTGTCACTTAAATCTTTGATCAAAATTTAGCACAAATTACAAGAGGGACCAATAAACCAGGACGTCGGTAGGAAACCAGGACGAAGACAGTGATACTACATATAATTAACACCAAATAAGAGCAAGGGATCACACATGTTATTTATGACTGGAATAAAAATACCATATACTAACACATTAAGGCCACGAGGCGATGCAGTGCTGGTTACAGGAGGCAAGAAGAAACACTACAAAAAAAATACACTTCCGTGATGATACGTGTTTGTCACAGTAGGTCACATTTTCTGTCATGCATGTACATCCATGATGATTTTATGACAGAATCATGATAGTCATACCTGTGCTGTCGTAGAAGTGTTCCATGACAATACCAAAATTATCATCACGGAAGTGTCCACTTCCATGACGATAAATGGCGCGTCATGGAAGTGCTTTCGTCAAGGGTAACTGACACATGGCATCCACCATAACGGGTCGCCGTTAAGCTATCGGGTTCCGGTTTGGATCCAATAACTCATTAACAGCCCCGACCAATGGGGATTTTCCACGTGTAAAATTCTCATTCGCCGGAGTATCCACGTGTCGGCTCAGCGTTGGGACAGATGGCATCCACTCATTGTACGGGAGGTGCCTATGATACGTTGACATGTGGCAAGGCCCAACAGTGGCACATTTAGGTGAAAGAGGCCGACCCAGTCAAAATTAGCAGGCCAGCCCATATAGGGCGTACTTGTGTTTGGTCCATTTAAGCCCACGGCCCATATGAGATGTGCCAATTCGGCCCATCAATGGCCCATTAACTATTTGACACCATTGTAGCCCATCGTCAGTTCGAGCCCGTTAACAACCCGCTATATATTTGGGCTCAATATTGGCCCGATGTAGTTTCGGCCTGTTAACGGCCCATTCAAGGGATGGGCCAATTTTCAGGATGTACGTCTTTCGGCCTTTTAGCGACCCATTTAAGTGTTGGGCCAATTTCCAGCCCGGTGTGTCTTTCAGCCTGTTAACGGCCCATAAATGAGTTGAGCCATTTGCAGTCGGACCTGAGTTTTGGCCTCTTAACGTCCCATGCTCTTCATGGTCTAATACCAGCCTGGTTTCTCTTTTGGCCTGCTAAAGGCCCACAACACAGTTGGGCCATATACAGTCCGACCTGACTTTTGGCATCTTAGCGGCCCATGCTCTTCATGGTCCAATACAAGCCCGCTGTCTCTTTCGGCCTGCTAAAGGCCCACAATATAGTTGGGCCATATATAGCCTGACCTTAGTATTGGCCTGTTAACGGCCCGTGAAATCAAATGGGCCCACTTATTGCCCGCTTCGATGTCGGCCTGTTAACGATCTGGGAGGTAACATGTCTAAGCATTAACTGTTGGCTCGTTTCAATTATAGCGGCTCAATAGAGCTTTCCGCCTGGTTACGGCCCATCAACTTAATGGGCCCGCTAAAGTTCGAACATGTCTGTAGGCACAATTAGATAACGTCGATTTTGACCCAGCTATAATTTGAGCCCATTACGACGAGCAATTATGGACATGAGCAAAACCGATCAATCAAAGGCCTATGAGAATTTTGGCCCCTGCGAGCCCATTAGGGAAGCCTATTAAGGGCAGTGGGACACTATCCTTCATATAGGGCCCACGACTGTTCGTGCTAACTATTAATTTCACTGCTTTTTTAGCTTCCTAGCGACCAGTTAGCTGGAATGTGAGGCGCGCTAAGCAAAAATAACGGCATACAAGGAAAAACGTAGCACGTCCAGCATATATTACAGGAAATTACATCCACTGGGCAATCAAAGATTGATGCCAGTGCAAATAAATGAACAGAACTTAACGATCTACAACCTCACAATCTGCAACCTCAGCGCGGATGATGCTGATAAGCATGTGAGCAAGTTCTTCCTTCTTTGCTACAATGTCTTTGAAAACATTGATCAGTTGTTGTTGTGCAAGAATGTGCAACTCTGATTCCTCCACGATTTCCATCATTGCTTCAGCCAATAATTGGTTCACAAACATACATTTTTTCCATTGGATTCGAGACAGAGGAAACTGAATAGATTCATATGGCGATTTTGGCAGGCTTGTATTATTGATAGTGGAGAGTGCCTTGACAACTTCATCATAACATAAATTAGGAGGGGAACCGAACAGATTAATCAATAGTTATTGCCATATTACCTCGAATAGATTTATTGGAAAGAAACAATGGGGTTGCCTTGCTGTTTTCAGAGTTTTTCTTCTTATCTTCAGCAGCCTGCACCAAATTAACACACTAGCATTGCTATCATTAGCCAGGTCAGATAATAGGAAAGCAACATTGACACAACGAATGTTTGAGCAACCAGACCACACCAGCCTACACCAAATTAACACAATATGGCACAGCTATCATCAGCCAGCTAAGGTAATAGGAAAGCAACATTGACACAATGAATGATTGGGCAACCAGAACAACACTACAATTTAGTTATGTGCATGATATGAGATAGTACACTCATGCAGCTCAGTATGCAAAACTACCAGGCAGTTTTCCTTACAAAAATCAACATTGTCGTCTTTAATTATACATTTTGCTACAAGTAAATTTGGATCAGATAAAGGTTGGATTCACGCCGATTAACAAAATACATGATGATGTAAAAATATAGTGATATACAACAGGTACTTACATCAGCATTGGAGCACAGAGAATTCCCGCAAGATACTTTCCTCGAACATGATCCCAGTTTAGGAAGTCTTCTATCCTTTAAGCTTATTTTCTAAAAGAGAGATGGGTAAGAAACATGTAGAAAATATGATCTGAATGCTATAAAATTTCATGATGTGAGGATACGCACACGCTTCTTAGAATGGAGTTGACATATTTTTGCTAGACTAGAGCGAACTAGTTCTTTGGCCACTTGAATCTGCTTATTATCAGTAGGAGTTGGGTTTCTCTGTGTTGGAGGAGTATCTATGAACAGTGGAGTTGGTTTACTATCTCCTGGCATTTGGATCTTTTGCAAAGACCTTGTTTGCAACCCTTCAGATTCTAACAGAGCCGTCTTCCCCTTGCATGCCTTATATAGAAGAATGGTGCTTCAGTTATAAAACATGCTACGGCAGAGAGATGGAATAGGTACTGAAGAATAGAAAGGCATGACATATTGACATGTATTCCCTCCATCCGGAAATAAATGGATGCGTCTAGGCGTATTTCAGTTCTAGATACATCCATTTCTGCGACATGTAATCCGGACGGAGGGAGTATGATGTAAGAGCTAGGGATACGACAGGACAACATAGTAAAAAAATACTAGTTGAATGTAAAACTGTATGATAGCGGAATACGTACAGAAAAACACTAAGGCAACATATGCGTGTATGATTGGGAAACTAAGATGGCATTGCAACAGACCACTAGAACATCACTTCAATGTAAAAAATGGTATGGTACACAGATGGAGTACATACTGATGAATAACAATGCATAAGATATTCAGAAGCATGCTGTCCAAACTAAGCAGATGGCATTGCGACAGAGTAGAATGACAGTACTTGAATTTGAAAACATGTTATCATGAATGGAATAGGTACTGAAAAACAGGAAGGCATGACATATTTACATGCATGATCAGCAGGCTAAGCATATGGCATTGCAACAGAGTAGATGCACTCCAGGATAATATATGCATGATGTACCCATATCACGGGCCAAGTTAGAACAAGGACCTTGTGGGGTGAATAGGATTCATCATCTTTCTGCAAGTCTTCTGAATAACTGCCTTTACATGTTCCATCATATTGGGTATCATTGACGTCAAGTTTGTTGGCCGTTACATTGCTCCGTGAGGTTCTTGTGGATATATCAGTGTGTGCAATTATATCTGACATGCATGGAAGACAACTAGTAGTTAGATTTATGTAATGAGTGCCTGTAGGAGATGACATAAATAGTAGGACTGGGCTTAACTAGCAGCAACAGGTCTAAAAAACTAAAGGGAGAGCACAGATGAATGCTACAGAATATGTATCGTTTGTACTCGAGATTAACTAGATGACACACAAAAGTATTAAAGAACAACATAGGTAATACTAGAAGTTGTATAATTACCAGCCTGTGGGATAGCATTGGCTGATGGATGATAACTATGGAACAGTGTTACCTAAAGAACAAGTCTATTATCTGAACTATGGAACAACATTAACTCCTGAACAAGACTCTTAAGAGATCAGCATGAATATACAGTGACATGTGATAATCTATTTTCCATGCTTAGATGAATAACAAAGCCATAAATGTTGCACACAAGTAAGATGAGGGTACAACCTATCTGGCCGCCATCCATAGGAGTGAGCATCATGTGCTGACTTGTCGATGGCCCTGCAGTTGTTGTGGTTGTCCATGTCGGGCACGCACATTCGATGCAGGGAACTGTTGAGTGGGGACTATAGCTCCCTTCTGGTGTATGCTTCCCTTGTTGGAGTAGTTGCGGTGAGAAGGAAGACAGTGTGGCTGAAGATGCAGAAAACGCGTAATGTTAAGAACGACACATATCTCTGATCTGAAGAAATACCCTAAGAGATCAACAGTAAGGTACGAGAGTGGTCACACGTCTGTTGACTGAAAACTAAATTGGGGTCACCCAATTTTATTTTATTTTGGTACTGTCCGATCTACGCTGGATGGCTTGATGGCCGTCTTGTGCCTCCCGGCTGACACTGTTCAGAATCTTCCCCGAAGAGCCAGCGACCACCGGCAGAGCAGCCTACCTCTGCCATCCCTGGCCGCGAGAGCTCCGACCAAAACCCCGCTCCCCGCCCCACCGCACTGCCGTGGTTGCGCCGCCCCCGGCCAAACCACAAAGACTCGCCGTCATCCAGATCCGGCGGTGGCAGTACCTTCAACCCACGCAACTCTAAGATAGCCACCTAAGCGCTGCTTCCACGGTGAACTTGCGCCCCCGCACCCTTACGATAGATACCAGCCAGCCGGCAGCCTAGGTGCTCCGCCGCCTCAAGGGGTGCTGCTTCCCATGGGGAATCGACTAGCCCAGAATAAAAATTCAGACGACTGACGCCTAAATAAAGTGATTTAAGATGAGTGTATGACCTATCTTGCGGCCCGGTGAAGTAGGCAGCTCCAGCTGCCGAGTCGGTGAGGCCGGCGCGGTTGCGGTGGCTCCCAGTGGCAAGAAAGCAGATATGTCACCACGGTCGACGGCTACAGGGAAGCAGCGCCGGGGCCCTGGATGCATCCGAAGTTGGAGCCGCTCCGGCGCCGTGCACAACGGCACGGGTGAATCGGCTCCGGTACGGTTCACGTGGTCGTCATCGAGGCAGCTCCGGTAGCACGGAGTAAGAGGCACACGACCCAGTGCACGACGGCAAATGTACAGTGGCTCCAGCATTGGGGAGGAGGGTGGCAGTGAATTTGGTGCGGTGGGGGTGCCATGGAGGAGGGGTTGAGGTTTCGCGGCTAGGGAGAAGGTAGCTTTCGGGGAGAAGGTGATTTGTTGCCCACGCTGTATGAATGGGGAATTGGGAGGGGGAACCATGTCTTATAGACGCATTTGTCTGAAATGTGGGGGGGAAAGTTACATTTCTACCCCTGCCTTTAGGCTTCTGAGCTTGGGTGTGTGTTTTGAGGGTCGGGGATAGTAGGGTAACTTTGCTTCTCCCAAATAGTCGGCGCGAGCGATTTCGGGCGAGGAGGGCGTGCTTTGAAATAGTGGGCGCGAGCGATTTCAGGCGAGGAGGGCGTGTTTTGAAATAGTGGGCGCGAGCGATTTCGGCCGAGGAGAGGGTGTTTTGCCGCCCATGGTTTATGAATTATTCGGCGCCTACTATTTCGGCCGAGGAGAGGGTGTTTTGCCGCCCATGGTTTATGAATTATTCGGCACCCGTCATTTCGGCCGAGGAGAAGGCACGCTTGGATGAAGTGACGAACCTACCCTCAATGTACAACGGGCAAATTGATGCGTGTCCCACATAGGCTGGTAATTTCGCGTCGCCCATTTATTTGCTCGGGCGAATTCCACCGAGCAGAGGGTGTTTAGCGGTTCATTCAAATTTTAGGAGAACGAGCATCCACGTCTACCTTACCAAGTCGATTCGAATCAAATTTTGAAATATTAGCTTGCCACTTCTTTTTTAGATGGTGATATGATGCTCGGGACTAATGTGTTTTTACATGCTTGTTGCTAACGATTTACTATATGAAAAATAGTTGTCCCACTCAAAAACGGGAATCAAACCCAAAATGAAATATCTCGATTCAATGAAATAGCTCGTTCACTAGGTCAAAATAGTTAACTAAATCCAAAATTGAACACCTCAATTGAGTAGCATGTTGTATTATAGTACTCCATGAACATGCTGAAAGTCAAATTAATGAACTTGTTTGATACGACTACTCCGTTCATGTGTGGATTGCACACAACATGTTCTCCAATTCAAATATTTGAATGCAAATTTATATTGAAACATGGTTTATATCAGTCTTTGATGCATAAACGTGACCTCCCCCTCTCCTGGACTCCTGTTCTCTCTCTCGCCGACAATCTTCGTTTCTATCACACACATCCAAACACAAACCTTGTCGATCCCTCTCTCTCTCTATCTATCTATCTATTTATCTATCTATCTATCTATCTATCTCTGTGTGTGTGTGTCGGTCTTTCTAGTTCGCATGCACACTCCATGTATAGGTCTCTTTGGCACACAATGTATGATTCTCTAGTCCAAGCTAAATATCTAGGGTGCACTCATCGTACACACACAAATTCCCTAGCTCGTTGTCCGTAACTCTCTCATGCACCACTCTGCCATCTCGGAGCTCTTCCCTCTCTCTCTCTAACTCTCCATCTCCCTGGGTCACACATACACATGCATATCTCACTCGCACTCGATAGACCCATCTAAAACTCTCTCTCTCCCCCTCATTCTCTCTCCATCTCACACGCACACACGCACAATCTCACGCCTAGCTAAGTATGACTGTCTCTCACTCCATTGTAGACACACACAGTCCCCCTATGTATATGACTATTTCTCAGTCTCCATCACAAACATACGCATTGTCTCTTTCCCTCACTTGGTCTATCCCGATTTCTCTCGAGGCATCTTTCTATCACACACACACCTCGTCCCTCAATCTCCCACCCATATAGTCCCCTCACGATCTCGAGGGGATCTCTCTATCACAAACACACCCTCTCTCCCTCTCCTTGCGTCCATCTTCTCCATGCGTCCCTCTCAACCTCTGTCCCTTGTTGGCCAGACCTCTATTGGACATGTGCTATAGGGGGTCTCTCACCGTTGCAAACAATCACGCACTAGCTATCTTCGTGTATCTCCTCACCTCGCATTTCTATCTCGAAGATGCATGCGTGATATGTTTGCATAAGAAACGGACACACTCTCTCTATTTTATCGTTTGTTGTCCCTTTCTCTTTCACACACACACTCTTTTTGCACACTCACTCTTTCTCCTTCACACGCACTTGATCTCTCTCGACTTAGGTACTCTCTTTGGTCCATAGCATATAGATTTATTGAAAAGTCAAACTTCACAAAGTTTAACTAGGTACGTGGAGAAAAACATTTACATTCTAGAACGACAAACATATATCATTAGATTCATAATGAGATGTAGTTTCGTATGATGTATCTTTGGTATTGTAGATATAAATAATATTTGCGTAAAACTGGTCAAAGTTTCCAAAGTTTGACTTCTAAAAAATTTATATGCACTGCATTATCGAACAAACGGAGTATCTCTTTCCCCCTCTTAGCTATCTGACGCACCACTCAGCCGTATCAGGGATCCCCTATCTCTCTCAAACTTTATATCTCCCTGGTTCACACATACACATATCTCGCTCGCGCTACATAGACCCATCTAACACTCTCCGCCATTGTTCTCTCTCTATGTGAAATGCACCCCCCCTAAGTACCATAATCTCTCACTCCATCATAGGCACACACACTCCCCCTAAGTATGACTATCTCTCACTAGACATCAGGAACACACGTATTGTCTCCTTCCATCCCTACGTCTATCTCGATATCTCTCGGGGTATCTTCTATCGCGCACACACTTTGTCACTCGATCTCCCACCCATGTAGTCCCATCACGATCTCCAGGGGATCTCTCTGTCACAAACACACTCTCTCCTCCCCATGCCTGCATTTTCTCCATACGTCTCTCTCGACCTCTCTCCCTTGTTTGTCAGACCTCTCTTGGCCACGTGCTAGGGGTCTTTCTCTCTCGGTTGCAAAATGATACGTCTCCATCGTATCTACTTTTCCAAACTCTTTTGCCCTTGTTTTGGACTCTAATTTGCATGATTTGAATGGAACTAACCTGGACTGACGTTGTTTTCAGCAGAATTGCCATGGTGTTATTTTTGTGCAGAAATCAAAGTTCTTGGATTGACCTGAAAATTTACGGAATTTTTTTTTGGAATATATAAAAAATACTGGCGCAAGAATTAACTAGAGGGGGTCCACCCAGAGGCCACAATCCTAGGGGGGCGCCCCCCTAGGGCGCGCCTACAGGGCTTGTGGGCCCCCTGGACCTCCTCCGACCTCAACTCCAACTCTATATAACCCTATTCAGGGAGAAAAAAATCAAAGAGAAGGATTCATCGTGTTTTACGATATGGAGCCGCCGCCACCTCCTGTTCTTCATCGGGAGGGCTGATCTGGAGTCCGTTTGGGGCTCCGGAGAGGGGGATTCGTCGCCATCATCATCATCAACCTTCCTCCATCACTAATTTCATGATGCTCATCGCCGGGAGTGAGTAGTTCCATCATAGGCTTGCTGGACGGTGATGGGTTGGATAGGATTTATCATGTAATCGAGTTAGTTTTGTTAGGGTTTGATCCCTAGTACCCACTATGTTCTGAGATTGATCTTGCTATGACTTTGCTATGCTTAATGCTTGTCACTAGGGCCCGAGTGCCATGATTTCAGGTCTGAACCTATTATGTTTTCATGAATATATGTGAGTTCTTGATCCTATCTTGCAAGTTGTAGACACCTATTATGAGTTATGATCCGCATACCCCAAGGTGACAATAATTGGGATTCTTTCCGGTGATTACCATAGTTTGAGGAGTTCATGTATTCACTAAGTGCTAATGCTTTGGTCCGGTTCTCTATTAAAAGGAGGCTTTAATATTCCTTAGTTTCCATTAGGACACCGCTGCCACGGGAGGGTAGGACAAAAGATGTCATGCAAGTTCTTTTCCATAAGCACGTATAACTATATACGGAATACATGCCTACATTATATTGATGAATTGGAGCTAGTTCTATGTCACCCTAGGTTATGACTGCTACATGATGAATATTATCCAACACAATTATTATTGCCAATCCGATGCCTACGAGCTTTTCACATATTGATCTTTGCTAAGTTACTTTCGTTGCTACTGCTGTTACAATCACTACAAAACTGCTACTGTTACTTTTACCACTGTTACCGTTACTTCCTTACTACTTTGCTACTAAATATTTTGCTGCAGATATTAAGTCTTTCAGGTGTGGTTGAATTGACAACTCAGCTGCTAATACTCGTGAATATTCTTTGTCTCCCCTTGTGTCGAATCAATAAATTTGGGTTGAATACTCTACCCTCAAAAACTATTGCGATCCCCTATACTTGTGGGTTATCAAGACCTTTTTCTGGCACTGTTGCCGGGGAGCATAGCTCTATTCTTTGAGTCCCTTGGGATTTATATCTGTTGATCACTATGAGGAATCTGAAAGATACCAGAACCAAGATTTTCCCTCTACTACGAGGGGAGGTAAGGAACTGCCATCTAGCTCTGCACTTGATTCACCTTCTGTTTTGAGTAAGCTTGCGACACCTACATCTGCTATTCATTCTGATATGTCACAAGTAATTGATGATGCTACTTCTGCTATGCATGATGCTTATGATGATACTACTGTTTGCTTGATAATACTGTGCCTCTGGGTGAATTTCTTGATGAACAACATGCTAGAGCTTAAGATATTGAGAATGCTGAAACTGATGATATTTCTGAAACTGATGAAATTATTGAAACTGGACACTTTGAAACACCTGCTAGACCTAGCTCTCCTAGATATGAATTGCCTGTTATACCTGAGGGTTATGTTATGGATGGAGAGGTAGCTAGGGACTCTCTTGCTTGTAAGGATAGAGATGATCTTAAGAAATTACTATGCAAGTGGAAAGAAAAATCTTTGAATGGTAGAATGCAATATGATCCTAAGTTTGCTACTTCACCTATCTTTGTTACTGATAAGGATTATGAATTCTCCGGCGATCCTGAGTTAATTACTTTGGTTGAATCTGATCCTTTCCATGGTTATGAATCTAAAACTGTTGTGGCACATCTTACTAAATTGAATGATATAGCCACCCTATTTCCTCATGAGGAAAAAATTCGCTATTACTATATTCTTAATTTGTTTCCTTTCTCATTAAGGGGTGATGCTAAGCTATGGTTTAATTCTCTTGCTCCTGGTTGTGTGCGTAGTCCCCAGGATATGATATATTACTTCTCTGAAAAATATTTTCCTGTTCATAAGAAACAAGCTGCTTTACAAGAAATATTTAACTTTGTGCAAATTGAAGAAGAGAGTCTCCCACAAGCTTGTGGGAGGCTTCTCCAGTTACTTAATGCTTTGCCTGATCATCCTCTCAAGAAAAATGAAGTACTTGATATCTTTTATAATGGACTAACCGATGCTTCTAGGGACCACCTAGATAGTTGTGCTGGTTGTGTTTTCAGGGAACGAACTGTTGAACAAGCAGAAGTACTATTGAATAATATATTGAGTAATGATAATGATTGGACTCTTCTCGAACCACCTCCTAAGCTAACTCCGAAGAAAAGAGTTATTCTATTTCTCAGCCCTGAAGATATGCAAGAGGCAAAGAAATCGATGAAAGAAAAAGGTATTAAAGCTGAAGATGTTAAGAATTTACCACCTATTGAAGAAATACATGGTCTTATAACCCGACACAGGTAGTAGAGGTAAATTCTCTCTATAGATTTGATGAAGGTGATATTCCTTATAATAAGTCTGCTAGTCAATGCTTGGATGAATTTGATAACTTTATTGTTAAACGAGAAAACTTTAATGCTTATGTCAGCAGACAATTGAAACGTAATGCTTATATGCTTAACTGCTTGGGTGACTATATGTGTAGAACTATTAATGATCTCAAGATTATTAGTAAACATGCTTCCATGGTAAAAACTCAAGTAGAACAAGTTCTCAAGGCACAAAATGATTTGCTGAATGAGATGAATAATAAGAACAATGATAATGCTATTAGAGTTATAACTAGAGAGGGTAAAATGACTCAGGAACCTTTGTATCCTGAGGGCCATCCTAAGAGAGTAGAACAAGACTCTCAGAGAATTAATACTGATGCACCTTGTCCTTCTAGAAATAAAAAAGAATAATGATAGGACTTTGCATGCTTCTAGTGAACCTGCTGTAGACACACCTGATAATCCAAATGATAACTCTATTTTTGATGCTGAGACACAATCAGGTGATGAACATGAACCTAGTAATAATGATAATGATGATGTTGATGCTCAACCTAGTAATGATAATGATGTGGAGATAGAACCTGCTATTGATTGATACGTCTCCAACGTCTATAATTTTTGCTTGTTCCATGCTGTTATATTATCATTCTTGGATGTTTTACAATCATTTTATAGCAACTTTATATCATTTTTTGGGACTAACCTATTGACATAGTGCCCAGTGCCAGTTGCTATTTTTTGCTTGTTTTTTACTTCACAGAAAATCAATAGCAAACGGAGTCCAAACGCAGCAAAACTTTTTGGAGATTTTTTCTGGACCAGAAGACACAAGTTGGGCCAAGGAAGTACCAGAGGGGGGCTCCGAGGGGAGCACAACCCACTTGGGCATGCCTGGGGGCCTAGGCGCGCCCTGGTGGGTTGTGCCCACCTCGACCGCTTCCCGCACCGCCTCTTTGCTCTATAAATACCCCAAAAATCCAAAAACCCTAGGGGAGTCGACGAAAAACAATTCCAGCCGCCGCAAGTTCCAGAAACCACATATCCAATATAGACACCATCACGGAGGGGTTCATCATCCTCATTGGTGCCTCTCCAATGATGCGTGACTAGTTCATTGTAGACCTATGGGTCCGTAGTTAGTAGCTAGATGGCTTCCTCTCTCTCTCTCTCTCTCTCTTTTGATTCTCAATACAATGGTCTCTTGGAGATCTATTTTATGTAACTCTTTTTGCGGTGTGTTCGTTGGGATCCGATGAACTTTGAGTTTATGATCAGATCTATTTTATCCATGAAAGTTATTTGAGTTTTGATCTCTTATATGCATGATTACTTTTAACCTCGTATTTCTTCTTCGAATCTTTGGTTTAGTTAGGCCGACTAGATCGATTTTTCTTGCCATGGGAAGAGATGCTTTGTGATGGGTTCGATCTTACAGTGCTCAATCCCAGTGACAGAAGGGGAAATGACACGTATGTATCATTGCTATTAAGGATAACAAGATGGGGTCTATTCCTACATGAATAGATCTTGTCTACATCATGTCATCGTTCTTATTACATTACTCCATTTCTCCATGAACTTAATACACTAGATGCATGCTGGATAGCGGTCGATGTGTGGAGTAATAGTAGTAGATGCAGGCAGGAGTCGGTCTACTAATCTTGGACGTGATGCCTATATAATGATGATTGCCTGGATATCGTCATAATTATTTGAAGTTCTATCAATTCCCCAACAGTAATTTGTTTACCCACCGTATGCTATTTTTCTCGAGAGAAGCCACCAGTGAAATCTACGGCCCCCGGGTCTATTCTTTATCATATTTGCCTTTGAGATCTATTTTTATTCGCTTTTATTTTTAGATCTATTAATTAACAGAGAATTTGCCATCAGTTAGATCTTTGCCATCTGCTAGCGGATGGGAAAGAAGACCTTTGCCGTCTGCTTCTAAAAAACCGACGACAAAGAGCTGGCTGACTGCAAAGACATTCTTTGCCATCAGCCAATTCTTTGCCGTCCGCTGGCGGACGGCAAAGATTCTTTGCCATCAGCTAGCGGATAGCAAAGAGGTGGGTGGGGTCCAGTAGAGGCCCAAACCCTAACGGCCCACCAGCCCCGCCTCTTTGCCGTCCGCAGGCTGACAGCAAACCAAACGCTACCTAACGGTGCCCCCCACCCCACCTCCCACTCTCCCCCTCTCACTCCACCTCGTCCCCACCCCAACCACCGCCGCCCCCGAACCCCACCGCCCTCGCAGCCCCGCCGCGCCACCCCACCACCCGCCCCGCGGCCTCGCCGCCCCACCCGAGGCCTCGCCGCCTCGTTGCCCTGCTGCCCCGCCACACCCGCGTCCTCACCGCCTCGCCGACCCACCCGCCGCCCTGGTGCCCCACCCGCGGCCTCGCCGCGCCGCCGCCCTGCCATAAGTTCGGCGTCGCCGCCCCGCCGCCCCACTCCGGTGAACCTCTCCCCTCTTTTTTTTCTACTGTTAGTTAGGTTAGTTACTAGGGTTAGTTAGGTTAGTTACTAGTGTGTTAGTTAGGTTAGTTAGATTAGTTATAGGTTAGTTCTAGAAAAAAATTATTAGGAGAAGAAAAGAAGTAGAATAAGAAGAAGAGGAGAAGAAGAAAAAGGGGTCGAGGTTAGATGAAAGGAAGAAAAGAAGAAGAATAAGAAGAAGAAAATTATTAGGAGAAGAAAAGAAGTAGAAGAAGAAGGTGAAAAGAAGGAAGAAGAAGATGAAAAAAAAGAAGTAGAAAAAAGTGTCGATGCTTTATGTGATGTGATGTCCTAAATTTTCTTGACTCGATCGGTAAAAATTTGCAGGCTTTGTGCTATTTCATCTCCTTGGAGTCATCAGTGGTCGAAGTTTTTTGTCCGTGATCCCGCCGTTGTTCGACTACTTCCTCTACAGCCGAGGGTGAGCTACGAATCCACCTGCACCTCCTACGCTCTTTTAATCATGTCAGTATATTTCATTTTCATGCTAAGTCGCGTAACCAGTATGCGTCTCCCGTCCGAAAGGGTTGCATCGATAAATATGCATTCAGTTGCATATTTATCACCGTAACTCATTCGGATTGTCCAGCGATTTCCACGGACAGCCCGAGCATGTGTAGATTGGGTACATTCTCCATGCTCTACCCCGTTCCGAGACAAAATTTCCTCAGCGCCTCCCTGTTGTTCTCCGGATGCACATTCTCTCGGCTTTTTGCCGAGACGTGTATCAGGAGAACAGCGGGGAGGTGCTGCCGAAATTTTGTCTCGGAATGGGGTAGAGCATGGAGAACATACTCAATCTACATATGCACATTCTCTCGGATTTTTGCCGAGACGTGTATCAGGAGAACAGCGGGGAGGTGCTGCCAAAATTTTGTCTCGGAATGGGGTAGAGCATGGAGAACGTACTCAATCTACACATACTCAGGTGGGATTAGGACCTATCTTTACCTATTAGAGTGTAGGTTGCATGGACGTAATAAAATTGACAAACTAGATTAACTGATGAATATACATGCTGAATTATATATATTTCTTGTCTGTCCAGTAGCTAAGCAAGATGAGTGATCGTGCGTGGATGTACACCGGTCGCACTAGTCAGAAAGAGATTACCAATGAATGGTTAACAAAAACCAAGGGGTTTGTGAAAGCCGCATTTGCAAATGGCCAGAGGAAAAACTGGTGCCCCTGTGTCCCATGCAAGAATTGGGAAAAGAGGACATAGGATGAAATGGGCAAACACCTGCAGAAGAGTGGTTTTACGCCCGGTCATACGGTGTGGACATTTCATGGTGAGTCTGCCCAATGTGCCAGAGCTGAGGTGGTTCATCGTCGCACCGACGAGCATGGTACCGGGATGGAAGACATGGTGCAAAACTTTGATGATGCTCGGGATTCGGACAAAGAGATGGAGGAATCTGCAAAGGCCTTCAATGAAATGTTGGAGTCTTCAAAACGTCCTCATCACGAGCACACTGAGCTTTGTCAGCTGGATGCCATCTCACAAATAATGGCTTTGAAGGCTCAATTCAACTTGGGCAGAGAATGCTACGACGCGATGATGACAGTATTTGGACGCTTTCTACCCAAAGGCCATGTACTGCCTGCAAACCTGTACCAGTCAGACAAAATCCTCCGTGCTCTTAAGATGCCCTATGAGAAGATACATGCCTGTGAGAAAGGATGTGCCTTATTTAGGCTTGAGTATGTGGACCTGAACTATTGTCCCATTTGCAAGTCTTCTAGGTATATTGTGATAGACAACGGTATTGGTGAGAAGACGCAGACCAAAATCCCGGTTAATGTTCTTCGGTATATGCCAGTCGTACCAAGACTTCAACGTCTTTTCATGGTCGAAGAGACAACCAGACAGATGACATGGCACAAAGAGGGAAAAAGAACTGAACTTGATGCAGATGGGAATCTGATGATGGTACACACATCGGATGGTGAAGCGTGGAAGCGCTTCGATGCATTATATGCGGAAAAAGCGATAGATCCAAGGCATCCTCGAGTCGGCAATAGCACGGATGGGTTCAGTGTGTTTGGTCTGACGGCAACCCAATACAGTTGTTGGCCCGTATTTGTCTTTCCACTCAATCTCCCCCCCGGATAGATTATGCAAAGAAAGAACATTTTTCTGACGTTGATAATTCCAGGGCCGAACTATCCAGGGAAGAATATGAATGTGTACATATAGCCGCTTAAGGATGAATTGCAAGAAGCTTGGGATAATGGGTTCAATACATACGACGCCTTTAACAAACAGAACTTCATAATGCGTGTCTGGTACATGTACTCGATGCATGACTTGCCGGCGTATGCGCTATTCGTTGGCTGGTGTGTGCGTGGAAGGTTCCCGTGCCCCACATGCAAGGCAGCTCTTGAGTTTTGTTGGCTGCAGGCGGGTCGCAAGTTTTCTGGCTTTGACTTGCATAGACAGTTCCTGGATCCTCGCCATAAGTTCAGGAAAGACAAGAAGAACTTCATGAAAGGTAGAGTTGTCAAAAACCCTGCACCACCTCCATTGACAGGCCAAGAGACCCTGGATCAGTTAAACGCTCTCGAGCCAGATCCAGAGCGTCTAGGGTATTTCAAGGGGTATAATTCGAAACACGCTTGGACTCACAAGACATGCTTGTAGGATCTGCCTTACTTCAAAGACCTCCTTTGCCCACACAACATCGACGTGATGCACACTGAAAATAATATCGTCGAGGCACTTTTTGGTACATTGTTCGGCATAGACGGGAAGTCAAAGGATAATACTAAGGCTAGAGTCGATCAGGAGGCGCTATGTGATAGACCGTTACAAAACATGCAAGAACCGAAAGGAAAGCAGAACTGGATGAAGCTAGAGGCATGGTTCAATCTTGGAAGGCCAGCTATGAGGGAAATTATCTTGTGGGTGAAAATACAGTTGATGTTCCCCGATGGTTATGCAGCGAATCTAAAGAGGGGAGCGAGTCTTGAGAAATTGAAAATATTTGGTCTCAGGAGTCATGATTGTCACATATGGATTGAGCGGGTAATGCCGGTGATGTTGCGTGGCTTCATACCTGAGGATGAATGGCTAGTACTGGCAGAGCAGAGCTATTTCTTCTGTGTTCTTTGTGCGAAAGAACTATCGCCTGCCGTGCTAAAAGAAATGGAAGAGTTGGCGCCGGAGTTGATCTGCAAGTTAGAGAAGATCTTTCCGCCAGGCTTCTTTAATCCAATGCAACACTTGATTTTGCATCTCCCGACCGAGGCAAGATTGGGGGGGGGGGCATGCAAAATCATTGGTGCTACACAACTGAGAGGATGCAGAAGATGCTCCGAGCAAAATGTAAAAATAAACGTTGAATTGAAGCATCGATGGCCGAGGCATTCATTACTGAGGAGGCGGCAAACTTCGTGACAGCACACTACGAAGCCAAAAATCATCATTTGCATAATCCCGAAGCCTCGGTACAATGCTGGTGACCATAAATCCAACCTCAGCCTATTCCAAGGGAATCTCGCACCAGCTGGTGCTTCAAAACCAATATCGTTGGATGTCGAAGAATGGTGGACCATCTCGTTGTATATCTTCACCAACCTAACAGAAGTGCGGCCGTACATCGAGTAAGTTCTCGCGTACATTGTTTCGCAACTTCTAATTCCTTTGAACTGCTCTTATTCCCGGATATTTTTTGATACAGTCGATACGTCGCCAAATTCTCAGATGGAGCGGTGATCCAAAAGGAATCCATCGAAGAGTATGAGCTTCTGGCAAAGCAAGGAGGCAGCTTTCCCGGTTTCATCTCTTGGTTCAAACAAACGGTAATTTCCATTAGACCATTCTCATTTCTTCGTCTAATTTGCGGCTAATGCAACAATCCTTTCGTATTAAACTTGTAGGCTAATTCAAAGTCTATGGACGCCGAATTGAGACAAGTCGCTAATGGTTTTGACTTTAAGGTTTGTTCATTTGACAAATACGACATCAACGGGTATCGCTTTCGTACCTACGACAGAGAGCTATCTATGGCCGAACGAAAGTCTACAAATTTTTGTGTCTCTGCTATCGGCGATGGAGGTATCAAGTATTATGGGAGAGTTGAAGCAATTTATGAACTTCTATTCTATGGTCAAAACGCACCGAACGTCATAGTCTTCAAATGTTACTGGTTCCAGCCGAAGGAGACAAGAAGGACTCATGAACATATAGGGCTAGTCGAAATCAAACAAAGCACCCATTTAGATGTTCCCGATGTCTATATTATGGCTCAACAGGCGACCCAAGTTTTCTATCTACCGTGGGCCTGCCAAACTGATCCAAATCTGAATGGGTGGGATGTCGTTTATGAAGTGCCGCCACGTGTTAGACCACCTCCCCCCAATGAAGAGGATTATGAACCTCACATTAACCCAGACACATATAGAGGTGAATTCTTCCAAGAAACACGTGTTTCCAAGAAACGCTTCAAGAAACGCTCTACTTCACACCAGAACATTGAAGTAGACAGCGATAGTGAACCCGACTTCACCCCTGAGCCGAAACAAGAAGAGCCTGAACAAGAAGAGGTTACTGCTGCGGATGACTTGTCAATGCTAGACCGATTACGTAAAGGTGGCCTTCCACATGTTGATGCCGCTGAACCCGATGAGCACTTCATTCATGATAGTCATGATGATGATGCATTTATTGACCCCGGAGCATTTATTGAACCCGACGATCAAGATTATTATTAGGTATTCAATTTTTTATGTTGTACTTGATTTATATTGTTACTTGTATGATTTTATGATTTATATAGTTACTTGTATAATTTTATTACTTTGTATGATTGTTTGTTATACATAGTGCCATGGTCTTGATATCCGTCCCCGTCGGCCCTCGCCCGGTTTATGATTCGGATGTGGTATATTCTCTTTTATAACTATTTATTGCATTTCGCATTTATGACAATTATGGCCGTCAAGTTGACATAGAGATATTTTTATCTAGGAGGTATGTGAACCGGAAATTGCAACCGACCCTCTTGTCGAGAAGTTTAATTTAGTTGAAAAAGAAAATGAGTATTTGAAAGAAAAAATTAAAAGAATTGAAGAAGAGAAGATGAAATTGGAGTTGTATGTTGCCGATGTCATCGATGATCACAAGATGAAGATGAATGCAATGCGCTTGAAGATGGATGCAATGCGCTTGAAGATTAAGAAGATTAGAAAATATGCCATTGATAATGAGGCTTGGTATCATTATGCCGTTGGATCAATTGTTACCTTAGTTGCGATCTTCATCGCATTTGTTGTGATGAGGGTAAGTTTTCTCTTGTGTTTTGCTTAACAAATGCATACTTAGCTTATTTTCCTCCTAAATGGCATAATTACCTAAGTTAGATAAAAAATGAGCTATACTTACGTAAGTTGGCTCAAAAATGGCATCATCACCTAGGTTAGCACAAAAATGACCTATACTTACCTTATTTTCCTCCAAATTGACATAATAAGCTTAGTTGGCTAAAAAATGGCATAATTACCTATGCTAGCTCTAAAATGACACAAATAAGGAATAACAAGAAGAAAAACAAGAAAGAGGAGAAAAATAAAGAGAAGAAAAAGAAAGAATAAAAGAAGAAGAATGAGAATGAGGAGGAAAGGGATAAAAAGATAGAAGAGAAGAAGAAAGATGAGAAAAGAAGAAGAAGAAGAAGATCTTTTCTTCTCTTTCTTCTTCTTCTTCTTCTTCTTTCTTCTTCTAGTTTTCTTCTTCTTCTTCTTCTTCTAGGCTTCTTCTTCTAGTCTTGTTCTTCTTCTTCTAACTTTCTTACTCCCATTTTTGCAGGTTTGATTCACTTCATGGAAGCAGCATTGATGGACTGCTAGTGTTTAGTTCTTCTTTTCATTTGTATTGATGAACAATGTGAAACTATGTATGTATATATGGATGAACTTCGTGAAACTATGTATGTATTGGATCTTTTAATACCCTATGTGTTCTGTTGCATTGATGGCCTGCTAGATGTTTGATACATGGGCTAGTTTGATGTTGAAACTTTATATATCATATATATCTTTTGAAAATGCAGGGATATAACAGAAAACAGAAAAAACAGCAACAATACAGGCACTTTGCTGTCCGCCACCGACGGCAAACGGACCTTTGCCGTCTGCCGCCGACGGCAAAGAAGCCACGTGGTAGCAACCTGTGGAACCTGGGAGCAGACCCATTTGGTTAATTTGCCGTCGGTGGTCGACGACAAAGAGCTGGGTCTGCTGACGCGTCTGCTGACGCATCTGCTGACGTCAGGGTGGGCAGCTTTACCGTCTGCTAGCGGGCGGCAAAGGCTGCCGTTAGCCACCTAACATGACTAACGCATGTTTTTGCCATCCACCGCCGACGGCAAAGGGCCTTTGCCATCCGCTTTGAGGAAACAGACGACAGAAATCATGTTTGCTGTCACTCTCTTTGCCGGGCAGGTTTGCCGTCGGTGGCGAACGGCAAAGAGCTTTACCGTCCGCTTTTGGTGCCTTTGCCGTCTGCCATGGCAGACGGCAAATAAGCTGATTCCTGTAGTGATAATCCAAAAACCCAAAAATACCTTGCTGCACTTTTTTGTTATTTATTTTATTTCACGTTTCCGTGAGATCTATTTATCCAATCTACTACAATTTTATCTATCTTTTTACCTGGGAGGGATTGATAACCCCTCTTACATGTCGGGTTGCAAGTATTTGTTCTTTGTGTGCAGGTACCGTTTACATAGTGTTGCATGGTTCTCCTACTGGTTCGATAACCATGGTCTCATCACTGAGGGAAATACCTACCGTATCTATGCTGCATCATCCCTTCCTCTTTGGGGAAATACCAATGTAGTTCAAGCCACATCAAAAGGAATTTCTGGCGCCGTTCCCGGGGAGACATCATCAACATCTATCAGGTTACTAATCACAAATCTCATCTCCTTGCAATTTACATTATTTGCCATTTGCCTCTCGTTTTCATCTCCCCCACTTCATAAAATTTGCCGCTTTATTCGCCCTCTTTTTCGCTCACTATTTTCTTGTCGGATATGTTTATGAGTGTGTTCTTGCTTGTCTACCTTGACACTATGTCTAGCACGACTACTCCTCTATCTCCAGATTTTGAAGTTCTATACTTCAAGCAGAGACAAGGAGAAAATTTGAAAGATGGTTGGTATAGACTAATGGAATATTATCATATTAGCAATCTTAAAGGAGACGCAAGGGTTTTGCTTCGGAATTTTTATATAGGATTAGCCTTGCATCATAGACAACTTTTGGATTTTGCTGCTAAAGGAAATTTTATTGAACTTGATGCTAATACTGCTTATGAGATCTTAGAGGGGTTTTTGGGAATCCCACCAACCAAAAGGGGGATTAGCTTTACGCAAGAAGGGGTTCAAATTTTAGACAAGTTGAGTGATTTGCATAAACATATGGTCGAGTTGCAAAAATATAATGAACCTCTCAAACATATTAGTGGAAACCTCAATCGCATGAATACTTTGACTACTCTTTGCAATAAGTGGTTGGATATTCTAGATCTCAAAATGGTTTCTTTTCCACAGAATTTAGGGAAGCGCAAAGAGCCTCCTGGGTTTGAGAAATCCCTTGCAATAGTTGCCAAAACTACGAATGACAACACTTAGATCTATGCATTATGCCTAGCTAGGGGCATAAAACGATAGCGCTTGTTGGGAGGGAACCCAATGGATAAAATTTATTTTTGTCTTTTTCTTTCTGTTCTTAAGTGTTTGCACAATTATGCTACTGTTATGATTGTATTTTTTATGTTTTAATTAGTGTTTGTGCCAAGTAAAGCCTTTGGGATAGCTTTGGTGATAGTTGATTTGATCTTGTTGGAAAACAGAAACTTTTGCATCCAGTAAAATAATTGTATAAAATAACAGATGATCCTAAAAATTCTTAATTTTTTACACAAGATTGATACGCAAATTTCCTATGTTTTCCTAATTTTTCAGAATTTTTGGAGTTACCTAATATGAGAACAATTCACATATTTACAGACTATTCTGTTTTTGATAGATTCTGTTTTCTTTGCATTGTGTGCTTATTTTGATGAATCTATGATTTGTATCGGGGGGGTATAGCCATGGTAAAGTTAGAATACAGTAGATATAATGCAATATCAAAATTTGAATGGGTTTTATACAGTACTTAAAGTAAAGATTAGTTTTCTTATACTAATGGATCTCACGAAGGTTTTGTTGAGTTTTGTGTGATTGAAGTTTTCAAGTTTTGGGGGAGATCACGATGGATGAAGGAATAAGGATTAAGAAGAGCCTAAGCTTGGGGATGCCCATGGGACCCCAAGTTATTATCCAAAGAGGACCAAGCAAGTAAGCTTGGGGATGCCCCTGAGTGGCATCACCTCTTTCTTCTAACGACCATCGGTATTTTACTTGGAACTATATTTTTATTCGTCACATATCATGAGTTTTGCTCGGAGCCTCTTGTATTATATGAGTCTTTGCTTGTTTTATTTTTTAGTTTAAGTCAAGTATTCTTGCCGAACACACCTATTTGAGAGAGCCAAAATTATGCTATGATTTGTTAGAATTGCTCTATGTGCTTCACTTAAATTTTTTGAGCTATGGAATTGCTCTAGTGCTTCACTTATATCCTTTTGAGCATGGTGTGCTTTATTATTTTTGAAGAAATGCTATCATGCGTCACTTAGATTTATTTGAGAGTTAGTAATTTTTTTAAGAAATTCTCTCATGCTTCACTTATATTATTTTGAGAGAAGAAAAATTTTATGCTCATGTTCTTCACTTAGATTTGTTTGAGCTATCAAAAGCAACATATGAAACTAGTCCCAAAGTGATAGATATTCAAGAGGGATGTAATAAAAACTTTCATGAAGATCATTGGACAAAATAAACTTGATTCTTTGTAATAGTTTTGTGATATGATAATAGTGATATGTGAGTCATGTTGGTGAGTAATTATGGTTTAGTAAGAATATTGATGTTAAGGTTTGTGATTCCCTATGCAAGAATGAAAGTCAATAGTTATGCAATGAAATTACATCCTACTTGTGGTGCATTATTCGGTGTTAGTTATGCTTAATGCTCGCTTATGAGATTTTTCGTTTCTTGGTTGGATGCTTCTCAATCTTTTGCTAGCCTTCACTTGTACTAAGTATGATCACTACTTGTCCATCCAAAACCCTTAAACCAGTTTTGCCATATGAGTCCACTATACCTACCTATATGCGGTATTCTTTTGCCGTTCTAAGCAAATTTGTATGTGCCATCTCTAATCTTGAAAATAATTTCCTTTTTGTGTGCTCGTACCGCTCATGAAACGGTAGGGGTGGCTGATATTTTTCCATGCTAGATGTGTTATTCTCAAGATGAGTGTTTATTCACTTGTCATTGCACGATAGTATGGCAAAGGTATTAGGGATGCCCAGTCACAAATTGAAAAATGAATTTACTTTATGTTGTCAAATAATAAATTCCTTGGAAAGTGTTGGTATGGATGGCACCCGTGGATTCGGTTAGTCGTGGAATGTGAAAGTATGGTGGAAAAAGGAATAAACTTTACTTTCGGTTTGGGAAAAGCCTATGATATATCTAGCATGGAAAGTATTGGGAATTACTCGATTGTTTTTGTTGACAGGAAAGGCATGCCACCCAAAATGTTTTATCTCTTAATTTTTCGCTTTGAGCTCTGGCACCTCTACAAATCCCTACTTCCCTCTGCGATGGGCCTTTCTATTTACTTTATGCAATTTTTATTTTATTTGAGTCTCCATCTTCTCTTATAGAGCACCAACTAAGGGGCACTATGATCGTACATGAGCATTGGGTGTATCTAATATGCGAGTGTGTTTCATGAATGGATCAATGATTGAGTATGATGGGCTAGGGATAACTTGCTTTAGTGTTGATATTTTGAAAGACATGGTTGCTTGTTGATATGCTTGAGTATTGAAATCTTCATGTCAAAACTAGACTATTGCTTTGAATCATATAAAAGTCCAAATGTCCATGCTACAAAAGAAAAGAATATGTGATGAACATGTTAGGCAGCATTCCACATCAAAAATTGTATTTTTATCATTTACTTACTCGAGGACGAGTAGGAATTAAGCATGGGGATGCTGATACGTCTCCAATGTATCTATAATTTTTGCTTGTTCCATGCTGTTATATTATCATTCTTGGATGTTTTACAATCATTTTATAGCAACTTTATATCATTTTTGGGGCTAACCTATTGACATAGTGCCCAGTGCCAGTTGCTGTTTTTTGCTTGTTTTTTACTTCACAGAATATCAATACCAAACGGAGTCCAAATGTAGCGAAATTTTTGGAGTTTTTTTATGGACCAGAAGACACAAGTTGGGCCAAGGAAGTACCAGAGGGGGCCCCTCTGGTACTTCCTTGGCCCAACTTGTGTCTTCTGGTGGGTTGTGCCCACCTCGGCCGCCTCCCGCACCGCCTCTTTGCTCTATAAATACCCCAAAAATCCAAAAACCCTAGGGGAGTCGACGAAAAACAATTCCGGCCGCCGCAAGTTCCAGAAACCACAGATCCAATATAGACACCATCACAAAGGGGTTCATCATCCTCATTGGTGCCTCTCTGATGATGCATGAGTATTTCATTGTAGACCTATGGGTCCATGGTTAGTAGCTAGATGGCTTCCTCTCTCTCTTTTGATTCTCAATACAATGGTCTCTTGGAGATCTATCTGATGTAACTCTTTTTGCGGTGTGTTTGTTGGGATCCGATGAACTTTGAGTTTATGATCAGATCTATTTTATCCATGAAAGTTATTTGAGTTTTGATCTCTTATATGCATGATTACTTATAGCCTCGTATTTCTTCTTTGAACCTTTGGTTTAGTTAGGCCGACTAGATCGATTTTTCTTGCCATGGGAAGAGGTGCTTTGTGATGGGTTCGATCTTACGGTGCTCAATCCTAGTGACAGAAGGGGAAATGACACATATGTATCATTGCTATTAAGGATAACAAGATGGGGTCTATTCCTACATGAATAGATCTTGTCTACATCATGTCATCGTTCTTATTGCATTACTCCGTTTCTCCATGAACTTAATACACTAGATGCATGCTGGATAGCGGTCGATGTGTGGAGTAATAGTAGTAGATGCAGGCAGGAGTCGGTCTACTAATCTTGGACGTGATGCCTATATAATGATCATTGCCTGGATATCGTCATAATTATTTGAAGTTGCCCAACAGTAATTTGTTTACCCACCGTATGCTATTTTTCTCGAGAGAAGCCACTAGTGAAATCTACGGCCCCCGGGTCTATTCTTTATCATATTTGCCTTTGAGATCTATTTTTATTCGCTTTTATTTTTAGATCTATTAATCCAAAAACCCAAAAATACCTTGCTGCACTCTTTTGTTGTTTATTTTATTTCGCGTTTCCGCGAGATCTATTTATCCAATCTACTACAATTTTATCTATCTTTTTACCCGGGAGGGATTGACAACCCCTCTTACACGTCGGGTTGCAAGTATTTGTTCTTTGTGTGTAGGTACCGTTTACATAGTGTTGCGTGGTTCTCCTACTGGTTTTATAACCTTGGTCTCATCACTGAGGGAAATACCTACCATAGCTATGCTCCATCATCCCTTCCTCTTTGGGGAAATACCGACGTAGTTCAAGCCGCATCATTGATGTTGATAACCCACAACCTAAGAATAAAAGATATGATAAGAGAGACTTCCTTGCTAGGAAACATGGTAAAGAAAGAGAACCATGGGTTCAGAAACCCATGCCCTTTCCTCCTAAACCATCCAAGAAAAAGGATGATGTGGACTTTGAGCGCTTTGTTGAAATGCTTAGACTTGTCTTTTTGCGTATGCGTTTGACTGATATTTTGAAAATGTCTCCTTATGCTAAGTATATGATCGATATTGTTACTAATAAAGAAAGATACCGAAAGCTGAAATTTCCACCATGCTTGCTAATTATACATTTAAGGGTGGAATACCAAAGAAACTGGGAGATCAAGGAATACCAACTATACCATGCTCCATTAAAAGAAACTATGTTAAAACTGCTTTATGTGATCTTGGAGCCGGTGTTAGTGTTATGCCTTTCTCTTTATATCGTAGACTTGAATTGAATAAGTTGACACCAACTGAAATATCTTTGCAAATGGCTGATAAATCAACTGGTATACCCATCGGTATTTGTGAGGATGTGCCTGTCGTAGTTGCAAATGTTACTATTTTGACGGACTTTGTTATTCTTGATATACCCGGGGACGACAGTATGTCGATCATCCTTGGTAGACCCTTTTTGAATACTGCAGGGGCTGTTATTGATTGCAACAAGGGCAATGTCACTTTTCATGTTAATGGTAATGAGCATACGGTACACTTTCCGAAGAAACAACCCTAAGTGAATAGTATCAATTTTATTGGAAAAATTTCAACAATTACTGTTGGAGGTTTTGAATTTTCTCTTCCTACTGTCAAAAAGAAATATGATATTCTTATTGTTGGGGACATTCATATCCCCGTTGAGGTAACTTAGTGTTATACGAAGGTTCTCCAGTTTCATGTCATTCGGAAGAAGTTTGTTAATAAGACATGATCAACCTTGTTAATGGATTCCTTTTCACGGGCATGAGATGGATGAATTTAGTAGACATAACTTTCTGTACCCACTCTTTACTTTCTGTTATTTAGAGTAAATAAAGCAAAAATACTATTATTTGTCTATTTTCTGAATTATCCATGCAATAAAAAATGACCAGAAAATAAAAGTTCTCCAAATGCCCTGAAAATTTAGTATGATTTTTTCTAGAATATTTAAGAATTTTTGGCACTGAAAACACCTCAGGGAGGTGCACCAATGGGCCACAAGCCCATAGGGCGCGCCCACCCCCCTGGGCGCGCCTACAGGGCTTGTGGGTCCCACATGGGCCCCCTCACTTATGCGAGCACCCATCCACTTCGTCTTCCTCCAGAAAAAATCCCACCATTGCTCAAACCCGTGTTCTTGCTCATTTTGCTGCCATTTTCGATCTCCTTGCTCGGAACTTTATTTCCGAAACTATTTCGGGGGATTGTTCTTCGGTATGTGACTCCTCCAATGGTCCAATTAGTTTTTCTTCTAGTGCTTTATATATTGCAATTTTTTTCTGCTGTGGTGACCTTGTTCTTGAGCTTGCATGTCAAATTTTATGGTCCAAAGTAGTTTTGTTGCATGATATAGCTTCTAGACACTTATGGGAGTAGTTGCTATCAATCATGTTGAGTTTGGTTCACTTTTATTTTGGGTCACTAAAAATTTCAGAAATTTTTCAGAGAAAGAAAATGTTGAGGAAAGTGTTCCAAGGTGGCTCCTCAAAGAAGAAATCCCCAAGGCCCACGATACGTGAGCCGAATCTCGAACCCCCAAGGGAGGCTTCAGTGCAATCTTGTAAATGGCCGTCGGATCATTTCATGACCCATGCCAGTTTCAAGGATGAATTCTATGCATACGTGCATAACGCCGAGCTGACGAACTTCGTGTCAGATAAGTGTCCTCAGTACTACAACCTTACCGATTCCTTTGTGAGGAGATTTAAGTATTCTGTCCAGCGCAATACACATTCTATTTTATTTGATATTTATGATAAATCATTTACCATGGACCTAGAAGATTTTAATGATGCATGTAAAATTCCACAATGGGGCATTTGTACTGAACCTCGTAAATCTGATTTTTCTGAGTTCCTTGCTAGCATTACTATAGGAGAAACCAGAACCATAACACAAGCTACCATAGGGAGCATTCACTTTCCTGCTTTACATTACTTTGCTCTCTTAATAGGTAGATGCATTAATGGTAAACATGGTCATAGCCACCTTTGCGCCTCCGATCTCATTATTCTTAAGAGCGCAGTAATGAATGATAAACGATTTAATTTAGGGGCTATAATTGCACGTCGATTACATAATAATGCTCAAGACGGAGACTTCTTTGGTGGAATTTATGCCACTCGTTTAGCTCAGTATCTTGGGGTTCCAATTAAAGAAAATGATGTTCCTTTACCACCTGCTTACCTTGATTATGATGCTATGGAACGCTACCAGTTTCTTGAGAGGGGCGAGTTGCCTTTTCAGTACAAACTCATCTTTGACAGGCAGCGCGCTGTCCATATTACCCTTCCCACTTCTGCTTTCTTTGACTCTCAGGTAATTCGAAGATACTTTATAACCAGAGAGGAGGCAGCCGAGTACGAGAGAGCGAGGGAGACCACTTGCCTCCATGAGGCAGCTCGCCAGGCGGTGGCAGCTGCAATCGAGTACAACCCCAACTACAACACTGGATTTTACTCTGGCCAGCCGTGGCCCTAGACCAACTTAGGCCTAAAGCCTAAGCTTGGGGGAGTACGTATTTCTCACCGACATTACATTCATGTTCACACACTCATTTCAGTTGTCGGTGTTCATACTTTTTCATTGTATTATCCATGTTAGTTTATTTTTCTTGCTTTCTTCTTGTGTGTTTGAACAACTTTGAGAAAATCCAAAAAGTTAGTTCTCGCTTCTTTTTAGTTTTCTTTCTAGTTTATTTAGTAGTAGTATTAAAAGAAAACCCAAAAAGATTTCTCGTTCTTCTCTTGCTTGTTAGGAGTTTTCCCGTGTAAATAGTTTTTCTCGTTTTCGTTTTACTTTCTTCAGAAAAACGAAAACTTCAAAAATATTTTAGTGTGTTTCTTTGAAATTCTTTTCTTTTCTTTGGGTCATAAGGAGAACACCACGATGAAAATGTTGAGTGGCTCTCATATGCATTATTGTTGATCAAACAAAGAGCCCATATTACCTGGTCTTCTCCTTTGAATAAATGTTCACAGATTCCAGCTTAGTCCAATGCACGTGCACTCTTATTATTATTCACACCATTCGGTCGTGCAAGTGAAAGGCAATAATGACGATATATGATGGAATGATTGATATGGAGAAAAGCTAGTACGAACTCGACCTATTTTGTTTTTGTAAATATGATTAGCTCATCGTTCCTGATTCAGCCTATTATGAATGAAACATGTTTGCAATGACAATTAGAGATTATAGTTGCTCATGCCATGCTTAATTAGCTAGTAGTGTTTAATGGTTTGTCTTGTGTGCCAACATGCAATTTAAAATAGTTATGATGTAGTATGATAGGAGGGTATCCTCCTTTGAATGATTTAAGTGGCTTGACTTGACACATGTTCACGCATGTACCTGAATCAAAATCAACATAGCCTCCACGATATTTATGTTCATGGTGATTTATATCCTAATCATGCTTGCATTCAATGTTGGTTAATCTCAATGCATGTTTATGACTGTTGTCACTCTCTAGTTGGTCGCTGCTTAATCTTTTGCTAGCCTTCACTTGTACTAAGCGGGAATACTGCTTGTACATCCACTTCCTTAAACCCAAAGTTGTTCCATATGAGTCCACCATACCTACCTATATGTGGTATTTACCTACCGTTCCAAGTAAATTTACATGTGCCAAACTCTAAACCTTTAAATAATAATCTGTTTTGTATGCCTGAATCTCTCATGTAGCGACTGGGGGCTGTCAGTATCTTCCATGCTAGGTGGGTTATTCTCACGGTGAGTGTTTATTCACTTGTCATTCACGAGAAAGTGGCTGGTAATCGGGATGCCTAGTTCCATGCTCAAAATCAAATCAAAATATACTCACAAAACAAAACTCCCCCAGGACTATTGTATGGATAGCACCCATGAATTCGGCTAGCCGTGGAGTGTGATTGTTGGTGGAGGGGGAGTAAAAACTTTACCATTCTGTTTGGGAACCGCCTATAATGTATCTAGCATGGAAGATAGTGAGATGTCTTGGTTGTTATGTTGACAATGAAAGCATACCGCTCAAAATTATATTTACCTCTGTTTTAAAAGCTCCGAGCTCTGGCACCTCTGCAAATCTCGGCTTCCCTCTGCGAAGGGCCTATCTATTTACTTTTATTGTTGAGTCATCATCTTCTTATAAAAAGCACCACCTAGAGAGCACCACTGTCATTTGTATGCTTTGTTATTAATTGATGTTGAGTATGAGTGTGACTGGATCTCTTTTGCCATGAATTATAATGTCTAGTCAGTCCTTGATCTTCAGGGGTGCTCTGCATTTATGTTTTGTGGTCTCAGAAAGGGCTAGCGAGATACCATTTTGTGATATTATATCATGATTGTTTTGAAAAAGTGTTGTCATCCGATATTTATTATTATTGCTCGCTAGTTGATTATGCCATTGATATGAGTAAATGTGAGACCTAAATGTTATTGTGAATATGGTTAGTTCATAATCTTTGCTGAAAACCTGAATACTGTCTATACATATTTGCAACAACAAGATCAAACAGAGTTTGTAAAAGTTTTTCTGTGTCACTTTCAGTTTGTCAACTGAATTGCTTGAGGAGAAGCAATGGGTTTTTCTTGGTGGAGTTGATACGTCTCCATCATATCTACTTTTACAAACTCTTTTGCCCTTGTTTTGGACTCTAATTTGCATGATTTGAATGGAACTAACCCGGACTGACGCTGCTTTCAGCAGAATTTCCATGGTGTTATTCTTGTGCAGTAATCAAAGTTCTCGGATTGACCTGAAAATTTACGGAGAATATTTTTAGAATATATAAAAAATATTGGCACAATAATTAACCAGATGGGGTCCTCCCAGAGGCCACAAGCCTGGTGGCGCGCCCCCCTAGGGCGCGCCTACAGGGCTTATGGGCCCCCTGGACCTCCTCCGACCTCAACTCCAACTCTATATAACCCTATTCGGGGAGAAAAAAATCAGAGAGAAGGATTCATCATGTTTTACGATACGGAGCCGCCGCCACCTCCTGTTCTTCATCGAGAGGGCTGATCTGGAGTCCGTTCGGGGCTCCGAAGAGGGGGATTCGTTGCCATCATCATCATCAACCTTCCTCCATCACCAATTTCATGATGCTCACCGCCGGGAGTGAGTAATTCCATCGTAGGCTTGCTGGACGGTGATGGGTTGGATAGGATTTATCATGTAATCGAGTTAGTTTTATTAGGGTTTGATCCCTAGTACCCACTATGTTCTGAGATTGATGTTGCTATGACTTTGCTATGCTTAATGCTTGTCACTAGGGCCCGAGTGCCATGATTTCAGGTCTGAACCTATTATGTTTTCATGAATATATGTGAGTTCTTGATCCTATCTTGCAAGTTGTAGACACCTATTATGAGTTATGATCCGCATACCCCAAGGTGACAATAATTGGGATTCTTTCCAGTAATTACCGTAGTTTGAGGAGTTCATGTATTCACTAAGTGCTAATGCTTTGGTCCGGTTCTCTATTAAAAGGAGGACTTACTATTCCTTAGTTTCCATTAGGACACCTCTGCCACGGGAGGGTAGGACAAAAGATGTCATGCAAGTTCTTTTCCATAAGCACGTATGACTATATATGGAATACATGCCTACATTATATTGATGAATTGGAGCTAGTTCTGTGTCACCCTAGGTTATGGCTGCTACATGATGAATATTATCCAACACAAATATCATTGCCGATCCAATGCCTACGAGCTTGTCACATATTGATCTTTGCTAAGTTACTTTCGTTGCTATTGCTGTTACAATCACTACAAAACTACTTGTTACTTTTGCCACTGTTACCATTACTTCCATACTACTTTGCTACTAAATACTTTGCTGCAAATAATAAGTCTTTCAGGTGTGGTTGAATTGACAACTCAGCTGCTAATACTCGTGAATATTCTTTGGCTCCCCTTGTGTCGAATCAATAAATTTGGGTTGAATACTCTACCCTCAAAAACTGTTGCGATCCCCTATACTTGTGGGTTATCACAAACAACAAAACACTATCTCCTCACCTTGCTTCCGCTGTCAAAGATGCATGTGTGATTTGTTTGCATAAGACACACACGCTTTTTCTCTACTTTATCGTGTGTTGTCCATGTCTCTTTCACAAACGCATAGGCACTTTTTTCACTCACTCTTTCTATTTCACACACACACTCTCTCTAGTTAGGTACTCTCTCATGTCCACAATGTATGGATGTTTTGAAAAGTCGAACCTCAGAAAAGTTTGAACAGGTATATGTGGAGAAAAACATTTACATCTGGAATGATCATTAGATTCATCACAACATGTACTTACTTCATACTATCATTTATCTTTGGTATTTTAGATATAAGTAATTTCTTTATAAACTTGGTCAAAGTTTGAAAAGTTTGACTTTAAAAAAATATAGGCACTACATTATCGAACGGAGGGAGTAGCTCTTTTTCTCTCTCTACTATCTCTCACGTGCCTCCCCTCTCACTCGATCTCTCTTTTTCGAGGGATTATACGGTCACTGTGTCAGCGTATAGCTCCGTATATTGTTTAGGCTACCGGTTAACCAGTCCACATACTGCCTTGTCAGCTCGTGTTCTCTATCTTTCTGTGCTGGCCCATGTGGCAGTGGGTGAAAATAAGTAAACTAGAGGCCCATCTGGCACGTGGTGAAGTAAACAAAGTTGAAACCACTCACGGTAGCACCCCGCACGCTAGTAAATTGAGGGCACACTTCTTCGGGGTGAAGGACACACTTGCGCACACTACACCACTGCGCGGCGGCATGCACACAAGGGCGCACTCACACACACCCAGCACACAGTACACACCAGCACACGTGTACACCGGCGTCGCTGCCGACTGAGATGGACGGCGAGGTAGCCAACAAGCGGAGGCGGATTGAGCCAAAACCGCATCCGGCGAGCCTGGACTTTATCAGCAGCCTCCCCGGTGACATGCTGCTCGTCATCATAGCCCTCCTCCCCACCAAATTTGCCGTGCGGACCACCCTGCTCTCCCGGCGGTGGCGCCCCCTCTGGCGCCGCGTCCCCCTCAACCTCACCGTCAATAGCTGCCTCTACGTTAGGGATTGCAAGCGCATGGCCGTAGTCTCCAAGATCCTTGCATCGCACCCTGGGCCAGCCAGACGCCTTGACATCTGCATGTTCAGTACCAATTGCAAGGTCCAAGCCAAGTTCGACGAGTGGTTCTTATCCCCCACCCTGGATCAGCTTGAGGAGCTCAGGTTTGAAGTTGGACTGTGTCACTCTCTGCCGCCGTCCGTGCTCCGCCTCACGCCAACGCTGGCCGCGCCAGCTTCAGCTCCTGCTATATTCCCCAGATTAATGTCGCGCCCGCCCTTATTCTCCCTCAACTCAAGCAGCTTGACCTCTTCGATGTTGGCATCTCGAAGAAGGCCATGGAGCACCTGCTCCGCGGCTGTACTATGCTCGAGTACCTTCGTCTTCAGTAGATCCACGGGTTCATTAGCCTCCACATCGCCTCGATGAATCTCCGATGGATTTATGTGTCTTGCTGGCCCCGCAACAAGACATCAATTGGGAAGAGATCACTTGAGCTGTTCCACGTTATGGTCATTGAGAATGCACGTTTCCTTGAGAGATTGCTTGTATCTGATCTAGAAGTTCCAACAAAAATTAGGGTCATTGATGCGCCGAATTTGACAGCGTTGGTCTACTCGTCTGCCAAATTCTCCGAACTTGTTATTGGATCCATAATCATTCAGGTACAACACTCATCTTCTTCCCCATCTTCTTGAAATTCAAAATTTTAAATTTCTTCTTGATGTATTTACGACTGTCATCCAGAAAATGATTCCCACAAGCTTGACCCAGTCTGTGCGCACACTGAAGATCTTGGCAATAAAATCTATCGGCCCCAATCTGGATCAAATTGTTGGATTCCTTAGATGCTTTCCGTACACAAAGAAGCTACTCATCGAGGTGAAACTTCTTTCCTATTAAATGGTAATCACAACGGAGCTCAATTTTTTCGTAATTTTCCCAAATTATGATGACAAGTGTAGTGTTCAAAACTGCATCCACACACTACGCCGAAAGAAATGTTTTTAGTATTTTTTTCTCATGTGATCACCTGCATCGTTTTTTGTACTAGTAGCCTAGGCTAGTCATAGTGGCAAGTAACTTAGACTAGTAACTCTGTAACCTAAGAGCAAGTACTACCTCCATCCTGGTTTACTCTTTGTATTTTGTAGTATCAAATTTTGTCCATAGATTTAACTAACAAAATGTTAATGCATGTCACTAAAAACTATATCGTTGGATTCATATTTGAACATAATTTCAGATGGTATCATTTTTGGTGACATGCATTGGCATTTTCTTAGGTAAATCTTTGGTCAAAATTTTACACTAAATACGAGGTAGTACAAATATAACGACACTCCACTATGTAGGCCAAAACACGTGCCAAATTCACTTTTGATGCATTTGGCATCGATGCCCTCCATTGCTCACCTGGTGCCCCAAAAGAAGTCCAAATTAACTCACGCAATGAAAAAGCACTTGCATGGGAGAGGGAGAGGACTGAAGCAATAAAAAAACATTTGTTTGGGAGAGGGAGAGGTTGGTGTAGTTGAATTGATTGATTTGTTTATACATGTGGGTCTGTGTGCACATCAGTGCCAACTCTCTCACATTGCTAGAGTGGTGGCAAAATCTTTTGATTTGACATCGATGCGTATTATGTGGCATACTTTTGAGAAGTATGGCATCGGCCACATAGTGGAAGACAACAAATGCCGAGCTTTTCACGTGCTCCTAGGTAAATGATAGGAAAGAGAAATAGAGAGAGAGAGAGAGAGAGAGTGAAAAATTATCACTAGCCTTAGAGCCAGCCCTATAGCCAACCCTATCGTATGAGCGAATGATATTAGTAGCTCCTGATGACACGGCAATCTTATACAACCAACTGCTCTAATATGTTCTCTTCTTTTCTAGATAAAAAAGACCCAAAAGTGAAAAATGTGCTGCAATATAACAATCTCATCGAATGCCTTGATCTCCATCTGACAGAAATTGATTTGATCGACTACTGAGGATCCACATCTGAGATTAAATTGGACAGGTTATTTGTTCTGGAGGCAAGTGTGCTCAAGGTAATGAGGTTTGGCGTTCTCTGGCGCAACGATGAATGGTGTGCTGATCACCGCAAGCGTCTAAGCCTAAATGACAAAGGCTCCACAGAAGCTGAATTTGTTTTTGAAACATCAAGTCGCAAGAGACTGAAAAATTTATTTGCCCATTAGTGACTTTTCATGGTGGCGGATTTTAGTTTGTACGATAATGCTGCATGCACCTAAAGTAACGAAAGTTCTTACATAAACTTCCTAATAATTCCCTCTTCATAGGTGCAACATTACTCCTAGCATTTGTAATACCAGTTTGAAACTTGTAATATTACGACTATCCAGCACGAGGTACTATGTTATGATAAATGTTCGCGTGCATAGGTGTGGCAACGATATACCTGTTACTCAAGTACAATATTTACTATTACTCGTGGCAACTCACGGGAAATTATGTCGAACACGGCTAGTTGTAAGCGGGCTAGCTCTACAGCCATGATGATAGTGACTACGCATGGTGAGGCTGACTTTGGTATGCAGAACACACTGCCTACACTCAGGTGTCATCCCTGGCGTAGGGTCTTGTCACTTCACTGTGAGGAGCAGCACATAATAATTTGACCAACGGGTTGTATAGTACTACTACATTGGTAGTACTACTAGTACTACCACCGTCTAGATTTACTAGTACTACCACCTCCGTCTGGATTTAGTATTTGGCTAGTAATTTCTAGTAATGCATGTCACAAAAAATATACTACTCTCTCCGTAAATAAATACATGGAGTATTGTTTTATTCGGTTTTGTATGTTGTTTCCGATGAAATTATACACTCTCCCTTCCGGTAGATGGCTCAAATCTGAAATCTCATCAATCAGACTACTATTGTACTCCCTCCGTACTGTGCATTAGTCACGTTACGAAAACCAAATAATCCCAAAACTTTTAGGCATGGTGCATTAACTACCCACCTCGTTCCCTGTTTTTTTCCACGAAAAAAGAAATCAGCCAATAGGAGACGTGGGGTACGTATGCATTCAATGACTTGAAACTACTTACGTACAAAATAAACATCAAGTTCTCTCATTTTCCCCCAATAGGAGACGTGGAGTAGCACAACATGTACTAGTAGTGCTCAATTCTCTGCATGAAATGACATTAATTACAAAATAAACATCAAGTTCTCTCGTTTTCCCCCAACTTGGTCTCGGTGAGATGACTATACTGCACCGGTACGGAGGGGGTAAGGGCCGAGGAGTAGATGGCCAACACACACGTGAATGCAACGCAGTCTGCACTTCTCATATAAAGGCTCCCCGCCAGTCCAATCTATGAAATCCTATGCACCTATGCACCCTAACCAAGGGCAAGAGTGATCACTCCAATCGCAAGATCAGTTGACTAGAAGCTAGACTCATGGAGGTGATAAGCGCAAGCATGAGGCGGCTGTGCCAGATGGTCCACGACGCCGGCCTGTGGCCCGGCACCGAGGAACATCTCCAGGTCGTGCTTGAGGCCGCCAGGGCGAGAGGCCTCTTAAACAACAGCTTTGTCTCCTTGTTCGACGAGGTCCTCGTCGGCTTCCTCAACAAGTTCACCATCATTAAGAAGCTCGCGGATGACCTTGACATACGCCTCCAGCCCACGTGCCCAGGTTCTGCGATGCCCACCACCCTCAACGGCCTCTATGGTGACAACCTCTTTACCGCACTGGTGGCCCTGCGACTGCCCGCCGTCGCAAAGGAGAAAGTCCACCTCGAGGTCGTGCTTGCTGCGCAGCGCCTGGTGCAGCAAGACAGCATCGACATAATCACCCATGTCTACGAGCAAATCGTCCACAAGGACTACTACGTGCCAGAGGAGGACGATAGGACGCTGGCCTTCTTGGACCGCAGGGCAACCTTGGACGGCATTATTCAGAAGCACGTTGAGCTCGCCGCCAATGCCGCTGCTCCACACATGTCGGTTGGTGACCCGGCGAACTAGGGAGAGAGGATGTTGTTGATGGATCCATATGCATCTTTATTTTTGTGTCAATCCCATGTAGACTGTAATTTTCTTACCTTGTGTATCAACTTCATAACTTTTGTACGTACCATGCATGAACCGCACCACAACCAAACTTCTTATATATTAATATTGACATCTAACGGGAATGTTTAGGTCCCATGCAAGAAATGGGAATGGATTTCAAACTTCTGGGCGTGGTGGTTCAATTTGCAAAGGCGCACACATAAACAACCAAAACAAATTCATTTTGAAACAAAGAGCTGACATGTTACAATCGGAAATAGAAGTAGTATTGAAACCGTGGGCATTCTACTAACCATTTAAGTGCTGCCACACATCCCTCTATTAATTGGCTACTAGGAGGCGCCGTGCGGGGTCCTCTGTCCCAGTTTATTGTTCCCCTTATTGTTTTGTGCCAATTTTTGACTATGAATTCAATTAACAAAAAATAGTATCATTGGAAACTATGTTCAAATACGAATCTAACATATAAATTTTAGTAACATGCATTAAAATTTTATTAATTGAATCTATGGCCAAAGTTTGACACAAAATACGAAAGGACCAACAAATCAGGACGGAGTCTTTGAGTAGACGGGAGGCGTGCGAGCAGACCGATGCGCAGGCTCACCCCAGAAGGGTCGTTCCGGCCCGCCCCTAAAAGCACAGTGGCGAGGCATATCACTTACATGTGGGACCGCATGTAAGGAAAGTGATGATGGCCAAAATTGGCAAAACTCCCCTGCTTATCACGCGGGAAAAGCCCAACGCTATAGTTTTGAACCGTTATTTCTATTTTTTGAGGGAAAATCATTATTTCTATCTATCGGTAGCACCAGGAGCAGAACCCAAGCGTTACAACTTACTAGTAGTACAAGTTCAAAAGGAAAAGCCTGCCTTGTTCACGTCGCACCACAACACACAGTTGGTCCGGCACGCCGCTCAAGGGGGAACGAGTGCTGTCTCGCATCTTCACTTACAAGTGCGACCGCAGTTGAGGAAACCGACTATCGGCAAACCCCCACCCTGCCTACCGCACGATGGCTGAGTTTAGAGAAACGAGGAGGGAGAAGTGATAGCTATAGCACGGACTCCAAGAAATATCGTGTCAGATGGGAGTCGTGCTGGTGGCGTGTGCTGTACTCCTGGACATGAATGCTTGTTCTGGCGCATGCCACCCTACTATATATCGAGGATTCGAGGTGCTGGTCATGTACAGTGAACACATTAACATATGGCCCACCAAACACTATGGCCAAATTTCCTACAGTTTGTGCTAGGCTAAAAAGTGTCCTTTGAGAGGGTGGATGGCTTGTCTCATGTTTAAAACTTGCCGTATTACTTATACGTAGACGTAGAGATAGTGCAACAGTTTTGAAAGTTTGAATCCAAACATCATAATGCAATTTCTACCATTGATTGGACTCATCCGACAACCTAGGATGATGGGATTCGTAGCTATACATTACAAACACCCGCTCGCCGCGCGAAGAATGTGAAGCTAACTAGTAGTACTATTGTTGATTGGACTCATCCGATAACCTATTGCAATGCACGTACAATTATGTATTCAGGAAAAAAAAATTGCTGCATCGCAGCACCCACTCTAAGAAGCAACTCGAAAGCCATTCATAAATATATTTAGTAAGTTTTTCACAGGCATATCATTTAGTATTACATACAACAAGTCATCAATGTATAATGACAATGAGGATACATTATACTAAAGTTTTTATCACACAAGAAATAGCAAACTGATGAAATGAACTTCAGGTCAACCAATCCTTGGCGTTGGAAACACTTGCTTTGAACCATAAGTGATTCTCTGGGTAGGGCCAGCTATTGTCAATATCGAGACCAACGCAAGACTCGTCATCCAGGCTGAAGCGGCCTATATCAGGACGCATATTGTGATAGCCAGGGTAGGGAACCATAGCAATGTCCGAGGTATAGATACAGTTGCTTCTCATAAATTGTAGTAACGTTGTGCCAACAGCAGCTGGATCGCTTTTCACCATCATTGGATAGTTTAGTCCAAGGAAGAGCAAGTTTTCTCCAAGACTATCAATATTGAACCAGGCAGAAGGTGCTGGCGCTAGCACACTAGTATCTATCCCGAATACCCTGCAACGGATGTTGGAATAGGTCCAGAGAATGCGACCATGGGAGACAACACCTGCTTCCTCTGTAACATTAGCAGTGCTCTGTATACAGACAAGAAGAGGTGATCCATCAGAATAAGTTGCTTGGCACCACTGAGTATGTAGGTCCTACTCGTGATCATCACCATCGTCATCTCCCCCTTGGTTATAAAATTTTCCAAGTATTGGTGGGGGAATGTTGACAGGACCTTGGAAAACACAAATAGGTTAATTAGTGTAAGGGGATACTAAACTGACATGCGTGGTGAATGAAACAATTATAATTACAGTGGAAGACAAACGTACCGAAACAATAAGGATCCCATGCGAAAATAGTGCCACGAGTGGTGAAAACGAACACAAGACCCTCATATTGAATTGCATCACAGTACACATCCGTGTATAGAAACTTATTTTTGAGCAATATCCATCGTGTCGAAGGACTAAGGATGGCGGCAAGCTTATCGAAGATAGCGACAACACAAGCGTTCCTATAATCCCAAGAGCGATTGGGAACTCGACAAATTGCTATCTTCTGTAGACGACAGTCACCATGATCGTATTTGAACGTACGTAGATCATCTGTGTGCTCCACCTCAGGGCAGTCTGAGATTTTTGGAAGTGGAACTTGTCGGCGTTCTGGGAACCAGGGTACCCAGACTTGCCTGCCTGCGGCCCATGGCGTGGCTCCATCAGCGGCCTGGTACAGTCCATCTTCAGCATTAACAACACAAGACCCTCGCGAGGGGCCAAGCCTCGCGAGGCGGATGACGTCAAGACCTCCGGAGGGAGCAGCCTCCCAAGGCAGGCTCCTGAGGAGCGGAGAGTTCTATGCAAGCGCCCCCCTCATGAGCTTAAGGTGACGCAAGCCATGACAACCAAGGCCAGATGGGCGCCAGCGGGCGCAGCACAGCAAGTTTCCTCTTTGGTGCTAAGGAAGCAAGCGCAGGCGCAGAGTCCCGAGGAATCAGCCAAAGGTTTCCATTCCCATGCTACAAGACCAAGATGGCAGGACGGAGGTCATCGCCGAGCCTACACGACATCACAACTAGAAGCTTTGTAGGCGAAGACCACCTTTCGTCAGGATAAGATGTACTACTTGTCTCCCTTCAAACTTGGCCATTGTGTGATCCCTTCCCGCCTCCATTTTGGGGGAAGAGGACCAAGGCCATATAACTTAGCCACTACCATAGAGGGACAAGTAGAGGAGGACGACAAGAAGAGGAGGATGACGGAACTATCAGGTCATCCTCACCAGCTCACACCAACACAAGAACACACCTCCTGAGGTGGTTTTACCCCTGTACTCTTTCATCCTTAGCCCACCTCGAGGCCAATCCACCACAAAGTAGGAGTAGGGTATTACACCACAAGGTGGCCCGAACCTGGGTAAAGTGATGTGTCCCTTTCCTTCCTAGTTCACCGAGCTAGGCCGTGAGATCGACGAGTTGGCAGACTGGGCAGATTGAGTTCTTCGCATGCACCCCAGAGTTTGAACCTTTCTCGGGTCTGCCGAGCCCTGGATCTGACATTTGGCGTGCCAGGTAGGGGTCCGTCGGGGCCTCTCTTCCGCCGGTCGATTCGCCACCGTTCCACCGTTCTCATGGCTGACGCCCGCTGAGTTCATGTTGAGCGCCGGGCTGCCCTCGCCGCCCACGTCGCCCAGACAGCGCCTGCAGGCAACGGCGCCCCTGCCATTCCCCATCGCATGTGGCAAACACTACCACTGGCCCCACGGCCCACGAGCAGCAGGCTCCGTCACTGCATCCCTCTGTGCGGCGCGACGGACGCACCGCCACCCCGTCGCTGACTCCGGCGGCTGCTTCGTCCTGCCATGCCCGTCGCGGGCTAGCGAATGCGCAAGCTGCGCTGCTCATGGAACGCGAGCTTCTGCGCTATCGCCCGACCGACGACCTCTACGAGGACTGGCTGGATCGCATCGCCGAGCTCGTTAGTGCCGCTGGAGAGACCCCTGCGCCGTCTCGCTCGCTGCCTCCCCAGCCGCCTCTTGTGGGCGACGTGGACCATGGTGCACCTCCTCCACCTCCCAGGCAAGACGTCGCCCTTGAGCCAAGGCATGAGGCTCCTCGACGCAACCCGCCGTGAATGGCGCCGGCGTGTGATGAAGAAAGTTGTCAAGTGGTGCAGCGGCCCCAAGGAGAGGCGCGCGCGCTCCCAGCGCTGCCATGTCAAGATCACATGCTGTCGGAGGTGGCGGTGCCCAAGAGCCAAGTCCAGGCTCCTCCTGCGTGGCGGGCTCTCGTGAGCGCGGCGGGCTGCCGCGCGTTCACCCCGGAGCTGCGCCGCGTCGTCTGGCCTGGGAAGTTCAAGCCAGACCTGCCTCCATGCTATGACGGCACCACCGACCCTACCGAGTTCCTCCAGCTCTACGAGCTAAGCATCGAGGCGGCCAACGGCAACGAGAAGGTTATGGCGAACTGGTTTCCCATGGCCCTCAAGGATGGCGCATGCTTGTGGCTCCTGAACCTCTCTGCGGGATCGATCTCCTCCTGGGATGAGATGTGAGAGCGCTTCGTCACCAACTTCCAGGGCACTCGTGACCGCGCCCCAGCTGCGGGAGACCTGCGGCGCATCAAGCAGTAGCCAGGGGAGACCTTGCACAAATACATCCAGCGCTTCACCAACGTTCGCCTCAAGATTCCCAAGTTGTAAGATGAGGCCATCATTTCTGCGTTCACTGATGGCGTCCGGGATGTCAAGATGAAGGAAGAGCTCGCCATACACGAGGACCTGTGCTCGACTCTGGAGATGTTCAACATGGCAACCAGATGCGCGAGGGCTGAGGAAGGCCACCTCTCCCTCCTTGAGCTCCCAGAGGCCGATCCAGAGGACAAGAAGGCCAAGGCCAAGGACATGAAGTGCAAAGGCCTGGCCGTGCTTGCTGCCGAACCAGAGATGAAGCGCGGCTGCGACCACCCCGAGTCCTCTAAGGGCAGCCGTCCGTTCCACGTCTTCCACAATGTGCACAACCACAACATCAACGACTGCCAAGAGCTCAAGGCCATCTGGGATGGGTGCCTTGGCCGCCGCCCTGAGCACAACGACCGTGGCTACGGCCGTGGAGGAGGCCGAGGGGGGGACGCTGGGACAACTGCGACCCCCGCCAGGACTGGCGCGACCAGGCTCGTGAGGATCGCTGGCATGGTCAGCCTCGCGAGGGCCCCTGGAGGGATCAGCCTCGTGAGGACCGCCCTCAGGGCAATGCTGGCCTTCGTCCACTGCCGCCACCGCCAAGGAGGAATGATGTACGACCACCACCAAGATGATGGGGCCGGGGGCTTCCAAGAGCCTCGTGTCGTTGCTTGCATCCTGGGCGGCGCTCAGGCTCCCGCCTCTCATCGCATCTTCAAGCAGTTTGCTCGTGAGGTGAACGCGGCCCTCCCCAAGCTCAAGGCAACGCATCCGCTCAGGTGGTCCAAGTACGCCATCACTTTTGACTCTACTGACCAGCTCAAGTGCGCGGCCGCTGCTCGCGCACTGCCGATGCTCTGTTCGCCTACCATCAGCAACATCCTTGTCACCAAGACACTCATCGATGGTGGTGCGGGACTCAATGTCCTCTCCGTTGAGATGTTCGACAGGCTCCAGGTGCCGTACGACCAGCTTCAACCTACCAAGCCCTTCTCAGGAGTGACCGACGGCTCCACCACCCCGATAGGGCAGATCTGCCTCCCTGTCACCTTCGGCAAGCGCGACAACTACCGCACTGAGCTCATCGAATTTGACGTCGCCCATATTCGCCTCCCGTACAACGCCATCCTTGGGTATCCAGCCTTGGCATAGTTCATGGCCACGACTCACCATGGCTACAATGTCCTCAAGATGCCAGGAAGCGGCGGCATCATCACGGTCGCCTGCGACGAGAAGGATGCGGTGTGCTCCCTCGAGCACGCCTACCAGGCTGCGGCGGTCGACAACCCAGATGACGAAGGTACCTTCTACCCTCCTGAGGTCATCCCCAAGAAGAAGAAGGAGCTGCTCCACCGAGGATCTCAGGAGGACGGGGCGTCCGACGATCGTGCTTCAGGCCCTACGCCCACTGATGGGGCGCCTTCCCCTCTCGCATAGGAAGGCGCACCTGGCGCCCCCCTCAGGTTGAGCTCGGGGGCTCTCCTCTGGAGGGCCTCAGACCTAGCCAACGTCACGAGGGAGGCGTTCGGGCACCATCTGGAGGCGTGCTTCGACGCGCATTTCCGCGAGAAGAGCGCAGGGCGCGAGGCACCAGGCACACAGGAGTTCATCACCCAGGTGATCGAGGATCTTCAGGAGGCGAGGGCCATGCGAGGCGAGCGTCGCCCCGCACCACCCGGCGTAGCTCCCTCCGCTGATGAGGGCAGCAGGCTGCGCGTCTACGTCAACATTCCAGGGCTCAACAGGGCCGCGTCTCAGGAGCTCTTCTGGCCGTCCCATGTAGGCCGGTGCGAGGGCCCCCCTCACAGCTACATTTGCATGCCTTTCAGTATGCTGAACAGGGCTGCCACACACCAGCGCTACATGAGGAGCATCTTGGCGGCTCACGAGGCCAGGAACCAGGCGATCCTGTCGGAGGAGTCGCTGGATCCTCACGAGCCCTCCGGGCCCCTGGTGTCTCACGAGGCTCAGGACCTGGACGGCTCATGAGGAACGACTTCTACAGCGCGTGTCTTCAGCTACTCCAACACTTCTTCAGCAACGGTGCTAGGTGACACTCTTTTTTCAGGTTGTACAGTTGGGGGCGCCCCTCGGGCTGCATTATCCCCAAGCTGTGTGGGTCCGTCCCTGCGACATGTATCATTTTTCGCATAAATCAGAACTGGCCTTACCCTTTCATGAGTTGCTTTGTGATTATCACCTATCTGCCGGTGCTTCGCCGCCATGAACGTCGTACGCCCTTGCAAACCCGCCCTCGACCGCCTCATGATTAAGGACTGGCACGGCGTCTATGCTCGGGTCCGTCCCTGCAGCGTCGCTAAATCCAAGTGGCTGAGCTCTGGCTCGCGGGCCAGCTCCCGTGCACGTCACCTCCCATGGTCCTTTGTGCCTTGTTCTCGCATGAGCTAAATCGGGAGCGGATAAGTTAGGGCGCGCGACCCGGTACCTCGCCGCCGCGGGAGCCGCGCGCCGGTTGTCTTCCTTCAGGACCTTCGCATGAGAAGACTGGGCACGGCGTCTGTGCTCGGGTCCGTCCCTACAGCGTCGACAAACCCAACGGCTGAGCTCTGTCTGGCGGGCCGGCCCCGTTCACGTCACCTCCTGGGGTCGTTGGTGTTTGGCCTTCTCATGCGATATCCTCAGGAGATTCACTCGGTGCAGGCTACCTAACCATCTCACAAGACCCTTGCAAATGTTCTGAACCAAATTCAGGCGCAACTCGCCTTGAGGTAGGGCCTCGTGAGTCCTGCACTGGCTCACGAGTGCCCATATACACCTCCTCCAGTCCTGCCGTGCAAGCCACATGCCAGGACGGGGCTGTACACTCCCTGGAGTCTCCCCTCAGAGGGAGCTCCCACCCACGAACAAGTGGAAGCCCCATGCTCCGCGCTGGTGGATGACACGGTCGAGGAGCGGCTATGCCCGTGCAAGAGCGGAAGCGCCATGCTCCGCGCTGGTGAATAAACAACTGAGGGCACCCTAGCGGCTGCAGTAACCTTAGGAGAGCCACCAGGCTCGCTGCTTAGCCTCACCGTACCGCTTTTCCCTCGGGAGGGTCTCGCGAGGGGGCTGGGCACGGGGGCTACGCTCAGGTCACGCCTAGCGTACACCACCTCACCAGGTCCCTTGGACCTGGTCTTCTTGCGTCCCTTCGAAGCGAAAGCCCGGCGAGGAAAGGTATGGAGAGTTGTTCGTACGTCAAGGGGGACCCCTGAGCATCGCGACTCAGGGGCCTCACTAGTCACGTAACCCCTCACCCCTTGGTCTCGTCCTGGTGATCCGGATGCCCCAACGGCGACTGAGGTATGCGCGGGACCGGGCCCTGCAGACGCAGAACGCTAAAAACCATGCTCATGTTTCCTTCCTGAGGGTTGTTTGTACGTCAAGGGGGACCCCTGAGCATTGCGACTCAGGGGCCTCACTAGTCACATAGCCCCTCACCCCTTGGTCTCGTCCTGGTGATCCAGAGGCCCCAACGGCGGCTAAGGTATGCGCGGGACCGGGCCCTGCCAACGCAGAACACTAAAGCAAACGGAAAGGAAATCGCAAAATCCTAGCAAATTATTACAAAACATATTGTCTCTTAAAAACTCAAGGCAGAAGTTCTCACGCCTCCACGAGGCACGGTAAATGTTACAGGGATAAAACGGGAGGAAGCGCCGCCTTCGGACCTCTCCTTCAGCCTTGGATGCCGCCGTCGCCTGCCTGCAGGGGCCCATCGTCGACAACGTCGCCGCCACCATCGCCGTCGGCTCCGGCCGTGGGGTCGAGACAGAGGAACTTCTGTAGCTGGGCTCCCACCTATTCCCCCACGGCCTTGGCGGTAGCATCGTGGAGCTCAGGGGCCACAGGTTCAAGCAGCGCGCCAAGGTCGAAGCTTGGGTCCCAAAGGTGGAGGTGGCTGAAGATGCGCGTCGCGGCTGAGGTGAAAAGCGCGTGAGCTTCCCCCTCCACCAGGTGGCCCACTCTGGCGACGATGCCCTTGAGCACCGCGGCAAGCTTGGGGAGCAGCCCGGCAGGACCTTCCTCCGGACTAGCCAGCGGTCCCTCGTACCCTTCCCCGTAAAGGGCCTGCAGTGCCTTGCGGGACCTCAGCTCGAGGGAGATGAAGGCGTCGCGCCCCGCGGCGGCCGCCTTCTCAGCCGCGGCAACGGATTTCTCCCTGGCCTCTAGCCGAGCCTACTCCTCGGAGACGAGCTTGGTGTGGGACACCTGGGCCGGTTCCGTCTCCTCCTTCAGCTTCGCCAGGCAGCTCCGTTCTGCAGCCTGCTCCTGGGCCGCTTGCTCCAGCTCGGCATCTCGGGCGGCGAGCGCAGATTCCCGGGCCTTGAGATCCTCCTCCTGCTCTTCAAGCTGGCGGGCGCGGGTGGCCTGCTCATCGCGGAGGGCCTTCAGCTCGGCCTCCACCGTGCAGCAGCGCTCCATGGCAGACGCTGCGTCGGTCAGCGCCGCGTCGCGAGCCACTGTGGCCTCACCGGCCTCCTTCCTGCCATCCGCGACAACAGCCTTGGCCTGGCCCCAGGCCACCCTGACGGATGAGTCGGCCTGGAGCCAACCCGAGATCAGCCCCAGATGCCCCATCACCATGCGCCGGTCGGCGCCCCGAAGATCAGTCCGAAGCTGGTCCAGCGCGGTGAAGGCCTCCTCCAAAGTGCTGGGCATGGCAGAGGAGCCACGGTCTGCCAGCATGAGGACTTGGGGAGGAGGTGGCACTGGCGCCTGGACTGGCGCCGCTATAGCAACAAGGGCGTAGGGGGCTCTGGAGCCCTCAAACCCCCAACAGGCGCGCTGGAAATGGGCACCTCCGGAGTCGGCTTGGCCACGGAGGCGGTCTCCTCCTGAGGCTTGGCCACCGAGCCTCGAGAGGCCCGCTCCAACACAGGCGCACGTGAGGCAGCCTCCCCCGCCTGGGCCGGAGTCGCCGCGGTCACGACAGGTCGCGAGGCCTTGAAGGCCTTGGCCTCCTCCTTCTTCCTCTTCATCACCGGCGTCAGCCTGGCCACCAGGAGGAGAGGATCGTGAGCACGACATCAAGGATGGGAAGCAAAAACAAGGTGAAGTACTTACTCATCGTCAGCAACGTACGCCCTCCTCTTGGCCAGGAGCACGGCACCCCCCAGCTTCTTGAGCGCGGGCTTCGCCGCGCCATCGGGATCGGCCGGGCGCATGGAGGCTGGCTCCGGGATGGTGGCGATGGGCCACAAAGCGGGGGCGTTGCCTGGGGAAGCAGTGCCGCCTCGCCCTTCTTCGGGGTCCCTTGCCTCAGCCTCCACAGAGGGGTCCCCCCGGACCTTGTGACAACCCCAGCGGGGCGCGGGGAACCCTCGGCCAGACATTCACCGGCGTCGTCATCATCGTAGAGACCACGGAGGAGCTCGCTCTATCGTGGAGGAGAGGTCTCTCCCACCTCCACCATGGTGGCCTCCGAGTCCTCCTTCTCCTCCTCCCTGGAGCTCTCGCCAGAGGACACCGGCACCACGGAGTTCGGGGGCTTGGGCGGCACAAGCCCCCGCTCGTTGAAGACAGGCATGGCGGCGGCCACCTCCGCCCCGTCGTCGCGGTGATACAGCAAGAGGAAGGCCTCCGGGAGGCCGCCTGGGTCCTTCTCAAGCAAGGTGCGCAAGACCTTGCTCAGCTCCTCATCCGTCAAGGCTTCCGGGCACAGCCGGAGGTCGTATTCCGCGCCCTTGAGCCCCCACAAGGGGCGCGAATGCGCCTGGAGCGGAGCCAGGCGCTGCGTCTGGAACTCCTTGACAAGCATGGCCCCTGTCAGCTTCTCCGCCTCCAGATCCACCACCATCTTCTCTAGGACCGCCGCCGCACGAGGGTCGGTGAGCTTCTCGTGAGCCCACCGGTCCAGCTTCGCCGGCATCATGGTCGGTAGCTCCAGCCGAGCATGGAGGCACTTGGCGTCCATGAAGATCCACTTGCGTCGGAAGTCATCTACCTTCTTCCCGGGCCTCGAGAGCGCGTTGCTGCCATGGGATGCAACGAAGCATACGCACCCGGAGCACTGGGTTGTGCTGCAAATCCGGAGGTAGAAGAAGTGGCGAAGCAGCGCAACAGAGGGCGCCACCCCCACGAACGCCTCGCGGTAGAAGGTGAAGATCGATAGGAGGAGGATGGAGTTGGGATGGAGATGAAGGGCGCGGATCTGGTAGTGGTCCAGGACGGCAAAGGAGAAATCGGAGAAAGGGGGGACGAGCCCAGCGAAGACACTGTGCAGGAAGAAGGGATAGAAGGTCCTCTCCAAGGTGCCCTGCTTGGTGGAGCCGACCCGAAGCACTGTCTCTCTACCCTCATTGTCATTGCTCGCCGTCAGTGGAAGCACGGTGGCGAGGTGCTTCTCCTCGGTGATGGTGGACACACTTAGGGCCGGCTCGAGCAGGGAGGCCGAACGCGCGGAAGGAGTGGCGGACTTCGCTTTCTCAGTCGCCATCGGTGGCGAGCCCGGGGAAAGGTTCGACAGATCTGGAGGCGCTCTGAGCGGGGAGAGAAGGGGATCTGGAGCAAGACGAAGCGGAGGCAATGAAGGCTTAGCAGCAAGCGCCAGCCTTTTTGTCAGCCCAGGACGGTTGCCGAGGTAGCGTGGGGAAGTAGAGACGCCCACGTCTCATCAAGCGCCACGCATCGACTCGGTCCGCAGGCGATTGGGGCCTGCGGCACTTCACCCTTGCCCTTTGGCTTCGCCTCGAAGCCAAGTCCGAGCGCGCCTTGGGCCCGGGGGCTACTGTTGGCATTTTGGGAACCAGGGTACCCAGACTTTCCTGCCTGCGGCCCACGGTGTGGCTCCATCAGCGGCCTGGTACGGCCCATCTTCAACATCAACAACACAAGACCCTCGTGAGGGGCCAAGCCTCGCGAGGCGGACGACGTCAAGACCTCCAGAGGGAGCGGCCTCCCAAGGCAGGCTCCTGAGGAGCGGAGAGTTCTATGCAAGCGCCCCCCTCATGAGCTTAAGGTGACGCAAGCCATGACGACCAAGGCCAGGCGGGTGCCAGCGGGCGCAGCACAGCAGGTTCCCTCTTTGGTGCTAAGGAAGCAAGCGCAGGCGTAGAGTCCCGAGGAATCAACCAAAGGTTTCCATTCCCATGCTACAAGACCAGGACGATAGGACGGAGGTCTTCACCGAGCCCACACGACGTCACAACCAGAAGCTTTGCAGGCGAAGACCACCTTTCGTCAGGATAAGATGTACTACTTGTCTCCCTCCAAACTTGGCCGTTGTGGGATCCCTTCCCGCCTCCATTTTGGAGGAAGAGGACCAAGGCCACTATAAATATAGCTTAGCCACCACCATAGAGGGACAAGAAGAGGAGGACGACAAGAAGAGGAGGACGACGGAACAATCAGATCAACCTCACCAACTCACACCAACACAAGAAGACACCTCTTGAGGTGGTTCTCCCCCTGTACTAGTTCATCCTCAGCCCACCTAGAGGCCAATCCACCACAAAGCAGGAGTAGGGTATTACACCGCAAGGTGGCCCGAACCTGGGTAAACTGCTGTGTCCCTTTCCTTCCTAGTTCATCGAGCTAGGCCGTGACATCGACGAGTTGGCAGACTGGGGAGATTGAGTTCTTCACACGCACCCCAGAGTTCGAACCTTTCTTGGGTCTACAGAGCCCTGAATCCGACAGAACTCGGTGACGAGTGTACACATTCACAAGTTCCCACTCATAGTTGTACCCAATATAAACAACCCAATCTCCATTTGCGCCTGCCCAGGCCTTACCCGTAAGCGATGGCATCTTAACATCACATGTATCATTATCAAGCGGCATCAACTTGCACAAGGCGAGGCTTTCGTCGTCCCCACGCTAGCGAGCAGGGTCATGGCAAAGAAGATAGGGGAGATCAAACCGCTACTAAACCCTTTGTAATGATGTTAATTGTTGAGTCGAGAATGGTCTTGAATGAACCTAATATGCTAGCCGAGGTGATGACGTCGCACCGATCAATGAGTTCCTCCACCACGTCATCTTTTAGATCAGGCCAAGAATAACGGGGTCATTTCCTACCTATTCCATCCATCAAGAAGGCAAACAATGGTAGAAGGAAGAGTGAAGGCAAATGGAGGGAGGAAGAGTGTGCGAAAGCAGTTCCAAATTGAGAGGGAAAGGCGAAGAGGCGGTGGACGGTTGCCACGGTACAGAAAGAGGCTAGTGGGGAGCGGACGGTCACCACGGTATAGAAAAGGCGCCCCAGCCTACATAGACGTCCGTTCAGAAATTATACAAAAGGACTCGTCGTCGTCTCACTGACATGCTGGAACGGGACCACACGTCAATGAAACATGGTGTGTCATTTCTCGTGCAAAATGCGATCTGGCCGCGTTGGCCCGAGGTGTCGCATTATTTCTCGACTTTATTTTTTTAATGGCGTACCGTTCAGTTTTGAAGCACAACTAATTGGTACTGTATGCAGAGAAAATATAAACTACTCTACCGCTACTCTACCTCTAGTACTAGTATCAAAAAAGATATATAGGATGGAGCTTCAGCGCTTGCTTGCTAAGGTCTGCCCACTTGCTTCTCACACTATTACCCTCTCTCCAGATACAAACAAGATGGCGGTGGCCCCTCTCTCTCCCTCCTCATCGGTGGTCATAGATCCACCAGGATCCCGTCCGCCGGGGAAGAAAAGGACATGCAGCGTTGACGCACTTGTCGTCAGCGAGCAAGGTCACACACTGACGACAAGGCCGTCCTCTCAGACCTAGCGCTGGCGCGGGATGGCCTCCGTCCCCAAGCTCGCTGCCGTAGTGTGTGCGGAGGACGACGACCACGATGAAGCCACTTCCCGCTGACCCTCGGGTATGCTACCTCTTTTTGAATCATACCCTTATTCTATTTCACCATTTGCCATATCGCTGCATGTGGATCTTTTTCCACTCCACCGTCTCCCCAATTTACTATCCTCTCCTCTACTAGTCACGCAGACGAAACCTTAATTTGCACTATTAAAGGAAACCCTACTTCATGCACACTAATACATGTCTGGGTTGAATAAGGAAAGAAAGGGAGAAAGTACTGTCGAAGAGACTAGGTATCGAACCCGCATCTAGGTTGAAAAGGGGAAAATCAGTACCTAAGGAATGAGTTTCGTGTCTCTTGGTTGAAAAAGGGTAGAAAGGCATGACAACGCAATAGAGAATGACCAGGTCGACCGGTTTGTTGTCCTCACATAGGAAAAATGTGGCTAAAGAGAACAAAAATGGGACGTAATCCACATATGTTGCCTAGATATTTGTTGCTCTGGGCAACCATCCCTCCCTCACCACTCTATGTGTCTGTGGAGGTACATCATACTGGTGCGCCCACTATCCGAATGGGCCTCCCCATGCTCTTATTGCCACTTTTTTGTAGTTAGTATAATGCCACCGGTAAAGTCATGCAATGCCACTGCTAAAGTGATGCCACATTTAACTAATTCTGCACTCAGTCTAATGTCACCAAGAAATTTAAGCAATGCCATTTAATGTCACTTGATTATTTCAGGGTTAGCTGTTGATTGTGGATGTATTAAAGATTTTTGAGCTAAGGCATTCTAATGACGTTTGTCGGATTCTGGGTTCCGCAGACCCTTGAGAGGTTCAAACTCTGGGGTGCCTGCGAAGAACTCTCCCTCCCCAGTGTGCCTGCTCAACGATTCCACGACCTAGCTCGATGAACCCAAGGGACAAGAGACACAACAGTTTATCCTAGTTCAGGCCACCTTGCGATGTAATTGTCGTGGATATCGTGCGACATATGCCAGGGGGTGGCTTATCGTGGATGGGGACAAAAGTATGTCGCCGGGCTCGAGAAGTGGGAGTGAGCGAGACCGCATACGCCTGTGAATATTACCCAGGTTCGGGGCTCTCCTCGGAGATAACACCCCTAGTCCTGCTCTGCGGGGTCTCCGCATGATGACTATGATCACAAGGTAGCTACAAGCTTGCTCCTTGAGCTGTTTCGGCTAGAGGAGGAAGAAGGGCAAGGCTAGCCCTACTCTTCTCTCTATGTGTGTGCGTGTGACTGCCGTGGGTGCTGAACTAAAATCTCTCCCCTGCATGGGGAAGCTTGGGGGGTTTATATAGGCCTACCCCCTAAGGATACAATGGTAATCCGGCCGGGTGTAGGACCCGGTCGTCAGCGTCTCTGGTCGCCGGCTTCTCCGCCGACCGCTGGGGCCCGCCGCCTGGCGGGCCCCACCGACTGCCGTGATCTTGGCCGACAAGTAGTGCCCGTCGCCTGCGGGCCATGTTGACTACTCTATACTGTAGCCTCACCCCTGATGACGAAGGCTTTGTCGGGGGGAGCATGGCTATAGTCCCGCCGCCTGGCGGGCGCTCACTGTAGCCACACCCCGTCACATCTGGTTAATGGCGCACAGACTCCAAGGGGGAGAAGGGCCGCCTGCTAGGAGTCGGCCCTCCCTTGTTGCCGCCTGCTTGAGGTTTCCCGCCTTCTGGTGGCCCGCGGACAGGTAGGACCCGCCGCCTGCGGGCCGTACTGACCGCCCATCATGGGAGCGTGGCTCCCTCTAACACTAGTGATGTCACGGATTACACGGCAGCAGTGCCGCGCTGGGTGGGGGGTGTCCGCCCAGTACGTAGCTCTGTGGCCACGTCCCATCCTGGATTCGGGGGTGGCAGGCTGCACTGTAGCCATGCCTTGTCTTGTCGAGCTGATGTGGTGCTGACTTCGAGGGGACAATGGACCGCCTCCTAGGAGCCAGCTTCTCTCGTGGCCGCCTTCTAGGGTTTCGCCGCCTTCCAGCAGCCAGCCTCTCGGACCTGCCGGCCCGAGAAAGCGGCCGCGCTTCCAGGAGGTATGAGGGGCGCAGTTGGCCCCGATGTCTTGAAATGCCGTGGGGGGCTGATGAGCCTACCCGTGGTCATTTACTCCGACAGTAATACCCTACTCCAGCTTTGTGGTGGATTGCCTCGGAGGGCTGAGGATGAACTAGTACAATGATGGAACGACATCAGGAGGTGAGGTGTTCTTGAGCTCGATGGGCTGGTGAGGTGGTGAGGGCAAAACGGATCTGATCCCCCGCCTATGGTGGTGGCTAAGTCCTATTTATAGTGGCCTTGGTCCTCTTCCCAAATGTAGGCGGGAAGGGACCCCACAACGGCCAAATTCGAAGGGAGACAACTAGTACAAGTTATCCTGACAAAAGCAGTCTTTGCCTGCAAAAGCCTCTGGTGGTGACGCTGCAGTGGGCTCCACGATGACCTCCGTCCTGCCGTTCTGGCGGTCCTGGTCTTGTTGCACCGATATGGAAACCTTTGCTTGATTCCTCGGGACTCCGCGACTGCGCTTGCCTCCTTGGCACCAAAGAGGAAACTGGTACACTGCGCCCGCTGGCGCCCACCTGGTCTTGGTCGTCATGGTTCACGTCAGGTGAACCCTCGCGAGGTGCGGCTTGCATTGATATCTCCGCTCCTCGGGAGCCAGCCTGGGGAGGCCACCCCTCGTGGAGGTCTTAGGGTCGTCCGCCTTGCGAGGGTCTTGGGTTGTTTCATGCTGAAGCTGGGCTGTACCAGGCCGTCGATGGAGCCACGCCATGGGCCGTAGGCAGGCAAGTCTGGGCACCCCCGGTCCCAGGACGCCGACAGTAGCCCCCGGGCCCAAGGCACGCTCGAACTTGGCTTCGAGGCGAAGCCAAGGGACAAGTGCGGAGCGCCGCGGGTCCCAACCACCTGCAGCCTTGGTAGACGCATGGCGATTGATGGGACGTGGGCACCCCCACTTCCCCACGCAGCCTTGATATTCGCCGGGCTTGACGGCCACCGTTGCCGACGCAGCCCCGTCCCCATTGCTTGCTGCGCGCTCCCCCAGCCCCTTCGCCTTCCAGAAAAATAGTGGCTTCCTTCCCAGGTCTTACCCCGGCCCTGGTTCTCGCCGTCGCTATGGCGCCGCGCCCGAAGAAGAAGGGAAAGGGGAAAACCTGCGCCCTGGTAGAATCGCCGCCGGCCTATGAGCCCGCCATTGAGCGGTCGGTGGTGTTCAATCATGAAGGGCTGGACAAGGTTCGCCCAGCGCTCGCCGCCGATCCCAATGAATGGAAGGCGATGGTGGCTTGGCCTGCTTCCCGCGCCATGATGGATATGGCGGCCACTGAGATCCCCATCCATCTTCACGCCCTCTGGGCTGGCCTGATCCCCCCTTTCTCCGATTTCTTCAATGCCGTGCTCTCGCATTACCAAGTCCATGCGCTGCATCTGGATCCCCAATCCATCATTCTCCTTGCCGTCTTCGCCTTCGTCTGCGAGGCCATGGTGGGCATTGCCCCTTCCGTGGCCTTGTTTCGCCATTTCTTCTCGCTTCACCTGGTCGACGCCCGCCAGTGCTCGCGGTGTGTGGCCTCCCAGGCCATGGCAGCAACGGCCGACTCGGGGATCGACTTCGAGCTCTCACCCGCTGCAAATGGATTCCGGAAGCGGTGGGTGTTCGTGGATGTCGGCGTGCTCAACTCTCTGCTCTTGCTTCCTCGGGCGCCAGCTGTTCCCTGCTCCGGCTGGGGGCACGTGAAGCTTGTCAATCATTGTCTTGCCCACGTCTGGCGCAGGCTAGCCAGGTTGAAGAAGCTTGGGGTGACGGCGCCCATGGTGGTGAAGGAGTTCATCCAGTGCCACATTGCTCCGCTCCAGCGTCACTCTCGGCCAATGTGGACCTTCTCTGGCAGCAGGGACCCCATGAGGCTCCATGTGCCCGCGCTTCCTCCCGAGGCACTGCAGACGGTGCTCGAGCTCTTGACGGGCGACCCGGTGCCACCCAGTCTGCCAGAGGAGGGTTGCCTCTTGTATTGCTGCTCGAACAAGGTGGAGTTCGCGAGGCAGATGCCCCCTTTTGATGAATGGGGACTGCGCCCGGCCGGCCTTGAAGGGCCCCGCGAGAACCCCATCCTCGTGGTCCCTCTGCCTGCCATCACCACGGCACGCACCCCGGAGGCCGATGCAGGGGGGCGTGCATCGCCGGATGCCGCCGAGGCGGCTGCTGAAGAACCGGCGCTAGTCGGTGCTCCTGAGGTGGCTGCCCCTGAGGCTTGGGTGAGCCGTCCTGAAGAGGCAGCCGGAGAGTTGGTGCGGTCCGAGGCTCCCAAGGTCGCCGCCTCCGGAGCTCGGGCGAGCAGTCCTGAGGTGGAGACTGGTGAGCTGGCACAGTCCAGGACTCCCGAGGTCTCCACCCCAGGCGCCCCGCCGAGTGCCCCTGAAGCTGATGGTCACGCCTCGAGCTTCGATCGGCTTCGTCTGAACCTCAACGCACTCCGCAAGAGGAAAGGGTCTCCAAGCTGCAGTGCTGACGCCTACCGGCCGCAAAACAGAGGAAGTATATGGCCATAGATGAGTAAGTACCTTCTCCTTGCGATTTCCTGCATGTTGCGCCTCTTTCTGACGATGGCTCTCCAGGATCCCTTCGGTTGCAGCGGCGAGGTCTCCTGAGGAGCGGCCTTCACCAGTCCTTGGCTCGTCCCTGGTCTCGAGCTCCCCACGCTGGGCCACTACGCCAGGCACGGGGCCTGTTCAAGGAGCGGATGCGCCGACGAGGGGCCTTGATCCTGCGTTCTTGTCATCCCTCCTTGGTGGTCCGGCCTGGGGCACAGGAGGCGTGCCGAGGGCTCCTCCGGTGGTCGTCACCGGCGGCTGGGTGACCCCAGCCCTGGCTTCATCCTCGAGCAGTGAGGCCATGCCATGCAGCGCCTCCACCGAAGCCCGAAGAGTGGCGGGTAAGGCGCCAGCCCCCAGGCCCCTGCCAGGGGCAGGCAGGCCGCCTCAAGCTTCCCCAATAACTCCTGGCGCGAAGGACGGCCTTGGCCATGCGCTGGAGCTCGCGCGTGGGTGTGGTGTCATACGCCATGAGCTTTTTCGGGAGGCAATGGGTGCGCTGAGCCGGCTCAGAGAAGAGCTTGTGGACGTCGACGCTTGCCTTGAGACGGAGAACCTTTGGCTGGCGGACGAGTGGCATCAGTTGAAGGTGGCTCTCAACCTCGGGCATCTTCAGCATGAGCGTGCCAATGTGAAGGCCACGGTATCCCTCGCGACCTCGCGTGAGGCTTGTGCCCGGGCCCCGGAGGAGGCCAGGGCGGCCGACCATTTCCGCGAGGCCACCGAGGAGCGCGAGCGGGAACTCCAGGCCTTGAACGCTGCCCTTGAACAGCAGATCGAGGCATGTAGGGCCGTCTTGGCGTCGATGAAGGGAGCGCCTTCTGAAGAGGAGGAGATCCGGAAACGCGAGGAGGCGCTGGTGCTGGAGGCCTCGGAGCGCAGCCTGGAGCTTGAGCGGCTGGAGGTGAGGGAGTGCCAAGTGACCATGGCTGAGGATGCCGTCACCGCGCGGAAAGCCAAGATCCAGGAGGAGGTCGATCAGACGGTGGTGGAGGCTTGTGCAGCTCTCGCCAATGGGCACCGCCTGGAGCTAGAACTCCTGAGAGTCGAGGCTGAGGGCAGGACCGCCGCCCTCAGGACAAGGCTGGACGAGGCGGGACAGCACGAGAGGGCCGCCAAGGAAGCTCAGGCCTCAGCCCAAGGTGACTTGGCATCCACTCGTGCCGACCTGCATTCTCTCTAGCAACAGACGATGACACCGCATCTCTTGCGAAGAAGAACGCGGACGAAGTGTGCCGCCGCCTGTCGCTGCAGCGCGAGCACGCCTCGATGCTCCAGGCTCTCAGGGCGAGGGCCAATCGAGCTTTGGGCACCATTTGCGAGGAGAGCGCCCCTCACCCGCACGAGGACGACTACGCCAGCCACCTCTGCTTCTTCACCGATATTGTGACCCGCCTGGAGGATCAGGCCGCGAGGGTCCTCGGGCGCGCGTTCTCACGCGTCTTCAGCCATCTTCAGAATCTTGACCCCCATTTTGATTTTGATGCCGCGATAGCCCCCGTACCCTGGGTTATTCAGAGCAATCTGGCGGAATGGGTGGACGACCATGTCGATGGTCTGATCGCGGAGTTTGCTCCTAAGGACGACGCGGTCGTGATCGCGGCTGAGGAAGGTGATGTAGATGACGACGTCGAAGACGAAACCAGCGACAGCGCAGGTGGCGCGGGTGAACATGGCGATGACGGCGCTGACGAAGATGACTCCGGTGACAGCGTCGGTGGCGCAGATGAGGGTGGCGAGGACGGCACTGAAGGCGGCGCTTCTGGCTAGGCCTGCCCTTCCTTTGCCTTGACCTGTATGCAAAAACCTTGGGGGCGTGAAAGCATTTTGAAGGGGGAGCCCCTTGTAATGTACGAAATGACGATGTGCTTTTGAGGTAGGATCTGAACTGCGCCGTCGCGAGCCTGCGGGCTCCCGAGCGGTGTAGCTGTTGTGACTTATCTTTGGTTCCGTAGATCCTGAGTGGGTCCTGATGTCGCGATAGCATCCTCTCCCTGAGATAAGCCTGAGGGGCTCGTGAGGTCTTGAGCCTCTCGAGGAGCCTGCTAGCCTGCCCCAGAGTGCCTCGCGAGAAGGCGATTGCCGGATCATGGCAGGGTATGCGCGTGGTGACTGTGCCCCTGATCCCCGGGGGGTCTTGGCATCTCCGGGGCTGACCCGAGGGCGCTTGATGCGTGCATGCCATGCCCAGCCCCCGCTCGCGGGGTGCTCACAGGGATGGGTAGCAGGCGCAAACCTTACTTGCTAAACACGAAACTAGAAAGCAAGAAACTGCCGCGAGACAAGAGAAAAGCAAATTCCCCCCATTTTTGACAACATAAAAGAACTTCAATCTCAGTCCAGAAGGCGGCGAATCGAATTACAGAAAATGGGGCGAAAGCAAATAGCCGCGTCCGGCACCTAGCTAGTCTTCTTGTCTTCCCACCAGCGCGGAGCTAAGTGCTTTCGCTGGATGTGAGCATAGTCATTGGGGGACAGTGTCGACGACCAGCGCGGAGCATGGTGCTTCCACTTGGACGTGGGGCATGTACAACCCCACTCATTATTACGTGAGAGTGTCACGAGCGGAGACCTTCATAGGCGTGAGCCTTATTCATATCGCCAGACGAGGGTCCCGCCCTGCGCCACCCCCGACCACCGTTGGGGCATCCGGAAACTAGGACGAGACCAAGGGGCAAGGGGGACGCTGGCGGCACCCTCGGTGACCATGGGCCCTCTGCCGGGGGGGAAGGGCTCACCGGCGCCTCCCCCAGCAGAGGACCTACCTCTGTACAATGCCTTGCTCCGTGTGGCGCGAGGGAGGCCCTGTCTTCGGGCCCCTCCCACGCAACCCCCAGTGCGCCATTCCCGCCTGGAACGGTGCCACCGCCCTGGGGTTTCCGGCCGCTGCTGTGGCCTGGTTCACCTGCGGTCCATGGCTAGCATAAGCATGCTCCCAAGATATCGACTGTACCCTGCGATCATTGTCGCTGAAGAGGTCGGCAAAGTCTCCAGGCAGCTCGTGGAAGACTCCGGCCTCTGGCGTCCCTTCTGTCCAGCTTGGCTCGGGGAACGAGTTGGGGTCTTCCTCCGGTGTGTACTCCAGATCCACCATGCGGGGCACGTAGGCGTCTGCAGTCGCCGTGTTGGGGCCATCGCCTGGGTGCCCCGCGTCTTGGGTTTCCAGGCCCGGCGCCGGGTCCTGATGGCCATGGGGTGACACCCCAGCGTGGCCCGTAGCGGGCCGCCAGAGCCCACCCCTCTCGGAGGCGGCATTGTCGTGGTTGGAAGAGCGGCGCCGCGGGCCACGTTGGTGTTGTCGAATCCCGTAGGCGCTCCAGGGGGCGCGCGTCCATGCCTGGGCCCGGCGCGCACCCCCGTCAGAGCCTGAGGCATGGGCAGGGAGCAAAAGGGCGCCGCACCTCTGCAGGCAGCGTCAAGCAACTCGGCAACCCGCTCCAGCAGCATGTCGCGGCCGCCCTCCGCCAACCTGCAACGCAGCAGCTCTCGTGCCACGATGAGCGCGGCTCGCATGTTCGCGTGCTCCCGACGAGTGTGTGGTGCTGTCACTGCGGCGTAGCCTGAAGATCGCGTAGTGGCGCGCATGCACCGTCGTGCGAGGGCGGACGACGCCGGCCCACGCCGCCCGCGCCCGGCGGTGTTGGGAGGTGTGCGGGCCGCCTGGAGCGCGGAGTTGAGGTCCTCTTGGGCGGACGACGCTGCCCAGACGGGCCATGAAGCCCAGTGCTCGGCGTGAGCCCTCGGATCGTCAGCCATCGAAACTGCAGGGCGATGGTGGGCCGACTGGAAGGAGAGGGGCTCCGACGCACCCCAACCTGGCGCACCAAATGTCAGATTCTGGGTTCCGCAGACCCTTGAGAGGTTCAAACTCTGGGGTGCGTGCGAAGAACTCTCCCTCCCTAGTCTGCCTGCTCAACGATTCCACGACCTAGCTCGACGAACCCAAGGGACAAGAGACACAACAGTTTATCCTGGTTCGGGACACCTTGCGGTGTAATACCCTACTCCAGCTTTGTGGTGGATTGCCTCGGAGGGCTGAGGATGAACTAGTACAGTGCTGGAACGACCTCAGGAGGTGAGGTGTTCTTGAGCTCGATGAGCTGGTGAGGTGGTGAGGGTGGAACGGATCTGATCCCCCGCCTATGGTGGTGGCTAAGTCCTATTTATAGTGGCCTTGGTCCTCTTCCCAAATGTAGGCGGGAAGGGATCCCACAACGGCCAAATTCGAAGGGAGACAACTAGTACAAGTTATCCTGACAAAAGCAGTATTCGCCTGCAAAAGCCTCTGGCGGTGACGCTGTAGTGGGCTCCGCGATGACCTCCATCCTGCCGTCCTGGCGGTCCTGGTCTTGTTGCACCGATATGGAAACCTTTGCTTGATTCCTCAGGACTCCGCGCCTGTGCTTGCCTCCTTGGCACCAAAGAGGAAACTGGTACACTGCGCCCGCTGGCGCCCGCCTGGTCTTGGTCGTCATGGCTCACGTCAGGTGAACCCTCGTGAGGTGCGGCTTGCATTGATATCTCCGCTCCTCGGGAACCAGCCTGGGGAGGCCGCCCCTCGTGGAGGTCTTGGGGTCGTCCGCTTCGCGAGGCTTGGCCCCTCGCGAGGGTCTTGGGTTGTTGTTGCTGAAGCTGGGCCGTACCAGGCCTTCGATGGAGCCACGCCATGGGCCGTAGGCAGGCAAGTTTGGGCACCCCCGGTCCCAGGACGCTGACAACATTGCACAGTTAGTATACCAACGATGAAACTTGTTACTACCTTCAGATTTTTGCACTGTTAATGCTTATAGATTACATACCTCACTTCATGACATAAGTCAATTTTTTTTACAGTGTCACCAAAATGCCAAGGCGGTGATGTCATTTTATTTCAGTTAAACTGCACAAAAAATTATGAAGAGAAGAGGAAAGGTCAAGAGTGGGCACCTCCTCCGGCTGTTTTCTTGATTCGTTTGATCAAGTTTTCATGTTTGATCGATTATTGAGATTGGGATAGCAATTTTTTAGGTCCCCTCGAGTTCGAAATGGTATTTACCTTGAAGGTACATGGTTTGCAATTTTTTAATACTGTCATTAGTTAATAATGCTAGTTACCTTCAGACTTTTGTATTTGCTTTAATGCTGTTGGATAACCAGTATACCAATGCTAAAACTTGTTACCTTTACATTTTGTATAGTCAATGCTTATAGAAATCTTCCAGTTCTAGCTTATGGAAATCTGTTCAGTAAAACCATTGTACTGTACCCCATAATAAAAAAAAAGTACTCTACTGTTGCACTAGCCATTGGATTAGTGTTTATTTGTACTATTCGAATGGTGTTGCATTAGCGTATGGACATATGTAAGGTGTGGCAAGATTTCCCAGATATGTGCTCAAGAAAACTACTACCTGTTTTTCTAAATACTAGACGTTTGGGTACTTTAAATTGAACTGCGAAAATGTCTTATATTAAGGAACAGAGAGTGTAGAGTTCATTCAAATTATGCCGGTAAAGCTAGTCACGCCTTTGTTAAAATTAATGCTCATTATGTTATCATAGGAGGTCTGCATATTTGTCTCTAATGCCTGTCGATTACATACCTGACATCATGATGTAATGGTATGTCATTTCTTCTTGTACAGTGTGACCGAATTATCAAGGCGGTTATGGCATTTTATTTTAGTTGAACTGCTCAAAAAGTGCTTAAAAGAAGAGGAAAGGTTAGGAATGGTTCAATCTTTCAGAAAATACTATGTATGCCTTCCTGACATCAGCCACTATTGCCTTATTTATTCCTTCAAACAGGTGGTTAGAAACAGTCTTGCTACCTTTTCCCATTAAGAAATTGGAATGCTTATATTTGTGAGTCTATGCTTCAACTAGTGCCACTTTTATAGTAATCACACTTTCAATATCTGTGCAAATAGGGATGCTCGATTTTAGTGGAACTGCACAAAAAATCCAAATGGTTCAACATTATGAGCATGTTTTTTTCCAAACCGTTATATCCAATTGGTGGCACTATGAGCTGTTCATTACGAAGGTACATGGTTTGCTACTATCTTGCTACTCTTTTTGTAATGTCATTAGATAGTAATATTAGTGGTATGCATGTGAATTTATTGGTAGGGTGGGCCTACATTGGTGGTGCAGGACATGATTCAATGATTGGATGCTCATTTTCGGTTGTATTGATTTCACCTCTTCCATCACTGCAAACATGGATATCCTTGGTTTGATGAAAAATAGGCGCTATATTTCTGCTCTGTACCAGCAAATCAATTTAGTACCAAATTGTCCAGGGCAAAACATGACAATATCAAATTGTCCAGTGCAAAACATGACAGATGCTAAGCAGAAACGACTAGCAGAGATGTGTTTAAACCGAAAATACAAGGTGGGGTATATGTTAACTAGCTGCTTGATATTTGTGCAAACAGATTTCTGCCCGGTTCTATTTGGCAAATAAACAAAGTGACCTCAATTTGGTGGAACTGCAAAAGAGAATAGTATAGTCACTACATGCAGCGCCATTTGAAATAAGACACAGAAAGATTGGATAGTCACTTCATGGACTGCACAAAAGTAGTACTGTACTATTTATTGGCCAACACTAGGTGCTTCATTGCTTTGTTCTGATTATACAATGGGCAACATTTTGCCTAAGTTAAAGTTGTATTTCAAAAATAGTCTCACCGTGTGATCGACAGAAGACCAATTCATATTGCAGTGGATGTTCCTCCATCATGTGTGGTTCATTTTCATAGTTCTAGCTGTTGCTGAAACCACTTACGTTTGCAAGAGGAAATGTAGACTTCACAAACAAATTTGTCTTTCACTCTGTACTGAATGTTGGCCCAGAGAAGCATCCATGTTAGTAGCAAGAACATGTTTTTTCTTGAACTTTGCTTTAGGAGCTACATATTGTATATGATCTGTTAATCATCGAGATGCATTAACATATTGATCTTATGTATGGGAATCATACTTGTGAGTTTGGGCTACTAATGTGAACATATTACAATGCCAGGCCTATGAGTCACGTGTGAACATTTCGAGCTAATCGGCTCTTACTAATGTGCACAGCATCATCCTTATTTCTGTGTGCTCAGTGTTTACAAGTTACTAGTAGTTCCTTATTTCTCTTCGCTCAGTGTTTACAAGTTACTGATTGATCACTGTCTAGCCTACTAATACGCTCCTGGCAGTTTAGTTGCGATGCAAGATTAAAAGGTGGCAGTTTTTTGAAAAAAAAGGCCTACCTCTGAAGAAACTGACATGCTGTTCTCAAGAAAATGCCATGCGAATCTGAAGAAACTACCAGCCAAAACATTCGGAAATGCCTCATCTCCCAGCAAACGTTCATCAGCTATTGTGATCCTACGCAAATAACCAGCGGATCACAAACGTACCTCATCTGGATGAATCAAGTGCACTCATTTGATCGTCATGCCGATGTGCGACCCAGCACGGACGGAACGCACCACTGACGGGACAGGACGGGACGGCACAGTCATAATTTTAGTTTTTCTAGTTTTCCACGGCAAGCTGGCGCGCTAAGCCATGCCTGCTTATGCATTCATTTCCGATGACCGTCGCGTTTCCCGTGACATGTTGGTTCACCTACCTTCCACCTATAATTACTGGTTCCAGGCTTTCTCCGGTGGCACCATCACCCAACTTGCCCTATCCTCACAAGCCCCCACTGGCCCGACGTCGCTCGCCACTTTCCCTCGCTCTTGCCACGTCCGTCATGCCCCTGTACATCCGCAATAGGCGACGCCGGAGGCGCTCACGCCCCGGAGGCAGTGTTTGGTTTTTAACCGGAAGGCAGACAGAGGGAGGAGGCATTCTATCGGTCTTTAGATGGCAATGTGGAGTATGAGGACTTGTTGGAGCGCGACCGTCTGGCGGAGGAGCAGCGTATCGCCGATTTGCGCCGCCAGCGGGGCGTGGAGCTGCAGCGCACCGCCGCTCTGAGTCACGAGCAGAGCGCCCGCAACTGGGCCGAGTACGTGGAGGCCGGCACCCGACAAATAACCCTAGAGGCTGTCGGGCACGCATGCGTTTGCGACACCGAATTTTACTACCAGCTCGTCAAGTGGGTTTCCAGCTTAGAAGCCGAAGCTTTAGTGGACCATGCCGGCATGGAAAGGGCCAACGTGCGTGAACAACGCACCCTATCACACCTCTGGCAAATCCGAGGCAAGGAGGAGGACATCGGTGCTGGCGTTTAGCGTGTACCGCAGATGGCGGCCGGCATCGTCTAGTTAGCTAAGAGTAAGTTAGTACTTGTACACTAGAGTATTAGTGGGAGTAGATAGTTAAGTTGGCTATGATGGTTGTCAATGTAGAAGTTCAGCACTCTATCTCTGGATCAAGCCTGTTACTTTGCTCTGTGTTGAACTTTCCATGTGAACGTATGGAATGGGCTGTTATTTTTTTACGTGGGTTGTATTTGTCCGCCATGGATTTAGAGGGTGACTTGTGGGCCTACTAGGTTGACGCGAACTCAATCGGGAGATGATTGTACATTGAGAGGATGACAGCAGGGACCCACCAGGGTCATGGTAGTACGCAAGCAAGTGCCTCCTAATTTCAAGCCAAAAAAATGGTTCCTCCTATTGGATTCCTGACATCTGGGTCCCATGCCATTGTCAACATAGTCAATAAACAAGAGAATTGCACAACGAGCGGCTGACACCAGGGACCTAGCAGCTCACCCAATTCTTTTCCTTTTTGAGACGGAAGCAGGGTATCAACTAGGCCGTGCAGGGCACTCTTGCCAGTATAGCCAGCCTTTTATTTTATGTTTACCACAAGACCAGCCCGGTTTTTTTTCTTTCTGAAAATGGCTAGCCCAGTTTTTTTGTTTTTTTTGTAGAATACCCAACCGAGGCCTACTTGCTTTTTTCAGACCTGCTGGGCTGCAAGGGATGCATTCGGCTTGCCCAGAAAATGGGCTATCAGTAATAAGAAATGGGCCCCTAAAAAAAGTAATGAGAAATGGGCTGTACATTTTTAAGACATAGCAAACCGGCAATTAGTTTCAAATTTCTTTTTTTTGCATTTCAGTATTTTAAATTTCATTGATTTTATGCGGGGAAAATTATTTGGATTTTAAATTAATATAAATTTATTTTTCAAATTAGTTTGAATATGACTCGAAATTTCAGGATTAAAACCAATTCAGACCGCACCGAAATACGCAAAACTTCATTGAGTTTTTCAATCGTGGCCACAATATGGGATGTAATGCTAACAAAAATAATATGCTCCAAAAAATCCCTGAAGAATTAGCAAATTGGCTGTAAATTATTAGAAATAATGGCAGATGGGATGTATGCTGTTTTCCACAGATTTGAGGTTGACTTGTGGGCCTACTAGGTTGACGTGTACGCTTTCCTAAAAACTAGGTTGATGTGTATGCAAGGCTGTGTCAACTTAGTCAACACACGAGAGCAGTGACTGTTCGATGTCCATCCAACCATCGTGCTTCTTCAATGTCTGATCTTCCTGCTCCAACCGCCCAAACCAGCGCCGGCGAGACAGCCTACTCCTTCCTCCCGTGGCCGGCTATACTGCCGCGCAGGCCTCATCGGCCCACCCTACTCCCACCGCTGACCAGGCCATCCCTCTACCCACCCGCACCTCCTGTTATTTTTGGCAACGCCAGGCTCACCCCGCAGTGGAACCAGTAACAGACCTCCTACTCCCCTCAGCGTGGGTATACAATATTGTGGCTTCGCCGGCTCTGGTCGTTCCCTTCCTGGGCGTCGCCGTCGTCCACCGCGTTGATGCTCTCGACGCAGCATGGTCAACATGGTCAACAAACGACAGCCATCGAAAGAGGGATGTAAGTGGAGAGGCTGACAGTAAGGACCCGCATGGTCCATGGCCGCAGGTAAGCAAGTGCCTCCTTATTATGCGAACAAAAATGATTGCTCCTGCTGACAGCTGGGACCCACCAGCTGCATCTTCGGACGCAAGGAAGTACCTCCTTATTACACGGGAAAAAAAGTTTCCTCCACCTGACAGCTGAGACCCACCAGCTACATCTTCGGACGCAAGGAAGTGCCTCCTTATTCCGCGCAAGAAAAATGATTCCTCCCGCTGCTAAGTGGGACCCATCAGATTTGGTGGCTGACTTGTGGGCCTACTAAGTTGACGCGTATGCAGGGTTTTGTCAACCTAGTCAACAAATGATTCTAGCAGCAATGACCATTGGATGTTAATCCAATGGCCATGCTGCTTCTTCAATCTCTGATCTTCGTGCTCCAGCCACCCAAACCAGCGCCGGCAGGACCGCCTGCTCCTGCCTCCCGTGGCTGGCTGTGCTACCACCGGTGGCCATGCCATCCCTCTACTCACACACACCTCCTGTTATTCTCCGGCGACGGCAGCCTCACACCACAGCCGAAGCAGTCAACCCTCGTACTCTCCTCCACGTGGGTATCCACTGCCGCATCTTCCCCAGCTCTACGTCGTTCCCTTCCTAGGCCTCACCGTTGTCCACCGCCTTGGTGCTCTCGATGCGGCGTGGTCAACGTGGTCAATGAATGACAGCCATCGGAAGACGACTGTACGCGGTGATACTGACAGCTGGACCCACCAACTACATCTTCGGACGCAAGGAAATGCCTTCATATTAGGCGCGAAAAAATGATCCCTCCCCCTGACAGTTGGGACCCACCAGTTATATCTTCGCACGCAAGGAAGTGCCTCCTTATCCTCCCTGATAGCTGGGACCCACCCGGTCGAAGCATACGTAGCATTGTCTGTCTGGTCGCGAACGTGTACGTACATGCTGGTCGATTGGTCTCTCTGTAACAATGAACCGTGGCCGAGCAAGCAGCGGCACGTGTCGTAGTAAAGCCCCCGATGTAGCAGTTCAGGCAGTCCCGTCTAAACCATGTACACGCACGTACAGCCACAGGGCAAAAACACAGTCATGTACGTACATACGGGCGGGGGTCTCGAATGTGTACTCGAGCATACGAACGGCCAGGGCTCGTGTACATGGAGAGGCAATGGATGGCAGCAACGGCGTCCTGTTCATCGGCAGCCAACCGGCTGGGTCAGAACGGAGAAACTGCTTCGTGTTCATCGGGAGGCAACATAATGCGTCGTGTTCATCGGGAGCCAACCGGCTTGGATGAAACAGCCAAAATGGGGCCTGGCGTACCGCAGAATGGAAGAAACGACCTTCTGTTCGACCGCCTATGGTCGAAACGGGGTCCTGTTCATCGGGAGGTGTGCGGCATACCGCAAAACGGATGAAACAGACTTCTGTTGGAGCGCCTACGGTCGAAACGGGGTCCTGTTCATCGGGAGGGGTGTGGCGTACCATAAAATGGGACTCTACAGGCTACTGTTCATCCACCGTTCACCTCCTCCAGCCTCCACCTGCTACTGTTCATCCACCATCGAGCTCCTCCAGCCTCCACCTACTATTGTTCATCATCGTCGACCTCCTCCTGCCTCCAGCAGCTACTGTTCATCCTGCCTCCACGGGGTCCTGTTCATCCACCCCAACCGGCTGGGATGTGGCGGTCCTATTCATCCAGTGGCAACGGCCTACTACCACGGGGTCCTGTTCATCCAACCCCCACCAGGAACTGTTCATCCACAGCCACCCAACCGACTCGACTCACCACGTCTCGACTTGTTCTACATACCACGCGCACGGTAGCAATGGTCACTATTCATCGAGAGGCAACCCAACACCGGCTGGCTACGTCTCGCATGGGGGCTTGATTGGCTTCAGTAAGCAGCAGCAGTGATTGATCGCTCGGGTTCAGTTAGCAGCAGCAGCGAAGGAATCGCTCGGGTTCAGTCAGTAGCGAAGGAATGGCTCGGGTTCAGTTAACAGCCAAGGGATCGATCGCTCTTGTTCAGTAATGTAGCTAGTGCGATCGCTCGGGTATAGTTAGCCAACGCCTCGCACACACGCATGTACACGAGAGAAACGCGCAAACCACAGTGCATCATTCGGCCCCGACCACCCACCGTAATCGGGAACTCCCCGATATTTTCCTCGCCCTCGCTTCTACCATGATTTTTTCTGTCATGGAGGCCCAAAGAATATCATGCAGGTGCGTACCCGGCCCACCCAGGACGAAAAACCCATTTTCTTTCATGATTTTTTGTCATAGAAGTAGGAGCCCACCACATCTATGATGATACGTGGTTTTGTCACAATTATCGTCATAGAAGTGTCATAAGCATGACAGAAAAAAATTCGTTCGGGCCAAAATGTCACGGATGTGTCTTTTTTTTGTAGTGAAAGATGCCTCCATCGACGACCACCTCCTCCTCGACTCAGGGCGCCGGCCCACCGAACATTGGCTAAGTAGCAGCGGCTTTCGTGGCCAGGTCAACTTGCTTCTGAACAATGGCATCCAAAGATTCCAGCCGGTTGAAGAAGGCCAACATCTTTCTGTCCTCCCTGGCCTTGTAGTGCCCTATGTAGATGATTTCCTCATAGACGTGGATGTGTAGGTCGACGGTTTCTTGCATGGTGAGGCGCTGCGCGGCGAGCGTGGCCTCGAGGTGCACATTCTTCGTCGCGACCTCTGGCAGCTGCAGGGCCACCAGTGCTTGAAAGAGTTCATCACCATGGAGGCCGATGAGGGTGGCAGGCAACAAGGAGCCTGGACGCACAGGTTGGATGAGTACGGCAAGGTTGTCTACACGCTTCTTGACGGGGGTGAACTTGCGGATTGAGCGGACCATCATCTCGTCCATGTGAGAGGCGAAGCCGGCGTCGACGAGGGCTATGATGCCGGCGGTCGCCAACACCGTCTGGAAATGCTGCACGGTGCAAGGCCACAGGGTGGTGTCTTGGATGATCTGGCACAGCCGACTGCCACTTGCGTCCATCGACGCCATGGGTGCTTGTGGCTTATGGTCACTTGGTCTTGGTCTTGGATTGGAGTGAGCAGTGTTGTGCATAGACTAGGAGTAGATGGATTGGAGTGGTGGGGCACCTTTATATGAGAGTCCAAACTGCGTTGCATTCACATCGTGCTAGCTTCATTCTGCTTCTCCAATTAATTCCCTCTGCATGCTAATTGAATGAGGACGCATCATTGACCGTTCAACGTTTCGGGAACCGCTACCCTCTCCCTCATTGGCATTCAAGACGTATCAATGTAAATGTGTGTAAAAAAGAGACTAGTCAGTAGTAGTACTACTACATTGTACACCGTGACCAAGGCGGGGGGGGGGGGAAACAAGAGAACTTAATATTTATTTGCTAATTAATACCATTGCATGCAATGAACTAACCGTTGCATGCCATGCTAGGTACGTCTCAAGGCATTAAAAATATACACGGCCCATGTCTCTTATTGCTTGATTCCTATTCATGTCTAGAAACAAGAAACATGGTCGGGTTTGTTTTGGGATTCTTTGATTTTCGTAAGATGACTATAACTAGCAATCGCCACAATAACCGTAAGATCTGCATCCGACGGTGGCACCTATTTGACGCAAACAATAATAGAAAAGAACTGCCACAAAACTAACACACCACGCCCCTCCCCTACACATAAGACTGCTATGCGAGCGTCTGCAACTGCCACGTTTGGGTTGTGCTTGGCTCTTCACCTCTTCGAGAAGTCGAACAATGATGTTACTACTTCTACAGTATCGAATCAACGCTGCATGTCCATCGTGTGGGGGAGGGAGAGCTTGTTGTAAGCAAAAGATTTTCCTCATCTGCGAGCCACCACGCGCATTGGCGAGGGAGAGGGCGTACTAGTAATCAAGGTTCTCCTTGTTGTATGAGTTGACGCGACACATCATAGCATGATTTTTTCAAAAAGTCATGTTTACATATGCATTAATTACAACGCATGCATGCCGTGAGTTTCCTGTTGATCCTTGCATCTGTTGATTTAATGCACCTTCAAGTATGAACATGTGATGGTAAACTTGTCATAGTGGAGAGCACCTCGAGTGTTTGGAGGCAGCACTGCCTCTAACATGGGCCCCACATGCTTGCCTCTAAACTTGGCTAAAAGACCCACAGTGTACAATATTTGCTGCAACCTCTAACATTTACCCCACCATAAATTAAAATATATATTCCTATCTTGACCAGATCAGCGTGCAAACTACAATCACCAGGATGACAGGTAGGGCCAGAAGATTATTTTAATCAAAAAATGCTTCGAGATGGCCTCTTAGCATGAGGGCGACTCCAATGATTTTAAGCTTAGAGGCATGGTACAAGCTATCCTAGACTATGTTACTACTACCTCCCCTACACATGAAACTGCCACGCGAGCGTTCGGGTTGCGCTTTGCTCTTCGCCTCTTCGGGAAGTCAAACAATGATGGTACTACTACAGTGGAGTACTAGTATGCTTCTTGCCATCTGACACCTAATGAACTGCTGCATGTCCACCGCGTGCGGGATGGAGAGCGTGTAGCAAAAGCTTCTCCTAGTCATGCGAGCCACCACGCTCATGGGCGAGGGAGAGGGCGTTGTAATCAAGCTTCTCCTTGTTGTATGAGTTGACGTTACATATCAAAGAAGTGCACTCGGTATATTTCAATAGTTTGTGTTCGTCGATGCCTTAATTACACCGCATGCATGCATGTCGTGACTTTCCATTTGATACTTGCATGTGTCGATTTAATGCACCTTGAAGTAGTATGGATATGTCATGGTAAAACTTTCTAATGCCCTGGCCCTAAAGCGAGAGATGGTGGTTGCTACTTCTTGAGCTTGCGTTGATTTTTCCCTTGAAGAGGAAAGGGTGATGCAGCAAAGTAGAGAAGTATTTCCCTCCGTTAAGAACCAAGGTATCAATCCAGTAGGAGGTACAAGCAAGTCCCCAATAGATGCATGATGACCCACAAGTATAGGGGATCTATCATAGTCCTTTTGATAAGTAAGAGTGTCGAACCCAACGAGGAGCAGAAGGAAATGACAAGCGGTTTTCAGCAAGGTATTTTCTGCAAGCACTGAAATTATCGGTAACAGATAGTTTTGTGATAAGATAATTCATAACGGGTAAGAAGTAACAATTGTAAACAAGGTGCAGCAAGGTGGCCCAATCCTTTTTGTAGCAAAGGATAAGCCTGGATGAACTCTTATATAAAGCAAAGCGCTCCCGAGGACACATGGGAATTGTTGTCAAGTTAGTTTTCATCATGCTCATATGATTCACGTTCGTTACTTTGATAATTTGATATCTGGGTGGACCGGTGCTTGGGTGCTGTACTTACTTGGACAAGCCTCCCACTTATGATTAACCCCTCTCACAAGCATCCGCAACTACAAAATAAGAATTAAGATAAATCTAACCATAGCATGAAACATGTGGATCCAAATCATCCCCTTACGAAGCAATGCATAAACTAGGGTTTAAGCTTCTGTCACTCTAGCAACCCATCATCTACTTATTACTTCCCAATGCCTTCCCCTAGGCCCAAATCACGATGAAGTGTCATGTAGTCGATGTTCACATAACACCACTAGAGGAAAGACAACATACATCTCATCAAAATATTGAACGAATACCAAATTCACATGATTACTTATAACAAGACTTCTCCCATGTCCTCAGGAACAAACGTAACGACTCGCAAAGCATATTCATGTTCATAATCAGAGGAGTAAGAAATATCATTAAGGATCTGAACATATGATCTTCCACCGAATAAACCAACTAGCATCAACTACAAGGAGTAATCAACACTACTAGCAACCCACAGGTACCAATCTGAGGTTTTGAGACAAAGATCGGGTACAAGAGATGAACTAGGGTTTGGAGAGGAGATGGTGCTGGTGAAGATGTTGATGGAGATTGACTCCCTCTCGATGAGAGGATCATTGGTGATGACGATGGCTTCGATTTCCCCCTCCCGGAAGGAAGTTTCCAAGGCAGAACAGCTCCGCCGGAGCCCTGGATTGCTTCTGCCCAAGTTCCGCCTTGAGACGGTGGCGCTTCATCCTGAACCCTCCATATAGCAGAAGATGGGCACCGGGGACCTGCCATGGGGCCCACAAGCCCTAGGGGCGCGCAACCAGGCTTGTGGCCACCTGGTGGGTCCCCCTCTGGTATTTCTTCACCCAATATTTTTTATATATTCCAAAATAATTCTCCTTAAATTTTCAGGACTTTTGGAGTTGTGCAGAATAGGTCTCTCAGATTTGCTCCTTTCCGGTCCAGAATTCCAGCTGCCAGCATTCTTCCTCTTTGTATAAACCTTGTAAAATAAGAGAGAAAAGGCATAAGTATTGTACCATAATGTGTAATAACAGCCCATAATGCAATAAATATCAATATAAAAGCATGATGCAAAATGGACATATCAACTCCCCCAAGCTTAGACCTCGCTTGTCCTCAAGTGGAAACCAGAATCGATAATCATGTCTACATGTTTAGAGATAGAGGTGTCGATAAAATAAAATACGGACATGAGGGCATCATGATCATCTTTAGAACAGCAACATATTGTCATATAATTTCTTATGCTAAAGTAACAATTCGTTCACAAGGTAAAGTATGAAACAAGAACTTTATTGAAAACCAACAAACTATGATCTTGGTCATTGAAACAATTGCAATTTATCATAACGTCGGAAAGAGTCAATGTAAGATCTTTTATTTAGCAAGTTCCACATACTCAACTATCATTTAGTCTTTCACTATTTCTAACACTCACGCGATACTTATGAGATCAAAGTTTCAACCGGACACAGAGAAAGATAGGGGCTTATAATTTTGCCTCCCAACCTTTTACCTCAAGGGTAACGTCAACAATAATAGTTTATGAATACCTACATCCGAGTGGATATATATATATCTGGATCTCCCACCAACATATAGTGCTTGCCAAAAAGAAAAAGTATAAAAAGAAGAGGTGATGATCACCATGACTCTTGTATAAGGATAGAAGATAAATAAAAGATAGGCCCTTCGCAGAGGGAAGCAGAGGTTGTCATGCGCTTTTATGGTTGGATGCACAAAATCTTAATGCGAAAGAACGTCACTTTACATTGCCGCTTGTGATAAAGAACTTTATTATGCAGTCCATCGCTTTTATTTCTCCCATATCACAAGTTCGTATAAAGCTTTTTTTCCTCACACTAAAAGATCATACATATTTAGAGAGCAATTTTTATTGCTTGCACCGACGACAACTTACTTGAAGGATCTTACTCAATCCATTGGTAGGTATGGTGGACTCTCATGGCAAAACTGGGTTAGGGATTTTGGATGCACAAGTAGTATCTCTACTGAAGGAAATATGCCCTAGAGGCAATAATAAAGTTGTTATTTTATATTTCCTTATTCATGATAAAGGTTTATTATTCATGCTAGAATTGTATTGATCGGAAACCTAAATACATGTGTGAATACATAAACAAACACCGTGTCCCTAGCGAGCCTCTACTTGACTAGCTCGTTGATCAAAGATGGTTATGGTTTCCTAACCATGGACATGACTTGTCATTTGATAATGGGATCACATCATTAGGAGAATGATGTGATGGGCAAGACCCATTCGTTAGCTTAGCATAATGATCGTTCAGTTTTATTGCTATTGCTTTCTTCATGTCAAATACATATTCCTTTGACTATGAGATTATGCAACTCCCAGATACCGAAGGAATGCCTTGTGTGCTATCAAACATCACAACGTAACTGGGTGATTATAAAGATGCTCTACAGGTATCTCCGATGGTATTTGTTGAGTTGGCATAGATCAAGATTAGGATTTGTCACTCCAAGTATCGGAGAGGTATCTCTGGGCCCTATCGGTAATACACATCATAAGCTTGCAAGCAAACGACTAAGGAGTTAGTCATGAGGTGATGTATTATGGAATGAGTAAAGAGACTTGCCGGTAATGAGATTGAACTAGGTATGAAGATACCGACGATCGAATCTCGGGCAAGTAACATACCGATGGACAAATGGAATTACGTATGTTGTCATAACGGTTCGACCGATAAAGATCTTCGTAGAATATGTAGGAGCCAATATGGGCATCCAGGTTCCGCTATTGGTTATTGACCGGAGAGGTGTCTCGTTCATGTCTACATAGTTCTCGAACCCGTAGGGTCCGCACGCTTAACGTTCGTTGACGATATAGTATTATATGAGTTATGTGATTTGGTGACTGAATGTTGTTCGGAGTCCCGGATGAGATCACGGACATGATGAGGAGTCTTGAAATGGTCGAGAGGTAAAGATTGATATATAGGACGATGGTATTCAGACACCGGAAGTGTTTCGGGTGGTACCGGGTACTTATCGGGTCACCGGAAGGGGTTCCGGGCACCCCTGTCAAAAGATATGGGCCTTATGGGCCAAGAGGGGAAACGCACCAGCCACAAGGGGCAGGTGCGCCCCCCATATGGGCCGGCCTAAGGAGGAGAAGGAAAGGGGAGAAGCGAAAGGAAAGTGCGGATTAGGATTCCCACTTCCTTCTCTCTCCCCCCCCTCTTTCCTTCACCCTTGGGAAAACATGGCAGGGGGGGCGCAAGGCAAGGCAGGGCCCCTAGGGGGCCGGCGGACAGCCCTAGGGCGTGCCCTGGCCTCTCCCCTCCCCCTCCCACCAATATATATGTGGGAGGGGGCGCCTAGCACACTACAGACAATTGCCTAGCCGTGTGCGGCGCCCCCCTCCACCGTTTACAACCCCGGTCATATTTTCGTAGTGCTTAGGCGAAGCCCTGCGGAGATCACTTCACCATCACCGTCACCACGCCGTCATGCTGACAGAACTCATCTACTACCTCGATGTCTTGCTGGATCAAGAAGGTGAGGGACGTCACCGAGCTGAACGTGTGCAGAACAAGGAGGTGTCGTGCGTTCGGTACTTGATCGGTTGAAGCGCGAAGAAGTTCGACTACATCAACCACGTTGTGAAACGCTTCCGCTCACGACTGTGTGTATATTTCTCCTGCTGTGCGACTGTTGTCTGTAAGAGCTCAATTGTGTTCTGCGCCTCAGCTGCAAAAGGCATCTCATCTATGATTGGGATTGCATTGAGCCGGGTAGCCGCTGCTATCATGTTATCCACCGGGTTGGAATAGTTACCAGATGGTGTGGAAAAACGCCGGGGCAGGGTTCGATCCCTATGGGGAGGGTTTGGTAACCGGGGCTGAGCCGCTGCCCCGCTCCCTGGGACTTCAGCTGCCCGGGCTGTGCCTGGCGGGTTACTTGGCCCTGCCCCAGGTGTGTTGAAAAGGTTCCGCGCCTCATACTGCAAAGGCCAGTGGGTTTGGTACCTCCTTCGAAAAACAGCATTAGAAGCATTTTGAACCAAACTTAAGCGAAAAGCCTCCGCTCTGATGCATTGTGACTCAGCATCCATCTGGGCTCGTTCCTCTGCCATCCTGGAGTTCTCTGCATTAAGCTCCTCCTGAGCCTTGGCCACCTCATCACGTACCTTCGCAACTTCTACGTTATGCTGTGCTTGATTTGCCGTAGTGACCTCTGTTGCCAACAGGGTCGTCAAAGTGCCCAAGAGTTTAGATAAAACTTGAGCCAGCAGATGAACTGAGCCACTAGCCCCAACTATCGCAGCATCAGTCGATCCAGACATCATAGCTGCCGCTGTTGACGAGTTGAGAGCCGGCCCAGTGCCAGCCATGAAGATTGCAGCCCTGGAAGGCGGCTCATAGGGGTCCGGAATACTGTTGCCATCGGAGTAGCCCCCAAGCCCACCGTCTTGAAGCTGATAGATGGATTCCGTCTCTCCGGTTGAGGACTCATCGCCTAAGTAGATGGCCATCTCTCCTCTAGATTCGAAACCTTCCGCAAGCTCCACGCCTTGCGTGCAACCAACAAAAACGTGCTTCCGGCTGGGTTGAACCCTGGCGGGTTGCGCACGCCGAGCCGTCTCGACGATGTCGATGCAGATGTCCCACTCAGGCTCTGACTCACTAATCTTGTTGATGAAAACATGAATTCCGCCAAAGGGGGCCCGGTACCCGTACTCAATTGAGTCGGCCTCGGGGCCCCAGCCAGCGTCATCGATGTAGAGCTTGCCGCGGCGACTCTTAGTCATCCGGCCCATGGCGTATCCTTCGATCCCTGGGAAATCGCCCTTCAAGAACTCGAAACCACCGTGCTCTGGCCCCACGGTGGGTGCCAACTGTCATGGTTTTATCACGGCAGATGCCCTTGTGAAAGGACTTAGGTTTGGAGCCATCGCGACGTAGATTAGCTCGAAGGGGTTGAACGGGACAAGGGACACATGGTTTACCCAGGTTCGGCCGCACATAGCGAGGTAAAAGCCTACTCCTGCTTTTGTTGACTATAGCTTGAATATCGATTACAAGGGAGCGGAATCACTTGACCTAGCTCTCGATCAATTGTTTATCTTGCCTTAACCCACTGCAGGGTCTCGCCTTTATATACACAGGTCGAGGCCCTGGGCTTACAAGAGTCCAAGTCGGATCACACAACATGACCAACTCGGTTTCTAAGTCGCCCTGCCTTGTTAGGCAAGTCGCCATTGTGGCGGCTCACACCTTCCAAGTTACAATCCTACCACCAGGTCTTGGGCCTTCAACAGGCCCACCTTGTAAGCCGCCACCAGCCTTCATGTTTCATCTTCTTAGACCTACTTGGGCCTTCTTCATACTGAGTCGCCAACGGTGTAACCCGGCCCTCCTGGGCGGGTCACACCTGGCCCTCCTGGGCGGGTCACACCTCAGGCTTACATCCCCAACAATTTCCCAATCTTCAGATTTGCATTTAGTTTTTCCAAGAGATCCCATTTGAATTCAATAGCCTTCTTCATAAAAGAACCAGTACAAGAAGTATCGAGCATGGATTGATCATTACAAGAAAGCCAAGCATAAAAGTTATGAATAATAATTTATCTTGAGGGCTCATGATTGGGGCATGAATATAACATTGACTTAAGCCCCCCCCCCAAGCTTGAGCGATACTTTCTCCTTCACAAGGCCAAAAATTATATATATAATTCCAATCACGATGAACCAGATGCATATCATAAAACTTCTGATGAAACTCCAATTTCAATCGGTTGTAATTCCAAGTCCCAATATCATCGCATAGCCTATACCTTGTCAATGTCTTCTCCTTCAAAGATAAAGGGAATACCTTCTTCTTGACTTCATCCTCGGGCAAACCTGCAAGCTTAAATAATTCACAAACTTCATCCACATAGATTAGATGCATATCAGGATGTAGTGTTCCATCTCCTGCATAAGGATTAGCTAGCAGTTTCTCTATCATACCCGAAGGAATTTCATAATAAATATTTTCAGTAGGTTCAGTAGGTTGAGGGGCAACTCTTTGCTCTTCGGTCGGGGTGAAGATACCCCAAACAAACGCCTCAAAGGATGATGTTCCATAGTAACAAGTGACAGTAAATTCCAGCACGTAATATAAATGTTTCCTTACCAAATTCCACTTACCAAAGGCACTTCACTCCCCGGCAACGGCGACAAAAAAGAGTCTTGATGACCCACAAGTATAGGGGATCTATCGTAGTCCTTTTGATAAGTAAGAGTGTCAAACCCAACGAGGAGTAGAAGGAAATGACAAGCGGTTTTCAGCAAGGTATTTTTTGCAAGCACTGAAATTATCGGTAATAGATAGTTTTGTGATAAGATAATTCATAACGGGTAACAAGTAACAATTGTAACCAAGGTGCAGCAAGGTGGCCCAATCCTTTTTGTAGCAAAGGATAAGCCTGGACGAACTCCTATATAAAGCAAAGCTCTCCCGAGGACACATGGGAATTGTTGTCAAGTTAGTTTTCATCATGCTCATATGATTCGCGTTCGTTACTTTGATAATTTGATATGTGGGTGGACTGGTGATTGGGTGCTGTCCTTACCTGGACAAGCCTCCCACTTATGATTAACCCCTCTCGCAAGCATCCGCAACTACGAAAGAAGAATTAAGATAAATCTAACCATTGCATGAAACATGTGGATCCAAATCATCCCCTTACGAAGCAACGCATAAACTAGGGTTTTAGCTTCTATCACTCTAGCAACCCATCATCTACATATTACTTCCCAATGCCTTCCCCTAGGCCCAAATCATGGTGAAATGTCATGTAGTCGACGTTCACATAACACCACTAGAGGAAAGACAACATACATCTCATCAAAATATCGAACGAATACCAAATTCACATGATTACTTATAACAAGACTTCTCCCATGTCCTCAGGAACAAACGTAACTACTCACAAATCATATTCATGTTCATAATCAGAGGAGTAATAAATATCATTAAGGATCTGAACATATGATCTTCCATTGAATAAACCAACTAGCATCAACTACAAGGAGTAATCAACACTACTAGCAACCCACAGGTACCAATCTAAGGTTTTGAGACAAAGATCGGATACAAGAGATGAACTAGGGTTTGGAGAGGAGATGGTGCTGCTGAAGATGTTGATGGAGATTGACCCCCTCTCGATGAGAGGATCATTGGTGATGACGATGGCTTCGATTCCCCCCTCCCGGAGGTTAGTTTCCCCGGCAGAACAACTCTGCCGGAGCCCTAGATTGCTTCTGCCCAAGTTTCGCCTCGAGACGGCGGTGCTTCATCCTGAAAGCTTCCTTATGGTTTTTACCAGGTCAAAACCATACATATAGTAGAAGATGGGCACCGAGGACCTGCCAGGGGGCCCACAAGCCCTAGGGGCGCGCTCAGGGGGGTAGGGCGCACCCCCAGGCTTGTGGCCACCTGGTGGGTCCCCCTTTGGTATTTCTTCGTCCAATATTTTTTATAAATTCCAAAATAATTCTCCATAAATTTTCAGGACTTTTGGAGTTGTGCAGAATAGGTCTCTCAGATTTGCTCCTTTCCGGTCCAGAATTCCAGCTGCCGGCATTCTCCCTCTTTGTATAAACCTTGTAAAACAAGAGAGAAAAGGAATAAGTATTGTACCATAATTTGTAATAACAGCACATAATGCAATAAATATCAATATAAAAGCATGATGCAAAATGGACGTATCAATGCACCTGCACAAACTAACAAACACTTGCACACAACGCGAAAAAGGGGTTGTCAATCCCTTCAAGGTCACTAGCAAGAGTGAGATCTAATAGAGATAGATATAAAAGATAAGTAAAAGGCAAAATAAAGTAAATATAAATAAATTGCAGCAGGGTATTTTTGGGTTTTTGGTTTTATAGATCTGAAAATACATAATGAGAAATAGACCCGGGGGCCATAGTTTTCACTAGAGGCTACTCTCTTGAAAGAACACATACGGTGGGTGAACAAATTGCTGTTGAGCAACTGATAGAAAAGCGCAAAGTTATGACGATATCTAAGGCAATGATCATGAATATAGGCATCATGTCCGTGACAAGTAGACCGACTCCTGCCTGCATCTACTACTATTACTCCACACATCAACCGCTATCCAGCATGCATCTAGTGAATTAAGTTAACAAGAACGGAGTAAGGGCTTAAGCAAGATGACATGACGTAGAGGGATAGATCCAATCAATATGGTAAAAGCCCCATCTTTTTATCCTTAATGGGAACAATACAAATATGTGCCTCGCTACCCCTACTATCACTGGGCGACGACACCGCAAGATTGAACCCATCACAAAGCACCTCTCCCATTGCAAGAAAAACCAATCTAGTTGGCCAAACCAAATCGATAGATAGGAGAGAAATACAAAGCTATCTTAATCATGCATAAAAGAGTTCATAGAAGACTCAAATAATATTCTTAAATAATCTGATCATAAATCCACAATTCATCGGATCTCAACAAACGCACCGCAAAAGAAGATTACATCGAATAGATCTCCAAGAACATCGAGGAGAACATTGTATTCAAGATCAAAGAGAGAGAAGAAGCCATCTAGCTACTAGCTATGGACCCGTAGGTTTGTGGTAAACTATTCACACATCATCGAAAGGGCAGCAAGGTTGGTGTAGAGGCCCTCCATGATCGAATCCCCCTCCGGCAGAGTGCCGGCAAAGGCCCCAAGATGGGATCTCACGAGAACAGAATCTTGCGGCGGCGAAAAAGTATTTTTGCTGTGCCCTCTAATATACGGGGAATATTTGGGTATTTATGAAGCCAAGATTAGGGTTAGGATGTCTACGAGGGCCCCACAAGCCTAGGAGGCGCACCCCTAGGGCTTGTGTCTCCCTCGTGGGTCTTCTAGCCTCTTCCCGAACCTCCGTGGTTGTCTTCTGGTCCAACAAAATTCCTCAAAAGGTTTCGTTCCATTTGGACTCCGTTTGGTATTGATTTTCTGTAAAAGACAAAAACAAGGAAAAAACAGCAACTGGCACTGGGCACTAGGTTAATAGGTTAGTCCCAAAAAATGATATGAAATAGCATATTAATGCATATAAGACATCCAAGATGGATAATATAATAGCATGGAACAATAAAAAATTATAGATATGTTGGAGACGTATCAAGCATCCCGAAGCTTAATTCCTGCTCGTCCTCGAGTAGGTAAATGATAAAAACAGAATTTTTGATGTGGAATGCTACATAACATATTTATCAATGTAATTTTTCTTATTGTGGCATGAATGTTCAGATCCATAAGATTCAAAACAAAAGTTTAATATTGACATAAAAACAACAATACTTCAAGCATACTAATAAAGCAAGCATGCCTTCTCAAAATATCATGGCTAAAGAAAGTTATCCCTACAAAATCATATAATCTTGTCATGCTCTATCTTCATCACACAAAGTATTTATCAGGCACAACCCCGATGAAAAGCCAAGAAATTGTTTCATAGTTTTAATGTTCTAAAGCTTTTTCAACTTTCACGCAATACATGAGCGTGAGCCATGGATATAACACTATAGGTGGAATTGAGTATGGTGGATGTTGTGAGGAGAAGACAAAAAGGAGAAAGTCTCACATCAACTAGGCAAATTAATGGGCTATGGAGATGCCCATCAATTGATATCGATGCAAGTGAGTAGGGATTGTCATGCAACGGGTGCACTAGAGCTATAAGTGTATGAAAGCTCAAAAGAAAACTAAGTCGGTGTGCATCCAACTTGCTTGCTCATGAAGACCTAGGGCAATTTTGAGGAAGCCCATCATTGGAATATACAAACCAAGTTCTATAATGAAGAATTCCCACTATCATGAAGAACATGGTGCTACTTTGAAGCACAAGTGTGGTAAAACGATAGTAACATTGTCCCTTCTCTCTTTTTCTCTCATTTTTTTTTCTTTTTTTTCTTTTTGGGCTCTTTGGCCTCTTTTTTTTCTTATTTAAGTCTAGAGTCTCATCCCAACTTGTGGGGGAATCATAGTCTCCATCATTCTTTCCTCACATGGGACAATGCTCTAATAATGATGATCATCACACTTTTATTTACTTACAACTCAAGAATTACAACTCGATACTAGAACAAAATATGACTTTATATGAATACCTCCGGCGGTGTACCGGGATGTGCAATGATCTAGCGTGACATGTATAAAAAATATGAACGGTGGCCAAGGCACAAATAGTATGCCAACTACATGATATTGCAAAGCAATATGACAATGAGGGTGCGTGTCATAATAAACAAAACGGTGGAAGTTGCATGGCAATACATCTCGGAATGGCTATGGAAATGCCATAATAGGTAGGTATGGTGGATGTTTTGAGGAAGGATATATGGTGGGTTTAATGCACCGGCAAAAGTTGCGCGGTACTGGAGAGGCTAGCAATGGTGGAAGGGTGAGAGTGCGTATAATCCGACTCAACATTAGTCATAAAGAAATCACATACTTATTGCAAAAAATTATTAGCCATCAAAGCAAAGTACTAATACACATGCTCCTAGGGGATAGATTGGTAGGAAAAGACCATCGCTCATCCCTGACCGCCACTCATAAGGAAGACAATCAAAAATAAATCATGCTCCAACTTCATCACATAACGATAGACCATACGTGCATGCTTCGGGAATCACAAACCTTAAAACAAGTATTTATACTAATCCACAATTACTCTCTAGCATGACTCTAATATCACCATCTTTATATCTCAAAACAAATGCAAGGAATCAAACTTCTCATATATTCAATGCTCCTTATGAAAGTTTTTATTATATCCCTCTTGGATACCCATCATATTAGGACCAAATTCATAACCTAAGCAAATTGCCATACTATTTTTAAGACTCTAAAAATAATATAAGTGAAGCATGAGAGTTCATCAATTTCTACAAAATAAAACCACCGCCATGCTCTAAAAAGATATAAATGAAGCACTAGAGCAACTACCTAGCTTAAAAGATATACGTGAAGCACATAGAGTATTCTAATAAATTCACGATTAATGTGTGTCCCTCTCAAAAGGTGTGTACAGCAAGGATGATTGCAGCAAAACAAAAAGCAAATACTTAAATAATACAAGACCCTCCAAGAAAAACACATATCATGTGGTGAATAAAAATATAACCTCAAGTAAATTTACCGATGGATTGAAGACAAAAGAGGGGATGCCATCCGGGGCGTCCCCAAGCATAGATGCTTGGTTGTCCTTGAATATTACCTTGGGGTGCCTTGGTCATCCCCAAGCTTAGGCTCTTGCCACTCCTTATTCCATAGTCCATCAAATCTTTACCCAAAACTTGAAAACTTCACAACACAAAACTCAACAAAAAACTCGTGAGATCCGTTAGTATGATAAAACAAATCTCTACTTTTAGGTACTGTTGTGAACTCATTCCAATTTTATATTGGTGTTATATCTACTGTATTCTAACTTCTACATGGTTCATACCCCCTGATACTACCCATAGATTCATCAAAATAAGCAAACAACACATCGAAAACAGAATCTGTCCAAAACAGAACAGTCTGTAAAGACCAGAATATTAGTCATACTTCTGTAACTCCAAAAATTCTGAAAAATTATGACAACAGAGGCAATTCATATATCAATCTTGTGTAAAACATTCAGAATTTTTACACACCCCAGTGAATTTTAACCATTCTGTTTCTGGACGCAAAATGTCGTGGTATCACACGGTCACCTATGGGGCCATTGGCCCCTTGTGGTTCGGCAAGGGGGAAGAGCGCATTGCACAAAGAGCGGAAAGCACAGAGCAGCACGGCAATGATGACACGGGCAGTTTTACCCAGGTTCAGGCCGTCGCGAGGCGTAAAACCTTACTCTTGCTTTGGTGGATTGATGGAAGGACCGTGGTGGAGACGCAGCGCTCTGGCCCGGCAAGGTCGCCTCGGGGCGAGAGCAGCTATGCTCGTACGAGTGTACAAGGGTCCGAATCCTTTCTAAGGTAGCCACAGCCCTCCTTTTATAGGTCAAGGGGTCACCACAATGGCAAAATAGTCATTATGCACTGATTAGATAGCCACGGTGCTATCATACCTAACTCTATAGACAGGACAGGGTGCATCAAATGCGCCGCTTAGTGTCACATCATGGCGTAGCCCGGCAAGCCTTGCCATGCCATTCAGTCACCTTTTTGCCTCCCGCGCGACATGTCGCCTGGACGGGTGTCATTTAGGGATGATATTCCTCAGAAATGGCCTGCCACGTACGAAGTAACAGCCACTTAGTCACTTGGTGGCTCGACACCGCACCGATGGGTGACTTGCATTGCTGTGAGGTGGAGCGCTAGAGCTTTGGCGGGGTAATCCGCCCTTGGCATCCCCGGCAAGCATGCCGGGGGAGTCTTGAGGGTTGTCTTGGGGTAACCTCGACCCCACCAGGCTTTCCTGCCCGGCAAGGGAGGTTTTTCCTTAGTGATATCTTGCATATTTGGTTGGTCTTGGTCTTCTTGATCCGCCCTTTGATTTCTCAAAGAGCCATCTCTTCTACTTGGCCTTGTCTTGAACACCATAACCTTGCTCTTGAGCCTGTGTACAGTCTGGGCAACTCACCTGGGGGTTTGTTGCACCGACAGGAGCCCCCGGGCCTAGCCTGAACGCGCTGTCGAGCGTCGTCGGGGTAGGCCCTGTCTAGTACATAGGCGAGCGGGTTGTGGTAGCTCGTCCTTTGAGATCTTCTTTGCTTCTCCATTAACCTGTGCTTGAGTCAGTTTCTGGTTTTTCCGTGCGTCGTGTGATGCCAATTGTAGTGGGGCCACCTTTTGTAATGGCCCGTGAATGACTTTAATGCACGGGGGAGTAACTGCCAATTCACTCTTCCCACCACGTCCTTATCCTCTGCCACGTATGCTGCATGCATTGAGTGGGGTAGGTGACGGAGGCGCGTGGTGCAGGAGAGAGAGCCAGGGCAGGAGCTCAGCCTTCCTTGAATTGGTGGAGAGGGGCGATGATCGGATCCGGCCTTCGGCGGTAGCTTGGACGGGTTGGATCAGAAAGAGACCCCTCTGGGGCGGGGGCAAAGGATCAGCCCCCAGCCCCAGCTTGCCTATAAAAGAGGGTGGCAAGGATGAAGCAAAAGGCATCCATCCACGCACCTCTCTTTCTTTATTTCTTGTCTTCTTATTTGTTATGTTGAGGGGGAGAGGCCAGGGCCGGGCCCCGGGCTCCAGCTTGAGGTCGATGATGCCGAACACTCGCATTGACGCTGGGGGAGTGAGTCTGGTCCGAGGGTGCAAGAGATGCAGCGGTCGGGGGTGTAGGCGCCGAACTATCCACAGTGTGGGTGGCGTTACACTCCTCCGAGATGGTGAGGCGCCCGTCTCTCCCACACGAGCCGGCCACTTGGTGGAGAGTGCTTGCCCTGGCCACAGGATGCCGAGGTTCGTCAACTTGATGATGAGGCTCCTGGGGCTTCCGGCGCCCACCTGGGGTGCAGCGCTCGGGATCTTTGGTAATCCCAGCACTGCTCCTTCCGGCGGAGTCGGGGCGATCTTTGAAGACGGTGGCACCTTCCTGCCCTCCAAGGTGGGGAGCGATGCTCCTCGCACGCCTCAGACGCCGCCGTTGCCTGCTGCTTCTCCGAGGGAGGTGTCAGCCCGAGGGGCCGGCGTCCTCCTAGAGTGGTGGTGATGAAGAAGGAACGAGGGAAGACGGAGAAGGTGGGTGGTAGGCCGTCAGGTCGGAGTACGATGGCACCGATGCCCTCGTCTCGTATTGCGGGCCCACTGCCTCATCTTTCTGCTCTTCCCCTCCCTCCCCGGCACCATCATCACCGACCTCTTTAGGATGGTCGCCGGGGAGGGGGTCGCTCTCTTGGTGCCTTCGCCTCCTCCAGCAGTCTTCCAGCTGAGCTCCGGCAGTTCTCCCCACCGGTGCTCGTGCTGGGGCTTCTTGCTGGCCCCAGAGATGGTGACCAGGGAACTGCCGAGCTGCTCCCTCCGCCCCTCTCCTTTGCAACCTCGCCACTCCCGATCTTGTTTGGCTGCGCCCGGCAAGCCCTGACGGGATCGGGCTAGGCTTCCGCTCAGGCACTCCTTTTGCCCTCTGCACCTCACACTGTAGTCCCTAGGAGGAGAGGGACAAGAAAGGGATTACGTGGACTTATCTTTTTTTAGTCTAAAACATGTAGGCACTTGCCAAACTTTAGTCTAAATTATGTAAACTTCTTTATCCATGTTTCTACTCTGTAAGATCTGTACTTGCTTATCAGCATATTAATGAAAAAGACAAGCCTTGGCGGGTACTTGTGCATGTATCATGTCCATGTAGAGGTGAGGTGACTCTATACGTTCAAGTAAACAAGTTTCCCCTGGCAAACTATCCTACCGGTACCCTTAGTTTGCTGCCATGGGGCAAGGCCTACCGGGCATAAAACTTTAAAAAGGGACTGGCCCCTCGTCGAACCCTCCCCATCAAAGGTAAATGCGACCACCTTGTCCGAAGCAACGTTCGGGACAAAGGATGGGAGCACCTATGTTTCGAAGGTAACGAGGTTTTCATATGCTCAAGTTTTTACCTTACAGAACAAGTATGGATAAGAAGAAACTTATCTATTTGGCTTGCCGAGGATCGCTGTGCAGGCTTGTCTTCATTTCTTCTCTTCGAGATCAAGTCCATGACAAGAACCCTGCAACTTAGTGCAGATGAAAACAGTGCTACATGCGACCTCATCTACATGATCATGCTATGCTTATGCATGCATGCAATCTTGTCGGGGCCCCCCAGCGCTTTGTTTATTCATCTGTTGCTCAGGGGCTCCTGGCTTTGTACAAAGGGTTACATGCAACATTGGCAAGGCTTGTAAAGAAGGGTGGCTGCCGGGCAGGGCCCGACAGCCACGCCTTACGGGTAGAACTTACGGAGATGCTGAATGTTCCATGAGTTTTGCAACTGAATGCCATCTCCGGTCTCCAGACGGACTGCGCTGGGTCTGGTGACTCGTACTACCCAGTAAGGGCCTCCCCACTTCGGCGTCAACTTGTTTGCACCCTTGGCGGACTAAACAAGCCTAAGGACAAGGTCGCCTTCCTTAAGGCTCCGGGCATGAACCCTGCGGCTGTGATAGTGATGCAGGGCTTGCTGGTAGCGTGCAGCACGCATAGCAGCCCGGAGACGGTTCTCCTCAAGTAGCACAACGTCGTCACGCCGGTGCTGTTCCTGCGCTACTTCATCGTAGGCAAGCACTCGAGGTGATTCATATATGAGTTTCGTGGGGATAACTGCTTCTGCCCCATAGACTAGGGAGAAGGGAGTCTGCCCGGTAGCTCGATTTGGTGTCATACGGAGGGACCAAAGAACCACCGGCAGCTCGTCGATCCATCGCCTACCGCACTTCTGCAGCCTATCAAATGTTCTTGTCTTGAGTCATCGCAGCACTTCAGCGTTTGCCCTCTCAGCTTGTCTGTTGCTTCTGGGATGGGCAACAGAGCCAAATGAGACTTTGCTTCCGAGGGCATGAACGTATTGCATGAAGGTGCGGCTTGTGAATTGGGTGCCATTGTCAGTGGTGATCCTGGTGGGCAGTCCGAAATGGCACACCAATCCTTTCAAGAACTTGATAGCTGACTGTGCGGTCACCTTCCTCATGGGCTCCACCTCTGGCCACTTTGTGAAGTTGTCGATAGCGACGAACAAGAACTCAAAGCCCCCGGTAGCATGGGGGAAGGGGCCCAAGATGTCGAGCCCCCAGACCGAGAAGGGCCATGACAAAGGGATCGCTTGGAGAGCTTGGGCAGGCTGATGGATATTCTTGGAGTGGAACTGGCAGGCTTCACATTTGGTGACTAGCTCAATTGCATCTTGGAGGGACGTGGGCCAGTAAAAACCTTGCAGGAAGGCTTTTCCAACCAGGGCCCTCGATCCAATGTGGGAGCCGCATATACCCTTGTGTATCTCTGCCAACAGTTCCTTTCCTTCTTCCCGACAAATGCACTTAAATTTCACTCTGTTGGGCCTTCTTCTGTATAGCATGTCGTCAACGAACTGATACATACTGGCCCTCTGGGCTACTCTTTCAGCTTCTTCTTGCTCTTCGGGAAGTTCTCCTGTTTGGAGGAAATGGACTATGTGCCGCACCCACGTTGGAGCCTAAGGCTCGGCAACAAGGACTAGCGGCACCTCCTCGTTCACGGGAGCACATGCCTCGACCACAGGAACAGGTGGTTCAGCGGGAGGGTGCTGCTCACTGGGCGAAACGGATTTGTTCCCGCCAACCTCTCTGCCGGGGACCCCAGAGGGCTCTGCCGGGAGAGGCCTCTCGGAGTGCAGTTTCCTCCTCTTCCTGGCCATTGTTGCCGGGGATATGGAGGGTTGAGTCAGATGGAGAACAAAAGTCCCTGGTTCCACAGGGAGTTTTTGCGCATCGCACTTTGACAGATGATCAGCAATGCTGTTTTCCACACGCGGTATGTGCTCTATTTACAATCCATCAAAGCGCTCCTCCAACTTTCTTGATTCCTTGATGTATGCCTCCATCAATGGGCTTTGATAATCCTTGTTCACTTGCCTCACCACAAGTTGCGAATCTCCACGAATGATCAACTTCTTGACTCCCAGTTCTCTTGCGATCATGAGCCTGGTAAGGAGTCCTTCATATTCTGCTGTATTGTTGGTAGCCTTCTCCTGAGGGAAATGCATTTGAACCACGTACTTGAGGTGCTCCACATAGGGAGCAACAAAAAGCACGCCAACTCCTGCACCTTGTAGGGAGAAGGCACCATCAAAGTACATGATCCATTCTTGGGGCGCTTCCTTGCCGGGGATAACTGTCTCCAACACGTCTTCATCAGGGGTAGGCATCCATTCCACAATAAACTCCGCCAGTGCTCTGCTCTGAATGGTTGACATGCTCTTGAACTTCAAACCAAAGCTGGATAACTCCAAAGCCCATTCCACTATCCTGCCAGTGGCCTCAGGGTTCCTTAGTATGCATTGCAAGGGGAAGCGGGTGACAACCGTGATCTCGTGGGCTTGGAAGTAGTGGCGCAGTTTCCTTGAGGCTATGATGAGGCCAAAAATCAACTTTTGCACGCCAGAGTACCTCGATCTAGCCCCCTGCAATAGGGAGCTGACGAAGTGCACTGGCCACTGCACCACTTTCTTCCTTGCCACGACCTTGGAGTTGTCTCCATTACCCTGCTCCTCCTTGTTCTGATCTGCATCTGACCTTGCCGGGGTGAGTTCACTTCCTCCCCCAAAGGGGACGGCAGTTGCAGCTGCTTCTTCATCTACTTCCCGCTGTGCCACCAATGCTGCGCTAACCACTTGATTTGTTGCCGCTAAGTATAGCTGCAATGGTTCCTGTGGTTTTGGAGTGACTAAGGTGGGGACTGAGGAAAGATAGGTCTTTAGATCCTGCAGCGTAGCGTCTGCCTCCGGGGTACACTCCATGGGCCCAGCCTTCTTCAAGATTTTGAAGAACGGTAGGGCTTGTTCGGCGGACTTGGAAAGGAACCTGCTTAGCGCGGCAACACATCCAGTCAAACGCCTCACATCTTTTACTGTCTTGGGTGCTTGAATCTGCTCAATTGCCTTGATCTTTTCGGGGTTGGCCTCTATCCCCCGGTGGGACACAAAGAAGCCAAGCAGCTTGCTGGAAGGAACGCCAAACACACACTTCTTTGGGTTCAGCTTCAAGTTGATCTTGCGTAGATTTGCAAAGGTCTCTTCCAAGTCCTGAATGAGAGTTGATTTGTCCTTGGTTTTGACCACTATATCATCCATGTAGGATTCAATATTCCTGTGCAACTGGGACTCAAAGACAATCTGTACTGCTCTCGCGAAAGTGGATCCAGCGCTTTTTAACCCAAAGGGCATACATACAAAGCAGTACGTGCCGCATGGGGTTATAAACACGGTCTTCTCTTCTTCTTCTTTGGACATGAAAATCTGGTGGTACCCGGAGTAGGCATCCAAGAAGGAAAGTAGGTCACATCTAGAGGTGGAATCCACAATCTAATCGATGCGCGGCAAGGGGAATGGGTCCTTTGGGCATGCTTTATTTAGATCTGTGAAATCTATGCAAAGCCTCCATTTCCCATTCGCCTTGCGCACCACCACTGGATTCGCCAGCCAAGTTGGATGCAACATTCTCTGAGCAAACCAGCAGCTTCGAGTTTCTTGACCTCCTCGGCAATAAACTGCTGCCGCTCAAAAGCTTGCTTTTGGACCTACTGTTTGACGAGTCGGGCATGTGGGCAGACAGCAAGGTGGTGCTCGATTACCTCCCTGGGAACACCGGGGATGTCAGATGGCTGCCAAGCAAACACATCGACATTCGCCCGCAGGAAGGCAACGAGCGCGCTTTCGTATTTGTCATCAAGGGCGGAGCTGATAGTAAATGTACCATCAGCGCCAACCAACCCTGCCGGGACCTTCTTCACAGCAGGCACACCAACCTTTGATCTCTTGCTATTGGAACTCTCCAGCAAATCATCAACAGGCACAGCGCAATCCGAAGAGGTGCGCTTCCTGGAATATTTGCTGGCGTCCTTGCTAGCTTTCTTCCCTTTCTTGCTTTCCTTGGCGGGAGCGGTAGCTTCTGTGGCCTCTGCAGCGACTGCTTCCAGGTACATCTTATCCACGCATATGACTGCGTCCTTCTTGTCTGGTGGAATGGAAATGATGCCCATTGGTCCTGGCATCTTCAGCGTGTTGTAGGCATAGTGGGATGCCGCCATGAATTTTGCCAGGGCAGGGCGGCCAAGTATTCCATTGTATGGCAGGGGAGATCGACCACATCAAACACGATCTTCTCGGTCCGATAGTTCAGCTCCCCCTCGAACGTTACCGGCAGTGTGATCTTCCCCTAGGACGACTCCTGCCGGGGTTGATGCCTTGGAAAGTACAGGTAACCTTGAGCTCTTCATCTTCTATCTGGAGAATGCTGATGACCTTGGGAGATATCAGATTCAACCTGGCCCCGCCGTCAACCAACATCTTTGTGACTTTGAGGTTGCGAATCGTTGGTGAAACCAACAATGGCAAAAATCCTACCGCAGTGGTTCGGTCAGGGTGATCCCCTTCATCAAAGATGATGGGCGTGCGGGACAACTTGAGCGGCTTCCAAGAATCTTTCGCTGGCTCCACGGCATTGACCTCACGTGCCCACTGTTTGAGCTCGCGGTGAGAGGAGTGCCAGGACACACCTCCGTCAATGCACAGGGCGTTAGTGGCCTTCTGGAACTCTTGCTCGCTGGTTTCCTCTTCATCTCCTTCATCACTCCCATCATCGCATTCCTTCTTCTCACGGCCTCCGGCCGGTTTCCCTTGATAATGAGGGGCCTTTCCGGGGCGACCTCCTCTACCACCTTGGTCCTTCCCGTCAGCACCATCTTAGCATCTCTCTTTGTCACGCTTCTCGTACTTAGCTTTCTGCTTCTTGACGAGCTGCTCAACTTGATGACACTCTTGAAGATCGTGTCCCTTAGTTCAATGGATCTTGCAGTACGACCCGTCAGCCTTCCCAGCCTTCTCGGTAACCGCGGCTTCCTGGCAGTTAGCGCACGCGGCAACTTCCTTGCCGGGAGCCTCGGTCTTGGCCTTCTTGCCAGTACTAGGAGTGCTCGCTCCTTCAACAGCCATCACTGCTTTATCCTTGCGCTTCTTGTTGCGTTTCTTGTTCTTCTTCTTCTGATTGGTGGCGTCGTCATCCTCTGAGTCAACGTCGATGCCATCTTCTTCACCGGGGAGTCACCTCCCCTCCTCTGTTCGGGCACACTTGTCCGCCAGAGTGTATAGCTCATTCACAGTCTTGGGCAACCGAACATTCATTTTGGAACGTATCCTGCGGTTGCGCACGTTGGACTGGAACACAGCTATCACAGCTGCTGGATGGATGTCTGGAATGTTCCTGTGCACCTGGCTGAACCTCTGCATATACTTCTGCAAACTCTCTCCTTCCTTCTGTGGGAGGAGCTGCAAGTCGCTGGGCCGCCCTGGTTCTTGATGGCCGCCCGTGAAGGCGCCAATAAACTCATGGCACAGATCAGCCCAAGTCGAGATGGAGTTCTCTGGCAAGTGCATCAGCCACGACCTCACGTTTGGCTTGAGTGCCAAAGGGAAGTAGTTGGCGAACACCCTCTCGTCCCTTCCTCCGGCAGCTTGAACAGCGATGGTGTAGATGCTCAAGAACTCTGCCGGGTTCAATCTTCCATCGTACTTTTCTGGTATCTCTGGTTTGAACGTACGGGCAGATGGCCAACGGACTTGCCGCATCTCATGAGTGAAGGCAGGGCACCCAACCTCAAAAGGCAGGTACCTGCCCCCACTGGGCATGGGTTCGTCGACATCGGGGCCATTACGCCTATCAGACTGGCGGCGGGTGCCGTGGCGTTGCTCGATGGTGACACGCGCATCTTCCATCCGCCTGTCTTCCAGGACCCGTCGCTGGTCCCGACGTGTCTAAGGATCAGACGAAGCCATTGATACATCGTCGGGTTCTTGGTCGCGTGGCCCTGGTTGCGGCCCCTGCGCTGGCTGTCGTGGAGGGGACTGCACCATCGGAACGGCTCCCTTGGTGCGGCCAGCGGCTTGGGCCGTTGCCGCCGTTGGTGGAGGCCGTGGCGGGCCTGCCTGCTGTGATCCCCCTCCACCCATCCATTTGAATGGCCGCTGGCGGAAATCTCAACAAGAGCTGGGCCCACGCCATGGCCTCCGAAGCGGTGCTTGGCATGGACGACGATGCAGATCGCGACGTCGCCCTACTTCTGATGGTGCCTGTAGTGGCGGCGCCATTTTCTCACCGCCATGGGCCAGTCGCTAGGGCAGCGTGACGATGAGGCGGATGTGCTTGGGGGTTGATGACCCCATTTGGCGCATCATCTTGGCTAGCTTGCCCTGGGGGTGGCGCGGGCCTTGTAGCCGCACCCGCGGCGGGGGTAGCTAAGTGATTGTGACCCGCATCAGGGCGAGCGCCACCGCTGCGGCTGTGTCCCTCGGCGAGGTAGGGGCAGAGACGGAGCATTCTCCCCACCCGCACCTTGCGGAGCATGGCCACCGGGTTGTTGTTGGTGTCTCCCTCCTCCGGTGCCTCCTACTCCTGCTTCGGCCGCAAGGGGGAACGGTGATGGCACCGCCTGCACTAGTCACATTCCCCGCGGCGTCGGCGTTCCCATGTTCCCTCGCAGCCCCCACGGCATTAGTGGACGCATGCGAGGGGGCCTTCGAGGTGGACGGGTGAGCTGAAGCACCGGATTTCTTCTTGGGCACCATGGATGATGAAGCCGTTGATGAAGAAAACGATGATGAAGACGGCGCTCTGCTTACACTCTCGGGTTCGCGCAAGCGCTTCCCCCTACCTGGCGCGCCAAAGATGTTGTGGTATCACACGGCCACCTATGGGGCCATCGGCCCCTTGTGGTTCGGCAAGGGGGAAGAGCGCATTGCACAAAGAGCAAAAAGCATAGAGCAGCACGGCAACGATGACACGGGCAGTTTTACCCATGTTCGGGCCGCTGCGAGGCATAAAACCCTACTCCTGCTTTGGTGGACTGATTGAAGGACCGTGGTGGAGACGCAGTGCTCTGGCCCGGCAAGGTCGCCTCGGGGTGAGAGCAGCTACGCGCATACGAGTGTACAAGGGTCCGAATCCTTTCTAAGGTAGCCACGACCCTCCTTTTATAGGTCAAGGGGTCACCACAATGGCAAAACAGTCAGTATGCACTAATTAGATAGCCACAGTGCTATCATACCTAACTCTGCATACAGGACAGGGTGCATTAAATGCGCCGCTTAGTGTCACATCGTGGCGTAGCTCGGCAAGCCTTGCCATGCCATTCAGCCACCTTTTCTCCTGCCCGCGCGACACATCGCCTGGATGGGTGTCATTTAGGGATGATCTTCCTCAGAATTGGCCTGCCACATACCAAGTAACAGCCACTTAGTCACTTGGTGGATCGACGCCGCACCAATGGGTGACTTGCGTTGCTGCGAGGTGGAGCGGTGGAGCTTTGGCAGGGTAATCCGCCCTTGGCGTCCCCGTCAAGCCTGCCAGGGGAGTCTTGAGGGTTATCTTGGGGTAACCTCGACCCCGACAGGCTCGCCTGACCGGCAAGGGAGGTTTTTCCTTAGTGATATCTTGCTTATTTGGTTGGTCTTGGTCTTCTTGATCCGCCCTTTGATTTCCCAAAGAGCCATCTCTTCTGCTTGGCCTTGTCATGAACGTCGTAACCTTGCTCTTGAGCCTGTGTACAGTCCGAGCAACACACTTCGGGGTTTGTTGCACCGACACAAAAGTTTCTGTTTTTTAGCAAAACCAAATCAACGATATACCAAAGCATCCCAAAGGTCTTGCTTGGCTCAAACAATAATTAAAACACCAAAACACAATTATTACAGAGGTAATATTGTGTATTTAATGAAAAACATAAGCAAAAAAAAAAATTGGGTTGCCTCCCAACAAGCGCTATTGTTTTATGCCCCTAGCTAGACATAATGCATAGATCTAGGTATTGCCATCTTTCTTCTTAATTTCCGTGAAAGTGTTTTCGTCCGGAGGTTTTTCAAATATAACATGAAACACATCATCCATAGAAATTGTAGCACTATCAAGTTGTCCCTCAGCATATCCCCTTTGATTACCGGCTACAATCCAAGAATATTGTTGGTTAACATCGTTGAAAACTTGTTGGATCATATCTAAAACTGGAATTGCCTTTGTAAGGTTCTCATAAAACATTTGATTATTACCAAGCAAAGTTCTTAAAACATAATCGCTATTGTAGAGGATCTCATCTATTGCCGGTTTCTCATGGTTCATACCATAAAAATCAAAGATCTCCCTAGCTTCCCGTACTATATGATCAAACTCATTCATGAGGACAAGGGTAGCTATTTTCTTAGCTTTAGGGTCCTTTATCACAGGTAGCTCATAAAACAATCTTTGCAAGGTGGGGTGTGTATGAATAAATCTTTTCTCAAGTTTAAGTAGAAGAGCTGAAATAGCGTCTGCATAAGTTCTAGTTCTTTTAAGTATGGGAACATCATCAAAAGTTAGAGTCCCAATGCAATTAAAGAACTCTTGGATAGTTTCTTTTCCTATAACATTCCCTTGTCCCAAGACAAAAGGTTTAGCATCCAGATTAGTAGAACGTCCAATTTTAGGAGTTCTACCGTCATTTGTTTCTGCCATACTGAAATCACTCATGATAATAGGTTCAAAGAAAGCGATCTAAGCAAACAAAAGCAAATGAAAAGATGAACGAATGAAGGCGAATAAAAAGGCAAATATTTTTGTGTTTTTCTGAAAACGTTTTATAAGTGGGGGAGAGGAAAACAAGAGGCAAATGGAAAATAATGTAATTGCAAGAGATGAGAGTTTACGATAGGTACTTGGTAGGCTTGATGTAGAACCTCCCCGGCAACGGCGCCAGAAATTCTTCCTGATACTTCTTGAGCTTGCGTTGATTTTTCCCTTGAAGAGGAAAGGGTGATGCAGCAAAGTAGAGATAAGTATTTCCCTCAGTTAAGAACCAAGGTATCAATCCAGTAGGAGGTACAAGCAAGTCCCCAATAGATGCACCTGTATAAACTAACAAACACTTGCACACAACACGAAAAAGGGGTTGTCGATCCCTTCACGATCACTAGCAAGAGTGAGATCTAATAGAGATAGAAATAAAAGATAAGTAAAAGGCAAAATAAAGTAAATATAAATAAATTGCAGCAAGGTATTTTTGGGTTTTTGGTTTTATAGATGTAAAAATATATAATGAGAAATAGACCTGGGGGCCATAGTTTTCACTAGAGGCTTCTCTCTTGAAAGAACACATAGGGTGGGTGAACAAATTACTGTTGAGCCATTGATAGAAAGCACAAAGTTATGATGATATCTAAGGCAATGATAATGAATATAGGCATCACGTCCGTGACAAGTAGACCGACTGTTTCCTGCATCTACTACTATTACTCCACACATCGACCGCTATCCAGCATGCATCTAGTGAATTAAGTTAACAAGAACGGAGTAACGCCTTAAGCAAGATGAGATGATGTAGAGGGATAGATCCAATCAATATGGTAAAAACCCCATCTTTTTATCCTTATTGGCAACAATAAAAATATGTGCCTCGCTACCCCGACTGTCACTGGGTGAGGACACCACAAGATTGAACCCATCACAAAGCACCTCTCCCATTGCAAGAAAAACAAATCTAGTTGGCGAAACCAAATCGATAGATCAGAGAGAAATACAAAGCTATCTTAATCATGCATAAAAGAGTTCAGAGAAGACTCAAATAATATTCATAAATAATCTGATCATCAATCCACAATTCATCGGATCTCAACAAATGCACCGCAAAAGAAGATTACATTGAATAGATCTCCAAGAACATCGAGGAGAACATTATATTCAAGATCAAAGAGAGAGAAGAAGCCATCTAGCTACTCACTATGGACCCGTAGGTCTGTGGTAAACTACTCACACATCATCGGAAGGGTAGCAAGGTTGGTGTAGAGGCCCTCCGTGATTGAATCCCCCTCCGATAGAGTGCCGGAAAAGGCCCCAAGATGGGATCTCATGAGAACAGAAGCTTGCGGCGGTGGGAAAGTATTTTTGGTGTGCCCTCTGGTATACAGGGAATATTTGGGTATTTATTGAGCCAAGATTAGGGTTAGGAGGTCTGCGAGGGGCCGACAAGCCGAGGGGTGCGCCCCTAGGGCTTGTGGCTCCCTCGTGGGTCTTCTGGCATCTTACCAAAGCTCCGTGGTTGTCTTCTGGTCCAAGAAAAATCCTCAAAAAGTTTTGTTCTGTTTGGTACTGATTTTCTGTAAAAGATAAAAACAAGGAAAAAACAACAACTAGCACTGGGCACTAGGTTAATATGTTAGTCCCAAAATATGATATAAAATAGCATATTAATGCATATAAAACATCCAAGATGGATAATATAATCTCATGGAACAATCAAAAATTATAGATACGTTGGAGACGTATCAGTGGTGCACGAGGAAGACGAGATCATGCCGACGGAACAGGACCCGACGATGGAGGTCTCTATGGACCTCACCTTGCTCCACTACCCCTTGTGCCTCCGCCCCTTGAAGCCTCCAGTGTACGAGGTTCAAATACACCTCGTCCGTTCGGCTGATCGAGCAAGGTGCGGGTTTCTTGATTGATGTGATGTTCGATTGATTTGTGTAGTGCAAGGGAGGGCACCTGGCCTGCGCGGACTGCCCCGGCGAGCGTCCCGGGAACCAACGGCAGTGCCAGAAGTGCGAGCACGGCAGTGGCTTCGACATGCGCAACACGGCGATGGACGCCGTCCTCTCCTTGGTGAGGGTGGAGTGCCCGCACGAAGGCTGTAGGCTCTACGTCACTTACCACATGCTCGCCGATCACCAGAGCGTGTGTCCGCTCGCGCCCTGCAAATGCCCCGTGCCCGTTTGCGGCTATGAAGGCCCACTGCCGACGCTCCCCCACCACATCAGCACTGTGCATCCCATACCCATGCATAGGATCTAGTACGGCAAGGTGCTCCAGCTGCAAGTGCTGGTGTCGGAGTCACGACGCTTGCTGTTCGCGGAGGAGGACGGTCGCGCATTTTTCGTGGTCGGCGGCGCGCCTATCGCCGTGTCGGTTGTCTGCATCAGAGTGGGGATGTCCCCACCGCCGCACTACACGGCCAAGGTGTGGGCGACTGGCCCGCTGGGGGAGCCCGAAGGCAGGACCGACGCCGTCAAGGTGGAAATCGAGGTGACAAGCAGCAAGGAGCCCGCCGCCATCACCGTGCAGGAGCTGACCTTCTTCACAATGCCGCCCAAGCTGCTGGCCGGGGCTGGGTTGTCGAGGACGGTGTCCCTCCACATTCAGATTGACAAGATCACCTCCTAAATGATTCTACAGTGCCTTCTATTTATCTTAGTAATATGCTAATATAGGGTTTAGTTCGGTCACTTTAGCTTAAGAGATGGTGGATTTTGGTGGCGATGTAGCAATTACTTCGACATTAGATCAACAGTTAAAGTAATTTCCAGCAGTCGAAGGAATATTTTGTGTCTTTTGGATATAATGATCCTTTGGGTAAGGAGTATAAGCTGCTTATATGCTTGTTTGTTGAGGTAGTGTTGCATACTTCTGCGAGTTGACGCGACACATCAAAGTAGTACTACTACTAGTAGTACTCACCCGATTGCGCACCAGGCAGACCAAGCTCGTGCCATGTGCGGCCCGCACATTAACCAAAACCTTGCACCTCCAGCTGAGCCTCCGCATTTAAAACTTCTCAATCTCAAGGCCAAGGAGCAACGTGAACCTATGATAGAGCCAATCGGATGGTTGAGAACACTATAATTCGTAGCTACAGATGCGTGTGTGAGAGAGGACGAGTGCATGCGTGCACCTCTTCTCTTCATGTACAACATACTAAACGTAGAGTACAAGTGTATGTGGGTGGCATCGACCTAGAGAGCTAGAGATGGTGTGTGCGAGAAGTCCCGAGAGACTAGGTGTGTGTATGGGAAAGAGGGAGAGAGATGATATGTGTCGATGTAATGCGTATGAAAAAAAAGACTAGTCAATAGCTCGCCACAAGGCTATTCCTGGCGAATGCCCCAATAACCATAAGATCTGTATCCGACAGTGCCAGTTATTGGACTAAACAGTAGTAGAAAAAGAAGTGCCATGGCATATTACAAAACTACCACACCACAACCCTCCCCTACCCATGAAACTGCCACATGAGCGTTCACAACTGCCATGGTCTGCTCCTATGTGTGATCTTCATTTTTTTAGAGGGATCAACAATAAAAGGACGGGCTTTTGGTGCGCAGTAGGTGGGGGAGCTTGGCCTGTCGGTTTGCTACTGCTCACATGCGGTCGAACATAAGTGATGTACAAATACGATTCGCGTCCCTTCAGTGAGCGGCGGGCCAGACATACCATCTGTTCATGCTACTGCTAACATGCGGTCGCACATGTAAGTGATGTTCCAAGCCGATGCGCGTCCCTTTGGTAAGCGGCTGGCCGGACCGACCGTTTGTTGGTGCTACTGCTTACATGCGGGCGCACGTGTCAGTGACGCACCAAGCCGATGCGTGTCGCTTCGGTAAGCGGTAGGCCGGACTGACCGTTTGTTGGGGCGACGCCAGCGCAACGGGCTGTAAGTTTACCTCCTAACTTAATTTGTAAAGGGTAACACTTGCTTTGCCTCCTTAATGAGATCTGTCGCTAGAAATCCTCATTACATACGTTTCTCGGATGTGTATGTGGGCCCGCATTCTCAGAGGCCGTCGTGGCGGAGCCAGACGCCCGCAACCTCTGGGAGCAAAAAATGAGTAGCCCGCTCCTGGCTATTTCTATAATTAGTTTACAAATTCTCAATTTCACGTGTGACGCGATATTAGCTATTCATTGATGTTGATTCAACGGTCTAAGTGCCTCGGAATGGCTGGGATTCATATCTACAGTAACCTCATTGTACCCAGCAGTGTCTACGTTCTTCGGGAAGCATCAGCACGTTAGTGTGATCAATCCACACAAGAAGTTGGCAAACAACACAGCCACATGTGCCACGTGGCTTCACTGAGCTCCCCCATCATTTTATTCAAAAATATATTGACTGAAAAAGAGAGACATCTCCCGAAACAAAAACTTGCTCGTATTTTGTTTCCTACTTGCTTTGCACGTACCGGAAGAGCAAGTATAATAAGTTATAGTCAGTAGGCTATACTGATTAAACAATTATATTTGCGTTGAGTTGGATGAGAGAGAAGAGGAGAGAGAATGGAAGCGGGCTGTAGATTAACAGCCGGCTACAACACGGACTCCAAGAAACATTGTGAGAGTGTACAGTGGGCCATGCATTAATAAAGTAGTACTGCTTAGCAACTAGCTATACTATACACGTTGGCTATTAGGTTGACTATATATGACATGGCAACTCCATATAGCTAGTTGTTGGCTATACTATTAACCATGCTCAAAGTACTAGTGCCATGTCATCTAACAAGTCTTTTAACATGCGTCAAATTATCACCAGGGCTAACTCTCCTTAGAGAAATGTGCTCTACCATGTACCCGTGTGTGTGTGTGTGAGGGAGGCAGTGCGTGCGTGCGTGCACCTCTTCTCTTCATACATGTCCTCCACGGCTCAACCTAGTGGGTGTGTTAGAGAGAGAGGGAGATGGTGTGTCCTACATGCCTCTATACATATGTTTCTGTGAAAGAGAGGCCTGAATACATAGTATATGTATGTGGAGAAGCGATATACGAGAAGAGAGGGGGAGGGATCGTTTATGCAACATATCGATAGACACGGATAGAGGGAAGAACTTTACGAGCATACAAGCGCTAGGAAAGAGGGGGTTGCATGTTGTAAGATGATGCGAGAGGCCAACTAGGCGAAGACAAGGAAGGAGTACAAGTGTGAGATCGATAATTAAAGACAAAGGATGATAACATGCGTGGGGCGCGCTTTTCTGGTCGATAGACAAATTAAGTGGAAGGCATGGATGATGAGACGGGGAGGGGCAATTAATGTGTGTGTGGTAGGCGGTCCTATGTAGAGAGGTCATGGTTTGGTCGATGTCTACGTTGGTAAAGAGGGGGAGACTTGACTAGAGATATAGATCGGACATTTTCTGTGGGGAAATTGCGAGAGACCTGGCTACACATAGAGGGAAATCTATTGGTGCACATGCATGCATGTGTCAGAGATAAAGAACACCCGGAGTGACGAAGAGAGGGAGAGGTGTGTGTGTTGTGGCGGGGAGGGGGTGCAGCTAGCTTGTGACACTGTACGAGTGCAAGATGGATAACAACAGAGGGGGCGACAGTGCCCGCGTGCCTCTGAGTTAGGGCGGGAAGCATGGATGGTGAGAGGAGGGGAAGGATTATATGTGTACATATTTGTGTGTCGTAGGCAGGCCTGGCTACCTAGAGGGGTATATCGATCGATGTGTGTTGGAAAGAAGGAGACGTAGGGAGGTCATGGGAGACCGACCTAAAGAACAAGAACGTGTGTGCACGATGTAGAGGATGCAGAGTGGTGGGGAGTGTGTGTGCATATATATATGCATGCACGATAGGAAAGTTATTGGTATCCACGAGGGGAGGAGGAGTGTGCATGTGCGTGTAAAAGACTCACAGAGACGATAATCAGTATAAAAAGTGGATTCAAATATTTGAATAAGAGCTCATGATGTTTGTAACTCATGCATGCATAAATATAATGTAGATATGTGATGCGACATGAAACTGCGTCGGTATTTCCCCAAAGAGGAAGGGATGATGTAGTACAACTACGGTAGGTATTTCCCTCATTTATGAAACCAAGGTATCAATCCAGTAGGAGAGCCAACCAACACTATGTAAACGGTACCTACACACAAAGAACAAATCCTCGCAACCCAACGCGTAAGAGGGGTTGTCAATCCCTCCTCGGTAAAAAGATAGATTGTTTTGTATGTGTTTGGATAAATAGATCTGAATAAAACATGAAATAAAAGATGCAAATAAAAAGTGCAGCAAAGTATTTTTGGGTTTTTGGAATAATAGATCTGAAAACAAATGCGATGAAAAATAGATCGGAAAGCAATATGATAAAAGATAGACCCAAGGGCCGTAGATTTCACTAGTGGCTTCTCTCGAGAAAATAGCACACGGTGGGTAAACAAATTACTGTTGGGCAATTGATAGAAGATCAAATAATTATGACGATATCCAAGGCAATGATCAATATATAGGCATCACGTCCAAGATTAGTAGACCGACTCCTGCCTGCATCTACTACTATTACTCCACACATCAACCGCTATCCAGCATTGATCTAGTGTATTAAGTTCATGGAGAAACGGAGTAATGCAATAAGAATGATGACATGATGTAGACAAGATCTATTCATGTAGGAATAGACCCCATCTTGTTATCCTTAATAGCAATGATACATGCATGCCTCGCTGCCCCTTCTATCACTGGGAGAGGACACTGCAAGATCGAACCCATCACAAAGCACCTCTTCCCATGGTAAGAAAAATCGATCTAGTTGGCCTAACTAAACCAAAGATTCGAAGAAGAAATACGAGGCTATAAATAATCATGCATATAAGAGATCAAAGAAAACTCAAACAATATTCATGGATATAGATCTGATCATAAACTCAAAGTTCATTGGATCCCAACAAACACACCGCAAAAAGAGTTACATCAAATAGATATCCAAGAGACCATTGTATTGAGAATCAAAAAGAGAGAGGAAGCCATCTAGATACTGCCTACGGACCCTTAGGTCTATGGTGGACTACTCACGCATCATCGAAGAGGCACAAATGAGGATGATGAACCCCTCTGTGATGGTGTTAGATTGGATCTCGTGGTTCTGGACCTTGCGGCGGCTGGAATTGTGTTTCTTCGACTCCCCTAGGATTTCTAGAATATTTGGGAATTTATAGGGCGAAGAGGCGGTGCAGGAGACCTCCGTGGGGCCCACAACCCAACTGGGCACGTCTGGGCTCCTGGGCGTGCCCAGGTGTCTTATGGTCCCCACGGGGATCCCCTCTGGTGCTTTCTTGGCCCCAAGGTGTCTTCTAGTCCAAAAAAATCTCCAAAAAGTTTCATTGCATTTGGACTCCGTTTGGTACTTGTAACACCCCAAAAATATTTTTTCGAATATTTGAAATCTTTCCTTTAAAATAAAAGTTTTGAAAATCATTTTTGGTCATATCACCTTTCTTCAATTTGAAAACCTTTTCGAATTTTATTTGGGTTTCAATCTTCTTTAAATATTCTGATTGAAGAGTTTAAAATTATATGGATAATTACTTTGGGGTTTTCAAACAATTTATTTTTAGCAAGAAAAGTTTTGGGGATAATTAAATTTTCAAAGGAAATAACCTTTTCACCTCCTTTTAGCCCTACTAAAATCCATCCAACAAATTTTCTTCCACTCCAAATTTATCCCACAAGTCACTGACCTCATCTAGGACAGAATCCAACTCTTTCCTACCCCACAAAAATATTTTTCACCACCCAAAAAAAATTCCAAAGTTGGAATTCATATATTCCATCATTTCTTTGGTTTACAAAGGAACCACCATTTCTACAAGGATGCCACCTCCACCAAAATTATCCCAGCAAATATATGGTACCCACAACCCATTTTTCCAAAAACATGGGGCACCCCAGTTCAAAATTTTCAAATCCCACTCAATTCAAATTTGGACCAGATTCAATAATCCTGATCCAAACATATTTTTAAATGCTCCAAAAATTCCCAAACTCTGCCAAACTCATTTTTGAGCATCCACACATTACCACAAAAATCCCCACAAAATCCTAAAATCTCTAGCACCTTCTGTCATTTTATCAAACAGCTAATGTGCACACTGTTCATCGCTGTCCAAAATTCAGTTAACTGAATTTGGTTCAGTTGATGAAGCGACGGCGCCGTGCACTCCACTCCATCCCCACTCCTTCTCGTCCACGCCTCCTCCCTCGTAACTGCGCCGCCTTGGACCCCTCCTCGTCAGTGCCTCACCGCCGACAGCACAGAAGGAGGCCGGTGCACCTGCCTCCGTCCTCGGTGGCGGCAACCCAAGCTGATCCACACGGCGCCCGCCATATTCACTCCCTCGCTGAACAACCCCACCTAACTACTCACCACGCGGCACCTCCTCCGCACTCTCTCCACGCTGATCACGCCGCCCTTGGCCCCCTGTCAGCCACTGGAGACGGACGATGTCCGCCGCACCCGTACACCGACCTCGCCGTGGATAAAGCCACCAAGCCCGAGCTCGTTCGCGCTGGTGCTTCGGGCAGCTTCCTCCACCCTCACTGACACTCACCAACCACGACCACCGCCCAAACCGACCCCACCAACCATCATAACTCCGGCGTGATCCGAACCCCGCCGGACCGCCTCGGGATCGCCTATATAAAGGCCCCGAGCCCCGTTCTTCTCACCCATCGCCTCCACCACCTCCCAATTGCCCCTACACCACCCACCCGACCTCGAGGAGGTCTTCTTCTTCCCCTCCGATCACCGCTCCGCCTCCACTGTCACCGATCCGTTCATCGTCGTAACTCCACCTCAACTGCTCAAATCTTGCCAGTAGTCATATATTCCACCAAATCATCGACTCCCCGCTTCAATTCCACTCCCCGAGCTCTCTCCGACGAAATCCCAATGCCACCGAACCACTGTCCGCCACCGTCGACCTCGCCGACGTTCAGGTGCTCCCCGGCGACCACCACCACCTTCCTCCGACGCGGCACTCCTCCCTAGTCATGTTCCGACCATCGCCTCCTTCCAAGACCCCGGCGATCACCGCCGGCGAACGCCGTCTCCTCTCTGTTTCCGCGCGCGGGTTCAAATATTTGAACCTGACGGGTGGACCCCACCCCGCGCTTTTTCTTTTCTTTTTCTCTGTCTAAAAATGAAGGCGTAATCTCGACTTTTACGCCTTTCGCGCTGAGAAGCGTATTTCGGCCCGAAGCGTTTTCTTTATAAACGCAGAGGGACTGGCTTTTTACAGAAAAACCCCTGGTTTTGAAAGTTTAATAACTTTTAAACCACAACTCCGTTTGAGTTGAACTTTTTTTTGAAATTCTTATTTTTCTCTCTAGTTTTTTAGTATTTATTTAAAAATGTTTTGGGACAACTTTTTGTACTGTTGCCAAATTTTTTAATTTAAGTTGATTTTGAATTTTCAGAAAAAGAAGAGTGAAACTTTGCCGAGAATTTTGAAGGGTTTTTACCTGACTACTTTGGACAAGGCAAGCATTATTGAACTTGGGATATGGTGATTGCATTTGCATTTACATGTTGCATCGGTTGATATTGCACCATATGTGTAGTATGTCACTAGCACTTGCATGCATGGTCATATCTCTTTTGCTCATAGCTTGCACATCACTCAAGCAAGAGATTCTTCTGACATGGTAAAGTTGTGGAAATACGGGAGAGTGTCTCCTGCCTTGGACGTGCCGGTGGGCACGGGCCATTATGCTTGACACGGTGGTGTCATGTGACTTAAGTGGAATATTCCGGTGATGTTAATTAACACCTCCTGAGTCGGCCTAGATCGAGTCTTGTTCCGTTACACCTAGCTGGATACCGTGCTGCCACGGGTCCTTCCACAAGGAAGGTGCGGCTGAGTAAGTTGTTAACCCCTGTCCAGGTACACACCGTACAGAGGGCCACGATGAGGGTTTCCAAAGGCCTTGGACTAAATCCTGTCATCGGGTCAGGGGCATGGGTGTTTCCGGTTGTGACTAAGAGGGGGGCACCCCTTGTAATCCGCGCGTATTAATAGTGATCCCATGCAGGACGTTGGTCTCTCCGTCTTAGAATTTTTCTTGAACGATGCTTTGGGTGATTCCTGGCATCCGGAGAGTTATTCTGGTGTGTGCTGGTCAGGTATGTTTTCAACCCAAAGACCGTAATGGGAATTAGTCAGTGTCACAGTACTGACTAAAGAAATCCTTTACTTGTGGGTAAAGAGTACACCCTCTGCAGAGTTAAAACTATTCGAATAGCCGTCCTCGGTCAAAGGGCGTAGCTGGGTGGGTCAAGTGTCGGTCCCGGTATCGGTCTTCAGAGGAAATAATTAAAATGTGTCTGACTCATTTTTGCAGTATAATTGTTGATACCCTGTTGCTACCTTGATTATTTTATGCTTATTAAATATTATTATGGCTATGCATAATATTGCGGACTAACCCGTTTCTCTCATTTTGTATTCTTCCTGAGTGTCTCAAGGGCTGGCTAGACTACCCCGGGCACTCAACTATTATTTTCAAGACCTCTCGTGGCATCTCTCGAGTTTACAGGCGGTTCCGCCACTACTCTTGTGGACACCCGATTGGCATTTCTCCTCAAGTCCAACCGTGGCGTCACTTGACGCCCGACAGGCATTTCTTTTCAAGACCTCTCGTGGCGTCTCTCGAGTTAACACGCAGTTTATCTCGCCACTACTCTTGTAGACACCCGACCGGCATATCTCTTATTTTTCTGAATGTCACTTGGGCTGGCTAGACTACTTGTGGCATTCACTTGCTTTTATTTTTAAAAAGACTGGTTATGGCTAACATGTTTCATTTACTTCCGCATCATTTTATAATTATGTCATGACCAGGATTTTAGTCAGCATGAGCATGTCATTATGTTCCTACATGAGCATGTGCATCCATTATATCTTTTATTCATAATGTTTGCGAGTACATTCCAACATACTCACTGGCTTGTCCCTGGCTATCTACTTGGCCAGACTTGTAGGAGGACGAGCTTGTGGAGAAGGATTGCGCTAGCAAGCCCGACGCTTAGAGGAGTCCCAGTCAGTCAACCTGTGAGATAGGAGTCTACCACATGTATCTTCTGCTGAGCTTCTCCTACACCAATAAAATAGTCAAGCCTCACTCTGATGCTTGGCTTTACGTTATTGTATCAGAGATGTATCACCACCACACCACTGTCATATTCCGCCACTGCCATATATTTGGCGAGTTTGCAATAATTTTGTTGAGCATTCAGACTCAACCCTGTGTAATATTATTTGTACTGGTTATCTGTATCAAGGAAGTCCACCAGTTGTGTTGATCTTGGGGCTGGTGTGACTTAGGGCCTTTTCTGAGATTTATTCCTAGAAAGGGGCCCGACAGGACTGATATTCTGCGAAGTAAAAAACATGCAAAAAAAATAGCAACTGGCACTGGGCACTATGTCAATAGGTTAGTCCCAAAAAATGATATAAAGTTGCTATAAAATGATTGTAAAACATCCAAGAATGATAATATAATAGCATGGAACAATCAAAAATTATAGATACGTTGGAGATGTATCAATATGCCTCGTGTGGTTTTGAATCAAACGTGTTATATACTATATTCACATCGAACAAGGCCAAATCGATTTGTATTTGCGATACCGTTGGCAGGCAACGTCTGACCACATTACATCCCTGCATGGATATAACTATTTGAATTTGAGATAATGTGTAGCTTTCAAAGCTAACATCTAAATGTTGTTTGTGTGGGCAGGGGGATGCATTGTTGTGTGTGTTAAACACATTATACATATGAAAACAGGGTTTAGATTATTCTGAACATCTCGCTACCTAGACCAATGTACTGTGATTTGAATTCAACATAAAATGGATACAAATATTTGAATTGGAGATCGTATGGTACATGTAGTTCATATTTTAATGTGATTAATACTATATGCATGTTTTCTGTTATCAAGATAATATTTAAATGATGATATAAATTGACAACAATCGTATTCAAATAGGGAAAATTGATTCAAATTTAGTCCATATGTTAGATGACAATATATATTCATAGGGTGGAGTAAAATGTTCATATAAGATGAAAGATCAAAATATAGGACTACATCCATTATAAACCGCAAGATCACCTAACGATATATTCGAATTCAACATAACGTGGATTCAAAAATTGTAATTTGAGATCCTGGAATTTGTAATCATATAAAACGGGACATGACTCTTTCTTGTGGTGGGAATTGATTATTTTTTTGTTGTTGTTGAGGGAAGTGCGAATTGATTTGGTACTGTACAGGCTAATCTTGTTCTCCCGAATTTTTTAGATTTTTCTTGTTGTTTTTCAATGGCATTTGTCACAATATAGTAAAAGGGGACATCCTCGGAAAAAAAGGAAAAGGGGACATGACTCTCTTGTGCCTTGTATGAATTGTCTTTTTTTGTACATGTCAAGTTTGTTCTGTCGAACATGGAACCCGCACCTTGTTATCCCGAAATTTTCAAGCTAGAGTATCTCTTGTCTCTTCTGCTGCGAAACTCCCGCCTCTTCACCCCACCCCGCGCCTTGTTATCCCAAAATTTTGACGTGCACAAAAACTCCCTCCTCATCCGAAATCGGTCGCGCAGCCTAGACACGCGAAATCCCCCTTCTACCCCTCAGCCGGAAATGTCACCTCGATGTCGGGTGGTCAAAACTGGTGGGGGTATGTCCGTAACTTACCCCACATTTCAGACAAGCGCGTCCCTCAGCCATGGCTCCCCCTACCTTCCCCTTCGTTCCCCCCATTCGTACACCGAGGCCGCCAAAACTCGTGAAACACCCCATGCTCCTCCGTCGGCCTCCCGACCGCCGCCCAGCCAGAGCCTCTTCCCCAATGACATCGTCCACAGCAACAACTTGACGTCCCTCATCCACCGCATCAGATGAGGATCCATCATCGATCTCGTCGTCCCGCCGGTTCAGCCGCCCCATCCTCCACCTCCAAGGAGCTTCCCTGACATTTGCCTCGTCTATTGCGCCACGTCCATCCCCACAGTGCCATCTTCACCTGCCTGACCGGAACCGCAGCACCCTCACCAATTCCTCAGATGAAGCCAAAGCCTACTTGGTGCCACCAAGGAGGTTCTGCACTCACCGCTGCATTTTATCTTTTATTCGATCTCACGGGGCTGCCGGTGCTCGATACCGAGCAGCCATGGCGGGTCTCCATTGATGGCGCCGTCGCCAGCCACTTCCTCCATGGCGTCTCTCCCCCATGTCGTTGCTTCCTCAGTGGTGACTTCCACACCAGCACTAGCTGGTGCTGCTCCGGCTCTCACTCGCGCTACTGCTGCTACTTCGGCTCTCGCTCGCGCTGGCCTCTGCTCTTGCTGTCGGTCGCGCTACTGCTCTACTCTTGCTTTTGTTCGTGTTGCTGCTCTACTCTGCTCTTGCTATTGGTGGCGCTACTACTCCGCTCTTGCTCTTGTTCGTGCTGCTGCTCTTGCTCTTGCTCTCGCTCGTGCTGCTGCTGCTACATGACCTGCGACAGCTACAGGAGTTGCTGCTTTAGCACTCGCTCGCGGTGTTGCTGCACGAGCTGCTCTCTGCTAGTGCGTTCCCTGCCCGAGCGGCTACTGAATTAGATCACTGCTTCTCTACTACCAGTGCTCGAACGGCCTAAACTTCTATTGCAGTGCTTTTCTACGAGTTCAATAAGTTTCGTCAGCAAAATTCAGTTTCAACAGTAAAATTTAGTTCCGACTGTAAAGTTCAGTTTCTTCAGTTAAGTTCAGAGTCAACAGTATTTAGAGCATCTGTTGGACCGGCCGCGGCTGATGCATTTTACATGTAGCACTTTTTGGTGATGTATTTTACATCATCTATTGCAGATGCTATTAGAATCCCACTTCAGATTAACGTTGTCTGTCTTTTCCTGCATTAGCCTCACCGCTGTACACCACACCGGAGCTGCTCCAATGATGGAACCGTCCATCACAGCGGAGCTGTACCCTCGGCGCTGTCTCCAGAGGCCTCAGATCTTCTTCCCTGCCTCCAACAGTCACACCATCATCACCATCCTCAACATCCAACCCAATGATGCTGAGGTCGACAAGGCTATGCCAAAGAGGTTGTACACTCATCGCATCACATTTTTACTCTACATTCATGTCGATCCCTCAGGGAACCTTTGGTTCAAAGCAGTTGCAAATCTAGAAAGAAATGAATCATGGTCACAAAGTTAACAGGGAGAAAACTAAATGCTCTTTTGAACCACAATTTGAATCGGTTTAGCAAGATAGCCATTATATGATATTCATGTGGACCAAATAAGCTCACAATTTTTTTTGAGGGTAGGCTTTAGCCTGTTGAAGAGTGCCTACTAGAATCGCCACTGGTTCAAAGAAAAAGTGAAGGAAAACATAGGAATTGTAAACTTTCCTATGGTACTACTATTCGTGCATTTGGTTAGAAGGAATGGAGAAAAGAAAAACTGGAGGATTTTTTTTTCCTTTGGTGTCTCTTTCAAAGAAAAAACATAGGAATTTTAATATCCACTTGGACGTCCTTTCCAAATTAATATGCATGAAGAACAGGACTAAGTGAATTACTGGCATAATAAGATTATTATTTTACATTTTCATGTGGTTTGACTTTAATTTGACCATGTTTCTCCATTCCTGTGTTCTTCCAATTCATGTGAACCAAACACCCAGGTTGACAGAAATCCTGTATTTGCAAATGCTCTGTTTTGCACATGCATTCCTATCCTATTCCTCTGTTTTTCCTGTCCCTGCATTTTTAGAATCCTCCAATTCTAAGGAGCCCTTGCAGATTTACTTCATTTTCATATAGGTGTCAAAGAAAACTCTGTGTGTTTTGTCCCGCTCCTGTCATGCCATCATCCACCCCACCTGAGGTGCACCATCGATGGAAGCGTCCACTTCAGCTGAGATCCCCCTGCAGACCTTCTTTAGCCGCCTCGGATCATCTTCCCCGTTGCCGTCAGCCACGCCAACTGCATTACCATCATCGACGGAGCAGATGAACCCGAGGACTACACAGTTCCGGAAAAGAGGTCGCACTCTTTCGTGTCTGCTTACATTATACATCGATTATTATTACCTTCTACTTTATCATCCTGTTCACCTCTTAGACTCTGAGTCAGGTCCAAACTAATGCTCAAAATTGAGTTTTAAAATGGTTGTGGGGCACATATCGAGGCAATAATGAATAGTATCTCTATGTACTATCTGGTTCATCTCGTGTCTTCTATGTGGTTCATATTGGGTGGGCAACAAACAGTAGATGAGCCATCGTCTATCTTTTTAAACTGAAGCTATCATTTACCTGCTATCATTATTAGTTTTGGATCTATCCACTCGTTTCCTACTATCAGTCTTGATTTGTGCATGCACCCCTTAGGCCTTACATAATCTAACTATGTTTTTTTATTATGCATGTTAGTTATTGTACACAATCGTACTGAACATGTAGAGAAAAAGAGAAGACCGTTGCGTGGGAATATAATGTCATGCAGACGCCACTCCATGGGGGCGCAGTGGGGCCCAGATTGTATTCCAGAGGAAGATAATGATGACCCACAAGTATAGGGGATCAATCATAGTCCTTTTGATAAGTAAGAGTGACGAACCCAACAAGGAGGAGAAGGAAATGACAAGTGGTTTTCAGCAAGGTAATTTCTGCAGGCACTGAAATTGTCGGTAACAGGTAGTTTGATAGCAAGATAATTTGTAGCAAGTAAGAAGTAACAATAGTAACAATAAATGCAGCAAGGTAACCCAATCCCTTTTGTAGCAAAGGACAGGCCCGAATGATCTCAGATGATAAGTAAAACATTCTTGAGGACACACGGGAATTTCATCTAGTCACTTTCATCATGTTGGTTTGATTTGCGTTCGCTACTTTGATAATTTGATATGTGGGTGGACTAGTGCTTGGGTGTTGTTCTTACTTGAACAAGCCTCCCACTTATGATTAACCGCCCTCACAAGCATCTGCAACTAGGAAAGAAGAATTAAGATAAAATCTAACCATAGCATTAAACATATGGATCCAAATCAGCCCCTTACGGAATAGCGCATAAACTAGGGTTTAAGCTTCTGTCACTCTAGCAACCCATAAGCTTCGGAGTAACATTTTTGTAGGATTTGTTCCTGTTCATGCTCAGGTATACAACGTCTAATAATACCATCTACTCCTTTATAAAGATGTGGGTCATCCCAAAAGTAATGTCTTAAGACATAGAAGAATTGTTTCTTTTGTTGGTATGTGAAACTAGGTGGTATAAATTTAGCAACAATGTAATTAGCATAGTCAGCATACCAAGGAGTATTTATGACAGCTAGTTGTTCATTAGGAAAGCTATCTGTTGACACCGGATTTTGGCACGGTACAAATGCAAATAAGATGGCCATAAATGAAAATGTTTTCAACATGAGAAAGTTTCGCGTCGTCAAATGGAACAACATTGATGTTTAGGTTATCGTCATCCAACCTCATCTTAGGGGCCGAAACTGTACTCCGAGTGGCAGAATTTAGTGTTCCGAGTGCTTTTCGGCCGGTTACACCTTCAAGACGACCTCGGATGAAAGAGCACTCTACATGGATTGTCTTCGTCTCGTCTAGGTGATTGATTTTCATATATAATACACTGCAGACCGAACCTAAACGGAAATATGGCGTGAGGTACCAGACACCATGTCTGATGGGTTGCGCGAGCAATTCGGCCCTCAATAAGGCCTTGAATCGAAAAACCTTCAACATGGGAAAGTTTCATCTCATCTAGTCGATCAATTTTCATATATAATTTATCTCAATCCGAGGTCGTATGCGACCTGGAGAGGCAAATCAAGATCAGGCTATGTTTTCGGTCGGGAAATCCGAGTGAAAAGCTTACCATCCGAGTGAAAACTTACCGATCGTGTAAGAGATTGCCATCTGAGTGAAAATATAGTCATCCGAGTGAAAATCTTATCATCATACTGAAAGCTTGCCGATCAAGTAAGGGATTGCCATCCGAGTGAAAATATAGTAATCCGAGTGAAAGATTGTCTTCCAAGTGAAAATTTTGCCATCCTAGTGAAAGTTTCCGTCCGAGTGAAGAAGTCCAGTCGGGCGATCCGAGTGAAAGACTGTCTTCCAAGTGAAATTTTTGCCATCCTAGTGAAAGTTGCCATCCGAGTGAAGAAGTCCAGTCGAGCGATCCAAGGGAAAGACTCTAATATCCGAGTGGAGAGATTCAGATCCGAGTGCTCCGACCAGAAGCGGAAGATATGCCCGAAAGGTTATCTAGATGACGTCGGATGGAAAAGTATTCAACACGGAAATTGTGCGTATCGTCAAAATGGTAAATTTTGGTTTTGGAGTCATCATCATCAGAGATAGCATACGGCCTGCAAATTCACTACAAGACTCAGACAGTTCAGTCTGCTGCAAGACCGAGTCCGACTGGAAGGTAAAGATGACCTCGTAAAGTATTCAAGATGGCCTTGTTTGGAAAACTGATCAACATGAGAGTTGTTCGTCTCGTCGAGGCGCACAAATTTGATGGTTGGGCCATTTTAATCGGAAGTCATATGCAAGTTCTACGGCCCGCGCAAGCAGCAAAACAGAAATATGGGCCAGATTCAGACTGAATCCGAGTTGAACTAGAACTAGGACTCTAGGACGTGATTTGATGTAATTTTTTGTGTAAGGAAAGCCTAGATGAATCCTTTTCTTGTACGGGAAGTCCAGCCGCCTCTTATATATGTTGGGGGTGACGGCCGATTGAACAACACCAATCGAACCAATCAATCTATTACACTTTTGTGTTCATCTATCTTTATCCCCTACCCTTGTATCTTTGTTTCTTGTTCGTCGTTCGTTCTTTGTATTGGAGGGCAGCAATCTACGAGGCTCTAGGGGTGATTAGGTCGACCTGGAGCAGCCCATAGCCGTCGCACTCCCTGACGGGGTCCCTCCCGGGCATATGGGGTTTCGGGTCTGCAAAAGCGCCCGCCGACTGTCTTGCGTATCGCGCTGTCGGTCGGGTCTCCTTCGACGTGAGCTGCGGTGCATCACCCCCGGTGTCGAGGGTACACGTGACGTGTTCGTGTGTCAACACACTTTTTGGTGACTCCGCTGGGGATAGAAGCTTTGAACAGTCTCTAGCCTGTTCTTGCTACGAGGAGGGCGTCATCAAGCTGCTGCAATCTACAAACGGTAACATGTATCATCAATCTCCTTACGTAGATGCAAATAGCCATTATTTTTGTGTCGACGGATCTTCCAATTGATATAGCATGTCGGCTAGCCCAAACAAGCAAAGGCCGGCAAATTATTCTGTTGGAGAAACTTGGAATTTATAGAATCGCGACATGCAACTAATGAATCTGAACTTTCGTGCATCGGCAACACCTTTTGATGTGCCCGTGAACAACATGATGAGTTCGAGTGATCAATATAGGACACCTCATGTGCATGAGGGTGTCTCGCAATTTTATCCATTGGCAACCGGCTCGCGATATGCGGGTTCATCCCCAAACATGCCGATGGACGGGGGAATCGGCCATGCTTCTATTAGCTATTTGGCCGGTTATCCTCAAACATCATCATATACTACACCTCGTGAGATTAATTGTTCAGTGGCATATGAAACTAAAAATATTCATGACTCGGATCACCTTTGCGGTTATGGCCAAGTGAATGGAGATTCTGCAGGAGCATATGTGCCTAATATTGTAGGAGATGAGGTGGCTCTGGCTGCATTAAAAAGTTTAGCCCAAAATAAGAAGATTAGTGCTATTTGCCTTGAGCAGCACGAAAAGGGGTTGGTTCCTAATTATGAGGCAATAAGAGCTAGGGTTTTGAAAGAAGACGAAGTGTTGCCGATTGATCAAATTGGCGAGAGAAAATATTCAACAACAGTGCACATGTCTTCACCTATCATTGCAGCATGTTATACACCCCCTATACAATTGCAAAATTTTGGCAACATCAATTCATTGCCGAAAGATCCTAAAAGCTTTTGGGGGCAAGTGGATCCAAGTAGGGCCGAGTCTAAAGAAAAATTTATGGCCCGTGTGGACAAGGTCAAGCCAAAGCTCACAAGCAATAGTGTCGACGGCTTTACTACGCCAACTCTTGAGGAATTACCAGCAGAATATCGACAGGCCTATGAAGCACACAAGAAGAAGCGAGGAGAGGAAGATTTGGAAGAGTACGTCAAGTGCCTTCCTCCATGTAGCAACCATGTTGGCCCTTCTGCACTTTTGAGGCAAGATAAGAAAGAAGCTTTGCAAGAAAATCGGCAAAAAAGGATTCACTCGGCTAATACAGTGGATTCGGTTGAAACCGAATTGAGCACCGAGACAACTAATGCCAAGTGCATCAAGCCAGTTATTACCAAGTGTACCAAAACAGAAGATGCAAGCTTCACTAAGCAAAGGAACAGCAAACACAACAAATTGGCTGTGCTCGATTTTTCTGGATGTAAGGGAGCTTACATGCTACCCTATGAGTTTCGTGCTAAAGATATTGATGAGCATCAAGAACAAAGTAATATGGCCGAACACAGTTCGGTTAACGATGAACATCAAGAACAAGAAAATGCAGTTGAGCAAAATTCAACCGACGAAGAGCATCCGAGTGAAATATACTCGGGCAATCCGAGTGAAATCTACTCAGGCAATCTGAGTGAAATATACTGGGGCAATCCGAGTGAAATCTACTCAGGCAATCCGAGTGATGAGGTACGAGATCCAGAAAAAGAGGAAGAGGCGTTGGAGAATTATTCAGAAGTGGAGCAAGGTATTGTTCCAGTGGTGCAACTGTCTTCTACTTCCAACGTCTTCACAAAGGTACACCTAGCAGACAGTTTATTCAATTTTTGATTCGGTCAAAATCATATTGTTGATGCATCCGTTAGTAAGATTCTAATTAATTTTGAAAGACCAATCAAAATGAGTAATCTGTTTGTTAGGAATGATCTTGTCACTAATTATGCTAGTCAACACATGGTATCATTCATAAAGGCTAATAATGACAACTTATCGCAATCAAAGTTGTTCCCGATATGTCAACTGAACTTTATATTCATATGGACAACTTTCTTTGTTTCATGCCTGGCTAACATTTTGTCTCGGATGAGATGTATAGTCTATAATTATTTTGGTTGCAGGAATATAAAGCTAGGTTCAAAGTTCTCCAGGATAGCCGATTCAAGAGCATCGGAAAACAAGAAAGAAAATCGATGCATAGCCAAGTCAGATGACGTTAAGCCGACACCACTCGGTTATTTAGTTCCAAAGCTGGTATCACATTATCGGTTAAATAAATAGTGTACCTTCACTCTAGGCATATGTGATCATATCGTTGGTGCATCGCTGACTAATCCAATTATTATAATTGATCACGATGTTGAGTCATCAAGATGAGAGCGAATGCAATGTTCGTTCGAGCAAAATGTCAAAGATTGCAGCATGATCCATCAAGTCGCACAATCAGTCAACACAAGACGATTGGAGTTTGTTGAAGCACGAGCATATGGCCAGTCGTATCAGATTGGTCTTGATGGTGATCAAATGTTGAGTCGGCTATCTCAAGCCGATTCATCTAAAGGTCAATAGGTACACACCAATGATGACGGGGTCAAGTCTTCAAGCAGGGATATGGTTAAAAAGTGCATCAACAACAATCTTGAAGACGGGAATTCCATCAAAGCTACAATGGTGACATCTAGCACTGGGGGGCAACGAGAAAATTCAAAGACCGATGCACCCATAGCTAAAGAAAGCAAAGGCAATGGTAAGCACAAAGGTAAAAGGCCAAAAGTAACTTTCACGTAGTTATTAGAAAAATATCAGAAGATAAGTGAGGCAAAGAATGCATATCGGCCGAGTGAAACAAAAGCATCGAAGTCACCCCCAAGGCATAAATCTAAAGACCGGGATTGGTGAAGGAAGAAGTTGAGCAAGTAGACTCCATATCCTCCTTTTGGGCCACCAATGCTGATGTCATGGATACCTCCCCATACTGACTATTATTCATATAAATCATGGAACGAGTATAAATCAAGGGCACACCATCCATCATATTCTAAACCACCTCACCAAAATTATGAAGCTCTGAGAGGATCATCGTTTGTTCAGCAACTACATGTTAAAGACCGTCTCAACCGAAAGGAATCGGTCTGGAGCTCGGCGAAGAAGATGGCCGTGGTCAAGCAAGTGTACCGAGTGAAAAAGGATGGCCGCAAGTGTGCAGTTTCAGATCCGACTCCAGATGACAAAAAGCCAGCTGAATCTATGTTGGCTACTAAGGACAAGAAGGTGAGGCGAGTAACTTTCAAGGACCCAATCGCTGAGTTTGAACAGGCCAAGTCCAAAGTGCCCAAGGTCAGGAAAGAATTGGCAGTGCATAAAGCAAAATAACAGTCGGGATGCTCACTCGGCTTATCACATTGGCAAGAAAGAAAGCTAAAGTGGCTTAATGCCAAAGAGTTGCAGAGGAGGAACATGGCATGGGTCCCCAAGGGAAGCCATCGAGGCAAGAATGGTGTGTCAGCTCATGTTGCAAAGCCGGCAGGAGTAATGAAGGACAAGCGTGAAGCCAATAGGCAAATACGACAATTTTCATCTCACTATAGGAGACTTTAGATGGTGCATTGTCCATGTTCTTCAACCATTTCATCAAAGCCGACTTCTCGAAACTTATCCCCAGCCGAAACATCTGAATTATTTCGGCTATTCACACTTTGGTGGACGGGTTCTCCAAGTCCTATGAGATAAGGACGTATGGCCGATATTTGCATATCGCCCTAAGAGTACATTGTGTTGACAATGTTGGCATCTGGCTAAATGTATTCATTGTGGTGTATCTCATATTCCCAAAGCCAATTCTTAGTTTTGCCAACATCGGAAGGCCGACTAATTATTCAGCCACTAATCGAGGGTCTAGTGCAGCAAAAGTTGTCGACTCCTATTTTTGGTTTATTGCAGGATCTAGAGAAAGTGAGTCACTAAGATGAATCGAAGCTCTGTTCACTCGGGGGGCAAGGCAATGTTGACTCAGGAGACCGAAGGAAGGGGGCGTGACATCACATTTATTAGTCGGCGCTCACTGGATGCCAAGTCAAAGTGTCGTGGAGATTATTTTCATGATTCAGTTTACCAGCGCCCGGAGTCGGCGTTATTGACATATTTCTTCACGGGCTGGATTTGAAGACTTCATGCTGACTAGGGCTTACACGCTAATAATCAAGCCAAATATGATGTGCTATTCAGGCTAATGGACGTCTAATCACTGTAGGGGTTGCATGCATCGAAGTGCACAATGATTCGTTACCAGCTGTCCAATGGATGTCATCTTTATATGCATCGATAAATCACTCAAATGTTGAACTTGTTGACTCACCAAACGAGTTAGCGCAATGCACATCTGGTTATTACAACCAATGCTTTGTGTGGCCGCCTCGTGTAGGGCAAGTTCACAACCGACTTACTATTAAAGTTAGTCCATGAAAAATTACAGCCGACTCTAGGGTTGAATCGGCCACTTACGAATCTATTGCGAGTCATATGGTCGGCTGGAAAAAGTATCTCTTATCTGCAGGATCCAAGTTCGGAGACAGACGTTGTTTGGCAGAGGCTTGATGGAGTATTTTGATCAATAATGAGTTGAGTCACAGAATAGTTGATGGTTCCATTGAGGAGCATGGACATAATTGTTCGACAACCGGTATCGCCGAACTGTTCTAATATCCCCATAGAGTACTTGGATAAAGGCCAAGTCAGGATTGACATGAGAAACTTACATGAAGGCATTCGTGACATCCAATCGTTGTTCTCAAACGACTATTATATGAAAAGGCTCTACCCAAGCAGCAACAAGCCTAAGCATATGGCCGATAACAATTATCGTCCTCAGCATGCATAGCCAACGTAGTGTTGACATCGTGCTTGGATGAAGTATTTTCTGGCACGCAAGCTCTGCCAGAAAACAGGGGGGCATGTGTTGACACTGGATTTTGGCACGGTACATATGCAAATAAGATGGCCCTAAATGAAAATGTTTTCAACATGAGGAAGTTTTGCGTCGTCGAATGGAACAACTTTGATGTTTAGGTTATCGTCATCCAACCTCATCTTAGGGGCCGAAATTGTACTCCAAGTGGTAGAATTTAGTGTTCCGAGTGCTTTTCGGCCGGTTACGCCTTCAAGACGACCTCGGATGAAGGAGCACTCTACATGGATTGTCTTAATCTCATCGAGGCGATCGATTTTCATATATAATACACTACAGACCGAACCTAAACGGAAATATGGCGCGAGGTACCAGACACCTTGTCTGATGGGAAACCTTCAGCGCGGGAAAGTTTCGTCTTGTTGAGCCGATCAATTTTCATATATAATTCGTCTCAATCCGAGGTCGTATGCGACCTGGAGATGCAAGTCAAGATCAGGCTGTGTTTTTAGTCAGGAAATCCGACTGAAAAGCTTACCATCCGAGTGAAAACTTACCGATCGTGTAAGAGATTGCCATCCGAGTGAAAATATAGTCATCCGAGTGAAATTCTTATCATCAAAATGAAAGCTTGCCGATCGAGTAAGGGATTGCAATCCGAGTGAAAATATAGTAATCTGAGTGAAAGATTGTCTTCCAAGTGAACATTTTGCCATCCTAGTGAAAGTTTTCGTCCGAGTGAAGAAGTCCAGTCGGGCGATCCGAGTGAAAGATTTTCTTCCAAGTGAAAATTTTGCCATCCTAGTGAAAGTTGCCGTCCGAGTAAAGAAGTCCAGTCGGGCGATCCGAGTGAAAGACTCTAATATCCGAGTGGAGAGATTTAGATCCGAGTGCTCCGACCAGAAGCTGAAGATATGCCCGAAAGGTTATCTAGATGACATCAGATGGAAAATTATTCAACACGGAAGTTGTGCGTATCGTCAAAACGGTAAATTTTGGTTTTGGAGTCATCATCATCAGAGATAGCATACGGCCTGCAAATTCACTACAAGACTCGGACAGTCCAGTCTGCAGCAAGACCGAGTCCGACTGGAAGGTAAAGATGACCTCGTAAAGTATTCAAGATGGCCTTGTTTGGAAAACTGATCAACATGAGAGTTGTTCATCTCGTCAAGGCGCACAAATTTGATGTTTGGGCCATTTTAATTGGAGGTCATATGCAAGTTCTACGGCCCGTGCAAGCAGCAAAATAGAAATATGGGCCAGATTCAGACTGAATCCGAGTTGAACTAGAACTAGGACTCTAGGACGTGATTTGATGTAATTTTTCATGTAAGGAAAGCCTAGATGAATCCTTTTCTTGTACGGGAAGTCTAGCTACCTCTTATATATGTTGGGCGTGACAGCCGATTGAACAACACCAATCGAACCAATCAATCTATTACACTTTTGTGTTCATCTATCTTTATCCCCTACCCTTGTATCTTTCTTTCTCGTTCTTCGTATTGGAGGGCAGCAATCCACGAGGCTCTAGGGGCGATTAGGTCGACCTGGAGCAGACCATAGCTACCGCACTCCCTGACAGGGTCCCTCCCGGGCGTGTGGGGTTTCGGGTCTGCAAAAGCGCCCTCCGACTATCTTGCGTATCGCGCTGTCGGCCGGGTCTCCTTCGACGTGAGCTATGGTGCATCACCCCTGGCGTCGAGAGTACACATAACGTGTTCGTGTGTCAACACAATCATCAATAGGTAGTGGGTCATCAAGAATATTTTCTAACCTAGACAAGTTATCAGCTATGGGGTTCTCAGCTCCCTTCCTATCAGTGAAGTGCAAGTCAAATTCTTGTAACAAAAGAACCCACCTAATGAGTCTATGTTTAGTATCTTTCATTTCCATAAGACATTTAATAGCAGCATGATTAGTATGAACAATTACTTTAGAATCAACCATGTAAGATCCGAATTTATCACAAGCAAACACAGTTGCTAAAAATTCTTTTTCAGTAGTAGCATAATTTCTTTGGGCGCTGTATAGAATTTTACTAGCATAATGGATAATATTTAAGTTTTTATCAACTCTTTGTCCTAGAACAGCACCAACAGCATAATCACTAGCATCACACATAATTTCAAAAGGCAAGTTCCAATCAGGTGGTTGAACAATAGGTGCAGAAATTAAGGCTTTCTTAAGTGTTTCAAAGGCTTCTACACAATCATCACAAAAAACAAATGGAACATCCTTTTGCAAAAGATTTGTAAAAGGCCTAGAAATTTTAGAGAAGTCTTTAATAAACATCCTATAGAAACTAGCATGACCAAGGAAACTACGAATACCTTTAATGTCTTTAGGACATGGCATTTTCTCAATTGCATCAACTTTAGCTTTATCCACCCTAATACCTCGTTCAGAGATTTTATGCCCCAAGATAATAACTTCACTTACCATAAAGTGGAACTTCTCCCAATTCAAGACAAGATTAGTTTGTTCACATCTCTGCAAAACTTGATCAAGGTTGCTTAAGCAATCATCAAAAGAAGTTCCGTAAACGGAGAAATCATCCATGAAAACCTGAACAATCTTTTCACAAAAGTCAGAGAATATAGCAGTCAGACATCTTTGAAAGGTAACAGGTGCATTGCATAAACCAAAAGGCATATGTCTATAAGCATAAGTTCCAAAAGGGCAAGTAAATGTGGTTTTCTCTTGATCAACTTGTGATACAGGTATTTGAGAAAAACCAGAATATCCATCAAGAAAGCAAAAGTGTGTGTGCTTAGATAGTCTTTCTAGCATTTGATCGATAAAAGACAGAGGGTAATGATCCTTTCTAGTGGCTTTTTTTAATTTTCTAAAATCAATTACCATTCTATAACCAATAACAATTCTTTGTGGGATAAGTTCATTTTTATCATTAGGAACAACAGTAATACCTCCCTTTTTAGGGACACAATGAACAGGACTTACCCATCTACTATCAGCTATAGGATAAATTATACCTGCTTCCAGAAACTTTAGTATTTCAGTTCTTAACACTTCCTTCATATAAGGATTTAATCAACATTGATGATCAACAACTGGTTTAGCATCAGGTTCCATATTAAGCTTGTGCTGACAGAGAGTGAGACTAATGCCCTTAACATCATCAAGAGTATATCCAATAGCAGCATGGTGCTTCCTCAGAGTTTTTAATAATCTTTTCTCTTCATGCTTTGTAAGGTTAGCAATAACATAACAGGATATATCTTTTCTCATCAAGATAAGCATATTTCAAAGTGTCAGGCAATTGCTTTAATTCAAAACAGGATCACCTTTAGGTGGATGAGGACCTCCTAGTATTTCAACAGGAAAATTGTGTTTAAGGATAGGTTGTTGTTCAAAGAATATTTTATCTATTCCATTCCTTTCATGCAAGTGCATATCATTTCATGGTCTAGAAAATATTGTTCTAGTGGATCAGTAGGGGTACGACAATAGAAGCAAGACCAATTATTACTAGGCAATTCTTTATTATGAGGTTGCCTACGAAACTTAGAGAAATTAAACTCAAGAGACACATCACAAAAGTTAACACTGAAGGTTTCTTTCTTGCAATCTATCTTAGCATTAACAGTGTACAAGAAAGGTCAACCAAAGATGATGGGACAAAATGTTGGAAATATTCCCTAGAGGCAATAATAAATTAGTTATTATCATATTTCCCTGTTCACGATGATCGTTTATTATCCATGCTAGAATTGTATTGATCGGAAACTCAAATACATGTGTGGATACATAGACAACAACATGTCCCTAGTAAGCCTCTACCAGACTAGCTCATTGATCAAAGATGGCTATGGTTTCCTAGCCATGGACATGAGTTGTCATTTGATAACGGGATCACATCATTAGGAGAATGATGTGATGGACAAGAACCAAACTATAAACGTAGCATGTGATCGTATCAAGTTTGTTGCCATCGTTTTCGGCATGTCAAGTATATGTTCCTATGACCATGAGATCATGCAACTCACTGACACCGGAGGAGTAACTTGTGTGTACCAAACATCGCAACGTAACTGGGTGACTATAAAGGTGCTCTATAGGTATCTTTGAGGGTGTCTGTTGAGTTGGCATGGATCAAGACTGGGATTTGTCACTCCGTATGACAGAGAGGTATCTCAGGGCTCACTCGGTAATACAACATCAAAAGCAGCTTGCAAGCAATGTGACTAATGAGTTAGCCATGGGATCTTGTACTAAGGAACGAGTAAAGAGACTTGCCAGTAACGATATTGAACTAGGTATGGAGATACCGACGATCGAATCTCGGGCAAGTAACATACCGATAGACAAAGAGAACTGCATACGGGATTAGGTGAATCCTTGACATCGAGGTTCAGCCGATAAGATCTTCGTAGAATATGTAGGAACCAATATGGGCATCCAGGTCCCGCTATTGGTTATTGGCCGTAGAGGTGTCTCGGTCATGTCTGCATAGTTCTCGAACCCGCAGGGTCTACACACTTAACATTTGGTGACGATATAAGTATAGTTGAGTCATTATGGTGGTTACCGAAGGTTGTTCAGACTCCCGGATGAGATCCCGGACATGACGAGGAACTCTGGAATGGTCCAGAGGTGAAGATTGATATATTGGACGAAGGGTATTGGAGTCCGGAATTGTTTCGGGGGTACCGGGTGATGACCAGCATGACCGAAAGGGGTTTCGGGGGGTCCCGACAAGTGTTGGGGGGCCTCATGGGCCAAGGGGAGGGGGCAAACCATCCCACTAAGGGACTGAGCGCCCCCCTCACCCCATCTCACGTAACCAGGAGGGTTGGGGTGCCCCCTAGGGCTTCCCACAACTTTGGCTTGGGGGCCAAGTCTCCTAGGAGGGAAAACCCATCTAGGGTTTCCCTCTTGTGGCCGCCGGCCCTAGATGGGATCCCCCAGGGGCGCCCCCTCTCCCCCTTCCCCCTATATATAGAGAGGTAGAGAGAGGGCAGCCGCACCCTTCTACACCAAAACGCTGCCTCTCCTCTCCCTCGCATCCCTCTTCCTCTCCGTAGTGCTTAGCGATGCTTTGCTGAGATTCTGCCACCACCACCGCCACCACGCCATCGTGCTGCCGGAGGACTCGAGCTACTACTTCACCATCGCTCGCTGGATCAAGGAGGTGGAGGCATGATCAAGCCGTACGTGTGTTGAACACGGAGGTGCCGTGCGTTCGGCACTTGGATCGGGAGTTCGCGGGACGGATCGTGATTGGATCGCGAAGACGTTCGACTACATCAACCGCGTTTCTTAATGCTTCCGCTTAGCAATCTACAAGGGCATGTAGATGCAATCTCTCCTCTCGTAGATGGTCATCTCCTAGATTGGATCTTGGTGAGCGTAGGAAATTTTTTGTTTCCCATGCAATGTTCCCCAATAGTGGTATCAGAGCTAGGTCTATGCCTAGATGACATTACGAGTAGAACACAAAGGAGTTTGTGGGCGTTGATATTCAGATTGCTTCCATCCTTGGTCTTTTCTTGATTCAGTGGTATTGTGGGATGAAGCGGCCCGGACCAACTTTACATGTCCACGTACAAGAGACCGGTTCCATCGATAGACATGTGACTTTGTTGCATAAAGATGGCTGGCGGGTGTCTGTCTCTCCCACCTTAGTTGAATAGGATTCGACAAAGGCGGTCCTTGTAGAAGGTTAAATAGCAACTTGCATATCACCGTTGTGGCTTTGCGTAGGTAAGAATCGTTCTTGCTAGATACCCATAGCAGCCACGTAAAACATGCAACAACAATTAGAGGACGTCTAACTTGTTTTTGCAGGGTATGTTGTGATATGATATGGCCAAAGACATGATGAAATATATTTGATGTATGAGATGATCATGTTTGTAATAGTTTATATCGACTTGCATGTCGATGCATACAACAACCGGCAGGAGCCATAGGGTTGTCTTTAATTATTGTATGACCTGTGTGTCAATCATTAAGCGCTATGTAATGCTTTACTTCATCGCTAAGCGGTAGCAATAGTAGTAGCTAGAAGCATGGTTGGCATGACAATCCCGATGGCGACACGATGATGGAGATCATGATGATGGATATCATGGTGTCATGCCGGTGACGATGGAGATCATGCCGGTGCTTTGGAGTTGGAGATCAAAAGCATGAGTTGATGGCCATATCATGTCACTTATGATTTGCATGTGATGTTAATCCTTTTATGCATCTTATTTTGCTTAGGACGACGGTAGCATTATAAGGTGATCCCTCACTAAAATTTCAAGATAAAATTGTGTTCTCCCCAAGTGTGCACCGTTGCAAAAGTTCGTCGTTTCAAAGCACCACGTGATGATCGGGTGTGATAGACTCTACGTTCGCATACAACGGGTGCAAGCCAGTGTTGCACATGCAGAACACTTGGGTTAAACTTGACGAGCCTAGCATGTTCAGACATGGCCTCGGAACACAAGAGACCTAAAGGTCGAACACGAGTCATATAGTAGATATGATCAACATGGAGATGTTCACCATTGAAACCACCTCATCTCACGTGATGATCGGACTTGGGTTGGTGAATTTGGATCGTGTTACACTCGGACAACCGGAGGGATGTTGATTTGAGTGGGAGTTCTTAGGTAATATGATTAATTGAACTCATTTATCATGAACAATAGTCTAAGTTACCTTTGCAAATTTATGTTGTAGATCAATGGCTCGCGTTGTAGCTCCCTGTTTCAATATGTTCCTAGAGAAAGACTAAGTTGAAAGATATTGTAAGCAATTATGCGGACTAGGGCCGTAGTCTGAGGATTGTCCTCACTGCTGCACAGAAGGCTTATGTCATTGATGCACCACTCGGTGTGCCAACCCCTCTAGCATCGTCTGTGGATGTTGTGAACATCTGGCAAACACGTTTAGATGACTACTTGATAGTTTAGTGCGCCATACTTTACGACTTAGAATCGGGGCTCCTAAGGCGTTTTGAACACCATGGAACATATGAGATGTTCTAAGAGCTGAAATTGGTATTTCAGGCTCATGCCCGTGTTGAGAGGTATGAGACCTCTGACAAGTTCTTTGCCTACAAGATGGAGGAGAAAAGCTCAGCCAGTGAGCATGTGCTCAGAATGTCTGTGTGCTACAATCGCTTGAATCAAGTGGGAGTTAATCTTCCAGATAAGATAGTGATTGACAGGGTTCTCTAGTCACTATCACCAAGCTGCTAGAGCCTCGTGATGAACTATAACATGCAAGGGATGGAGATGATCCCGGAGATGTTCGTGGTGCTTAAGGCCGCGAAGGTAGAAATCAAGAAGGAGAATCAAGTGTTGATGGTTAACAAGACCACTGGTTTCAAGAAGGGCAAGGGCAAGAATGGAAACTTCATGAATGGCAAGCCAGTTGCCGCTCCAGTGAAGAAACCCAAGGTTGAACCTAAACCGAGACTAAGTGCTTCTATTGTAAGGGGAATGGTCACTAGTAGTGGAACTACCTCAATAGATAAGAAGGCTGGCAACTTCAACAATAGTATATTTGATATACGTGTTATTGATGTGTACCTTACTAGTACTCCTAATAGCACCTGGGTATTAGATACCGGTCCAGTTGCTAATATTGGTAACTCAAAACAAAAGCTACAGAATAAACGGAGACTAGCTAAGGGCGAGGTGACGATGTGTGTTGGAAGTGTTTCCAAGGTTGATGTGATCACCATCGCATGCTCACTCTACCTTCGAGATTAGTGTTGAACCTAGATAAATGTTATTTGGTGTCTGTGTTGTGCATGAACATGATTAGATCATGTTTATTGCAATACGGTTATTCATTTAAGTGAAAGAATAATGGTTATTCTGTTTACATGAATAATACCTTCTATGGTCATGCACCCAAGGTGAATGGTTTATTGAATCTCGATCGTAGTGATACACATGTTCATAACATTGAGGCCAAAAGATGTAGAGTTGATAATGATAATACCACTTTCTTGTGGTGCTGCCGCTTAGGTCATGTTGGTGTAAAGCGCATGAAGAAACTCCATGCTGATGGATTTTTGGAGTCACTTGATTTTGAATCACTTGACACATGCGAACCATGCCTCATGGGCAAGATGACTAAAACCTCATTTTCTAGAACAATGGAATGGGCAATTCACTTGTTGGAAATCATACATACTGATGTGTGCGGCCCGATGAGTGTTGACGCGCGCGGTGGATATCGTTACTTTCTCACCTTCACCGATGATTTGAGTAGATATGGGTATATTTACTTGATGAAGCATAAGTCTGAAACGTCTGAAAAGTTCAAGCAATTTCAGAGTGAAGTTGATAATCATCGTAACAAGAAGATCAAATTCCTACGATCTGATTGAAGGGGAGAGTATCTGAGTTATGAGTTTGGCAATCACTTAAGACAATGTGGAATTGTTTCACAACTGATGCCTCCTGGAACACCATAGCGTAATGGTGTGTCCAGACGTCGTAATCGTACCTTATTGGATATGGTGCGTTCTATGATGTCTCTTGCCGATCTACCACTGTCGTTTTGGGGTTATGCATTAGAGACAACTACATTCACTTTAAATAAGGCACCATCTAAGTCCGTGGATACGACATCGTATGAACTATGGTTTGGCAAGAAACCTAAGTTGTTGTTTCTTAAGGTTTGGGGCTGTGATGCTTATGTCAAAAGGCTTTGGTCAGAAAAGCTCGAACCCAAAGTGGACAAATGTGTCTTCATAGGATACCCAAAAGAGACGATTGGGTATACCTTCTATCCCAGATCCGAGGGCAAAGTGTTTGTCGCTAAGAACGGGTCCTTTCTCGAGAAAGAGTTTCTCTCGAAAGAATTGAGTGGGAGGAAGATAGAACTTGCTGAGGTTGTTGAACCTTTACTTCAACAAGAGACTAGCGCAGCACAGAAAGATGTTTCTGTGGCACCTACATCAGTTGAAGAGGAAGCTAATGATGATGATCATGAAGCTTCAGATCAAGTTACTGTCGAACCTCGTAGGTCGACAAGGGTATGTACAGCTTCTGAGTGGTACGGTAACCCTGTCTTAGAGGTCATGTTGTTGGACAACTATGAACCTATGAGCTATGGAGAAGTGATGGTGGGCCTGGATGCCAACAAATGGCTAGGAGCCATGAAATCCAAGATAGGATCCATGTATGAGAACAAAGTATGGACTTTGGTGGACTTGCCCGATGATCGGCAATCCATTGAGAATAAATGGATCTTTAAGAAGAAGACATACGCTGATGGAATGTCACCATTTATGAAGCTCGACTTGTCGCAAAGAAGTTTTTGACAAGTTCAAGGAGTTGACTATGATGAGACTTTCTCACTCATAGCGATGCTAAAGTCTATTATGTTAGCAGTTGCTGCATTTTCAATTATGAAATCTGGCAGATGGATGTAAAAACAAAGTTTCCTTGACGGTTTTCATGAGGAAAGGTTGTATGCGATACAACCAGAAGTTTTTGTCGATCCTAAGGATGCTAAAAGGTATGCAAGCTCTAGCGATCCTTCTATGGACTGGAGGAAGCATCTCGGAGTTGGAACATAAGCTTGGATGAGGTGATCAAAACTTTTGGGTTTATACGAAGTTTTCAAGAGACTTGTATTTACAAGAAAGTGAGTGGGAGCACTACAACATTTCTGATAAGTATATGTGGATGACATATTGTTGATCAGGAATGATGTAGAATTTCTAGAAAGCATAAAGGGTTGTTTGAAAGGAGTTTTTCAAAGGAAGACCTGGGTAAAGCTGCTTACATATTGGGCATCAAGATCTATAGAGATAGATCAAGACGCCTAATAAGACTTTCACAGAGCACATACCTTGACATGATTTTGAAGGAGTTCAAAATGGATCAGTCAAAGAAGGAGTTCTTGCCTGAGTTGTAAGGTGTGAAGTTGAGTAAGACTGAAAGCTCGACCACGACAGAAGAAAGAGAAAGGACAAAGGTCGTCCCCTATGCCTTAGCCATAGGCTCTATACGATATGCCATGCTGTGTACCACACCTGATGTGTGCCTTGCCACGTGTCTGGCAAGGGGGTACAAGAGTGATCCAGGAGTGGATCACTAGACAGCGGTCAAAATTATCCTTAGAGTAATAAGGAAATTTTTCTTGGTTATGGAGGTGATAAAGAGTTTGGCATAAAGGGTTACGTCGATGCAAGCTTTAACACCAATCTGGATGGCTCTGAGTAGAGTTTCTCGGTTATGGAGGTGATAAAGAGTTCGGCGTAAAGGGTTACGTCGATGCAAGCTTTAACACCAATCCAGATGACTCTCAGTAGCAAACCAGATACGTATAGTGGAGTAGCCATTTGGAATAGCTCCAAGTGGAGCATGGTAGCAGTTTCTATAGTATGACATAAAAATTTGCGAAGTACATGCGAATCTGAATGTTGCAGACCCATTGACTAAAACCTCTCTCACAAGCAAAACATGATCAAACCCTAGAACTAATTGGGTGTTAATCACATGGTGATGTAAACTAGATTATTGACTCTAGTGCAAGTGGGAGACTGTTGGAAATATGCCCTAGAGACAATAATAAATTAGTTATTATCATATTTCCCTATTCATGATAATCGTTTATTATCCATGCTAGAATTGTATTGATTGGAAACTCAAATACATGTGTGGATACATAGACAACAACATGTCCCTAGTAAGCCTCTACCGGACTAGCTCGTTGATCAAAGATGGCTATGGTTTCCTAGCCATGGACATGAGTTGTCATTTGATAACGGGATCACATCATTAGGAGAATGATGTGATGGACAAGACCAAACCTATAAACGTAGCATGTGATCGTATCAAGTTTGTTGCTATCGTTTTCTGCATGTCAAGTATATGTTCCTATGACCGTGAGATCATGCAACTCACTAACACCGGAGGAGTACCTTGTGTGTACCAAATGTCACAACGTAACTGGGTGACTATAAAGGTGCTCTACAGGTATCTCCGAGGGTGTCTGTTGAGTTGGCATGGATCAAGACTGGGATTTGTCACTCCGTATGACAGAGAGGTATCTCAGGGCCCACTTGGTAATACAACATCACAAGCAGCTTGCAAGCAATGTGACTAATGAGTTAGCCATGGGATCTTGTATTACAGAACGAGTAAAGAGACTTGCCTGTAACGAGATTGAAGTAGGCATGGAGATACCGACGATTGAATCTCGGGCAAGTAACATACCGATAGACAAAGAGAACTGCATATGGGATTAGCTGAATCCTTGACATCGAGGTTCAACCGATAAGATCTTCATAGAATATGTAGGAACCAATATGGGCATCCAAGTCCCGCTATTGGTTATTGATTGTAGAGTTGTCTCAGTCATGTCTGCAATGTTCTCGAACCCGCAGGGTCTACACACTTAACGTTTGGTGACGATATAAGTATAGTTGAGTCATTATGGTGGTTGCCGCAGGTTGTTTAGACTCCCGGATGAGATCCCGGATGTGATGAGGAACTCCAGAATGGTTCGGAGGTGAAGATTGATATATTTGACGAAGGGTATTGGAGTCTAGAATTGTTCCGGGGGTACCGGGTGATGACTAGCATGACCGAAAGGGGTTTCAGGTGGTCCCGACAAGTGTTGGGGGGCCTCATGGGCCAAGGGGAGGGGGCAAACCATCCCACTAAGTGGCTGAGCGCCCCCCTCACCCCATCTCACATAACCAGGAGGGTTGGGGGTGCCCCCTTAGGCTTCCCACCACTTTGGCTTGGGGGCCAAGTCTCCTAGGGGGGAAAACCGATCTAGGGTTTCCCTCTTGTGGCCGCCGGCCCTAGATGGGATCCCCCAGGGGCGCCCCCCTCTCCCCCTTCCCTCTATATATAGAGAGGTAGATAGAGGGCAGCCACACCCTTCTACGCCACAGCGCTGCCTCTCCTCTCCCTCGCATCCCTCTTCCTCTCCGTAGTGCTTAGCGAAGCTCTACTGAGATTCCGCCACCACCACCGCCGCCATGCTGTCGTGCTACCGGAGGACTGGAGCTACTACTTCACCATCTTTCGCTGGATCAAGGAGGTGAAGGCGTGATCAAGCCGTATGTGTGTTGAACGCGGAGGTGCCGTCCGTTCGGCACTTGGATTGGGAGTTCGCGGGACGGATCGTGATTGGATCGCGAAGACGTTCGACTACATCAACCGCGTTTCTTAATGATTCCTCTTAGTGATCTACAAGGGTATGTAGATGCAATCTCTCCTCTCGCAGATGGTCATCTCCTAGATTGGATATTGGTGACCGTAGGAAATTTTTGTTTCCCATGCAACGTTCCCCAACACAAAAGTCATCTCGTGGGGAACCAAGAACTAGAAAATCAGTAGGGTATTTTATTTTTCCACAAAAGACTTCAACATTTGTAACAATCCCAAGTGGTGTGATAGTATATCTATTAGCAAGTTTAAGGATGACATCAATATCTTCTATTTCAGCGGGTGCTATATCATTCATAATTTCTTGGTAAAGAGTAAAAGGAATAGCACTAACACTAGCACCCATATCACATAAGCCATGATAACAATGATCTTCTATTTTAACTGAGACAACGGGCATGCCAACAACAGGTTTATTTTTATCTTTAGTATCGGGTTTAGCAATTCTAGCAGCTTCATCACATAAGTAAATAACATGCCCATCAATATTATTAACCAAGATATCTTTAACCTTAGAAATACTAGGTTCTACCTTAATTTGTTCAGAGTGTCTAGGAGCTCTAATATTACTTTTGTTAACCACGGTTGAAACCTTAGAATGTTCCTTTATCCTCACAGGGAAAGGTGGTTTTTCAGTGTAAGCAGTAGGCACAACTGGATCAACATTATAAGCGATAGTCTCATCCTTAACTATAATTGGTTCTCTAATTTCTTCTTTAATAGGGGGATGATATTTAAACCACTTCTCTTTATGGAGATCAACATGAGTAGCAAATGATTCACAAAAAGAGGCTACTATCTCAGAGTCAAGTCCATATTTAGTGCTAAACTTGTGGAAAGCATCGGTATTCATAAAAGATTTAACACAATCAAACTCAAGCTTAATACCTGACTCTTTACCTTCGTCAAGTTCCCAATCTTCAGAGTTGCTTTTAATTATCTCCAAAAGGTCCCACCTGAATTCAATAGTCTTCTTCATAAAAGAACCAGGGCAAGAAGTATCGAGCATGGATAGATCATCACGAGAAAGCCGAGCATAACAATTTTGAATAATAATTTGTCTCGACAGCTCATGATTGGGGCATGAATATAACATTCATTTAAGCCTCCCCCAAGGTAGAACGATACTTTCTCCTTTACGAGGCAAAAAATTATATATATAATTGCGATCACGATGAACTAGATGCGTAGGATATTTTTTTGGTGAAATTCCAATTTCAATCGATTCCAATTCCAAGCTCCATTGTCATCACATAGCCTATACCATGTCAACGCTTTTTCCCCCAAAGATAAAGGGAAAACCTTCTTCTTTACTTCATCTCTAGGTAAACCTGCAAGCTTAAACACTCCACAAATTTCATCCACATGTATCAAATGCATATCAGGATGTTTCGTTCCATCTCCTGCATAAGTTTTAGCTAGCAGTTGTTCTATCATACCCGAAGGAATTTCATAAATAATATTTTAAGTAGGTGCAGTAGGTTGAGGGGCAAATCTTTGTGTTTCCATTTGCGGTTAAGATACCCCAAACAAATCCCTCAAAGGATTGTTTTCCATAGTAACAAGTGACAGTAAATTTCAGCACATAGTATAAGTTTTTCCTTACCAATTTCCACTTACCAAGAGCACTTCACTCCCTGGCAACGGCACCAGAAAAGAGTCTTGATGACCCACAGGTATAGGGGATCAATCTTAGTCCTTTTGATAAGTAAGAGTGTCGAACCCAACGAGGAGCGGAAGGAAATGACAAGTGGTTTTCAGCAAGGTAATTTCTGCAAGCACTGAAATTGTCGGTAACAGGTAGTTTGATAGCAAGACCATTTGTAGGAAGTAACAAGTAACAATAGTAACAATAAGTGCAGCAAGGTAACCCAATCCCTTTTGTAGCAAAGGACAGGCCCGAATGATCCCAGATAATAAGTAAAACGTTCTCGAGGACACACGGGAATTTCATCTAGTCACTTTCATCATGTTGGTTTCATTTGCGTTCGGTACTTTGATAATTTGATATGTGGGTGGACCGGTGCTTGGGTGCTGTTCTTACTTGAACAAGCCTCCCACTTATGATTAACCCCCATCGCAAGCATCCGTAACTACAAAAGAAGAATTAAGATGAAATTTAACCATAGCATTAAACATATGGATCCAAATTAGCCCCTTACAGAATAGCGCATAAACTAGGTTTTAAGCTTCTGTCACTCTAGAAACCCATCATCTAATAACTAATCCACAATGCATTCCCTTAGGCCCAAATATGGTGAAGTGTCATGTAGTCGACGTTCACATAACACCACTAAGGGAATCACAACATACATATCATCAAAATATCAAACACATATCAAATTCATATGATTACTTGCAACATGACTTCTCCCGTGGCCTCAAGAACAAAAGTAACTACTCACACAACATATTCATGCTCAAGATCAGAGGAGTAATATATATCATAATGGATCTAAACATAGAATATTCCACCAAATAAACCGGCTAGCATCAACTACAAGATGTAATCAACACTAATAGTCACCCACTGGTACCAATCGGAGGTTTTGATACAAAGATTGAACACAAGAGATGAACTAGGGTTTGAGATGAGATGGTGTTGTTGAAGATGTTGATGAAGATTGGCCTCCCAAAGATGAGAGGGTTGTTGGTGATGACGATGGCTTTGATTTCCCCCTCCGGGAGGGAGTTCCCCCGGCTGAATCACTCTGCCGGAGGTCAAAAGTGCTCCTGCCCAAGTTCCGCCTTGAGACGGCGGCACTCCGTACCGAAAGTCCTCTCCTTATTTTTTCTAGGTCAAAAGACCTCATATAACAGAAGATGGGCACCAAGTAATCATCAAAAGAAGTTCCGTAAATGAAGAAATCATCCATGAAAACCTCAACAATCTTTTCACAAAAGTCAGAGAATATAGCAGTCATACATCTTTGAAAGGTAGCAGGTGCATTCCATAAACCAAAAGGCATACATCTACAAGCATAAGTTCCAAAAGGGCAAGTAAAAGTGGTTTTTTCTTGATCAAGTTGTGATACAAGTATTTGAGAGAAACCAGAATATCCATCAAGAAAGCAAAAGTGTGTGTGCTTAGATAGTCTTTCTAGCATTTGATCGATAAAAGGTAGAGGGTAACAATTCTTTGTGGGATAAGTTCATTTTTATCATTAGGAACAACAGTAATACCTCCCTTTTTAGGGACACAATGAACATGACTTACCCATGTACTATCAGCTATAGGATAAATTATACCTACTTCCAGATGCTTTATTATTTTAGTTCTTATCACTTCCTTCATCTTAGGATTTAATCAATGTTGATGATCAACAACTGGTTTAGCATCAGGTTCCATATTAATCTTGTGCTGACAGAGAGTGAGACTAATACCCTTAAGATCATCAAGAGTATATCCAATAGCAGCATGGTGCTTCCTCAAAGTTTTTAATAATCTTTTCTCTTCATGCTCTGTAAGGTTAGCACTAATAATAACAGGATATATCTTTTTCTCATCAACATAAGCATATTTCAAAGTGTCAGGAAATTGCTTTAATTCAAACACAGGATCACCTTTAGGTGGAGGAGCACCTCCTAGTATTTCAATAGGCAAATTGTGTTTAAGGATAGGTTGTTTTTCAAAGAATATTTTATCTATTTCATTCCTTTCATGCAAGTGCATATCATTTTCATGGTCTTGCAAATATTGTTCTAGTGGATCAGTAGGGGATACGGCATAGAAGCAAGACCAATTATTTCATCCTTACTAGGCAATTCTTTATTACGAGGTTGCCTATGAAACTTAGAGAAATTAAACTCATGAGACACATCACCAAAGTTAACACTGACGGTTTCTTTCTTGCAATCTATATTAGCATTAAAAGTGTTCAAGAAAGGTCTACCAAAGATGATGGTACAAAAGTCATCTTGTGGGGAACCAAGAACTAGAAAATCAGTAGGGTATTTTATTTTTCCACACAAGACTTCAATATCTGTAACAATCCCAAGTGGTGTGATAGTATCTCTATTAGCAAGTTTAATAGTGACATCAATATCTTCTATTTCAGCGGGTGCTATATCATTCATAATTTCTTGGTAAAGAGTAAAAGGAATAGCAATAACACTAGCACCTATATCACATAAGCCATGATAACAATGATCTCCTATTTTAACTGAGACAACGGGCATACCAACAACAGGTTTATTTTTATTTTTAGTATCGGGTTTAGCAATTCTAGCAGCTTCATCATAGAAGTAAATAACATGCCCATCAATATTATCGACCAAGAGATTTTTAACCATAGCAATACTAGGTTCTACCTTAATTTGTTCAGAGGGTCTAGGAGCTCTAATACTACTTTTGTTAACCACGGTTGAAACCTTAGCATGTTCCTTTATCCTCACAGGGAAAGGTGGTTTTTCAATGTAAGCAGTAGGCACAACTGGATCAACATTATAAACGATAGTCTCATCCTTAACTATAATTGGTTCTTTAATTTCTTCTTTAATAGGGGGATGATATTTAAACCACTTCTCTTTAGGGAGATCAACAGGAGTAGCAAATGATTCACAAAAATAGGCTCCTATCTCAGAGTCAAGTCCATATTTAGTGCTAAACTTGTGTAAAGCATCGGTATTCATAAAAGATTTAACACAATCAAACTCAATCTTAATACCTGACTCTTTACCTTCATCGAGTTCCCAATCTTCAGAGTTCATTTAATTCTTTCCAAAAGGACCCACCTGAATTCAATAGTCTTCTTCATAAAAGAACCATTACAAAAAGTATCGAGCACGGATTGAACATCACGAGAAAGCCGAGCATACAAATTCTGAATAATAATTTGTCTTGAGAGCTCATGATTGGGGCATGAATATAACATTGATTTAAGCCTCTCCCAAGCTAGAGCGATACTTTCTCCTTTGCGAGGCCAAAAATTATATATATAATTCCGATCATGATGAACTAGATGCATAGGATAATTTTTTGTGGTGAAATTCCAATTTCAATCAATTCCAATTCCAAGCTCCAATGTCATCACATAGCCTATACCATTTCAATGCTTTTCCCCCCAAAGATAAAGGGAAAACCTTCTTCTTGACTTCATCTCCAGTTAAACCTGCATGCTTAAACAATCCTCAAATTTCATCCACATGTATCAAATGCATATCAGGATGTTTCGTTCCATCTCCTGCATAAGGATTGGCTAGCATTTGTTCTATCATACCCGAAGGAATTTCATAACTAATATTTTCAGTAGGTGCAGTAGGTTGAGGGGAAACTCTTTGTGCTTTCGGTCGAGGTGAAGATACCCCGAACAAACCCCTCAAAGGATTGTTTTCCATAGTAACATGTGACAGTAAATTTCAGCATGTAGTTTAAGGTTTTCCTTACCAATTTCCACTTACCAAGAGCACTTCACTCCCCGGCAATGGCACCAGAAAAGAGTGTTGATGACCCACAAGTATAGGGGATCAATCGTAGTCCTTTCGATAAGTAAGAGTATCTAACCCAACGAGGAGCGGAAGGAAATGACAAGTGGTTTTCAGCAAGGTAATTTCTGCAAGCACAGAAATTGTCGGTAACAGGTAGTTTGATAGCAAGATCATTTGTAGCAAGTAACAAGTAACAATAGTAACAATAAGTGCAGCAAGGTAGCCCAATCCCTTTTGTAGCAAAGGACATGCCTGAATGATCTCAGATAATAAGTAAAACGTTCTCGAGGACACACTGGAATTTCATCTAGTCACTTTCATCATGTTGGTTTCATTTGCGTTCGCTACTTTGATAATTTGATATGTGTGTGGACCACTTATGATTAACTCCCGTCGCAAGCATCCGCAACTATGAAAGAAGAATTAAGATAAAATCTAACGATAACATTAAACATATGGATCCAAATCAACCCATCATCTAATAACTACTCCACAATGCGGAATGTAAGGAGGCAAGCACAGGAGCCGGGCAACCCAACTATTGACCCAAGACATAGTTCGGTACCGATGCATATAATGCAATATCTGAGATGCCGAGCAGACTATGAGAAGTGGTGCCGGACTTGGTACGTTAGGCTGATTGGAAAAAATCAAGCCATTGTTCGATTAGTCGAGTTGTATTTACTACGCGTTGTGTGCCTGCCTAGCTGTTCGAAGAGCATAAGAAAAAGGGGAAAGAGAAAGAAAGGCTGGATGATTCTAATGCCTTAACACTGTAGAAGGTGTTTTTAACTTTCGTAGACTTTGGACGTCAATCCGTACAATTCGAACTGCAGTGGCATTGTACAATAAGTAAAAAATGGAACTTTACAGAGAAAGGTTTACACAAGGCCTTGATTCGTGGGTTGAAGCCTCAACTGTGCCCTGCTGCACGTCTGCGCCTTTGCTTCTGCATGATGGATGGGTTTGAGTTGGTCATCCGTGAACATCGCGTGCGGGCGAGGGATGCCTGTAGTAGGGACTTTGAAGTTGTAGCCTGCCGAATATAGCTTGACGCTGAGCGAGTCCGGAACCATACTCTTGTAACGATGTCATAGTTCGGTTGACCCGAATACGTGAGGATAGGGGTACGATGTCAGTGCCCACAGCCGCCCAAGGTATCTCAAGCGCGAAGTTGTGCTGACGAGGCACGTGGAGCGCTACGGAGAAAGGCATGCCGTGGGGTACATGTCCCTATTTGCGGCAAACGCAGGCGGGCTCCCATGACGGGGATCGGGCTCGGGCCCGTTTGGCCTTAACGGCGGGCTGATACTTTGGCCCGTTGGCGACGGCTTGGTCTTCAGCTGCTAGGGCCGTGGTGTGTTCGTCGGTCCAAAGTGAGCGCTCCGTGTTGCCATTGATTGTTATGGCGCCTGAGGGGCCGAGCATCTTCAGCTTGAGGTAGGCGTAATGCGAGACGGCGTTAAATTTGGCGAACGCCGTTCGGCCGAGGAAGGCATGATTGCCACTGCGAAATGGAGCGATATCAAAGATCAAATCTTCCCTTCGGAAGTTATCCGGTGAGCCAAACACGACTTCAAGAGTTACCGTGCCTGAGCATCGGGCGTCTATGCCCGGAATAACCCCTTTAAAAGTGGTGTTACTAGATTTGATCCTTGACGGATCGATCCCCTTTTTTCTCACTGTGTCTGCATAGATCAGATTGAGGCTGCTCCCCCATCCATTAGGACTCACGTGAGGTGGTACCCATCGATAATGGGGTCCAGTACCAGGCCGCTGATCCTCCGCACCGGATACTGGTCGGATGGTCTCTGCGGTCAAAGGTGATCGGGCAAGCCGACCATGGGCTAAATTTCGGTGCTACGGGTTCGATGGTGTATACGTCCCGCAGCGCACGCTTTTTCTCGTTCCATGGTATGTGGGTGGCGTAGATCATGTTCACCGTCTTGACCTCAGAAGAGAAAGGTTTTTGGCCTCCACTATTTAGCCTGCGAGGCTCTTCGTTGTCCTCGCTTCGTGGGCTTTTGCTCGAGTCTTCGGCTTGCAGCTTGCCTGCCTGTTTGATCACCCAACAAGTGTGGTTGGAGTGGTTGCCGGGCTTCTCCGTGGTGCCATGAATCTGGCAGGGCCTGTCCAGGATTGTTTCCAGCTTGGTTGGGCCATCCTGGTTGCCTTTAGAGGGCCTTTTCCGTGACTCGAACTTTTGATTACGGAATCCAGCATTTACTGTCATCTCCTCAGTTTCGTCGTCGTTGTGGTGGTGCTTGTTCTTATTCCTTCGGGGCTTCCCATTCCCGTCCCAGACTTCTGAGGTGCCAGGTGTATCAGGATTGGTGCCTCTACGGGCCAACCATTTGTCCTCTCCGGCGCAGAAGCGGGTCATCAGGGAGGTAAGTTCGGCCATCATTCTCGGCTTGTCTTGGCCGAACTGCCATGCTAGCCATTCATCCTGAATACTGTGCTTAAAGGCGGCTATTGCTTCGGAGTCCAGGCAGTCAACGATTTGTTTTTTCTTGGTTAAAAACCGGTTCCAAAATTGCTAGGTTGACTCGGCGGGCTCCTGGATTACGTGGCTCAGGTCATCGGCGACCGGGGGCCGAACATAAGTGCCCTGGAAGTTGGCTCGAAAGGCCTCCTCGAGTTCTTCCCAACACCCTATTGAGTCTTTGGGAAGGCTGTTCAGCCAATGTCTGGCTGGACCCTTGAGCTTTATTGGTAGGTATTTGATGGCATGGAGGTCGTCTCCTCGCACCATGTGGATGTGTAATAGAAAATCTTTGATCCATACTGTAGGATCTGTAGTCCCATCGTAGGACTCAATGTTCACAGGTTTGAAACCTTCTGGGAATTCATGTTGCATCACTTTATCAGTGAAGCAGAGGGGGTGAGTAGCACCCCTGGCTCGGGCTACGTCACGCCGGAGGTCATCTACCATCAGGGCACGTTGCTGTTCCCGGGCTCTATCATTTTTGTCTAACCAGGATTTGTATCCATCCCGTCTACTAGAAGGGTCCCTTTTGGGCCCGTAAATGGACCTTGTCAAGCCTGCCAGAGCATCTAGGTCCTGGCGGAGGTCGTACTCATAGCCTGACCGTAATGGTTCCTTGCCTTGACGGCGTTGTTGGGTGGTAGGTTTTTTGGCTTGGTCAACTGTCCGATCCCATACTCGAGGGGGCGGTCTGGTTGGTCTGCCTGGGTGTACCCTGGAGGTGCTGGCTCTACGGCCTCATCGTCGAACTGTGGAAGTAGCTTCCACTTCGGGTAGCTTTTCGTCTGTTGTTTGTGGCCATACTCCTCTTCGGCGTCCAGGACCTTAGTCCACCTCTCGTTGACTGTGTCCTGTTCGGCCTTTATTCCTGCTGCTATTTCTTTAGGCTACGCGCGGTGGCGATAAGCTGCCGTTTGAACCGCTCTTGATCCAGCGGGTCTTCGGGGATGATGAAATCTTTGTCGCCCAGACTCACCTACTCTTCTGAGAGGCAGAGGTAATTGTCGTCTTCAGAGTCATCGAGATGTTCTGGATTGAGTAGATCCTCATGCTCCTCATGCTCCTCATGGTTGACTTATGGTTGTTCGTCAGCTCCGGGGTTGAGGTTCTCCACATTATCCGGGGTGGCATTTTCTCTGGTGTCCGTGTTGCTCGTGTGGCTTCGACGTGCCTTGGAGCGGCGGTGTTGTCTGCGGCGCTTCGACGGCTCCTCGCTGGGCATGCCGTTATGCTTCCCGGGGGTGCCGTCGTCTCTCTTCGGGGTGTCTACCATGTAGACGTCGTAGGTGGATATGGCTGTCCAGCAGCAAGTGATGGGGGAGCGGCGTCAATGCTAGCCGTGGCTCCACTGTCCTCATCCATGTATTCCGCATTTTCCGAGGTGTAATCCAGCATGTTGGTTAAATCTTCGACGTTGGCTACTAAGTGGGTGGTGGGTGGGGCGCAAAATTCCCCTAGATATGCCTCGAAGGGCTGTTGAAAGCGATCTGAGGACATGTCCTTCCGAATAGTCATCTTTTGGATTCGGTCCAGCTCCTCGTTTAGCAGGGCGAGGGTCGCTAAGCCTGTGTGCGGTGGGAATTCGGGACCGAACTCCGGCGTAGTGGGCGAGGGATAATCTGTGTCCCAACTGGGTTTTGGTTCTCAAGGGCCGAATTGAGCTCAGGGCTCAGGACCGAACACTCATCGGAGATTGGAGACAGGCCCTAGTCCTTGAGCGCTGTTTCCATGCTGAGGCTTGAGGCCAAGTTGATTTGGGCCAGGGGTAATCCCTGGCTACCGATCATCGACTCGTCGCAAGGGCTTGAGGCCAGAGGAGTGTCGTGAGTAGACGGTTCGGCCGAGAGTGACTCTCGGTGTCCGAACCTTGCTTCCGCATCGAGGCCCAAAGATGGATCTTCGGCGGGTATCATGAGCATGGCCGAAGGGGACTCCTGGCCTCCGCTCGGGGTGGAGCCATCCGGGCTCAAAGCTGGCTGAAGGACTGGGGCCGATCCATAGATCGGATCAACGAGAGGCTCCAGGGCGGGCGCAGTGAGGCCCATGGGGGGTGCGGGGAGAGGTTGTGAATCTGGTGAAGACCAGACGCCTCGTACATCCGCAACCTATTCCAAATTGCCGAATCAAATTCGGTGCTCGGGGGCAAAGTTGTCGATTTGGTCTAGATGACCGGTTGAGTTGGTGTGCAGCACGATGCTGCCGAACGCGAAGAGTTGGCCGGGAACGAAGAGGTCCCCGGAGCTGACGCCCTCTCCGATGATCCGGTGAGCCATCGATCCTTGGGCGATCCAATAGCAGAACTCTCAATGAAAGCACCAATGTCGATGTCAAAACCGGTGGATCTCGGGTAGGGGGTCCCGAGCTGTGGATCTAGGATCAATGGGGAACAAGGGACGATGAACATAGTGTTTACCTAGGTTCGGGCCCTCTCGAAGAGGTAAAACCCTACGTCCTGCTTGATTTTATTTGATGTGTGATATGGTTACAGGGTAGAACTACCTCGAGATCAGATGAGCTAAACCCTAAGGCGATGAGGTGATGAATGTAGCTCTAGCCCTAAAGACTAAAACCCTCCGGTTTATATAAGCACCGGTAGGGTTAGGGTTACATGCGGTTGGTTACAAGGAAGGAAAAATCCTGCCTAATCTTGGCTTGGAGGACACACCATGGCTCCGAAGATTCCATAACCGGTCATGGATCCGAACTCTAGCTTGGCCCCATAACAGCCCATCAATCCGGCCCAAACATAACAGGCCGGCAGCCCGAGGACCCCTTAATCCAGGACTCCCTCAGACGGGGACGGTCCGGCGAGTGGCCATGTGGTCCGGCAAGGCGGGGCGACGGGCGGCAGCATCGGATAGTTGTGGTTCTACTCATGCTCTACTGAGGTATAGGAGGGTTCTTCATTTTCATTGATGAGATGCCGAGTCGCCGTGATCAAGCTGCTTCCAGCAGATAGTTGTGGTTGTTGTCCCTCTGCCTCTTAAAATGTGCTAGTTGTTACAATGTTATGTATGTAGATATGGACCATATGGTTGTCAAAAATGTTAAGTTCAGAATTGTTAAGTACTATGTTACCTAGATCCACCTTTTGTCGAATAGTGTCACCACTATATATATATATATGTTACTCAAATGTTGTTAGCCAAGTTCTTAAATTTTCATGGAAAGTATTAGTATCGTACACAGTTCATTCAGTTTAAGCGTGTGCCCGGTATATTAGATGATGTCCATGTTTTCGAGATGGCGATCAGCACCGATGTCTAGAAGGCATTTGCATATTAATTGTCCATATTGCAAATTCAGATAATATACAGGTAGGCCAGCCCGTACAATTGACATATTTGACATGCATAAACAAATCAATCGAGCATATATATATATATATGCTCAAATTATTGGTCCAGTGCCTAGTTCGATGAGTAATTTACAAACAACTAGCTCGCTAATTTACAAGAATATAACGAACCGCGCGTGCACAAAAGAGCTACTGTGCACCTGATGCCGACCCAGCACGCACAGGTGCCATCATCCATCAGCGTGTCGATCCTGGGCTCAGGAGCAGCGGAGGCCACCAAGTCGATGACCTACAAACCTTGATCGATCGAGGCTGGGGCAGCCTCGACATCGGGGTTCGTCGGTACTACCTCGGGCGCAACACTCACCAGGGCTACCGCGATCACCAGGTCTGCCCGGCAATGTCCGGCAAGACGACATTGGCTCTCGCTAGGGCTGCCGTCACGGCCCCCAGCCATGCCCCGACTATGTCCGGTAAGATGATGTTGGCTCTCACCAGGGCTGCCGTCACGGCCCCCAGGCTTGCCCTGGCGACGTCCATCGTTGCGCCCCCCTCCATCTAGGACATAAGCATGTGCCTCGTGCAGCGGCCGCCACTGCCGCAATTGTCCTTGCATCATCGTAGTTCCTGCTCCGCCGCCCGCACCATCCGCCACACTCTACGCCAAGCTAGCAGTATCGCTCGCTGGCGATCCCTGTCCGCTTTTAGTACGACCCTGGCTAACCTGGTGGCTTGCTCGTACCGCATTTCCTGCTTCCTCTAGCTGTCGTCAGGACAGGCGGCGGCATGGCCATCGACTTCCAAGCCGACCATCGCGTCGCTAGCCCCAATTCCGCCATCACCCAACTCCATCCCGTCGTCAGTCGTTGGGGGTATGCCGGTATGTGTGGGTAACTAGCTAGCAAGGGGATCAGTAGTTAGTCAACGTTGCAGACCGTTGTTGTGGTTATTTATTGCTAGCAGCTGGTGTCGGATTCTGGGTTCCGCAGACCCTTGAGAGGTTCGAACTCTGGGGTGCGTGCGAAGAACTCTCCCTCCCCAGTCTGCCTGCTCAACGATTCCACGACCTAGCTCGATGAACCCAAGGGATAAGAGACACAGCAGTTTTTCCTGGTTCGGGCCACCTTGCGGTGTAATACCCTACTCCAGCTTTGTGGTGGATTGCCTCGGAGGGCTGAGGATGAACTAGTACAGAGGTGGAACGACCTCAGGAGGTGAGGTGTTCTTGAGCTCGATGAGCTGGTGAGGCGATGAGGGCGGAACGGATTTGATCCCCCGCCTATGGTGGTTGCTAAGTCCTATTTATAGTGGCCTTGGTCCTGTTCCCAAATGTAGACGGGAAGGGATCCCAAAATGGCCAAATTCGACGGGAGACAACTAGTACAAGTTATCCTGACAAAAGCAGTCTTCGCCTGCAAAAGCCTCTGGCGGTGACGCTGCAGTGGGCTCCGCAATGACCTCCGTCCTGCCTTCCTGGCGGTCTTGGTCTTGTTGCACCGATATGGAAACCTTTGCTTGATTCCTTGGGACTCCGCACCTGCGCTTGCCTCCTTGGCACTAAAGAGGAAACTGGTACACTACGCCCGCTGGCGCCTGCCTAGTCTTGGTCGTCATGGCTCACGTCAGGTGAACCTCGTGAGGTGCGGCTTGCATTGATATCTCCGCTCCTCGGGAGCCAGCCTGGGGAGGCCGCCCCTCGTGGAGGTCTTGTTGTCGTCTGCCTCGCGAGGCTTGGCCCCTCGCGAGGGTCTTGGGTTGTTGTTGCTGAAGCTGGGCCATACCAGGCCGTTGATGGAGCCACGCCATGGGCTGTAGGCAGGCGAGTCTGGGCACCCCCGGTCCCAGGACGCCGACAGTAGCCCCCGGGCCCAACGCGCTCGAACTTGGCTTCGAGGCGAAGCCAAAGGGCAAATGCGGAGCGCCGCGGGCCCTAACCGCCTGTGGCTTCGGTTGCCTCGTGGCGATTGATGGAGTGTGGGTGCCTCCGCTTCCCCACGCTGCCTCGGCAACTGCTCGACTTGACGAGACCCTGCTGCATGCAGAGAAAAATCATCATTACGCGTTATCGTGGAGGCCGGCGGTCGGCCTCCCCTTGGCTATTAATGAGGAGAGGGGCGAAGCCCCCCTTGCTTGTCTCCGTCTTCTCGCCACCCGCTCTTTCTTCTTCCTTCTTGCCTCGCCATCTTGCCATGGTGCTCATGGCGCTGACGAGGAAGTTCTCTGCTGCCGAGAAGGGGAAGGCCCCTAAGGAGGGGCCCGGCTCGCCGTCGCCCAAGAGGGGACGAGGTCACCCCGGCAAGCATACGGCGACCCCTGTGGTGGCTCCTCGTGGACGTGGGCGTGCCTCGAGTGGCCGTGGCGGTGCCTCCGCTCGCGGTGAGAGCCGCCAGGGGCGAGGCAGCCCCTGTGATGGAGGGAGGCGCGCCGTGGTCGCCCGGCCTCCTCGGCCGCGCTTCCACTTGACGGAAGTGCTCCCAGAGTTTGTCGTGTGGTCGGAGGGGCCGACTGGCACCTGGCTCTCGCTCCCCCGCTTCTTCGCGGGCGAGCTGTCTGTCGCTGGCCTTGATGGCCTCTGGCTACAAGCTGACGGCTGCTGCAGCAAGGCTTCATGGGTCGGGGTCGAAGTTTCCGCCGCCGGGAACATGGCCCTGACCCACGGCTAGCAGACGTTCGGCCGCACGCGTGGCCTGAGCAGGAGGTGCACCCTCCACTTCAGGTACGATGGCGTCGCGACCCTCTACGTGAGGGTGTTTGGGGAAGATGGCCGCCGCGCAGGGTGCTGCCCCGAAGACGACGGCGGCGACGATGAGCTTGGCCTTGACGACGGCCGTGGTGATGCCGAGGGTGAGCTTGCCTTTGGCGACGGCCGTGGCTCGTTCAGCAGCGGCGGCTCTTCCTCCGGCGAGAGCACAAGCAGCGGTGGTTATGACCAGCCGCCACGCCGCCAGGCTCGTGTCGAGGGAGGTGGCGGGTCTTCTCGCGGCCACACCCCGGTGAAGCGGGAGGAGGGCTCAAGCTGAGCCCGGAGAACCTCTGAAGCCGAGCCTCAGGAGCTGCTGCAGTTGCGCTGCCACTTCTATTTAACCTTTCCTTTCTTCTGCATTTTGAAAAAAGTAGAGAGCCCTGCTGGGGCGTGTAATGAACCATGGCACTTATGCCGCTATGCCATGTTTATTGTTCTTGTGTTATGCTATGGTGTTCATGTCCCGAGTAGGTGTGGTAGGATAACTTAGCTTGGTACACCCGCGGTAGCTTCCCTCCTCGCGAGGGCATGTACTTCAGCACCTGGTGAGGTCCCCTTGCTGCCGACCTAGGAACCGCTGGCCTCGGGAGGCATCATAAAACTGCAAGGTTTATTAGAAAACTTGTCGGGTGCCTTGTTCTTCCTTGCGTGAGCCCTCAGGCATGACTAGTCATGGCTTAGTTCACCGCGTCGCGGTACCCGGGGGGCATGGACTTAAGAGGGTGCGCAAATCACGAGCTCAATCAAGGGTGCCTTGTGAAGATCAAGGAAGCCGAAGCTCTGGGGCAACAGGGCTTTGGCGAGGTGTGTTTGCGGCGTGGGCTAGCCCAACGCATGCACATACCTGTCCAGCCCCCGTGCGAGGCGCACGAGGGAGAGCGACGGGCAACTGCCGTTCTCCCTGACCCAGAAAAAAAAACAAGCGAGGCAAGAAGAGAAAACCCAACTAGGCAATCGAGAAATGCTAGAGCTCCAAATTCCATTAAAGGGTTGCAAACCAGCTGTAGAAAGCAAGCAAATGAACAGCCGCATCCGGCACCAAGTCTAGTCTTCTCACCAGCGCGGAGCTAAGTGCTGCCACTAGGACGTGGGAGGGAGCCCCCGAGGCCGGAGGGCGGCACTCTGTAGACTCCGGGGCGTGTACAACCCCACTCATTATTACGTGAGAGTGTCACGAGCGGAGACCTTCACAGGCACTGGGCCTTGCTTCATGGGTAGAACTTCCGGAGGTGCTGGATGTTCCAGGCGTTCTGGATGGGGATCCCGTCCTACGTCTCCAAGCGCACGGCGCCAGGCCTGGAGACGCGGGCAATCCTAAATGGGCCCTCCCACATGGGAGAGAGCTTATGCAGCCCCTCCCTGGAGGGCACCCGCCTCAGGACGAGATCGCCCACCTCGAGCATCCTGGAGCAGACGCTGCGACAGTGGTACCGCCGCAGCACCTGCTGGTACCTTGCCGCCCGGAGCGAGGCTTGACGGCGGCGTTCCTCCCCCAGCACGAGGTCCATCCCCCGCGAGGCGTCCTGGCGTGCCTTGTCAAACACCAGGACCCGCGCGGAGCGATGCTTGACTTCGTGTGGGAGAACCGCTTCGGCTCCGTAGACGAGGAAGAATGGAGTCTCGCCCGTCGGCTTGGTGGCGGTGGTGCGGATGGACCACAGCATGGACTGGAGCTCGTCGATCCAGCCCCTGCCGCAGGCCTCGAGCTTTTTCTTGAAGGTTCTTGTTTTGAGGCCTCTCAAGACCTCCGCGTTGGCGTGCTCAGCTTGGCCGTTGCTCCTGGAGTGCGCCACCGAGGCGTAGCATATCTGGGTTCCAAGGTTAGCACGGTACGTTTTGAAGAGATTGCTAGTGAACTGCGAGCCGTTGTCGGTGATGATACGATTAGCGACCCCGAAGCGGCTCACAAGGCTCTTGACGAACTTGACCGCCTAACCGGCTAGGATGGTGCGGACAGCTTCCACCTCCGCCCACTTGGTGAACTTGTCGATGGCAACGTAGAGGTAGCGGTAGCCCCCAGGCGCCCATGGGAATGGTCCCAAGATGTCCAGCCCCCAGACCGCGAACGGCCACGTGAGCGGAATAGTTTGGAGGCCCTGAGCAGGCTGGTGGGTCTGCTTGGCATGGAACTGGCAGGCTTCGCAGGACTTGACCAACTCTGCAGCATCGTTGAGCGCCGTTGGCTAGTAGAACCCACTGCGGAATGCCTTCCCCACGAGGGTGCGTGATGAAGAGTGCTGCCCGTAGTCCCCGCCATGTATATCCGTCAGCAGGTCGCGCCCCTGCTCCCTGGAAATGCATCGTAGAGAGATGTCGTTTGGACGCCTCCGATAAAGCTCACCATCCCGAATGCAGTATGCTGTAGCTTGGCGTGCCACCCACTCTGCGTCTTGCTCCTTCTCTGGCAGGGTTCCCTGGAGCAGATACACTCTGAACTCTTTAGTCCAGCATTCCTCCTGAGGCTCAAGCATGAGGAGCAGATGCGCCCCTGAGGTCAGGCCGCAGGCTGGGGCTCCCGAGGTTGGTGCTGGGGGGAGCTCCTCCTGAGGCGGCGTTGCCTCTGCAGCGGGTGGGGCTGCCGAAGGCTTGAAGAGCCGCTCCTCGAAGACGCCGGGCTCCTGAGGGAGGCACCGGGACGCCCTCTTGGCGATGTCGTCGACCTCCTTGTTTGTGCCGCATGGCACGTGCTGCAGTTCCAAGCCCAAGAATTGTTTTTCAATTTTGCGTACCTCTGCGAGATATGCCTCCATGTGTTCGTCCTTCGATTCGTATACTTTGTTGGAGAAGTTGACGAGGAGCTGGGAGTCGCCCTTGATGGTGAGGCGCTTCACTCCCAAGGCTGCCACAGCCTTGAGACCGGCGATTAAGCCTTCGTACTCCATGATGTTATTGGAGACCTTCTCACCCTGCTGGAAGCAAAGCTACACGGTGTAGTAGAGCTTGTCCTGGGTGGGCGAGATGAGCACGGCTCCAGCCCCCGTGCCCTGACGAGTGAAGGCGACATCAAAGTACATGACCCATCCGTCAGGCGCCTCGCTTCCTGGTGAGAGTGGGTGGTCCTCGCCTACTTCAGGGCTAGGAGCGTCAGTCCATTCTGCCACAAAGTCGGCGAGCGCGGCACCCTTGATGAGTCTGGTGCTGCTGAACTCCAACTGGAATGCCTGCAACTCGATGTTCCATTCTGCGACTCTCCCCGCAGCATTTGGGTTCTGGAGTACCCTCTCCAGTGGGTAAGCTGAGACGACCTTGATGGGGTGACCTTGGAAGTAGTGGCGTAGCTTGCGGGAGGCGACAAGGAGCGCGAGCAGGAGCTTCTGCGGCATGGGATAGCGCGCCCGTGCGTCACACAATACCGTGCTGACGAAGTACACCGGGTGCTCGATGAGGGCCGGAGCTCTGGTGATGTCTTGTACCTCCCGAGGCTGGGGGTCCTCGGGAGCTTGGCTGTTTGCAAGGGTAGCCAGGCCCCCAGGAATGCCGTCCTGAGGGGCCTGGTCATCTGCTGGTGCCGCCGGGGCCTCAGGAGCACCGTCTCGAAGTTGGGTTGTCTCGTTCTGGCGTGTGGCCCTGCCGGGCGAGTCCCCGGCCTGGTGCTCTTCCCGGACCGCCACCAGTGCTGTGCTGGCAGAGTGTGGCGTGGCGGCCAGGTAAAGCACCAAGGGCTCGAGAGGTCGCGGCGCCACCATCACTGGTGGGCTGGTGAGGTATCTCTTGAGGTCTTGAAATGCTGCGTCAGCCTCTGGAGTCCATTCGAACGGCCCTTTCTTCTTCATTAGCTTGAAGAACGGGAGGGCGTGCTCCCCAAGCTTGGAGATGAAGCGCCCTAGCAAGGTCATGCAGCCCGCCAGCTTTTGCATTTCCTTGAGAGTCTGCGGCGGGCTCATCCTTTCTATCGCCTTGACCTTCTCAGGCTACGCCTCGATTCCCCTGTGTGACACCAAAAAGCCCAACAGCTTGCCAGAGGGGACACCGAACACACATTTCTCCGGGTTGAGCCGTAGGTCCACCTTGCGCAGACTGGTGAACGTTTCTTCCAAGTCCTCGACGAGGGTCCTTGCCTCCCGAGACTTCACCACTATGTCGTCGACGTATGCCTCAACGTTCCTCTCAAGCTACTGGCCCAGAGCGATGTGCATCAGCCGCTGGAAGGTCACTCTGGCGTTACGCAGACCGAAGGGCATGCAGGTGTAGCAATACACCCCGCACGGAGTCAAGAAGGCCGTCTTTTCAACATCTTGCACTGCCATCTTGATTTGGTGATATCCTGAGAATGCATCCAGGAAGCACAGCAAGTCGCACTCGACGATAGAGTTGACAATCTAGTCGATGCACGGGAGCGGGAAGGGGTCTTGAGGGCAAGCCTTGTTGAGGTTGGTGAAGTCGACGCACATGCATTCCTTCCCACCTTTCTTGGGGACAATGACCGGGTTAGCCAGCCATTCTGGGTACCGCACCTCCCGAATGACACCAGCATCTTGTAGCTTGCGGGTCTCTTGGACGATGAACGCTTGCTTCTCCGTGGACTGCCACGGCGCCCTCTGCTTCACCGGGCGTACGTTGGGGCACACCCTCAGGTGATGCTCGATTACCTCCCTCGGGACTCCGACCAGATCTTTGGGCTCCCATGCAAACACCTCCTTGTTTGCGCGCAAGAAGCCGACCAACGCCTTTTCTTGGTCTGGGGCGAGGTTGGCTCCTATGGTAAAGGTGGCTCCTGATGCCCCATCCTCGTCAACCGGCACCTGCTTCGTCTCGGCCCGATCTTGGGAGAACAGCTGCTTCTTCTTCGTCGGCGCAGCCCCCGGGGCCCCAGGGGCTCCTCCACCCGCTGGGCGTGCTGCTGCCGCGGCCCTGAAGGCGAGCTTGAGGGCCGTCAGGGCCTCCTTGGTGTCTCCGGCCACAGTGAGGATGCCGCTGCTCCCCGGCATCTTCATGATGTTGTAGGCAGGATGATTCGCTACCATAAACTTGGCCAAGGCTGGGTACCCGAGGATGGCGTTGTACGAGAGGCTGATGCGGGCGATGTCGAAGTCGATAAGCTCGGTGCGTTAGTTGTCATGGGTGTCGAAGGCGACGGGGAGGCGGATCTACCCCAGGGGGCTGGTGGAACTGTCGGCGACCCCGGAGAAGGGCTTGGTGGGGCGAAGCCGGCCATGTGGCACGTGGAGCAAGCCGAAAGCTTCCACAGAGAGCACGTTGAGGCCAGCCCCGCCGTCGATGAGGGTCTTGGTAACCGCCACATTGCAGATGGTGGGGGTGCAGAGCATCGGGAGCGTGCCTGCGCCCGCGGTGGTGGTTGGGTGGTCTCTCGAGTCGAAGGTGAGGTCGGCCTTGGGCGCCGCCCATCCCGAAGGAGCTCCCTACTGCACGTGCACGGCACCTACTTGGCGGAAGAATTGCTTGACGTGACAGTCCGAGGGCGGCGCCTGCGAACCGCCGAGGAGGGCTGTGACGGCGAGGGGCGCCGGTGCCGTGAAGCGCGCGATGAAGAGACCGCGCAACTCATCCCAGGAGGCCACAGAAGATTCCGGCAGGTTGAGCATCCAGGTGTGCGGCATGCCAGCGAGGGCCATGGGAAACCAGTTGGCCATGACCTTGTCGTCGCCACCGGCCACCCAAACGGCCTCCTCATACGCCTGGAGAAATGCCGCTGGGTCTGCCGTACCGTCGTAGCGAGGTGGCATCTCTGGCTTATACTTGGGTGGCCACTGTACATGTCGTAAGGCGGGGGTGAAGGCCCGGAGGCCCATGGCGCCTCCATGCGCGCCCGTCGATCCGGCCGGTGGAGCGGCGCCCGCCATGAGAGCTGAATGGAGGAGCGAAGCGGATGAAGCGGCGAAGCTTCGACGCACCCCTACCTAGAGCGCCAAATGTTGGATTCTGGGTTTCGCAGACACTTGAGAGGTTTGAACTCTGGGGTGCATGCAAAGAACTCTCCCTCCCCAGTCTGCCTGCTCAACGATTCCACGACCTAGCTCGACGAACCCAAGGGACAAGAGACACAGTAGTTTTTCCTGGTTCAGGCCACCTTGCGGTTTAATACCCTACTCTAGCTTTGTGGTGGATTGCCTCGGAGGGCTGAGGATGAACTAGTACAGAGGTGGAACGACCTCAGGAGGTGAGGTGTTCTTGAGCTCGATGAGCTGGTGAGGCGATGAGGGCGGGACGGATCTGATCCCCCGCCTATGGTGGTGGCTAAGTCCTATTTATAGTGGCCTTGGTCCTCTTCCCAAATGTAGGCGGGAAGGGATCCCACAACGGCCAAATTCGAAGGGAGAAAACTAGTACAAGTTATCCTGACAAAAGCAGTCTTCGCCTGCAAAAGCCTCCGGCGGTGACGCTGCAGTGGGCTCCGCGATGACCTCCGTCCTGGTGGTCCTGGTCTTGTTGCACTGATATGGAAACCTTTGCTTGATTCCTCGGGACTCCGCGCCTGTGCTTGCCTCCTTGGCACCAAAGAGGAAACTCGTGCACTGCACCCGCTGGCGCCCGCCTGGTCTTGGTCGTCATGGCTCATGTCAGGTGAACCTCGCGAGGTGCATCTTGCATTGATATCTCTGCTCCTCGGGAGGCATCCTGGGGAGGCCGCCCCTCGTGGAGGTCTTGGGGTCGTCCGCCTCGTGAGGCTTGTCCCCTCGCGAGGGTCTTGGGTTGTTGTTGCTGAAGCTGGGCCGTACCAGGCCGTCGATGGAGCCATGCCATGGGCCGTAGGCAGGCGATTCTGGGCACCCCCGGTCCCAGGACGTAGATAGCTGGCTAGGGGATTGAGGGTTTTACTATTTACACCTACGGCTACGCGGGAAGTCTTCGCTGGAGCACGGGAAGACTAAGTGGAGCACACAATTCCTAGCACACAACCGTATGCTGTGTCACGTGCTATCACACATGTGTTAACGTAAGGACACATATGTGTAACTTACAAATCATCACACACGAGTACTCGCACCACGCATCATGTGTGATGCTCCTAGCCATCGCAAACAACTCGTTTGCATTTTCAAAGTTTTTTCTACACACATAATCGCACACAAAACAACTATAGCAATGTTTGTGTTATTTTTTATCATCACAAATAGTTCATCCGAGTTGCCTGTTTGCCTCATATCACACACACCTTGTTAAGTTGAACCATTTCTGTTTTCTCGGCTCATCGCAAACAGTTTATCCGAGTGAACTGTATGCCTTCTGTCGCACACACCTTGATCTGCCGGACCATTTCTATTGTGTTGCCTAATCACAAACAGTTTATCCGGGTGAACTGTATGCCATATATCGCACACACCTTCATCTGGTTGACCATTTCTGTAGCAGTTCATTCGAGTGAACTATACACCATGCATCGCACATGCAACTATAATCTTAATCGTGTTTGATATCTCCACCATCGCAAATGTTTGGCATCATTTTTAACGGTTTTATTACAACACTGTTTGTGATTAATGCATCGTTAGGGTCTCTAATTGTAGTGTCGCATTAGCATCATCCTGCGGTAGTGCATGGGCCCTCCGTATGCCTTGGAATGATACTTTCATAGGATTTGTTCCTGTTCATGCCCAGGTACACATCGTCTAATAACACCATCTACTCCTTCTTTATATAAATGTGGGTCATCCCAAAAGTAATGTCTTAGATCAAAGTAGAACTTTTTCTTTTGCTGGTATGTGAAACTAGGTGGTATATATTTTGCAACAATGTAATTAGCATAGTCTACATACCAAGGACTATTACGAGAAGAAGAAGCATTCACAACAGCTAATTACTCATCAGGAAAACTATCATCAATAGGTAGTGGGTCAGCAAGAACATTTTCCATCCTAGACAAATTATCTGCTACAGGATTCACTGCTCCTTTTCTATCAATAATATGCAAGCCAAATTCTTGTAATAAAAGAACCCACCTAATTAGTCTAGGTTTAGTATCTTTCTTTTCCATAAGATATTTAATAGCAACATGATCGGTCTGAATAATAACTTTAGAATCAACAATATAAGGTTTGAATTTATCACATGCAAAAACAACCGCTAAAAATTCTTTCTAAGTAGTAGTATAATTTCTTTGAGCACTGTCTAGAGTCTTACTAGCATAATGAATGACATTCAATTTCTTATCAACTATTTGACCTAGGACAACACCAATAGCATAATCACTAGCATCACACATAATTTCAAAGGGCAGGTTCCAATCAGGTGGTTAAACAATATGTGCAGAAATTAAGGCTTTCTTAAGTATTTCAAAGGCTTCTACACAATCATCTTCAAAAACAAATGGAACTTCTTTTTGCAAAAGATTGGTAAGAGGCCTAAATTTTTTAGAGAAATCTTTAATGAATCTTCTATAGAAACCCGCATGGCCAAGGAAACTTCTTATACCTTTAATATCTTTAGGACATGGCATTTTATCAATTGCATCAACTATAGCTTTATCTACCTTAATACCTCTTTCAAAAAAAAATATGCCCAAGGACTATACCTTCATTCACCATAAAGTGGCACTCACTACTACAGGATGCTACTAATGCGACACTACAATCAGAGACCCTTCGACAAAACTATGTGCGATGCATTAATCGCAAACGGTGATGTAAAGAAACCATAAAAAATGATACGATACATTTGCGATGGACGAGACATCCATCAGGATTCACATTATAGTTACGTGTGCGATGCATGGCATACGGTTCACTCCAATGAACTATTTGTGATGAGGTAGAACAATAGAAACGGGCAGCCAGATGAAGGTGTGTGCGATATACGGCATACAGTTCACCTCGATGAACTATTTGTGATGAGGTGGAACAATAGAAACAGTCAGCCAGATCAAGGTGTGTGCGATATACGGCATTCAGTTCACTTGGATAAACTGTTTGTGATTAGGCAACACAACAGAAACAGTCAGCCAGATCAAGGTGTGTGCGATATACGGCATACAATTCACTTGGATGAACTGTTTGCGTTGAGTTAAGAGAACAACAACGGTTCAACTTAGCAAGATGTGTGCGGTACGCGGCAAACAGGTTTGTAATCAGAAATGTGTAGGAAGACCGATAACAACACAGACGATTCCTGTTAACAAGCTGTGTGTGTTGTGAGGAAACGATTGCTGGTATACAATTGTGAGTGATTGATGAAATGAACACCGACGGGTTCTATTGTTTAGTCCGTGTGTGATGTGATTTTCTCTGTCTACAGAACATCAACATATATATATATATATATACTTATAAAAACAACATTGCATAACCAAATTAAGCATACAATTACATAAGTGACTACACACATAACATTTCCGCACACCAAAGTAAGCAATTACATGCATACTAAACTAGGAGAAACGAGCATCTAATCATCTACATCTTGTTGTGATGACGCTTGCCATTGCTCTGCTTCCAGCTGGATCCCTGGCCGTTTTGGGGAAGGAGGCACTTCCTCATGTCAACGATCCGCATGTACATCTCGTAGCTCGTGTACGCCTCCTTGGCCGCGTACATGACGTGAGCTTTGTCGAGTTTCTCCATCCAGGCTGAGTGCCAGGCACGCTTGTCCTTGTTGCAGGAATCCTTCATGCCTCTGTAGTAGGGGTCGATAATGTCCTCGGCGAGGTGAACCAGTGAATCCTTCTCATGCTCCTTGCTGCCCCAGATCTTGTATTGGTCCTGGATGTCGACAAGATTCTGGCAGGCGATGCCTGAATTCTTGAGCACCTTTACATCATTGGTGATGTCCACCGTAGCGAACATGTGGTGGGCGCTATCGATAAACCTGGCGAAACGCTTGCAAGGACTTGTGGCCAGGTAGTAGTAGTAGACAAGGACGTGATTGCGCACACACATCTGGGTGACGGCGACCTTGGGACGAGATCCGGCATGAGCGCGGGTGTACTCGAGGTCGAACCCGACCACCTTGTACTTCTCCTCAGCAAGCAATAGATCCATATGTGGATGGAGTGCTCCACCTAGCCCGTCTTGTTGGTGTACACCACCGAGAGCTCCGTGAACCTTCTGTGGGTGTCCACCATGACATGCATGGTGAACTGCTGCTCGTTATCGTCAGCCGCTCAGAGCGCCATGGGAGCCGCATAGGATACCCTCTAAGAATTTGTCGTGTTGGGTGTGCTTCTTGCAATACTGCGGCGCGATTGAAAGGTTGAAGAGGCACAAGGGTTAAATGGCCGCTGTAATAAATGGGGGCCGACCGGCCTGTAATTGTCACATCTTGTCACCGCGTTCATAGCGGAGGATTCCAGTGCACGCTTGAGCACCCCACGCGCGTTTCGTTTGACCACGTGTGGGCTTGAAGAGGTGCCAAATGTATCGTTGGCGAGCCTGTTCCTGTGCAACCGCACAGTTTACCGCACGCAACCGCGCAAGCTTCCCGCCCACCTAGTTTGGCCACGCGTCGGCTAGAAGAGGGGCAAATCATGGGCGTTTATTGGCAAAAAGCTTTGCAAAAACAAAGTGTTTGGAATGACTTCGATCATAAGTTTACCCGTGGGTGATGAGGTCAAAGTTACACAGAAGGGTGATGATGGACACTCGAGTGTGATAATTAATTTTGCGCTCTACAGGGCACATGGTTGAAGAAACCAACTGTGTGCAATAATGTCGAAGATCACAGTCGAGTTAGCTATACAGATCGTTTGCTATGAGATCGACAAGGGAAACACATTCGAGAATGGTTAATAAAATCTTAGTCCATTGCATATTAAGGTCAAAATAGTACTACCAATATACGAGTCTCATATGATGCCATTTCAACGATTGAACCACAAAAGCCCGAAATATTACAAGGTTCAAATTCCAGAGTTATATGGCTCAAATTCGAAGATTACAAGGTTCAAACAAATATTAGAAATGAAATTCAGCTCATTCAGCTACAAACGCCCATGCTGATTAGCTGAACATGGATATAAGAGAGGTTCAAACTAATATTACCACTTGTAAGGCTTGTTTCGAAACCTCATCATTTCTGCAAAGGGATCAACCACTGACAAGTCTTGTATGGGGTTGACATGATGAGTTGCGATTACTCTGTCATATAAAGTTCCAAAATGAAATTTAGCTTTTTCGAGCCTTTTCCATTCTGCCGCAGCCGCCGGTGCTGATCAACAAACCATTCATTTTTCCAAAATAAATGCAGGGTAAACCTCATTACCTTCAGCACCCTTGCTCTAACAACAAAGAACCTCGTGAATATAATCTCCAGTAAGGTCCCTCGGTATGAGTTCAAGGTAATTTCTGAGAGATGCAGATCTAGGCATTCGATGTGATTGTTATATTGCATCACACTATCCACCACCGGGCCTAATATATTTGCAAAAGAAGAGAACGTGTTAGTACCTACATGCAGTTTTGAACACTACTACCGGCCTATTTGGTTTGCAGGATTTGTAAAATGCACTAACATGCCATCTTCGATCTGACATCATTAACATGGCCATTTGATTACAATCTAGAAAAATGTAGCCTTCTTCACAAGAGGTTGGAGTGGATGAAAAATTCCCTAAGAAAACTAGTACAGATGAATCCAAAGGAGAAATGCTTATGGATTGTAATATGAATCAAGCAACCAATATGGGGGTGAAAATATATGTACTGAAATCCTCCAAAATTCCTTCAGAAATCGTAGTACATTGTCATTGTAAAATTGGGAAAAGGTGCCAAAAATTGAACTCCCTTATGGTTAACATTTAATAGGAAAGGAACATCACCTCGATATACAGCTTCTCCAGGCACAGAAAGCATCTCAGGAAACTGAAAACTTGGTGCAGGTTGGGGCCGATAGATTCTAGTGCCAAGACCTTCACTATGCGCAGATTCGGGGTCAAGCTTGTCAGAATCATTTTCTGGATGACAGACGAACATACATCTTCAAAATTAGAAATCATGTTGATATCAAGAAGGAGAGGTAGAAGGCGACTATTTTCTGGATCCAATAACAAGTTCAGAGTATTTGACAGACGAGTAGCCCACCACTGTCAACTTCGGTGCAGAAATGACATTGATTCTTGTTGGACCTTGTTGATCAACTACAAGTAATCTCTCAAGTGAAGGTGTGTCCTCAATAACCATATTGTGGTCCACCTTTTGTGATCTCTTACTGCAGCACCAGCAACACACACAAATAGTCCGGAGTCATGGAGGTGATGTGGAAGCTACTCAACCCATTGATCGCCTGAAGATGAAGGTGCTCGAGTGCAGTACAGCCGCGGAGCAGGTGCTTCATGTCATCCTTTGGTATGCAGACGGCGACGAGCTGGAGGTGCTTCAGTCGTGGTAGAAAAAGAGCGGACGCGTCATTAAGGGGGGTGGCAGTTCATGAACTTGGCGAGGCGCAGCGTGGGCGCGAGGCGGAGCGCGGACGTTGGCAGTGAGCTGATACGTCTCCAACATATCTATAATTTATGAAGTATTCATGCCATGTTTACAACAATTTTATATGGTTTTGGTATGATTTGATTAGAACTAACCCCGACTGACTATGTTTTCAGCAGAACTACCGTGGTGTCATTTTTTGTGCAGAAATAAAAGTTCTCGGAATGGGCTGAAAATTTATGGTGATTTTTATGGACCAAAAGAGACCCCCGAGGCACAAGAGCTGGGTCAGGAAGTGGACGAGGAGGCCACAAGCCCTCTAGGCGTGCCCTACCCTAGGGAGGGTGCTCCGGGCTTGTGGGCACCTCGGGCACCCCCTTGACGTGAGACAGACGCCAAAAATTCTTATAAATACCCAAACCTCTGAAAAGAACCCTAGATCGGCAGTTCCGCCACCGCAAGCCTCTGTAGCCACGAAAAATCTATCTAGGCCCTCTGTGGCACCCTGCCGGAGGGGGCCATCATCACCAGAGGCCATGGAGGAGGAAGCCGGAGGGTGTCATCATCACCATGGAGGCCAAGGACCAGAGGAAGAACCTCTCCCCATCTAGGGGGGGGCATGGAGGAGGAAGCATAAGGAGGAGACCCTCTCCTCCTCTCTCTTGGTGGCGCCGGAGTGCCGCCGGGGGAACCATCGCCATGGTGATCGTCTTCATCAACATCACCATCTTCATGACCTTCCTCATCTCTTTTAAGCGGTCCACTTTGCCACACCCTGCTATAATCCCCTACTTGAACATGGTGCTTTATGCCACATATTATGATCCAATGATGTGTTGCCATCCTATGATGTTTTGAGTAGATTTCTTTTGTCTTTTGGGTTGATTGATGATCTAGATTGGTTTGAGTTGTATGTTTTATTTTGGTGCTGTCCTATGGTGCCTTTCGTGCCGCGCACACGTGAAGGATTCCCGCTGTAGGGTGTTGCAATACGTTCATGATTCGCTTATAGTGGGTTGCTAGAGTGACAGAAGCTTAAACCCGAGTAAGGGGGTTGTTGCGTATGGGATAAAGGGGACTTGATACTTTAATGCTATGGTTGGGTTTTACCTTAATGATCTTTAGTAGTTGCGGATGCTTGCTAGAGTTCCAATCATAAGTACATATGATCCAAGTAGAGAAAGTATGTTAGCTTATGCCTCTCCCTCATATAAAATTGCAATAATGATTACCGATCTTGTTAACAATTGCCTAGGATAATTCCGCACACTGATCCATCATTATTCCACACTCGCTTTTTATAATATATAGTAATATATTCTAACTTTATGTTAACAGCACCTATTTTTATATTTTAGTTCTCGGATATCTTGAAAAGCTATCCTCTTCATACCCACAACGTAGTTTTATTTCTCGTTTCTAGATGGAAGCAAACATTTGATGTACGTAAAGCCATATCAGTGGTAGATAGGACTTGAGAGAATATTGATCTTACCTTTAGCTCCTTGTGGGTTTGACACTCCATACTTATCACTTCCACCTTTGGGAATTGCTATGATGATTCCTTGCACTTGGGGATTATAACGAGCGCATATGACCATCATTAAAACTAAGCTCCTCGAGCTGATCTAGGGCGGGGGATCGGAACCGCCCATCAAGCTTGGCTTGGTCCTTGCTGTTGGAATGAAACTTGCCCGTGATAAGGCCTCTGATTGGGCCATGGTGACTGCCGAGGATCTGGGAGAATGCACCCAAGATTTTGCGATAGCCATGGCAGAGCTCGTGGGTGTCGATGAGGTCGAGAGGCGTGGAGTGCCATAGGGGGCGCCACTGTCGGGAAAGGACGGTTGTCCTCGCTCCATATTTGATTGGGAGGAGGGAGATGGTGACTATCAACATATCATCGGGGGGGGGGGGGGGGGGCTACTGATGAATTCTAGGCCTGCTAGAGTCACTTGCGGATCTTTCTTGACCCGCCTCCGCTTGTTGGCAGCCTCGTTCTCCACCTCCAGAGTCTCCTTTTTCAGTGGTGCTTTCTAAGGGAAGTGGGAGTACAGGGAACATTTAGTTAAGACAGGGCAAAAGAAAAGCAAACGTATAGTTGTGCTAAAAAAATACAATTATACAGGCCAAATCATTTCCAGTCGTAAGTACATCCCACACAGTCATTCCGGCTAAACGTTTCCGTTCATATGTACATCCCACATAGTCAATCCAATGAATACGTTTCCGTTAGTATGTACATCCCACACAGTTAATCCAAGAAGTATGTTTCCGTTCATATATACAACCCACATAGTCACTCCAAGGAAAACGTTTCCGTTCGCAGGTACATCACACACAATTTTCCCCATTAAGTCATTTGTGATAGCGTTGGCATTGCAGATGATATTAACAATTTTATCATTTGCGTTATTGAATGCATCACACACGGTGCATAGAAGAAACTGTGTGGCATAGGTTGTCCATCACACACACTTTTTATGTGGTAAATGTTTGCGCAAGGTGGCCTAACGCAAATAGTTTTCAAGAGGATGTCATGTGTGATTGTTCATTGATCCAACACGTTTTATTCCTAGATACTCTGTGCAATGTCTGAGGTCATCGCCCACGGTGTTTTCTCAATAACCGTTTGCAATAGAAATACCCAATTAGCAGGCTAATTGGCCATTAGCAGGCTAATTGTCCTATTATTAATAATCCATTTATTAATCTAATTGACATTTCATATTAAGCACACAATATATTTCATTTTCATATTAAGGAAGCAGGATTTCATAATTGAAATACATCAGAGTACAACATCATATAGCTTCAGCACTCAGCTACCCCATTACACAACTGCACCAGCACCAAGTTTCACATGCAACATCTATAACCTTTGGAAATTAGCATCATAGACGGTACATAGACAGATGAATCTCATCTGGAAAACTACTAAAGCAGAAGGCAAATATTGAACCTTCATGGATGTTGAAGGTCTTTGCAACTTTAGGCCAGTGCCTGTGGATGATTGACCGTCCATCCTTCATCCTCTTCAGGAACACTTCAATATTGAACCGTGGGTGTTGTATGAATATCTTCCTCGCCTCCTGATCATACAGGTGGTTTGGGAGGTAATCATCAGTGAACTGCTTTGGAAAGGCCTGAAAACAAGGATGTGCATATATATCTTCTCTATATTGGAAATGGGGCAAAGGAACAAAAAATGCAAGGTATAATAGTTAGTACCATCGTGTAGTGAACTGATGTCTTCTTCATTGTGCAGACAAAGATCTTGTTGTTTTTTGTCGCTAATTTCTTTATCCTAACAATCTTTCTGAGTTTCTTGACTTGACTGATATTCATGGACAACTCATTTCCCCATATGCAAAAAGGGTTGAACAGTGGGTCAAAACCTCTGACAGCAGGACCTACATGTGCAAGACCAAATTGTTAAAAACCTAAATATTAGAATGGTTCCTGCAATTGCACAATAATGTGCTATTAGACAAAGGACCATGCATGTGCAAACCTCGATTGTAAACCTCAGTGCTTCCCATTGTTTCCCTGCAACACATATAAGGTAGTTAGTGATCAAGTTAAGTGAGGGTTCGCATGCTATCAGTAAAATATGTTGATGAAAAATAAGCACATTGTAGATTCATCAGATTAATTCAAGCCACATGGAAAACCCAGTTATCCAAACCAAGCATGATTAAGAACTAGGAACTATAGCAATTGTATATGTTTCTCATGTATTAATTGCAGCCAAATTTGATTTATTCCTCACATGCACAACAATACAAAATTCTACCCACGACAATTGGACATCACATTGCAGAATTGAACCAAGCAGTTAACTAAACACCACAACAAATGAACCAAACGTTAACTGAGCACCACATTGCACAATATATAACATACTAGAAGACCAGATAGTTAACCAAACCAAGCATGCTTGACATGTTGCAAATATAGCAATTGTATTTGTTTCTCATGTATTTTGTAAAGATAAATTCGATTTATTTCTCACATGGAAGACAATACAAAATTGCACCCTGAAGAATTGAACATCACATTTGCAGAATTGAACCAAATAGTTAACTGAACACGACAACTAATTAACCAAATAGTTAATAAGTAAGCACCACATTGCACGACATATAGAACATATATACTAGAGCAACAGATTGCACGGTAAAAGTAGATAGGATAATTCACTAGAATTTGTTAAGGAAAGGCAGGAGCAGCACATGCAACGGGTAAACCGAGCATGCATAACCGGCGTAGCTAGCAAACTGAACATAGGTCCTTATAGTGAGCTAATAAGACAAGCTACTCCTCATCATCGGAGATATCGATGATGATTGGCTCCTTGGACATGGAAGAGGGCGAGGCCTCCACATCGTGGGTGCCCTCATTGTAGTGGTGAGTTACCTGAGCTGCTTCGGGCACCAACCTGCTGGCTCGCGAGTTGAGATAAGCACGGGCACGCTAAGAAAACACCTCGTAGTCTTCGTCGAAGGCACCGACGGTGGCCTCGAGAAAACGCCATGAACTATCATTTAAAGCAGCCAACCGCATCGCGGCGTCGGCATGCGAGGCGTCGACGGTGGCCTTGATGGCGAGGTTCTCCTCCAAGATCTGGGGGTCGGCACAAATGGCAGCCATCGCGACCTCATCTGCGCATGTGGCCATGATTTGCTTCTCCGCTGCCAAATGCTCCTTGAGCTCCTGGCTATACTGTGTGCACCATGGCTTAGGGCAGCACTTATTTAGGGCAGAGGTCGGTGATTTGGGTGGAAGGTGTCGCGCCGGTGTTCGGGGCATGTGGGATGTGGAAGGAGGAGGAGGATGGGGGTCGGGTGTGGATTACCTGCCTGGATCGACGAGGCCGAGCAGCGCGAAGGAGGGTCGCCAGCGAGGAGGCGGTGCTGCAAGCAAGGATTGAAGGTTTCAACATGGAAAGGATGGCGAAGAGAGGGGAAATGTGGCTTTTGGTAAGGGGGAGGGGCGGGGAGGTAGATATTTCTGCGGAAGCCAAAAATTTTGGATCGGTGCAGCGAAAAAACTGGCGCGCAAAGTGTCATCAAACACGGTCCCTTATTCAGTACTGTGTACGATATGTGAACATCACAAATGGTTCACATAGCTTAACCCATGTGTGATGAGTTTGAACATGCAAATTTTGGTTCGAATTTCCTTGGTTACAGTGGTCATCCACGTCATTGCATAATGTGGGTACACAAAGGAGACTACAGCACACCCACACTTCTTAATTGAGCAAGTTCAGCAATTAAACAGAGCTAGCTGACCAAAACATTACTCTAACAAATTAAAGACCGGCGCTCTTAATTAAACAAAACAAAGAGTACTACTATGGCTGGTGCTCGTCGATCTCCGCCGCCTCCTCCATGTCTAGCTCGTGCCCGACGATCTCCTGGGGAAGGGGTTCCATGGCATCCATCGCACCATACTCGGCAAGCATCTCGCCATCTGTGTCCGCCATCTCTTTGGAAAAGGCCGCCATGAGCTGGGCGTGGGCGGCCTCGATCTGGGCTTGGACGGGCTCCGTCGTGGCAAGGTATGCCGCGGAGGAACGAACGGCTGCTCGAACGCTCTAGGCAATTGCCAACTCTTCGGCCGTGGTTTGCCGACCGTTGTCGAAGAAGCTTCGTTCGATTTGTGTGGTGACCGCCATGAGCTGGGCGTGGGCGGCCTCGACATAGTCATGGGTGGCCTCCATCAGGGCAAAGGCCACTGCTACGGAACAGACAGCTGTTGTGCCGCTCTCGCCAGTTGCTATCCCCGAGGCAAATGTTGCTGCCGCCACCTGAGAAGCAACAGCGGCCGTTAGGGCTTCCTTTGCCGCCCGGTCGTAGATTGTGGCCACGCTCATGCAGCTTGTTAGCATGCGCATGGCAGCTGCGGCCGCGCTCTCGCCGGAGTGGGCCGCTGAAGTTGCCCTCACGACGCGGGTCCACATCCCCATCTTTCACCGGCGATGATTGAACAGTGAAATGATATTTGGGGAGCGAGCTAGTGTGCTTGAGACGCCGGCTGCGGACTGTAGCCGACGCACCTTCTCGCGTAAGCCATAGGCGTACTATACTCCAACGGTGCTCCATGATATTTTGTACTGCATCTCACACGGTTGGTGATAATAAACTGTGTCCGATCTACTTGATTTTTTGTCTTGATTTGAATTACATAATGGGGTCACAGCGGCAAAGGAGGGTGTTTGAATTGCTAGAACTTTTATCTACAGTGAACATGCAACTATAGGTATGTCGTCAAAAAAATTGGAATTATTCAGGGTTCGTTTGGACATTTTTATACATTAACTTGGTTTTCTAGGCATTCCAGGTGCACAATTCAAAATTAAACTACATGCACATGCTCCGGTGCACCAAAATGGGTTGTAAAATCATATATGTGTCCATGGGTTCATGCTTATGTCTCATGCAAGAAATGGGGATGAATTTCAAACACCACGGCACCGGGGCTCTCCGGCAAACATTGAGATACTTGCTTTTGTAATTCTAGTAAATCCAAAACTCGTCTGAAATTCATGAACCTTGGCATGCTATCATGGAATGGCATCAACATGCTGGGGTAAAAAATATTGTCCCATTTGGGGCAGGTTATGGTATAAGCTTCTCACAAACCAGAGCTTCTCACAAGAAGCCTCATGGTTCCGGTAGGGAAACGTGTCACCTTTGTGAACAAAACGATATTCGTCGCCTCTTCTTGCTTTCAAATTTTTTTCTGGTGTCAACATAGAACAACAGGAGTGTTGTGTTAAATTTTGGAATTTTTCGGGGTTCGTTTGGACTTGTTTATACGTTAACTGAGTTTTATAGGCATTTATGTGCATATTTCAAAATTGAACTACATACACATGCTCCAGTGCATAAAGACGGGTTAAGAAATCAAATGTGTGTCCTTGGTTGCAAGCTTAGGTCACATGCAAGAAATGAGAATGAATGGCGAACACCTTGACACTGTCGCTTGGCCGCTAACATTGAGATACATGGTTTTAAAATTCTAGTAAATCGAAAACTCGTCTGAAATTCATGAAACTTGACATGATATCATGGAACGGCATCAACATGCCATGGTAAAAATATTGTCCCATTTGGGGCAGGTTTGGGTATAAGCTTCTCGCAAACCAGAGCTTCTCACAACAAGCCTGATGGTTTCGGTAGGGAACGTTTCACCTTTGTGGACGAAACGGTATCTGTTGCCTGTTCTTGCTTTCAAATTTTTTCTAGTGTCAACATAGAACAACAAGAGTGTTGTGTCAATTTCTAGGATTTTCGGGGTTCGCTTGGACATTTTTATACATTAACTGAGTTTTCTATGCATTTATGTGCATAATTCAAATTTGAAGTACATGCACATGCTCCAGTGCATATAAATTGGTTGAAAAATCAAATGTGTGTCCTTGGTTGCATGCTTACGTCCCATGCAAGAAATAGGAATGAATGTCAAACACCTTGCCACCGTCGCTCGGCCGCTAACATTGAGATACATGGTTTTTATAAATTCTATATCATGGAACGGCATCAACATGCCGTTGTAAAAATATTGTCCCATTTGGGTCAGGTTGGGGTATAAGCTTCTCACAAACTAGAGCTTCTCACAACAAGCCTCATGGTTACGGTAGGGAACGTTTCACCTTTCTGGATGAAACGATATTCATTGCCTCTTCTTGGTTTCAATTTTTTTGTGTCAACATAGAACAACAGGAATGTTGTGTTAAATTTTGGAATTTTTCGGGGTTCGTTTGGACATTTTTATGCATTAACTGAGTTTTCTATGCATTTATGTGCATAATTCAAATTTGAACTACAGGCACATGCTCTAGTGCATATAAATTGGTTGAAAAATCAAATCTGTGTCCTTGGTTGCATGCTTAGGTCCCATGCAAGAAATGGGAATGAATGTCAAACACCTTGCCATCGTCGCTCGTCCGCAAACATTGAGATACATGGTTTTCAAATTCTAGTAAATCCGAAACTCGTCTGAAATTCATGAAACTTGGCATGCTATCATGGAACGACATCAAAATGCCGTGGTAATAAATTTGGCCCATTTGGGTCAGGTTGGGGCATAAGCTTCTCACAAACCAGAGCTTCTCACAACAAGCCTCATGGTTACGGTAGGGAACGTTTCACCTTTCTGGACGAAACGATATCCGTTGTCTCTTCTTGATTTCAAATTTTTTTCTAGTGTCAACATAGAACAACAGGAGTGTTGTGTTAACTTTTGGAATTTTTCAGGGTTCGTTTGGACATTTTTATACATTAACTGAGTTTTCTATGCATTTATGTGCATAATTCAAATTTAACTATAGGCACATGCTCCAGTGCATATAAATTGGTTGAAAAATCAAATCTGTGTCCTTGGTTGCTTGCTTAGGTCCCATGCAAGAAATGGAATGAATGTTAAACACCTCCCCACTGCCGCTTGTCCGCAAACATTGAGATACATGGTTTTCAAATTCTAGTAAATCCAAAACTCATCTGAAATTCATGAAAGTTGGCATGCTATCATGGAACGGCATCAACATGCTATGGTAAAAAAATTGTCCCATTTGGGGCAGGTTTGGGTATAAGCTTCTCACATATCAGAGCTTCTGACAACAAGCCTCATGGTTCCGGTAGGGAATGTGCCTCCTTGGTGGATGAAACGATATTCGTTGCCTCTTCCTGTTTTCAAATTTTTTCCTAGTGGTAACATAGAGCAACAGAAGTGTCATGTTAATATTTGCAGTTTCGGGGTTCATTTGGACATTTTTATACATTAACTGAGTTTTCTAGGCATTTTATGTGCATAATTCAAATTTGAACTACATGCACATGCTCCAGTGCAGAAAAATGGGTTGACATATCAAATTTGTGTCCTTGGGTGCATGCTTAGGTCCCATGCAAGAAATGAGAATGAACTTCAAACACCAGGGCAGTGTTGCCGGCAAAACATTGAGATACTTTGTTTTTAAATTCTAGTAAATCCAAAAACTCATCTGAAATTCATGAAACTTGGCATGCTATCATGGAATGGCACCCGACATGCTATGGTATTTTTCGTGTCCATTTTGAGAGAAGGCGCACTTGAATTACAGCCAACAAAGGCATTTCGAAACAAATAGCTGCCACTTTAACATCTCAAACATTTTGTATAATTTAAATCATGTGCGTTCTGTTAACCATTCATGTGATGCCACGCGTCACTCTTTTAATGGCTAGGAGGTGCTGTGCGGATAGCTGCTTGACTGAACGGGAGGTGTGCGAGCGCAGGCTGACCGAGAGGCGTGAAAGCTGTCCTCCAATGCGCAGGTTCCCCGGGAAGCATGCGAGTTGTACACCACGCAGGCTCCCTAGGAAGCGAGCCCTTTGACTTCCACAGCTGCCCGCCTTGCTCACATCCTCTCCATTAATGGCGCCCGAGCCGCAGTCTAATACGGGCGGCCTTACTGTTCGCCTCCCATTCCCCTCCCGCAGACCTCCACCAATGCCATGGCGCAGAAGGATCATCTTCCACTAGTCTTCCAGCTTGATGAAGTCGACTCCTAGCCGGAGGAGATAGAAAATAAGGAGGAATGGGGCCTCATGGACATGGCCCTAAACGAGCTAGCCGCGGTGGTAGCTGCCCCCGCGCCCGCGCCAGTGACCATCCACGTAGCATTGACGGGGTGGTCGCCGAGCACTATCGCAGAGCTGGAAGCCGCCGGCGTCAGCGAGGTCTCCGCGGACCCGCGCAAGCTCATGTACATGCCAGCGCCAGTGCCCGTGCCCGTGCGTGCCCCTGCACCCACCGCGGCCCTGGTCCCTGTGTGTTTGCCTACACCCGCCACGCCCGCGCCCGTGCGCGCGCCCCCCTCAGCGGCATGGGACGCCGCCATCGACCGCTACCTCGTAGCGCCACGAATTGCCGTTCTCCCACACCCTGCCCGTCGATCATGCGATGACATGATGTTTGATTCCAAGTGAAGAACATTTTGTGCTGCCTTGAAGACTTCAACAACGGTGTTCCGGGGGATGACAACGACAACGCCGGCGCGGCACGTCTCCTCCGCCGCTGCCGGAATTAGTTTTTTTTGGTTTTAATAATGTACCTCGATCATATGAATATAAATTTGCAGTGTGACTGAATGAAAGATATGGTTTGAACGAACTTCCGTTTTTCTCTCTAAATGTACAGATTTATCAAACGATTTTCTTTAAAAAAGGTCAAACATTTTAGTTAGAACACCCGTATGCAAACCGACAGCTTCCCCAGTAAGCCTAGGGAAAATGTGCCGAGTAGGATTTGTGCTGCTCTTCATCGCAAACGTTTTAGATAGAACACCCGTATGAAAAAGTGAGAGCTATGGTGTTCCCCAGTAAGACAAGGGAAAATTCGCCGCGCAGGATTTGTGCATCTCTTCAACGCAAACGGTTCAGATTGAATACGGTATGCAAAGCGAGATTTCGGCGCTAAGCCAAGAGAAAATCTGGCACCTAGGATTTGTACATCCCTTCAACGCAAACGGTTTTTTTGGATGACCCGTGGGCAACCACGTACAGACAATTTGGTAAGATTTGCATCTGTCATATTGGGTATATTGCCATTTGTCAAACTGGAAAGATTGACATTTGTTGATCTAGTAACATTGCCCTTTGTCAACCTTGTAACACTGCCATTTGTCGAAATATGCAGCTAAAAATCACTAGCACTATCTAATTTTTGCAACTAAAATTCAGTAATTAAATATAGATTCCATTCATAGATTAAGCAGTCATTCTTTATACAAACAGTTCAACTCGACAGCTGAAACGACCAAACTTGTCCCCAATTGTTGCCAACCACGTACTGAAATAGCTAGTTCAACTATATATACTAGCTAATTTTAAGTACGTTGTACAGTTCCACCACATCTATAGTCAGATGAACTGAAAAAAATCGCCCCTAAATACTACTACTACTATGAAGGGGCTTTGTACTACTTCCGGCGGCCTCTCCTCTGCCGAGCACGCTCAGTAAGAGGCAGAGAAGGAGGAGCCTACCGACGAGCTGGACAACTGCAATACGGTGCCTGCCGCTGCTGCACCTTCAGAGACGCTCACCTCGAACGCCCTCTGTCGCTCCAGACGGCCCCTCTCGAAGCGGAGGGAGTCCTCGTAGATCTCCTGATTCCTGGCCTCTGCGTCGGCGTGTGCGGCGGCCATGGTGGCGGTAAGGCTCTTTGCGTGCTCGACGAGGCGCTCCTCCTCCTCCCGCAGAAACTCGATGTAGCTCACAAGGTCACTGACGCACGTGCGGGCCTCCACCTTCGCTTCCCGCCTTCGGGCAGTGGTGGCGGAGCGGATCCTAACCCCGGCGGACGACGGTGGGCTAGCGGCCACGGCGGCCGAGGATGGGGTGGCGGCCACGACCACCACCTCCCACCTTCGGGCCGTGGTGGCGGAGCGGGTGATGGCCATGGTGGCCGACAGTGGGGTGGCAGCCACGACAGCCACCTCCCGCCTTCGGGCCACGGCGGTGGAGCGGACGATGGCCCTAGCTTTCGGCGGTGGTGTGGCGGCCACGACAGCAGACGGTGGGGTGGCGGCAACAGCAGCCGGCAACAGCTGCCGACGGGCAGCGGCGGTGGAGCGTGTGGTGGGTGTTCCGCGCACACCCAACAGGGATGCCACGCGCACTACACTACGCCCAGGACTGAGCCGCCACCGCGGTGTAGCCTCCCAGGCGGAGCTGTCCTCTGATAATGGTGGAGTGACTGAGCGACGACGACGGACTGATGCCATTGGCGATTGTGGGAGAAGCAGATGAGATAAGATACAGGGAGGGAGGCAAAATGCGACGCAGGACTCGCCGGCAGGTTGGTAAGCATTGGGATTTTGGGGGATTTCACCGAGTCGGGCGGGAAGCTTGCGCGGGAACCTGCACGGTTGCGCGGGAGTGGGCTCACCACCGTTTGGCCAAAAGAACGCCCCCGCGCGCTGCTCAATCTTGCGCTCGAAGCCGTCAGCGGTAGTGGGGTTACAAGACGTGCGAGAGGAGGAGGAAAGGACACGTACACATACGGTTAATAAAAAACATTTGTGATTTAATTACCTACTACCCCCGTCCTGGTTTATAAGTCATCTATGTATTTTTGTGCCAAATTTTGAATAGAGATTTAAATAACAAAATACGAATACATGTCGCCAAAGATTATATCGTTGGATTCGTATTTGAACATAGTTTCCAATTATATAATTTTTATAACATGCATTAACATTTTGTTGGTTAAATTTAAGGTCAAAATATGGCACAGAATATAATGGGCACTAAGAGACCAAGACAGAGGTAGTAGCACATGGCCGCTCTCTACACAGCGACGCAACTGCCGGCCGGCTTGTAGATGATCATTCCCTGCGTGTTCAACTTCTCTATGCGTGTGGTTGCTCGCGGTTGAGGCGGCCGCGGCGCGCTCTGCTCGCGTCCCGCCGCGCGCGCTCTGCTCTCGTGTCCCTCCGGGCTCTCTGCCCTCGTCCCTCCACGCGCGCTGCCAGTGTTTGGGGCCGGCACACGATCACGTACGTTCGTGCTGCCATTATGCATGCGGTTGCGCCAGGCGCGGCGCCACGATGAAGTTACCCGCTGCAAAAACTACCATGCGAACGCGCCGAGAATCCAGGCCGCCCGGCCCCCATTTATTCCTGTGGCCATTTACCTTCATGTCTCGTGCCACATGACACAATAAGCACACCCACGATGACACATATAGGGAGGACATCCAGCGGTTACAATGGCGCTCCCCATGGCTCCAATGGCGCTCCCAGAGGCCGATGATGACAACGGGGGGCAGTTCATCATGCATCACGTAGTGGACACCCACGTGAGGGGGGAAGGCCCTCACGGTGGTGTACACGAATGAGCCGGTCTCGGTGGAGAGCTCCATCCAAACTATGGAGCAGTTGCTTGCTAAGGACAAGTACCAAGTGGTCGGCTTCGACCTCGAGTTCACCAGTGGTCATGCCGGGCATGATCAGAAGGTTGTCGTTGGCCAGTTGTGCGTGTGACCTGACGTCCTCGTCTACCACTACCACCTGGCCACAAGGCCTTGCGAGCGTTTCTCCAGGTTTATCAACAGCTCCAACTACAATTTCGCTATGGTGGACACCACAAATGATCTAAAAGCGCTTAAGGTTTCAGGCTTGAAATGCCAGAATCTTGTCAAAATCCAGGACCACTACAAGGTCTGGGGCAGCGACAACAACAAATAGAACTCCCTGGTTCACCTCGCCTCGACCATCATCGACCCCTACTATATGAAGATGAAGGATGAGAGCAAGAAGGACAAGAATGCCTGGCACAGTGTCTGGCATCAGAGATTGGATGAACAACACGTCAAGTACGCGGCCAAGGATGCGTACACAAGCTACGAGATGTACAGGCGGATCGTTGGCATGAGGAAGTGTCTTCTTCCTGCCCCAGACGAGGGATCAAGCCACAGAGCAGTGGCGGGAGCATCACAAGGAGTAGATGACTAGACGGTAGTTTCTCCTAGTTTAGAATGCATGCAATTGTTTATTGAGGTGTGTGCGAATGATCTGTATTGTCACTTATGTAATTGAATATTTATTTTAGTTATATATATATATGTGTGTGTGTGTGTTATTCTTCTGTAGACAGAGCAAATCACATGGCTCACTAGCAGCAATCGTCTTTGTTATTATTGGTCATCGCACACATTTCTGATTACGGACCTGTTTGTCGCGTATCACACATGTCTTGTTCAGTTGAACTATTTCTGTTGTCTTGGCTCATCGCAAACAGTTCATCCGAGTGAACTGTATGCCCTCCATTGCACACACCTTGATCTGGCTGACCATTTCTATTGTGTTGCCTAATCGCACACGGTTCATCCTAGTGAACTATATGCCGTATATCACACACACTCTCATCTGGCTGCCCGTTTATGTTATTCTTCCTCATCGCAAATAGTTCTGCTGGATTAACCATTTGCCACGCATCGCACACGCAACTCTAATCTGAACCGTGTTTGATGTCACCGCCATCGCAAACATTTTGTATTTTTTTGACAGTTTTATTACATCACCATTTGTGATTAATGCATCGCACATAGTTTCGTCGAAGGGTCTCTGATTGGACTGTCGCGTTTGGACCAACCTGCAGTAGTGTAAGTCAACATGCAGATACTTGAAAAGAACACTTACTTCGATCAAAGTCTGGACGGATGATATCGTCGGGGAAGTTAGCATATTTCTCATGACCAGGCTCTTTTATGTGCAGTGCAATTTTAGTGTCAGCTTTCAGTACATAAAACTTAGAAATTTTTGTCCAAAGGCCGATGCCAAAATAGGAGTCACCACGTTCATCAAGTCTTACAGTAGCAACGATTGTAAATCCATGGTTCGTGTTCAGTATGACATCCCTGTAGTCTTGAGTTATGTAAAGGGCTAGATTGTGTACTACAGATGCTGTTGCATAGCAAGGGATGTGCTGCAGAAAATGGTAGGATTGTTAAAGAATATGGTAAAAGGCAAATATGGGCGAAATTGAAAGAACAGTATAGCAGTTGAAATCAAAGGACAAAAAACTATAATTAAACAGATAGTGTAGCCATGATGTCATGGAAGTATGAGAGTAATCAAAAGAACAATACATCATTAATTTGCCTAATATAGAGAGAAGAGGAAAAAATCCCCTTTGACGTATATGCTGCATGTGGCACCTTTTATCCAGATGTAGCAATATGTAGTATATGTTCAAGAAAGTAGGCCATGCCAACCGATGTAGGGTGAGATTGAACATACTGTGTGCATCCTAAAGTCATCTGGTACGGTGAGATGGAACTCCACAGATATCTGGCCGAGGCTGCAAAGTCCTGATGTGTCCGCGCACTGTACACTCTATGAATGAAAGAAAACCCTCAAATCAGTTCGAATAAAAATGAATTCATGGCGATTTCGGCCGGGTGAGTAAAGGAGGCAGATGAACTAGGATAAGAGATGAGAGAATATCTCAGTAAATTAGTTACCTTGTTGTCCATGAGAAAAAACCCTCAATACCGAGGATTCCACAATCGGGCTCAGCTGGGTCGACGACAAGCAGCATCGAGAAAGTTGATGGCAATAGGCGGCGAAAGCGGAAGTGGCGAAATGCGGTGGGGTTTGCCTGCAGTCTGGCGGCGGCGACAAGCATCGAGCTAATGGTTGCCACGGCGATAGGCGGTGCCATGCAGAGTCGCGGAGGAGCTTGTGCAGGTGTGAATGGGGACCGTAGGGGGTGGCGGCAGGGTGAGGGTTTTGTGACGTGGGGATGGTGAGAGTTTTCTTTTTTCCTTTTTGAATTGGGTGGTGAGGGTTTTATGTCCCACAAAGAGTTTGCAGAATGCAATGGTTTGCTAGAGCCAACCGTGTGTGATTGACGCAACTGGGAAAATGAAAGTCATTGCACACGGTTCCAATTTGGGAACCATGTGTGATTCACATAACTAGGAAAATAACCCAGGGTGGTTCCACTTTTCCTTCGTCGGTTGAATCTGAAATTTTTACCCATGCTATACATTCACCCTAATATGGATAAAATTCCATCAACCGAACTTGCATCCATATCCCACATCTAGACATAAGTAAACATAGACTAAACATACTCAGGCATAGATAATAAGCGTACACAAGCATACTTCAACCATATATAGTTCAACCGTCATTAAGCATACTCAAACACATTTATAATTAAGACACTACATAGCGATACATAGTTCAATCCCACATCTCACCTCATCTGCCGGCACGATAGTGAAGCTTCTCCAGGTACTCAGCGTACGCGGTGTGCACCACCTTGCGAGAATACTTCTGCCTGAAGGAGCCAACGGCTCGTCCTCTTGCATGCGCCAGAACACTTTCATACGCGTCATGAAACTTTTGGTTGCAAAATGGGCATGAAAAGCCCCCGTTCAAGGTCCTAATGCGCTTGTTATGAATTCCCGCATAATGTTCCCTAAGGATTTGCCCATCTTCATCCTCGTTGTTGACAACGTCAGATAGCACCTATACATATAGTAAAAAAATGTGATGTCAAATTTGGAATACAAACTAATCTCTAGCGAACATTTGGCAGTTGCCAAAATTTGGCATCAAATCAATTTTTACATGCCCTAAAGTAGGATCAGGAATTTATGGCTATTTTTTAGACATATCCAAAGATTATGGTTCAATTTTTAAGCATGATCGTCTATGTGCACACCAATCTTGAAAAAAATGGCACAAACATATATGTAGGTCATTCAAAGTCAATTTTCAAGAGCTGGCTAGGAATTATTAGCACGAACACTAACCCTAGTCGAATTATTAGCAGAAATCATTTGCACAGACGAAATAACTAATCACTTATCATTTGTACCATTCAAACAATCAATACACTACATGGATCTAATGAAACTTACTCAGATTTCATGGATTGAGAGAACATAACCATAGGATTTCTATTCCAAAAGGGGGGGAGGCAGGAGTAACCAGAGAAACCCTAGGATGTATTTGACACATAAATGCGTATAGATGACTAACCGGTTGTCCGTCATCGTCGGAGCCGTCGCCGAAGTGGTCGTCTGAGTCGTCGCCCGAGTTGTCGCCCGAGTCATCACCGGAGTCGTCGCCGGAGTCGGTGTGGACCTCCGGCTCGCTGTGGAAGCACGACACCGTCGACAACTTCAAGGTGCAGCGAGACCTCATTGGCGGTGATGGCAACCTCTGTCTCCATCTTCACGCCGTGCTCTGGTGCTTGAGCAGCCCCGGTGTTGCCACTCCCTCCGATCGGGCGCTTCGGCGGCATCATCATACACTGACGGCTTTAAGGACTGAGAGCACCGTCGAGGATGCAGGCGGAGAGAGAGGATTGTGTGTGTGGCAAGTATGGGCGGTGAGGCTGCTCGGGCGCGCCATTAATATGGAGTAGTGGGAGAGAGGCGGGCAGCGGTCAAACCGCTGGCTTGCCTCCCGGTGAGCCTGCGCAGCGGACTGCTGGCATGCCTACCGTCATTTCACACAGCTACTCACACGCCTCCCGATGACACTGCACAGCGAGCACGCCTCCCGTCAATTCACACACCTGCACGCATGCCTTCGGTCTGCCTGCGCGGCGGACTGCTTGCATGCGTCCCGTCAACTCACGCCTTCTCGCACGGCACATGGGATGTGTGGCGACACATTTATTGTTTTTCTATTTTGATGATTAATGCTGCCGCTTTATTGCTTAACCGAAGCGTGGCACGTATGCATTGTTGGTCTAACGCCCATGGTTCGAATAAATAATCCATTTGTGATATTGGTTCCCAATTATTAATAATCTCCCATTTGTAAGAAGATAAAAATTACATCAAAACTTGTCTCAAATTTGACAAAAAGGTACAATACCACTGTCTATTGGTGTCGATATGATAACACGATAAGTTTCATGAATTTCAACTAAGTTTTGGATGTACTACTATATTTTAAAAATCAAGATTCTCAATGTTTGAAATTTCTTGCACGGGGAGTAAACATGCACCCAGTGACACACATGTGTTTTTCCAATTCATTTAGGTGCACTGTCACGTGTGCATGTAGCTCAAATTTTATTTTTGCACATTATACCCCTATAAAATCAATCAATGTACCAAAGCGTCTTAATGATCTCTGTTTTTTTTTCAAAATTAAAATGTCCCTCCTTTGGTAACATATGTTCACCGCGGAAAATTTTAACATGCATCATAGTTGTGTGTGTGCATCTGGGGGGGGGGGGGTTGTGTGGTAGTACACTACGAGTCGTGAGCCACCGTGTGGGATTGGCCGTTTTGTGAGGAAGGTGCCACATCAAAGTCGTAAATTCGTTATTTAAAACATTACACAACCCTTTCATACATACATGTTTGGGCCACATGCAGTCGATGGTTGTCCTACACGACACTCACTCGCGTGTGACGCTTTCGGTGGGCCCGCGAGGTCGTCGTCCGTCACTTCGACCTACAGCTGGGAGAGAGGTTAATTTGACCAGCAAGGTCGTTGATTCTTTTTTATTTGTGTTACGGTGGGAGTATATAGTATGAGTCGAAGCGGTGGGAGGGGACCAGCATATATATACTATGTACGCGTCCATGAACACACCTCACTCGGTGTGGGGACTTTTTGGTTTCAGAGGCATGTGCCACATCAAAGTTGTCCATTGGCTATTCAAACATCACACAACACCTCTTTGGGCCACATGCATGTGCAGGCGGTGGTTATCCTAGGACAATCATGTGTGACGCTTCCATTTGTGGGCCCGCGAGGTCATCGTCCATACGCATGCATCACTTTGACCTACATCGGGAGAGGTTAATTAATTTCACCTTCAAGGAGGGTTCTTTTTGGTTTGTATTACGGTAGGAGCATATAGTATGCGTCGAAGAGGGGGAAGGGGACCAGCATATATACTCCGCTTCATGAATTACCTCGCTTTGTGTGGAGACTTGACGGTTTTCGAGGCATGTTCCACATCAAAGTTGTGCATTTTGGCTATTCAAACATCACAACCACAAATACCTCCATACACATGTTTGGCCCACATGCAAAGTGATGGCGGTTGTCCTCTGGCACCCATTCACGCGGTTATCAGCGATATCGTTGCTTTCCATCTGTGGGCCCGCTTGGTCCATCACTACTTTGATTGACAGCGAGAGAGCTTAATTTGAATTAGGAGGGGATAATTTTTTGGTTTATATTACGGTATATAGGTCATGCTCAGGAATGACATGATATAGTTTGAGCACATGCATGTGTACTCATGAATCCCTCCCACCGAGTCGAAGTGGGCTGCGGGGGGAGGGGCAGTGCACCACGACACGTCATGATCTAATCTCGCTCTGTGTGGGGACTGCATGATTTTCGACGCAACGCGCCACATCAATGTTGTGCATGGTATTCAAACAGCATGCACGCATCACCTCTGTACATACATATGCATGCAGTGGTTGTCTTCGAATGGTACTGTCCCTCACGTGGTTATCAGCGGCAAGCCTATATATTCGTGGGCCCGCGTGGACATCCATGATCACTTTGACCGACAACGAGATAGGTTACCATGCATGGTGGATTCTTCTTCTTTGGTTCGTGTTATCGTAGTAGGTCATGGTGAGATTCCAGACCTAAGTTTGAGCGCATACATACATATGCATGCATATGAATCCCCGTTATCGGCTCGAAGTGTGGTGTGACATACATATATACAACACGTCGTCAACTAACCCTCGCTCCATGTGGGGATTTCTGGTTCCAAAGCATGGTGCCACATCAAAGTTTTGTTCCATTGGGTATTCAAACATCAACACTGATCCATACATATGTTTGGGCCACATGCAGGTAGTGGTTCTCTTCGGGCACTAGCTACTTGCATGATTATTGGCGAGCTAGCCCATCTCTGGCATCGCGTGGACGTCCATCACTTTGACCAACAACAAGAGAGAGGTTGTACGGCCAAGGTGAATTCTTCTTGGTCCGTTTTACGATACATCTTGGTGAGATGCCCTCTCCCGCCAACTAAAAGTGTGTGTGTGTGTGTGTGTGTTTGAAGGGGGGCTGCTACTTCGCATTTTGATAGGTGAACCTCCATGTGGTCGGGGATGTTTGGTTAATTTATGAGGCATGTGCTGCATCAAAGTTGTGAATTGGGCATCAAAGTTCGTATGTGGTCTCACCCCATCTCGCACCAGAAGCACACATTTCTGGGCCCGCACACGGTCCACCTTTCACTGGAAATGAAAGGGGGGAGTGGTTTGGCCATGATGGACTCCCATAGCTTTAGTGTTACGGTAGGGTGATATGTTAGACCTAGCGATTTGGGGGCATGCGTTCATAGCTAGGATTCCCCTCCTACTGACATGAGGAGGGGACAAGCAATACCGTGCACTTTGTGAGACATGTGCCACATCAAAGTTGTGCATTTGGTATTTGAACATCAAACCACCATTTTCATTCGTATTTTTGGTCCACATGCAAGTGTGTTCGTGTTCTGACCCTTTCCCGCTTTGTTTTCGCCAAATTTATAAACATTAGACAAGTCGGATGATGCAACAGACATGGTTCACTCACACTACCCGTGTGCCACGCCGATGCCCCTGTCACTCACATCAGCACAGTACATTGGGCTCCACGAGGCTTCCCTCGCAATCTCAAAAATATCTACCCGCCTGTAGGGTTTTCCTGTTTGATAACACACGGTTATTATGGTTCGACCGTGTGTGATGTTTGTTGTTCGCGCTCCCGCCTGCATCCCTCAAAAATATCTGCCCGGCTTGAGGGTTTTTCTGTTTGATAACACACGGTTGTTATCTCGGGACCGTGTGCAATGCATCATCCAAATTTTCAATAGCCTCAGCATTTTACTCCCGCATAGTAAAATTTTCAGTAGCCACGTCATTTCCTCAAACACCCCCCCCTCCCCCCCGCCCTCCACACACACACCCCAAAAACTCCTCGCACGCGCGCGCGCACACACAAACACACCCCACCACAACCACTCCCTCGCTTGAAACCCTAGCAAGGTTGCCTCCACCGCAAGGCCTCCATTGTCAACATCTGCCTGTTTGCCCGTGCAGCTTACCCACCGATCTCCATACCCTAGCCGCCCTGAGTTTCTTAGATGACGCCTACCAAATGCCCCCTTTCCCATAGATCTCCATCCCCATCCCCCACTCCAGAGCGTCACAGCCTAAGCTCGGCTACGCTTCTCGTGGAGCTCGAGGAGCGACTGGCCCAAAAGAGGTGTATCGCGGCCTCTTCGCCCGACGTTGCAGAGGTGGCCGCCGAGGAACCTGATGACCATTAATGGTCGCAGGCTCTTAATCAGCGGGCTAGAGTATGCGGGTATGTCGCGGATGCTGGCTATGACATGAAGGTCATCGACAGCGACAGCCTGACATGGGCTATGTCACAGGTTAAGTGGCCCACCCCAACCCTCGGGTTCAACCGCCATCGATCTCATCCATGGCCCTGCCACTGATCTCCTCTGGCTCGCTGTCAAGAATTTGCCATCCTACATCGCCATTGAGCCCCTTTTGTCATTTTCGAACGACACGTTCTGTGACGCTGGCTTAGGATCCACAGCTGCCAAGTTAGACCTCATTGACGGCGACCACGAGGAGGGCACCCTCTCCGGCTCTTCCAAGGGGAAAGATCCCATCTGCGACACCAGGGAGGGCACCCTACAGCCGTGCTCTTCCAAGGGGAAGGAGCCCATCTGCGACAACATGGAGCGCACCCAGGGTCCTTGCTCTTCCCACGGGAACGAGCCCATCTGTGACAAGTGAGGAAACCCATGATTTCTTTTGTCGTGCCTCTTCACAGGGGGGAACCCATGATTTGTTTTGTCGAGTACCTTTTGTAGTGTAGTGAGAATATGTCCAGTTTTAATTGCTATATTTGGTTGTTTGCAGTATGCCTTGTTTATTTTAGTTGTTCACAATGTACCACTATGAATGACTACATTTGGTTGTTGTTAAGCATGTTGTAGTTAACACGCCTTTTCATTTTTATTTAACAATGACCAATGTTCTTAGACCGGCACAATACCAGTTTGAATGACTATATTTGATTGTTGTTAAATGTTAGGCCTGTTGCAGTTAACACACCTTTCCACTTCTTGTTTTGCTTAACTAGCATGCTTAAACCTGCACACTGAAGCTATCGTTTGGAGTTTATTTTGTCTGCCATAGATATATTTGGTTGATGTCTAGGCTGGTGTGCTTAACATGCCTCTTGATGTACTTACACAGGACAACTTTGGGAACGACTGCTATTTTCCATCAAGGTTAGTTTCATCCCATGGCTTATATATACTCACTGTTCAGGATATCGGTAGGTGGTACCATATAGGCCGGGGGCTGATAAGGGACTAATTGGTGAATCAGACTTTTAACTGAATATATCTGTAACCCTTTTATCGGTAGGTTAACTAGGGCCATATCTAATATATCTGAGGCTACATAGCAACATGCACTATACTAAATGTCTAAATATGCAATCCTAGGCTACATAGCAACAAGGTAGAGTGTTACATTAATGTTTTGATGATGTCTACATATACGTAGAAGAGCAGCAGCAGCAGCAACAACGACAACAACACAACAGTAGTTAATCAGCAGATAATTTGTAAAAATGTAATAAACTCCCTCCGGCTCATAATATAAGATGTTAATTCATCCAATATGTGAGTATATTGGATGTTATAAGATATTATATAATGGGACGGAGGGAGTGTTGTACTACATCATTGTGCAATTGTTGTTTAGCTTCTAATATTAACTTCGTGCTTTTAGGTACATATGTCATTGTAAAGATCCGCGCTTCGACCCTTTCTGCGTATGGGGTAATGAGATATTGATGAACCAGCATCAAGTGAGGAAGCTGATAAAGATTGTTAGTAAAATGGGTCAAAATATGGCAACTAAACTATTTGTTTACACTTTATCCAAGGCAACAGCGAACTGCTGGATGGTAAGTAAGAACTCTACAGCCTTCTTTTTACTGCCCATAATGAGTTGTGTTAGATGACAATGTCTGAATCTTTTTCCTTTGCAGTGGTTCCCAAAGTAGTTTACTCAAGATTACCTCTGAAACTACATGATTGGTGGGCATGCAAAGTTTAAAGTATTTCTACCAGAACATGGTGACTATCTAGATGTGTTCATGAAGACAGTGAAGGATGGGTGGTCGGCCATCACAAGTGGTTGGACTAGAGTCGTGTGTGCCTTATGCATGGAGGAGGGCACAATATGGGCATTCCGCTTCACCTTGTTTAGCAACCAGAATGTATTTCGCCTCTTTCTTTACCATCTTTAATAGTACAAGTATACAACTGTGGTTCATCATTGTTTATTTGGTGCTTATGTAATTCTTGAACATATGTATGTGTGAATCGAACAATGCATTGGTTGTTTGAACCTGACGGATATGAATAAAGCTATAACATACTTTCAAATTCAAATTTGGTACAATTTTAAATAGCAGCAATTAAATTAGGGTGAAATTACCCTCTGCAGGTCATTAAGGCACACATGGTCGGTGAAACATAAACATGTGTGATATACAGCATAATCCGACATGGTTCACAGAGAGGAAACGTGTGCGAGCATGCACACAGTTGCCGTTTGCAAAGCGTGTGTTATGTCAGACAATATCACAAACGGTGCGAGCAAACTAACTATTTGTGATAGTTGCCTTATCGTACATGATTTACAATCATGAACTGTTTTTGATGTGGTACGCATCGTAAATGTTGCACCACAGAATAGCGTGTGCGATAGTTATCATGTATGACACTGTTACGATGGTCCGACGTTTCATAATACTATTCGACACTCGTACGATGATTAGCTAATCTTCTTAATTAGTTATTGCATACGGTTCGGGAAAAGTGAATGTGTGCGATTGTCTGCTTATCATACATGTTCTATATTCATGAACTGTTTGTGATGGGCTGCGCATCGTAAACGTAGCACCACAGAATACCGATTGCGATGGTAATGCTAGCACACACAGGTAGCAAGGGTGGAGCATTTGGGATATTAGATATATCCCAAACAGTTGTGTGAAGAATCGCGTTTGGGATAGGTGTGGGCATCGCATGTGCTTTGTTCTAGAAAACGTGTGCATCATGGCTCCCTATCCCCGACGGTTTCTAGGTGGTGTGGGAAGGACCCCCGTATCGCCCACACTCACTAGGTGACGGTTTAAAATGCAGTCACGGAAAGGGGTTAAAAACAGTTTGTATAGCAACTCGCTATACCAGTAACTTCTCCTAGTTCAAGACAAGATTAGTTTCTTCACATCTCTGCAAAACTCAATCAAGGTTGCTCAAGCAATCATCAAAAAAAGTCTCGTAAACAGAAAAATAATCCATGAATACCTCAACAATCTTTTCACATAAGTCAGAGAATATAGCAGTCATACATCTTTGAAAGGTAGCAGGTACATTACATAAACCAAAAGGCATACATCTATAAGCATAAGTTCCATAAGGACGAGTAAATGTGGTTTTCTCTTGATCTTCTTTAGACACAGGTATTTGAGAAAAACCAGAATATCCATCAAGGAAACAAAAGTGTGTATGCTTAGATAATCTTTCTAACATTTGATCAATAAAAGGCAAGGGGTAATAGTCTTTTCAAGTAGCTTTATTTAATTTCATAAAATCAATTACCATCCTATAACCGGTTACAATTCTTTGTGGGATGAGTTCATTTTTATCAATAGGAACAACGGTAATACCTCCTTTCTTTAGAACACAATGAACATGACTTACCCATCTACTATCAGCTATAGGTTAAATTATATCTGCCTCCAGAAGCTTTAAGATTTTAGTTCTTACCACATCCTTCATCTTAGGATTCAGACAACGTTGATGATCAACGACGGGTTTGGCATCAGGCTCCATATTAATCTTGTGCTGACATGGAGTGGGACTAATGCCCTTAAGATCATCAAGAGTATATCCAACAGTAGCATGGTGCTTCCTCAGAGTTTTAAGTAATCTCTTTTCTTCATACTCTGAAAGGTTAGCATTGATAATAACAAGATATATCTTCTTTTCATCAAGATAAGCATATTTTAGTGTATCGGGTAGTTTCTTTAATTCAAACATAGGATCACTCTTAGGTGGAAGAGGATCTCCAAGAGTTTCAACAGGTAAATTATGTTTAAGGACAGGTGCTTGTTTAAAGAATATCTCATCTATTTCATTCCTTTCATTCATATGCATATCATTCTCATTGTCTAGCAAATATTGTAATAACAGATCAGTAGGAGGTATGGCAATAGAAGCAAGACCAATAATTTCATCTTTACTAGATAATTATTTCTCATGTGGTTGTCTACGAAACTTAGAGAAATTAAACTCATGAGATACAACACCAAACTTAACTCTAACCTTTTCTTTAACACAATCAATTTCAGCATTAACGGTATTCAAGAAATGCCTACCAAATATAATGGGACAAAAATTATATTGTTGTGAACCAAGTACTAAGAAACCAGTAGGGTATTTGATCTTACCACACAAGACTTCAACATCTCGAACAATCCCAAGTGGTGAAATAGTATCTCTATATGCAAGCTTAATAGTAACATCAATGTCCTCAATCTCAGCAGGTGCAATATCATTCATAGTTTCTTGATATAAAGTAAATGGAATAGCACTCACACTAGCACATATGTCACATAAACCATGATAGCAATGATCTCCAATTATAACAGAAACAACAGGCATGCCAACTACTGGCTTATTCTTATCTAACATATCTTGTTCATTTCTAGTGGGTTTAACAATTCCAGTAGCCTCATCACAGAAGTAAATAACATGCCCATCGATATTTTCAACCAATAAATTCTTAACCATTGCAATATTAGGTTCCACACTTATTTGTTTAGAGGCTCTAGGTGTTTTGATATTACATTTATTAACCACAGTTGTATCTTTAGCATGTTCCTTAATCCTAACAGGGAAAGTAGGTTTCTAATATAAGTTGTAGGCACAACTGGATCAACATTATAAATGATTGTTTCATCCTTAGCTATAACAGGTTCCTCTAACATTTCTTCAATAGGTGTGTGAAATTTAAACCACTTCTCCTTTTGGAGATCAACATGATTAGCAAATGATTCACAAGAGGAAGCTACTATCTCAGAGTCAAGTCCATATTTAGCACGAAACTTATGAAAAGCATCAGTTTCCATAAAAGATTTAACACAATCAAACTAAAGTTTTATATCTGACTCTTTACCTTTGTCGAATTACCAATCTTCAAAGTTGCATTTAATTCTTTCCAGAAGACCCCATTTGAATTCAGTAGTTTTCTTCATAAAGGAACCAATAGAAGAAGTATCAAGCATGTATCGATCATTATGAGAAAGCCGAGCATAATAGTTTTGTATAATTATTTCTCTTGAGAGCTCAGGATTCGGGCATGTGTGCATCATATATTTAAGCTTCCCCCAAGCTTGAGCGATACTTTCTTCTTCACGAGGCCAATATATATATATATATATATATATATATATATATATATATATATATATATATATATATATATATATATATATATATATATATATATATATAATTCCGATCACGATGAACCAAATGCATAGGATAGAACTACTGGTGAAATTCCAATTTCAATTGGTTCTAATCCCATGTTCCAATATCATTCAATAGCCTATACCATGGAAGTGCCTTTCCCTCCAAAGATAAAGGGAATACCTTCTTCTTAACTGCATCCTCTGATAAACCTGCAAGCTTAAACAATCCACAAATTTCATCCACATAGATTAAGTGCATATCAGGATGTACTGTTCAATCTCCTACATAAGGATTAGCTAGCAGTTTCTCTAACATATCCGAAGGAATCTCATAATAAATATTTTCAGTAGGTTGAGGGGCAACTCTTATTGCCTCCGGTTGAGGTGAAGATACCCTGAACAAACTCCTCAAAGGATTATTTTCCATAGTGACAAGTGAAAGTAAATTTCAGCACGTAATATAAATGTTTCCTTACCAAATTCCACATACCAAAGGCACTTCACTCCCTGGCAACGGTGCGAGAAAAGAGTATTGATGACCCACATGTATAGGGGATCAATAGTAGTCCTTTCGATAAGCAAGAGTGTCGAACCCAACGAGGAGCAGAAGGTAATGATAAGCGGTTTTCAGCAAGGTATTCTCTGCAAGTACTGAAAGTAACGGTAACAGATAGTTTGCTAGCAAGATAATTCATAACAAGTAGCAATAGTAACAAAGGTGCATCAAGGTGGCACAATCCCTTTTATAGCAAAGGACAAGCCAGAAAGTTCTCTTATATAAAGCAGAGTGCTCTCGAGGACACATGGGAATTGTCGTCTAGTCACGTTCATCATATTTAGTTGATTCACCTTCGTTACTTTGATATTTGATATGTGGATGGACCGGTGGTTGTAGGATTCAGGGCTCCGCAGACACAAGAAGGTTTGAACTCAGGGGCGTGAATGAAGGATCTCGCTCTCCAACAATGCTAGCTCGCCATGCCCATGACCTAATCTTGACGAGTACGCTGGATCGTGCGGAAGGGAACAACACAGAGATTTACCCAGGTTCGGGCCACCTTGCGGTGTAAAAACCTACTCTTGCTTTTGGTGGATTGGCCTCATGAAGAGGTAGAGGATGAACTAGTACAGTTGATGAGCTGCCTCATGAGGGCTTGAGTGGTCAGGGTCGATTGGTGAAGGGTCCCCTTCTACGGTGATGGCTAGCCTATATTTATAGTGGCCTTGATCCTCTTCCCTCATAGCTTAGGTGGGAAGGGATTCCACAACGGCCAATTTTGAAGCGGGGCAAGGAGTACATCTTATCCTGATGAAAGGTGGTTTTCGCCTGCAAAGCTTCTGGTCATGACGCAGCGGTGGGCTCGGCGATGACATCCGTCCTGCCAAGCTCGTGGCCTTGGTCTCGTTGCACTGGAAAGGAAAGCTTTGGGGCCTTTCTCAGGAACCTGCGCCTGCCCTTGCTCCCTTAGCACCAAAGAGGAAATTGTCCCCCCTGCGCCCGCTGGCACCCGCTTGGCCTTGGTCATCATGGCTCACATCATCATAGCCTAGTGAGGCTGGGTACCTGCATAGAAGTCTCCGCCCCTCGGGAGGCAGATTGGGGAGGCCGCTCCTCTAGAGGTCTTGGTGTCGTTTGCATCGCGAGGCTTGGGTCCTCAAGAGGGTCTTGCCTTGGAGTTGTTGTAGCTGGGCCATACAAGGCCGTCGATGGGCCCACGCACTAGGCCGCAGGCAGGCAGATCTGGGTACCCTCGATCCCAGAACGCTGACAGTATCCCCCGGGCCCAAGGCGCGCTCGAGCTAGCTTCGAGGCGAAGCCAAGGGGCAAGGGCGAAGCCACGCGGGCCCCAATCGCCTGTGGGCCAGGCTTGACGCGTGGCGCACAATGACACGCGGGCACCTCCACTTCCCCACGCCACCTCAGCAACCGCCCTTGCTGACAAAAAGTCTGGCGCGCGCCACGGAACCATCATTGCCCCGCTGCGTGCTCCCCTTCTGCTCCTCCCCCTTTTGCTAGCTTGCACCTTCTTCGCCGGGTCTCACGCCTGCTTCGATCCGTCTCGCCGCCATGGCTCCCAAGAGGAAGAGGGGCACGGCCCCGATGGTGGCGGAGCCCCAGGCGGGGCTGGAGCCCGCGCTAGGCCGGTCCACCATGCTCAATTGCGAGGGGCTGGCCAAGGTCCGGCATGTGATCACATCTCACTCCAACGAGTGGCAGGCGACAAAGATCTAGCCCGCCTCCTAGTCTTTAGCCAATCTGGAGGCCACCAACATCCCTCTTCATCTTCATGCCCTCTTCTCTGGCCTGCTGCCGCCGTTTTTGGATTTCTTCAATGCCGTGCTCACACACTACCAAGTCCATGCGCTGCATCTCGACCCTGGGTCCATCGTTCTCCTCTCCGCCTTTGCGTTCTTGTGTGAAGCCTTCATGGGCGTCGCCCCATCTATGGCTCTGCTCCGCCACTTCTTCTCCCTTTAGATATTCGCCGGTGGGCAACGCTCGGGGTGCGTGTCACTTTGAGCGGCGGACATGACTGCGGGCATGGGCATTGACATCGTGCTCCACCCGGACGCGGAGGGATTCTGTAAGCAATGGGTGTACATCGACGCCACCGCATACAACCCCATGCTGCAGATTCCGGCGGCCCCCGTGGAGCCGAGCTCTGGTTGGGAGCATGTGAAGCTTGTTGACCCGTGGCTCGCACGAGTTATGGCCAGGCTGGCTGACCTAAGGAAGGCAGGCGTGACGATGGCGATGGTGGTGAGGGAGTTCGTCCGGCGGCGCATCGCTCCACTCCAGCACCATTCCTGCCCCATGTGGGCCTTCACCGGCCCCGTGGACTCCATGAGGCTTCAGGAGCCTTCCCTTCCTTCCAGCACGCTGTGCGAGGTGCTCCGCCTCATGACCGGTAGGGAATCCGCCGCGCTTCCTTCCGGAGGGCTCCCCTTGTACAATTACCCGAACGGGGGACCCTTCGCCAAGAAGATGCCTCGCTTCGACAAGTGGGGGCTGCTCCCCAAGGACCATGCGGGGCCTCACGACAACCCCCTCCTGGTGGCCCCAGGACCTGGGGGTCCTGAGGGCTGTGCCCCTCGAGCAGCTGCGGGGGAGCGCTCTGAGCCACGCATCCCTCAAGTGTCCACCTTTGCCCCTCCAAGCTACGGAGGAGACGCTTCACCCAGAGACACGACCGCCGCCACTCCTGCGGGAGGCCGCGCGCCAGACTCCAGCGTGTTGTCTTCCGGTCCCTGCGCATCCCAGAGGGGGAAGGAGCCCGGAGGCCGCCACGGCCCTGCCCCGAGGGCCCTGAAGAAGAGGAAATGGATCGCCGCGGATGAGTAAGCACCCGGCCTCCCTTGATTTCCATATGGTGTGCTTCTCTGAACTCTTGCTCCTCAGGTCCTCTCCTGGTGAAGGAAGGAGCGAGCCTCCGCCTCCGCCCCCCGAGGGCGCTGGCCCTGTAGCGACCTCCACTACTAGAGAAAACCTTATACACAGAACCTTAGCAGTAGCGCTAGATAAAATGAGGTGTTGTTGCTACTTAGCAGTAGCGCGTGTCAGTAGAAGGCGCTACTGCTGTCGACATAGCAGTAGCGCGGCAGGAAAAAAAAGCGCTACTACTAAAATTGCCCCACCGTTGCCGCCAGGCTAGGTTTAGTAGTAGCACCCCTCAAATAACCACACTACTGCTAACTGAATAGTAGTAGCGCGCTTTTTGGGTAGGGCGCTATGGCTAAGTTTGAACCTGGCCACATGGCGGGCCCCACTTAGTAGTAGCGCTTCACCCAGGGGCGCGCCACTGCTACCACTTTAGCAGCAGCGTGTTTTGCACCCAGCGCTACTGCTAAACCGCAGCCACCACCTTTTCCCTCCCCCCTCCCCCTCCCCCATCCTATCTTCCTTCACTTTCCTCTAGCTCCCACCTCCTCTCACCCTCACTTTGCTTCTTCCTCACTACTTCTCCCCCCATTACTCTCTTTCTTCTACCTCTCTTTCTCTCTCTTTATTGCTCCTAGCTAACTATACCACCTCCATTAATGCATCTCCTTTCTCTTTTTCCTTCCCCCTCCACTAGTTGAACTCATCTCCTTCCCCAACTAGCTAGGTAGTTCTAGCATTTAGTGAAGTGACCTATGTACCTCCCTAACTAGATCTAGCCATGTCAAGATGTAAGCTTTGTCCACTTTTGATCATTCCCTAGGTGTGTGGCGACACCGATCGACATCATCATCACCGTGCTCGATCTCGAGATAGGTGACTAAAAATTTGTGCTTTTGCAAGAATGGAAATATGTGTATGTGTGCAATATGACATAATCGGGCGATATGATGGGAATTGTGTGTGTGGCATGAGTTGCCGCCGAATTGTGCTTGAGTTGACTATGTTTTGCCGAAATGTCGATTTATTTCTGTTTCGACGAATTTGGGGCAAACTCTATATGTCCTATTTTTAGGGAAGGTCATGCCGAATTTTTGTATGACTTTGATGCATGCATGCATTTTTATAATCAATTTGTTTATTATTACCGTGCAGGCTTTCATGATGGTCAGTGGAACGATGGTGGAAAGGTGGTTGCAGTCGGCGGTGCAGGACATGAATGAAAATAACCGGACAGAGATTTTATGTCCTTGTCAAAGATGCAAAGGAGGAGTTTAGTTCGACCCCTATGAGGATGGTCATGTGATGGCGCGCCTGCTCATGACTGGTTTCATGGATGACTATACTCAGTGGATAATTGAAGATGATGATGATAAGGAGGAGGACGCCGACGGGTAGGCAATGATGACACGGGGCACGATGAAGAGATGACCGATAATGGCGGCGGAGAAGGGACCAGACATGGCGGCGGGGAAGAGGCCGGACATGGCGGCGGAGAAGAGGTCGGACATGGCGGCAGAGAAAACATGGACTCCACACCACAGACTTCGTCGCTACTAAGTCAATCGTGCGGGACCCTCATGTTCAAGAACTGCTTCGCAAGGAGACAAATACTGACAGAGCTGCTTCTAGAGAGGAGGCCAAGCTGCAGCAACTGGTGGTAGACTCGAACACTCCGTTTTATGAAGGTTGCAATCCTGAGGTGACCTGCTTGAGTTTCACGCTCGAACTTATGAAGACGAAGGCTAAAAACAAATGGACCGACACTAGCCTCGATGAGCTTCTCAAGTACCTAAAGGATGTTCTTCCCGCGGGGAATCTATGTCCTACTAGTGTGGATGAGGCCAAGAAGACCGTGTGCCCTCTTGATCTGCCGCACGTTAGATACCATGCATGCATCAACGATTGCACAATTTATCGGAAGGAGCACGCGGAAAAAACTAGCTGTCCGGTGTGCAATGCTTCTTGATACAAGAAGGTCGGGAACAAATCTCCCCAGAAAGTTGTATGGTACTTACCAATCACCCCCCGTCTGTAACATTATTTTGTAGATTCCAAGGAAGCCAAGCTCACGCGTTGGCACGCAGAGAGGACAAAGCCTGACGATGGAGATGATCCGAAGCTGAGACACCTCATGGATGGAAGCAAGTGGAGAGCATTCAATGGTGAATATCGATATTTTGCATGTGATGCAAGGAACATCATGCTTGGCGCATGTATCGATGGCATGAATCCGTTTGGCAACCAGAACACCAACCATAGCACATGGCCCGTGTTTGTATGGATGTACAACATCCCCCCTGGTTGTGCATGAAGTCAAAGTACATACACATGAGCATGCTGATTCAAGGGCCGAAACAACTGGGAAATAATATTAATCTGTATCTATGGCTATTTCAAGAGGAGTTAGACAAGTTATGGAAAACACCGGCCAAGACATGGGACGCCAGTAAAGGCGAGTATTTCAATATGAGAGCCACGCTGATCACGACGTTGCACGGCTATCTCAGTTACGGATATGTCGCAGGCCAGGTGTGCCATGGATATTGCGGATGCATGCGTTGCATGGATGATACGACGTCTCAATAGCTAACGTCAACAAAGAAGGCGGGTCTCGGAACATCATGTACATGCGGCATCGAAGATGGCTCGAGAAGGACGACCCGTGGAGAAACCGTGGAGATCTATTCAATGGTGAGGCTGAGCATCGAGGACCTCCACGTAAGCAGAGAGGCACCAAAATCAATGAGCTGTTGAAAAACTGGGAACTGTGCCCCATGTCGGGAAAGACGATGAAAAAGTCACCGGAGCCGCTGCTGATGGTATGGGAGACGAGGTCTGTTTTTCGGGACTTGGAGTACTGGCACAAACTCGACATGCCTCATTGCCTTGATCAAATGCATATCTGTAAGAATGTCCTTGAGAGCTTGCTTGCGACACTGATGAACATGCCAGATAAGATCAAGGATGGGCCGAAGGCAAGAAAAGACTTGCAAGATTTGAAAATCAGGGCAGATCTGCACATGCCGCCCCGTAAAAAGTCAGAGTAGACAGAGCGAAGACAGAGGCAAGGGAGAAGAAGGGCAAAAAAGTAAAGGAAGAGGATTATTGCCCCCCTTCTTGCTTCACCTTATGTCCAGCTGAGATCAATCAATTCTTCAAGTGCCTTACCGGAATGAAAGTTAGTTCCGGTTATTGTGGGAAGATAAGCAGATTTCTAGACACGAAGAAGAAAAGGTTCAGCGAGATGAAGTCCCATGATTGTCATGTGATGATGACGCAGATACTACCTGTTGCCCTTAGAGGGATAATGGACAAGCATGTCCGTGACACGCTTATTGGTCTCTGCAACTTTTTTGATGTCATCTCTCGAAAATTGATTAGTGTGAAGCAGCTCCGAAGGCTACAGGAAGAGATCATTGTGATACTGAATGAGCTTGAGATGTACTTCCCGCCAGCTTTCTTTGACGTCATGGTGCATCTGTGTGTCCATATTGTGGACGAAATAGTAGACCTGGGGCCGTCATTCCTGCACAACATGATGCCGTTCGAGAGGATGAATGGGGTCATCAAAGGATTCGTTCGTAACATGTCCCGTCCAGATGGAAGCACCGTCCAGGGCTATCTCACACAAGAGTACATTTCTTTGTACGAGAATTATCTATATGGCGGAGACCGGCCTGGTGTTGGTTTGCCCGTTAAGAAGCACCTTGGGAGGCTCGAAGGAGAAGGTCATTCCAACGGTCGCAGGGAACTACAAGTGGCCTACTCGGATCGACGCAATGACTTTGACAGAGCAAACTTAGTAGTGCTACAACACCTAGACGAGGTAGATCCTTTCATGACACTGCACAAAGAAACCATCGCAAAGAAGTATTGAAACCGGGGGCTATGCAGGACGGACGCCAAAGTTACTAGAGAGCACAACTACACTTTCCTGCATTGGTTCAAAGAGCATATTCTTGCTAATCCCCCGGAAGAGGGCTCTAAGGATGGATTGCTCATATACGCCTTAGCACATGGCCCCTCGGCCAACCTCGCGACGTATGAGGCATACGATATCAATGGATACACGTTCTACACGGTGGCCAAAGATATGAACAGTGATTTTCAGAACTTAGGGGTGACGATGGAATGCATGACCGGCAGCGACAACGGCGCAACTGAGAGATTCTATGGAAGGGTTGAGGAGATCTGGGAGCTTGACTACTCTAGACTGCACAGCACGATGATGTTCCATGTCAGATGGGCTAAGAATGTCAAAAGAGAAAACCGGTATTTCACTACCATGTTTATACCTGACGCCAAGAGCGCTACTGTGAATGCCATTGCAAAAAAAGAGCCATGGGTCACTGGTACGGCGAGGTGCTATACAAACGGTTTTTAACCCCTTTCCGCGACGGCATTTCGAACCGTCGCCAAGTGTGTGACAGCGATAGGGGGGGGTCCTTCCGACACGACCCAGAAACCGTCGGGGATAGGCCCTCCTGGCACACACGCTCGGCAAAATGAGGTCGTGTGCGACGGGCGAGCGATCAAATACGGTTATACATATAGTTGTGCTAAAAAATACAATTATACAGCCCAAATCGTTTCCAGTCGTAAGTACATCCCACATGGTTAGTTCCGGCCAAACGCTTTCGTTTGTATGTACACTCCACACAGTCAATCCAAGGAATACGTTTCCGTTAGTATGTACATCCCACACATTTAATCCAAGAAGTACGTTGACGTTCGTATATACATCCCACACAGTCACTCCAAGGAAAATGTTTCCATTCGCAGGTACATCACACACAATTTTCCCCATTAAATCATTTGTGATAGCGTTGCCATTGGACACGATATTAAAAAAATTATCGTTTGTGTTATTGAATGCATCACACATGGTGCGTAGAAGAAACTATGTGGCAAAGGTTGTCCATCACACACACTTTTTATGTGGTAAACTGTCATGGGAAACAACGGCCACCTATGGGTCCAAGGGCCCCTTTTGGTTTGGCAGGGGGACTGAGCACATTGCACAAAGAGTGGAGGAGCGCAGCGTAGCGCGACAGAGATCACACGGGCAGTTTTACCTAGGTCCGGGCCGCCGCGAGGCGTAAAACCCTACTCCTGCTTTGGTGGATTGATGGTGGATGGGGTGGAAACGCAGCGCTCTTGCCTGGCAGGGTTTCCTTGGGGCGAGAGCGGCTACGCGCGTATGAGTGTACAGGGGTCCGAATCCTTTCTATGGTTGCCACGGTCCTCCTTTTATAGATTAAGGGGTCACCACAGTGGCAAATCAGTCATTGTGTACTGATTAGATAGCGAAGAGTGCTATCATATCTACTCCGCAGACAAAGCAGTACGCATTAAATGCGCCACTCAATGTCACATCATGGCCTGCCCGACACTCCTTGCCGAGCTGTTAGGCCACCTTCTCTCCTGTCTGCATGACACGTCGCAGGACGAGTGTCATTTGGAGGTGATTCCTGTAGAAAATGGCCGCCATGTGGCAAAAGGCAGCCACTTAGTCATCTTGGGGCTTGACACCGCACCGATCGGTGACTTGCATCACTGTGAGGTGGGGCGGTGAAGCCTTGGCGGGGTGTTTTGCCTTCGTATGCCTCGGCAGGCCTGCCGGGGTGGTCTTGAGGCTTGCTTCTGGGGCAACCTTGACCTGGCGAGGCTCTCCTGCCTGGCAAGGGAGGTTTTCCCTTAGCGGTGTCTTGCTTCTTGGCTTGACTTGGTCTTCTCAACTTGCCCTTTGATTCCTCAAAGAGCCTATCTCTTCATCTTGGCCTTGTCTTGGATGTTGCAATATTGATCTTAGGCCTGTGCACGGTCTCGGCAACAGACCCAGGGTGTGTTGCACCGACAGGAGCCCCCGGGCCTGGCCCGAACGCGCTGCCAGGCGTCGTCGGGATAGGCCCTAACTTGTGCACAGGCGAGGGGGAATAGCTGCTCGCCCTTTTAGATCTTCTTTGCTTCTTCATTAATCTGAGCTCGGATCAGCTTCCGGTTCTTCTGCCTGTCGTGTAACGCCAATTGCAGTAATGGAGATAATGGGCCACGATGCATGGAGTTACCCACGTCCCTTGTCCACGAGGCGGTAACTGCCACCTCACTATCCTCCCCCGCTCCAGGTGCTTCTGCCACGTGTATTGCATGCATTGCGCAAGGTTGGTGGTGGATGCGGAGGGTGCGGGAATGAGTGCCATGGCAGAAAGCTAGGGATCGTGGTTGGCGCAGGGGGTCGGCCTTGTTTCTTCGAGCTGTTGATGGTGAGGAGGTGCCGGATTAGCCGAGTGGGGCGGCCACTTCCATGAAGAAAATCCAGCCCCCTGCCACGCCCGCCTACAAGAAGGGGGTGTGGTGTGAGAAGTTCCTCCACACCTCCTTCCTTCTTCATTTCTATAGTTGCCCACATTTGCCATGGCGAGAGGTCGGGGGTCCGGTCCTCCCCAAGTGGCGACGAGAACTTCTGCTCGACAGTGTCTCCCTTCTCCCTCTGAAGATGCAGGGATGGAGCCCGCGACAATGGGAGGTGGGAGAGGACGAGGTCGAGGCCGTCGTGGCGCACGGGGCCGAGGGGGACGGGGTGGCGCTCTGATTGCGCCCCCACCGGCCGACCCTCCCCCGATGGAAGGCCATGTTGGAGACCAGCCTCTTGAGTTCGTCATCAGGCTGTATAAGCCTCCGCGCGGCCACCTCTGTCTCCCCACCCCATTCGGAAGGGCGATGGAGCTCGATCAGCCGTGTGCGTTGAAACTACACATGTGGGGCTGCGAGAATGGCAGCATACGGGTGGATGTGGATTTCCCCGCCCCTCATGTTATGTATCTTCGTCGTGGCTGGAATACCTTTGCCTGCGCCCATAGCCTGTCGGAAGGGCACACCCTCCAATTTAAGTTAATGGAGGCCGATTCCCTTTCCGTCAAGGTTTTTGGGAGCTTGGGTGCTTGTTTAGGGTGTTGCGCGGAGAGCTCGACCAACGACGAAAGCTCCTCCTCGAGTGATAGAGACGAGGAGGACAGTGATGGCGACGGCATCGGTCGGTAGGGCGACGACTCTGACTCAGGCTGAGCACCAGCCGCACCATCATCGTCAGGCGGCGGCACCATCATTTGCACCTGCATCTCCTCCCGGCAAGGTGATTTGCCGGGGAGTTGGATGCAGGGGTGGGGGTGGCGCTCCTGGCTCCTCCAGCAGCCTTCCAGCTGGGCTCCGGCAGGCTTCCCCGTGGGCTGCAGCTTCGTTCGCCCTGCCGCATCCTGCTGGCCCTGGTGGTGGCGGTTGACGGGTTGTCTCCGCCGATATCTTCACCATCGCCTTCGCCCGCGCCCTCCCGTTCTCGCCAGGCTCTTCGTTAGGAGACCCGACGAGGCTGGGCTGGGCTTCCGCCCAGGTGCTCCTTTTGCCCTCTTCTCCTCCTGCCTCTGTGCCTAGAAGGAGAGGGGCAAGAAAGGGCATCACGGGGCACTTATCTTTTTTCAATCTAAAATATATAGGCACTTACCAAACTTTAGTTCAAAATATATAATCTCTTTTATCCATGTTTGTGTTCTGTAAGGTCTGTACTTGTTGATCAGCATATTAATGAAAAAGATAAACCTTGCCAGGCACTTGTGCATGTAACAAGTCCATGCAGAGGGAGAATGCCTCTTTACGCTCAAGTAAACAAGTTTTTCCTGTTAGGCTATCCTGCCGGTACCCTCAAGTTGCTGCCGCAGGGCCGGGCCTGCCGGGCACAAATCATGAAGAGGGACCAGCCCCCCGCCAACTTTCTCGCCAAAGGCCACTACAACCTCCCTGACTGAAGCAATGTTCGAGTCAAGGGACGGGAGCACCTAAGTCTTGAAAAGCGGCGAGGTTTTCCTATGAACAAGCTTTACTTACAGAACTCGTATGGATAAGAGAGAGAACTTATCTGTTTGGGCTTGCTGGGGATCGCGATGTAGGCTTGTCTTCTCTTCTCCTTTTTCGGGACCGAAACTACGGTAGAAGCCTGCAGTATGATGTAGGTGAAAATGATGCCTCATGCGATCTTATCTACATGAACATGCACTGCTCATGATATGCTTATGCATGCATGCAATTTGTTGGGGGCTCCCCAGTGCTTCATTTATTTCTCTATTGCTGAGGGTCTGCGCCTAGCTTTGTACAAGGGGTTACATGCAATAGAGGCAAGGCCTGTACAAAAGGGTGGCTGCCGAGCAGGGCCCGACAGCCGCGCCTTACGGGCAAAACTTGCGGAGATGCTCAATGTTCCATGAGTTTTGCAACTGAATGCCATCTCCGGTCTCCAGACGGACTGCGCCAGGTCTGGTGACTCGTACTACCCGGTAAGGGCCTTCCCACTTTGGCGTCAACTTGTTTGCACCCTTGGAGGACTGAACGCGCCTAAGGACAAGGTCGCCTTCTTCAAAACACCGGGCACGAACCCTGCGGCTGTGATAGGGACGCAGGGCTTGCTGATAGCGTGCGGCCCGCGTAGCAGCCCGGAGACGGCTCTCCTCGAGTAGCACAGCGTCGTCATGCCGGTTCTGATCTTGCTCTACTTCATCGTAGGCAAGCACTCGAGGTGACCTGTAAATGAGTTCCGTGGGGATAAGTGCTTCGGCCCCATAGACTAGGGAGAAGGGAGTCTGCCCGGTAGCTCGATTTGGTGTCGTTCTGAGGGATTCTGGCAGCTCATCGATCCACCGCCTGCCGCACTTCTGCAGCCTATCGAAAGTTCTCGTCTTGAGTCCTCACAACACTTCAGTGTTCGCCCTCTCAGCTTGCCCGTTGCTCCTTGGATGGGCCACAGAGGCGATCAAGATTTTTCTTCCGAGGGCATGAACGTATTGCATGAAGGCGCTACTCGTGAACTGGGTGCCGTTGTCAGTGATCCTTTCAAGAACTTGATAGCTGACTGAGCAGTCACCTTTCTCACGGGCTCTACTTCCGCCCACTTTGTAAACTTGTTGATTGCAACAAACAAGAATTCAAAGCCCCCGGCAGCACGGGGGAAAGGGCCGAGGATATCGAGCCCCCAGACCGAAAACGGCCATGGCAAAGGGATTGTCTAAAGAGCTTGGGCAGGCAGGTGGATGTTCTTGGAATGGAACTGGCAGGCTTCACACTTGGTGACAAATTCGACCGCATCTTGGAGGGTTGTGGGCCAGTACAATCCTTGCCAGAAAGCTTTCCCAGCCAACGCCCTTGATCCAATGTGGGAGCCGCACATACCATTGTGTATCTCCGCCAGCAGTTCCTTTCCTCCTTCCCGGCAAATGCACTTCAATTTCACATTGTTGGGCCTCCTTCTGTACAGCATGTCATCAACGAACTGATACATACTGGCCCTCCGGGCTACTCTTTCAGCTTCTTCTTGCTCTTCGGGAAGTTCTCCAGTTTGGAGGAAATGGACTATGTGCCATGCCCAAGGTGGAGCCTGTGGCTTGTCAACGAGGACTAACGGCACCTCCCCATCCGTGAGAGTGCAATCCTTGACCACGGGGACCGGTGGCCTGGTGGGAGGATGCAGCTCAGCGACCGAAGGGGAGTTGTGCCCGACAAGCTTTCTGCAGGTATCCTCGAGAGGCTCTACCGGGAGAGGCCTGCCGGAGTCCAGTTTTCTCCTCTTGCTGGCCATTGTTGCCGGGGATATGGAGGGCTGAGTCAGATGGAGAACAAAAGTTCCTGGTTCCACAGGGAGCTTCTGCGCAGCGCACTTTGACAGATGATCAGCGATGCTGTTTTCCGCACGGGGTACGTGCTCTGTTTGCAATCCGTTAAAGCGCTCCTCCATCTTTCTCACTTCCTCAATGTATGCCTCCATCAATGGACTTTGGTAATCCTTGTTGACTTGTCTCACCACAAGTTGTGAATCTCCGCGGATGACCAACTTCTTGATCCCTAGTTCTGTTGCAATTCTGAGCCCGGCAAGGAGCCCTTCATACTCTGTTGTATTGTTGGTAGCTTCCTCCCGGGGAAAATGCATCTGGACGACGTACTTCAGGTGCTCTCCAGTGGGAGCAATGAGAAGCACGCCAGCCCCTACACCTTGTAGGGAGAAGGCACCATCAAAATACATGATCCATTCTTGGGGCGCTTCCTTGCCGGGGATAACTATCTCCAATACCTCTTCATTAGGAGTTGGTGTCCATTCTGCAATAAACTCTGCCAATGCTCTGCTCTAAATGGTTGATGTGCTCTCAAACTTCAAACCAAAGCTGGATAACTCCAAAGCCCACTCCACTATCCTGCCGGTAGCCTCAGGGTTTCGGAGTATCCGTGGCAAAGAGAAACAGGTGACAATTGTGATCTCATGGGCTTGGAAGTAGTGGCGCAGTTTCCTTGAGGCCATGACGAGGCCAAAGATCAATTTTTGCATGCCAGAGTACCTAGATCTAGCCCCCTGCAACAGGGAGCTGACGAAGTATACTGGGCGCTGCACCACTTTCTTCTTTGTCGTGACCAGAGAACTGCTTCTGCTACTTTGCTCTTCTCTTCCTTGATCTGCATCTGACCTTGCCGGGGTGTGTTCGCTTTCCTCCCCGGAATGGACACCAGCTGTGTCTCCTTCTCCATCTACTTCCCTCTGCGCCACTAGTGCTGCACTGACCACCTGATTAGTTGCCGCCAAGTATAGCAGCAACGGCTCTTGAGGTTTTGGAGCAACCAAAGTGGGCACAGAGGAAAGGTAGTCCTTCAAATCTTGTAGTGCGTTGTCTGCCTCGGGGGTCCACTCCATGGGCCCTGCCTTTTTCAAAACCTTGAAGAACGGCAAGGCACGCTCGGCAGACTTGGAAATGAATCTGCTAAGCGCGGTAACACATCCAGTCAAGCGCCTCACGTCCTTGACTGTCTTGGGTGCTTGAATCTGCTCGATAGCCTTGATCTTGTTGGGGTTGGCCTCTATCCCCCGGTGGGACACAAAGAAGCCAAGTAGCTTGCCGAAAGGAACGCCAAACACACACTTCTCTGGATTTAGCTTCAAGTTGATCTTGTGCAGATTAGCGAACGTCTCTTCCAAATCCTGAATGAGGATTGATCTATCCTTAGTTTTGACCACAATATCATCCATGTAGGCCTTAACATTCCTGTGCAACTGTGACTCAAAACCAACCTTAACTGCTCTTGCGAAAGTAGACCCGGCGCTCTTCAACCCGAAAGGCATCCGCACGAAGCAGTATGTGCCACATGGGGTGATGAACGCGGTCTTCTCTTCGTCTTCCTTGGACATGAAGATATGATGATATCCAGAGTAGGCATCCAGGAAGGAAAGCAGGTCGCACCCGGAGGTGGAATCCACAATCTGGTCGATGCGCGGCAAGGGAAATGGGTCCTTCGGGCATGCCTTGTTCAGATCCGTAAAATCTATGCACAGCCTCCACTTCCCATTGGCCTTGCGTACCACCACAGGATTTGCTAACCATGTTGGATGCAACACTCCTCTAACCAGACCAGCTGCCTCAAGTTTCTTGATCTCCTTGGTTATAAACTGCTGCCACTCCAAAGCTTGCTTCCGGACCTTCTGCTTGACGGGTCGGGCATGTGGGTAGATAGCAAGGTGGTGCTATATTACCTCCCTGGGAACACCGGGGATGTGAGATGGTTGCTAGGCAAACACATCGACATTCGCCCGCAGGAAGGCAACGAGCATGCTTTCCTATTTGTCATCGAGGGTGGCGCTGTTGGTGAAAGTACCACCAGCGCCAGCCAGCCCTGCCGGAACCTGTTTCACAGTGGGTGCAGAGGCCTTGGATCTCTTGCTATTGGAACTCTCCGGCGAGTCAACAACAGGCGCAGCATACCCCGAAGAGGTACGCTTCCCAGATTTGTTGCCGGCGTCCCTGTTAGCCTTCTTCTTTCCATCACTTTCCTTGGTGGGGATTGCAGCTTCAGTGGCCTCTACCGCGACTGCATCCTGGTACATCTTGTCCATGCAAATAATTGCGTCCTTCTCGTCTGATGGAATGGAAATGACGCCCGCCGGCCCTGGCATCTTCAAGGTATTGTAGGCATAGTGGGATGCCGCCATGAACCTGGGCAAAGCTGGGCGACCAAGGATTCCATTGTATGGCAGGGGGAGGTCAACCACATCAAACACTATCTTCTCAGTCTGGTAGTTCAACTCTCCCCCAAATGTCACCGGTAACGTGATTTTTCCTTTAGGACGACTCCTGCCGGGGTTGATTCCTTGAAACGTACCGGTAACCTTGAGCTCTTCTTCTGCTATCTAGAGTTTGCTGATGACTTTTGAAGAAATTAGATTCAACCCGGCCCCGCCGTCAACCAGCATCTTTGTAACTTTGAGGTTGCAGATTATTGGTGATACCAACAACAGCAAGCACCCTACCGCGGTAGTGCGGTCAGGGTGGTCCTCTTCATCGAAGATGATGGGCGTGCGGGACCACTTGAGAGGCCCTCGATAGTCTGTCGCTGGCTCCATGGCATTGACTTCACGCGCCCACCATTTAAGTTGGCGGTGAGAGGAGTGCAAAGATGCACCCCCGTCAATGCACAGGGCGTCAATGGCTTTCTGGAATTCCTGCTCGGTGGTTTCCTCTTCATCTCCTCCATCACTCTCATTGTTGCAATCCTCCTTTGCACGGCCTCTGGCGGGTTTCCCTTGATTCTGAGGAGCCTTTCTGGGCAGCTTGCTCCACCACCCCAGCCCTTTCCGCCAGCGCCATTCTGACCTTTATCTTTATCTTGCTTCTCATATTCAGCCCTCTGCTTCTTGACAAGCTGGTCAACCTGATGACACTCCTGGAGATCGTGGACCTTGGTCCGATGGATCTTGCAACACGGGCCATCGCCTTTCCTAGCCTTCTCGGCAGTCGTGGCTTCCCGACAGTCAGTGCACGAGGCAACCTCCTTGCCGGGTATCTCAGCCTTGGCTTTCTTGCCGGCACTAGGCATGCCCGATCCCTCAACGGTCATCACTGCATTATCCTTGCGCCTTTTGTTGCGCTTCTTATTCTTCTTCTTTTGACTGGCGGCCTCATCATCATCCTCTGAATCGATGTCGATGCCATCCTCTTCTCCGGGGAGCTTCCACCCTTCCTCTATTCAAGCACACTTATCCACCAGAGTGTAAAGCTCCTTCACAGTCTTGGGCAATCAAACATTCATCTTGGAACGTATCTGATGAATGCGCACGTTGGACTGGAACGCAGCTATCACAGCTGCTGGGTGGATGTCTGGAATATTCCTGTGGACTCTGCTGAATCTGTGCATTTATTTCCACAGGCTCTCGCCTTCCTTCTGCGGGAGAAGCTACAAGTCGCTGGGCCGCCCTGGTTCTTGATGGCCGCCCATGAAGGCGCCAACGAACTCATGGCACAGATCAGCCTAGGTCGAAATGGAGTTCTCTGGTAGGTGCATCAGCCAAGACCTCACATTTGGCTTGAGTGCCAAAGGGAAGTAGTTAGCGAATACCTTCTCATCTCTTCCCCCGGCAGCTTAAACAACGATGGTGTAGATGCTCAGGAACTCTGCCGGGTTCAGTCTTCCATCATACTTCTTTGGTATCTTTGGCTTGAATGTGCGAGTGGACGGCCAACAGACTTGCCGCAGCTCGCGGGTGAAGGCAGGGCACCCAACCTCGAAAGGCAGGTACCCGCCGTCAGCGAGTGCGGGCTCGTCAACGTCGGGGCCATCGCGCCTGTCGGACTGGCGGCGGGCATCGCGGTGTCGCTCGGTGTTGACACGCACACCTTCCCTCTGCCTGTCCTCCAGGACTCGCCGTGGGCCTTGACGCGCTCGAAGGTCAGACAAAGCCATCGAGACGTTGTCAGGTTCTTGGTCGTGCGGCTCCCGCACCGGCCACCGCGGAGGAGACTGCACTGTAGGAGTGGCCAGCAGCATGGGTCGTTGTTGCTGCCTGGGGAGGCCATGGTGGGCCAGCCCGCTGTGATCCTCCCGCCTCGGCGAAGCCAATCAGACTATGAATGGTGGCTCTCCATTCATCCATCTGATTGGCTGCCGGCGGAAATTTCAACAGTAGTTGAGCCAGCGCCATGGCCTCTGAAGCGGTACTTGGCATGGATGTCGATGAAGACCGTAACGTCGCCCGACTCCTGATGGTGCCGGTAGCAGTCGCGCCGTGCTCTCGTCATCGTGAGTCAACCGCTTAGATGTCGTGTGGACGAGGTGGAGGCGCTTGAGGGCCAGCGGCTACGTTTGGCGTAGCGGCTGGGTCGGCTCGTTCCGGGGGTGGCGCATGTTCTACGGCCGCTCTCGTAGCGGGAGCGGTCGAGGAGTTGCAATTCCCCCCAGAGCGAGTACCCCCGCTGCGGCTTTGCCCCCCGTCCTGACGGGGAGGTGCGGATGGAATGATCTCTCCTCCCGTACCTCGTGGGGCGTGGCCGCTGGAATGTAGTTGGTGCTGTCCTTCTCCGGTGCCTCCTGCTCCTGCTTCGGCCGCAGGGGAGGTGGTAACGACGCCGCCCGCGCCGACCACGTCCGCCGCAGCACCCACACTTCCAGGCGTCCCCGTAGCCCCTGCGGCATCGGCGGGCGCGTGTGGCGGGGCCTTCGAGCTGGATGGATGAGCTGCGGTGTCGGGCTTCTTCTTGGGCGCCATGGGCTATGGAGCTATTGATGAAGAAGATGGCGGTGAAGATGAAGTGCTTCGTACACTTCTTGGGTTCGCGCAAGCGCAACCCCCTACCTCGTGCGCCAAAGATGTCGTGGGAAACCACGGCCACTTATGGGGCCAAGGGCCCCTTTTGGTTCGGCAGGGGGACTGAGCACATTGCACAAAGAGCGGAGGAGCGCAGTGTAGCGCGGCAGAGATCACACGGGAAGTTTTACCAAGGTTCGGGCCACCGCGAGGCGTAAAACCCTACTCCTACTTTGGTGGATTGATGGTGGATGGGGTGGAAACGCAGCGCTCTTACCTGGCAGGGTTGCCTCGGGGCGAGAGCGGCTACGCGCGTATGAGTGTACAAGGGTCCGAATCCTTTCTATGGTTGCCATGGGCCTCCTTTTATAGATTAAGGGGTCACCACAGTGGCAAATCAGTCATTGTGTACTCATTAGATAGTGAACAGTGCTATCATATCTACTCTGCAGACAGAACAGTATGCATTAAATGCGCCGCTCAGTGTCACATCATGGCCATGCCGGCACGCCTTGCCGAGCTGTTTGGCCACCATCTCTCCTGTCTGCATGACACGTTGCAGGATGGGTGTCATCTGGAGGTGATTCCTGTAGAAAATGGCCGCCATGTGATAAAAGGCAGCCACTTAGTCATCTTGGGGCTTGACACTATACCAATCGGTGACTTGCGTCGCTGTGAGGTGGGGCGGTGAAGCCTTGGCGGGGTGTTTTGCCTTCGTATGCCTCGGCAGGCCTGCCGGGGCGGTCTTGAGGCTTGATTCTGGGGCAACCTTGACCTCGCCAAGCTCTCCTGACCGGCAAGGGAGGTTTTCCCTTAGCGGTGCCTTGCTTCTTGGCTTGACTTGGTCATCTCAACTTGCCCTTTGATTCCTCAAAGAGCCTATCTCTTCATCTTGGCCTTGTCTTGGATGTTGCAATCTCGATCTTGGGCCTGTGCACGGTCTGGTCAAAAGACCCAGGGTTTGTTGCACTGACATAAACATTTGCGCAAGGTGGCCTAATGCAACCAGTTTTCAAGAGGATGTCGTGTGTGATTGTTCATTGATCCAACACGGTTTATTCCTACAAACTGTATGCGTTGCCTGAGGTCATCGCCCACGGTGTTTTCTCAATAACCATTTGCAATAGAAAAACCCAATTAGTAGGCTAATTGCCCTATTATTAATAATCCATTTATTAATCTAATTGATATTTCATATTAAGCACACAATATATTTCATTTTCATATTAAGGAAGCAGGATTTCATAATTGAAATACATCAGAGTACAACATCATATAGCTTCGGCACTCAGCTACCCCATTACACAACTACACCAGCACCAAGTTTCACATGCAACAACTATAACCTTTCGAAATTAGCATCATAGATGGTACATAGACAGATGGATCTCATCTGGAAAACTGCTGAAGTGGAAGGCGGATATTGAGCCTTCATTGATGTTGAAGGTCTTTGCAACTTTAGGCCAGTGCCTGTCCATCCTTCGTCCTCTTTAGGAACACTTCAATATTGAACCATGGGTGTTGTATGAATACCTTCCTCGCCTCCTGACCATACAGGTGGTTTGAGAGGTAATCATTAGTGAACTACTTTGGAAAGGCCTGAAAACAAGGATATGCATAAATATCTTCTCTAGATTTGAAATGGCACAAAGGAATTAAAAAGACAAGGTATAACAGTTAGTAACATCCTGTAGTGAACTGATGTCTTCTTCATTGTGCAGACAAAGATCTTGTTCTTTTTTGCCGCAGTAAAGCTCTTTTGGGCCATTCGCTCCTTGAGCTCCCCGGGAAGCGTAGCTGGGCTTAGGCTGCGATGCTCTGGAGTGGGGGAGGGGGTGGGCATGGGGATCTCAGGGAAAGGGGGCGTTTTGCAGGTGTCATCTAAGAAACTCAGGGCGGCGAGTGTATGTATATCGGTGGGTAAACTGCACGGGCAGACCGGCAGAGGTTGACAATGGAGGCGGCGCGGCGGCAGCGGTGGCGACCTAGCTAGGTTTGGAGCGAGGGAGGGGTGGTGTGTATGTGTGTGAGCTGGGGATTTGGGGTGAGCGAAGGATTTGGGGTGTGTGTGGAGGGGGTCCAAGGTGGTGTTTGAGGAAATGCCGCGAGTACTGAAAATTTTACTAGGCGGGAGTAAAATGGCGGGGCTACCGAAAATTTGGATCAAGGGATCGAAGCAGAGCGGGGCGGGAGTAACAAACGTCACAAACAGTTAAAACATATTAGTCGTGTGTTTTCAAACAAAAAACCACTCCAGCCGAGCAGATATTTTTGAGATTGCGAGGGATGCAGGCGGGAGTAAAATTCCGGGGCTCCTGAAAATTTGGATCAACTGATTGAAGTAGAGCGGGAGTAACAGACATCGCACACGGTCCACACATACGAATCATGTGCTATCAAACAGAAAAACCCTCTACGCGGGTAGATATTTTCGAGATTACGAGGCAGTAGATATTTTCAAGAGAGGGAGACAAGCCTCATGGAGCCCAATCTACTGTGTTGATGTGAGTGACTGCAGGGGCATGGGCGTGGCACACGGGTAGTCTGACCGAACCGTGCCTGTTGCGTACCCAATCGCAGACTGTTTCTACATCCAACTCGTGTGCTGTTTATAAATTTGGCAAAAAGAATAACACGGGAAAGCGTCAGAACACGAACACACTTGCATGTGGACCAAATATATGTATGAAAAGGGTGGTTTGATGTTCGAATATCGAGTGCACAACTTTGATGTGGCACCTGTCGCACAAAGCGCACAGTATTGCTAGTCAGCCACCCCTACGAACCCCACTTCGTGTGGGCGGTAAGGGAATCCTAGCTATGAATGCATGCCCCCAGATAGTTAGGTTTGAAATCTCACCCTTCCGTAACACAAAACCTATAGGAGTCCATCATATATATGGTCAAACTTCCACTTCCGCTTCCAGACAAAGGTGGACCGTGTCCCGACCCACAAATGTGTGCTTGTGGCGGGAGATGGGTGAGACCACATACGAACCACCTGCGGGTGGCCCTATACTGTATGTATGAAAAGGGTGTGGTGTGATATTTAACTATACCATTTATAATTTTGATGTGGCACGTGTGCCTCGCAAAATAACTGGACTTCCCCGACCCTACGGAGGTTGCGGGTAGTGCGAAGTACCCCCCCTCCACACACACACACGTGTCGGGGGGGAGGGCATCTCACCAAGACATACTGTAACATGGACCAATCAGAATCCAACTTGATTGTACAACCTCTCTCGCTCGTTGTTGGTTAAAGTGATGGACGTCCACACGGCCCCGCAAAATGGGCTAGCTTGTCACCGATAAACTCGCGAGGGAGTACTGTCTGAAGACAAAACCCACTCTGTGCATGTGGCCCATTTATGTATGGAAGTGGTGTGTGTGGTGTTTGAATATGCAATGCGCAAATTTGATGTGGCAGCATGCTTTGGAACCATAAAATCCCCACACTGATCGATGGTTCACGATGCGTAGCATGCATGCGCTCAAACTTAATTAGGCCTAGAATGATCGACCTACTACTATACGGTAACATGAACCAAAGAAGAAGAATCCACCCTGGTAACCTTTCTCGTCGTTGGTCGAAATGATGGACGTCCACGGGGGCCCACAAATATATATAGGCTTGCCTCCCATATATAACGAAGCGAGTGAGAGTGTGCAAAGATAACCATTGCATGCACGTGTCCCAAACATATTTATGGAGGTGCGTGATGCATGCATATGTGTTGAATTAATACCTAATGCACAACACTGATGTGGTGCATGCGTTCAAAATCGCACAGGTCCCCACACAGAGCAAGAGGTTCATGATGCGTCGTGTGCTCGCCCCCCCCCCTCGATCCAGTGGGATGGATTCATGTGTACACATGTGCTATTATATATGTAATCTCGCTTATATCGCGAGACAAGCAAAAATAATTAATCCCCTTCTAAGTCAAAATAATTAACCTCTCTTGTTGTCGGTGAAAGTGATGGACCAAGCGGGCCGAAAGATGGAAGCATCACCGATAACCACGTGAGTTAGTGCCACAAGACAACCACCATCGCTTGCATGTGTGCCAAAACATATATATGGAGAGGTGTATGGTTGTGATGTTTTGAATACCTAATGCACAACCTTTGATGTGGCATTTGCCTCTAAAACCGCAAGTCCCCACACAGAGTGAGGTGCATGTGTGACACCTAGTATATGTTGGTCCCATCTCCCCTTTGACACATACTATATATATATACTCCTACCCTAACACAACCCTAAAAGAATTAATCCTCTGTGTTCGTCCAATGTGCCTCTCTCTCGTTGGGTCAAAGTGATGGAGGATGACCTCTCGTAGGCCCACAGATGGAAGTGCCACACGCGAGTGAGTTCCTATAGGGAAACCACCACCTGCATGGTATTGCGTGGTGTTTGAATATACCAATGCACAACTTTGATGTGGCACCTGCCTCGGGAACCAAAAAGTCCCCACATGGAGCGAGGTTATGACACACACACACATATCTCGCACCACCACCTCCACTCTGAGGCATGTCAAACTTTTTCTGTAGTGAACATGTGACCAAAGGAGTGTCGTGTTAAAGTTTGAAAAAAAACAGAGATCATTCGACCCGTTTTATAAATTGATTGATTTCCTAGGGATTTAATGTGCAAAAATCAAATTTGAGCAACATGTGCACCAAAATGGATTGCAAAATCATATGTGTGTCCCTTGGTGCATGTTTCCCCGTGAAAGAAATTTCAAAACATTGGGAATATTGATTTTTAAAATTTAGTAAATCCAAAACTTAGTTGAAATTCTTGAAACTTATCATGGTGTCATATATGGACACCATTAGACTGCGATATTGTATTTTTTCGTCAAATTTGAGACAAGTTTTGATTTAATCTACTTACAAACGGGAGATTGTTAATACTGGCAACCAATATCTCATACGGAATATTTAATCGGACCGTGTGCGTTAGACCGTGCCATGCTTCGGTTAAGCAGTAATGCGGCAGAATGAATCATCAAAAAACAAAAAAAATATACGTGCCACACGCCCCGTGTGGCATGCGAGCAGGCATGAGTTGACGAGACGCATGCGAGTAGTCTGCCGCACAGGCAGACCGGGAGGCGTGCGTGCAGGCGTGTGAATTGATGGGAGGTGTTTTCGTTGCGCAGTGCCACCAGGAGGCGTGCAAGTAGCTGTGTGAAATGATGGTATAGGAATGCCAGAAGTCCGCCGTGGAGGCTCACCGGGAAGCGAGACAACCTTTGACCGCCGCCCGCCTCGCTCCCACTGGTCCATATTAATGGCGCGCCCAAGCAGCCGCACCCCCCCATCCTCGCCACACACACAATCCTCTCTCTCTCTTTGCACGCATCCTCGACGCCGCTCTCAGTCCTCAAAGCCGTCACTGTGTGAGGATGCCGCCGAAGGGCCCCATCAGAGGGAGTGGCGACACCGGGGTTGCTGAAGCACCGAAGCACGGCGTGAATATGGAGACAGAGGTTTCCGTCGCCGCCGACGAGGTGGAGAACGAGGCTGCCAACAAGCGTAGGCGGGTCGATAAAGAACCGCAAGTGACTCTAGCAGGCCTAGACTTCATCAGCAGCCTCCCCGATGATATGTTGACAGTCATCATATCCCTCCTCCCAATCAAATATGGGGCGAGGACAACCGCCCTTTCCTGGTGGTGGCGCCCCCTATGGCTCTCCACCCCTCTCGACCTCCTCGACGCCCATGAGCTCTGCCATGGCTATCGCAAAAGCTTGGATGCGTTCTCCCAGATCCTCGGCAGTCACCATGGCCCAATCAAAGGCCTTATCACGGGAAAGTTCCTTTCCAACAGCAAGGACCGAGCCAAGCTTGACGAGTGGTTCTGATCCCCCGCCCTAGATCAGCTCGAGGAGCTCAGTTTTAATGATGGGCATATGCGCTCGCTGCCAACGTCCGCGCTCCGCTTCACGCCCACGCTGCGCCTCGCCAAGGTCATGAACTGCCATTCCCCCCCCCTTAATGACGCGCCCGCTCTTTTTCTACCACGACTGAAGCACCTCGAGCTTTCATCATCTCCAACCCAAAGGATGACATGGAGCACCTACTCCGCGGCTCTACTACACTATAGTTCCTTCGTCTTCAGGCAATGAATTGGTCGAGTAGCTTCCACATCACCTCCATGACTCTCTGGACTATTTATGTGTGTTGCTGGTGCTGCAACGAGAGATCACAAAAGGTGGACCACAATATGGTCATTGAGGACACACCTTCACTTGAGAGATTACTTGTTGTTGATCAACAAGGTCCAACAAGAATCAATGCCATTTCTGCGCTGAAATTGACAGTGGTGGGCTACTCGTCTGTCAAATACTTTCAGGTACAACAGTCGCCTTCTACATCTCCTTCTTGATAACAACATTATTTCTAATTTTCAAGATGTATGTTCGTCTGTCATCCAAAAAAGCTTCACCCAGATTCTGCGCACAGTGAAGGTCTGGGCACTAGAATCTATTGGCCCCAACCTGGACCAAGTTGTCAGTTTTCTGAGATGCTTTCCGTGCCTGAAGAAGTTGTATATCGAGGTGATGTTCCTTTCTTGTTAAATGTTAACCATAAGGGAGTTCAATTTTGGCACCTTTTCCCAAGTTTACAATGACAATGTACTACGATTTCTGAAGAAATTTTGGAGGATTTCAGGACATACACCCCCCCACCCCATATTTGTTGCTTGATTCATACGGTTACAATCAAATGCCCATGTTAATCATGTCAGATCAAAGATGCATGTCACGTTGGTGCATTTTACAAATCCTGCAAACCAAAAAGGCCTGTAGTAGTGTTCAAAACTGCATGTAGGCACTAACACGTTCTCTTCTTTTGCAGATAATAATAGGCCCGGTGGTGTATAATGTTTATAATGACAATCACATCGAATGCCTGGATCTGCATCTCTCAAAAATTACTTTGAACTCCTATCGAGGGACCTTACCAGAGATTATATACGCTAGGTTCTTTGTTGCAAAAGCAAGGGTGCTGAAGGTAATGAGGTTAAACATGCATTTAAATAGGAAATATGAATGGTTTGTTGATCAGAGCCGGCAGCTACTACAAAATGGAAGAGGCTCCAAAAAAGCTAAACTTCGTATTGGAACTGCATATGACAGAGTAATTGGAAGTCGTTGTGTCAACCCCATACATGACTTGTCAGCGGCTGATCCCTTTGCAGAAATGATGAGGTTTCGAAACCGGCCTTACTATTTTTATTTTTAGTTTGAACCTCTCTTATATCCATGTTCAGCTGATCAGCACAGGCGTTTGTAGCTGAATGAGCTGACTTTCATTTCTAATATCAGTTTTAACCTTGTAATCTTCGAATTTGAGCCATGTAACTCTGGAATTTGAACCTTGTAATATTTCGGGCTTTTGTGGTACAATCGTTGAAATGGCATCATATGAGACTCGTATATTGGTAGTACTATTTTGACCTTAATATGCAATAGACTTAGATTTTATTAACCATTCACGACCAGGGATCCAGCCAGAAGCAGAGCAATGGCAAACATCGTCGCAACAAGATGTACATATGCTCGTTTCTCCTAGTTTAGTATGCATGTAATTGCTTACTTTGGTGTGTGGAAATGTTATGTGTGTAGTCACTTATGTAATTGTACTCTTAATTTGGTTATGCAATGCCGTTCTTATAAGTATATATATTGATGTTCTGTAGACAGAGCATATCACATCACACACGGACCACACTAGGGAACCCGTCGGTCATGAATTCATCAATCACAGACGGTTGTATACCAGCAAGTGTTTGCCCACAACACACACGGCTTATTCCACCGCAAACAGCTCAGGTGGATCTACTGTATGCCACGTATCGCACACGCAACTCTAATCTAATTCGTGCTTAATGTCTCCGCCATCGCTCGCATAGTTCGTCTTTTTTGCCACGTATCAATGTGCCGGCCTCTGCTCGCGTCCCTCGGCACGCTCTGCTCGGCGTTAGGCACCGCAGCACGCTGTGCTCATCGTCAGGCACCGGGGCGTGCTCTGCTAGCCTCCGTCGGCGCACTTTGCTCGCATACCTCCACACGCTCAGCTTGTGGACAGCTTTTCCTTGCGTGTTCACCTGCTATATGCATATATATGGTTGCTCGCCGTTGAGGCACCGCGGAGTGCTCTGCTCGCGTCCCTGCGTGCGTGCTCTACCAGCGGTTGGGGCCTGCGCACAATCACGTTGGGGGCCCATATGCATGCGGTTGCACCGCGCGCGTCGCCATGATGCAGTTACGTGCGGCACGATGGAGTTACGCTCTGCAAATTAGAACTGCCATCCGGGCGTGCGGATATTCCAGTCCGTCCAGCTTCCCCATTAATTCCCACGGCCATTATAACCTTAGTCTCTTCAACCTTTCGATCTCGCCCGACAACACAACAAGCACACCCACGATGACACATACAGAGAGGATATCTAGCGGCGCTCCAATGGAGTTCAGCGAGCATAAAGTTGAGACCCACACGAGGGAGATAGATCTCTCAGTGGTGTACACCATCGACCCGGCTATGATGGAGGACTACATCAACACCGTGGAGCAGTTGCTTGCTGGAGACAAGTACAAGGTGGTCGGCATCGACCTCCAGTACACCGCCAGTCTTCCCGGCAAAGATCAGAAGGTTGCCGTCGCCCAGTTGTGCGTGCGCCATCATGTCCTCATCTACCACTACTGCATGGCCACAGAGCCTTGCGACCGTTTCGCCAGGTTTGTCAACAACACCGACTACAAGTTCGCTATGGTGGAAACCACCAACGATGTAAAAGCTCTCAGGGTTACGGGCTTGGCCTGCAAGAACCTTGTCGAAATCCGTGAGCACTATAGGGCCTGGGGCAGCACGAAGAAGGACTCCCTGCTTGAACTCGCCTCGGCCATCATCGACCCCTACTACAAAAAGATGAAGCAGGATGCTAAGAGAACAAGTCCCATATCCTGGCACGGGGCCTGGATGCGGCAACTGGATGAACCTCACCTTAGGTTTGCGGCCAAGAGCGTGTACACATGCTACAAGATGCACAGGCGGATCGTTGACATGAGGAAGTGCCTTGTTACCGAAATCGATGAGGCCGGATCGAGCCACAAGCAGAGCAGTAGCGGCAAGCGTCACAAGAAGTAGATGATGATCAGATGATCATTTATCCTAGTTAATTATGCATGTAATATATAGTTGACTTTGGTGTGTGGAAATGTCATGTGTGTAGTAGCCACCTATGTAATTGGATGTTTAATTTGCTTATGCAACCATGTCCTTATAAGTGTGTGTATATATATATATGTTGTTGTTCTGTATGCAATCCCAATGCACAACACACACGTCTTATTAGCAGCAATCGTCTGTGTTATTATCGGTCTTCGCACACATTTCTGATTACATACCTATTTGCCGCGTATCACACACATCTTGTTAAATTGAACCGTTTCTGTTATCTTGGCTCAACGCAAACAGTTCATCTGAGTGAACTGTATGCCGTATATCACACACACCTTCATCTGGCTGCCCGTTTCTGTTGTTCCACCTCATCACTAACAGTTTATCTGAGTGAACTGTAAGCCGTATACCGCACACGCCTCCATCTGGCTGCCCATTTCTTTTGTTCTTTCTCATTACAAACAGTTCATTGAACTGAACTGTATGCCCCGCAACGCACACGCAACTAAAATCTGAACCATGTTTGATGTATCCGCCATCGCAAACGTTTTGCATCTTTTTTATGTTTTTGTACATCATCGTTTGTGATTAATGCATCGCACATAGTTTCGTCAAAGGGTCTCTGATTGTAGTGTCGCGTTAGCAGCATCCTGCAGTAGTGGGTACACGCTAAGCACGTGACACAATGCTTCTTCATAACCGACCCGAGCAATCCCAGCCGTGTTGTTGTGAGGAGAGGCAAAAGGAACATCATTGGAATGGATGGAGTCGCCAACGAGGAAGACTATGACCAGTACGGCAACCCGATGAGGGAAGATCATGATGACGATGAAGTATACGTCAGAAGAAGAATCAATACTATATTACCTAAGAAAGATCGTACTCCATGGAAAAGGAAAAGTCACAACGAGGGGCTCAATTATTCGTCAATGAACAAGAAGGGAAAGAAGCTCACTCAAAAACGGAAACGTCGACGCTGAGAAATCGTTGTGGGTCAAATGATGTAATATATATATGTTCCTATTTTGTATGCACACTTAACCGTTATGGGTCAAATGATGTAATATATATATATATATATATATGTTCCTATTTTGTATAGCACACTTAACTGTTATGGGTCAAATGATGCAATATATATCACCTAAGTTATATACATTGTATCACCTTCCCTTCGTTCCGGCTCTCGGAAAAAAAGGAAAAGAAAAGAAAAGGAAAAGAAGAAAAGGAAAGGAAAAGAAGGAAATAAAAGGAAAAGAAAAGAAGAAAAGGAAAGGAAAAGAAAACATAAGAAACAAACAGGAAAAGAAAAGAAAAAGAAAAAAATGAAAACAATAGCAGAAGCGCGTGTTGAAGAAAAGCGCTATAGCTACTGGTGTTAGCAGTAGCGCCTGTTGACATAAGCCCCCGCGCGTGGGTTTCCCTCTCCTCTGCTTCCTCCCTCAAATCCCAACTGGCCCTCTCTCTGTGTGCCCTTGCCGCCGGTTCCCCTCCCCTCGCCCCCGCCCCCGCCCTCGTCGTCGGATCCCCTACCATCGAGCATCGCTGGAGCACTCGTCGCGTCGCCACCTCGCCTCTGGTGTGCCAGCCTCATCGCCGCCACGCCTCGTCGTCGCCGTGCCACCATCTCCCCTGACAGCCACCACCATGCCAGCCTCGTCCCTTCCTCCTCCACGTCCCCGCCGCCGTCTCCCCCGACAACCACCTCCCCGCTGTAAGCCCTCCTCTCCCCTCCCCTCTTCTCTCTCTCTGCTCTCTTTCATTTGAACCCTAGGTTAGTTAGGCTATATTACGAACCCTAGGTGCCATGTGAACCCTAGTTAGGATTAACCCTAGTTAGTATGAACCCTATGTTTCAAATTAGGACATAAAGTTAGGTAGGTTTTGAAATTCGGACAGAAATTTATATAGGTTTCAAATTAGGACAGAAATTTAGGGTTAGGTGTTTTAGGTGTAGTTAAAAGAAAAAACAGAATTGATTATATAGGTTTCTTGCATTTTTCTTCAAGTTCTACGGAATGTTGATTCATGTGAACCCTAGCTATTTAGTGCTAGTTAGTATGAATTAGTATGAACCCTAGGCTTTTTATAGTGCTAGTTAGTTAATTAGAATTAGTATGAACCCTAGGACAGATTAGTTAAAGCAATTGTTGCTATTAATTTTTTTTAGTTAAAGCAATTGTTGCTATTTAAAAAAAATAGAATTAGTATGAACCCTAGTTAAAGCAAAAAAAAATTAGTTTCAAATTTAGGTAGGCTGAATTTAGTTTCAAATATTGTGAAGAAAAATGACTTCTTGCATTTTTCTTCAAGTTCTATATTTTTGTTGCACCCCGGCTCAGAGAAACCGGAACACCCCGTATTCCAGCGCAGAGATCGAAGTGAAGTCTTCTGGAATACGGCATTGCTTAGCATAGAACAAACCAGCTCTCTATTACAACACGAATACGATTACAAGGTCTTCGATATTACAATGAATAACACCGGCACGGCGACACTATGCCAACCACAGTTGCTCTATGCAAGCAGCATAACAACTCGAGGCAGCGGAACCTCTACTGGTAGCGAAACAACGAACGATGATGATGGACTCCAATCCACAGGGACTCTGGCTGGAATGTTTATCCTAGCTCGCAAACACAGGAACCACACCAAACAAGCAAGCAATCCAGGCATGACCTGCAAACTGGCATGACACGCCAGGTCAGTACATTGAATGTACCTGCAAGCTCACAATTAACCAAAAGCAATCAAGACAGACATCAGCATGGCAATTACAGGTTAAAGAGATCATGAACATGATGCTAACAGAACACGGGGCATGCACATCTAAACATGATACAGCTAGAACAACCTTAGCACGGCATGAGCATATGAACATGATGATACTACATGCAACAAGTTAACATGATCATGCACCAAATTACTCTTATTTGGCGGTTACCTCGTAACCATCTCATGCACTAACTTACCAACTTCGATATCCACGATACCACTGTGATCATCTCGCGATCACATAAAGATCAACCAACTTCGGTATCCATGATACCATCGTGATCCTCTCTCGATCACAACCAATCTCTTTCTCATCATCGAACCGGGGTTATTATTAAGCAAGTTATTATTATTGTTGGCTCATAGTGTGACCGACTACGAACTGGGCCCATATCCGCGGGCGCGGCTATCGATAGATTAAAACACACACTCTGCAGAGGTTAGCACACTGTACCCACACCACGGAACCCATGGCCTCGCACTCCCATTCGAGTGGACCAACGGCATTCCGAAAAAACCGATCTACTGCCCATGACACTCTCCCGGCCACTCTGACAAACTCCCCTTTGGGCTAAGTCCTGGGTGGCCCCGTGTCTACCAAAGACACCCAACGGCCACCGTCGTGGCAAAACATAAATGGTCCCAAACGGGGACAAGGTACCATAACAACAACAACAACGGGCACAAAAGGCTTATGTCCGCCTGCCTGATCAGGGTAGCGCGCACCCATAACCTTCCCTCGTTGGAGGCACCGGCAAGAGGCATGACAATAGACCCAGTTAGGTCCTTCCCATAAAAGGCAAATGTGGTTGCACTGGTCAGCTCAATTCAGTGGCACCATGACTCAGCCAACAGTTGTTCAAGTTCATTATTATCCGGGTAAACTTGAATGCAAGAAGCTGAGCCATATAAAAATAACATGATGCAACTACAAAGCATGACATCAACATAAGCATGGAGGTGCAACATAATCATCAAGCATAACCACAATGAATCATATATCTAAATGAGCATGACATACTGACGAGCATAATCATAACACTACACAGGAGCATAGCATGACTACTAGCATCATGAATAAATACCATGCAAGAACATAGCAAGAACACTACCAAGTAAGCATGTAACCAACTAGATGCAAAGGAACATGCATAACCATGGTACTAGATAACAGACGGTAAACATGCATCGGACTGAACATCACTACTACCAGCATGTACTACTACTACCAAGCATGATATGAAAACAATACTAGCAAGTAGTACAAGATAACAAGATGCATCGGAACATTGCATGAAGGTGAACATGAAACCACGAGCATAACCGAAACAACGACAACAGTAGCAAACAAGCAGACAGATAACGGGCAAACTTTTATTAAATATTCAAGTAGAAACCATGGCTACTACATGGCTATCATGCAAGTGGCTGTTGTGGCTTGCCTGGAGGTGACGGAGACTCCGGGAAGAAGTGCGGTGAAGCCGCGGAACGAAACGCCGGACGGTTCTCTCTCGAAGGGGGCTGATTAGAGGCAAGGGCAAAATGGTCATTTTCACTGTGGGACCACCTAGTGAAAATGCTACCTATAGAAAGATCTCGACGAGATGAAGAAGTGAGCGTTGGTTTCACCTCGATCGGAGTTACGGTTCCGGGGTTATGAGGTGATGAAGATCAGGGACCTATCTATGAATATTTTCATCACCAATGGGTCCCTGAGAGGAAACACTGAAAGCGCCTTCAGGACGAATACGTTTTCTGAAAGAGAAAGCGTATTCTTAGCCGAAGTAGATTGAAAATACGTTTTCAAAACAAGGAAGCGTACCCGGGGGAAATTCGTCTCCAATTGCCACGTGGGCTGGGGCGCTTGGGCCACTGACGGGCCAGGCCCAGGGGCAGGATGGAGGGGGCACAGGCGCACGTCTTCTTCCTCCTCCCTCTGTCCCGATCGAGACAGAGGAGCAGGGGAGGGGTGACGTCGGCGAGGGGCCCGGGCGGCTCCGGTCGTCTCCCGCCCGGCCAAGGCCATCGGCGGGTGCGGCGGCGCCTGGCGCATCCATCCAGAGAGGAGGCGGCCACCGGGGAGGTGCGGGGAGGAGGGGAGGCCGCGGCGACAGAGGGGGCAGAGGTGGCGGTGGTGGTGATGACCTTCGTTGGTACAGGTGCTCCGGCGAGGGGGTGGGGCGATGTGCCGGAGAGTGAGGAAGCCAGTGGGAGGCTCGGGAGGAGGAGAGGAGGGCTGTGGTGGTCGGAATCGAGACCAACTCCGGCGAGGTCACGGTGGTCCGAGGAAGAAACGGCGAGGGAGAGCTGCTCCGATGGGCTTGGTGGGCGGCGGAGAGGTGGATGAGATGCGGATGGACTCGGGGATCCTATATATAGGCGCGGGAGGGCTTCGGGAGCGCTCTAGAGAGCTCTAGCTCGATGCCAATGGAGGTGCAGAGCCGGACGCGTCACGAGCACGGCGACGGCGACCACACCACAGCGATGCAGGCAGGGGCAGTGATGCAGGATGATGCAGTCGAGCACGGGCTAGCTCCTGGACTAGGTTTGGGGTCGAGACGATGAGGGAGACGACGGGAACAGTGGCCGGAACGAGCCACAGCATGCAATTAGCCATGACGCAAGCGTGATCACCGCGGGCACTAGTGCAAATGGCTCGTTTTGGCCAAAACGACCATGTCTAGTAGATAGTCCTTGGTGCCCTTAGGTGCAATGAAGGAAGAAAAGATCCTGGGGGCAAAGAAGAGATTTGGAGGAGGAGCCAAAACATTTTGGCAGCAAGGTGTTTGATGTGAATTGTGAGAGCTAGAACAGGAGACTAACTCTGTGCTTTAGCCTAGCTTGATCCCGAGCTAAGGTGACTGTGCTGGCCAAAAATCAGACGAAATGGAGGAGTCTAGAGTGCACTTGCTTTAGAAAGTGACCAACTGGTCAGATTTGGATATTTTGAAGTAGCACTCACATAATTGAATGAAATGAGCTGAAAATGGTCATGGCCCAATGATTTGAAGATATGAAGATGCCCAAAAAGTTTCATGCCATTTGGACTTGTCCAAATAGCACTTGCTTCATTAAGCATCTCTCTGGACAGAAACTTGGAAAAATTGCACCGGGCAATTGGAGAAATGGATTGAGCCAAAACTTGGTGGAGAGAGTTGATATGGATAGGAGAATGTCCTGGTAAATTTTCAGATTAAATGAAGCAAGATAAAATATGGTTGCTTCACAAACTGAAAATCTGACTAGAAATTAAGATTTGGAGCTGGGCTCACATAGATGAGTTACATGAGCTCTAATTTGGTGGAGAGGCATGATTTGATCACATGAAGGACCTTGCAAAATTTCAACTCATTTGGATATGCCTAGCTTGTACTTCCTTCACAATGACTTCCCTCAGACAGGAACTTTGAAAAATTGCTCAGGAATATTTACTAGGCAAATTGAGTTGTATTTTGGCATGGGGCAATGATATGGACATGAAAAGATGTCCAAAAAGTGTGGGGTCAATCAAGCAAAGATAAATGACACTTCCTTCTCAAACCACCACTTAGGGCAGAATTAGAAAAGGAATATTTGTGAATTATCTTTGATGATGCCAAGGAAAGATTTTGACATATTTGTGGAAGATATGACCCAAACAATTTATGATAATTTTTTGGGATTTTTGGGAGTGACAGAAATATAGGTTGCTTCACAACCTAGAGTCTAAAGGATTATTCCTTTAACAAAAATGGAATATTCCCTAGAAAAAGAATATTGGATTAGGTCAAGGATGAAAATGACATGATCTAGGGATGATGATGAGGATGACAAGCCACTATGAAACCTAGTAAGACATGATCTTCCCAAGTTTCAGAACCACATAGCCACAGAAAATCAAATCAAATCAAGAAATCCAAGAAAATCAAAGGAAAAAGAAAAGGGCAAGATCCAGGGTGTTACAATTTGTCTTCCTGTTATATGCAAATTTGAAGTGGACATGTGATATGTGGACATGTGATTTGGACATGTCATATTTGGAATTTGGACATGTCATATTTGGACATGTGATGTTTTGGACATGTCATATTTGGAAAATGATGATTATGTGCAGGGTAAATGATCCGACTGGCCTATGTTTCACCGGAATGTTGATTCATTTCCATTCCGGTGAATTCCAGGCGCTCGATATGTCCACTTTTTAGCAAAGGTCATGCCAAAATTTCCCGTGAATTTTGGCATGACTTGTGCTAGAAAGTAGGCATATCGAGTGCTGAGATTTGCTGGGAAACGGCATTCCGGCAAACCATAGACCTTTTTTTTTGTCATTACTCATTTTTATTATAGTTTAAGAATTAAACAAGGAGACTTAATCGTAGGACACATGTCGAACAACGAAGAAACTGGGCCTTCTGACCACGATGCAGACGAGATGGATTATGAGGGTGAACAACAATACCTTGACTTTTTGACTGCTAAGCACAGTCAAGGTTTGCAGGGCGGCCTCGGTGATGGTACTGACGTGACATCGACACCGACGGCGCCAGCACCAATGGTGGCGCCGATACCGGCGGGGAAGGTACCGGCGCCGAAGCCGCTAACGAAAAGAAGAAGCAGAAGAAGAAGAGGATACGAAAACCTAACAAACTCGGCATCGAACGACTAGTGATCACAAAGATGGCCCCTGGCAAGTTTGAGCCATTAGAGCCGGAAGAACCTCGCAAGTGCTACGGGAACCAAGTCGGATGCATCCTACGGGAAACCACGAGCATCAATGACGATCACTTAAGGGGTAAAGAACATTTAACGCAGTTGCTCCTAACGAAGCTGCACAAGAGATTCAAGTTCCCCGACCGGGATGACAACATAGAACACCCGTGGGATGATCCGAAGATGAAAAAGATTAACAATCATGCCATGGGCATGTTCAGCAATGATTTGGCCTCCTGGAAAGGGGGGATGAATCGAGCTATTGAGGCTGAGGAACCCCTGTCCAAGATTATGGAGGAAAATCCGACACTGACGGAAGAGTAATTCCAAAAGTTCAAGGACACTTGCGCTACCGAGGCAGCCAAGGCTAAGGCTGCGAAATTCAAGAGCCTTCAGCAAAGGAACACGGGGAACCAACGCCTCGGAAGCCGTGGCTACCTTGGTAAAAGGCCCATATGGGATAAGGAGGACACAGAATGTGAAGCCGCGGGTCTCCCAGACCCCTTCGCGAAGTTCACCAACCCCTTGGAGCGTGACTTCATCAGGGCCCGCTACAAGTGGGACAAGGAAAAGAAGGTTTTTTACACGGACCCGATCACGAGGAAATTGATTAGAATACTGGTAATTATTCTTTTACCACCTTACATTTAGCTTCTGATCAAGTCGACTACACATTCGTAAATGGTTCATGTTACTTCTGCAGGACAAGCAACACAAGCTTGCAGCCGAAAGCCAGTCTTCGTCGATGAGGCCCAAGTGGGATACCCCTCTCAACCGGGCCTTGAACAAACTTAAGGGACTCCCTTTGGACCAGTGGCTGCAATATGGACTTATGCACGGCGCCGGAGACGGCGCCACATGGAAGGTCTTTTAGAACAAGGGCCTGGAGGCCAAGAAGCAGAAAAAGAAGTTCAGTCAGGTGGACATCAACGAGAAGGTGAAGCTTGCGTTCGAGAAAAAGCAGCTGAGGACGCGAAAAAAGTAGCTGAGGAGAAAAATGAGTTGCTACAGCAGGCAGTCGCTGCAGCTATAATGCCTGCAGAAATGATTTCGCTACTAACTTGATCCTGGCTATCATCAACTGGACAAAGGAAAATCCAGACAAGACGGTAGATGATTTCCCCATGCCCAGCTTCGTCGGGAGCAACTCGGTGAACATCACAACTGCACAATCACCTGCTCATGCACCCGCACCCGCACCCGCTCATAGCAGCCCGTCCTCAGTCTCTGGCGCGCTAGGCGGACCTTCGTCTTTGGCTGAGATTGACGCCCTCATGTTAATTACATGTCGCACCAACATATATCTGGAATATTTCATTTTCATTGCCTTTCGGATGTTTTATGCCGCAGACATATCTTTGCAGGCCGATAAAACCCCGTGCACCATACTCTACTTGATCAAAGGCCAGAAGGTGGAATGTGGGAAAGGCGGTGATAACAAAGCCCTTCGAACTCATGTTCCACGGCCAGCCGATGCCCGGTAGGCACTTTAGGGTTACCTTGTCGAGTGTGAAATCAGGGCATGAGGATTTGCCTCCTCCAGTACGGCTAGGGGGAGAGGACGACGAGACCCCGCCGCGGCTTGGAAACTGCAAGGGTTGGGTGCTGCTATGGCCGGAGAATCTTCTTTGTCTAGAGGCGACCAAGAGCACACCAATAACCACACATTAGCAAGCAGGTATGAACACCACCACCCCGCCTTCACAATTACCACCGCCTGTAGTGCCGGGTGAGAGCGGCGGATGACACGAGGAAGGGGGTCCAATAGTGGCTGATGTAATCGCCCCCGTAGAACAAAGAATGGATGATGACATTCTTCGGTTCCTCAATACAGGTGCCTATGACGATGACTTAGAACTGAAGAGTCAGCCATATGATGACTCGGGCTATCAGCATGCTGATGAGGAGATGGATGATCTGCCCGGGCAAGAACATCCTAGTAGGGTTGATTGCAAGACATCTCTCCTCATGCAATCCTCACTGGACACGCCTGAAGATGCCGCCTCAACACAGGCTCAACTAGCTGAGGGTCGTACAGTGCCTAGCCCGACAACACTGGGGCAGGGGTTAAGGAAGGGTCTGGAAGGTCAGCCCAAGAAAAAGGAGAGGAGGAGACCGGCGAAGAAAGGCTCTGCTGCCTAAAAACAAGCCAGAGCACATAGCAGCCAGACGGTGGATTTTGAAGAGCGTGTACCCGTCAAAGGTGCGGCCATGTTCCATGTCACGGGCGAGCCGATGCTACCGCCGAAACCGCTAGAGGCAATATCAAGGGATCTCAGGAGACTGCACGACCATGTGATGTCAATTGAGAAAAGCCTACTAGCCTCGAAGGATCCAGGATATCTGACATACGTGGCCCGTGTGCTTGAGGGGAAGTGCTACATCGACACATGGCCCGCGGAGGTGTTCTTCCTGCGATTTGAGCATATCTTCAAGATGTTTCTGACAAGGCGGCTCGATTTTACAACCGTCCGCCTTTTTGCGCTACATATGAGCTCCGTCATGAAGAGAGAACAAGTCTCGCAAATCTGTGTGGCGGATCCATACTACATGCACGAGTCCTTCTTGAGTCTCAGTGACTTTGAGCGTAAAACTGTTAGGGAGTACCTCGAAAACTTCATGATACAGAATAAGGACCAATAAATTGTCCTCCTGCCTTATCATCCAATGTAAGTCAGTGCCGGACAACCCTTTTGTACATTTCAATCATTCCTTTTCGCTCATATGGAGAATAATTTGACGTGTTTTTTCCCCGCAGCAACTGGCATGCCATGCTTATAGTTCTTTACCCGCGAGTCTCCCACGCCGTGCATTTTGACCCTACCAGAAACTACGAGAAGAAGGACTACACCCATGTAATGAATATTCTAGATGATGCTCTCCAAGGCTTCAGATTGAGGGGTGGCCACCTGTAGATCAGGAAACAAAGGAACCGCAAGACCAGTTTCTCGCATAAAACTAACTTCTGTTGCATCCATGTCCCAAAACCAAGCAGGAACGATGGATTCTACCACCTTCATCTCATGATGGAGTTTAGAAAGGATCACCAAAAGCTTCGCATGACAACCAGAAATGAAGATGATATCCACAAGTGGGTAGAATCTCAAGGAGAAGCACATTATAAACTTGGAGATGAGTTCTTTCGCATCCAGAGGGACATTGCGACGATCATCATGAAAGAAGTCATCGAAGAGAAGGGGATGTTCCACCACGGCCCTATATCGCGAGCTGACGTTCGAACTCGCATAGGCATGCAACGTCAGGACCTCACGCCGTTCACGAAGCTAGGGTGCATCCTCGATGATACAGAAGGATGGAAGTTCTAGTGATTTACGATGCCGATGATGATGATATGTGTCGGTTGAACTTGTATATTTTCTGTAGCGATGAAACTTTGTGATGTCCACAGTCCCTGCCGAACTTGCGTAACGCTACTTTGTTAGTTTGGGTACGATGACCTGCGTACCTCTAGTTAATTAGTTTGCATACGATGAAACTGCGTTGATTATTTATGTTTACTATATGTTGCATCTATTTGCTAACCCTTTCTTTTTCGTGTTGCTCAAGTATATTTTGTTGCATATGATTGTACATTCTCTTGATGAAGAATCATCTCTAACTGGTACCTAGATCCTTGATGGCGAAGAAGCAGTGCTATGTCGTGTACACAGGCAAGGTTCCGGGAGTGTACGACGAGTGGTCCGAGTGTCAGGCGCAAGTGTACCAGTTCTCGGGCGCCAGCCATAAAGGGTTCAAAAGCAGACAAGAAGCAGAAGCTAGTTACTTGAGGTTCACGCTAGTGCGAGAGAGGACACATAACCGCCGCCTCATGTACTGCATAGTTCCGCTCTCACTCATAGTGATAGCTCTTCTCGTGTATATCATTGTTTAGATGGATGACGATGTAGTTGCAAGTATTCGAGACTTGTATTGTTATTTCGAGATGATGACAAGAGACCACTTTGTGTAGGATGATGATTATGATGATGGCATGATTTGATGAGACTATTTGTATGTGTATGCTATGATTACATTTGTATGCGTATGATATGGTAGATATTATTGTATAAAGCATGTACAAATACAAAAGAAATATGCAGGAAAAAAAATGAAACTCGCTAAAACTAGCAGTAGCGACGGGAATGAAGTTAGCAGCAGTAGTGCTACTTATGCTAAAGCGCTATAGCTATTAGCAGCAGCGCATTTCAGCGATGCCCACTACTGCTACCCATGTATAGCAGTAGCGCGGTTCAACACGCGCTATTGCTACAAGTTAGCTGTAGCGCCCTATCAGTACCGCGGGACCCCGCGCTACTGATACACCTTATACCCGCGCTACTGCTAGGCTTTTCCCTAGTAGTGCTCGTGCCTGACGAGCCGCGCGGCGGCGCGCGAGGAGACAACCGTACACGGGCCAAGGCATCCCTCGGGGTGCCCCGGGCCCGGGTTCTTGGCGTCCTTCCTCAGGCGTGGCCCCCAGCTCGGAGAGGCGGTGCCGAGGCCTCCCTCGTCGATTCTTCCTGGTGATTGGGTGCTTTGGGCGTCAGTGCCTTCTTCGAGCGAGGGAGCGAGTTCGCACAGGGCCCAGCCCCGAGCTGCAGAGCCGGACAATGGAAGCCCAGCCCCCGGGTCCCTGCCGGAGACGGGTGGGCCTTTGCATGCCTTCCCTGCCGACCGGGGGGTGGGAAAAAACCCCGGTCGGGCACTGGAGCTTGCTTGCGGCCGCAGCGCCGTCCGGCACGGCCTTCTTCAGGGCGTGATGAGCGCGCCAGGTCGCCTCGGGGCAGAGCTCAACGATGTCGACACATACCTTGAGGCGGAGCGCTTGGGCCTGGAGCAAGAATGGCGCTGGCTCGAGGTCGCCATGAACTTCGGTCGCCTTCAACGCAAGAACGCTCACACGGAAGCCGAGGAATCCCTTGTCGCAGCGAGGGAGGCCCGCGATCGTGCCCTTGAGGAGGCCCGTGCTGCGGACTGCCGACGCGAGGCTGTAGAGAAGTGCGGGAAGGACATTCAAGTTTCAAATGCCGCCCTCGAGCTGCAAGTCTAGGCGTGTAAGGTCGTGCTCGCCGCCTCGGTGGGCGGGCCATCCATGGGCGAAGCGAGGCTCCGCACATTCAAAGACTCACTGGCACTGGAGGCGCTGGAGCAAAGTCTGGATCGCGAGCGGCTGGAGGTGATGGAGCGCCAAATGGCTACCGCTGAAGACGCCCTCGCCTCCCGGGAGGTGATGATCTCGGGAGAGGTCGATGAGAGGGTAGCGGGGATCCTCAGGGCCCTTGCCAAGGACTACCACGAGTAGCTGAAGTTTCAGGAGTCCCGTTTCTACAAGCGGCACGACGAGCTGAAAGGTGAGGCTGAAGGCCTCAAGAAGAAGCTAGTGATGGCGGAGCGAATCGAGAAAGCTGTGATGGACACCCAGGCCGCGGCCGAGGCCAAGTTGTGTTTCCTCTACAGGCAGGTGGAGGACGTCACTTCCCTCATGGAGAAGGCCTCGGACGAGGCGGACCGAGCTCGAGGACTGCAGCACATGCGCTCCTAGGTGTTCTAGACCCTTGACGGGAGGGCCTGCCAGGCCCTGAGTAGCATCAGCAGCGAGAGCATCTCCAGTCCGCTCATTCATGATGACACCGGCTACCTCGGCTTATTCACTAGGATTGTGGAGCGCCATGAAGGAGGCGCCGCGAGAAGGTCCGCCAGCTCGTTGAATAGAAGAGCCGTGACCTCCTCGCGCGAGCGTCTTCATGCGTCTTCAGCCACCTCCTTGCGTTTTTCTCTCTGAATGTACAGACTTATCAAATGATTTTCTTTAAAAAAAGGTCAATGCTTTTTAAATATAAAACACTCATCGCAAACGTTTTAGTTAGAACACCCGTATGCAAACCGACAGCTTCCCCAGGAAGCCTAGGGAAAATGTGCTGAGCAGGATTTGTGCAGCTCTTCATCACAAACGTTCTAGATAGAACACCCGTATGCAAAAGTGAGAGCTATGGTCTTCCCCAGTAAGCCAAGGGAAAATTCACCGCACAGGATTTGTGCATCTCTTCAATGCAAATGGTTCAGATTGAATACGGTATGCAAAGCGAGACTTTGGCGCTAAGCCAAGAGAAAATCTGGCACCTAGGATTTGTACATCCCTTCAACGCAAATGGTTTTTTCGGATGACGCGTGTGCAACCACGTACAGACTATTTTGTAAGATTTGCATCTGTCATATTGGGTATATTGCCATTTGTCAAACTGGAAAGATTGACATTTGTTGATCTAGTAACATTGCCCTTTGTCAACCTTGTAACACTGCCATTTGTCGAAATATGTAGCTAAAAATCACTAGCACTATCTAATTTTTGCAACTAAAATTCAGTAATTAAGTATAGATTGCATTCATAGATTAAGCAGTCATTCTTTATACAAACAGTTCAACTCGATAGCTAAACCGACCAAACTTGTCCCCAATGGTTGCCCACCACGTACTGAAATAGCTAGTTCAACTATATATAGTAGCTAATTTTAAGTACATTGTACAGTTCCACCACATCTATAGTCAGATGAACTGAACAAAATCGCCCCTAAATACTACTACTACTAAGGAGGGGCTTTGTACTACTTTCAGCAGCCTCTCCTCTGCCGAACGTGCTCAGTAAGAGGTAGAGGAGGAGGAGCCTACTGACGAGCTGGACAACTGCAATACGGTGCCTGCCGCTGCTGCACCTTCAGCGACGCTCACCTCGAACGCCCTTTGCCGCTCCAGACGACACCTCTCAAAGCGGCGGGACTCCTCGTAGATCTCCTGATTCCATGCCTCTGCGTCGGCGTGTGCTGCGGCCACGGCAAGGGTAAGGCTCTTCGCGTGCTCGACGAGGCGCTCCTCCTCCTCCCGTAGAAACTCGATCTAGCGCGCAAGGTCACTGACGCACATGCGGGCCTCCACCTCCACCTCCCGCCTTTGGGCGGTGGTGGCGGAGCGGATCATGACCCCGGCGGTCGACGATGGGCTGGCGGCCATGGCGGCCGACGATGGGGTGGCGGCCACGACCACCACCTCCCGCCTTCGGGCCGCGGTGGCGGAGCGGGTGATGGCCATGGTGGCCGACAGTGGGGTGGTAGCCACGACGGCCACCTCCCACCTTTGGGCCACGGCGGCGGAGCAAACGATGGCCCTGGCTTTCGACGGTGGTGTGGCGGCCACGACGGCAGACGATTGGGTGGCGGCAACAGCGGCCGGCAATAGCTGCCGATGTGCAGCGGCGACAGAGCGTGTGGTGGGTGTTCCGTGCACACCCAACAGGGACGCCACGCGCACTACACTACGCTCGGGACTGAGCTGCCGCCGCGGTGTAGCCTCCCAGCTAGAGCTGTCCTCTGATGACGGCGGAGTGGCTGAACGACGAAGACGGACCGGTGCCATTGGCAATTGTGGGAGAAGATTTATAAGTCGTCTATGTATTTTTTGTGCCAAATTTTGAACAGAGATTTAAATAATAAAATACGAATGCATGTCGCCAAAGATTATATCATTGGATTCGCATTTGAACATAGTTTCCAATTATATAATTTTTACAACATGCATTAACATTTTGTTGGTTAAATTGAAGGTCAAAATATGGCACATAATATAATGGGGACTAATAGACCAAGACGGAGGTAGTAGCACACGGCCGCTCTCTACGCAGCGACGCAACTGCCGGCCAGCTTGTAGACGATCATTCCCTGCGTGTTCAACTGCTCTATGTGTGTGGTTGCTCGCGGTTGAGGCGGCCGCGGCGCGCTCTGCTCACGTCCCACCACGCGCGCTCTGCTCTCGCGTCCCTCTAGGCGCTCTGCCCTCATCCCTCCACGCGCGCTGCCAGTGTTTGGGGCCGACGCATGATCACGTACGTTCGTGCTGCCATTATGCATGCGGTTGCGCCGGGCGTGGCGCCACTATGTAGTTACCCGCTGCAAAAACTACCATGCGGACGCGCCAAGAATCCTGGCCGCCCGGCCCCCATTTATTCCTATGGCCATTTACCCTCATCTCTCGTGCCACACGACACAATAAGCACACCCACGATGACACATACAGGGAGGACATCCAGCGATTCCAATGGCGCTCCACGTGGCTCCAATCGCGCTCCCAGCGACCGACGACGACAACGGGGGGCAGTTCACCACGCATCACGTAGTGGACACCCACGTGAGGGGGCAGGCCCTCTTGGTGGTGTACATGAACGAGCCGGTCTCAGCGGAGAGCTCCATCCAAAATATAGAGCAGTTGCTTGCTGAGGACAAGTACCAAGTGGTCGGCTTCGAGCTTGAGTTCACCAGTGGTTGTGCCGGGCATGATCAGAAGGTTGTCGTTGCCCAGTTGTGCATGCGACATGACATCCTCGTCTACCACTACCACCTGGCCACAAGGCCTTGCTAGCGTTTCTCCAAGTTTATCAACAACTCCGACTATAGTTTCGCTATGGTGGACACCACCAACGAGCTAAAAGCGCTTAAGGTTTCGGGCTTGAAATGCCAGAATCTTGTCAACATCCAGGACCACTACAAGGTCTGGGGCAGCGACAACAACAAATAGAACTCCTTGGTTCACCTCGCCTCGGCCATCATCGACCCCTACTACATGAAGATGAAGGATGAGAGCAAGAAGGACAAGAACACCTGGCACAGGGTCTGGCATCAGAGACTGGATGAACAACACGTCAAGTACGCGGCCAAGGATGCGTACACAAGCTACGAGATGTGCAGGCGGATCGTTGACATGAGGATGTGTCTTCTTCCTGCCCCAGACGAGGGATCAAGCCACAGAGTAGTGGCGGGAGCGTCACAAGGAATAGATGACTAGACGATTATTTCTCCTAGTTTAGAATGCATGCATTTGTTTATTGAGGTGTGTGCGAATGATTTGTATAGTCACTTATGTAATTGAATGTTTATTTCAGTTATATATATATATATGCGCAAATCACACAGCTCATTAGCAGCAATCATGTGTGTTATTATTGGTCTTCGCACACATTTCTGATTACAGACCTATTTGCCATTTATCACACACGTCTTGTTCAGTTTAACTGTTTCTGTTGTCTTGGCTCATCGCAAACAGTTCATCCGAGTGAACTGTATGCCCTCCATCGCACAAACCTTGATCTGGCTGACTGTTTCTATTTTGTTGCCTAATCGCACACAGTTCATCCTAGTGACCTGTATGCCGTATATCGCACACACCCTCATCTGGCAGCCCGTTTTTTGTTGTTCTTCCTCATCGCAAACAGTTCTGCTAGATTAACCGTTTGCCACGCACCGCACACGCAACTCTAATCTGAACCGTGTTTGATGTCACCGCCATCGCAAACGTTTTGTATCTTTTTTGACGGTTTTATTACATCACCGTTGTGATTAATGCATCACACACAGTTTCGTCGAAGGGTCTCTGATTGGACTGTCGCGTTTGGACCAACCTGCAGTAGTGTAAGTCAACATGCAGATACTTGAAAAGAACACTTACTTCAATCAAAGTCAGGACAGATGATATCATCGGGGAAGTTAGCATATATCTCATGACCAGGCTCTTTTATGTGCATTGCAATTTTAGTGCCAACTTTCAGTGCATAAAACTTAGAAATTTTTGTCCAAAGGCCCGTGCCAAAATAGGAGTCAGCACGTTCATCAAGTCTTACAGTAGCAACGATTGTAAATCCATGGTTTGTGTTCAGTATGACATCCCTGCAGTCCTGAGTTATGTAGAGGGCAAGATTGTGTACTACAGATGCTATTGCATAGCAAGGGATGTGCTGCAGAAAATGGTAGGATTGTTAAAGAATATGGTAAAATGCAAATATGGGCGAAATTGAAAGAACAGTACAGCAGTTGAAATCAAAGGACAAAAAACTATAATTAAACAGATAGTGTAACCATGATGTCATGGAAACATGAGAGTAATCGAAAGAACAATACATCATTAATTTTCCTAATATAGAAAGAAGAGGAAAAAATCCCCTTTGACGTATATGTTGGATGTGGCACCTTTTATCCAGATGTAGCAATATATAGTATATGTTCAAGAAAGTAGGCCATGCCAATCGATGTAGGGTGAGATTGAACATATCGTGCGCATCCTGAAGTCATCTGGTACGGTGAGATGGAACTCCACAGATATCTGGCCGAGGCCGCAAAGTCCTAATGTGTCTGCGCACTGTACACTCTATGAATGAAAGAAAGCCCTCAAATCAGCTCGAATAAAAATGAATTCATGGCGATTTCGGCCGGGAGAGTAAAGGAGGCAGATGAACTGGGATAAGAGATGAGAGAATATCTCAGTAAATTAGTTACCTTGTTGTCCATGAGAAAAAACCGTCAATACCGAGGATTCCCCAATCGGGCATAGCTGGGTCGACGACGAGCAGCATCGAGAAAGTCAATGGAGATAGGCAGCGGCAAGCGGAAGTGGTGAAATGCGGTGGGGTTTGCCGACAGCCTGGCGGCGGCGACAGGCGTCGAGCTAAATGGTTGCCGTGGCAATAGGCGGTGCCATGCAGAGTCGCGTAGGAGCTTGTGTAGGTGTGAATGGGGACCGGAGGGGGTGGCAGGCGGGGTGAGGGTTTTTGTGACATGGGGATGGTGAGAGTTTTATTTTTTCATTTTTGAATTGGGTGGTGAGGGTTTTCTGTCCCACAAAGAGTTTGCAGAATGCAACGGTTTGCTAGAGCCAACCGTGTGTGATTGACGCAACTGGAAAAATGAAAGTCATGGCACACGGTTCCAATTTGGGAATTGTGTGTGATTCACGTAACTAGGAAAATAACCCAGGGTGGTTCCACTTTTCCTTCGTCGGTTGAATCTGAAATATTTACCCACACTAAACATTCACCCTAATATGCATAAAATTCCATGAACCGAACTTGCATCCATATCCCACATTTAAACATAAGTAAATCAGGCATAGATAATAAGCGTACACAAGCATACTTCAACCATATATAGTTCAACCGTCATTAAGCATACTCAAACACATTTATAATTAAGAAACTACATAGCCATACATAGTTCAATCCCACATCTCACCTCATCTGCCGGCACGATAGTGAAGCTTCTCTAGGTACTCGGCGTATGCGGCGTGCGCCACCCTGTGAGAATATTTCTGCCTGAAGGAGCCAACGGCTCGTCCTCTTGCATGCGCCAGAACACTTTCATACGTGCCATGAAGCTTTTGGTTGCAAAATGGGCATCAAAAGCCCCAGTTCAAGGTCCTAATGCACTTGTTATGAATTCCCGCATAAAGCTCCCTGAGGATTTTCCTCTTGTACCTCCTTGTTGTCGACATCGTCAGATAGCACCTATTCATATAGTAAAAAGATGTGATGTCAAATTGGGAATACAAACTAATCTCTAGCAAACATTTGGCAGTTGCCAAAATTTGGCATCAAATCAATTTTTACATGCCGTAAAGTAGGATTAGGATTTTATGGCTATTTTTTAGACATATCCAAAGATTATGGTTCAATTTTTTAGCACAATCGACTATGTGCAGACCAATCTTGAAAAAAATGGCACAAACATATATTTAGGTCATTCAAAATCAATTGTCAAGACCTGGCTAGGAATTATTAGCAAGAACACTAACCCTAGTCGGATTATTAGCAGAAATCATTTGCACAGATGAAACAACTAATCACTTATCATTTGTACCATTCAAACAATCAATACACTACACGGATCTAACGAAACTTACTCAGATTTCATGGATTGAGAGAACATAACCATAGGATTTCTATTCCAAAAGGGGGGAGGAAGGAGTAACCAGAGAAACCCTAGGATGTATTTGACACATAAATGGGTATAGATGACTAACCGGTTGTCCGTCGTCATCGGAGCCATCGCCGGAGTGGTCATCGGAGTCGTTGCCAGAGTCCTCGCCCGAGTCGTCACCGGAGTTGTCGCCCGAGTCGTTGTGGACCTCCGGCTCTGGCTATGGAAGCACGACGCCGTCGACAACTTCAAGGTGCAGCGAGACCTCGTCGGCAGCGATGGCAACCTCTGTCTCCATCTTCACGCCGTGCTTCGGTGCTTCAGCAGCCTCGGCGTCGCCACTCCCTCCAATGGGGTGCTTCAGCGGCATCCTCATACACTGATGGCTTTGAGGACTAAGAGCAGCGTCGAGGATGCAGGCGGAGAGAGAGGATTGTGTGTATGGCGAGGATAGGGGTGAGGCAGCTCGGGCGTGCCATTAATATGGAGTAGTGGGAGAGAGGCGGGCGGCGGTCAAACCGCTGGCTCGCCTCCCTGTGAGCCTGCACAATGGACTACTGGCATACCTACCTTTATTTCACACAGCTACTCGCATGCCTCCCAATGACACTGCGCAGTGAGCACGCCTCCTGTCAATTCACACACCTGCACGCATGCCTCCAGGTCTGCTTGCGCGGCGGACTGCTTGCATTCGTCCTGTCAACTCACGCCTGCTCGCACGGCACACAGGATGCATGGTGACACGTATATTGTTTTTCTATTTTGATGATTAATGATGCCGCTTTATTGCTTAACTGAAGCGTGGCACGTATCCATTGTTGGTCTAACGCCCCCGGTTTGAATAAATAATCCATTTGTGATATTGGTTCCCAATTATTAATAATCTCCCTGTAAGAAGATAAAAATTACATCAAAACTTGTCTCAAATTTGACAAAAAGGTACAATACCACTTTGTATTGGTGTCGATATGACAACACGATAAGTTTCATGAATTTTAACTAAGTTTTGGATGTACTACTAGATTTTAAAAATCAAGATTCTCAATGTTTGAAATTTCTTGCACGGGGAGTAAACATGCACCCAGTGACACACATGTGTTTTTCCAATTCATTTAGGTGCACTGTCACGTGTGCATGTAGCTCAAATTTGATTTTCGCACATTATACCCCTATAAAATCAATCAATGTACCAAAGCGTGTTAATGATCTATGGTTTTTTTTCAAAATTAAAACGTCCCGCCTCTGTGGGCCCGCGAGGTCGTCTGGGGGGGGGGAGGGGGGTTGTGTGGCAGTACACTAAGAATCGTGAGCCACCATGTGGGATTGACCATTTTGTGAGGAAGGTTCCCAATCAAAGTCGTAAATTCATTACTTAAAACATTACACAACCCTTTCATACATACATGTTTGGGCCACATGTAGTCGATGGTTGTCCTACACGACACTCACTCGCACGTGACGCTTTCTGTGGGCCCGCGAGGTCGTCGTCCATCACTTCGACCTACAGCTGGCAGAGAGGTTAATTTGACCAGCAAGGTCGTTGATTCTTTTTTGTTTGTGTTACGGTGGGAGTATATAGTACGCGTCGAAGAGGTGGGAGGGGACCAGCATATATATACTATGTACGCGTCCATGAACACACCTCACTCGATGTGGGGACTTTTCAGTTTCGGAGGCACGTGCCACATCAAATTTGTCCATTGGCTATTCAAACATCACACAACACCTCTTTGAGCCACATGCATGTGCAACGGTGGTTATCCTAGGACAATCACATGTGACGCTTCCATATATGGGCCCGTGAGGTCATCGTCCATACGCATGCATCACTTTGGCTTAAATCGGGAGAGGTTAATTAATTTCACCTTCACGGAGGGTTCTTTTTGGTTTGTATTACGATAGGAGCATATAATATGCATCAAAGAGGGAGAGGGGGACCAACATATATACTACGCTTCATGAATTACCTCGCTTTGTGTGGGGACTTGACGGTTTTCGAGGCATGTGCCACATCAAAGTTGTGCATTTTGGCTATTCAAACATCACAACCACACACACCTCCATACATATGTTTGGCCCACATGCAAAGTGATGGCGGTTGTCCTCTGGCACCCATTCACGCGGTTATCAGCGATATCTATGCTTTCCATCTGTGGGCCCGCTTGGTCCATCACTACTTTGATCAACAACGAGAGAGGTTAATTTAACTTAGGAGGGGATTATTTTTTGGTTTATATTACGGTATATAGGTCATGCTCAGGGATGACATGATATAGTTTGAGCACATGCATGTGTATGCATGAATCCCTCCCACCGAGTCGAAGTGGGTAGCGGGGAGAGGGCAGCGCACCACAACACGTCATGATCTGATCTCGCTTTGTGTGGGGATTGTACGATTTTCGACGCAACACGCCACATCAATGTTGTGCATGGTATTCAAACAGCATGCACGCATCACCTTTGTACATACATATGCATGCAGTGGTTGTCTTCGAATGGTACTGTCCCTCACGTGGTTATCGGTGGCAAGCCTATATATTCATAGGCCCGCGTGGACATCCATGATCACTTTGACCGACAACGAGATAGGTTACCATGCATGGTGGATTCTTCTTCTTTGGTTCGTGTTATCGTAGTAGGCCATGGTGAGATTCTAGACCAAAGTTTGAGCGCATACGTAGATATGCATGCATATGAATCCCCGTCATCGGCTCAAAGTGTGGTGTGACATTCATATATACAACGCGTTGTCAACTAACCCTCGCTCCGTGTGGGGATTTCTGGTTCCAAAGCATGGTGCCACATCAAAGTTTTGTTCCATTGGGTATTCAAACATCAACACTGATCCATACATATGTTTGGGCCTCATGCAGGCAGTGGTTGTCTTCGGGCACTAGCTACTTGCATGATTATTGGCGAGCTAGCCCATCTCTGGGGTCGCGTGGACGTCCATCACTTTGACCAACAACAAGAGAGAGGTTGTACGGCCAAGGTGGCTTCTTCTTGGTCCGTTTTATGATACATCTTGGTGAGATGCCCTCTCCCACCGACTGAAAGTGTGTGTGTGTTTGAAGCGGGGAGTGCTACTTCGCAGTTTGATAGGAGAACCTCCGTGTGGTCGGGGATGTTTGGTTAATTTCCGAGGCATGTGCCGCATCAAAGTTGTGAATTGGGCATCAAAGTTCGTATGTGGTCTCACCCCATCTCGTGCCAGAAGCACACATTTCTGGGCCCACACACGGTCCACCTTTCACTGGAAATGAAAGGGGGGCGTGGTTTGACCATGATGGACTCCCATAGCTTTAGTGTTACAGTAGGGTGATATGTTAGACCTAGCGATTTGGGGGCATGTGTTCATAGCTAGGATTCCCCTCCTGCCGACACGAGGAGGGGGCAAGCAATACCGTGCGCTTTGTGAGACATGTGCCACATCAAAGTTGTGCATTTGGTATTTGAACATCAAACCACCATTTTCATTCGTATTTTTGGTCCACATAGGAGTGTGTTCGTGTTCTGACCCTTTCCCGCGTTGTTTTCACCAAATTTATAAACATTAGACAAGTCGGATGACGCAACAGACACGGTTCACTCACACTACCCGTGTGCCACGCCGGTGCCCCTGTCACTCACATCAGCACCGTACATTGGGCTCCACGAGGCTTCCCTCGCAATCTCAAAAATATCTACCTGCCTGCAGGGTTTTCCTGTTTGATAACACATGGTTATTATGGTTCGACCGTGCGTGATGTTTGTTGTTCCCGCTCCCGCCTGCATCCCTCGAAAATATCTTCCCGGCTCGAGGGTTTTTCTGTTTAATAACACACGGTTGTTATCTCGGGACCGCGTGCGATGCATCATCCAAATTTTCAATAGCCCCGCATTTTACTCACGCGTAGTAAAATTTTCAGTAGCCGCGTCATTTCCTCAACCCCCCCCCCCGCCCTCCACACACACACCCCAAAAACTCCTCGCGCGCGCACGCACACACACACACCACCACCACCACCACAACCCCTCCCTCGCTTGAAACCCTAGCAAGGTTGCCGCCACCGCCACCATAAGGCCTCCATTGTCAACATCTGTCGGTTTGCCCATGTAGCTTACCCACCGGTCTCCATACCCTAGTCGCCCTGAGTTTCTTATATGACGCCTACCAAACGCCCCCTTTCCCACAGATCTCCATCCCCATCACCATCCCCATCCCCCACTCCGGAGCGTCGCAGCCTAAGCCCGGCTATGCTTCCCATGGAGCTCGAGGAGTGACTGGCCCAAAAGAGGTGTATCGCAGCCTCTTCGCCCGACGTCGCCGAGGTGTCCGCCGAGGAAGCTGATGACCATTAATGGTCGTAGGCTCTCAATCAGCAGGCTAGAGTATGAGGGTATGTCGCGGACGCCGGCTACAACATCGATGTCGTCGACAGCGACGGCCTGACACGGGCTATGTCACAGGTTAAGTGGCCCACCCCCAACCCTCGGGTTCAACCACCGTCGATCTCATCCATGGCCTCGCCACTGATCTCCTCTGGCTCGCTGTCAAGAATTTGCCATCCTACATCGCCATTGAGCCCCTTTTGTCATTTCTGAACGACACATTCTGCGATACTGGCTTAGGATCCACATCTGCCAAGTCAGACCTCATCGACGGCAACCATGAGGAGGGCACCCTCTCCGCCTCTTCCAAGGGGAAAGAGCCCATCTGCGACATCAGGGAGGGCACCCTACAGCCGTGCTCTTCCAAGGGGAAGGAGCCCATCTGCAACAACATGGAGCGCACCCAGGGTCCGTGCTCTTCCCACGGGAACGAGCCCATTTGTGACAAGTGAGGAAACCCATGATTTGTTTTGTCATTCCTCTTCACAAGGGGAACCCATGATTTGTTTTGTCGAGTACCTTTTGTAGTGTAGTGAGAATATGTCCAATTTTAATTGCTATATTTGGTTGTTTGTTTTATGCCTTGTTTATTTTAGTAGTTCACAATGTGATGCTCTATATGTGCAACTGTTTACTGTGCATTACATTTTCATCAATACCAGTTTTAAACATACCAATAGGAATGCATATATTTGCTTGTTGTTAAGCCTGTTATAGCTAGCATATGCCTCTTTTAAAGTTTTTTGGTTGTTCGGTTGTTTGTAGTTAGCATATGTCCAGTTTCAAATGTTATCTTTGTTGTTCATAGTATGCCTTGTTTATTCCATTTATTCACAACGTGATGTTCTATATGTGCAACTATGAACTATGCAGTTCAATTTCATCAATACCAGTTTCAAGCTGTGAATGACTGACTATATTTGCTTGTTGTTAAATGTTAGGCCTGTTGCAATTAACACACCTTTCCACTTCTTGTTTTACTTAACTAGCATTCTTAAACCTGCACACTGAAGCTATCGTTTGGAGATTATTTTGTCTGTGATAGATATATTTGCTTGATGTTTAGCCTGTTGTGCTTAACATGCCTCTTGATGTACTTACACAAGACAATTTTGGGAACGACTGTTGTTTTCCATCAAGGTTAGTTTCATCCCATGGCTTATATATACTCACTGTTCAGGATATCGGTAGCTGGTACCATATAGGTTGGGGGATGACAAGGGACTAATCAGTGAATCGGACTTTTAACTGAATATATCTGTAACCCTTTTATCGGTAGGTTAACTAGGGCCATATCTAATATATCTGAGGCTACATAGCAACATGCACTGTACTGAATGTCTAAATATGCAATCCTAGGCTACATATCAATAAGGAAGAGTGTTACATTAATGTTCTCATGATGTCTACATATATGTAGAAGAGCAGCAGCAGCAACAACAACAACAACAATAACACAACAGTAGTTAATCAGCCGATAATTTGTAAAAATGCAATAAACTCCCTCCGGCTCATAATATAAGATGTTAATTCATCCAATATGTGAGTATATTGGATGTTATAATATATAATGGGACGGAGGGAGTGTTTTACTACATCATTGTGCAATTGTTGTTTAGCTTCTAATATTAACTTGGTGCTTTTAGGTACATATGTCATTGGTAAAGATCCGCGCTTCGACCCTTTCTGTGTATGGGGCAATGAGATATTGATGAACCAGTATCAAGTGAGGAAGCTGATAAAGATTGTTAGTAAAATGGGTCAAAAGATGGAAATTAAACTATTTGTTTACACTTTATCCAAGACAACAGCGAACTGCTGGATGGTAAGTAAGAACTCTGCAGCCTTCTTTTTACTGCCCATAATGAGTTGTGTTATATGACAATGTCTGAATCTTTTTCCTTTGCAGTGGTTACCAAAGCAGTTTACTCAGATTACCTCTCAAATTACACAAAGGTTACCTCTCAAACTGTGATAGAAAGCCATGTTGAAGACACTGAAGGATGGGCGGTCGGCCATCACAAGGGGTTGGACTAGAGTCGTGCGTGCCTTATGCATGGAGGAGGGCACAATATGGGCATTCCGCTTCACCTTGTTTAGCAACCAGAATGTATTTCGCCTCTTTCTTTACCAACTTTAATAGTACAAGTATACAACTATGGTTCATCATTCTTTATTTGGTGCTTATGTAATTCTTGGACAAATGTACCTGTGAATCAAATAATGCATTGGTTGTTTGAACCTGATGGATATGAATAAAGCTATAACATACTTTCAAATTCAAATTTGGTACAATTTTAAATAGCAGCAATTAAATTAGGGTGAAATTACGCTCTGTAGGTCGTTAAGGCACACACGGTCGGTGAAACATAAACGTGTGTGATATACACCATAATCCGACACGGTTCATAGAGAGGAAACGTGTGCGAGCATGCACACAGTTACCGTTTGCAAAGCATGTGTTATGTCAGACAATATCACAAACGGTGCGAGCAAACTAACTGTTTGTGATAGTTGCCTTATCGTACATGATTTACAATCATGAACTGTTTCTGATGTGGTACGCATCGTAAACGTTGCACCACAGAATAGTGTGTGCGATAGTTATCATGTGCGACACTGTTACAATGGTCCGACGTTTCGTAATCCTATCCGACACTCGTACGATGATTAGCTAATCTTCTAAATTAGTTATTGCATACGGTTCGGGAAAAGTGAATGTGTGCGATTGTCTGCTTATCATACACGTTCTATAATCGTGAACTGTTTGTGATGGGCCGCGCATCATAAACATAGCACCACAGAATACCGACTGCGATGGTAATGCTAGCACACACAGGTAGCAAGGGTGGAGTGTTTGGTATATTAGATATATCCCAAACAGTTGTGTGAAGAATCGATTTTGGGATAGGTGAGGGCATCGCATACGCTTTGTTCTGGAAAATGTATGCAACATGGCTCCCTATCCCCGACGGTTTCTGGGTTGTGTGGGAAGGACCCCCCTATCGCCCCACTCACTAGGCGACGGTTTAAAATGCCGTCATGGAAAGGGGTTAAAAACAGTTTGTATAGCAGCTCGCTATACCAGTGACTTCTCCTAGTTCAAGACAAGATTAGTTTCTTCACATCTCTGCAAAACTCGATCAAGGTTGCTCAAGCAATCATCAAAAAAAGTCTCGTTAATAGAAAAATAATCCAAGAATACCTCAATAATCTTTTCACATAAGTAAGAGAATATAGCAGTCATACATCTTTGAAAAGGTAGCAGGTACATTATATAAACCAAAAGGCATACATCTATAAGCATAAGTTCCATAAGGATGAGTAAATGTGGTTTTCTCTTGATCTTCTTTAGACACAGGTATTTGAGAAAGAACATAATATCCATCAAGGAAACAAAAGTGTGTATGCTTAGATAATCTTTCTAACATTTGTTCAATAAAAGGCAAGGGGTAATGGTCTTTTCAAGTAGCTTTATTTAATTTCCTAAAATCAATTACCATCCTATAACCGGTTACAATTCTTTGTGGGATGAGTTTGTTTTTATCATTAGGAACAACGATAATACCTCCTTTCTTTGTAACACAATGAACATGACTTACCCATCTACTATCAGCTATAGGATAAATTATACCTGCCTCCAGAAGCTTTAATATTTCAGTTCTTACCACATCCTTCATCTTAGGATTCAGACAACGTTGATGATCAACGACGGGTTTGGCATCAGGCTCCATATTAATCTTGTGCTGACATAGAGTGGGACTAATGCCCTTAAGATCATCAAGAATATATCCAATAGCAGCACGGTGCTTCCTTAGAGTTTTAAGTAATCTCTTTTCTTCATACTCTGAAAGGTTAACATTGATAATAACAGGATATATCTACTTTTCATCAAGATAAGCATATTTCAGTGTATCAGGTAGTTTCTTTAATTCAAACATAGGATCACTCTTAGGTGGAAGAGGATCTCCAAGAGTTTCAATAGGTAAATTATGTTTAAGGACAGGTGCTTGTTTAAAGAATATCTCATCTATTTCATTCCTTTCATTCATATGCATATCATTCTCATTGTCTAGCAAATATTGTTCTAACGGATCAGTAGGACGTACGGTAATAGAAGCAAGACCAATAATTTCATCTTTACTAGATAATTATTTCTCATGTGGTTGTCCACAAAACTTAGAGAAATTAAACTCATGAGATACAACACCAAACTTAACTCTAACCTTTTCTTTAACACAATCAATTTCAGCATTAACGGTATTCAAGAAAGGCCTACCAAATATAATGGGACAAAAATTATCTTGTTGTGAACCAAGTACTAAGAAACCAGTAGGGTATTTGATCTTACCACACAAGACTTCAATATCTCGAACAATCCCAAGTGGTGAAATAGTATCTCTATTTGCAAGCTTAATAGTAACATCAATGTCCTCAATCTCAGCAGGTGCAATATCATTCATAGTTTCTTGATATAAAGTAAATGGAATAGCACTCGCACTAGCACATATGTCACATAAACCATGATAGCAATGATCTGCAGTTATACAGAAACAACAGGCATGCCAACTACTGGCTTATTCTTATCTAACATATCTTGTTCATTTCTAGCGGGTTTAGCAATTGCAGCAGCCTCATCACAGAAGTAAATAACATGCCCATCGATATTATCAACCAATAAATTCCTAACCATTGCAATATTAGGTTCCACACTTATTTGTTTAGAGGCTCTAGGTGTTCTGATATTACTTTTATTAACCACAGTTGTATCTTTAGCATGTTCCTTAATCCTAACAGGGAAAGTAGGTTTCTAATATAAGCTGTAGGCACAACTGGATCAACATTATAAATGATTGTTTCATCCTTAGCTATAACAGGTTCCTCTAACATTTCTTCAATAGGTGGGTGAAATTTAAACCACTTCTCCTTTGGGAGATCAACAATATTAGCAAATGATACACAAGAGGAAGCTACTATCTCAGAGTCAAGTCCATATTTAGCACTAAACTTGTGAAAAGCATCAATTTCCATAATAGATTTAACATAATCAAACTCATGTTTTATATCTGACTCTTTACCTTTTTCGAATTACCAATCTTCAGAGTTGTATTTAATTCTTTCCAGAAGACCCCAATTGAATTTAGTAGTTTTCTTCATAAAGGAACCAATAGAACAAGTATCGAGCATGTATCGATCATTATGAGAAAGCCGAGCATAAAAGTTTTTTATAATTATTTCTCTTGAGAGCTCATGATTCAGGCATGTGTGCATAATATATTTAAGCGTCCCCCAAGCTTGAGTGATACTTTCTCCTTCATGAGGCCAAAATATATATATATATATATAATTCCGATCACGATGAACCAAATGCATAGGATAGAACTACTGGAGAAATTCCAATTTCAATCAGTTCCAATATCATTCAATAGCCTATACCATGGAAGTGCCTTTCCCTCCAAAGATAAAGGGAATACCTTCTTCTTAACTGCATCCTCAGATAAACCTGCAAGCTTAAACAATCCACAAATTTCATCCACATAGATTAAGTGCATATCAGGATGTACTGTTCAATCTCCTACATAAGGATTAGCTAGCAGTTTCTCTAACATACCCGAAGGAATCTCATAATAAATATTTTCAGTAGGTTCATTAGGTTGAGGGGAAACTCATATTGCCTCCGGTCGAGGTGAAGATACCCTGAACAATCCCCTCAAAGGATTATTTTCCATAGTGACAAGCGAAAGTAAATTTCAGCACGTAATATAAATGTTTCCTTACCAAATTCCACGTACCAAAGGCACTTCACTCCCTAGCAACGGTGCCAGAAAAGAGTCTTGATGACCCACAAGTATAGGGGATCAATCGTAGTCCTTTCGATAAGTAAGAGTGTCAAACCCAATGAGGAGCAGAAGGTAATGCTAAGCGGTTTTCAGCAAGGTATTCTCTGCAAGTACTGAAAGTAGCGGTAACAGATAGTTTGCTAGCAAGATAATTCGTAACAAGTAGCAATAGTAACAAAGGTGCATCAAGGTGGCACAACCCATTTTATAGCAAAGAACAAGCCAGAAAGTTCTCTTATATAAAGCAAAGTGCTCTCGAGGACACATGGGAATTGTCGTCTAGTCACGTTCATCATGTTTAGTTGATTCGCATTAGTTACTTCGATATTTGATATGTGGGTGGACCGGTGGTTGTCGGATTCAGGGCTCCGCAGACCCAAGAAGGTTTGAACTCATGGGCGTGATTGAAGGATCTCGCTCTCCACCAACGCTAGCTCGCCATGCCCATGACCTGATCTCGACGAGTACGCTGGATCATGCGGAAGGGAACAACCCAGAGATTTACCCAGGTTCGGGCCACCTTGCAGTGTAAAACCATACTCTTGCTTTTGGTGGATTGGCCTCATGAGGAGGTATAGGATGAACTAGTATAGTTGATGAGCTGCCTCGCGAGGGCTCGAGTGGTCAGGGTGGATTGGTCAAGGGTCCGATCCGGGATCCCCTTCTACGGTGATGGCTAGCCCATATTTATAGTGTCTTTGGTCCTCTTCCCTCATAGATTAGGTGGGAAGGGATTCCACAACGACCAATTTTGAAGGGGGACAAGGAGTACATCTTATCCTGACGAAAGGTGGTCTTCGCCTGCAAAGCCTCTGGTCATGATGCAGCGGTGGGCTCGGCGATGACATCCGTCCTGCCGAGCTCATGGCCTTGGTCTCGTTGCACCGGAAAGGGAAGCTTTCGGGCCTTCCTTGGGAACCTGCGCCTGCCCTTGCTCCCTTAGCACCGAAGAGGAAATTGTCCCCCCCCCCCCGGCGCCCGCCTGGCCTTGGTTGTCATGGCTCACGTCATAACATCCTCATGAGGCTGGGTACCTGCATAGAAGTGTCCGCCCCTCGAGAGGCAGCCTGGGCAGGCCGCTCCTCTGGAGGTCTTGGTGTCATTCGCCTCGCGAGGCTTGGGTCCTCATGAGGGTCTTGCCTTGGAGTTGTTATAGCTGGGCTGTACAAGGCCGTCGATGGGCCCATGTGTTGGGCCACAGGTAGGTAGATCTGGGTACCCCCGATCCCGGAACACCGATAGTAGCCCCCGGGGCCCAAGGCACGCTCGAGCTGGCTTCGAGCAGAAGCCAATGGGCAAGGGCGAAGCGATGCGGGCCCCAACCGCCTGCGGGCCAGGCTTGACGCGTGGCGCATGATGAGACGCAGGCACCTCCACTTCCCCACGCCACCTCGGCAACCGCCCTTGCTGAGAAAAAGTCTGGCAGGCGCTGCGGAACCATCATTGCCCCGCTGCGCGCTCGCCTTCTGCTCCTCCCCCTTCTGCTAGCTTGCGCCTTCTTCACCGGGTCTCGCACCTACTTCGATCCGTCTCGCCGCCATGGCTCCCAAGAAGAAGAGGGGCATGGCCCCGACAGTGGCGGAGCCCCATGCGGGGTCGAAGCCTGCGCTAGGCCAGTCCACCGTGCTCAATCGCAAGGGGCTAGCCAAGGTCCGGCATGCGGTCATCGCTCACTCCAACGAGTGGAAGGCGACGAAGATCTGGCCCGCCTCCTAGACTTTAGCCGATCTGGAGGCCACCAACATCCCTCTTCATCTTCATGCCCGCTTCTCTGGCCTGCTGCCGCCGTTTTTGGATTTCTTCAATGCCGTGCTCATGCACTACCAAGTCCACGCATTGCATCTTGACCCTGGGTCCATCGTTCTCCTCTCTGCCTTTGCGTTCTTCTGTGAAGGCTTAGTGGGCGTCGCCCCGTCCGTGGCTCTGCTCCGCCACTTCTTATCCCTTCAGATGGTCGCCGGCGGGCAGCGCTCGGGGTGCGTGTCGCTTCGAGCGGTGGACGTGACTGCGGGCACGGGCATTGACATCGCGCTCCACCCAGACACGGAGGGATTCCGGAAGCAATGGGTGTACATCGACACCGCCGCGTACAGCCCCATGCTGCAGATTCCGGCAGCCCCCGTGGAGCCGAGCTTCGGTTGGGAGCACGTGAAGCTTGTCAACCCGCGGCTCGCGTGAGTTATGGCCAGGCTGACTGACCTGAGGAAGGCGGGCGTGACGATGGCGATGGTGGTGAGGGAGTTCGTCCGGCGGCACATCGCTCCACTCCAGCGCCATTCCCGCCCCATGTGGGCCTTCACCGGCCCCGTGGACTCCATGAGGCTTCAGGAGCCTTCCCTTCCTTCCACCACGCTGCGCAAAGGTGCTCCGCCTCCTGACCGGTGGGGAACCCACCGCGCTTCCTTCTGGAGGGCTCGCCCTATACAATTATCCAAGCGGGGGAGCCGTCGCCAAGAAGATGCCGCACTTCGACGAGTGGGGGCTGCTACCCAAGGACCATGCGGGGCCTCGGGACAACCCACTCCTGGTAGCCCCAGGACCTGGGGGTCCTAAGGGCTGTGCCCCCCGAGCAGCTGCGCGGGAGCGCTCTGAGCCACGCGTCCCTCAAGTGTCCACCTTCGCCCCTCCAAGCAGCGGAGGAGACGCCTCGCCCGGAGACACGCCCGCTGCCCCTCCTGTGGGAGGCCACGCACCGGACTCCAGCGTGTCATCTTCCGGTCCCTGCGCATCCTGGAGAGGGAAGGAGCCCTGAGGCCACCACAGCCCTGCCCCAAGGACCCTGAAGAGGAGGAAATGGATTGCCGCGGATGAGTAAGCGCCCGGCCTCCCTTGATTTCCGTATGGTGTGCTTCTTTGAACTCTTGCTCCTCAGGTCCTCTCCTAGTGAAGGAACACGCGCACCTCCACCTCCGCCTCCTGAGGGCGCTGGCCCTGTAGCGACCTCCACTACTAGGGAAAACCTTATACACAGAACCTTAATAGTAGCGCTGGATAAAATGAGGCGCTACTGCTACTTAGCAGTAGCGCGTGTTAGCAGAAGGCGCTACTGCTATCGACATAGTAGTAGCGCGGCAGGAAAAAAGAGCGTGTTGACACACGAACATGTCACGTGTACCTTCGACGCCGGGGGTGATGCACCGCTGCTCACGTCGAAGGAGACCGGACCGACAGCGCGATACGCAGGACACTCGGCGGGTGCTTTTTAGACCCGAAACCCTGCTCGCCCGGGAGGGACCCCGTCAGGGCTCGCGGTGGCTATGGGCTGCTCCAGGTTGACCTGATCGCCCCTAGAGCCTCGTGGATCGATGCCCTACAATACGAAGAACGAGAAAGAAAGATACAAGGGTGGGGGATAAAGATAGATGAACACAAAAGTGTAATAGATTGATTGGTTCGATTGGTGTTGTTCAATCGGCCATCACCACCAACATATATAAGAGGCAGCTGGATTTCCTGTACAAGAAAAGGATTCATCTAGGCTTTTCTTACATGAAAAATTACATCAAATCACGTCCTAGAGTTCTAGTTCTAGTTCAACTCGGATTCAGTCTGAATCTGGCCCATATTTCTGTTTTGCTGCTTGCGCGGGCCGTAGAACTTGCATATGACCTCCGATTAAAAAGTCCCAAGCATAAAATTTGTGCGCCTCGACGAGACGAACAACTCTCGTGTTGATCAATTTTCCAAACAAGGCCATCTTGAGTACTCTACGAGGTCATCTTTACCTTCCACTCGGACTTGGTCTTGCAGCTGACTATACTGTCTGAGTGTTGGAGCGACTTTGCAGGCCATACACTATCTCAGATGATCATGAGTCCAAAATAAAAGTTGACCGTTTCGATGATACGCACAACTTCTATGTTGAGCACTTTTCCATCCGAGGCCATCCAAATAACCTTTCAGCCATATTTTCAGCTTCTGGTCGGAGCACTCGGATCTGAATCTCTCCACTCGGATGTTAGAGTCTTTCACTCGGATCGCCCGACTAGACTTCATCACTCGGATGGCAACTTTCACTCGGATATTTTCACTCGGATGATTATATTTTCACTCGGACGACAATCATTTGCTCGAACGATAAGCTTTCACTCGGATTGTAAGCTTTTCACTCGGATTTCCCGACAAAAAATAGAGCCTGGTCTTGTTTTGCCTCCCCAGGTTGCATACTACCTCGGATCAAGACAATTTATATATGAAAATCGACCGTCTCGATGAGACGAAACTTTATTCTGTTGAATGTTTTCCGATTCAAAGCCGTCTTGAGGGCCGAATTGCTCACGCGCTGCACCAGACACACATCAACATGTGTTTGGTGTCAAGCGTAATATTTTGGTCTCTGGTCGGGCTGGACCGTATTGACTGTAACTTTTGCATATGAACTCGGATTAAGATGATTTATATATAAAAATTGATTGCCTCGACGAGACGAAGACAATTCCTTTATGGCACTCCTTCATCTGAGGTCATCTTGGAGGGGCAATCAGCCGAATCAGCACTCGGAACACAAAATCTTGATACTTCGAGCATTGTTTCGGCCCTTGATATGAGGTCGGATGGTGATGACCTAAACATCAAAGTTGTTCCACTCGACGACGTGAAACTTTCTCATATTGAAAACATTTTCATTTAGGGCCATCTTTTTTGCATTTGTGCCGTGCCAAAATGTGGTGTCAACACATGCCCCCCTGTTTTCTGGCAGAGCTTGCGTGCCAGAAAATACTTCGTTTAAACACGATGTCAACACTCCATTGGCTATGCATGCTGAGGATGATATTTTTATCGGCCATATGCTCAGGCTTGTTGCTGCTTGCGTAGAGCCTCTTCGGATAATAGTCGTCTGAGAATAGCCATTCGATGTCATGAATGCCTTCATGTAAGTCTCTCATGTCAATCTTGACTTGACCTTTTTCCACGTACTCCATGGGGAAATTTGAAACATTTGGCGATATTGGCTGTCAAACGATTATGTCCATGCACCTCAAAGGAACCACCAACTATTCCGTGACTCAACTCATTGTTAATCAAAATACTCCGTCAAGCCTCTCCCCAACAATGTGTGTCTCCTGACTTGGATCCTGCAGATAAGAGAAACTTTCTCCAGCCGGCCATATGACTCGCACTAGATCCGTTAGTGGTCAAGTCAACTCTAGAGTCGGCTGTAACCCTTCATGGGCCGACTTTAATAGTAAGTCGGTTGTAAACTTACCCTACACGAGGCGGCCACACAAAGCATCGATTGTAATAACCAGATGTGTATTGCACTAACCCGTTTGGCGAGTCAACAAGTTCAACATTTGAGTGATTCGTCGATGCATATAAAGATGACATCCGTTGGACAGCTGGCAATGAATCATTGTGAACCTCGATGCACGCAACCCCCGCAGCGACTAGAAGTCCTGTAGCGTGAATAGCAAAGCATATTCGGCTTGATTATTAGCGTGTAAGCTCTAGTCAGCATGAAGTCCTCAAATCCAGCCCGTGAAGAAATATGTGAAGAACACCGACTCCGGGAGCTGCTAAACTGAATCATGAAAATAACTCCACTACACTTTGACTTGGCTTCCAGTGAGCGCCGAGTGAGATCACGCTCCTTTCCTTCGGTCTCCTGAGTCAACATTGCCTCACTCCCCGAGTGAACAGAGCATCATTCATCTCGGTGACTCAGTTTCTCTGGATCGTGTAATAAACTAATAATAGGAGTCGACAACTTTTGCTGCACTAGACCCTCGATTAGTGGCTGAATAATTAGTCGGCCTTCCAGTGTAGGCAAAACTAAGAATTGGCTTTTGGAATATGAGATACACCACCATGAACAAGTTACCCAGATGCCAGCTTTGTCAACACAATGTACTCTTAGGGCGATATGTAAATATCGGCCATACATCCTTATCTCATAGGACCTGGAGTACCCGTCCACCAAAGTGTGAATAGCCGAAATAAGTCAGATGTTTCAGCTGGGGATAAGTTCCGGGACGCTTTCTTTGATGGAATGGCTAAAGAACATGGATGGTGTGCCATTTGGAGTCCCCTATAGTGAGATGAAAACTGTCGACTCCGCCTACCGGCTTCACACTTGTCCTCCTTTACTCCTGTTGGCTTCACAATAGGAGATGTGATGCCGCTCTTAACTCGAGGATTTCCCTTGGGAACCCAAGCCATGTTCCTCTTCTCCAGCTCTTTGGCCCTAAGCCGATTCAGCTTTTTCTCTTGCAAATATGGTAAGCCGAGTGGGCATCCCAACTATGACTTTGGTTTACGCACTAGCAAGTTCTTCTTGGCTTTGGGCACCTCCAGCTTGACCTTTCCAGACTCGGCAATTGGCTCCTTGAAAGTTACTCGCTTCACTTCCTTGCCCTTAGTAGCCAACATAGACTCGGCTGTCTTTTTGTCATCTGGAGTCGAATCGGAAACAACACACTTGCAGCCATCTTTTTTCACTTGGTACACTTGCTTGACCATGTCCATCTTCTTCGCTGAGCTCCGGACCGATTCTTTTTGGTTGAGTCGATCTTTAACATATGGTTGTTGAACAAACGATGATCCTCTCAGAGCTTCATAATTTTGGTGAGGTGGTTTAGAATATGATGGATGGTGTGCGCTTGATTTATAGTTGTTCCATGATTTATATGAATAATAGTCAGCATGGGGAGGTATCCATCACATCAGCATTGGTGGCCCAAAAGGAGGATATGGAGTCTGCTTGCTCAACTTTTCCTTCGCCAATCCTGGTCTTCAGATTTATGCCTTGGGGGTGATTTCGGTGCTTTTGTTTCACTCGGCCGATAAGCACTCTTTGCCTCACTTATCTTCTGATATTTTTCTAATAACTGCATGAAAGTGACTTTTGGCTTTTTACCTTTGTGCTTACCATGGCCTTTGCTTTCTTTAGTTGTGGGTGCATCGGTCTTTGAATTTTCTTGTTGCCCCCCAATGCTAGATGTCTCTGTTGTAGCTTTGATTGAATTCACGTCTTCAAGATTGTTGTTGATGCACTTTTTAACATTATCCTTGCTCGAAGACTTGACCCTATTATCATTGGTGTGTACCTGTCGACCTTTAGATGAATCCGCTTGAGATAGCCAAGTCAACATTTGCTCGCCATCAAGACCAATCTGATATGAATGGCCATACGAACCTGCCTCAACAAACTCCATTCGTCCTGAGTTGGCCGATTGTTCGACTTTATGGACCAGGTTGCAGTCTTTGACATTTTGCTCGAACGAACATTGCATTCGCTCTTGTCTTGACAGCTCGACAACGTGATCAATTATAATAATAGGATTAGTCAGCGATTCACCGACGATGTGATCACATATGCCCGGATAGAAAGTACATTGTTCGTTCATTAACCGATAATGTGATACCGGCTTTGGAACTAAATAACCGAGTGGTGTCGGCTTAACGTCATCTGACTCAGCTATGCATCGATTTTCATTCTCATTTTCCGATGCTCCTGAATCAGCTATCCTGGAGAACTTCGAACCTGGCTTTATATTGCTGCAACCAAAATAATTACAGAATATACGTCTCATCCGATACCAAATGTTAATCACTCATGAAACAAACAAAGTTGTCCATATGAATATAAAGTTCAGTCGGCATATCGGGAATAACTTTGATTGCGATAAGTTGTGACTATTAGCCTCTATGAATGGAGCCATGTGTTGATCAACATGATTAGTGACAAGATAATTCGAAACAAATAGATTACTCATCTCGATTGGTCTTTCAAAATTAATTAGAATCTTACTAACGGGTGCATCAACAATATGATTTTGACCGAATCAAAAATTGAGTAAACTGTCTGCTAAGTGTACCTTTGTGAAGACGTTGGAAGGAGAAGACGGTTGCACCACTGGAACAATACCTTGCTCCACTTCTGAATAATTCTCCAATGCCTCTTCCTCTTTTTCTAGATCTCGTGCCTCATCACTAGGATTGCCTGAGTAGATTTCACTCAGATTGCCCGAGTTGATTTCACTCGAATTGCCCGAGTATATTTCACTCGGATTGCCCGAGTAGATTTCACTCAAACGCTCTTCGCCAGTTGAATTTTGCTCGGCTACATTTTCTTGTTCTTGATGTTCATCATTAACCGAATTGTGTTTGGCCATATTACTTTGTTCTTGATGCTCATTAATATCTTTAGCACGAAACTCATAGGGTAGCATGTAAGCTCCCTTACATCCAGAAAAATCGAGCACAGCCAATTTGCTGTGTTTGCCATTCCTTTGCTCAGCGAAGCTTGCATCTTCTGTTTGGTTACGTTCGGTAATAACTGGCTTGATGCACTCAGCATTAGCTATCTCAGTGCTCAATCCGGTTTCAAACGAATCCACTGTATTAGCCGAGTGAATCCTTTTTTGCTGATTTGCTTGCAAAGCTTCTTTTTTATCTTGCCTCAAAAGTGCAGAAGAGCCAACATGGTTCCTACATGGAGGAAGGCACTTGACGTACTCTTGCAAATCATCCTCTCCATGCTTCTTCTTGAGTGCTTCATAAACCTGTCGATATGCTGCTGGTAATTCCTCAAGGGTAGGTGTAGTAAATTCGTTAACACTATTTCCCTGTGAGCTCTGGCTTGATCTTGTCCACTTGGGCCACATATTTTTCTTTAAACTCAGCCCTACTTGGATTGGTTTGCCCCCCAATAATTTTAGGATCTTTCGGCAATGAATTGATGTTGCCGAAATTTTGCGATTGTATAGGGGGTGTATAACATGCTGCAATGATAGGTGAAGACATGTGCACTATTGTTGAATATTTTCTCTCACCAATTTGATCAATTGGCAACACTTCGTCTTCTTTCAAAACCCTAGCTCTTATTGCCTCATAATCAGGAACCAATCCCTTGTCGTGCTACTCAAGGCAAATAGCACTAATCTTCTTATTTTGGGCTAAACTTTTTAATGCAGCCAAAGCCACCTCATCTCCTGCAATATTAGGCACATATGCTCCTGCAGAATCTCCATTCACTTGGCCATAACCGCAAAGGTGATCCGAGTCATGAATATTTTTAGTTTCATATGCCACTGAACAATTAATCTCACGAGGTGTAGTATATGATGATGTTTGAGGATAATCGGCCAAATAGCTAACAGAAGCATGGCCGATTCCCCCGTCCATCGGCATGTTTGGGGATGAACCCGCATATCGCGAGCTGGCTACCGATGGATAAAACTGTGAGAAACCCTCATGCACATGAGGTGTCCTATATTGATCACTCGAACTCATCGTGTTGTTCACCAGCATATTGAAAGGTGTTGCCGATGCACGAAAGTTCAGATTCATTAGTTGCATGTCGCAATTCTGCAAATTCCAAGTTTCTCCAACGGAATAACTAGTTGGTCTTTGCTCATTCGGGCTAGCCGACATGACATGTCCATTGGAAGATCTAGCAAAACCAACATAATGGCTATTTGCATCTACATAAAGAGATTGATGATACACGTTACCGTTGTAGATTGTAGCCGCTTGATGACGCTCTCCTCGTAGCAAGAACAGGCTGGAGACTGTTCAAAGCTTCGTCCCCAGCGGAGTCGCCAAAAAGTGTGTTGACACACTAACACATCACGTGTACCCTCGACGCCGAGGGTGATGCACCACAGCTCACGTCGAAGGAGACCCGACCGACAGCGCGATACGCAGGACAGTCGACGGGTGCTTTTTAGACCCGAAACCCTGCTCGCCTGGGAGGGACCCATCAGGGCTCGCGGCGGCTATGGGCTGCTCCAAGTTGACCTGATCACCCCTAGAGCCTCATGGATCGATGCCCTCCAATACAAAGAATGAACGAAGAACGAGAAAGAAAGATACAAGGGTGGGGGATAAAGATAGATGAACACAAAAGTGTAATAGATTGATTGGTTCGATTGGTGTTGTTCAATCGGCCATCACCCCCAACATATATAAGAAGCGGCTGGACTTCCTGTACAAGAAAAGGATTCATCTAGGCTTTCCTTACACGAAAAATTACATCAAATCACGTCCTAGAGTCCTAGTTCTAGTTCACCTCGGATTCAGTCTGAATCTGGCCCATATTTCTATTTTGCTGCTTGTGCGGGCCGTAGAACTTCCATATGATCTCCGATTAAAATAGCCCAAACATCAAATTTGTGCGCCTCGACGAGCGAACAACTCTCGTGTTGATCAATTTTCCAAAAAAGGCCATCTTGAGTACTCTACGAGGTCATCTTTACCTTCCACTCGGACTTGGTCTTGCAGCTGACTATACTGTCTGAGTCTTGTAGCGACTTTGCAGACCATACACTATCTCAGATGATGATGAGTCCAAAAGCAAAGTTGACCGTTTCGATGATACTCACAACTTCCGTGTTGAAGACTTTTCCATCAGAGGCCATCCAAATAACCTTTCAGCCATATTTTCAGCTTCTGGTCGGAGCACTCGGATCTGAATCTCTCCACTCGGATGTTAGAGTCTTTCACTCGGATCGCCCGACTAGACTTCTTCACTTGGATGGCAACTTTCACTCGGACGACAATATTTTCACTCAGACGACAATCATTTGCTCGAACGACAAGCTTTCACTCGGATTATAAGCTTTTCACTCGGATTTCCCGACTAAAAACACAACCTGATCTTGTTTGGCCTCCCCAGGTTGCATACTACCTCGGATCGAGACAATTTATATATGAAAATAGACCGTCTCAACGAGATGAAACTTTCTTATGTTGAACGTTTTCTGATTCAAGGCCGTCTTGTGGGACGAATTGCTCACACGCTGCACCAGATACACATCAACATGTGATAGTGTCAAGTGTAATATTTTGGTCTCTGGTCGGGCTGGACCGTATTGACTGTAACTTTTGCATATGAACTCTGATTAAGATGATTTATATATCAAAATCGATTTCCTCGATGAGACAAATACAATTCCTTTAGGGTACTCCTTCATCTGAGGTCATCTTGGAGGCGCAATCAGCCGAATCAGCACTCGAAACATAAAATCTTGATACTTCGAGCATTGTTTCGGCCCTTGATATGAGGTCGGATGGTGATGACCTAAACATCAAAATTTTTCCACTCGATGACGCAAAACTTTCTCATATTGAAAACATTTTCATTTAGGGTAATCTTATTTGCGTTTGTGCCATGCCAAAATATGGTGTCAACAGAGCGCTACTACTAAAATTGCCCCACCGTTGCCGCCAGGCTAGGTTTAGTAGTAGCGTCCCTCAAATAACCGCGCTACTGCTAACTGAATAGTAGTAGCGCGCTTTTTGGGTAGGGCGCTACGGCTAAGTTTGAACCTGGCCACATGGCGGGCCCCACTTAGCAGTAGCGCTTCACCCAGGGGCGCGCTACTGCTACCACTTTAGCAGCAGCGCGTTTTGCACCCAGCGCTACTACTAAACCGCAACCACCAGATTTTCCCTCCCTCTCTCCCTCATCCTATCTTCCTTCACTTTCCCCTAGCTCCCACCTCCTCTCACCCTCACTTTGCTTCTTCCTCACTACTCCCCCCCCCCATTACTGTCTTTCTTCTACCTCTTTTTCTCTCTCTTTATTTCTCCTAGCTAACTACACCACCTCCGTTAATGCATCTCCTTTCTCTTTTTCCTTCCCCCTCCACTAGTTGAACTCATCTCCTTCCCCAACTAGCTAGGTAGTTCTAGCATTTAGTGAAGTGACCTATGTACCTCCCTAACTAGATCTAGCAATGTCAAGAAGTAAGCTTTGTCCACTTTTGATCATTCCCTAGGTGTGTGGCGACAACGATCGACATCATCATTACCGTGCTTGATCTCGAGATAGGTGATTAAAAATTTGTGCTTTTGCAAGAATGGAAATATGTGTATGTGTGCAATATGACATAATTGGGCGATATGATGAAAATTATGTGTGTGGCATGAGTTGCCACCAAATTGTGCTTAAGTTGCCTATGTTTTGCTGAAATGTCGATTTATTTCTGTTTCGGCGAATTTCGGGCAAACTCTATATGTCCTATTTTTAGGGAAGGTCATGCCGAATTTTTGTATGACTTTGATGCATGCATGCATTTTTATAATCAATTTGTTTATTATTACCATGCAAGTGTTCATGATGGTCAGTGGAACGATGGTGGAAAGGTGGTTGCGGTCGGTGGTGCAGGACATGAATGAAAATAACTGGACAGAGATTTTATGTCCGTGTCGAAGATGCAAAGGAGGAGTTTGGCTCGACCCCTATGAGGATGGTCGTGTGATGGCGCGCCTGCTCATGACTGGTTTCATGGATGGCTATACTCGGTGGATAATTGAAGATGATGATGATGAGGATGCCGACGGGGCAGGCAATGATGACACAGGGCAAGACCAAGAGATGACCGATAATGGCGGCGGAGAAGGGGCCGGACATGGCGGCAGGGAAGAGGCCGGACATGGCGGCAGAGAAGAGGCCGGACATGGTGGCGGAGAAAACATGGACTCCACGCCGCAGACTTCGTCGCTACTAAGTTCAATCGTGCAGGACCCTCATGTTCAAGAACTGTTTCGCAAGGAGACAAGTTCTGACAGAGATGCTTCTAGAGAGGAGGCCAAGCTGCAGCAACTGGTGGTAGACTCGAACACTCCATTGTATGATGGTTGCGATCCCGAGGTGACCTGCTTGAGTTGCACACTCGAACTTCTGAAGACGAAGGCTAAAAACAAATGGACCGACACTAGCCTCGATGAGCTTCTCAAGTACCTAAAGGATGTTCTTCCCACAGGAAATCTATGTCCTACTAGTGTGGATGAGGCCAAGAAGACCATGTGCCCTCTTGATCTGCCGCACGTTAGATACCATGCATGCATCAACGATTGCATAATTTATCGGAAGGAGCACGCGGAAAAAACCAGCTGTCCGATGTGCAATGCTTCTTGATACAAGAAGGCCGGGAATAAATCTCACCAGAAAGTTGTATGGTACTTATCGATCACTCCCCGTCTGCAATGTTATTTTGTAGATCCCAAGGAAGCAAACCTCATGCGTTGGCACGCAGAGAGGACAAAGCCGACGATGGAGATGATCCGAAGCTGAGACACCTCGTGGATGGAAGCCAGTGGAGAGCGTTCAACGGCGAATATCGATATTTTGCATGTGATGCAAGAAACACCGTGCTTGGCGCGTGTACCGATGGCATGAATCCGTTTGGCAACCAGAACACCAACCATAACACATGGCCCTTGTTTGTATGGATGTACAACATCCCCCCTGGTTGTGCATGAAGTCGAAGTACATACACATGAGCATGCTGATTCAAGGGCCGAAACAACTGGGAAATAATATTAATCTGTATCTGTAGCTACTTCAAGAGGAGTTGGACATGTTATGGAAAACACCGGCCAAGACATGGGACGCCAGTAAAGGCGAGTATTTCAATATGAGAGCCGCCCTAATCATGACGGTGCACGGCTATCTCGGTTACGGATATGTCGCAGGCCAGGTGTGCCATGGATATTGCGGATGCACGCAGTGCATGGATGATACGACTTCTCAGCAGCTAACGTCAACAAAAGAAGGCGGGTCTGGGAAAATCATGTACATGGGGCATCGAAGATGGCTCAAGAAGGACGACCCGTGGAGAAACTGTGGAGATCTATTCAATGGTGAGGCTGAGCATCGATGACCTCCACGTAAGCAGAGCAGCGCCTAAATCGATGAGCTGTTGAAAAACTAGGAACAGTGCCCGCACCGGGAAAGACGATGAAAAAGGTGTCGGAGCCGCTACTGAAGGTATGGAAGACGAGGTCTGTTTTCTGGGACTTGGAGTACTGGCACAAACTTGACACGCCTCATTGCCTTGATCAAATGCATATCTGTAAGAATGTCCTTGAGAGCTTGCTTGTGACATTGATTAACATGCCGGATAAGATCAAGGATGGGCTGAAGGCAAGAAAAGACTTGCAAGATTTGAAAATCAGGGCAGATCTACACATGCTGCCCCGTAAAAAGTCAGAGGAGACAGAGACGGAGACGGAGGCACAGGAGAAGAAGGGCAAAAAAGTAAAGGAAGAGGATTATTGCCCCCTTCTTGCTTCACCTTAAGTCCGGCTGAGATGATCAATTCTTCAAGTGCCTTATCGGAATCAAAGTTAGTTCCGGTTACTGTGGGAAGATAAGTAGATTTCTAGACACAAAGAAGAAAAGGTTCAGCGGGATGAAGTCCCATGACTGTCATGTGATGATGACGCAGATACTACGTGTTGCCCTTAGAGGGATAATGGACAAGCACGTCCGTGACACGCTTATTGGTCTCTGCAACTTTTTCGACGTCATCTCTCGAAAGTCGATCAGTGTGAAGCAGCTCCGAAGGCTATAGGAAGAGATCATTGTGATACTAAATGAGCTTGAGATGTACTTCCTGCCCTTTTCTTTGACGTCATGGTGCATCTGTGTGTCCATATTGTGGACAACATAGTAGACCTGGAGCCGTCATTCCTGCACAACATGATGTCGTTCGAGAGGATGAATGGGGTCATCAAAGGGTTCGTTCATAACATGTCCCGTCCAGATGGAAGCACCGTCCAGGGCTATCTCATATAAGAGTGCATCTCTTTCTGCGAGAATTATCTATATGGCGGAAACCAGCCTGGTGTTGGTTTGCCTGTTAAGAAGCACCTTGGGAGGCTTGAAGGAGAAGGTCACTCCAACGGTCGCAGGGAACTGCATGTGGCCTACTCGGATCGACGCAACGACTTTGCCAGAGCAAACTTAGTAGTGCTTCAACACCTAGACGAGGTAGATCCTTTCGTGACACTGCACAAAGAAACCATCGCAAAGAAGTATTGTGACCGGGGGCTATGCAGGACGGACACCGAAGTTACTAGAGAGCACAACTCCACTTTCCTGCATTGGTTCAAAGAGCAAATTCTTGGTAATCCCCCGGAAGAGGGCTCTAAGGACGGATTTCTCATATACGCCTTAGCACATGGCCTCTCAGCAAACCTTGCGACCTATCAGGCATATGATATCAACGGATACATGTTCTAAACGGAGGTCAAAGATATAAACAGTGATTTTCAGAACTCAGGGGTGACGATGGAATGCATGACCGGCAGTGACAACGGCGCAACTGAGAGATTCTATGGAAGGGTCGAGGAGATCTGGGAGCTTGACTACTCTGGATTGCACAGGGCGATGATGTTCCATGTCAGATGGGCTAAGAATGTCGAAAGAGAAAACCGGTATTTCACTACCATGTCTATACCTGACGCCAAGAGCGCTACCGTGAACGCCATCGCAAAAAACGAGCCATGGGTCACTGGTACAGCGAGGTGCTATACAAACGGTTTTTAACCCCTTTCCGCGACGGCGTTTCAATCCGTCGCCAAGTGAGTGACTGCGATAGGCGGGTCCTTCCCACGCGACCCATAAACCATCGGGATAGGCCCTCCTGGCACACACGCTCGGCAAAATGAGGTCGTGCGCGATGGGCGAGCGATCAAATACGGTTATATGTACAGTTGTGCTAAAAAAATACAATTATACAGGTCAAATCATTTCCGGTCGTAAGTACATCCCACACAGTCAGTTCTGGCTAAACGTTTCCATTCGTATGTACATTCCACATAGTCAATCCAAGGAATACGTTTCCGTTAGTATGTACATCCCACACAGTTAATTCAAGAAGTACGTTTCTGTTCGTATATACATCCCACACAGTCACTCCAAGGAAAATGTTTCCGTTCGCAGGTACATCACACACAATTTTCCCCATTAAATCGTTTGTGATAGCATTGCCATTGCACACGATATTAACAATTTTATCGTTTGTGTTATTGAATGCATCACACACGGTGCGTAAAAGAAACTATGTGGCAAAGGCTGTCCATCACACACACTTTTTATGAGGTAAACATTTGCGCAAGGTGGCCTAATTCAAATAGTTTTCAAGAGGATGTCGTGTGTGATTGTTCATTGATCCAACACAGTTTATTCCTAGAAACTGTGTGCGTTGCCTGAGGTCATCGCCCACGGTGTTTTCTCAATAACTGTTTGCAATAGAAAAACCCAATTATCAGGCTAATTACCCTATTATTAATAATCCATTTATTAATCTAATTGACATTTCATATTAAGCACACAATATATTTCATTTTCATATTAAGGAAGCAGGATTTCATAATTGAAATACATCAGAGTACAACATCATATAGCTTCAGCACTCAGCTACCCCATTACACAACTGCACCAGCACCAAGTTTCACATGCAACATCTATAAACTTTTGAAATTAGCATCATAGACAGTACATAGACAGATGGATCTCATCTGGAAAACTGCTGAAGCGGAAGGCGAATATTGAGCCTTCATTGATGTTGAAGGTCTTTGCAACTTTAGGCCAGCGCCTGTCCATCCTTCGCCCTCTTCAGGAACACTTCAATATTGAACCGTGGGTGTTGTATGAATACCTTCCTCGCCTCCTGACCATACAGGTGGTTTGAGAGGTAATCATCAGTGAACTGCTTTGGAAAAGGCCTGAAAACAAGGATATGCATAAATATCTTCTCTAGATTTGAAATGGCGCAAAGGAATTAAAAAGACAAGGTATAACAGTTAGTACCATCCTGTAGTGAACTGATGTCTTCTTCATTGTGCAGGCAAAGATCTTGTTGTTTTTTGTCGCTAATTTCTTTATCGTAACAATCTTTCTAAGTTTCTTGACTTGACTGATATTCATGGACAACTCATTTCCACATATGCAAAAAGGGTCAAACAGTGGGTCAAAACCTCTGACAGTAGGACCTACATGTGCAAGACCAAATTGTTTAAAACCTAATATTTAAAAACAAGAAGTGGAAAGGTGTGTTATTAACTGCAACAGGCCTAATATTTAAAAACAAGCAAACATAGTCATTCAAACTTGTATTGTGCAGGTCTAAGTACACTAGTTATTGGCCTTGTTTGGATCCATGGGTTAGAGTTAGTTTGAGCTAGTTTGGGCTCAAATAGCCCTAAAGTATCCAAACATGAGGGCTAGTTTGAGCTAGTTGCGTCTAACCCACCCAAAACAACTATCCCACCCAAGAGGTGCTGATTGGGGCTAGTTCTCCTAGTGCATTTATTGTCAATCTAACACTGTCATCCAAACACCTCTTTGGCTAGAGTTAGTTCAGGGTTAGTCATTGTTGAGTATCATTGTTATTTAGGAAACGTAGGATAGCATAGGATTTATTCTACCTTGACTTGTACTCCAAGATGACCATGTACTCCTATATATATGCCCACGAGGCTCAAGCAATACAATCAACTGTTCCACCAATCTCTCTCTCCCTTTTAACTATCATGAGCTAGAAACTAACTCTAACCTCTAGCTAAGTTAGAGTATCCAAACAGTGCCATTGTTAAATCAAATGGAAAGGCGTGGTAAATACTCCCTCTAGTCCTTTTTACTCTGCATATAAGAATTGTCTGAAGTCAAACTTCATAAAGTTTGACCTTATTTATATGAAAAAATATCAACATTTACCATGCTAAAGTTATACAGTATGAAAATTTAAGCCATGACACATGTATTGATATTGATTTCATATTGTGAATGTTGGTATTTTTTTTCTATAAAGTTCGTCAAACTTTATGAGGCTTGACTTTAGACAAATCTTATATGTGAACTAAAAAGATTCGGAGGGAGTTCAACATGCTTAACAACAACCAAATATAGTCATTCATAGAGCTATTGTTAAAATTGGTATTGATGAAATTGAACTGCACAGTTTATACTAGCACATATAGAACATCACACTGTTAATAGCTGAAATAAACAAGGCATACTACGAACAACGAAAGATGGCAATTGAAACTGGACATATGCTAACTATAAAGAACCGAACAACCATAAACCATAGAAATAAACAAGGTGTAATGCAAACAACCAAATATAGCAATAAATACTAGACAGGTTCTCACTACAAAAGGGGTTCAAGAAAACAAATCATCGGTTTCCTCACTTGTCACAGATTGGCTCCTCCTCGTGGTTGCCGTCAATGAGGTCTGACTTGCCAGCTGAGGATCCCAAGCCAGCGTCGCAGAACTTGTCCTTCAGAAATGACAAAAGGGGTTCCATGGTGATGAAGGATGGCAAATTGTTCATAAAGAGCCGCAGGAGATCAGCGGCAGGGCCATCGATGAAATCAACGGCTATCGAACTCGAAGGGTTGGGGGAGGGCAACTTAACCTGTGACATAGCCGGCGTCAAGCCGTCGGTGTTGACGAACTCGATGTTGTAGCCGGCGTCCGCGACATGCCAGAATACTCTAGCCCGCTGATTGAAAGGCTCAATCCAGGTCCAGCCATCGTCGTCAGCTTCCTCGGCAACCACATCACCGACGTCGGGCAAAGAGGCCGTGGTAAAGCTGTTTTGAGCCATTCGCTCCTCAAGCTCCCCGGGAAGCGTAGACGGGCTTAGGATGCGATGCTCTGGAGTGGGGGAGGGGGTGGGGATGGGGATCTCTGGGAAAGGGGGCGTTTCACAGGCGTCATCTAAGAAACTCAGGGTGATGAGGGTATGTATATTGGTGGGTAAACTGCACGGGTAGACCGACAGAGGTTGACGATGGAGGCGGCGCGGCGGTGGCGGCGACCTAGCTAGGTTTGGAGCGAGGGAGGGGTGGTGTGTATGTGTGTGAGCAGGGGATTTGGGGTGAGCGAAGGATTTGGGGTGTGTGTGTGGAGGGGGTCCAAGGTGGTGTTTGAGGAAATGCCGCGGGTACTGAAAATTTTACTAGGCGGGAGTAAACTGGCGGTGCTACCGAAAATTTGGATCAAGGGATCGAAGCAGAGCGGGGCGGGAGTAACGAACATCACACACGGTTAAAACATAACAGTCGTGTGCTATCAAACAGAAAACCACTCCAGCCGAGCAGATATTTTTGAGATTACGAGGGATGCAGGCTGGAGTAAAATGCCGGGGCTCCAGTTCAAAAAAATCCAGTGCTACTAAAAATTTGGATCAACTAATTGAAGCAGAGCCTGAGTAACAGACATCGCACACGGTCCACACATACGAATCATGTGCTATCAAATAGAAAAACCCTCTACGCGGGTAGATATTTTCGAGATTACGAGGCAGTAGATATTTTCAAGAGCGGGAGCCAAGCCTCGTGGAGCCCAATCTACTGTGCCGATGTGAGTGACTGCAGGGGCACGGGCGTGGCACACGGGAAGTATGACCGAACTGTGTCTGTTGCGTACCCAATCGCAGACGGTTTCTGCATCCAACTCGTGTGCTGTTTATAAATTTGGCAAAAAGAATAACGCGGGAAAGGGTCAGAACACGAACACACTTGCATGTGGACCAAATATATGTATGAAAAGGGTGGTATGATGTTTGAATACCCAATGCACAACTTTGATGTGGCACCTGTCGCATAAAGCGCATAGTATTGCTAGTCAGCCACCCCCTACGAACCCCACTTTGTGCCGGCGGTAAGGGAATCCTAGCTACGAATGCATGCCCCAGATAGTTAGGTTTGAAATCTCACCCTACCGTAACACAAAACCTATAGGAGTCCATCATATATATGGTCAAACTTCCCCTTTCGCTTCCGGACAAAGGTGGACCGTGTCCCGACCCACAAATGTGTGCTTGTGGCGGGAGATGGGTGAGACCACATACGAACCACCTGCGGGTGGCCCTATACTATATGTATGAAAAGGTTGTGGTGTGATATTTAACTATACCATTCACAACTTTGATGTGGCATGTGTGCCTCACAAAATAACTGGACTTCCCCGACCCCATGGAGGTTGCGGGTAGTGCGAAGTACCCCCCCCCCACCCACACACACACACATGTCGGGAGGGAGGGCATCTCACCAAGACGTACTGTAACACGGACCAAACAGAATCCAACTTGATCGTACAACCTCTCTCGCTCGTTGTTGGTCAAAGTGATGGACGTCCACACGGCCCCGCAAAATGGGCTAGCTTGTCGCCGATAAACTCGCGAGGGACTGTCTGAAGAAAAAACCCACTCTGTGCATGCGTCCCAATTATGTATGGAAGTGGTGTGTGTGGTGTTTGAATATGCAATGCGCAAATTTGATGTGGCACCATGCTTTGGAACCATAAAATCCCCACACTGATCGAGGGTTCATAATGCATAGCATGCATGTGCTCGAACTTAATTAGGCCTAGAATGATCGACCTACTACTATATGGTAACACGAACCAAAGAAGAAGAATCCACCCTGGTAACCTTTCTCGTCATCGGTAGAAATGATGGACGTCCACGGGGGCCCACAAATATATATAGGCTTGCCACCCATATATAACCAAGCGAGTGAGAGTGTTCAAAGATAACCATTGCAAGCATGTGTCCCAAACATATTTATGGAGGTGCGTGATGTATGCATATGTGTTGAATTAATACCTAATGCACAACATTGATGTGGTGCATGCGTTCAAAATCGCACAGGTCCCCACACAGAGCAAGAGGTTCATGACGTGTCGTGTGCTCCCCCCTACCCTCGATCCAGCGGGATGGATTCATGTGTACACATGCGCTATTATATATGTAATCTCGCCTATATCGCGCGACAAGCAAAAAATTAATCCCCTCCTAAGTCGAAATAATTAACCTCTCTCGTTGTCGGTGAAAGTGATGGACCAAGCGGGCCGACAGATGGAAGCATCGCCGATAACCACGTGAGTTAGTGCCACAGGACAACCACCATCGCTTGCATGTGTGCCAAAACATATATATGGAGAGGTGTATGGTTGTGATGTTTTGAATACCTAATGCACAACCTTTGATGTGGCATTTGCCTCAAAAACCGCAAAGTCCCCACACAGAGTGAGGTTCATGTGTGACACCTCGTATATGTTGGTCCCATCTCCCTTTCGACACGTACTATATATATGCTCCTACCCTAACACAGCCCTAAAAGAATTAATCCTCCGTGTTCGTCAAATATGCCTCTCTCTCTCTCTTGTTGGGCCAAAGTGATGGAGGACGACCTCTCGCGGGCCCACAGATGGAAGCGCCGCACGCGAGTGAGTTCCTATAGGGCAGCCACCGCCTGCATGGTATTGCGTGGTGTTTGAATATACCAATGCACAAATTTGATGTGGCACCTGCCTCGGTAACCGGAAAGTCCCCACATGGAGCGAGGTTATGACACACACACACACATATCCTGTAGCACCGCCTCCACTCTGAGGCATGTCAAACTTTTTCTGCAGTGAACATGTGACCAAAGGAGTGTCGTGTTAAAGTTTGAAAAAAACAGAGATCATTCGAGCCGTTTTATACATTGATTGATTTCCTAGGGATTTAATGTGCAAAAATCAAATTTGAGCTACATGTGCACCAAAATGGATTGCAAAATCATATGTGTGTCCCTTGGTGCATGTTTCCCCGTGAAAGAAATTTCAAAACATTGAGAATATTGATTTTTAAAATTCAGTAAATCCAAAACTTAGTTGAAATTCATGAAACTTATCGTGGTGTCATATATGGACACCAGTAGACTGTGATATTGTATGTTTTTCGTCAAATTTGAGACAAGTTTTGATGTAATCTACTTACAAATAGGAGATTGTTAATAACTTGCAACCAATATCTCATACGGAATATTTATTCGGACTGTGTGCGTTAGACCGTTCCATGCTTTGGTTAATCAATAAAGCGGTAGAATGAATCATCAAAAAAAAAACAAAATATACGTGACACGCACCCTGTGTGGCGTGCGAGCAGGCGTGAGTTGACAAGGCGCATGCGAGCAGTCCGCTGCGCAGGCAGACCGGTAGGCGTCCGGGTAGCTGTGTGAAATGATGGTATAGGAATGCCAGAAGTCTGCCGCGCAGGCTCACCGGGAAGCGAGACAGCCTTTGACCGCTGCCCGCCTCTCTCCCACTGGTCCGTATTAATGGCACGCCTGAGCGGCTGTACCCCCCCATCCTCGCCACACACATAATCCTCTCTCTCCGCCTGCATCCACGACGCCGCTCTCAGTCCTCAAAGCCGTCAGTGTATGAGGATGCCGCCGAAGCGCCCCATTGGAGGGAGTGGCGACGCTGGGGCTGCCGAAGCACCGGAGCACGGCGTGAATATGGAGACAGAGATTTCCGTCACCGCCAATGTGGTGGAGAACAAGGCTACCAACAAGCAGAGGCGGGTCGAGAAAGAACCGCAAGCGACTCCAGCAGGCCTAGACTTTATCAGCAGCCTCCCCGATGATATGTTGACAGTCATCATATCCCTCCTCCCAATCAAATATGGGACAAGGACAACCGCCCTTTCCCGGCGGTGGCGCCCCCTATGGCTCTCCACCCCTCTCAACCTCCTCGACGCCCACGAGCTCTGCCATGGCTATCGCAAAAGTTTGGATGCATTCTCCCAGATCCTCGGCAGTCACCATGGCCCAATCAGAGGCCTTATCATGGGCAAGTTCCATTCCAACGGCAAGGACCGAGCCAAGCTTGACGAGTGGTTCTGATCCCCCGCTCTAGATCAGCTCGAGGAGCTCAGTTTTAATGATGGGCATATGCGCTCGCTGCCAACGTCCGCGCTCCGCTTCGTGCCCACGCTGCGCCTCGCCAAGTTCATGAACTGCCATCCCCCCCATTAATGACGCGCCCGCACTTTTTCTACCATGACTGAAGCACCTCGAGCTCCTCATCTACATGCCAAAGGATGACATGGAGCACCTGCTCCGTGGCTGTACTGCACTCGAGTTCCTTCGTCTTCAGGCGATGAATTGGTCGAGTAGCTTCCACATCACCTCCATGACTCTCCGGACTATTTATGTGTGTTGCTGGTGCTGCAACGAGAGATCACAAAAGGTGGACCACAATATGGTCATTGAGGACACACCTTCACTTGATAGATTACTTGTAGTTGATCAACAAGGTCCAACAAGAATCAATGTCATTTCTGCGCCGAAATTGACAGTGGTGGGCTACTCATCTGTCAAATACTTTCAGGTACAACAGTCGCCTTCTATCTCTCCTTCTTGATATCAACATTATTTCTATTTTTGAATATGTATGTTCGTCTGTCATCCAGAAAAGCTTCACCCAGATTCTGTGCACAGTGAAGGTCTTGGCACTAGAATCTATCGGCCCAAACTTGGACCAAGTTTTCAATTTCCTGAGATGTTTTCCGTGCCTAAAGAAGTTGTATATCGATGTGATGTTCCTTTCTTGTTAAATGTTAACCATAAGGGAGTTAAATTTTTGGCAACTTTTCCCAAGTTTACAATGACAATGTACTATGATTTCTGAAGGAATTTTTGGCAACTTTTCCCAAGTTTACAATTTACAATGACAATGTACAACACATATCAAGTTCACATGATTACTTACAACAAGATTTCTCCCGTGACCTCAGAAACAAAAGTAACTACTCACTAATGATAATCATGCTCAAGATCAGAGGGGTATTAAATAGCATAATGGATCTGAACATATAATCTTCCACCAAATAAACCATATAGTAATCAACTCCAAGATGTAATCAACACTACTAGTCACCCACAAGTACCAATCTATAGTTCCGGCACAAAGATTGAACACAAGAGATGAACTAGGGTTTGAGAGGAGATGGTGCTATTGAAGATGTTGATGAAGATTGCCCTTCCCAAGATGGGAGAGTTGTTGGTGATGATGATGACAATGATTTCCCCCTCTGGGAAGGAAGTTCCCCCGGCGGAATCGCTCCGCCGGAGGGCAAAAGTGCTCCTGCCCAAGTTCCGCCTCGAGACGGCGGCGCTTCTTCCCGAAAGTCCTCTCCTTATTTTTTCTAGGTCAAAATGACTTATATACCAGAAGAGGGGCACCAGAGGTGGGCCGAGGAGGGCAGAACCCACCAGGGCGCGCCTGGGCTCCCTGGCGCGCCCAGGTGGGTTGTGCCCACCTAGTGGGCCCCCTCTGGTAGTTATTTGCTCCAATAATTCTTATTTATTCCATAAAAATTCCTCGTGAAGTTTCAGCTCATTTGGAGTTGTGCAGAATAGGTATCCTGGCGTAGCTTTTTCAGGTCCAGATTTCCAGCTGCCGGAATTCTCCCTCTTTGTGTGAACCTTGCATATTATGAGAGAAAAGGCATTAGAATTACTCCAAAAAGCATTATTATGCATAAAAACATCATAAATAACAGTAGGAAAACATGATGCAAAATGGACGTATCAACTCCCCCAAGCTTAGACCTCGCTTGTCCTCAAGCGAAAACCAAAATCGAAAACATGTCCACATGCTTAGACAGAGAGGTGTCGATAAAAACAAAATACGGACATAGAAGCATCATGTATATTATTATAACAGCAACAAACTTTAACATAGAACTTTATCACATAACTTTTATCATAAACTTCTCATGAATAAGTAACAATTCGTCACAACATCGAAGTACAAAGCATAAACTCTATTGAAAACCAACAAACTATGTTCTCAGTCAACTTTACAACTACAATTCATCATCTTTTCAGGAAGGGTCATGTATCGGAGCCTTTTTGGCAAGTCCACATACTCAACCATCATTTAGTCTTCTATGATTGCTAACACTCACCGCATACACATGAGCAAAACATTTCAACCGGACACATAGAAAGATAGGGGCTTAAAGTTTCGGCTCCCAACATACTCACCTCGAGGGTGATGTCAACAATAATAACTCATGCTACTCATATCCAACTGGATATATGTGCCTAGATCTTTCCTCACCACATGATGCTTGCCAAAAAAGAAAATAAAAAGGAATAGAGAGAAGAACTTTGACTCTTGCATAAAAGTAAATACATAAAAGTAAAAGATAGGCCCTTCGCAGAGGGAAGCAGAGGTTGCCATGCGCTTATTTGTTTGTATGCTCAATCCCTTAGTGCAAAAGAATGTCACGTTATATTGCCCCTTGTGATAGCAACCTTTATTATGCAGCCTGTCGCTTTTATTCTTTGCCATCACAAGTTTGTACAACGCTCAATTTTCTCTTACACTAAATGATCCAACACTTTTAGAAGCAATTTTTATTACCCTATTTGCACCGATGACAACTTACTTGAAGGATCTTACTCAATCCATAGGTAGGTATGGTGGACTCTCAAAATAAGATTTGGGTTTAAAGGTTTTTGGATGCACAAGTAGTATCTCTACTTAGTGCGGAATTTTTGGCTAGCAAAGATGGGGGCAAGCACCACACGTTAAAGGATCTATGACAATATAACTTCGATGTGAATATGAACAAACATAAATCATTACGTTGTCTTCCTTGTCCAACGTCAACAATTTTGGCATATAATATTTTGATGGGGGCTCACAATCACAAAAGATGTCCAGGATAGTGTATTTGCATGTGAATCTTCTCTTCCCTTATTAATTCTTTCATGAATTGCATCATTGACCAATGCTATGTTTGTCAATCTGAAATAAAATTTTCTACTTATACTCTTTCTTATGTGATGTCATTACTTACCATAAAATTAGCATATGATCTTTTTCATTTATTCCCTTTCTTTTTATTGAACATGAAAGTAAAGAAAAACAAAAATCAAACTAAACTTTATTATATATATCTTGAACACAATTACAAAGATAGATCACTAAGCAAACACTCGAAAAGAAAGGATCAAACTAAAATTTTATTCATCTAAAGCAAAAGATAACTATGAATTGAACTAAGATAAGTAAAGGCAAAAGATAGTGGAGGTGATACGATACTGGGGCACCTCCCCCAAGCTTGGCACAAGCCAAGCGGAGTGCCCATACCCGGTTACTCAATTTTCCTTTGGTGATAAAGAAGGAGGTGGTGATGATGAAGTAGAGGGTTTGTCTTTCTTCCTTTGCTTAAGTTTGAGGACGGATTTTTCCTCCTTTAAATCACCGATCTCCTGCTCGAGCTCTACTATCCTTTTGCATAATTCTTGCTTGTTTTCCTACAAGAGACGAAAAGGGATAAACTAGACCTTAGGTTTCTTTGCTTTGCTGGGGAGACTTGATTTCTTGAATTCCACATGCATGTCCCCAGGTTGAGGCAATGGAACTTCAGCTTCGTCTGAGCTTTTCTCCTCCTCCCTTTTAGGGTCATAGTCTTCTTCTTCCTCCGAAGTCCAGCTATAGTGTTCCACATCCCCATAAACCTTGGGGTTTGCGATATAATCAACAACATAGCTCTCACCCTCCGAGTCTTGGGATGACATATTTTCATATCTGTCAGGAAAACAGTGAGAAAAGAAAACAGAGGATTTCTCCGTGATACGGTGGTCAATAGGTTCGGGGGTTATATAAAGATTTTTTTATCTTGGGAAAGAAGTAAGCTGAAGAAAAACAGAGTTCGGAAGGTACCCGAGGTGGGCACAACCCACCAGGGGTGCCTTCCTAGTTGTTTCTTATTTTCCTAATTTTGTTATATTCCAAAACGGACAGAAAATATTTTTGCGGATTTTTCGGAGTCCGTTTACTTACCGTATCACATACCTCCTCTTTTTCAGTTATTCTGGAGTGTTTCGGAAGGTTTCCTTTATGTGTTCTTCCAGTGTCATAGTTTGGATAATATTGCTTTCAACATTAATGGGCGTACCTGAGATATAATGTTTTAATCGTTGCCCATTAACAACCTTCGGGTTAGTACCTTCGGCATTATTTATCTTGAGGGCTCCGGATCGATAAACCTCCTCTATAACATAAGGTCCTTCCAATTTGGAGAGGAGTTTTCCTACAAAGAATCTGAAACGAGAGTTGTACAAAAGAACATATTCTCCAAATTTGAACTCACGCTTTTGGATTCTTTTGTCATGCCATCTTTTAACCTTTTCTTTAAATAACTTGGCATTTTCATTGGCTTGGGTTCTCCATTCATCTAGTGAGCTAATATCAAATAACCTCTTTTCACCGGCAAGTTTGAAATCATAGTTGAGTTCTTTAATTGCCCGATATGCTTTATGTTCTAACTCAAGAGGTAAATGACAAGCTTTTCCATAAACCATTTTATAAGGAGACATACCCATAGGATTTTTATATGCTGTTCTATAAGCCCAAAGTGCATCATCTAACTTCTTAGACCAATTCTTTCGCGACCTATTGACAGTTTTTTGTAATATTAATTTTATTTCTCTATTGCTAAGTTCAACTTGACCACTAGACTGAGGGTGATAAGGTGATGCAATTCTATGGTTAACATCATATTTAGCAAGCATTTTATGGAAAGCACCATGAATAAAATGTGAACCACCATCAGTCATTAAATATCTAGGGACTCCAAACCTTGGGAAAATGACTTCCTTAAGCATTTTAATAGAGGTGTTGTGATCATCACTACTAGTTGGAATAGCTTCTACCCACTTAGTAACATAATCAACAGCAACCAAAATATGTGTATACCCATTAGAGGAAGGAAAAGGTCCCATGTAATCAAATCCCCAAACATCAAATGGTTCAATAGCAAGAGAATAATTCATAGGCATTTCCTGACGCTTACCAATATAACCAATTCTTTGACATTCATCACAAGATAAAACAAACTTACGGGCATCCTTGAAGAGAGTAGGCCAATAAAAACCAAATTGCAATACCTTGTGAGCAGTTCTATCGCCCGCATGATTTCCTCCATAAACTTCGGAGTGACATTTCCGTAGGATTTGTCCCTGTTCATGCTCAGGTACACAACGTCTAATAATACCATCTACTCCTTTATAAAGATGTGGGTCATCCCAAAAGTAATGTCTTAAATCATAGAAGAATTTTTTTCTTTTGTTGGTATGTGAAGCTAGGTGGTATATATTTAGCAACAATATAATTGGCATAGTCAGCATACCAAGGGGTGTTATGAGAAACATTTATTGCAGCTAATTGTTCATCAGGAAAATTATCATTAATAGGTTGTGGGTCATCAAGAATATTTTCTAACCTAGACAAGTTATCAGCCACGGGGTTCTCAGCTCCCTTTCTATCAGTGATATGTAAATCAAATTCTTGTAGCAAAAGAACCCACCTAATGAGTCTAGGTTTAGAATCCTTCTTTTCCATAAGATATTTTATAGCAGCATGATCGGTGTGAACGGTCACTTTAGAATCAACAATGTAAGATCTAAATTTATCACAAGCAAACACAACTGCTAAAAATTCTTTTTCAGTAGTAGCATAATTTCGTTGAGCACTCTCCAGAGTTTTACTAGCATAATGAATAACATTTAATTTCTTATCGACTCTTTGTCCTAGAATAGCACCAACAGCATAATCACTAGCATCACCCATAATTTCAAAAGGCAAGTTCCAATCAGGTGGTTGAACAATAGGTGCAGAAATCAAGGCTTTCTTAAGTGTTTCAAAGGCTTCTACATAATCATCATCAAAAACAAATGGAACATCCTTTTGTAAAAGATTTGTAAGAGGCCTAGAAATTTTAGAGAAGTCTTTAATAAACCTCCTATAGAAACCAGCATGACCGAGGAAACTACGAATACCTTTGATATCTTTAGGGCATGGCATTTTCTCAATTGCATCAACTTTAGCTTTATCCACCTCAATACCTCATTCAGAAATTTTATGTCCCAAGACAATACCTTCATTAACCATAAAGTGGCACTTCTCCCAATTCAAGACGAGATTAGTTTGCTCACATCTCTGCAAAACTCGATCAAGGTTGCTCAAGCAATCATCAAAAGAAGTTCCGTAAACAGAAAAATCATCCATGAAAACCTCAACAATCTTTTCACAAGTCAGAGAATATAGCAGTCATACATCTTTGAAAGGTAGCAGGTGCATTGCATAAACCAAAAGGCATACGTCTATAAGCATAAGTTCCAAAAGGGCAAGTAAAGGTGGTTTTCTCTTGATCAGGTTGTGAGACAGGTATTTGAGAAAAACCGGAATATCCATCAAAAAAGCAAAAATGTGTGTGCTTTGATAGTCTTTCGAACATTTGATCAATAAAAGGCAGAGGGTAATGATCTTTTCTAGTAGCTTTATTTAGTTTTCTCAAATTAATTACCATTCTGTAGCCAGTGACAATTCTTTGTGGAATAAGTTCATTCTTATCATTAGGAACAACGGTAATACCTCCTTTTTTAGGGACACAATGAACTGGATTTACCCATCTACTATCAGCTATGGGATAGATTATACCTGCTTCCAGAAGCTTCAGTATCTCTGTTCTTACCACTTCTTTCATTTTAGGATTTAAACGTCATTGGTGATCAACAACGGGTTTAGCATCAGGCTCCATATTAATTTTATGCTGACAGAGAGTGGGACTAATGCCCTTTAAATCATCAAGAGTATATCCAATGGCAGCTCGGTGCTTCTTCAGAACCTTGAATAATCTTTCTTCATGTTCTGAAAGGTTAGCACTAATAATAACAGGATAAATCTTTTTCTCATCAAGATAAGCATATTTCAAAGTGTCTGCCAATTGTTTTAATTCAAACACAGGATCACCTTTAGGTGGAGGAGGACCTCCTAGAGTTTCAATAGGAAAATTGTGTTTAAGCAGAGGACGTTGTTCGAAGAAAATCTTATCTATTTCATTTCTTTCATGCAGATGCATATCATTTTCGTGGTCTAGCAAATATTGTTCTAGTGGATCGGTAGGAGGCACAGCAATAGAAGCAAGACCAATTATTTCATCCTTACTAGACAACTCTTTATTATGATGTTTTCTACTGAACTTGTAAAAATTAAACTCATGAGACTCATCGCCAAAACTAACACCGACAGTTTGCTTCTCGCAATCTATTTTAGCATTAACGGTGTTCAAGAAAGGTCTACCAAAGATAATGGGACAAAAGTCATCTTGTGGGGAACCAAGAACAAGAAAATCAGTAGGGTATTTTATGTTCCCACATAAGACCTCAACATCTCTAACAATCCCAAGTGGTGTGATGGTGTCCCTATTAGCAAGTTTAATAGTAACATCTATGTCTTCTATTTCAGCGGGTGCTATATCATTCATAATTTCTTGATATAAGGTAAAAGGAATGGCACTCACGCTAGCACCTATGTCGCATAAACCATGATAACAGTGATCTCCTATTTTAACTGAGACAACAGGCATGCCAACAACGGGTCTATGTTAATCTTTTTCAACGGGTTTGGCAATTCTAGCAGCTTCATCACAGAAGTAAATAACATGCCACCCTATATTTTCAACCAAGAGATCTTTAACCATAGAAACACTAGGTTCTACTTTGATTTGTTTAGTAGGTTTGGAAGTTCTAATATAACTTTTGTTGACCATAGTTGAGACTTTAGCATGTTCCTTTATCCTAACAGGGAAAGGTGGTTTTTCAATATAAGCAGTAGGCACAACTGGATCAACATTGTAAATAATAGTTTCATCTTTAGCTATTACTGGTTCTTTAATTTCTTCTTTGATAGGTAGGTGATATTTAAACCACTTCTCCTTAGGGAGGTCAACATGAGTAGCAAATGATTCACAAAAGGAGGCTACTATCTCAGAGTCAAGTCCATATTTAGTGCTAAACTTTTGAAAAGCATCGGTATTCATAAAAGATTTAACACAATCATACTTGACCTTAATACCTGACTCTTTACCTTCATCGAGTTCCCAATCTTTAGAGTTGCGTTTAATTCTTTCTAAAAGATCCCACCGGATGTCAAGAGTCTTCTTCATAAAGGAACCAGTACAAGAAGTATCAAGCATGGATCGATCATCATGAGAAAGCCGATCATAAAAATTCTGAATAATAATTTCTCTTGAGAGCTCATGATTGGGGCATGAATATAACATTGACTTAAGCCTCCCCCAAGCTAGAGCAATACTTTCTCCTTCACGAGGCCAAAAATTATATATATAATTCCGATCACGATGAACTAGATGCATAGGATAATTTTTTGGGTGAAATTCCAATTTCAATCTATTCCAATTCCAAGATCCAATATCATCGCATAGCCTATACCATGCCAATGCTTTTCCCTTCAAAGATAAAGGGAAAACCTTCTTCTTAGCTTCATCTCCGGGTAAACCTGCAAGCTTAAATAATCCACAAATTTCATCCACATATATCAAGTGCATATCAGGATGTTCGGTTCCATCTCCTGCATAAGGATTAGCTAGCAGTTGTTCTATCATACCCGAAGGAATTTCATAACCAATATTTTCAGTAGGTGAAGTAGGTTGAGGGGTAACTAATTGTGGTTCTGGTCGAGGTGAAGATACCCCGAACAAACCCCTCAAAGGATTGTTCTCCATAGTAACAAGTGACAATAAATTTCAGCACGTAGTAATAATTTTTCCTTACCGATTTCCACTTACCAAGAGCGCTTCACTCCTCGGCAACGGCACCAGAAAAGAGCCTTGATGACCCACAAGTATAGGGGATCAATCGTAGTCCTTTCGATAAGTAAGAGTGTCGAACCCAACGAGGAGCAGAAGGAAATGATAAGCGGTTTTCAGCAAGGTAATGTCTGCAAGCACTGAAATTATAAGTAACGAGTAGTTTGGTAGCAAGATAATTTGTAACAAGCAAGTAAAGGTAATGGTAATAAAAGTGCAACAAGGTAGCCTAACCCTTTTGAGGCAAAGGATAGGCCAAAATGATCTCTTATGATAAGCAAAGCGTTCTTGAGGGTACACGGGAATTTCATCTAGTCACTTTCATCATGTTGGTTTGATTTGTGTTCGCTACTTTGATAATTTGATATGTGGGTGGACCGGTGATTAGGTGCTATTATTACTTGAACAAACCTCCTACTTATGATTAACCCCCTCGCAAGCATCCGCAACTACGAGAAAAGTATTAAGAATAAATCTAACCATATCATTAAACTTTTGGATCCAAATCTGTCCCTTACGGAATAGCGCATAAACTAGGGTTTAAGCTTTTGTCACTCTCGCAACCCATCATCTAATAACTACTCCACAATGCATTCCCTTAGTCCCAAATATGGTGAAGTGTCATTTAGTCGACGTTCACATGACACCGCTAAGGGAATCACAACATACATATCATCAAAATATCGAACACATATCAAGTTCACATGATTACTTGCAACAAGATTTCTCCCGTGACCTCAAGAACAAAAGTAATTACTCACTAATTATAATCATGCTCAAGATCAGAGGGGTATTAAATAGCATAATGGATCTGAACATATAATCTTCCACCAAATAAACCATATAGTAATCAACTACAAGATGTAATCAACACTATAGACACCCACAAGTACCAATCTATAGTTCTGGTACAAAGATTGAACACAAGAGATGAACTAGGGTTTGAGAGGAGATGGTGCTGTTGAAGATGTTGATGGAGATTTCCCTCCCCAAGATGGGAGAGTTGTTGGTGTTGATGATGACGATGATTTCCCCCTCTGGGAGGGAAGTTCCCCTGGCGGTATCGCTCCGCCGGAGGGCATAAGTGCTCCTGACCAAGTTCCACCTCGAGACAGCGGCGCTTCATTCCGAAAGTCCTCTCCTTATTTTTTCTAGGTCAAAATGACTTATATACCAGAAGAGGGGCACCAGAGGTGGACCAAGGAGGGCACTACCCACCAGGGCGCGCTTGGGCTCCCTCGCGCGCCCAGGTGGGTTGTGCCCACCTGGTGGGCCCCCTCTGGTAGTTATTTGCTCCAATAATTCTTATTTATTCCATAAAAAATCCTCGTGAATTTCAGCTCATTTGGTGTTGTGCAGAATAGGTAGCCTAGCGTAGCTTTTTCAGGTCCAGATTTCCAGCTGCCGGAATTCTCCCTCTTTGTGTGAACCTTGCATATTATGAGAGAAAAGGAATTAGAATTACTCCAAAAAGCATTATTATGCATAAAAACATCATAAATAACAGTAGGAAAACATGATGCAAAATGGACGTATCAAAATGTTATGTGTGTAGTCACTTATGTAATTGTATGCTTAATTTGGTTATGCAATGTTGTTCTTATAAGTATATATGTTGATGTTCTGTAGACAGAGCATATCACATCGCACACGGACCACACTAGGGAACCCGTTGGTCATGAATTCATCAATCGCACACGGTTGTATACCAGCAAGCATTTGCCCACAACACACATTGCTTATTCCATCACAAACAGCTCGGGTGGATCTACTGTATGCCACGTATCGCACACACAACTCTAATCTGATTCGTGCTTGATGTCTCCGCCATCGCTCGCACAGTTCATCTTATTTGCCATGTATCACTGTGTCGGCCTCTGCTCGCGTCCCTCGGCGCGCTCTGCTCACTGTTAGGCACCGCAGCGTGCTCTACTCGCGTCCGTCGGTGCGCTCTTCTCGCGTACCTCCACGCGCTTGGCTTGGGGACAGCTTTTCCTTGCGTGTTTAACTGTTATATGCATATATATGGTTGCTCGCCGTTAAGGCGCTGCGGAGCGCTTTGCTCGCGTCCCTGCACACGTGCTCTGCCAGCGGTTGGGGCCTGCACACGATCACGTTGGGGGCCCATATATATGCGGTTGTGCCACACGCGTCGCCACGATGGAGTTACTCGCTGCAAATTAGAACTGCCATCCGGGCGTGCGGACATTCCAGTCCGTCTGGCTTCCCCATTAATTCCCGAGGCCATTATAACCTTAGTCTCTTCAACCTTTCGATCTCGCCCCACAACACAACAAGCACACCCACGACGACACATACATAAAGGATATCTAGCGGCGCTCCAATAGAGTTCGGCGAGCATAAAGTCGAGACCCACGCAAGGGAGACAGTTCTCTCGGTGGTGTACACCATTGACCCGGCTATGGTGGAGGACTACATCAACACCGTGGAGCAGTTGCTTGCTGGAGACAAGTACAAGGTGGCCGGCATCGACCTCCAGTACACCGCCGGTCTTCCCGACAAAGATCAGAAGGTTGCCGTCGCCCAGTTGTGTGTGCGCCATCATGTCCTCATCTACCACTACTGCATTGCCACAGAGCCTTGCGACTGTTTCGCCAGGTTTGTCAACATCACCGACTACAAGTTCGCTATAGTGGAAACCATCGACGATGTAAAAGCGCTCAGGGTTACGGGCTTGGCCTGCTAGAACCTAGTCAAAATTCGTGAGCACTATAGGGTCTGGGGCAACATGAAGAAGGACTCCCTGGTTGAACTCACCTCGTCCATCATCGACCCCTACTGCAAAAAGAAGAAGTAGGATGCCAAGAGAACAAGTCCTGTATCCTGGAACGGGGCCTGGATGCGGCAACTGGATGAACCTCACATCAGGTTCACGGCCAAGAGCGTGTACACATGCTACAAGATGCACAGGCGGATCGTTGACATGAGGAAGTGCCTCATTACCGAAATCGACGAGGCCGGATCGAGCCACAAGCAGAGCAGCAGAGGCAAGAGTCACAAGAAGTAGATGATGATCAGATAATCATTTATCCTAGTTAATTATGCATGTAATATATAGTTGACTTTGGTGTGTGGAAAGTCATGTGTGTAGTAGCCACCTATGTAATTCGATGTTTAATTTGGTTATGCAACCATGTCCTTATAAGTGTGTATATATATGTTGTTGTTCTGTATGCAATCCCAACGCACAACACACATGTCTTATTAGTAGCAATCATCTATGTCATTATCGGTCTTCGCACACATTTCTGATTACAGACCTGTTTGCCGCATATCACACACATCTTGTTAAATTGAACCATTTCTGTTATCTTGGCTCAACGCAAACAGTTCATCCGAGTGAACTGTACACCGTATATCGCACACAACTTCATCTGGCCGCCCGTTTCTGTTGTTCCGCCTCATCACAAACAGTTTATCCAAGTGAACTGTATGCTGTATACCGCACACGCCTCCATCTGGCTACCCATTTCTTTTGTTCTTCCTCATCACAAACAGTTCATTAAACTAAACCATATGCCCCGCAACACACACGCAACTGAATTCTGAACCGTGTTTGATGTATCCGCCATCGCAAACGTTTTGCATCTTTTTTGATGGTTTTTTTACATCACCGTTTGCGATTAATGCATCACACACAGTTTCGTCGAAGGGTCTCTGATTATAGTGTCGCATTAGCAGCATCCTGCAGTAGTGAGTACATGCTAAGCACGTGACACAATGCTTCTTCATAACCGACCTGAGCAACCAGCCGTGTTGTCGTGAGGAGAGGCAAAAGGAACATCATTGGAATGGATGGAGTCACCAACAAGGAAGACTATGACCAGTACGGCAACCCGATGAGGGAAGATCATGATGACGATGAAGTATACGTCAGAAGAAGAATCAATACTACATTACCTAAGAAAGATCATACTCCATGGAAAAGGAAAAGTCACAATGACGGGCTCAATTATTCGTCAACAAACAAGAAGGGAAAGAAGCTCACTCAAAAACGGAAACATCGACACTGAGAAACTGTTATGGGTCAAATGATGTAATATATATAAGTTCCTACTTTGTATGCACACTTAACCGTTATGGGTCAAATGATGTAATATATATATATATGTTCCTATTTTGTATAGCACACTTAACCGTTATGGGTCAAATGATGCAATATATATCGCCTAAGTTATATACATTGTATCACCTTCCCTTCGTTCCGGCTCTCGGAAAAAAAAGGAAAAGAAAAGAAAAGGAAAAGAAGAAAATAAAAGGAAAAGAAAAGAAAAGAAAAGGAAAAGAAGAATAGAAAAGGAAAAGAAAAAGAAGAAAAAGAAGAAAAAAGGAAAAGAAAAGAAAAGAAAAGGAAAAGAAAATATAAGAAACAAACAGGAAAAGAAAAGAAAAGAAAAGAAAAGAAAAAGAAAAAATGAAAACAATAGCAGAAGTGCTTGTTGAAGAAAAGCGCTATAGCTACTGGTGTTAGCAGTAGCGCCTGTTGACATAACCCCCCGCGCGCGGGTTTCCCTCTCCTCTACTTCCTCCCTCAAATCACAACCGGCCCTCTCTCTCTGTGCCCTTGTCGCCGGAGCCCCTCCCCTCACCCTCGCCCCAGCCCTCACCGTCGGATCCCCTGCCGTTGAGCATCGCCGGAGCCCCTCCCCTCGAGCATCGCCGGAGCACTCGCCGCGTCGCCGCCTCGCCTCTGGTGCGCCAGCCTCATTGCTGCCGCGCCTCGTTGTCGCCGTGCCACCGTCTCCCCCGACAGCCACCGCCGTGCCAGCCTCGTCCCTTCCTCCTCCACCTCCCCACCGCCGTCTCCCCCGACAACCACCTCCCCACTGTAAGCCCTCCTCTCCCCTCCCCTCTTCTCTCTCTCTCTGCTCTCTGTCATTTGAACCCTAGGTTAGTTAGGCTATATTATGAACCCTAGGTGCCATTTGAACCCTAGTTAGTATGAACCCTAGTTAGGATTAACCCTAGTTAGTATGAACCCTAGGTTTCAAATTAGGACATAAAGTTAGCTAGGTTTTGAAATTCGGACAGAAATTTATATAGGTTTCAAATTAGGACAGAAATTTAGGGTTTGGTGTTTTAGGTGTCGTTAAAAGACAAAACAGAATTGATTATATAGGTTTCTTACATTTTTCTTCAAGTTCTACGGAATGTTGATTCATGTGAACCCTAGCTATTTAGTGCTAGTTAGTATGAATTAGTATGAACCCTAGGCTTTTTTATAGTGCTAGTTAGTTAATTAGAATTAGTATGAACCCTAGGACAGATTAGTTAAAGTAATTGTTGCTATTTAAATTTTTTAGTTAAAGCAATTGTTGCTATTTAAAACAAACAGAATTAGTATGAACCCTAGTTAAAGCAAAAAAAATTAGTTTCAAATTTAGGTAGGCTGAATTTAGTTTCAAATATTGTGAAGAAAAATGACTTCTTGCATTTTTCTTCAAGTTATATATTTTTCTTCCTGTTATATGCAAATTTGAAGTGGACATGTGATTTGGACATGTCATATTTGGAATTTGGACATGTCATATTTGGACATGTGATGTTTTGGACATGTCACATTTGGAAAATGATGATTATGTGCAGGGTAAATGATCCGAGAGGCCTATGTTTCACTGGAATGTTAATTAATTTCTGTTCCGGTCAATTTCAGGTGCTCGATATGTCCACTTTTTAGCAAAGGTCATGCCAAAATTTCCCGTGAATTTTGGCATGACTTGTGCTAGAAAGTAGGCATATCGAGTGCCGGGATTTGCTGGGAAACGGCATTCCGGCAAACCATAGACCTTTTTTTATGTCATTACTCATTTTTATTATAGTTTAAGAATTAAACAAGGAGACTTAATCGTAGGAAACATGTCGAAAAACGAAGAAACCGGGCCTTCTGACCATGATGCAGACGAGATGGATTATGAGGGTGAACAACAGTACCTCGACTTTTTATCTGCTAAGCACAGTCAAGGTTTGCAGGGCGGCCTCGATGATGGTACTAACGCGACATCGACACCGACGGCGCCGGCACCGATGGCGGCACCGAGACCGGCGGGGAAGGTACCGGTGTCGAAGCCGCTAACGAAAAGAAGAAGCAGAAGAAGCAGAGGATACGAAAACCTAACAAACTCGGCATCGGACGACTGGTGATCACAAAGATGGCCCCTGGCAAGTTTGAGCCATTAGAGTCGGAAGAACCTTGCAAGTGCTACGAGAACCATGTCGGATGCATCATACGGGAAACCGGGAGCATCAACGACGATCACTTAAGGGGTAAAGAACATTTGACGCAGTTGCTCCTAACGAAGCTGCACAAGTGATTCAAGTTCCCCGACCGGGATGACGACATAGAACACTCGTGGGATGATTCGAAGATGAAAAAGATTAACAATCACGCCATGGGCATGTTCAGCAATGATTTGGCCTCTTGGAAAGGGAGGGTGAAACGAGCTACTGAGGCTGAGGAACCCCTGTCCAAGATTCTGGAGGAAAATCCGACACTTACGGAAGAGTAGTTCCAAAAGTTCAAGGACACTTGCGCTACCGAGGCATGCAAGGCTAAGGCTGCGAAATTCAAGAGCCTTCAGCAAAGGAACATGGGGAACCAATGCCTCGAAAGCCATGGCTACCTTGGCAAAAGGCCCATATGGGATAAGGAGGACACGAAACATGAAGCCGCAGGTCTTCCAGACCCCTTCGCGAAGTTCATGAACCCCTTGGAGCGTGACTTCATCAGGGCCCGCTACAAGTGGGACAAGGAAAAGAAGGTTTTTTACATGGACTCAATCACGAGGAAATTGATTAGAATACTGGTAATTATTCTTTTACCACCTTACATTTAGCTTCTGATCAAGTCGACTACACATTCGTAAACGGTTCACGTTACTTCTGCAGGACAAGCAACACAAGCTTTTAGCTGAAAGCCAGTCTTCGTCGATGAGGCCCAAGTGGGACACCCCTCTCAACTAGGCCTTGAACGAACTTAAGGGACTCCCTTTGGACCAGCGGCCGCAATATGGACGTGTGCACGGCGCCGGAGACGTGCGCCACATGGAAGGTCTGTTACAACGAGGGCCCATAGGCCAAGAAGCAGAAAAAGAAGTTCAGTCAGGCGGACTTCGACAAGAAGGTGAAGCTTGCGGTCGAGAAAAAAGCAGGTGAGGACACAAAAAAAGCAGCTGGGGAGAAAAATGAGTTGCTACAGCAGGAAGTCACTGCAGCTGTAGATGCCTGCAGAAATGATTTTGCTACTAACTTGATCCCGGCTATCATCAACTGGACGAAGGAAAATCCAAGAAAATACGGTAGATGATTTCCCCATGCCCAGCTTTGTTGAGAGCAACTCGGTGAACATCACAACTGCACCATCACCTGCTCACGCAACCGTGCCTGCTCCCGCACTCGCACCCACACCTGCTCATAGGAGCCCGTCCTCGGTCTCTGGCGCGCTAGGCGGATCTTTGTCTTTGCCTGAGCTCGATGCCCTCACGGTAATTACATGTCGCACCAACATATATTTAGAATATTCCATTTTCGTTGCCTTTTGGATGTTTTACGCCGCAGACATGTCTTTGCAGGTCGACAAAACCCCATGCATCGTACACTACTTGATCAAAGGCCAGAAGGTGGAATGTGGAAAAGGCAGTGATAACGAAGCCCTTGGAACTCATGTTCCACGGCCAGCCGATGCCCGGTGGGCACTTCAGGGTTACCTTGTCGAGTGTGAAATCGGGGCACAAGGATTTGCCTCCTCTAGTATGGCTAGGGGGAGAGGACGACAAGACCCCGCCACGGCTTGGAAACTTCAAGGGTTGGGTGCTGCTATGGCCGAAGAATCTTCTTCGTCTGGAGGCGACCGAGAGCACACCAATAACCACACATCAGCAAGCAGGTATGAACACCACCACCCCGCCTACACAATTACCAGCGCCTGTAGTGCCGGGTGAGAGCGGCGGATAACGCGAGGAAGGGGGTCCAATAGTGGCTGATGTAATCACCCCCGTAGAACAAAGAATGGATGATGTGATGGACAAGGATGACCCTCTTCGGTTCCTCAATACAGGCGCCTATGACAATGACTTAGAACTGATGAGTCGGCCATATGATGACTCGGGCTATCAGCATGCTGATGAGGAGATGGATGATCTGTCCGGGCAGGAACATCCTAGCAGGGTTGATTGCAAGAAGTCTCTCTTCATGCAATCCTCACAGGACATGCCTGACGATGCTGCCTCAACACATGCTCAACTAGCCGAGGGTCGTACAGTGCTTAGCCCGACAACACTGGGGCAGGGGTTAAGGAAGGGTCTGGAAGGTCAGCCCAAGAAAAAGGAGAGGAGGAGAACGGCAAAGAAAGGCTCTGCTGCCCACAAACAAGCCAAAGCACATAGTAGCAAGACGACAGATTTTGAAGAGCGTGTACCCGTCAAAGGTGCGGCCATGTTCCATGTCACGGGCGAGCCGATGCTACCGCCGAAATCCCTGGAGGCAATATCAGGGGATCTCAGGAGACTGCACGACCATGTGCTGTCGACTGAGAAAAGTCTACTAGGCTCAAAGGATCCAGGATATCCGATATATGTGGCTCGTGTGCTTGAGGGGAAGTGCTACGTCAACACACGGCCCACGGAGGTATTCTTCCTGCGGTTTGAGCATATCTTCGAGATGTTTCTGACAAGGCGGCTCGATTTTACAATTCGTCCGCCTTTTTGCACTACATATGAGCTCCGTCATCAAGAGAGAACAAGCCTCGCAAATCTGTGTGGCGGATCCATACTACATGCACGAGTCCTTCTTGAGTCTCGGCAACTTTCAGCGTAAAACTGCTAGGGAGTACCTCGAAAACATCATGATACAGAATAAGGACCAAGAAATTGTCCTCCTGCCTTATCATCCAATGTAAGCCAGTGCCGGACAACCCTTTCATACATTTCAATCATTCCTTCTCACTCATATGGAGAATAATTTGAGGTGGTTTTTTCCCTGCAACAACGGGCATGCCATGCTTATCGTTCTTTACCCGTGAGTCTCCCATGCCGTGTATTTCGACCCTACCAGAAACTACGAGAAGAAGGACTACACCCACGTAATGAATATTCTAGATGATGCTCTCCAAGGCTTCAGCTTGAGGGCTGGCCGCCTGCAGATCAGGAAACAAAGGAACCACAAGACGGGTTTCTCGCATAAAACTAACTTCTGCTGCATCCATGTCCCAAAACCAAGCAGGAATGATGGATTCTACCTCCTCCATCTCATGATAGAGTTCAGAAGGGATCACCAAAAGCTTCGCATGACAACCAGAAACAATGAAAATATCCGCAAGTGGGTAGAATTTCAAGGAGAAGCGGATTATAAACTTAGAGATGAGTTCTTTCGCATCCAGAGGGACATTGCGACGATCATCATGAAAGAATTCGTCGAAGAGAAGGGGATGTTCCACCAAGGCCTTATATCGTGGGCTAACGTTCGAACTCACATAGGCATGCAACGTCAGGACCTCACGTCGTTCAAGAAGCTAGGGTGCATGCTCGATGATACGGAAGGATGGAAGTTCTAGTGATTTACGATGCCGATGATGATGATATGTGTTGGTTGAACTTGTATATTTCTGTAGCAATGAAAGTTTGTGATGTACACGATCCCTGTCGAACTTGCATAACACTACTTTGTTAGTTTGGGTACGATGACCTGCATACCTCTAGTTAATTAGTTTGCGTACGATGAAACTGCGTTGATTATTTATGTTTACTATATGTTGCATCTATTTGCTAACCCTTTCTTTTTCATGTTGCTCAAGTATATTTTGTTGCATACGATTGTACATTCTCTTGATGAAGATGCATCTCTAATAGGTACCTAGATCCTTGATGGCGAAGAAGTAGTGCTATGTCGTGTACACAGGCAAGGTTCGGAGTGTACGACGAGTGGTCCGAGTGTCAGGCGCAAGTGGACCAGTTCTCGGGCGCCAGCCATAAAGGGTTCAAAAGCAGACAAGAAGCAGAAGCTAGTTACTTGAGGTTCACGCTAGCGCGAGAGAGGACACATAACCGCAGCCTCATGTACTGCATAGTTCCGCTCTCACTCATAGTGATAGCTCTTCTCGTGTATATCATTGTTAAGATGGATGACGATGTAGTTGCAAGTATTCGAGACTTGTATCGCTATTTCGAGATGATGACAAGAGACCACTTTGTGTTGGATGATGATTATGATGATGACATGATTTGATGAGACTATTTGTATGTGTATGCTAAGATTACATTTGTATGTGTATGATATGCTAGATATTATTGTATAAAGCCTGTACAAATACAAAAGAAATATGCAGAAAAAACAAAAACTCGCTAAAACTAGCAGTAGCGAGGGGAATAAAGTTAGCAGCAGCGTGCACTTAGCAGTAGCGCTGCTTATGCTAAAGCGCTACAGCTATTAGCAGGAGTGCGTTTCAGCGATGCCCGCTACTGCTACCCATGTATAGCAGTAGCGCGGTTCAACACGCGCTACTACTACATTTTAGTTGTAGCTCCATATCAATAGCACGGGACCCCGCGCTACTGATACACCTTATACCCGCGCTACTGCTAGGCTTTTCCCTAGTAGTGCTCGTGCCTCGCGAGCTGCATGGCAGCGCGCGAGGAGACACCCGTACACGGGCCAAGGCCTCCCCCGGGAGGCCTTGGGCCCGTGTTCTTGGCGTCCTTCCTGAGGCGTGGCCCCCAGCTCATAGAGGTGGTGCCGAGGTCTCCCTCGTTGATTCTTCCTGGTGACTGGGTGCTTTGGGCGTCGGCACCTTCTTCGAGCGGGGGAGTGAGTTCGCACAGGGCCTAGCCCTGAGATGGAGGGACAGACGATGGAAGCCCAGCCCCCGGGTCCCTGCCGGAGATGGATGGGCCTTCGCGTGCCTTCCCTGCCGACCAGGGGTGCAGGAAAAACCCCGGTCGGTTGCTGGAGCTCGCTTGCGGCCCCAATGCCATCTGGCACGGCCTTCTCAGGGCGCGATGAGCGTGCTAGGTTGCCTCGGGGCAGAGCTCAACGACGTCGACACATACCTTGAGGCGGAGTGCTTGCGCCTGGCGCAAGAATGGCGCCGGCTCGAGGTCACCATCAACTTCGCTCGCCTTCAACATTAGCGCGCTCGCATAGAAGCCGAGGAATCCCTTGTCGCAGCGAGGGAGGCCCGTGATCGTGCCCTTGAGGAGGCCCGTGCCGCGGACTGCCGGTGCGAGGCTGCAGAGAAGCGCGGGAAGGACCTTCAAGTTTCAAATGCCGCCCTCGAGCGGCAAGTCCAGGTGCGTAAGGCCGCGCTTGCCACCTCGGTGGGTGGTCCATCCATGGGCGAAGCGAGGCTCCGCACATTCAAAGACACGCTGGCGCTGGAGGCGCTGGAGTAAAGACTGGAGCGCAAGCGGCTGGAGGTGATGGAGCGCCAAATGGTTGCCGCCGAAGATGCCCTCGCCTCCCGGGAGGTGATGATCCCGGGAGAGGTCGACGAGAGGGTAGCGGGGATCCGCAGGGCCCTCACCAAGGACTACCACGAGAAGCTGAAGTTTCAGGAGTCCCGTTTTTGCAAGCGGTGCGACGACCTGAAAGGCAAGGCTGATGGCCTCAAGAAGAAGCTTGCCGTGGTGGAGCAACACGAGAAAGCTGTGATGGATGCCCAGGCCGCGGCCGAGGCCGAGTTGTCTTTCCTTTACAAGCAGGTGGATGACGTCACCTCCCTCATGGAGAAGGCCTCGGACATGGCAGACCGAGCTTGGGGACTGCAGCACACGTGCTCCTAGATGTTCTAGACCCTTGAGGGGAGGGCCCGCCAGGCCCTGAGCAGCATCAGCAATGAGAGCATCTCTAGTCCGCTCATTCCTGACGATGCCGGCTACCTCGGCTTCTTCACCAGGATTGTGGAGCGCCTTGAAGGAGGCGTCGCGAGAAGGTTCGCCAGCTTGTTGAAGAGAAGAGCCGTGACCTCCTCGCGCGAGCGCCTTCACGCGTCTTCAGCCACCTCCTTCGCTTCAATCCTGACTTTGACTTCGAGGCCATGACAGCCCCCGTGCCCGAGGTGATTCAAGGCGCCTTGGGAGACTGGTTAGAGGATCATGTGGATGACCTGATCACGGAGTTTATCCCTACCGGAGGCGAAGGCCAGCCTGTGGTCGAGGGGCGCTGGTCTGACGGTGGTGGCGGCAATAGTACTGATGGTGACAGTGGCGACAATGACAGCGCGTTCCCCTAGGTTGTCTTTCCCTGATTATCTGTTAGGATTTTGAATATGACCCCGCGGGGATGTGAAAGCACTTTGGAAAAACTCCTTTATGATGTATCAAGTAAAGTTGTACTCCCTTATGCCGCCTCCCTTTTGCTTATTGTGCGCCCGCAGCCCCTGAGCAGGGGTGTATCGTTACCATTTCACTAGATCATGATGCCCAGCGCGATTAGGTAACTTAGCTTGATGCGCTCGTGACCCTTGGCGGGTTGTTGCATCGTGGGGTCACACTCCTCCGGAGCCTTGACCCTAGGCATACCCCTGGGTCCCGAGGAGGCTCCCACCTTAAGGGTCAGGTCGCCCTGGGGCCTCGAGGGTGTCGGCGTGCGACACTTATGGGATCCCAAGACACCCCTTTACGATTCGGCGGGGGGAGAGGTATGCGCAAAGAGCAGAACCAACGATCGACGCGGGGCAATTTTACCCAGGTTCGGGCCGCTGATCAGCGTAAAACCCTACTCCTGCCTTGTGTTATTATTAGTGTTCTTGAGCCCAGGCTCCAGGAGCACTCACAGTGAACAGTACGTTCAAGAGCAGCTACACATGCAGAATGGGCCAGAAGATCCTTCTCCCCCTGTAGCAGTTGCCGTGGGCCTCCTTTTATACCACAAAGGGGTCTCCACAGTGGCAAAATGTACATACATTGAGGTGTAAAGTAGCTACAGGGTCATCATACCTAACCCCTGACGGACTAGGACGAACGCATTTAATGCACCGTAAGGTGTCCGTTTAGGTGTCCTTACTTTCTTGGGGATGGAAAAAGGGGCCATCCCATCAGCACCGCTTAAGCTCTCCTCCACTGGCGCGTTGCCACGCATCCAAAGAAGGACCCAGAATGTCGGGTTTGTCGCTGTGCTAGAGCGGTGGCACAGCAACAAAACCTTGCCGGGCGCCGAAGCTTGCCGAGCGCCGATCCTTGCCGGGCTCCGTAGGCCACCCCGGCAAGATCTTGCCGGGGAAGCTGGCCTTCGGATTCCAGCTCTTCTTATCTGCTGATCCTCAGATCCCTGACTGGATGATTTCTTTGGTGGCTTGAGTCAACCTCAAACTGTTCCCCGTCAAGCCTTGCCGCGAGTATGGCTACAACTGCCCGTGCACAAGTACGGGGTACTAGTGGCCCAATACTTAGTACACCGACAGGAGTCCCCAGGCCTAGACCATACACGAGTGCGAGGCGTTGTTGGGCTAGGCCCAAACAGTGCACGGGCACGTGTGGCAGGGGATTAACCGCTCGTAAATATCCCATTTACTGTGCCCCCCACTACGCACGCCGAACGCGCGACGTGGGAAGCGTGCCTCAAAAGCTGTAGCTGCAACGCGCCTGTAGAGGCGCATTTACACTGGGGAGTAAAAGAGGCGGCCCCGTTCCTTCCCCATAAAAAGGAGAAGCCACAGAGGCACAAGCCTATTTACCCCCCTTTTCTTCTCAATCTGGCCGTCGCCATCGCCTTCCTCCTCTCGAGCCTAGAGCGAAGCTTTCCCCCTTCCTCCCGCCGCTTCCACGCTCGCTTCATCCCTGGCTTCCGCCCTCACAGCCGCCATGCCGCCCAGGGCCAGCAAAGGCAAGAGCAAGGAGGCGAAAGCTGATGTCCCGGAGAGCGAACTGGTGAAGATGCGGAAGAAGTATGTCATCTTCGCCCCGTCACTCAATGCAGAAGCTTTGAAGAGGTGGTACCAATGCATGTGGGCGAAGGAGACGCAGGCTCACCCCGCCACACGCGTGATTCCAGGTTCTTGCTCCAAAAGTGGGTCGGACAGATACCCCTTTTTCGCCGCATATTTCTATTGCGGGCTCTGCCCCCTATTTTCTGACTTCTTCAACGACATCATGTACACATACGGCTTTCATCTTCTCGATTTCACGCCGAATGCGATATTGTGCATGTTCATCTTTTCCCACCTTTGTGAAAACTTTGCCGGAGTGGTTCCCAACACTACCCTTTTCCGCCACTACTTTTTCCCTCGTATCCAAAAAGGAGAGGCCCTCTCTGGTTCTATCGCCTGGATTCCAAGGGCTTGGAATAAGGAAATATACCCAGAAGGAGTTTACCGCGAAAAGTGGGACGAATGGCGGGCTGAATGGTGCTGGATCAAGGAAGCAGATCCCCATCCATTTTGTCTGCCTCGGCAATAGAAAGCGGTCCGCGGCAGTGGCTGGAGCAGTCTTGCCGCTGACGACAAAAAGCTCACAATCGCCACCACCAGGATTCTTCGCTTGAAAGCTGCCGGGCTGACAATGGAGATGATTGGCTTCGACTTTCTCCGCCGCCGCATCGCCCCCTTGCAAAACAGGGGAAGGCCAGCTTGGGAATACCGAAACGCAGCAGACATCATGAGATTGCGCCCAGGGTTGAATAATAATCTAACTGCTATGCAACTTGGCGCTCTCCGTCAAAAGCTGTTCCAGCGCGATGACAAGCATCGGCTGCCGGCAAGGATTGTCCCTTTGTGCAACAACTCTGCTTTGGGGTCAATCATCGCCTTCATGCCGATGTTCAATGCCCACGGTCTTGACGCGACCTGGGCCGAGCCAACCGAGGAGGAAGCACAAAAGTTTTTTGATAACTTGACGGAGAGACCCGTCCGGGAAGAGGCAGATTTCGTCCGAGCCACCACTGATCAAGAAGTAGCATACATCGCCACTAGGGTGGAGTAGGCAAATCTTGCCGCGGAGACTGGCAGCGCTGGCTTCACAGAATGGGAAACCAGCGATGTAGAGGTAGTGGTGGAAGTAAAACCTGCAGGGAAGGACAAAGCTGCCGGGGAATAGGGCAGCACAGCCGCTGAGAGCTCGTCCGACGAGGACACGGCTGAAGAAGAACCGCAAGAAGAGCTCCCAGCCCCAAAGAAGACAAAGCGTGTTCTTCGAAAGGCTGTATCTGGCATCCCGGCAAGCCAGCCTCCCTCGAGCGGCGAGGCTCCCGGCAGGAAAGCAGCCGGCAAGACTGCACCGCGGCAAGGGGTTCGTCAGCAGCCTGCACGGCGCGCGAGACCCACACCAGCGGCCACTGCTGAGGCGGCAGGGGTGTCTCGCACTACCGCACCGGAAGCTGAGGTGAAGGAAACACGCTAACCCCCGGTGCCTGCCACAGCCAAGCGGCCTAGGACTCCTCCTCTGCCTCCCCACTCAGACATCGCAACGGAGGCCGAATTCGACATTTCCGGCTTTAGTCCAGAGCGAGAAGAGGAAGAGTGAGTGATTTGCCACAGCCTTTTTTTCCAATCTTGGATCAATCTTACTGACTTGTTCGTATTGTCTCTGGAGTGATGCAGAAACCTTGCTGGAGAGGATGACAAAGAGGGCAAAGACTTCCACGGGCGACGAGCCCCCGGCAGGCTCCACGAGCGTGCCAGAAACTGTCATCGTCAGCCCGGAGCTCAGCCCTCAACGCAGCCTCCAGCACAGCCCCCAGCGTAAGTTCATTGCTCTTTTTCCATAGGCGGGCGCTGAGGTTTCTATTTTTGCCGCTGATATCTTTGGGCTTGCAGGAGAAGAATGGCAACAAGGGGAGTTGTTGGAAGATGCCCCCGTCGTGCCACCTCCATCGACCACGTCGCCCACAAGCACGTCCCCGGCAAGAGATCCTACCGACGAGCCCATCTTAATTGAGGAGGAGCCGTCAAGCATGGACACCGGCAACCCTCCCCCGGCAACCAAAGTTGCCGGGAGGGGCGAGGCCACCTCCCGACAGCTCGACGCAGGTAAGTGATTGCCTCAGAACGCTTGCTATTCTTTCCCTTCTCTCTTTGTCTTTGGTCCCTTCGAACTTCAATCTTGATCTTATTCTGTTTCCCTCCTTCGTCCTTTAGATTTCCCTGTGATGGAACACATGGACGTCGACATTGTCATCGAGGAGACCGCCAGGGACGCCGCTGCCGAAGCAGACAGGATCACTGCCAGCGAGGCTGCCAAGGATGCCACTATCGAGGCCGGTGGTGCTCTTGGCAAGGAGGTCGCCAAGACTGCATAGGAGGAACCCGCCAAGGAGTCTACTGAAGGGGGCGACAGGGAGGCTGATGACCGTACTGACGGCATTCCTGCCGCAGGAGCGCCAGGCGCTGCACCGGCCACGGAGCCCCCTGCCACTGGTGAAGCGGTTGCTGAAGACCAACCGTCAACATTTGAAGGCCCCTCATCCAGCAAATATCTCAAGGTTGGCGAGAACTTGTTTGTCAACTTGTTGGGGACGGCAAGCATTGGGGCACCAGCCGAAGGAGAAGTCTTTGACGAAGAAATCATCGCTGCTGCCGGGCTCGAGGTTGTTGACGATCCCAGCGCTAGCAGCGGCAAATCTGAAGAGGATCAGCTCCTTCAGGCCATGGGCGAGAATTTCCGCAAGCTCTAGGCTCTCCACCGCGCCCGGAAAGATAAAGCGGATTCCAGAATGGCAGTTGTCGAGGCGGCCGAAGCAGATATCCAGAGGCGCGTCGAACAAATGCAAGTCTGGTACGCCGAGGCCCTCCAAGAGTTGACTGCTGGCCGAGAACAAGTGAGCCAACAATGGACAGAAATCCTGCTGAAGCAATCTGACATGGAGAAGGCGCAGGATGAAGCTACTCAAAGAATCGCTGCCGAAGATGCCCTCCTGACGGGGCGCCGCGTTGCCCTTGATGCTCACGAGGAAGATCTCACCGCACGTGAGCAGGCGCTCGCCGCCAAGCTTCGCAGCAAAGATGAAGATATCGAGAAGCTTTTCGCGCGGCGGACCCAGGAGCTGGAGCAAAAACACAAAGAGGCGCTCGAAGCTCTGACTGTAAGTCACGCCGTCAAGCTCAAGGAGGCCGTCGATGCTGCCGAAGCTGCAGAGGCCACCAAGAATGAGCTGAATGACAAAGTAAAGAAGCTGGAAGTAGATCTCGAAGAGCACGGCAAGGATCTCTCGACGCTCAAAGGTGATAGGGAAAAAACCCTCCACACCCTGGCGGAGATGCAAGTTGCTATGTCTAACAAGACCAAGCAGCTCTCCTCAGCAAATGAAGCCATTGCCGTTTTGGAATTGAAGCTGACCACGTTGGAGAAGTCCCTCGAGGCCGGCAGGGCCCGCGAGAAGGCTCTACTCAAAGATCTCCAGGGAGAGAGGAACCTGCTCAAGAGCGCTGCCGCCACCCAAATCGATTACGAAAAGGGGGTGGAGATCTGGACTGGACGTCTCATCGACGCTGCGGAGAAGCTTACGGCAGAACTGTCAACCATGGGCCTGTCAAACTTCAGGTATTCTTCCGAGGAAAGGATATCTTCAAGCGCCAGGTTGACGATGTTCTTTGAAAGCATCATCGACGCCTTGAGGCTGCTTCAATCTAGCCGGGCGACCCAATTGGCCAACGAGACCCACCGGCTTTGCCGGGCCGTCCTCCGCAAGGTGCTTATCAAGGTGGTGCATAGCAATCCCGGCATCGACCTCTCCAACACGCTCGGCCATCTGCCAAAGGACGCAAATGTCGAGGCGCTTGAAGAACTTATCGCGCCTATTCTTGAGAAGGTGGACTCCATCAAAAGGATCGAAGGCCAGTGCAGAGATTAAGTGCTCCACCTTTTCTTGCTGTCGTCATTCCATGTCAAAGACAATTAAGTCTCAAGTTAGAATTTCGGTAACTCATTAATGTAATATAACTCGCCTATGTTTAGGTACATGCTTGCTATTTTCCTTGTCTGATTCTTTTATGTATGGAGTTCACCCTATGCTTACTGAAAAACTTGCCGGCGCGCAACCTGCCGCGAGCGCTGGGTGCGGGACTTCAGCAGCCTGCTGGAGGCACAGCGGCCGACAAGACTCCTTGGCGTTCTCAGTGCAGCCACTTAAATCGTTGAGCGGACTCGAAACAAAATAAGGGCGCAACTGATTACAACAAGGGTTCCTTCGCGTGCAGATTTTCCATACAAGAGTCAGAATCGTCCAAGGAAATAACTTTGCGATAAAGGAAACTTGTTCTAAGTTTTTAGAACTTAGCTTTCTGTCACTGTCCTTCCTCCGGCAAGTGTCGATTCCGAACGTCGCCAACTGGTAGTCATATCTCCCTCCCCCCCCCCCCCCCGGCAAATGTGCACGCGAGGAATCCTTCTGTCTTTTAAGAAAAAGAAAGAAGAGAAAATAAAGATATGAAACCTTGGCGGTTCGTTAGAACTTACCGGGAGTAGGTGTCATACAACGTCTTAGACAATCATGCATATATAAATATGAACATGGAAAACAATAAGGGAATGCACGACACTTAAATTTATTCATCTATGCTCAAGGTCTGCGCCTGGCTTTGTACAAAGGATCATATGCCTCGCCGGCAAGACTTGCACAAAAGGGTGGTTGCCTGGGGCCCCCGGTAACCGCGCCTTACGGGTAGAACTTGCGAAGATGTTCGATATTCTAGGAATTGCTCACTGGAACGCCATCTTTGGTCTCCAAGCAGACAGCGCCGGGCCTAGTGACTCGTACTACCCGATAAGGGCCTTCCCACTTTGGCGTCAACTTGTTTGAATTCTTGGCGGACTGAATCCACCGAAGAACAAGGTCGCCTTCCTCAAGGCTTCGGGCATGAAATTTGCGGCTATGGTAGCGGCGCAAAGCTTGCTGGTAGCGTGCAGCTCGCACAGCAGCCTGAAGACGATTCTCCTCAAGGAGCACAGCGTCATCTTGGCGCAGTTGCTCTTGCTCAAGCTCATCATAAGCGAGCACTCGAGGTGATCCGTACATGAGTTCCGTGGGGAGAATTGCTTCCGCTCCGTAGACCAGAGCGAAGGGCGTCTGGCCGGTGGCTCGATTTGGTGTCGTTCTGATTGACCAAAGAACCGCCGGCAACTCATCAATCTAGCGTCTTCCGCACTTTTTTAGCCTGTCAAATGTTCTAGTCCTGAGACCGCGCAGCACTTCAGCATTGGCCCTCTCCGCTTGGCCGTTGCTTCTCGGATGAGCAACGGAGGCAAAACAAATTTTGCCGCCAAGGTCTTGGACATACTGCATGAAGGTGCGACTTGTGAATTGCGTGCCGTTGTCGGTGATTATCCTGTTGGGCACACCGAAACGGCAAACTATCCCCTTAAAGAACTTGACGGCCGATTGTGCTGTCACCTTCCTCACTGCTTCCACCTCCGGCCACTTTGTGAACTTGTCGATAGCAACGTACAAGTACTCAAAGCCCCCGGTAGCACGGGGCAAAGGGCCCAGTATGTCGAGCCCCCAGATCGAAAATGGCCAGGAGAGAGGGATTGTCTGAAGAGCTTGAGCTGGTTGATGCGATTTCTTCGAATGAAACTGGCACGCTTCACACTTGGTTACTAGTGCAGTTGCATCCTGGAGAGCGGTGGGCCAAAAGAAACCTTGCTGGAATGCTTTCCCGGCAAGTGCTCTTGATCCTATGTGAGAACCACATATGCCTCCATGTATCTCCGCCAACAGCTCTAGTCCATCCTCCCGAGGAATGCACTTTAATTTCACACCGTTTGGTCTCTTTCTGTACAGGACGTCATCGACGAACTTTTACATAACAGACTGACGGGCTACTCTTTCCGCTTCTTCCTGTTCCTCCGGGAGTTCTCCTATTTGAAGGAAATGGACAATGTGCTGCGCCCATGCTGGAGCCTGAGGCTCGACGGCTAGGACTAAAGGCATCTCCTCCGCCGGGGGAACATTTGTCTCGACAGCAAGGGCCTGAGGCCCTGCTGGAGCCTGTTGTTCCCTGGCAGGCATGTCGTCGATCCCGGCAACTACCTTGCCGGCGGCTCCCGGGAGCTCTGCCGGGAAGTACTGACCAGAGTTCAACTTTCTTCTCTTTTCTTGCCGCATTGATGGCGCCACGGATGGTTGAGTCAATTGGAGCACAAAAGTTCCTGGTTCCACAGGCAACTTGAGGGCGGCACGCTTTGACAGGTCATCAGCAATACTGTTCTCGGCACGAGGAACGTGCTCCATTTGCAGACCGTCAAAGTGCTCTTCCATTTTTCTCACTTCATCCACATAGGCTTGCATCAATGGACTTTGATAACTCTTGTTAACTTTCCTGACGACAAGCTGTGAATCGCCTTTGATGATGAGCTTTTTGATACCAAGGTCTGCCGCGATCCTAAGACCGGCAAGCAAACCCTTGTATTCTGCTGTGTTGTTGGTCGAACTCTCCCGGGGAAAATGCATTTGGACTACGTACTTGAGGTGCTCTCTAGTGGGTGCGACAAGCAACACGCCAGCACCGGCGCCTTGCAGCGAGAAAGCCCCGTCAAAGTACATAACCCATTGCTGATCGATTTCCTTGCCGGGGAGAGTTGTTTCTTGAACCTCTTCGTCCGGCGTTGGGGTCCATTCCGCAATGAACTCCGCCAAGGCCCTGCTCTGAATTGTCGAAGTGCTTTCAAACTTGAGGCCAAAGCTCGACAACTCCAACGCCCACTCCACGATCCTGCCGGTTGCTTCTGGATTTTGCAAAATCCATTGCAACGGAAAGCGAGTGACATCGGTGATTTCATGTGCTTGAAAATAATGGCGCAGCTTCCTCGAGGCCATAAGAAGGCCGAAAAGCAACTTCTGCACACCAGAATATCTTGACCTAGCTCCTTGTAAAAGAGAGCTGACAAAATAGACTGGGCGCTGCACCACCTTTTTCTTCTGCAATGGTCCTTCTGACTGCACAGATCTTGTCTTGCCGGGATCAATCCTTGCCGGGGAAGATCCTGCCGCGTCATCTGATAGTCCTGCCACTGGTGTTGCTTCCTCATCAGCCTCTCTCTACGCCACTAGCGCAGCACTGACCACTTGATTTGTCGCTGCCAGATACAGCAGCAACGGCTCTTGTGGTTTAGGTGCGACTAGCGTCGGTGGAGAGGAAAGGTATTTCTTCAAATCTTGCAGCGCAGCCTCTGCCTCCGGAGTCCATTTCATTGGACCTGCCTTCTTCAAAATTTTGAAAAAGGGCAGGGCGCGCTCAGCAGATTTGGAAATAAACCTACTTAGAGCAGCAACACAGCCGGCAAGACGACGCACATCCTTGACGCGTCTCGGCGCTTCAATTTGCTCAATAGCTTTGATCTTGTCGGGGTTCGCTTCGATTCCCCGACAAGATACAAAGAATCCGAGGAGCTTGCCGGAAGGAACACCGAACACGCACTTCTCAGGATTAAGCTTTAAGTTGATCTTGCATAGATTTGCAAATGTTTCTTCTAAATCTTGAATGAGCGTCGCTTTGTCTTTGGTTTTGACCACTATATCATCCATATACGCCTCCACATTTGTATGGAGTTGAGGCTCAAAACCAATTTGGACTACTCTCCCAAATGTCAAACCAGCACTTTTCAACCCGAAAGGCATTCGTATAAAACAATACGTACCACATGGGGTGATAAATGCGGTCTTCTCTTCATTTTCTTTCGCCATGAAAATCTGATGATACCCTGAATAGGCATCAAGGAAGGACAGGAGATCACAACCAGCGGTGGAATCCACAATCTGGTCGATGTGCGGCAAAGGAAAGGGATCTTTTGGACAGGCTTTATTGATATCTGTATAATCAATACAAAGCCTCCATTTCCCATTCACTTTTCGCACTACAACCGGATTGGCCAACCAGGTTGGATGAAGCACTCTTTTGACCAATCCTGCCGCCTCCAGCTTTCTAATTTCCTCGGCAATGAATTCTTGCCGCTCCAAGGCTTGCTTCCTGACCCTCTGCTTGACGGGCCGCGCGTGAGGACAGATAGCAAGGTGGTGCTCAATTACCTCCCTGGGAACACCGGGGATGTCAGACGGTTGCCATGCAAATACGTTGACATTCGCCCGCAGGAAGGCAATGAGCGCGCTTTCCTATTTGTCATCTAGGGTGGAACTTATGGTGAAAGTTCCCCCCGTTCCGTCCTCCCTGACGGGCACCTTCTTGGTCTCCGGTGGAGCAGCCTTGGATTTCTTGTTCTTGCCGGTGGAACTCTCTGGTGCATCCTCGATGGAAGCGCAGCACTCCGAGGAGGTGCGCTTGCCGGAGTTCGCGCCAAGATTCTTGCCGGTCTTCTTCTTCCCCCTGGGAGTTCCAGCGGCAGGAGCAGATGCCTTGATGGCAGGTGCTGCAACTGCTTCCCGGTAAAGTTGGTCGGCACAGATGAGCGCATCCTTCTTATCGGAATGGATAGTGATGACGCTCAACGGCCCGGGCATCTTCAAAACATTGTATGTGTAGTGTGATGCCCCCATAAACTTAGCCAGCGCTGGCCGACCAAGGATCCCATTGTATGACATGGGGATCTTGGCGACATCAAACACTACCTTCTCGGTCCTGTAGTTGAGCTCGCTACCAAATGTCACCGGCAGCGTAGTCTTGCCCTTGGGCTGGGTTCTTCCCGGATTGACCCCTTGAAACGTACCCGTTTCTTCGAGGTCCTCGTCAGGAATTTGGAGCTTCTTGAGCACATACGGTGAGATTAGGTTTAGCCCGGCCCCACCGTCAACTAGCATTTTCGTCACCTTGAGGTTGCGAATTATTGGTGAGACCAACAATGCCAAGCATCCGACCGCAGTTGTGCAATCAGGGTGATCCTCGGCGTCGAAAATGATAGGCGTGTTGGACCACTTCAGGGGCCTACATGCATCTGGCGATGGCTCTGTTGCATTGACTTCCCGCACCCACTATTTGAGTCGACGGTGGGAAGAATGCAGTGAGGCACCCCCATCGATACACATGGCCTCTGTAGCTTTCTGGAATTCTTGCTCACTGGACTCATCATCTTCTTCATCATCATCTTCTTCTTTGTCTCGGCCCCGGGCGGGCCTATCCCTCTGTTGCTTGGCCTTGCCACGGCGCCCCCCTCGGCCACCGCGCTTTTTGCCGGATCCGTCAGCACCATCTTGGGCCTTCTCCTTATCTCGCCTTTCATATTCGGCCCTCTGTTTCTCGGCAAGCTGTTCAACTTGCCGGTAGTTTTGGAGATCGTGGCCCTTGGTGCGATGGATCTTGCAATACTGCTTGCCGAAGCTTTCTGACTTGTCGGCAGCTGCCAAGGCCTGACAGGAAGGGCACCCGGCAAGATCCTTGCCGGGGTCACCAACCTTGGCCTTCTTGGCGGCGCCGGGGTTGTCGGATTCCTCGACAGCAAGCACGGCCTTGCCTCCACATTTCCTGTTCCACTGCCGGCCTTTCCTTGACGGGGTCGCGGCGTCTTCATCTTCGGATTTGTCCGCCGCGCCAACAACCTCGCCAGGGAGTTTCCTCCCCTCTTTAGCTCAAGCGCATTTATCGGCCAAAGCGTAAAGCTCGGCAATACTCCTGACTTTGTTCATTACCAGCTCTTCCCGCATTCTGCGGTTACGCACGTTCTGATGAAACGCGCTAATGACAGCGCCAGGGTGAACATCAGGAATATTGTACTACACCCGGCTGAACCTCTGCATAAACTTGCGCAGGGATTCACCCTCCTTCTGAGGGATGATATGCAAATCACTCTCTTGGCCAGGAGCTTGGTGGCCTCCAACAAAGGCGCCAACAAACTGATGGCACAGATCTGACCAAGAAGAAATAGAATTCTCCGGCAGATGCATCAACCACGACCTGACGTTGGGCTTGAGCACCAACGAGAAGTAGTTGGCAAGTATCTTGTCATCTCGGCCCCCGGCAGCCTGCACCGCAATGGTGTAGATGCTCAGGAACTCCGAGGGATGGGTCTTACCGTCATATTTCTCCGGGACCTCTGGCTTGAAGGTTCGAGAATTGGGCCACTGGACTTGCCGCAGCTCACGGGTAAACGCTGGAGTCCCCACCTCATAAGGCAAGTCTCCTACGTCCCCTGGCACAGGCTCATCGACAGTCGGCCCTGCGCGCTTATCAGACTGATAGCGTGCTTCCCGTCGTTGCTCGATGGTAGTTCGAGCGTCCTCCTTGCCTCGTTCCTGGAGAACTTGACGCTGATCGCGGCGCATCCGTGGATCGGACGACGCCGTGGAAACTTCTTCACGGCGGTCGACCTGCTGGGTTGTCGGCCGCCGCTGGTGCCGCGGAGGGGAGTGCACCGTGGTTGCACCACCTCCGGTTTTCTCCACATCGGCTCGCGCCGGATCGATGGGCCTTCACTGTGAGGGCCCTGCCTCTTGCGGTCCATCTTTGTTGGCGAAGCCGATAAGGCTCTGGATAGTAGCTCGCCACTCCTCCATCTTCTCCGGGGCAGGAGGGAAATCGAGGAGCAGCTGCGCACGTGCCAAGGCTTCCGCTGGCGTAGGCGACGGCGATAGGTGCGAGGTACGTGAGGTGCTCGGACTCCTAACCATATTAGAAGGAGCACCACCACGGTCACGCGACCGCGCGCCACCTCCGCCGGCAGCTCGGTGTGCATGCTGGTCCCGCGCATCTTGGGATCGATGAGCAGAAATCTTTTCATGGGGACGCCCTGAACCACCAGCGCCATGACGTCGCTCGTCGTGCACGACCTGGGTAGGTCATGATGCTTGCCCCGGCGCGGGAGCTCCATCAGGCGCCCTCCGATCTCTAGAATTCGTTGTGCCACCCATAGGCAACACAGCTCCGTCTCTGGATCCAGCGGCGTGTAGGTTGCCGCTGCCACTGCGAACAATGCCGCTCGCCTGGCTCGGATCACCATTACGCCGTGGAGGTTCTAGTCCTCTTCCTTCTGCACCCACGCCATCGCCCGTACGCGAAGGTGCAGGCAAAACAGACATGGATGGTTGTGCCGTCGCAGCGCTCTTCTTCTTGGGTGGCATGATGATGAAGATGATGAAGAAACTAAGGCGCCGATCACTGGATCAGGTTCACACAACCTACAATCGCCCTACCTGGCGCGCCAAAGATGTCGGCGTGCGGCACCTATGGGATCCCAAGAGACCCCTTTACGATTCGGCGGGGGGAGAGGTATGCGCAAAGAGCAGAACCAACGATCGACGCGGGGCGATTTTACCCAGGTCCGGGCCGCTGATCAGCGTAAAACCCTACTCCTGCCTTGTGTTATTATTAGTGTTCTTGAGCCCAGGCTCCAGGAGCGCTCACAGTGAACAGTATGTTCAAGAGCAGCTACACATGTAGAATGGGCCAGAAGATCCTTCTCCCCCTGTAGCAGTTGCCGTGGGCCTCCTTTTATACCACAAAGTGGTCACCACAGTGGCAAAATGTACATACATTGAGGTGTAAAGTAGCTACAGGGTCATCATACCTAACCCCTGACGGACTAGGACGAACGCATTTAATGCACCATAAGGTGTCCGTTTAGGTGTCCTTACTTTCTTGGGGATGGAAAAAGGGGCCATCCCATCAGCACCGCTTAAGCTCTCCTCCACTGGCGCATCACCACGCATCCAAAGAAGGACCCAGAATGTCGGGTTTGTCGCTGTGCTAGAGCGGTGGCACAGCAACAAAACCTTGCCGGGCGCCGAAGCTTGCCGGGCGCCGATCCTTGCTGGGCTCCGCAGGCCACCCCAGCAAGATCTTGCCCGGGAAGCTGGCCTTCGGATTCCAGCTCTTCTTATCTGCTGATCCTCAGATCTCTGACTGGATGATTTCTTTGGTGGCTTGAGTCAACCTCAAACTGTTCCCCGTCAAGCCTTCCCGCGAGTATGGCTACAACTGCCCGTGCACAAGTACGGGGTACTAGTGGCGCAATACTTAGTACACCGACAGAGGGGCTCATGGGCCGCAGGGTCCCTGGGGGGCTTGCAAGATTATAGAGCCTCCGGAGATGCCTCTACCAGGCATCGGATCTTGCGGAGATGTAAAGAGCACTCGACGTAGGATTCCTTAATAATGAGCCAGATCGTGGCCGCTTTTTCTCCGGCCACCCTTCCTTGGTGCCCATCTTGCATCCCGAGCCCCTGAGCGAGGGGCGATCATCGCTGGTATGTCGGGTCGTGATGCCCGGCAAGGCCAGGAGATAAGCACTCCAGAGGACAGGGGGCCGAAGGTGATACGTGCCCGTTGGCTCGCTCGAGAGCGTCGTGCGAGGATTCGGACACCAAAGCCTTGGCGAGGTGTGCGCGCAGGTGGACGCGCCGCCGTTACGGCTTGTGGCTCCAACGTCACCGGGGCTAGCACAAGCATAGCACCATGCCCAACCCCCGCTCGCAGGACACATGGGAGGGAGCAACGGGGAAGCGCCACTTCTTTCGAAAATGAAATTCAAGGAGAGAAAAACACTGGAAGGAGGAAAAAGAAATTCCCACCCCTTTTCAAATAAATATGCGAGAACTTCAAACTTTATTTAAAGAAATGGCAAATTAGGTTACAAGAGAGGGCGGAAAATAGCCGCGTCCGGCGCCTACACTAGTCTTTCCACCAGCGCGGATCATGGGGCCTCCACTAGGCATGGGCATAGTCGTTGTAAGACCGTGTCATCCGCCAGCGCGGAGCATCGGGCTTCCACTAGGCGTGGGCATAGTCGCTGTAAGACCGTGTCGTCCGCCAGCGCGGAGGATGGGGCTTCCACTTGGGCATGGGCGGGAGCCCCCGCGGGGCCGTGGAGCGGCGTGTCGGGGGACTCCGGGGCATGTACAGCCCCAGTCATTATTACGTGAGAGTGTCACGGGTAGATCCTGGTGCGCCGTGTCTTCTGGGTGGGGACCATGTCCTCCGTCTCCGGCGTTCAGCACCGGGCCTGGAGACATGAGCAGCCTTGAACATGCCCTCCCCCTTGGGCGGGAGCCTATGGAGGCCCTCCCTGGGGAGGGCCTGCCTCAGGACGGGGTCTCTGACTTCGAGGGTCCGAAGGCGGATGTTGCGGCAGCGGCGGCGCCGCAGCGCCTACCGGCACCTCGCGGCGCGGGGCGAGGCTTGGCGATGGCCCTCCCTGCTAAGCACGAGACCTGCCCCCCGCGAGGCATCCTGACGCACCTCGTCGAATGCCAAGACTCGCGGGGGACGGGATTTGGCCTCACGCGGGAGGGCCGCCTCAGCCCCGGAGATGAGGAAGAACGGAGTCTCGCTGGCGAGCTTAGTCATAGTGGTGCGGATGAACCACAGCACGGACTGAAACTCACCGTGTCGACCCCTACCACAGGCCTCCAGCTCCTTCTTGAGGCTCCTTGGCTTGGGGTCCCTAGAGACTTCCGCATCGGCACGCTTGGTCTGGCCGTTGTTCCATGGGTGCGCCATCAAAACGTGATCCACCTGCGTTCCAAGGTTAACACAATATGCTCTAAAGAGATGGGTTGCAACCCAGGGTTGTCGCTGTTAATGATGCGATGGGGGTGCTGCATTGGTTCACGAGGGACCCTGGTCTCGCGAGGCCTTGATGGTCTTGATGGTCGAGGCCGGCCGGGATGGCGCACGTGGGCCTTACTTCTGCCCACTCTGGCGAACTCGTTCGTTGGTGACGCACGTGTAGCGGTGGCGCCATGCCCGCTTGTGATGTCACCTGCTTTCTTGCCCATGCACATGTGCCTGAAATCAGCCTCCGGGCCCCTTCGCCTTGTCGACCGCCACCGGATCAACCCAGCCAGGAGGTGGCCCACCGTGGCACCTCCCGCGGAGGGCTACTTACCCCGATAGAAACGCGGGAAGGCATCTCTCGGGCCTCTGGGGGCATCCCGCCGGCGACCTCGCCGCTGCGGATCTCCCCGGGTCCTCCCCGGAAAGAGGAACAAACGCAGCAGGGGCATGCGCGGGCGCGGGGTGGGTGCCGGGACGCAGGTGGGGGGAAAAAAGGTTCCACGCCCCCACAAGCGGCGTCTAGCAGCTCAGCGACCCTGTTGATCCAAGAGTCATAGTCATCACCGGCAGGACGGTAACGCAACAGCTCACGTGCCACAAGGAGCGTGGTCTGCGCGTCTGTCAACCCACGATGGGTGCGGGGGAATGACGCCACATTGGGGTGAAAAGAGGGCATGGCGGTGCGGTCGCTGCACTGCGCGAAGAGTGGTGTTGATGGATTCCGCCGCCGATGAGGGGCAGTGCCAGTGACCGCATTAGCCGAGGGGGGACGGTGTGTGATGTTTGCTTGAACTACGTCGGTATTTCCCCAAAGAGGAAGGGATGATGCAGCACAGCAACGGTAGGTATTTTCCTCGGTGATGAGACCAAGGTTATCGAACCAGTAGGAGAACCATGCAACACCACGTAAACAGCTCCTGCACACAAAGAACAAATACTTGCAACCCGACGTAAGAGAGGGGTTGTCAATCCCTCACGGGTAAAAAGATAGGTAAAATTGTAGTAGATCGGATAAATAGATCTCGCTGGAACACGATATAAAATAAATAAGTAAAAATTGCAGCAAGGTATTTTTGTATTTTTGGATTAATAGATCTGAAAATAAAAGCAAATAAAAATAGATCGCGAAGGCAAATATATTAAAGAAGAGACCCGGGGGCCGTAGGTTTCACTAGTGGCTTCTCTCGAGAAAAATAGCAAACGGTGGGTAAACAAATTACTGTTGGGCAATTGATAGAACTTCAAATAATCATGATGATATCCAGGAAATGATCATTATATAGGCATCACGTCCAAGATTAGTAGATCGACTCCTGCCTGCATCTACTACTCTTACTCCACACATCGACCGCTATCCAGCATGCATCTAGTGTATTAAGTTCATGGAAAAATGGAGTAATGCAATAAGAACGATGACATGATGTAGACAAGATCTATTTATGTAGAAGTAGACCCCATCTTGTTATCCTTAATAGCAACGATACATACGTGTCGTTTCCCCTTCTGTCATTGGGATCAAGCACCGTAAGATCGAACCCATCACAAAGCACCTCTTTCCATTGCAAGATAAATAGATCAAGTTGGCCAAACAAAACCCAACTATCGGAGAAGAAATACGAGGCTATAAGCAATCTGCATATAAGAGATCAAAGAAGACTCAAATAACTTTCATGGATACAAACATAGATCTGATCATAAACTCAAAGTTCATCGGATCCCAACAAACACACCGCAAAAAGAGTTACCTCAAATAGATCCCCGAGAGACCATTGTATTGAGAATCAAACGAGAGAGAGAAAGCCATCTAGCTACTAACTACGGACCCGTAGGTCTACAATGAACTACTCACGCATCATCGAAGAGGCACCAATGAGGATGATGAACCCCTCCGTGGATTGGATATGTGGTTTCTGGAACTTGCGGCGGCTGGAATTGATTTTCGTCGACTCCCCTAGGGTTTCTGGAATATTGGGGTATTTATAGAGCAAAGAGGCGGTGTGGGAGGTCTCCGAGATGGGCACAACCCACCAGGGCGCGCCTGGGGGCCTAGGCGCGCCCTAATGTCTTGTGCTCACCTCGGGCCCCCTCTTCGGTACTTCTTTGGCCCATTGGATGTCTTCTGGTCCCAAAAAATCTCCAAAAAGTTTCGCTGCGTTTGGACTTCGTTTGGTATTGATTTCCTGTGAAGTAAAAAACAAGTAGAAAACAGCAACTGGCACTGGGCACTATGTCAATAGGTTAGTCCCAAAAAATGATATAAAGTTGATATAAAATGATTGTAAAACATCCAAAAATGATAATATAACAGCATGGAACAATCAAAAATTATAGATACGTTGGAGACGTATCAGTGTGGCTAGGGGTACCGCGGCTAAAGGGCGCTGCCTGGGCGACGCGAGCGGCCCAATGCTCAGCGCGAGCCCGGCGAGCTTTCGCCATCAACGCGACGGGGTGGGGCCGGAGCGTGGTCGGTGAAGAGGCGGAGCTTCGACACGCCCCTACCTGGTGCGCCAAATGTCGGATTCAGGGCTCGGCAGACTCAAGAAGGTTCGAACTCAAGGGCATGAACGAAGGATCTCGCTCTCCAACAACGCTAGCTCGCCATGCCCATGAACTGATCTCAGCGAGTACGCTGGATCATGCGGAAGGGAACAACACAGAGATTTACCCAGGTTTGGGCCACCTTGCAGTGTAAAATCCTGCTCCTGCTTTTGGTGGATTGGCCTCACGAGGAGGTAGAGGATGAACTAGTACAGTTGATGAGTTGCCTCGCGAGGGCTCGAGTGGTGAGGGTGGATTGGTCAAGGGTCTGATCCGGGATCCCCTTCTACTATGATGGCTAGCCCATATTTATAGTGGCCTTGGTCCACTTCCCTCATAGCTTAGGCGGGAAGGGATTCCACAACGGCCAATTTTGAAGGGGGACAAGGAGTACATCTTATCCTGATGAAAGGTGGTCCTCGCCTGCAAAACTTCTGGTCATGATACAGCGGTGGGCTCGGCGATGACATCCGTCCTGCCGAGCTCGTGGCCTTGGTCTCGTTGCACCGTAAAGGAAAGCTTTAGGGCCTTCCTCGAGAACTTGCGCCTGCCCTTGCTCCCGTAGCACCGAAGAGGAAACTGTCCCCCCTACGCCCGCTGGCGCCCGCCTGGCCTTGGTCGCCATGGCTCATGTCATCACAGCCTCGTGAGGCTGGGTACCTGCATAGAAGTCTCCGCCCCTCGGGAGGCAGCCTGGGGAGGCTGCTCCTCTGGAGGTCTCGGTGTCATTCGCCTCGTGAGGCTTGGGTCCTCGTGAGGGTCTTGCCTTGGAGTTGTTGTAGCTGGGCCGTACAAGGCCGTCGATGGGCCCACGCGCTGGGCCACAGGCAAGCAGATCTGGGTACCCCCGATCCCAGAACGCCGAAAGTGGTTGGTTATTGTTCTTACTTGAACAAGCAACACACTTATGATTACCCCCTGTCGCAAGCATCTACAACTATGAAATAAGAGTTAAGATAAATCTAACCATAGCATGAAACATATGGATCCAAATCAGCCCCTTACAGAATATCGCATAAACTAGGGTTTAAGCTTCTGTCACTCTAGCAACCCATCATCTACTTATTTCTCCACAATGCCTTCCCTTAGGCCCAATTATGGTGAAGCGTCATGTAGTTGACGTTCACATGACACCACTAAAGGAAGCAACAACATACATATCATCAAAATATCGAAAGAATACCAACATCACATGATTACTTATAACAAGACTTCTCCCATGTCCTCAAGAACAAAAGTAACTAATCACTAATCATATTCACGTTCAAGATCAGAGGGGTATTAAATATGCTTAAGGATCTGAACATTTAATCTTTTGCAAAATAAACCAACTAGCATCAACTACAAGATGTAATCAACACTACTAGCAACCCAAGGTACCAATATGAGGTTTTGGGACAAAGATTGAATACCAGAGATGAACTAGGGTTTGAGATGAGATGGTGCTGGTTAAAATGTTGATGAAGATTGTTCCTCCCATGATGAGAGGATCGTTGGTGATGTTGATGGCTTCGATTTCCCCCTCCTAGAGGGAAGTTTCCCAGGCGGAATCGCTCTGCCGGAGAGCAAAAGTGCTCCTGCCCAGGTTCTGCCTCGAGATGGCGGCGCTCATCCCAAAAGTCCTCTCCTTATTTTTTTTTCTAGGGTAAATGGCTTCATATAGCAGAAGATGGGCACCGGAGGCCTGCTAGGGGCCCACAAGCTCACAGGGCGCGCCTAGGGGGTATGGCACGCCCACTGAGCTTGTCGCTCCCTGGTGGCCCCCTCCTGGGATTTCTTCCGCCAATATTTTTTATATATTCCAAAACAATTCTCCGTAAATTTTCAGGTCATTTGGAGTTGTCCAGAATAGCTATCTTTATTGTAGCATTTTCCGGTCCATAATTCCAGCTGTCAGCAATCTCCCTCTTCATGTGAAACTTGCAAAATAAGAGATAAAAGGCATTAAAATTGCATCATAAAGTGAAATAACAATACAAAACATAATAAATAATACTAGGAAAACTTGATGCAAAATGGACGTATCAAGTACTGACGACATGTTTCTCCCATACAGAGAAAATGAAGAGATTGACGTAAGGAGTTAGATGAATACATGCTTGATGTAAGCAGTACATCAACAAAAATCTTCAATCGGTGCTCCAAGCGAATTTTCAATTTCAATTAAATGATTTATGGTGGCACAGTAAGTTGGAATTGGTCCAAGAAAGTTATTGTGGTGAATTCTACAACAGAAGGCTAAGTATATTGTCGCTTTAGAAGCAACAATAGAGGGTGATGAATCAAAAGGTTCATTGATGAACTTAGTATGATTTCTAGATGATTGTGCAAAATAGAACACTATTCTCAATAGTGGTTCTATGGCTCAATCTAAGGAATGAAAGGTCCTGCCAGTGATTCAATATATACTAAGCTTGTTTCACATAAATTATGAATTCATGTGAAAGCATGACAGATGCATTGAAATGCAGATGATACACACGAATCTGAAGATTGTCATATTCGATAGGATGAAGTCCATACCACATGCAAAGCATGGACTCACACCGGATTGCCATTGGTGTAAAAGTTAAAAGTGCTAACTAGATTTTGACTCTAGTGCAAGCGGGATACTATTGGAAATATGCCCTAGAGGCAATAATATTGTATTATTCTATTTCTGTATTCATAATTAAGTGTTTATATTCTATGCTATAACTGCTATGATCCTAGAATATGCGATTTAGTGAAAAACTCATATGCACGTGTGGAATGATAAACGGTAAAATAAAAGGTTCGTAGTCTTGCCTATGGGACTAGCACAAGTGTTATTGGTTATCACATTTTCTGGATCTTAGAATATCATTAAGTGTAATGATAGTCCTAAAAAACATTGAGATTATGACGTTGGAAGAACGATCATATTGAGCTGGCCCAAAGTTGTTTGTTGGGAATTGGATTAATATCGTCTATATTCAATTCTAATAACACGGAGTGTTAACGGGTGATATTGCTCCTTAGACCATGAGAATATTGTGGTCACTTCTTACTGTACGATGGGTTTTGGGGTTGCTCAACATCACCTGCAACACGATGATCATAACGGCAACTTACAAGTTCATCAGAAAGTTTGACAAGTGGCCAGATAGCTCGAGAGTGGGATTTGCTCCTCTGACGATGGAGAGATATTCTTAGGGCCTTCTTGGTGTGATGGCACCCATCACCGTCTAGCCAGACACAGGTGACTACGTCACGGGGATTCCGGAACACAATAACGAGAAAGAAGAACAAAATCGGTAACGAGGATTTTGGTATAGTGAGCATGGTGATGACTCAGGAGGATACCGATACATCAGGTTGTGTGAAGTATCGTGTAGCAAAGGGAACATCACATGATAACCATAGGTTCACTCGAATATCATTTGTGTGCTCATAGGATCGATATGGATGTCCACGATCCCGATGTCGGTCATTGAATGAACGGTTTTGTTTAAGTCTATGAGTTACCAAACCTATGTGATCATAAGCTTAAGGCAATCATGATCTGCTGAGTCTTAGTAGGACGGCAGTGACGAGAATATATTTGTGGAATTGTTCCATTAATATTCGGAATAGTTCCGAGAGGATGCGGAAGCGTTTCGGGGTCACCGGAAGGGTTTCGGTGTATATCGGGTAATACCGGGTATTATCGATAATATATATATATATATATATAGGTGGAAAAGGTTTCCAGAGATATTTAAACATCAACGGGCCTAAAAGGCCAAGAGGTGGAAGGCAACTTGGGCCGAAAAAGGCCAAAGTGGGAAAGTGCCTCCTTCCCTAAGGAAGGAGGCCGAGTTGGGAGTAGGGGAAGAGTTCAACTTCTCCCCCTTAGGCCCCCGCCCCAAGGAGGCTTTCCCTCCTTGGTGGCATCCCTCCTCTTCCCCTCCAACCAATATATACTTGAGGTATTGGCCACAATTGTAGACACAAGTTTTGGAGCCTCCTCTAGTTCTTCTATGTCGGGGACGAATCCGCGATCACCTATGGGACCCAGGGAAGGACCCCTTTACGTTCGGCAGGGAGAGACGGTCGCACGAAGAGCAAATCTAGCGAAGAACACGACAGTGCACGAGAGAGATTTACCCAGGTTCGGGCCGCACGGATGCGTAAAACCCTACTCCTGCTTTTTGGTTTATTATCTGTATGATTGTTCTAGCTCCAGGAGCGCTACAGTACCGAGTAGCTGCGTACAATACTGGAGTTCTCCATCTCCCAGTTCCTCTCCTTTTCACGTTGCCTATGGGCCTCCTTTTATATGCACAAAGGGGTCACCAACAGGTGACAAACAGTAAAGGTAGAGGTGGAAAGTTGCTACAGTAAGGCCACTATTACCAGGATGACATGTCCTACCTACCACTGACGGCAGGGGACAAGGGCATTAAATGCCCATGCCTTTGCTGTCCACATACATGTACCCGGACGTCTTGGACGTGGGAAAAGCCTATCCCACCTGCTCCTGCACCGCTAGCTACAGTGCACCGCCGTCTACACAGTGCCCTGCCACGCACGCTTGGAAGGACCCAGAGCGCCACGCTGGCAGAGGCACCGGAGCAGCACAGTAGCACAGTGGTACAGTAACGCTTGCCGCGGCAAGACCTTGCCGCACCTGACAGCTTGCCGCAACCCATAGTTTGCCGCGCAAGGTAACTTGCCGGGGCAAGTACCTTGCCGCAGCCGCTATCTTGCCGCAGCCAATACCTTGCCGCAGCCAATGACTTGCCGCGGCAAGTACCTTGCCGCGGCAAGTACTCTGCTTCAGCAATGCCCAGGCTGGGCCTCAGCTGTCCCTCCCGGCAAGCTCCTCTTGCCGGGGCCTTAACTCTTGCTTTGTATACTTTGTTCTTGAATGGCTTAATAATCTTGAGCTTCTCTCTGGCTGTCCTCCCGCAAGCCTGGCCGCGGAATGCTACTACTGCCCGTGCACAAGTACGGGGTACTAGGGTACCCCTATTCTAGTACACCGACAGGAGCCCCCGGGCCTGGGCCACACAATGTGCCGGGCGTTGTTGGGCCAGGCCCAAACAGTGCACGGGCACGCGTGGCTGGGATAAGCCGAAACGTCCCTATGCTGTTTAATTGCACGCTCTCCCACGCATCGCGCGTTGAATGCGGAGCGTGGGAAGCGTGCGCAGCCATCTCGAATGACGAAGGGGCGGCTGGTTCCGCATCTTTCCCCATTAAAGGAGGGACCTGCAGAAGCACTCACACACCCCTCTCACCATTCTCGATCTCCAAATCTCCGCCTTCTTCTTCCTCCACTCTAAAACAAAGCGGTTTCCCAATCCTCCGCCACCGCGCGCGTCTGCATCTCCCTCGGTCCTCAGCTCCGCCTTCGCCATGCCTCCCAAAGGAGAAAAGGGGAAGACGGGGAAGTCCTCAAGGACGGAGACCCAGGCGCAGTTGAAGAGGCAGAAGTACGCGCTCTTCGCTCCGACGCTCACGGGGGCGGATCTGAAGGCCAAGTTCCAAGGCATGTGGGCCCCGAGGACCAAGGCGCATCCGGCCACCCGCGTTCGCCCAGCCACCGACGAGAGCGAAGTGAGCAAGTACCCCTTCTTCGCTTGCTACTTTTGGTGTGGGCTCTGCCCACCGTACTCGGATTTCTTTAGCGACGTCATGTACACCTTCAACCTCCGTCTGCTGGATCTCACACCGAATGCCGTATCCACCATGGCAATATTTGCGCATCTGTGCGAGAACTTCGTCGGCGTCGCACCCAACACTGCGCTGTTCAGGCATTACTTCACTCCCCGTGCTGAAAAGGGGGAGCCTCTCACTGTTGGCGTCTCGTTAATTTCAAGATTGGGCGCCAAGGAGCATTATCTGAAGGGGGATCTCCGCCCAAGATGGGGAGAAATCCGGTCTGAATGGTGTTGGATCATTGACGACGAGCCGCCACCATACTGTGCGCTTCGCAAGACCCCAGCAGCGTGTGGCACAGACTGGAGCGATCTGGATCCCCAGGACAAAAAGCTGGAGATTGCCGCTACCAGGATCATACGGCTCAGGGAGGCCGGGCTCACCATAGGGATGGTTGGCGCAGACTTCCTCCGCCGCCGCATTGCTCCTCTGCAGCAGAGAGGAAGGCCGGCCTCTGATTGGAAGAACCCAGCCGATATCATGCGGCTGCGCCCTGGACTGATCAACAACTTCACAGTTCTGCAGCACGACTTTTTCATGCGAGAACTGTTCAAGCAAGAGACAGATCCAGAGAAGCGCGACAAGGCGTTCACGCTGCCAAAGCACATCGTGCCCCTTTGCAACAACTCCGCATTGAGTGCAATCATCGCTATGATGCCGTTCTGCAATGCGCACAGCGTTGAAGCAACTTGGGACGTGCCGCTCGAAGAAGACGTGCGGCGATTCTTTGACTCCACGGTCGAAAAGCAGGTCCGGGAGGAGGAGTGGCTCGTCCGCAACACCACTGAGCAAGAAATAGAATTCATTGCTCGAAGAGTGGAGGAGGATAGGCTCGCCAGGGAAGCTGGCGATTTTGGTTATACTTTGGCGGAGCTCGACGAGGCACAAAAGGAGATCCTTGCCGAGCAGGGGATGCTTGCCGGGAAGGGCGAGCTCGCCGCACCCGGCAAGGATGTCGGGCCAAGCCAGCCTGCCGACGAGTTAGGCAGCTCGGAGGATGAGGGCTCCTCTTCCGAGGAGGGCACCGAAAGCCCACCGCAGTCAGAGTCCCCAGCCCCTCGGAGGAGGAAACGCCTTCGCAGGCTTGGCAAAGTGGCTGAGCGGCAAGAGGTTCAACAACCGCCGGAGCGCCGTTCGACGCGCTCGACCACGGCAAGGGCTGGTGCTGCGGGAGCGTCTCACGCGGCCCCGGCAACTGGAGCAGGGTCATCAAAGACCGCTGCTACTACCCCCGCCAAGTGGCCAAGGAGTCCAGCTCCCCCTCCTCCCCCTCCTCACACGGAGGCGGACTTTGATTTTTCCGCTCTCAGCGAAGAGGACGACGAGGAAGAGTAAGTTCCCTTGCCGCGACCCTCAATCTTTGTAAGGTTTTGTTTCTATCCTCACTTGTCGCGCTCCGGCCTTGCTTCCGCAGGGAGGAAACCTTGGCGGAGAGGACAAGGAAGAGAGCTAAGGTCTCGACGAGCAAGACCGTGGTGGTCGTCGAAGATGAGCCCACGGCAACCACCGGGAGAGCGTCTGAGACCATGCCGACCAGCTCGGAGCCCAGCCCTCGTCGCAGCCCCCAGCGCAGCCCCCAGCGTAAGTATTTCAACTACCTTTCACTGGCGGTCGCTGAGGAACAAGCATTTTGTCACTGACATCTTTGGGCGTGTAGGAGAGGAGCAGCAAGTGGAGCCATCTGAAGGTGCTCCAGAAGTACCACCCCCCTCGACCACACCGCCAAGGAGAAGATCTCCGGTAAGGGCTCCCACTAGCGAGCCGAGCCATGAAGAGGAGCCGGCAAGCGCCGAAGTGCCAAGCACCAGCGCTGGCGACCCCACCCCAATGACAAACTTTGACGAGGGAGGGGAGCCGACCGCTCCTGAGCTCAACACGGGTAAACCCACTTGCTGCAAAACTCTTTCTGCTTTCTTTCTTTTGTCTTCTTGAATTTCTTCCTGAAGCTCTTTTTGCCTTACTTCTCGGGTTGGCAGAGCCCTCCTCGGTGGAGCCAATGAACATTGACTCTTCTGCCGAGGAGAACACCACAGGGGCCGTCGATGACGAGGCCGCCAAGGCCGCCGCTGCAAAGGCCGACAAGCTGGCAGCCGACAAGCTTGCCGATGAAGAAACTACCAATGCTGCCGAAGAGGCCGGCAAGGCCGCCGAGGATAATACCTCCAAGGCGCCCACCGATGAAGCCGCCAAGGCTGCTGAAGCTGAGGCCGCCCAGAAGGCTGCTGAGGAGGCCGACGAGGGAGCCGGTGGTCGTACTGACGGCCCTGAGGCCACAGGAGCGCCAGGCGCTACTCCGACCACGGGTCCTTCAACCACTGACGAGGCGGCAGCGCCCAACTCGCCTCCGCCAAGCAAATACATCCGGGTCGGCGAGAACGTCTACGTCAGCCTCCCCTGGACGGTGGGCTCCAGAGCGCCAACCGAGGAGGATGTTGTGGACGAGGAGATCCTTGCCGCTGCCGGGCTCCAGCTTGTGGATGCGCCAGGCGCCAGCAGTAGCAGCACGTCTGAAGAGGAGCAACTGCTTCAAAAGCTGCTGAATCTTCATCGCGCCCGACGGGAGAAGCTAGCTTCCAGGGAGGCGCTCATCGAGAAGGCCGAAGCTGACATGTTGAGGCGCGCGGAGATCTTGGCGGACGTCCGCGCGCGATCTCTTAATGCGTTAGAGGCCAAGCGGGCACAGCTGGCCGAAGAACGGCAGGCCCTCCTCCTGATGAAGCAAGACATTGAACAAAAACAGGAGGAGACCGCCAAGGAGTTGTCTGCTCAGGCCGGTGATCTGAACCAGCGGAAAGTGGACCTTGATGCCCACGAAGAAGAACTTGCCGAGCGCAAGAGGAAACTTGCCGAAACCCTCCGACAGAAAGACGAGGAGGTGGCAAGACTTGTCGCAGAGCGGACCCAGGGGCAGGCACAAAAACACCAGAAGGAAATCGAAGCCTTGGCCCAAGAGTACGCCAGCAAGTTGGTGGAGGCCACCAACGGTGTCGCTGCCGCAAAAGTGAACAGGAAGGAAACGGAGGGGAAAGTGGCAAGACTAGAGGCCGCCCTCAAGGCAAACGGTGACAAGCTCTCAACGCTTGAAAGTGAGAGGGCAAAGGTGACCCACACTTTGGCGGAGATGCAAGTTACCATAGCCAAGAAGAACAATCTGCTTGCCGCCGCCAACGACTCCAGAGCAGACCTGAAGCTGAAGCTGACCACGCTGAAGGAGACGCTCGACACCACCAGAAAGCGCGAAGGGCTTCTAATGACAAAGCTCCAGAAGGAAAAGGGTCTGCTTCAAGACGCTATTGCAACCCACAAGAAGTTCAGGGATAACATGGGGATCTTCACAGACAGGCTTGCCAGTGCCGCCGAGGACATCGACAAGGAGCTGACTGCCCTGAAGGTGCCGGACTTCGGGTACTCCACCGACAAGAACACGCAAACTAGCGTCAAGCTAGCCGAGTTCTTTGACGGAGTAGTAGAAGCACTCCAACAGCTCCAAGTCAATCACAAGGCTCAACTGGCCGACGAGTCACGCAGGCTTTGCCGGGGAGTTCTCCGGAGGTTGTTGGTGAAGATAGCATACAGAAACCCGGGCGTCGACTTCAGCAACATCTTCAAAAGCTTGCCGAAGGGATACGACCCCGCGCCACTAGAGGCCCTTGTCGCGCCCATCGTGGAGAGGGTGGACCAAATCCAGAGAGTCGAAGGCGAGCACCGCAATTAGAGAGCCCATTCTTCTCCCTCCTTGCCGCCGCTAGACATGTTAAAGAACAATCTGTTTAAGCCGCGGCAACTTATCTTGTAATATAACTTGCAATATTTTGAAGTTAATGCATGTCATCTCCCTTGAGCAATTTCTTTCTTTGTGTGTACTTGCCCTACGCTTATAGGGAACTTGCCGGTGCGCGCACCATCGCCGCGAGCGCTGGGTGCGGGACTCCAGCAGCCTGCTGGCGGTGCTGCTGCCAGCAAGCAACCTTGTCGCGCTCAGTGCAGCCACTTAGGTTGTTGAGCGGACTCGAAACAAGGTAAGGGCGCGACCGATTACGCTTAGGTTCCGTCGCGCACAGGTTTTCCATACAAAGAGTAGTATCGTTCAAGGAAAATAACCTTGAAAATAAAAAAGAATTTGATTATTCAAACTTTAGCACTTAGCTTTGTCGCTGATCTCTTCGCGGTAAGGTCTTGTCACTGCTTGCCGCTGCCTTCTTCCCGGCAAGGCAAAGTTTCTTTGAACGACGCCTGGTCCATGCCTGGTCCATATCATTATCCCACCCCCCCCCGGCAAACTTGTGCGCGAGGGAAGCTTCTGTCTCTTTGAGAAAAAGAAAGAAGAGAAAATAAAGATATAGGAGCTTGGCGGCTCGTTAATGCTTACCGGGGAGGCTGTACTGCACAGTATGTCAGATAATCATGCAAAATAAAAGTAAACATGAAATCGTCAAAAACTGCGAAATACAAAAGCTTTATTTATGCACAGGGTCTGCGCCTGGCTTTGTACAAAGGATTACATGCAACAGCGGCAATACTTGTACAAAAGGTGGTTGCCGAGGAAGGGCCCGGCAACCGCGCCTTATGGAAAAAACTTACGAAGATGCTCAATGTTCCAGGAATTGATCACTGGAATGCCATCCTCGGTCTCCAGGCGGACAGCGCCGGGCCTGGTGACTCGTTTCACCCGATAAGGGCCTTCCCACTTCGGCGTCAACTTGTTTGAATTCTTGGCCGACTGAACGCGCCGAAGAACAAGGTCGCCTTCCTCGAGACTTCTGGCATTAACTTTGCGGCTATGGTAGCGACGCAAAGCTTGCTGGTAGCGAGCAGCTCTCACAGCAGCCTGAAGACGATCCTCCTCGAGGAGCACAGCGTCATCTTGCCGCAGTTGCTCTTGCTCAAGCTCATCGTAAGCGAGCACTCGAGGTGACCCGTATACGAGTTCCGTGGGGAGAACTGCCTCTGCTCCATAAACTAGAGCAAAAGGCGTCTGGCCAGTAGCTCGATTTGGCGTCGTCCTGATCGACCAAAGAACCACTGGCAGCTCCTCGATCCAGTTCTTGCCGCACTTGCGCAGTCTGTCGAAAGTTCTCGTCTTGAGCCCACGCAGCACTTCAGCATTTGCCCTTTCAGCTTGACCGTTGCTTCGCGGGTGAGCAACAGAAGCGAAACAGACCTTGGCGCCAAGGTCTTCGACATACTGCATGAAGGCGTGGCTCGTGAACTGGGTACCGTTGTCGGTGATGATCCTGTTAGGAACACCAAAGCGACAAACAATTCCCTTGAAGAACTTGATGGCTGATTGTGCTGTCACCTTCCTCACTGCTTCCACTTCCGGCCACTTCGTAAACTTGTCGATGGCCACATACAAGTACTCAAAGCCCCCGGTGGCACGGGGAAAGGGGCCGAGGATGTCGAGCCCCCAGACCGAAAATGGCCAGGAGAGAGGGATTGTCTGGAGAGCTTGAGCTGGCTGATGAATCTGCTTGGAATGAAACTGGCACGCTTCACACTTGGTTACTAGTGCAGTTGCATCCTGGAGGGCGGTGGGCCAAAAGAAACCTTGCCGGAAAGCCTTTCCAGCAAGGGCTCTTGACCCTATGTGGTGACCACATATGCCTCCATGAATCTCTGCCAACAGCTCCTGTCCTTCTTCCCGGGGAATACACTTCAATTTCACACCGTTTGGTCTTTTTCTGCACAACATGTCATCGACAAATTGATACATATTGGACCGTCGGGCTACTTTCTCCGCTTCTTCCTGCTCTTCGGGAAGTTCTCCTGTCTGAAGGAAACGGACGATCTGCTGCGCCCACGCTGGAGCCTGTGGCTCGACAACGAGGACTAAAGGCATTTCTTCTGCTGCGGGAACATCAGGCCCTACGGCAAGAGCTTGTCGCTCTACCAGAGCCGGCTGTTCCCCGACGAGCTTGGCGGGAACAGCCGCTTCAACGACAAGAGCCTGGGGCCCTGCTGGAGCGTGCTGTCCTTCAACAAGCTCGTCGGGAGCAGTTGCTTCAATGACGGAAGCCCAAGGCCTCATCGGAGCATCTTGCTCCTCAGCGCTTCGATCAGGAGCGCCTGCTTCAACGACAAGGACCCGAAGTCTTGTCGGAGCAAGTTGCCCCTTTGCCTCTTGCCTAGGAGCACCCGCTTCAACGACAAGAGCGTGAGGCCTTGTCGGAGCAAGTTGCCCCTCTGCATCTTTGGCGCTGGCTTTGGCAGCCTTCTTGCCGGCGGCTTCGGGGAGCTCTGCCGGGAAGTAGTCGCCAGAAGCCAACTTCCTCTTCCTGCCTTGCCCTACTGATGGCGTCACGGATGGCTGAGTTAGTTGGAGCACAAAAGTGCCTGGTTCCACAGGCAATTTGAGTGCGGCGCGCTTTGACAAACCATCGGCAATGTCATTCTCAGCACGTGGGACATGCTCCATTTGTAGGCCGTCAAAGCGTTCCTCCAACTTCCTCACCTCATCTACATAAGCTTCCATCAACGGGCATTGGTAGTTCTTGTTCACTTGCCTGACGACAAGCTGCAAATCTCCCCTGACAATAAGCTTCTTGATCCCAAGGTCTGCCGCGATCCTGAGACCGGCAAGCAACCCCTCATATTCTGCAGTATTGTTCGTCGCCTGTTCATTGGGAAAGTGCATTTGGACCACGTACTTGAGGTGCTCTCCGGTGGGTGCGACAAGCAGTACGCCAGCACCGGCGCCTTGCAGCGAAAAGGCCCCATCAAAGTACATAAGCCACTCTTTGCTTGTCTCCTTGCCGGGGAGAGTCGTCTCTGGGATTTCTTCGTCTGGCGTTGGTGTCCATTCTGCGACAAACTCTGCCAAAACTCGGCTCTGTATGGTTGATGTACTCTCAAACTTGAGACCAAAGCTCAACAACTCCAACGCCCACTCGACAATCCTGCCTGTCGCTTCTGGATTTTGCAAAATCCTTTTCAGCGGGAAGCGAGTGACGACGGTAACTTCATGTGCTTGAAAGTAATGGCGCAGCTTTCTCGAGGCCATGAGAAGGCCGAAAAGCAGCTTCTGTACACCAGAATACCTTGACCTAGCTCCCTGCAGAAGAGAGCTCACAAAGTAGACCGGGCGCTGCACCATTTTCTTCTTTTGTATCACTTCGCCTGACTGCGCAGACGAATCCTTGTCGGCAGCAAAACTTGTCGGGGGAGCCCCCAGCTTGTCGCTGGTCGTGCTTGCTGCAGTTACTGCCTCCTCATCCACCTCTCTCTCCGCTACCAGCGCAGCACTAACCACTTGATTGGTTGCCGCTAGATACAGCAACAACTTCTCTTGTGGTTTAGGCGCGACAAGTATTGGAGGAGAGGAGAGGTATCTCTTCAAGTCTTGCAGCGCTGCCTCCGCCTCCGGAGTTCATTTCAATGGACCTGCCTTTTTTAAGATTTTGAAAAATGGCAGGGCGCGCTCAGCTGACTTGGAGATAAACCTACTGAGGGCAGCAACACAGCCGGCAAGTCGTCGTACATCCTTGACGCGCTTCGGTGCTTCAATTTGCTCAATGGATTTGATCTTGTCAGGATTGGCTTCAATTCCACATTGAGACACAAAGAACCCAAGAAGCTTACCGGAGGGAACTCCAAACACGCACTTCTCGGGGTTGAGCTTCAGGTTGATCTTGCGCAGATTTACAAAAGTTTCTTCTAGATCTTGAACCAAAGTAGCCCTGTCTTTGCTTTTGACCACTATATCATCCATATAGGCTTCCACATTTCTGTGCAGCTGAGGCTCAAAAGCAATCTGGACGGCTCTTGCAAATGTCGAACCAGCATTTTTCAAACCAAATGGCATACGTACAAAACAGTATGTGCCACAGGGTGTGATAAATGCGGTCTTTTCCTCATCTTCCTCAGCCATGAAGATTTGATGATACCCTGAATATGCGTCAAGAAATGAAAGCAAATCACATCCTGCCGTGGAGTCAACAATCTAGTCTATGCGGGGCAAAGGAAATGGGTCTTTGGGACAAGCTTTATTGACATCAGTGAAATCAATACAAAGCCTCCATTTTCCATTCGCTTTGCGCACGACAACAGGATTGGCCAACCACGTAGGATGGAGCACTCCTCTGACGAGGCCTGCTGCTTCCAACTTCTTGATTTCTTTCGCAATAAACTCTTGCCGCTCCACAGCTTGCTTTCTGGCTTTCTGTTTGACGGGCCTCGCGTGGGGACAAACGGCAAGGTGGTGCTCAATTACTTTCCTGGGAACACCGGGGATGTCGGACGGTTGCCATGCAAATACGTCGACATTCGCCCGCAGGAAAGCAACGAGCGCGTTTTCCTATTTGTTGTCAAGTGTGGCACTAATGGTGAAGGAACCACCAGTGCCATCCTCCTTGGCGGGCACCTTCTTTGTCGCCGGCGGAGCGGCTTTGTTCTTCTTACACTTGCCGGTGGAGCTCTCTGGTGCGTCCTCGACGGTAGCGCAGCACTCCAAAGAGGTGCGCTTGCCGGAGTGGGCACAGGAGCTCTTGCCGGACTTCCTCTTGTTCTCCCGCCCGAGAGCTTCAGCAGCAAGTGCCTTGGTGGCAGTTGCGGCAGCTGCTTCCCGGTAAATCTTGTCGGCGCAAATAAGCGCATCCTTCTTATCGCAGGGAACTGTGATAACACCTACTGGACCTGGCATCTTCAACACGTTGTAGGCATAATGAGAGGCTGCCATGAACTTGGCGAGCGCTGGACGGCCAAGTATCCCATTATAAGGCAATGGAATATCGGCAACATCAAAGGTGACCTTCTCGGTCCGGTAGTTCAGCTCGCCGCCAAATGTCACTGGCAGCGTGATCTTCCCTTTCGGCTTGCTCCTTCCTGGATTGACTCCTTGGAAAGTACCAGTTTCCTCAAGCTCGCCGTCAGAGATTTGAAGTTTCCGGAGCACAGCGGGCGAAATCAGATTCAAGCCGGCCCCACCGTCAACTAACATCTTCGTGACCTTGAGGTTGCGGATCGTTGGTGAAACCAACATCGGCAAGCACCCGACCGCCGTTGTGCGGTCAGGGTGGTCCTCAATGTCAAAGACGATAGGCGTGTCGGACCACTTCAGAAGCTTTCTGGCGTCAACAGATGGTTCCGCCGCATTGATCTCTCGCGCCCACTGTTTAAGTTGGCGGTGAGAAGAATGCAACGAAGCACCACCGTCAACACACAAGACTTCTACGGCTTTCTGAAATTCGTGCTCACTGGATTCTTCATCATCATCATCTTTGTCGCGGCCACGAGGAGGCCTGTCTCTCTGCTGCTGTTTGGCCTTGCCGCGACGCCCCCCTCGGGCAGTGCGCTTCTTGCCGGACCCGCCAGCACCTTCTGGGGCCTTCTCCTTGTCGCGCCTCTCATACTCAGCTTTCTGCTGTTCGACAAGCTGCTCGACTCGTTGACAGTTCTGGAGATCGTGTCCCTTGGTGCGGTGGATCTTGCAATATTTCTTGTCGGAGCCGTCCTGCTTGTCGGCAGTCGCCAAGGCCTGACAGTTGGCGCACGCGGCAATCTCCTTGCCGGAGCCCTCGACTTTGGCCTTGTCGGCGCTGCCGTTGCCGCTGGACTGCTCGACGGCAAGCACAGCTTTGCCCTTTTTCTTCCTGTTGTTCCGCCGCCGGCCCTTCTTTGCCGGGGCGGTACCTTCGCTGTCAGAGCTCCCCCCTGCGCCAACACCTTCACCGGGAAGTTTCCTTCCCTCTTCAGCGCACGCACACTTGTCGGCGAGAGCATATAGCTGGCCAATGTCTCTGACCTTGGTCATCGCCATTTCCTCCCGCATCTTGCGGTTACGCACGTTCTGATGGAACGCGCTAATAACCGCAGCGGGGTGAACATCTGGGATGTTGTACTGTACGCGGCTGAACCTTTGAATGTATTTGCGCAGGGGCTCTCCTTCCTTCTGGGGGATGAGATGAAGATCACTCTCCTGGCCATGAGGTTGATGACCGCCAGTAAAGGCACCAACAAACTGATGGCACAGGTCCGCCCATGAAGAAATGGAGTTCTCCGGCAAGTGCATGAGCCATGAGACAACGTTGCGCTTTAACACGAGCGGGAAGTAGTTAGCAAGAATCTTGTCGTCTCGTCCCCCGGCAGCTTGCACCGCAATGGTGTAAATGCTGAGGAACTCCGACGGGTGTGTCTTGCCATCATACTTCTCCAGCACGTCAGGCTTGAAAGCCTTGCGATTGGGCCACTGGACCTGCCGCAGCTCACGGGTGAACGCTGGACAACTTACCGCGTACGGCAAGTCGCCAGGATCCCCTGGCGCATGCATGTCAACAGCGGGCCCTGCGCGTCTGTCGGACTGACGATGCGCTTCTCTCCTTCCCTCGATAGTGGTACGAGCATCTTCTCCTCTGCGTTCCTGAAGAACGAGGTGCTGGTCACGACGAGCTCGCGGGTCAGACGACGCCGTGGAATCATCGCCACGGGCATCGTTTTGACGTGTCGACGACCGAGGCCGTCTGGGTGGGGAGTGTACGGTTGTTGCCCCCTCGCCGTTCTTGTTGGTGACAGCATTGTCACCAGTTCTCTTGTCGGCCGCGCGCACCGTGTCGGCATCAGCGAAGCTGAGAAGGCTCTGAATGGTTGCCCTCCACTCGTCAAGCTTATCTGCTGGTGGAGGGAAGTTCAGGAGTAGCTGCGCACGCGCCAACGCTTCTGCTGGTGAGGGAGGTATCGAGTGGCGTGAGGACTGTGGGATGCTCTTACTCCTAACAGTGTTAGAAGGAGCATCTCCACGCCCAGGCGACCGCACCTCGACCCCGCCAACGTGTTGTTGCGTATGGTGACCCCGCGCATCTCGAGATCGATGCGCAAGTTCATTATCCAGGGAGCGCCTGGCACCTGGGGCGTCAGGACGCTGCCTGTCACGGGCTTCTTGCGAAGGCCACGGCGTCTGAACCGGCGCAGGCGTTCCAGAACGCGCAGCACCATTTCTGGAGCTTGCAGGGCCAGCAGCAGCGAGCAGCGCTGCGTTCCCAGACCCAGCAGCGCCAAGATTGGCGTTGCTGGCCCGGTTTTGGACAGGTGGAGGTAATAGGAGCTCTCGCTCTCCAGTCCCCCCAGCAGCCGCAATCACGTCGGCACCCTCCTGCATGGGAGCAGGCAGGTTGGACGTAGACGCACCGATGGCTGAAGTCTTCTTTTTTGGAGCCATAAGACGGAGGATGGCCCAAAAACTAACGCGCAAATCGCTAGATTAGGTTCACACAACCTCCTGCCGCCTACCTGGCGCGCCAAAGATGTCGGGGACGAATCCGCGATCACCTATGGGACCCAGGGAAGGACCCCTTTACGTTCGGCAGGGAGAGACGGTCGCACGAAGAGCAAATCTAACGAAGAACACGACAGTGCACGAGAGAGATTTACCCAGGTTCGGGCCGCACGGATGCGTAAAACCCTACTCCTGCTTTTTGGTTTATTATCTGTATGATTGTTCTAGCTCCAGGAGCGCTACAGTACCGAGTAGCTGCGTACAATACTGGAGTTCTCCATCTCCCAGTTCCTCTCCTTTTCACGTTGCCTATGGGCCTCCTTTTATACGCACAAAGGGGTCACCAACAGGTGGCAAACAGTAAAGGTAGAGGTGGAAAGTTGCTACAGTAAGGCCACTATTACCAGGATGACATGTCCTACCTACCACTGACGGCAGGGGACAAGGGCATTAAATGCCCATGCCTTTGCTGTCCACATACATGTACCCGGACGTCTTGGACGTGGGAAAAGCCTATCCCACCTGCTCCTGCACCGCTAGCTACAGTGCACCGCCGTCTACACAGTGCCCTGCCATGCACGCTTGGAAGGACCTAGAGCGCCACGCTGGCAGAGGCACCGGAGCAGCACAGTAGCACAGTGGTACAGTAACGCTTGCCGCGGCAAGACCTTGCCGCACCTGACAGCTTGCCGCAACCCATAGTTTGCCGCGCAAGGTAACTTGCCGGGGCAAGTACCTTGCCGCAGCCGCTATCTTGCCGCAGCCAATACCTTGCCGGGGCAAGTACCTTGCCGCGGCAAGTACTCTGCTTCAGCAATGCCCAGGCTGGGCCTCAGCTGTCCCTCCCGGCAAGCTCCTCTTGCCGGGGCCTTAACTCTTGCTTTGTATACTTTGTTCTTGAATGGCTTAATAATCTTGAGCTTCTCTCTGGCTGTCCTCCCGCAAGCCTGGCCGCGGGATGCTACTACTGCTCGTGCACAAGTACGGGGTACTAGGGTACCCCTATTCTAGTACACCGACATTCTAGTTCTAGTTCTAGTTGGTCCGAGTTGACTAATTAGAGCTAGACTAATCCTCTTGTCCTCATAATTAGAAGCTGATACGTCTCCAATGTATCTATATTTTTTTATTGTTCCATGCTATTATAGTACCTATCTTGGATATTTTATATGCAAAAATATGCAACTTTATATCATTTTTTGGGACTAACCTATTAACCTAGTGCCCAGTGCGAGTTGTTGTTTTTTGCTTTTCAGAAAATCAATATCAAACAGAGAAATATCTTCGAATTAATTTTTTCTGGACCAGAAGGGACCCACGAAGGTTCAGAACAAGACCAAAAGAGCCATGAGGGAGTGACAAGCTCGCTAGGCACGCCCCCAGGCTTGTGGGCCCCTCGTGGCACCTCTTGACCTAATTCTGTCTCTATAAATTCCCAAGTATTTCCAATATACCAGAGAGCCACCCGAAACACTTTTTCTGTCATCGCAAGCTTATGTTCTTTCGCGGTCCCATCTAGAGCCCTTTTCTGGTACTCATCATCCTTGCTGCCCTACCGATGATGCGTGAGTAGTTTACCATAGACCTAGGGGTCCATAGCTAGTAGCTAGATGGCTTCTTCTCTCTCTTTGATCTTCAATACCATGTTCTCCTTGATCTTCTTGGAGTTCTATCCGATGTAATCTTCTTTTGCGGTGTGTTTGTTGGGATCTGATTAATTGTGGGTTTATGATATGAGTATTTATGAATATTAATGGAGTATTTTCTGAACTTTATTATGCATGATTGCTATAGCTTTATATTTCTCTCCGATCTATACGTTTGGTTTGGCCAACTAGATTGATTTATCTTCAACGGGAGAGGTGCTTTGTGATGGGTTCAATCTTGTAGTGCTTTATCCCAATAACAGAAAGGGAATAGACACATATTTGTATTTTTGCCATTAAGGATAAAACAATGGGGTTTATTCATATTAGTTGAGTTTACTTTGTCTACATTATGTCATCTTGCTTAAGGCGTTACTCTATTTTTATTAACTTAATACCCTAGATGCATGCTGGATAGCGGTCGATGGGTGGAGTAATAGTAGTAGATGCTGGTAGGAGTCGGTCTACTTGTCTCGGGCGTGATGCCTATACACATGATCATTGCCTTGAATATCATCATAACTATGCGCTTTTCTACCAATTGCCCAACGGTAATTTGGTTACCCATCGTACGCTATGTGTTCGAGAGAGAAGCCTCGAGTGAAAACTATGGCCCCCCGAGTCTACTTTTATCATATATAAAACACAAAAATACTTTGCTGCAATTTTATTTATTTTATTTTGTTTTGCAGTATACTTTATTGTTTACCACTACAAGATTTAATCCTTGCAAGTAACCGCCAAGGGGATTGACAACCCTCTTGTTTGCGTTGGGTGCAAGTATTTGCTTTTGTGTGTGCAGGTGCTGTTCACGAGGTTCTGTGTGGTTCTCCTTCTGGATTGATAACGTTGGTTCTTAACTGAGGGAAATACTTATCTCTATTGTAATGCATCATCCTCTCCTCTTCGAGGAAATCCCACAGCAGCTCACACGTAGTAGGAAGAATTTCTGGCACCGTTGCCGGGGAGACATCACCAAAACGTATCAAGTACCTTCACACAAACTATCATCTACTTGTTCTTTTTTTTGCCTTTGCCTCTCGTTTTCATCTCCCCCACTTCTATTTTTTTACAAAAACAAAAAAATATTTTTGTTTGCTAGTTTGCCTGCTTTGTCGCTATGTCTCAAAAAAACACCAAGTTGTGTGACTTTTCCAATAATAATAATAATAATGGTTTTATTAGTACTCCAATTTCCCCACCCACCACTAGTGCGGAGTCATGTGATATAAATGCTGCTTTGCTAAATCTTGTTATGAAAGAACAATTTTCTGGTAGTCCTAATGAAGATGTTGCATTCCATCTTAATTATTTCGTTGAATTATGTGATATGCAAAAGAAAAAATATGTGGATAATGATATTGTCAAATTGATATTATTTCCGTTCTCACTACAAGACCGTGCTAAAACTTGGTTTTCATCCTTGCCTCAAAATAGTATTGATTCTTGGGATAGTGTAAGGATGATTTTATTGCCAAGTATTTTCTTCCCACTAAGATTACTTATCTTAGAAATTTTAATTACGAATTTTAAGCAACTTGGGCATGAACATGTTGCACAATCTTGGGTGAGAATGAAATTAATGATAAGAAATTGTCCCACTCATGGCTTTAGTTTATGGATGATTATAGAAAATTTCTATGCAGGACTAAACTTTGTTTCTAGAAATCTTCTAGACTCTGCTGCAGGTGGTACCTTTATGGAAATCACATTGGGATAAGCTACAAAACTCCTTGGTAATATTATGGCAAATTACTCTCAATGGCATACCAAACGAGCTCCAACTAGTAAGAAGGCAAATTATGTCGAAGAAATTAATACTTTCAGTGATAAAATGGACGCTCTTATGAAAATGGTTGCTAGTAAGAACGCTCATGTTGATCCTAATGATGTGCCATTATCTACTTTGATTGAGCAAAATAATGATGCCATTGATGTGAATTTTGTCTCTAGAAATAATTTCAACAACAATGCTTATATGGGTGATTTCAATCCTAGACCATTTCCCAGAAATTCCTCTAATAATTACAGTAATTCCTATGGTAATTCTTATAATAATAATAATAATAATAATAATAATAGGATACCCACTGATCTTGAGTACAATATTAAAGAATTCATTAGTTCTCAAATGATTTTTAATGCCATGGTAGAAGGAAAATTGAATAAAGTTGATGATAGGGCTAGGAACATGGGTAGAATTGCTCATGATGTGGAAACTCTTAAATCTAAAATTATGACACCCAAGCATGTTATTAATGAGTCCATTAAATCTATCCAAATTTCAATTAATGAAAGTAAATAAAGAACCACTAGGTTGAGAGCTAAGCGAGAATTCTTAGAAAAAGCTATTCTGCCTGGTTTTTATCGTAATCATGATGAAGATATTAAAATGATTGGTGTCTCACCTATTGAATATTTGTTTAATAACATAAAACTTGATGAAAAAGGGACTGGATATGAGTCCATTTTAGCTAGAAGGCATCCCAATTGTTCGGAGGGTGATGATCTTAATGATAAAAAATGATAAAAGTGGGTTTGGAGAGGTCAAGACTTTAAATAGCGATGTGCCCACTACTTTGGATTACAAGTAATTTCATTATGATAGTTGTTCTTTGATTGAATGTATTTCCTTGTTCCAATCCATGATGAATTCACCCAATGCTTATGAACAAAATAAAGCTTTTACTAAATATATTGTAGAAGCTATGATGAAAGCTTTTGAAGAAAAACTAGAGTTGGAAGTTTCAATACCTAGGAAATTATATGATGAATGGGAACCTAATATTAAAGTAAAGAATAAAGATTATGAATGTAATGCTTTATGTGATTTGAGTGCTAACGTTTCCACTATACCAAAATCTTTATGTGATGTACTAGGCCATTCTGATATGGATGAATGTTCCATTAATTTGCACTTAGCGGATTCAACTATTAAGAAACCTTTGGATAGAGTAAATGATGTACTTATTCTTGATAATAGAAATTATGTGCCCGTTGATTTCATTATTCTTGATATTGATTGTAATCTGTCTTGTCATATAATACTTAGTAGGCCTTTCCTACGTACCATAGGTGCTATTATTGATATGAAAGAAGGAAACATAAGGTTCCAATTTCCATTAAAGAAAGGAATGGAACACTTCCCTAGAAAAAGAATTAAACCACCATATGAATCAATTATGAGGGCCACTTATGGAATGAAAACTAAAGATGACAATACTTGAAACTTTGCATTATGCCTAGCTAGGGGCGTAAAACAATAGTGCTTGTTGGGAGGCAACCCAATAGTTATCTTATTTTTCTTGTTTTGTTTTCTATTTTTGAATGTTCACACAATTATGCTACTGTTATAATTGTGTTTTATGTTTTAATTAATGTTTGTGCAAATTAAAGCCTTTGGGATGATTTGGTTAATAGTTCATTTGATTCTATGAAAAACCAGATACTTTTGCACCCAGTACATGAATTTTTAAAATTCACTGGAACGTGATAAAATTCTGATTTTTACACATTATTGATATACAAATTTTCCATGTTTCCCATGGTTTTTAGAATTTTTGGAATTATAGAAGTATGGTCATTGTTAGATAATTACAGACTATTCTGTTTTTAACATATTCCGTTTTCATTGCATAGTTTGCTTGTTTTGATGAATCTATGGATTATATCTGGGGGTATAAGTCATGGGGAACTTAGAATACAGTAGGTATTATGCAATAATAAAATATGAATGGGTTCATAACAGTACCTAAAGTTTATGATTTGCTTGTTATATTAACGGATCTCACGAGGGTTCTGTTGAGTTTTGTGTGCTGAAGTTTTCAAGTTTTGAGTGAGACCACGATGGATGAAGGAATAAGGAGCGGCAAGACCCTAATCTTGGGGATGCCCAAGGCACCCCATGGTAATATTCAAGGAAGACCCTAGTGTCTAAGCTTGGGATGCCCCGGATTGCATCCCCTCTTTCGTCTACAGACCATCGGTAATTTACTTTGAGCTATATATTTATTCATCAAATGATATGAGTTTTGCTTGGAGTGTCGTGTATTATAGTGGTCTTTATTTTGTTTTCTTTTTTGTTTTGCCATAATCAACTTTTACTGGACACACCTTTTGAGAGGGGCACACACTTATTTGTGATTTGTTAGAATACTCTATGTGCTTCACTTATATCTTTTGAGCTAAGCAGTTGCTCTAGTGTTTCACTTATATCTTTTAGGGCACAACAGTGGTTATATTTTAAAGAAATAGTTGCACTCTCATGCTTCACTTATATCATTTTGAGAGTCTAATAAATAGTAATGGCAATATGCACGGGTTATGAAATTGGTCCTAATATGATAGGTATTCAAGAGGGATATAATAAAAACTTTCATGTAGTGTATATGATAAGTTTGATTCATTGCAATAGTTTTGCGATATTAAGATGGTAATATGCGGGAGGCACTAGTGAATGATTGTGGTTTAGTAAGAATATTGGTGTTAAGGTTTGTTATTCCCGAAGCATGCATGTATAGTCTCTAGTCATGCTAAGAAGTTGGAGCATGATTTATTATTGATTGTCTTTCTTATGAGTGGCGGTCATGGACGAGTGATGGTCTTTTCCTACCAATCTATCCCCCCTAGGGGCATGCATAGTAGTACTTTGCTTCGAGGGCTATCGTGGTGGAACACGATCACTTATGGGGCCATCAGCCCTTGTGGTTTGGAAGGGGGGAGATCACGTAGCACAAAGAGCGGAAGCCATGGAACAACACGACAGTGGTGACGCTGGTGGTTTTTACCCAGGTTCGGGCCGCTGAGAAGCGTAAAACCCTACTCCTGCTTTGGTGGATTGAAGGGTGGACCATGGTGGTCACGCGGCACTCAAGCCTGGCAAGGTCGCCTCGGGGAGAGCAGTTACGCACGTATGAGTACACAAGGGTCCGAATCCTTTTTTAGGTTGCCATGGCCCTCCTTTTATAGGCTAAGGGGTTACCACAGTGGCAAATCAGTCATTATCTACTGATTAGATAGCCAACAGTGCTATCATACCTAACTCTGGCAGTTAGGACAAAGTGCATTAAATGCACTGCTAGGTATCACGCTGAGGATGCAGCCCGGCAAGCCTGCCGCGCCGCTTAACCATCTTCTACCTGTTTGCATGACACGCCTCTGGACGGGTGTCATATAGGGGGGAATCTCCCTTCCAAATGGCTGCCACGTGCTAAATGATAGCCACTTAATCACTTGGGGGCTCGACACCACATTGATAAGTGACTTGCATCGCTGTGCAGTGGAGCGATGGAATCTTGGCGGGGATATTTGCCCTTGGCGGCCCCGGCAAGCCTGCCAGGGAAATCTTGGGACTTGTTCTTGGTGAGGCCTCGACCTGACCAGGTCGCCTGCCCGGTAAGGGAGGTCTTTTCTTAGTGACATCTTGTTCCCTTGGCTTGTCTTGGTCTTCTTGATCCGCTCTTTGTTTCCTCAAAGAGCTATCTCTCTGGCTTGGTCTCATTTTGGGAGCTTGGTGCTGTTGGGTTGGAGGCCTACTGTCCGTGCACAAGTCAGGGAAAACATACACCCCTGTTTGTGTACCCCGACAGAAACCCCCGGGCCTGAGCCATACGTGTCACCGGGCACGTTGGGTTAGGCCCCAAACAGTACACGGACATGTGTCGAGGAAGTGCTGCGCATGCAGCGGTTTGTTATGATGACCAGTCAATTCAACGTCCACTCCATGTAATTACCGCAGGTCGTGGGGTCATGGGATTGTAGCAGTTAATGTAAAACAGTAACTTCCTAAGAGAAAGTAGCGAAGAGCCACCCCCCCCCCCCCCCCCCCCATGTTTGTTCCTCATAAAAGGGAAAACATGAAAGGGGCACTACTCATTCGCATCCGTTTCTCCCTCCATCATCTTCCTCCTCAAGCCAAGTGACCGCTCCTGCACCCACACTTGCCTCCACACCTCATCCGGCCTTCCACCCTTTCCACAGCCCCGGAGGATGGGAAAGAAAGCCGCCGCCGCAAGGGGGAAGCGGGCGACCACCGCAAAGGAAGCGGCAGTGGAGGGGAAGAAGAAGAGAGCGGCGGAGTTGGCCAGGAAGCGGCGAGAGGATGTGGTCTTCTTCCCATCGAGCTTGGACAACAACACCTTGGTCGCAAGGTATGCGTACATGTGGGGAAGGGAAGTCCCAAAAGGGCATGGCGCGCCCATGGTCTTGACGGAGGGGAAAAAGCATCTGCCAAATTCATATCGCTTCTTTTGCGTGTACTTTCTCTCTGGCCTCAGCCCCCCTTTCTCAGATTTCTTCGAGGCGATGATGGTGGTGTACGAATTCCATCTCTTGGATTTCACACCAAATGCAATGGCGTGCATGGAAATTTTTGCCCATCTGTGCGAGAACTTCGTCGGAGTTGCCCCCAATGTGGATCTGTTCAGGCACTTCTTCATCCCACGGGTCGAGAACAAGACTCACAGCTCAGGGAATATAAGTTGGATCCGCTGGGAAAATAGGAATGTTTGGGATTACCTTCCAGGTTAGCAGCGCGGCAGATGGGAAGAATGGAGGGCGGACTGGTGCTGGATTCAGGACGCGGATGCTCCAGAGTACTGCCGGGCGCGGACATAGTGTGTCGCGCGCGGTAGCGATTGGGGGGAGCCAGGCCTTAATGACGACAGGCTTCGCCCAGTGCTGAACAGGATCGCCCGCCTCAAAGCTGCTGGGCTAACCATTGAACAGGTGGGGTCTGATTTCCTCCGACGCCGCATCATGCCGCTGCAGAAAAGGGACAGGTTTGCCTGGCGGTATGGAGATGCTGCGAACAAGATGCACCTATATCCAGGCCTCACCAACAATTTATCGATTTACGGCCATGGCTGGCTATGTGAACAGCTGTTCGGCGGCCTTGGGCCATTCAAATTGTTGGCAAGGGTTGTCCCGCTAAATATCAACTCTGCCCTGGACCAGATTTTGAAGTGGATGCCTGATTGCAACGCTTATGGAGTTGAGGCTGATTGGCAACTACCTGAGCTTGATGCAGAGATCGAGTGGGTTTCCAATCTGGAAGAAAGGGCTTCCAGGGTGGAAGGCAACATGTTCAAGCACACCTCCACGGTAGAAGCAGAGTTCATTAGGAGGCGGATTGAGGAGGACAATGCTCTTCGAGCTGCCGGGAAGGCAAGGCCCGGAGGAGAGGAGGAGGAAGATGAGGAGGAGGCCGAACACGAAGACTCTTCCCATGGCATGAGTGAGGGGCACGCCGCGGAGGAGGCTGTCGGGGACGAACCTGCCGAGGTCGAAGCCCTTTATGTCACGGCAGCAGAAGTCGAAGAAGGGGATGAGACCGAGGAGACGGAGCAGATCAAGGAGGAGTGGCTCACAACGGGCCCTCAAGCCCCGGAACCAGACTTGGAACAGCGCCCTCGTAGGCGGGCCAGCCGGGGGAGTAGCGGCCCCTAATCCTGTGCCTATCACCAACAAGGTGAAGAAGACCACCTCTAAGGGCGACAGGCCAGACGTGGTGCGCCGCCAGTCTTCTCGCCTTTCTGAGGCCAAGACCCCTCCCACCAAGCGGCGAGCAGTTACAGGGGTCGACCCCAGCTCCCAATCAAGCTCGAGCTCCTCGCGCGGCTCATCCTTGTTGGAGCCCCTGGCCCCTCAAAAGGGCTCGAAGTTGCCGGGAAGCACTGCTCCCCCGCCCCTGAAGAGGAGCAGAGCGACCCACCACCTATGGGGTTCGCATTGGGCTCCATGCTCATCGATTCAGAGTAAGGAAAACACTATCTTTCCTTGTTGAAGCATCATGCACTTGTTGGTTTGTTGATCCAATCTTGTTTGCTGTCTTTGACAGAGACAAAGAAGAAACCCTCATCCACATGCCAAATGATCCAATCAAGCGGAGAAGTCGGGGCCTTCGTAGGGCATGGGTTTGGCAGGAGGTAGCATGAATGATCCAGCGCCGAGCTCCCGGCCCAGCCCCCGGCACGAAGGTATGGGACAGGTTTCTCCTACCAGGGGAGGCGTGGAAGAGCGTGTCTCGTCTCCTGCCAAGGGATAGAGGGAGATTGTCCAGAGTGAGACTCTCCAGGAGGGACCCACCCTGCCCGATGCTCAAGCCGAGAAATCCCCGGCAAGGGCCTCCACATAAGGATCGGCCCATGATGATGTTGTGGCTACCGAGCAAGGGGGCAAGGGTCATGCCCCGACAACTGATGTTACCGGGGAAACCGATGCCCTCCCACGGCAAACATCTCCGGGTAATCTGCTCGCTCTTTGTCTTTTGTTGCTTTCTTCATTTTGCCTCAAGTCTCTGGCTCGCCAATGTATATTATCTCTTTGTCATTGCTTGTTGATCTTGCTTGTAGTTCCATTGGCCGATGAACCAGAGCTATTGGAAGAAGTGGCCAGCATTGGCAAGGATGCTACTGAAGAGGCCGCCAAGATTGCTGCCGCGGAGGGCCAGGAACATACTGCCGGGGATATCCAAGAGGCCCCAAAGGAAGCAGAGAAGATCCTCGGTAGCATGCCAGGATCGGAGGTAGTGATTGAAGAGAAAGTTCCCCTTCAAACTATGAGCCCTCCTCCCTAGTTTGGCACCTAGGTCGCGGCCCTACAGCCATCTTCGAGCAATCTGGCATTGGTTTTTGCCCAACCTGGACTCGGATCCCCCGGCTTATCCGCGGTAGTAAGTGCGGACCTTGATGAAGAGATCCAGCGCATCATGGCGCCGCTGTCCCAGTGAACTGAAGAGGCTGATGATTCAGCCAGTGCAGCCATGGACTTGTCCTTCCTGGAGTCCGTGGCAATAGGCATCAAGGACATGCAGAGCAGATACGGCCCGAAGTGGTGGGCGATCAAGGAGCAGCGCAACTCCGCCAGTCTAATGGATTAAAAACTGAGGGACAAGGGCAGTGAGCTGCACGAGTGGCACAACAAGTAGTTCCAAACCCTTCTGCGGCAACAGGAGGTGATAACCATGGCGAAAGAGGATGTCGCTGCCCGGGAAGTCCGTTTGGTGGAGCGCGAAGCGCTTCTGAATGCCAAGGAGAAAGACATCTCTTCCCGGGAAGGGAACCTCCAGGCCACCCTCCACAACAAGGACGGAGAATTGGAGGCCCTTGTCTAGCAGCGCACCAAGGATCTGGAGGATAGGCATAAGGCGGCCCTTGACACGCTCACCCTTGACTCTGCTGCCCAGCTGAAGAAGACTGCTGATGATCTTGCCGCTGCATCCATTGCCAAGGCTGATCTCGATCAACAGGTTGCCAAACTGACAGAGGACCTTGTCGGGAGCACCAAGGAAATCGTGGCTCTCAAGGAGGAAGTGCAGAAGGCGGAGATTCTTCTGAAGGAGGTGCAATCGCAGCTTTCCTCCAAGAACCAGGACCTCGACACTGCCAGTGGCACCATTACTGACATGAAGGCAAGGCTTGGCACCTTGGAGAGTGGAATCGAGTCTGTCGGAGCTCGTGAGAAGCAGCTGATGAAGGACTTGGACAATGTGAGAATCCTTCGAAAGGACACAGAGGACAAACTGGCAAACCAAGTTGAGCAGCGTGACCTCTGGATCAAGAATCTGGTTGATATTGCCGAGCACCTCTCTGCCTAGATCGCAACGATGGATATGAGGAGTTGGGCCTTCTCAGTCAACAGACATGAGGTTCCAAGTGTCAAGCTAGTGCTCTTCTTCGAAGGCTTGATCGAAGGGCTGAACATACGAGGAAGAAAGAGCCGCTTGTTTTGCAAATGAGTCTCGAAAGCTTGCCTATGATGCCCTCTTCATAGTCTTGAGCAACCGCACCTATCGCCATCCAGACCTCAACCTTGCTGACGGCTTCAGGAGGCTGCCGATAGGTGCTGACATTTCTGCTGCCAAGGAGAAGGCTGGTCCCTTCGCCGACAAGGTTCTCTCCATCCCCACGGTCCCAGAAGACCGCCAAGCACAGCCTTGAATCATTCTTGTCGCCGTGGCGCCCTGTAACAGAACATAATGCATGTGTCGTGTTTAGGCCCCATACTGTATTTGCTTTTGCTCTTGTTGAACTGGTGTCAAATTAAGTTTAAGTGCATGCTATCCCTCTTGTGTTTTACCCATGGATGTTCATATGGTTGGCTTCTTTCTGTGTGTTTTGGTTGCCCGCCAGTAGCATGCTGCCGCCATTGCTGTGAGGAGCGGGTCCTTAGCACTCAGCTGGCGAGGACATGCCCCGGCAGGTTTTTACCTTAGGAGTCTATGATGCTGCCGCCCACTTCATTGAGCAGGCTCAAACAAAACGGGGGCGCAGACAAATACAGCAAAGCGCCATCACACGAAAGAATTAACCATACAAAAAACCTTGGTTGTCCGAGGGATAAGCAAATGCTAACTTTGGAGAAAAAGTCGGCGAGCACGCTGACTTAGCTTTTGTTCTCGCTTCCCTTCCTTCCTTAGTCGCGGTCATTCATCACGTTCGCGTACATTGAGAGGATAGTGTTTGCATATCTACCTCCGGTCTATAAAATTAACAACAGAAAACATGCGCAAGAAGAAAACTTGGCAGTTTATCAGTTGCACGTCCACCCCCGGCAGGGGCCACAGGGGATAATAGAACACTTGCAAATGATAATGTATGGCGAAAAGGAAGGGTCGCCCTCTCTCCTCTTCCTCACACTATCGATGATATCACAGCTGCAGGCATAAAGGTCACACTGGCGCGGACGGCCCTGCCGGAGCATGCTTGCCAGGGCGTCAATCAACGGATTCGCACTAGCGTTCCACTCAGGATTTTCCCTTGGCGGGGTAAATGCTGGACCGATTTCCGCATGGGCTTATCAACATTGATGATGCTACCCACGCATGGCTCGATCGTCGACGAGCGAAAGTGGAGGAGGAGGAGGCCATATACCATATTTCCTGCTTGCCCCAGTGATTCTCCCAGGCATCGGGTATGTTTGGCGAGAACCCGCAAGGAGGACGGCATCGCCGCATGCCTTGCTCCTTTCCTTGGATAGGGGCAGCATGGTGGCCATGCCACCCGAGCCATCCAGGGTTGTCGCATCGCCACCACCTTCCATTCCCACCACCGCCGCGGTTGCGGTGGATATGGGCGACAGGATCTGGGTAGGACAGAATGAGGGAGTAATGTCGCCTTTCTTTTCCGAAGGTGCTGACGGAGGGAGCGTCGACGCTGATGATGGTGTAGCTTGACGCACTATCCACGACCTCGGGTTCGCGCAAGCGCCGGCCCCTACCTGGCACGCCAAAGATGTCGTGGTCGAACACGATCACCTATGGGGCCATCAGCCCCTTGTGGTTTGGCGGGGGGGGGGGGAGATCACGTAGCACAAAGAGTGGAACCCATGGAACATCACGACAGTGGTGACGCTGGTGCTTTTTACCCAGGTTCGGGCTGCTGAGAAGCATAAAACCCTACTCCTACTTTGGTGGATTGAAGGGTGGACCATGGTGGTCACGCATCGCTCAAGCCCGGCAAGGTTGCCTCGAGGAGAGTAGCTACGCGGGTATGAGTACACAAGGGTCCGAATCCGTTTTTAGGTTGCCATGGCCCTCCTTTTATAGGCTAAGGGGCTACCACAGTGGCAAATCAGTCATTATCTACTGATTAGATAGCCAACAGTGCTATCATACCTAACTCTGGCAGTTAGGACAAAGTGCATTAAATGCACTGCTAAGTGTCACGCTGAGGATGGAGCCCGGCAAGCCTGTCGCGCCGCTTAACCATCTTCTACCTGTCTGCATGACACGCCTCTGGACGGGTGTCATATAGGGGGAATCTCCCTTCCAAATGGCTGCCACGTGCTAAATGACAGCCACTTAATCACTTGGGGGCTCGACAACACATTGATAAGTGACTTGCGTCGCTGGGCGGTGGAGCGGTGGAGTCTTGGCGGGGATATTTGCCCTTGGCGGCCCCGGCAAGCCTGCCGGGAAAATCTTGGGACTTGTTCTTGGTGAGGCCTTGACCTGACCTGGCTCAACTGCCTGGTAAGGGAGGTCTTTTCTTAGTGACATCTTGTTCCCTTGGCTTGTCTTGGTCTTCTCGATCCGCCCTTTGGTTTCTCAAAGAGCTATCTCTCTGGCTTGGTCTCGTTTTGGGAGCTTGGTGCTGTCGGGTTGGAGGCCTACTGTCCGTGCACAAGTCAGGGGAAACATACACCCCTGTTTGTGTACCCAGACAAGGGCTAACAAACTTTCACTATAAGTATGTGAGTTCTTTATGACTAATGTGAGTCCATCGATTATACGCACTCACCTTTTTTGCAATTTGCTAGCCTCTTCGGTATTGTGCATTGCGCTTTCTCACCTCGAGAGTTGGTGCAAACTTCGCTGGTGCATCCAAACCCCGTGATATGATACGCTCTATCACACATAAGCCTCCTTATATCTTCCTCAAAACAGCCACCATACCTACCTATTATGGCATTTCCATAGCCATTCCGAGATATATTGCCATGGAACTTCCACCGTTCCGTTTATATGACACATACCTTCATTGTCATATTGCTTTGCATGATCATATAGCTGACATAGTATTTGTGGCTCATCCACCGTTCATCATTTTTATACATGTTACGCTAGATCATTGCACATCCTAGTACACTGCTAGAGGCATTCATATAGATTCATATGTTTCAATTTTATCGAGTTGTAAGTAAATAGAAGTGTGATGATCATCACTATTAGAGCATTGTTTCAGTGAGGAAATAAAATAAAATAAAGAAAAGAGGCCAAAAAGAGCCCAACAAAAAAAGAGAAAAAGAGAGAGAAAAAGAGAGAAGGGGCATTGTTACTATCCTTTTCCACACTTGTGCTTTAAAGTAGCACCATGTTTTCATTATAGAGAGTCTCCTATGTTGTCACTTTCTTATACTGGTGGGAATTTTCATTATAGAACTTGGCTTGTATATTTCGATGATGGGCTTCCTCAAATGCTCGAGGTCTTCATGATCAAGCAAGTTGGATGCATACCCACTTAGTTTTTAGTTTGAGCTTTCATACACGTATAGCTCTTAGTGCATCCGTTGCATGGAAATCCCTACTCCTCACATTGCCATCAATTGATGGGCATCTCCATAGCCCATTGATTAGCTGCGTCGATGTAAGAATATCTTATTTTTTGACTTCCCCTTATTAATCTCTATCACCGCATTCTATTCCACCCATAGTGTTATGTCCATGGCTTGCACTCATGTATTGCGTGGGGGTTAAAAAAGCTGAAGTGCATTAAAAAGTATGAACAAATTGCTTGGCTTGTCATCGGGGTTGTTGATACGTATCTATAATTTTTTATTGTTCCATGCTATTATAGTATCAATCTTGGATGTTTTATATGCATCTACAAGCAATTATATATCTTTTTTGGGACTAACCTATTAACTTAGCGCCCAGTGCCAGTTGTTGTTTTTTTGCCTATTTTTGGTTTTCCAGAATATCAGAACCAAACAAAGTCCAAATGCCACTAAACTGTTTGGAGATTTTTTTCTAGACAAAAGAGACCTTAGAAGCTTCGGGAGAGGACCCAAAGATGAAGGAGGGGCCTACGAGGCAGTAGGGCGCGCCCAGGGGGGTAGGTACGCCCTGGTGGCTCATGGGGCCCACGTTCACCCGTTTGACCTAATTCCGCCTCTATAAATATTCTCGCCCAAAATACGTTTTCCGCTACCGCAAGCTTCTGTTCTTGAGATATCCCATATGGAGTCCTTTTCTGGCACTTTGTCGGAGGGGGAATCAATAACAGAGGGCCTCTACATCAACCTTGCTGCCCTTCTGATGATGTGTGACTACTTTACCACATACCTACGGGTCCATAGTTAGTAGCTAGATGGCTTCTTGTCTCTCTTTGATCTTCAATACAATGTTCTCCTCAATGTTCTTGGAGATCTATTCGATGTAATCCCTTTTTGCGGTGTGTTTGTTCAGATTCGATGAATTGTGAGTTTATAATCAGATTATCCATAATATTATTTGAGTCTTCTCTAAACTCTTTTATGCATGATTATTATACCTTCGTATTTCTCTCCGATCTATTGATTTGGTTTAGCCAACTAGATTGATTTTTATTGCAATGGGAGAGGTGCTTTGTGATGGGTTTGATCTTGCGGTGCTCAATCCCAGTGACAGAAGGGACATGACACGTATTTGTATCATTGCCATTAAGGATAAAAATATGGGGTTTATTCATGCGTGAGTTCACTTTATCTACATCATGTCATCTTGCTTAAGGCATTACTCTGTTCTTTATGAACTTAATACTCTAGATGCATGCTGGATAGGGGTCGATGTGTGGAGTAATAGTAGTAGATGCAGGCAAGAGTTGGTCCACTTGTCTCGGACGTGATGCCTATATACATGATCATTGCCTTGGATATCGTCATGATTATTCACTTTTCTATCAATTGCCCAACAGTAATTTGTTTATCCACCGTATGCTATTTTCAAGAGAGAAGCCTCTAGTGAAAACTATGGCCCCCGGGTCTACTTTTATCATATATTAAAATCCAAAAATACCTTGCTACCATTTTTCTTTACTTTATTTAGTTTGTGTTTTATTTATCTATCTATCACTACAAAATTTAATCTTTGCAATTAACTGTCGAGGGATTGACAACCCCTTGTTAGCGTTGGGTGCAAGGATTTGTTATTTTGTGTGAAGGTGCTGTTAACGTGGTGTTGCGTGGTTCTCCTACTGGATTGATAACCTTGGTTCTTAACTGAGGGAAATACTTATCTCTACTATACTGCATCATCCTCTCCTCTTTGAGGAAATCCCAATGTAGCTCACAAGTAGCAGGAAGAATTTCTGGCGCCGTTGCCAGGGAGACATCATCAACATCTATCAAGTACCTACACATAAACTTTCATCTCCTTGCATTTACATTATTTTCCATTTACCTCTCGTTTTCATCCCCCCACTTCTAAAATGTTTTCACAAAAACACGAAAATATTTTCCGTTTGCCTTTTTGCTTATTTGTTTACTTGCTTTATTGTCTTCATGTCATGATTCAAAAACAGAAAAGAAACAAGGACAATAAAGATAACCATGGATCCACTTAAAGTTTTCTACTTGGATCATCTTCGATCCATTTGTGCTTGTGCTGAAACCCCAACTAGCTTAGTTGATGAAAAATGTTTAGATGAGCATGCTCATTTTGTGCGTCACCGTTTGTCTCAGAAAGGGAGACTCTTATGGCATCAAATAAATTGTTTGCTATGCTATGCTTGGAATCTATGTGAAATTTATGATTTTACTTGTTGCTCTAAGAACTCTAAAAACACTTTCCCTGCCTATGTGAGTTTAATGATAATGAAATCTTGTCTTCGTATGCCAAGGGTGTTTATAGTTACTATGATATTGAACAAATTAAAGAATTTGTTGCTTTTAAGGGTGCTGGTGCTTATGAAGTTGCTTCTTTGATTGAAAAGTATGATATCACTCTATACAAATCTGAAAATTTTGACATACTTAAATATTGCTACAAAAACTATGCTCCTAATGCCTATGTTAGTGAATTTATTGAGAAAAAGGCTGCTGCTTTGGAAGAGAATAGCGATATGCATGAATAAATAGGTAATTATGATTCCGTTGATTCGACTAAAATATCCCGTCTTGATGAGCGAGATGCTTGCTATTGTTATGGCCATGATGACAATATTAATGATGCTTATGGAGATGAACTTGCTATAGTTCCTTATGTTAAAAATGAAATTATTACTATTGCACCCACACTTGATAGCTCCTTGAATGAAAAGCATGATTGCAATGATGTTATTATAAATTCTATGAATGTCGATTGTGATAATGATATGCAAAGCTACAAGCACTACTGCGGGATGCTGCTAACAAGACACTATAATCAGAGACCCTTCGACAAAACGGTGTGCGATGCATTAATCACAAACGGTGTTGTTAGAAAACTGTCAAAAATGATACAAACTAGTTGCGATGTCGGAGACATCAAACACGATTTAGATTATAGTTGCGTGTGCGATACATGGCATACATTTCACTCGAATGAACTGTTTGTGATGAGCATAACAACATAGACGGCCAGCCAGATGATGGTGTGTGTGATATACGACATATAGTTCACTCGGATGAACTATTTGTGATTAGGCAACACAACAGAAATGGTCGGCCAGATTAAGGTGTGTGCGATAGAGGACATACAGTTCACTCGGATGAACTGTTTGTGTTGAGCCAAGAGAACATAAACGTTTCAACTTAACAACATGTGTGTCATATGCGGCAAATAGGTCTGTAATCAGAAATTTGTGCGGAGAGCGATAATGACACAGACGATTGCTGCTAATAAGCCGTGTGTGTTGTGGGCAAATGCTTCTTGGTATACAACTATCAATGATTGATGAATTCATCACCGACATTTTCCCTAGTATGGTCCATGTGCGATGTGATTGCATACAGAACAACAATGTATATACTTATAAGGACATGATTGCATAACCGAATTAAACATCCAATTACATAGGTTGCTAGTACACACATGACATTTGCACACACCAAAGTAAACTATTACATGCATAATTAACTAGGATAAATGATCATCTGAGCATCATCTACTTCTTGTTGTGATGCTTGCCGCCACTGCTCTGCTGGTGGCTCGATCCCTCATCGATTATGTGAAGGAGGCACTCCCTCATATCAACGATCTGCCTGTGCATCTTGTAGCATGTGTACACGTTCTTGGCCGCGAACTTGAGATGAGGTTCATCTAGTTTTCGCATCCAGGCCCCGTGCCAGGATACGGGATTTCTCTTGGCATCCTGCTTCATCTTTTCATAGTAGGGGGTGATGATGGCCGTGGCGAGTTCAACCAGGGAGTCCTTCTTCGTGCTGCCCCAGACCTTGTAGAGGCCATGGATTTCTACCAGGTTCTTGCAGGCCAAGTCGGTAACCTTGAGTGCTTTTACATCATCGGTGGTTTCCATCGTAGCAAACTTGTAGTCGGTGTTGTTGACAGACCTGGCAAAATGGTCGCAAGGCTTTGTGGCCATGCAGTAGTGGTAGATGAGGACATGATGGCGCATGCACAACTGGGTGACGACAACCTTCTGATCTATCCCGGGATGACCGTCAGTGTACTGGAGATCGATGCCGACCACTTTGTACTTGTCCCGAGCAAGCAAGTGCTCCAAGGTGTTGATGTAGTCCTCCACCATAGCCGGGTCAATGGTGTACACCACCGAGAGATCTGTCTCCCTCGTGTGGGTCTCCACTTGATGCACGCCGAACTACATTGGACCGCCGCTAGATATCCTCTCTATATGTGTCATCATGGGTGTGCTTGTTGTGTTGTGGGGCGCGATCGAAAGGTTGAAGAGACTAAGATTATAATGGCCACGGGAATTAATGGGGAAGCCGGACGGCCTGGAATATTGGCACGCTCGGATGAGATTTTTTGCATCGCGTAACTCCATCGTGCCGCACGTAACTGCATCATGGCGATGCGCGTGGAGCAATCGCATGCATATGGGGCCCCCAACATGATCGTGCGCCGGCCCCAACTGCTGGCAGAGAGCGCTCGGAGGGACACAAGAGCAGAGCGCGTGGAGGGATGCGAGCAGAGCGCTCCGTGGCTGCCTTAACGGTGAGCAACCATATGCATATAGCAGTTGAACACGCAGGGAAAAGCTGTCCACAAGCCGAGCGCGTGGAGGGACGCGAGCATGGTGCACCGCAGTGCCTAACGGCGAGTAGAGCGCGCCGAGGGACGTGAGAGGCCGGCACGGTGATACGTGGCAAATAAGACAAATTGTGCGTGCGATGGCGGAGACATCAAGCACAATGTAGATTAGAGCTGTGTGTGCGATACGTGTCATACAAATGATCCATATGAGCTATTTGTCATGAAATAAGCCGTGTGTGTTGTGGGCAAACACTTGCTGGCATATAATTGTCAGCGATTGGTGAAATCATCACCGACGGGTTCCCTAGTTTAGCCCGTGTGCGATGTGATATGCTCTGTCTGCACAGCATCTATGCTCTGTCTACAGAAGAACAACATATATACTTATAACAGGGCATGATTGCATAACCAAATTAAACATCCAATTACGTTATATAACAAATACCATAAATATTGCAAGATTCAAATTCCAGCATTACAAGGCCCAAATTCAAAGATTACAAGGTTCAAACTATTCTAACAAATCAAATTCATCTTCTTCAGAATCTTTTTCATGCATTATTTCTGCAAAAGGATCAGCCACCGAGAAGTCATATAGTGGCTTGATATAGTGACTTCCGAATAATCTATCATATGAAGTTACAAACTAAAATTCAGCTGCTGCGGAGCCTTTTCCATTCAGTTGTAGATGCCTACACTCTTTAGCAAACCATTCACTTATGTGCACTAAATATAGGGCAAACCTCATTACCTTGAGCATCCTTGCTTTCTCAACAAATAACCTGGCGAATTTAATTTCTGTTGTGGTGCCTCGATACTCGTTAAAAATAATTTCTGTGAGATGAAGATCAAGGCATTCAATGGGATTGTTATATTGCCCAACATTTTCCACTTTCGGGCCTGCTAGTATCTGCAAACGAAGACAGCATATTAGTGCCTAGTTGCAGATTTGAACACATCGGGCCTCTTTGATTTGCAGGATTTATAAAATACACGAAAAGAGTGACATGCCACCTTCAATAGTTCATGATTAACATCTCAAAAAATATATGTATTGAAATCCTCCAAATTTCCTTTAGAAATCATACTACATTTGTCATTCTAATCATGGGTAAAAGTAACAACAAATTGAACTCCGTTGTGGTTAACAATTAACAGGAAAGGAGCATCACCTCGATGTATAGCTTCTCCGTGCAAAGAAAGCATCTAAGGAATCTAACAACTTCATCTAGATTGGGGCTGACAGATTGTAGTGCCAAGATCTTCATTGTGCACAGAGAAGCTTGTGGGAATCATTTTCTGGATGATAGGCAAACATAGATCAACAAAAATTAGATAAAATGTGTTGTCCAATAATATATAAGAAGGAGAAGAAGAACACTATTGTACCTGAACGGATAATGATCCAGTAAGAAGTTCGGAGAATTCAGCACACGAATATCCCAACACTGTCAATTTTGGTGCGTGAATGACCCTGATTCTTGTTGGACCTAATTAATCAAGTACATACAATCTCTTACACCCTAGTTCATCTCTTGTGTTCAACATAACCATCTCCTCTCAAACATAACCATCTCCTCTCAAACCCTAGTTCATCTCTTGTGTTCAATCTTCGTACCGGAACCTCAGATTGGTACCTGTGGGTGACTAGTAGCGTTGATTACATCTTGTAGTTGATTACTATATGGTTTATTTGGTGGAAGACTATATGTTCAAATACATTATGCTATTTAATACCCCTTTGATCTTGAGCATGATTATCATTTGTGAGTAGTTACTTTTGTTCTTGAGGTCATGGGAGAAGTCATGTTGCAAGTAACCATGTGAACTTGATATGTGTTTGATATTTTGATGATATGTATGTTGTGATTCCCTTAGTGGTGTCATGTGAACGTCGACTACATGGCACTTCACCATATTTGGGCCTAAGGGAATGCATTGTGGAGTATTTATTAGATGATGGGTTGCTAGAGTGACAGAAGCTTAAACCCTAGTTTATGCGCTACTTCCTAAGGGACCGATTTGGATCCAAAAGTTTAATGCTATAGTTAGATTTTATCTTAATACTTTTCTCGTAGTTGCGGATGCTTGCGAGGGGGTTAATCATAAGTAGGAGGTTTGTTCAAGTAAGAACAGCACCTAAGCACTGGTCCACCCACATATCAAATTATCAAAGTAGCGAACACGAATCAAACCAACATGATGAAAGTGATATAGTGAAATTCCCGTGTACCCTCAAGAACGTTTTGCTTATCATAAGAGACCGTTTTGGCCTGTCCTTTGCCATAAAAGGATTCGGCTACCTTGCTGCACTTTATTTACCATTACCATTACTTGCTCGTTACAAATTATCTTGCTATCGAACTACTTGTTACCGACTATTTCAGTGCTTGCAGAAAATACCTTGCTGAAAACCACTTGTCATTTCCTTCTGCTCCTCGTTGGGTCCGACACTCTTACTTATAAGGACTACGATTGATCCCCTATACTTGTGGGTCATCAAGAATCTTTTCTAGTGCCGTTGCCGGGGAGTGAAGCGCTCTTGGTAAGTGGAAATTGGTAAGGAAAAATTACTACTACGTGCTGAAATTTATTGTCACTTGATACTATGGAGAACCATCCTTTGAGGGGTTTGTTCGGGGTATCTTCACCTCGACCGGAAGCACAATTAGTTGCCCCTCAACCTACTGCACCTACTGAAAATATTGGTTATGAAATTCCTTCAGGTATGATAGAACAACTGCTAGCTAATCCTTATGCAGGAGATGGAACCGAACATCCTGATATGCACTTGATATATGTGGATGAAATTTGTGGATTATTTAAGCTTGCTGGTTTATCCGGAGATGAATCTAAGAAGAAGCTTTTCCCTTTATCTTTGAACAGAAAGGCATTTACAAGGTATACGCTATGCGATGATATTGGATGTTGGAACTGGAATCGATTGAAATTGGAATTTCACCAAAAAAATATCCTATGCATCTAGTTCATCGTGATCGGAATTATATATATAATTTTTGGCCTCGTGAAGGAGAAAGTATCGCTCTTGCTTGGGGGAGGCTTAATTCATTGTTATATTCATTCCCCAATCATGAGCTCTTTAGAGAAATTATCATTCAGAATTTTTATGCTCTGCTTTCTCATGATGATCGATCCATGCTCGATACTTCTTGTATTGGTTCTTTTATGAAGAAGACTATTGAATTCAAGTGGGATCTTTTATAAAGAATTAAATGCAACTCTGAAGATTGGGAACTCGACAAAGGTAAAGAGTCAGGTATTAAGCTTGAATTTTATTGTGTTAAATCTTTTATGAATACCGATGCTTTTCACAAGTTTAGCAATAAATATGGACTTGACTCTGAGATAGTAGCCTCTTTTTGTGAATCTTTTGCTACTCATGTTGATCTCCCTAAGGAGAAGTGGTTTAAATATAACCCCCTATTAAAGAAGTAATTAAAGAACCGGTCATAGTTAAAGATGAAACTATTATTTACAATGTTGATCCAGTTGTGCCTACTGCTTATATTGAAAAACCACCTTTCCCTATTAGGATAAAGGAACATGCTAAGGTTTCAACTGTGGTTCGCAAAAGTAATATTAGAGCACCTAAACCTTCTAAACAAATTAAAGTAGAACCTAGTGTTGCTATGGTTAAAGATCTCCTAGTAGAAAATATTGATGGGCATGTTATTTACTTCTGCGATGATGCTACTAGAATTGCCAAACCCGATGAAAAAGATAAACATAGACCTATTGTTGGCATGCATGATGTCTCAGTTAAAATAGGAGATCATTGTTATCATGGTTTATGTGACTTAGGTGCTAGCGTGAGTGCTATTGCTTTTACCTTATACCAAGAAATTATGAATGACATAGCACCCGCTGAAATAGAAGATATAGATGTTACTATTAAACTTGCTAATAGAGACACCATTACACCACTTGGGATTGTTAGAGATGTTGAAGTCTTGTGTGGGAAAATAAAATACCCTACTGATTTTCTAGTTCTTGGTTCCCCACAAGATGATTTTTGTCCCATTATTTTTGGTAGACCTTTCTTGAATACCGTGAATGCTAAAATAGATTATGAAAAACAAACTGTCGTTGTTAGCTTTGGTAATGAGTCTCATGAGTTTAATTTCTCCAAGTTTAGTAGACAACCACATAAGAAAGAATTACCTAGTAAGGATGAAATAATTGGTCTTGCTTCTATTGTCGTGCCTCCTACTGATGCACTAGAACAATATTTGCTAGACCATGAAAATGATATGCATATGCATGAAAGAAATGAAATAGATAAAATTTTCTTTGAACAACGACCTCTGCTCAAACACAATTTGCCTATTGAAACTCTAGGAGGTCCTCCTCCACCTAAAGGTGATCCTGTGTTTGAATTAAAACAATTGCCTAATACTTTGAAATATGCTTATCTTGATGAGAAAAAGATATATCCTGTTATTATTAGTGCTAACCTTTCAGAACATGAAGAAGAAAGATTATTGAAAATTCTGAAGAAGCACCGTGCTGCCATTGGATATACTCTTGATGATCTTAAGGGCATTAGTCCCACTCTCTATCAGCACAAGATTAATATGGAACCTGATGCTAAACCCGTTGTTGATCATCAACGATGTTTGAATTCTAAGATGAAAGAGGTGGTAAGAACTGAAATATTAAAGCTTCTGGAAGCAGGTATAATCTATCCCATAGCTGATAGTAGACGGGTGAGTCCCGTTCATTGTGTCCCTAAGAAGGGAGGTATTACTATTGTTCCTAATGATAAAAATGAACTCATTCCACAAGGAATTGTTACTGGCAATAGAATGGTAATTGATTTTAGAAAATTAAATAAATCTACTAGAAAAGACCATTACCCTTTGCTTTTTATCGATCAAATGTTGGAAAGATTATCTAAGCACACACACTTTTGTTTTCTAGATGGATATTCTGGTTTTTCTCAAATACCTGTTTCACAACCTGATCAAGAGAAACCCACTTCTACTTGCCCTTTTGGAACTTATGCTTATAGACGTATGCCTTTTGGTTTATGCAATGCACCTACTACCTTTTAAAGATGTACGACTGCTATATTCTATGATTTTTGTGAAAAGATTGTTGAGGTTTTCATGGATGATTTTTCTGCTTATGGAACTTCTTTTGATGATTGCTTGAGCAACCTTGATTGAGTTTTGCAGAGATGTGAGCAAACTAATCTTGTCTTGAATTGGGAGAAGTGCCACTATATGGTTAATGAAGGTATTGTGTTGGGGCATAAAATTTCTGAACGAGGTATTGAGGTGGATAAAGCTAAAGTTGATGCAATTGAGAAAATGCCATGTCCTAAAGATATTAAAGGTATTTGTAGCTTCCTTGGTCATGCTGGTTTCTATAGGAGGTTTATTAAAGACTTCTCTAAAATTTCTAGGCCTCTTACAAATCTTTTACAAAAGGATGTTCCATTTGTTTTTTATGATGATTGTGTAGAAGCCTTTGAAACACTTAAGAAAGCCTTAATTTCTGCACCTATTGTTCAACCACCTAATTGGAACTTGCCTTTTGAAATTATGTGTGATGCTAGTGATTATGTTGTTGGTGCTGTTCTAGGACAAAGAGTTGATAAGAAATTAAATGTTATCCATTATGCTAGCAAAACTCTAGACAGTGCCCAATGAAATTATGCTACCACTGAAAAAGAATTTTTAGCAGTTGTGTTTGCTTGTGATAAATTCAGATCTTACATTGTTGATTCCAAAGTAACTGTTCACACTGATCATGCTGCTATAAAATATCTTATGGAAAAGAAAGATGCTAAACCTAGACTCATTAGGTGGGTTCTTTTGCTGCAAGAATTTGATTTACATATTACTGATAGAAAAGGAGCTGAGAACCCCGTAGCTGATAACTTGTCTAGGTTGGAAAATATTCTTGATGACCCACTACCTATTGATGATAGTTTTCTTGATGAACAACTAGCTACAATAAATGTTTCTCATAACACTCTGTGGTATGCTGACTATGCTAATTATATTGTTGCTAAATACATACCACCTAATTTCACATAACAAAAGAAAAAAATTCTACTATGACTTGAGACATTACTTTCGGGATGACCCACATCTTTATAAAGAAGGAGTAGATGGTATTATTAGACGTTGTGTACCTGAGCATGAACAGGAACAAATCCTATGGAAATGTCACTCTGAAGCTTATGGAGGGCATCATGCGGGAGATAGAACTGCTCAGAAGGTATTGCAATCTAGTTTTTATTGGCCTACTCTCTTCAAGGATGCCCTTAAGTTTGTTTTATCTTGTGATGAATGTCAAAGAATTGGTAATATTGGTAAGCGTCAAGAAATGCCTATGAATTATTCACTTGCTGTTGAACCGTTTGATGTTTGGGGTTTTGATTATATGGGACCTGTTCCTCCCTCTAATGGGTATACACATATTTTGGTTGATGTTAATTATGTTACTAAGTGGGTAGAAGCTATTCCAACTAGTAGTTTTGATCATGACACTTCCATTAAAATGCTTAAAGAAGTTATTTTCCCGAGGTTTGGAGTCCCTAGATATTTAATGACTGATGGTGTTTCACACTTTATTCTTGGTGCTTTCCGTAAAATGCTTGCTAAATATGATGTTAACCATAGAATTGCATCACCCTATCATCCTCAATCTAGTGGTCAAGTTGAACTTAGCAATAGAGAAATAAAATTAATATTACAAAAACTGTTAATAGGTCCCGAAAGAATTGGTCTAAGAAATTGGATGATGCACTTTGGGCCTACAGAACAGCATCTAAAAATCCTATGGGTACGTCTCCTTACAAAATGGTTTATGGAAAAGCTTGTCATTTGCCTCTAGAGTTAGAACATAAAGCATATTGGGCAATTAAATAACTCAACTATGATTTCAAACTTGCCGATGAAAAGAGGTTATTTGATATTAGCTCATTAGATGAATGGAGAACCCAAGATTATGAAAATGCCAAATTATTTAAAGAAAAAGTTAAAAATGGCATGACAAAAGAATCCAAAAGCAGGAATTCAAAGTTGGAGAATATGTTCTTTTGTACAACTCTCGTTTTGGAATCTTTGCTGGAAAACTTCTCTCCAAATGGGAAGGACGATATATTATCGAGGTGGTTTATCGCTCCGGAGCCATAAAAATAAATAATGCCAAAGGTACTAACCTAAAGGTGGTCAATGGGCAAAGAATCAAGCACTATATCTCAAGTACTCCTATTAATGTTGAAAGCAATATTATTCAAACCATGACACGGGAGGAACACATAAAAGAAACCTTCTGGAACACTCCAGAATACTAAAAAAGAGGAGGTACGTGATACGGTAAGTAAACGGAATCCGAAAAATCCGCAAAAATGTATTTTGTCAGTTTTGGAATATTAAAAAAAATTAGGAAAATAAGAAACAACCAGGAAGGCAACCGAGGAGGGCACAAGACACCAGGGCGCGCCTGGCATGCCTGGTGCGCCCAGGTGGGTTGTGCCCACCTCGGGAACCTTCCTGACTCTGTTTTTCTCTTGTTTGCTTGTTTCCCAAGATAAAAAATCTTTATATACCCCCCGAACGTATTGACCATCGTATCGCAGAGAAATCCTCTGTTCTTCTTTCATGTTGTTTTTCTGGCAGATCTGAAAATATGTCATCCCAAGACTCGGAGGGTGAGTGCTATGTTGCTGATTATACTGCAAACCCCAAGGCTCATGGAGATGTGGAACATTATGGTTGGACCACAGAGGAAGAAGAAGACTATGATCCAAAAGGGAAGGAAGAGACAAGCCCAGATGAAGATGAAGTTCCATTACCCCAACCTGGGGACATGCATGTGGAATTCAAGAAGTCAAGTCTCCCTAATAAAGCAAAGAAACCTAAGATCTAGTTTATCCCTTTTCGTCTCTTGCAGGAAAACAAGCAGGAATTATGCAAAAAGATATTAAAGCTTGAGCAGGAGATCGATGACTTAAGGGAGGAAAATTTCATCCTCAAGCGTAAGCTGAGGAAGAGGAATACTCATACCTCTTCACCACCACCATCATCATCTTCCCCACCAAAGGAGACTTGAGTTCATGGTATGGGCACTCCCCTTGGCTTGTGCCAAGCTTGGGGGAGTTGCCCCGTTATCGTATCACCACCACTATTTTGCCTTTATCTATTTTAGTTTGATCTTTAGTTATCCTATGATTTAGTTGAATAAAAGTTTAGTTCGATCCTTGCTTTTTGAGTGCTTGCTTAGTGATCTATCTATCTATGTAATCATGTGCGAGATATATAATAAAGAGTAGTTTGAGTTTTGTTTCTTTACTCTTTTGTTTCAATAAAAAGAAAGGAAAATAAATGAAAAGATCATATGCTAATATTATGGTAAGTAATGACATCACATAAGGAAAAGTATAAGTGGTGAAATTTATTGGAGATTGACAAACATAGCATTGGTCAATGATGCAATTCATGAAAGAATTAATAAGGGAATAGAAGATTCACATGCAAATACACTATCTTGGACATCTTTTATGATTGTGAGACCCCATTAAATATTATGTGTCAAAATTGTTGACGTTGGACAAGGAAGACAACGTAATGATTTATGTTTGTTCATATTCACATAGAAGTTATATTGTCATAGATCCTTAAACATGTGGTGCTTGCTCAATATCTTTTCTAGCCAAAACCTCCGCACTAAGTAGAGATACTACTTGTGCATCCAAAAACCCTTAAACCCAAAATCTTTTTGACAGTCCACCATACCTACCTATGGATTGAGTAAGATCCTTCAAGTAAGTTGTCATCGCTGCAATAAGGCAATAAAAATTGCTTCTAAATGTGTTGAATCATTTAGTGTAAGAGAAAATTGAGCGTTGTACGAACTTATGATTGCAAAGTAATAAAAGCGACGGACTACATAATAAAGGTTGCTATCATAAGGGGCAATATAACGTGACATTCTTTTGCATTAAGGGATTTGGCATACAAACAAAAAGCGCATGACAACCTCTGCATCCCTATGCGAAGGGCCTATCTTTTACTTTTATGCATTTACTTTTATGTAAGAGTCAAAGTATTCTTCCCTATTCCTTTTTATTTTCTATTTTTGCAAGCATCATGTGGTGAGGAAAGATCTAGGCACATATATCCAGTTGGATATGAGTGAGCATGAGTTATTATTGTTGACATCACCCTTGAGGTGAATACGTTGGGAGGAGAAAATATAAGCCCCTATCTTTCTACGTGTCCGGTTGAAACTTTTTGTACATGGGTATGCTGTGAGTGTTAGCAATCATAGAAGGTTAAATGATGGTTGAATATGTGGACTTGCCTAAAGGCTCCGATACGTGACCCTTCCTGAAAATATGATGAATTGTAGTTGCAAAGTTGACTGAGAACATAATTTGTTGGTTTTCAATAAGGTTTGTGCTTTATACTTCAATGTTGTGATGAATTGTTACTTGTTCATGAGAAGTTATATGATAAAAGTTATGTGATAAAGTTTTATGTTAAAGTTCTTTGCTATTAAAATAATAAGCATGATGCTTCTATGTCCATATTTTGTTTTCATCGACACCTCTCTCTCTCTAAGCATGTGGGCATGTTTTTCGATTTTGGTTGTTCGCTTGAGGACAAGCGAGGTCTAAGCTTGGGGGAGTTGATACGTCCATTTTGCATCATGTTTTCCTACTGTTATTTATAATGTTTTTATGCATAATAATGCTTTTTGGAGTAATTCTAATGCCTTTTCTCTCATAATATGCAAGTTTTACACAAAGAGGGAGAACACCGGCAGCTGGAATTCTGGAACGGAAAAAGCTACGTCAGAGTTACCTATTCTGCACATCTCCAAATGAGCTGAAAATTTACGGAGAATCATTTTGGAATATATAAAAATAATGGAGCAAATAACTAATGGAGGGGGCCACCCTGGTGAGCACAAGACACCAGGGTGCGCGTGGGCCCCCAGGCGCGCCCTGGTGGGTTGTGCCCTCCTTGGCCCACCTCCGGTGCCCATCTTCTGGTATATAGGTCATTTTTACCTAGAAAAAATAAGAGGGGGACTTTTGGGACGAAGCGCCGCTATCTCGAGGAGGAACTTGGGCAGGAGCACTTTTGCCCTCCGACGGAGCGATTCCGCCGGGGGAACTTCCCTCCCGGAGGGGGAAATCATCGTCACCATCATCACCCACAACCCTCTCATCTTTGGGAGGGCAATCTCCATCAACATCTTCAACAGCACCATCTCCTCTCAAACCCTAGTTCATCTCTTGTGTTCAATCTTTGTACCGGAACCTCAGATTGGTACCTGTGGATGACTAGTAGTGTTGATTACATCTTGTAGTTGATTAATATATGGTTTATTTGGTGAAAGACTATATGTTTAGATCCATTATGCTATTTAATACCCCTCTGATCTTCAGCATTATTATCATTTGTGAATAGTTACTTTTGTTCTTGAGGTCACGGGAAAAGTCATGTTGCAAGTAATCATGTGAACTTGATATGTGTTTGATATTTTGATGATATGTATGTTGTGATTCCCTTAGTGGTGTCATGTGATCATCGACTACATGGCACTTCACCATATTTGGGCCTAAGGGAATGCATTGTGGAGTAGTTATTAGATGATGGGTTGCTAGAGTGACAGAAGCTTAAACCCTAGTTTATGCGCTACTTCGTAAGGGACTGATTTGGATCCAAAAGTTTAATGCTATGGTTAGATTTTATCTTAATACTTTTCTCATAGTTGCGGATGCTTGCGAGGGGGTTAATCATAAGTAGGAGGTTTGTTCAAGTAAGAACAACACCTAAGCACCGGTCCACACACATATCAAATTATCAAAGTAGCGAACACGAATCAAACCAACATGATGAAAGTGATATGGTGAAATTCCCATGTACCCTCAAGAACGTTTTGCTTATCATAAGAGACCGTTTTGGCCTGTTCTTTGCCACAAAAGGATTAGGCTACCTTGCTGCACTTTATTTACCGTTACCGTTACTTGCTCGTTACAAATTATCTTGCTATCAAACTACTTGTTACCGACTATTTCAGTGCTTGCAGAAAATACCTTGCTGAAAACCACTTGTCATTTTCTTCTGCTCCTCGTTGGGTTCGACACTCTTACTTATTGAAAGGACTACGATTGACCCCCTATACTTGTGGGTCATCAAGACAGCGTATGTCTTTCTCACACAGAGGTGACCAAGTTCCCTCTCGGAACCATGAAGCTTCTTGAGAGAAGCTCTGGTTTGTATGAAAGAAAATATGGGTCAAAGCCGAGTTGAAAAGGGCAATGCTACTTGTGAACTGCGTTGGAATTTCCCCAAAGAGGAGAGAATGATGTAGTACAGTAGAGATAAGTATTTCCCTCAGTTAAGTACCAAGGTTATCAATCCAGTAGGAGAACCACACAACACCTTGTTAACAGCTCCTGCACAGAAAATAACAAATCCTTGCAACCCAACGCGAACAAGGGGTTGTCAATCCGTTGGCTGTTACGTGCAAGATAAAATTGTGTAGTAATTGACAGATAGATTAAACAAAAATACAAAATAAAATAAATAAAGTAAAATTGCAGCAAGGTTTTTGTAGGATTTTTAGTATGATAAAAGTAGACCCGAGGGCCATAGTTTTCACTAGAGGCTTCTCTCTTGAAAATAACATACGGTGGGTAAACAAATTACTGTTGGGCAATTAATAGAAAAGCAAATAACCGTGACGATATCCAAGGCAATGATCATGTATATAGGCATCACATCTGGTACAAGTAGACCAAAACAATTCTGCATCTACAACTATTACTCCACACATTGACCACTATCGAGCATGCATCTAGAGTATTAAGTTCATACAGAACGGGGTAATGCCTTAAGTAAGATGACATGATGTAGACAAAGTAAACTCACGCTTGAATAAACCCCATCTTTTTATCCTTAATGGAAATGATAAAAATACGTGTCATGTCCCCTTCTGTCATTGGGATTGAGCACCGCAAGATCAAACGCATCACAAAGCACCTCTCCCATTGCAAGTAAAATCAATATAGTTAGCCAAACCAAATCAATAGATCAGAGAGAAAGACGAAGCTATAATAATCATGCATAAAAGAGTTCAGAGAAGACTCGTATAATATTCATGGATAATCTAATCATAAACTCACAATTCATCGGATCCCAACAAACAAAACGCAAAAAGTGATTACATCGAATAGAACTCCAAGAACATCAAGGAGAACATTGTATTGAAGATCAAAGAGAGAGAGATAGCCATCTAGCTACTAACTATGGACCCGTAGGTCTATGTTAAACTACTCACACATCATCGGAAGGGCAGCAAGGTTGATGTAGAGCCCCTCTGTGATTGATTCCCCTTCCGACAGAGTGCCAGAAAAGGCCTCGAGATGGGATCTCACGAGAACAGAAACTTGCGGAGGCAGAAAAAGTTTTTCGGGTGGCTCTCTATTGGTTTCCGGAGAATTAGAGAATTTATAGAGGTAGATTTAGGTCAAATGAAGCCACGTGGGACCTATGAGCCGCCTGGGCGTGCCCTGGTGCCTCATGGGCCACTGCTCCAACTTCTCGTCCCCTCCAGAAGCTTCCAGGTTCTCTTATGTCCAGAAAAAAACTCCAAAAAGTTCTCTGGCATTTGGACTTCATTTGGTGCTGATATTCTAAAAAACCAAAAACAGGCAAAAAACAACAACTGGCACTGGGCACTAAGTTAATAGGTTAGTCCCGAAAAATGATATATAATTGCTTGTAAATCTTTACCTACTAATAAAGCACGCATTGCTTCCGTCAGGTTCACCGTCATCCTCTTTTTTCACTTCTTCCATACGTGGTCTCTTTGGCCGGTTCCTACGAGGTGGTACTATTCCCCTGTCTCCTCCAAGATTTGAGAAAAAGACCGTGGATCCCTCAAAATGCTAAGGGTAAGATTGGCAAAGCTCCAAGACTCTACATTTCTTGTTTACTAAGTCCATAGGGAAAGCCAATACTATTAAAATGGGATGAGGTTTTGATCATGACTCAATTGCTCAAGTGCTTAGTGATATTGCTCCAAAACCCTCAAATACTTCACCACTTCCATCCTATCCAAAACCCTAAATGTTCATCTCGGTCCCACCAAATCACTCCTATCTGGACCCACCAAGATGATCCTATACACTGCCATATGCCAAACCTTAATACTCCGGTGCAACTGAAACGGATCTCGGTCTCACCGAGATGGCCTTACCAACTTTCTGTGATGAAGTTGCTTCACTTCGGAATCACCGAGATGAACTGATCGTAATTACTGAAACGAGGTCTTGCCCTAGCCATTGCACTTCGGTCTTATCGAGTTGGTATGATCGGTCTCGCCGAAAAGCCTAACGGTCAAGTCTTTTGCACTAGTCGATCTCACCGAGATTTTCATGTCGGTGTCACCGAGTTGGGTCAAAGACTTTTAATGGTTGGATTTTTGGTACTGCCTACTTATACCCCTCCACCACCACCTACTCTCTAAGAGATCCATCAGAACGAAACACAACTTTCACCATTCATTTTCTGAGAAGAGAACCACCTACTCATGTGTTGAGATCAAGAGATTCCATTCCAACCATTTGAACCTTGATTTCGAGCCTTCCCCAAGTTGCTTTCCATTCAATCCCCTCTCCTACCAAAGCCAAATATGTGAGACAGTGTTTGAGTGTTGGGGAGACTATCATTTGAAGCACAAGAGCAAGGAGTTCACCATCAACAACACCATCTATTACCTTTTGGGGAGTGGTGTCTCCTAGATTGGTTATGTGCCACTTGGGAGCCTCCAAGATTGTGGAGTTGAACCAAGAAGTTTGTAAGGGAAAGGAGATTGCCTACTTTATGAAGGTCTACCCGAGTGAGGCTAGTCCTTCGTGGACGTCAGCCATGATGGAATAGACAAGGTTGCTTCTTTGTGGACCCTTCATGGGTGGAGCCCTCCATGGACTCGCGCAACTGTTATGCTCTGTGGGTTGAAGTCTCCATCAACATGGACATACGATAGCACCACCTATCGGAACCGCGCCAAAAATCATCATGTCTTCATTGCGTTTGAAATCTCCAATCTCTTGTTTACGTTCATATGCAAAGTCTCTACATTCCACTGCACAACTCTTAGACTTGCATGTGTAGGGTGTATTTGACTTGGTAGAATTGCTAAAACTTGCCTACAACTAAAATTGGGAAAATGTTAAGTCTTGTTTGGTCAAGTAGTCAAGTCATCTCCCACCCCCTCTAGACATACTTTTGATCCTACAGATTCTAGATTACCCGCCTCCCTGAGGGTATCCTCACTCATGTGTGCCCTCTGTGCCACCCGATCCACGTGCGCCTCGCGCTCCTACCTTCCCGGCGCCCTCCCCGTTGTTCGATCATGCCTAGGCTTTTCACGCCAAGCCTGCAGCCTCGGGAGTCCATGACATGTGGGCCGAGGGCGCTCCCAGACCACCTTGTTTGTCGCCCGTTGCCCTCACCCTGCATGTGCTGTCACATTCATTGGTGTTGGGGCCCGTCTTGCCTGGACCCCGCCTGGCTATCCCATCCAAAGGCTGACTAGTGATGGATCGAGTAAGGAGTCGGTGTCTTGTCTGGTGGCTAAGGTGGGTTAACTCCTTTTGGTCGTGCCTGACTGTTTCCTTGAGGTCGGTTTGCCTCTTTCCTACTTATCCGGTTTGTGGCCAGGTGGATTTGTGGTCATTTCGCCCTTTCTCTCTTTGGTCAGTATAGGGTTGTTGTGTGCTTTGTGGTCATGTTAGCTGTTCGTCTGATGGTTGCTCGGTTGCTTCTTTGTGCTCGGTTTGCTTCCTTTCTTCATATCCGTCTCATGGTTGCACGAGTTTGTGGAGTTGAGGTCATTCAGTCCTTCTCTGGCCGGTTGGCATAAGGTTGATGTGTGCTTTATGGGTCTCGTTAGAGTTTCGTCTGATGGTTGCTCGACTACTTCTCTATGTTGGGTTTGCTTCATTCCTACTAATCCGTCTTGTGGCCGCATGGGGGTTGTGGTCATTTCCTCCTTCTCTTCCCGTGTGGTATAAGGCAGCCGTATGATATGTGGTTGCCAGTTGATGGTGCGTCAATTTCATTTTGCAGGCTTCAATTTAATATAAGCCTTGTGAAGCAACGTACAAAAATTTCTAAAAATTTCTTACCGACCTAACATCAGTCCGGATTGGTTCCCTAGTTGACGGTGCATAAGTTTCATTCCATAGGCTCTGGTCTAACCTCGGCCATGTGAAGCAACATATGAAAAGGAAATATAATGAAGGAAAATCTAATTCTTGTTGGACGAGATCAGGATGACATTCTTTTTGTGGGGGATGACATTCTTTTATTGTTTGTTTTGGCTTTGATCAACTAATAGTTTTATCTTGCATGGTTTTTCTATCCATGCAGTAGGTCGAGTGGAGGTGAATTACCTGGAAACAAGCAGTGCATTGAGGCTTCTTCATTGATGGACGAGGAGCTATTTGTCCATCTGCTCCCTACGATGAGATTTCATTGCTTACGAGTTTCCATGCGGTTTCATGTTCTTGGTTCATTCTTGGTTCTGTCTGCCACTTTTGTGTACTTTTCCATTGTGTTTTGGCTTGCTAATGAATGGCTTTCTCATTGTATTTTAGGTTACATGCAATACGCATAACCATAAGCAGGAGCCTTATACTAAAGCAAGTTGTAGCCACTCTTGGCCTTACAGTCCACCAGACCACCACCTATGAAGAAGGAATGACCAATCTACCTGGTTTTATTAAATATCCATGTTCCAACCAACATAAACATGGCACGTGTAGAAATGAGGGATTTTTGTGGGGCGTACTATCCATCGGTTGAAGAAGTTCATCGGTTGAAGAAGTTATTGAATCAGCTAGCGAACTGCCTTGTTTTATGTGCAGAAACAGAATTTAATATTTTTTGATGATGTTAACCTGTCTGAGCTTAGGAAATGCAAGAAAGCTTTAATATGGGTAAGATCATGGTCAGATATTTTCGAGCATCTTGCACTTAAGCTTGGATCAGAGCTATCTTGTATCAGCGAAGAAGTGAGTTTGTTGAAAGCTAGCGCTAGCCCACATGCTTGTCACTGCCAAAACCAGACACGCGAAAGCCCTGGTCAGAAGGTCAGGAAAAACACTATCTCAAAACATGTGCCATCGCCTGGCATATCAAACGCTTCGATCTTAATTTGTTTCCTCTTTAAAGCAGGGCTTTGCCAACACATTGCCAGCAAAAGTTACCAATGAAAATCTACAACTTCGATATAACAATGGACGCACAACTCTAGATGTAATGCCATCATCGTCACCATCTGCATTTGAAAATGCCATAGAAGTACGGAACTAGTCCCTAATACCATCAATACTGACATTGTCACAATGGATGGAAATCACCGTGTTCGTCATTCCCTATTTTCTGTGAAAATAAGTTGTCCTGACAAACGATAACAGAGTAACCGAGGAATTTACTTGGCTTGAGGAAAATATGAATTTGTCTCAAATTAGTTTGAGAACAAGAGAGATTTCTGCAATACCGATGAACATGAACCAAGGACTGTTTATGAAAAAATGATGCATATGGATTCATCACCATGAGAGTATTGTTAGTTGTATATTGGCACAAGACCTGTCAGATACAAATATTCATTATTCTAGGGACATCCCTTTTGACAAATTGATTTGATAACTCAAAATAGCAAGGGATGAAGTAAATAAAGAAGCTACCCAATACCAAACCGGGAGATGATATCATAATTATAAAATCTCAAGCAGATAGTCAGTACCAACTTAGGAAGTGAACAGATCTCAAGTAAACCCATGCCTTTGCACTTTTAAGGGTGGTACACTGGTACAGCGAGCTGCTATACAAACGGTTTTTAACCCCTTTTTGCGATGGCATTTTGAACCGTCGCCAAGTGAGTGACTGCGATAGGGGGGTCCTTCCCACATGACCCAGAAACCGTCGGGGATAGGGAGCCTTGATGCATACAGTTGTCCCTATAAAACTGTTTCTGATATCTCGAATATCTCAAACGCTTCATCCTTGCTACTCGTTTGTGCTCGCATTGCCATCGCAGTCGGAGTTCTGTGGTTTTACCTAAAACCAGGCGCAGTCCAGGCACATTCCAGGCACGGGATTTTTCCAGGCACGTACCAAACTGGCTCTACGTTTACGATGCCTGGCACATCACAAATAGTTCATCATTGTAAACCGTGTACGATAGGTAGACAATCACACACATTCAGTTTTCCCGCACCGTTTGTGATATTGTCTGACATCACACACGGTTTGCAAATGTCAACTGTGTGCATGGTTACACATGTTTCCTCTCCGTGAACCATGTCGGATTATGATGTATATCACACACACTGTGCTTTATAGACCATGTGCGCCGTAATGACCTACAGAGCGTAATTTCACCCTAATTTAATTGCTGCAATTTAAAATTGTACCTAATTTGAATTTGAAAGTAGTCTATAGCTTTATTCATATCCATCAGGTTCAAACAACCAATGCATTATTCGATTCACAAGTACATATGTTCAAGAATTACATAAGCACCAAATAAAGAATGATGAACCAGGGTCGTATACTTGTACTATTACAGATGGTAAAGAAAGAGGCGAGAGACATTTTGGTTGCTGAACAAGGTGAAGTGGAATGGCCCTATTGTGCTCTCCTCGATGCAGAAGGCACGCATGACTCTAGTCCAACCCCTTGTGATGGCCGGCCAATCATGTAGTTTGAGAGGTAATCTTGAGTAAAATGCTTCAGGATCCACTTCAAAGGAAAAAGATTCAGACATTGTCATCTAACACAACTCATTATGGGCAGTAAAAAGAAGGCTACAGAGTTCTTACTTACCATCCTGCAGTTCACTGTTGTCTTGCATAAAGTGTAAACAGATAGTTTGATTGACATCTTTTGACCCATTTTAATAACAATCTTTATCAGTTTCCTCACTTGATGCTGGTTCATGAATATCTTATTGCCCCATACGCAGAAAGGGTCGAAGTGTGGATCTTTGGCAATGATATATGTACCTAAAAGCATGAAATTAATATTAGAAGCTAAACAACAATTGCAAAATGATGTAGTACAACATTCCCTCCATCCCATTATATAAGATCTTATTACATGTCTATCTAGACATCATTAGAATATTAAGGTAACACTCTTCCTTGTTGCTATGTAGCCTGAGATTGCATATTTAGTCATTCAGTACAATGCATGTTGCTATGTAGCCTCAGATATAGTAAATATGGCCCTAGTTAACCTACTGATAAATGGGTTACAGATATATTCAGTGAAATGTCCGATTCGATGATTAATCCCTTATCAGCCCCCAGGCTATATGGTACCAGCTACCGATATCCTGAACAGTGAGTATATATAAGCAATGCGATGAAACTAACCTCGATGGAAAACAGCAGCTGTTCTCAATATTGTCCTGTATGAGTTCATATAAAGGCATGTTAAGCACAACAGGCTAAACATCAACCAAATATATCCATGGTAGACAACATAATCTACAAATGATAGCTTCAGTGTGCAGGTTTATGCACGCTAGTTAAGCAAAACAAGAAGTGGAAAGGTGTGTTAACTGCAGTAGGCATAACATTTAAAAACAAGCAAATATAGTTATTCAAACTGGTATTGTGCAGGTCTAAAGTACACTAGTTATTGTTAAAAAAATGAAAAGGCATGTTAGCTGCAACATCCTTAACAGCAACCAAATATCATAATTCATAGTGGCATTATTGAAACTGTTATTGATGAAATTGAACTGCACGGCAAATAGTTGCACATATGGAGCATCACATTGTGAAGAACTGAAATAAACAAGGCATAAGGCCATCTCTAGCCGATCTTTTAAAAGTTAACAGACTAAAACCCTTAGTGGATATATATATACTCCAGCAATTTTTGGCTGTTTCTAGTCGATCCCCTGAACTTAACGTTGTAAACTTCAATTTGATCAAGTTCAAAGCAGGTTCAACTGAAAGTAGCATGCATTCAAACATAAACATAGATAGTTTTGCATAACCAAACATAAAATATAAATTTAAACTAAGCTAAACTACTTTCGGTCGAAGTGGAGGTCGAGTCAATCCTTCCTCGTCAGGTACGGTGTGCCGCAAGCCGGGTCCGGGCCGGTGCCATCGTCGGGAAGACACTCCTCCACTCATCGACGTAGATCTCCTCGTCCTCGCCGCCCACCTCGCCGCCCTCCGCGCCGCCGTCCTCACCGCCTTCGACCTCATCATCGGAGGAGAGCATGATAACCTCACCGCCCTCCGTGCCGGCAAAGATCACCCGCTCCGCCTCCACGAGCTTCGGGTGCTGCCGGCGGAGCTCTTGCATGTAGGCCTCGTCGGCGGTCTCGGCCTCGAGGCGCTCCCATGCCTCGTGGTCCTCCCGTGCCATAGCCGAGCTCACCACCCCTGGCTCCGGTGGAACAAGGTCGACTGAATGTGTGCCAAAGGGGAAATTGAGCCTAGCCGCCGCGCCGTGGTAGTGGACCTGCCAGCAGTCGTACTCCATGGCCGCGAGCTCGACCGTGTGGAAGCTACCGAGCCACCTGTGGGTATGGGTCTCCCGATCCGTAATCTCGGCGACCCACGTCTCCCACCGCTACTGCCGGACCCCGAGGTAGGACCTTGTCGGTGGCCAGGCCCAAGGGAGGATGGGGAAGTCCTCGAACCAGCCTAGGGGCACGACGGCGGGCGGATTGGGCGACCGGCGATGGCGGATCGATAAAGAGCCCGCGGAGGATGATGGGGACACCTTGGCGGCCACCTCGCCGGCGTCGGGCAAAGAGGCTGCGATAAACCTCTTTTGGGCCATTGGCTCCTCAAGCTCCCCGGCACACAGGCAGAGGTTGAGGATGGAGGCGGCGGCAGGGGCGAAGGCGGCGACCTACCAATGGTTTCAAGCGAGGGAGGGGAGGTGTGTGTCTGTGTGAGCGGAGGTTTTGGGGAGTGTGTGGTGTGTGTGGAGGGAGGGCGGGGGGCAAGGTGGTGTTTGAGGAACTACCGCGGCAACTGAAAATTTTACTAGGCGGGAGTAAAATGTCGGGCTACTGAAAATTTGGATCAAGGGAGAGTAGATATTTTTGAGATTGCGAGGGATGCAGAGGCGGGAGTAACAAGGCGAGGCTACTGAAAATTTGAATCAAGGGCGAGCATATATTTTTAAGATTGCGAGGGATGCAGAGGCGGGAGTAACAAGGCGGGGCTACTGAAAATTTGAATCAAGGGCGAGCAGATATTTTTGAGATTGCGAGGGATGCAGAGGTGGGAGTAAAATGCCGGGGCTACTGAAAATTTGAATCAAGGGATTGAAGCAGAGCGGGAGTAACAGACATCGCACACGGTCCGCACATACTAATCATGTGCTATCAAACATAAAAACCTTCCAGGCGGTTGATATTTTCGAGATTACGAGGTAGTAGATATTTTTGAGAGCAGGAGGCAAGCCTTGTGGAGCCCAATCTACTATGCTGATGTGAGTGACTTCAGGGGCACGGGCGTGCCACACAGGTAGTCTGACCGAACCGTGTCTGTTGTGTACCCAATCGCAGACAGTTTTTGCATCCAACTCGTGTGCTGTTTATAAATTTGGCAAAAAGAATAATGGGGGAAAAGGTTAGAACACGAACACACTTGCATGTGGACCAAATATATGTATGAAAAGGGTGGTTTGATGTTCGAATACCCAATGCACAACTTTGATGTGGCAACTGTTGCACAAAGCGCACAGTATTGCTAGTCAGCCACCCCCTATGAACCCCACTTCGTGTCGGCGGTAAGGGAATCCCAGATAGTTAGGTTTGAAATCTCACCCTACCGCAACACAAAACCTATAGGAGTCCATCATATATATGGTCAAACTTCCCTTTTCGCTTCTGGACAAAGGTGGACTGTGTGCCGACCCACAAATGTGTGTTTGTGGCGGGAGATGGGTGAGACCACATACGAACCACCTGCGGGTGGCCCTATACTATATGTATGAAAAGGGTGTGGTGTGATATTTAACTACCATTCACAACTTTGATGTGGCACGTGTGCCTCACAAAATAACCGGACTTCCCCGACCCCACAGAGGTTGCGGGTAGTGCGAAGTAGCCCCCCCACCCCACACACACACACACACACACACTCCTGTCAGGGGGAGGGCATATCACCAAGATGTACTGTAACATGGACCAAACAGAATCCAACTTGATCGTATAACCTCTCTCGCTCGTTGTTGGTCAAAGTGATGGACGTCCACACGGCCCCGCAAAATGGGCTAGCTTGTCGCCGATAAACTCGCGAGGGAGTACTGTCTGAAGACAAAACCCACTCTGTGCATGTGGCCCAATTATGTATATGGAAGTGGTGTTTGTGGCGTTTGAATACGCATTGCAAAAATTTGATGTGGCACCATGTTTTTTGGAACCTTAAAATCCCCACACTGATCGAGCGAGGGTTCACGATGCGTAACATGCAAGTGCTCAAACTTAATTAGGCCTAGAATGATCGACCTACTATACGGTAACACGAACTGCTACTTCTTGAGCTTGTGTTGGTTTTTTCCTTGAAGAGGAAAGGGTGATGCAGCATAGTAGAGGTAAGTATTTCACTCAGTTAAGAACCAAGGTATCAATCCAGTAGGAGAAGAACGCACAAATCACCAACACCTGCACAAACAATCAAACACTTGCACCCAACGCGATAAAGGGGTTGTCAATCCCTTCACGGTCAATTGCAAAAGTGAGATCTGATAGAGATAGATAAACAAAACATAAAATATTTTTTGGGTTTTTTGGTATATAGATCTGAAAATAAAAGATTGCAAAATAGTAGATCGGAAAGTAATATGATGGAAAATTGTAGATCAGAAAGTAATATGATGGAAAATAGACCCAGGGGCCATAGGTTTCACTAGCGGCTTCTCTCATGAAGGCAAATAATACGGTGGGTGAACAAATTATTGTCGAGCAATTGATAGAAAAGCGCAAAGTTATGACGATATCCAAGGCAATGATTATGCATATAGGCATCACGTCCATGCCAAGTAGACCGACTCCTGCCTGCATCTACTACTATTACTCCACACATCGACCGCTATCCAGCATGCATCTAGAGTATTAAGTTCATAAAGAACGGAGTAACACCTTAAGTAAGATGACATGATGTAGAGGAATTAACTCAAGCAATATGATGAAAATCCCATATTTTTATCCTCGATGGTAACAATACAGTACGTGCCTCGCTACCCCTACTGTCACTAGGTGAGGACACCGCAAGATTGAACCCAAAGCTAAGCACCTCTCCCATTGCAAGAAAAACCAATCTAGTTGGCCAAACCAAACCGATAATTCAAAGAGAAATACAAAGATATTAAATCATGCATAAAAGAATTCAGAGAAGATTCAAATAATATTCATAGATAAGCTAATCATAAATCCACAATTCATCAGATCTCAACAAACACACTGCAAAAGAAGATTACATCGGATAGATCTCCAAGAACATCAAGGAGAACGTTGTATTGAGAATCAAAGAGAGATAAGAAGCCATCTAGCTACTAGCTATGGACCCGTAGGTCTGAGGTAAACTACTCACGCATCATCGGAAGGGCAATGGAGTTGATGTAGAAGCCCTTCGTGATCGATTCCCCCTCCGGCGGGATGCTGGAAAAGGCCCCAAGATGGGATCTCACAGGAACAGAAGGTTGCGGCAGTGGAAAAGTGTTTCCGTGGATTGCTCTGGTGGTTCTGGAATATATGTGAATATATAGGAGGAAGGGCTAGGTCAGAGGAGTCCCGAGGGGCCCACAAGGCAGGCCCCCCCCCCTAGGGCGCGCCCTCCACCCTTATCGCCGCCTCGCGGCTCTTCTGACTTGGACTCCAAGTCCCCTGGGTGTCTTTTGGTCCAAGAAAAATCATCGTGAAGTTTTATTCCGTTTGGACTCCGTTTGGTATTCCTTTTCTGCGAAGCTCAAAAACAAGGAAAAAATAGAAACTGGCACTGGGCTCTAGGTTAATAGGTTAGTCTCAAAAATAATATAAAATAGCGTATTAATGCATATAAAACATCGAAAACAGATAATATAATAGCATGGAACAATCAAAAATTATAGATAGGTTGGAGACGTATCAAGTATCCCCAAGATTGATTCCGGCTCGTCCTCGAGTAGGAAAATGATAAAAATAGAATTTTTGATGTGGAATGCTACCTAACATACTTATCCATGTAATTTTCTTTATTGTGGCATGAATGTTCAAATCAATAAGATTCAAAACAAAAGTTTAATATTGACATAAAAACAATAATACTTCAAGCATACTAATAAAGCAATCATGTCTTCTCAAAATAACATGGCCAAAGAAAGTTATCCCTACAAAATCATATAGTCTGGCTATGCTCCATATTCATCACACAAAATATTCAAATCATGCACAACCCCGATGACAAGCCAAGCAATTGTTTCATACTTTTGATGTTCTCAAACCTTTTCAACTTTCACGCATTACATGAGCGTGAGCCATGGACATGGCACTATAGGTGGAATAGACAAAAAGAAGGAGATAGTCTCATATCAACTAGGCATATCAACGGGCTATGGAGATGCCCATCAATAGATATCAATGTGAGTGAGTAGGGATTGCCATGCAACGGAGGCACTAGAGCTATAAGTTTGTGAAAGCTCAAAAAGAAACTAAGTGGGTGAGCATCCAACTTGCTTGCTCACGAAGACCTAGGGCAATTTGAGGAAGCCCATCATTGGAATATACAAGCCAAGTTCTGTAATGAAAAATTCCCACTAGTATATGAAAGTGACAACATAGGAGACTCTCTATCATGAAGATCATGGTGCTACTTTGAAGCACACGTGTGGAAAAAGGATAGTAACATTGCCCCTTCTCTCTTTTCTCTGATTTTTTTTGGTGGGCTTCTTTGGCCTCTTTTATTTTATTTGTGGGCTTAGTTGGCCTCTTTTATTTTTTTCCTCACATGGGACAATGCTCTAATAATGAAGATCATCACACTTTTATTTACTTACAACTCAAAAATTACAACTTGATACTTAGAACAAAATATGACTCTATATGAATGCCTCCGGCGGTATACCGGGATGTGCAAGGACTCAAGAGTGACATGTATAAAAATTATGAACGGTGGCTTAGCCACAAATACTATGTCAACTACATGATCATGCAAAGCAATACGACAATGATGGAACGTGTCATAATAAAACGGAACGGTGGAAAGTTGCATGGCAATATATCTCGAAATGGCTATGGAAATGCCATAATAGGTAGGTATGGTGGCTGTTTTGAGGAAGGTAAAAGGTAGGTGTATGGCACCGGCGAAAGTTGCACGGTACTAGAGAGGCTAGCAAAGGTGGAAGGGTGAGAGTGCGTATAATCCATGGACTCAACATTAGTCATAAAGAACTCACATACTTAAATCTATTAGTTATCGAAACAAAGTACTACGTGCATGCTCCTAGGGGGATAGATTGGTAGGAAAAGACCATCGCTCGTCCCCGACCGCCACTCATAAGTGTTAGCACTAATCTAGATATTTGTATCAGCATGTTTGTTTTCTTTAGGCATGTAGTATAGGATCAGGAGTTGCAGTCGACGAGGGTTCAGCGGAGATGTGCGAAGATGGCAAGATGCCATAGTCGACGAGGGTTCAGCGGAGACGTGCGAAGATGGTGGGATGCCAAGCCGCCGTGTGATGCGGCGAGCATGGTGAGATGCCTATGACGACGAGAAGTCACGGTGCTGTGCGATGCAGCATAGTCATGTGAAGCGACAAAATGCGTGGATGGCTGAAGCAAGACCGGCCGGCTGGACGGATTAGTTGGAGGTGACACTCAGTACGGTACTAGATAGTCAGGTGACTCGGTGAGTTAGTTAGTGCATGGATGAGTCAGTGTAGTTTGCATGGAATGAGTCCAAGCCGGTGGTTCTTGGCCGTGTGTTAGTGGCGCATGGATAGGAGTGGGTGGCATTACGTGCATGCCCGGGTTAGTTTGTTGAGTAGTGGAGCACTTCGTGTGGTAAGTGGCGGATCAGCTAGCTGCCGAGCTGCATGTATATATAGGTGTTGCATTCGATAAGGAAATGGAGGCCGTGAGGGCTAGAGGAAAATGTAGTCTTTGTGTGCGTGTGTGTTTTCTAAGTTTCACCATGTGTGTGTGTTCTTGTGTGAGACAAAGAGAGTTGAGCTGTGAGAGGCAGCAAGAGGAAGAAGAAGAGGCGCCGCGAGGAGAGGCGGCGCCAACAATAAGGAAGACAATCAATAAATAAAGCATGCTCCGACTTCATCACATAACGGTTCACCATACGTGCATGCTACGGGAATCACAAACTTTAACACAAGTATTTCTACAATCCACAATTACTCACTAGCATGACTCTAATATCACCATCTTTATATCTGAAAACAATCATAAGGAATCAAACTTCACATAGTATTCAATGCACTTTATATGAAAGTTTTTATTATATCCCTCTTGGATGCCTATCATATTAGGACTAAATTTATAACCAAAGCAAATTACCATGCTGTTTAGTAAGACTCTCAAAATAATATAAGTGAAGCATTAGAGTTCAATAATTTCTATAAAATAAAGCCACCGTCGTGCTCTAAGAAGATATAAGTGAAGCACTAGAGCGAAATTGCCTAGCTCAAAAGATATAAGTGAAGCACATAGAGTATTCTAATAAATCACGATTCATGTGTGTCCCTCTCAAAAGGTGTGTACAGCAAGGATGATTGTGGCAAACTAAAAATCAAAGACTCATATCATACAAGACGCTCCAAGCAAAACACATATCATGTAGTGAATAAAAATATAGCCTCAAGTAAATTTACCGATAGACAAAGACGAAAGAGGGGATGCCTTCAGGGGCATCCCCAAGCTTAGGCTCTTGGTTGTCCTTGAATATTACCTTGGGGTACCTTGGGCATCCCCAAGCTTAGGCTCTTGCCACTCCTTATTCCATAGTCCATCAAATCTTTACCCAAAACTTGAAAACTTCACAACACAAAACTCAACAGAAAACTCGTGAGATCCGTTAGTACAAGAAAATAAAATCACCACTTTTGCTACTGTTGTGAACTCATTCTTTATTTATATTGGTGTAATATCTACTGTATTCCAACTTCTCCATGGTTCATACCCCCCGATACTACCCATAGATTCATCAAAATAAGCAAACAACACAAAGAAAACAGAATCTGTCAAAAACAGAACAATCTGCGAAGATCCGAATTGTTCTAATACTTATTTAACTCCAAAAATTCTTAACAATTAGGACAACATCTAAATTTATATATCAATCTCGTGTAAAAAATTCAGGGTTTTTCAATGCTCCAATGAAGCATTAAAATTCTGTGACTGGACACCAAAGTTTCTATTTTTCAGCAAGATCAAATCAACTATCACCGTAAGCCATCCCAAAGGTCTTACTTGGCACAAACACTAATTAAAACACCAAAACACATCTAGCCACAGTCTAGATGAAAAATTTATTGAAAAACAGAACCAAAAAAGTAGAAACAAAAATAAAATTGGGTTGCCTCCCAACAAGCGCTATTGTTTAACACCCTTAGCTAGGCATAAAAACACATAGATCTAGGTATTGTCATCTTTGGTATGCAATCCATAAGTAGCTCTCATAATAGATTCATATGGAAACTTAATTTTCTTTCTAGGAAAGTGTTCCATGCCCTTCCTTAACGGAAATTGAAATCTAATGTTTTCTTCTTTCATATCAATAATTGCACCAATTGTTCTAAGGAAAGGTCTACCAAGAATAATAGGACATATAGGATTGCAATCTATATCAAGAACAATGAAATCTACGGGCACATAATTCCTATTTGCAACAATAAGAACATCATTAATCCTTCCCATAGGTTTCTTAATAGTGGAATCCGCAAGATGCAAATTTAAAGAACAATCATCCAATTCGCGAAAACCTAACACATCACATAAAGTTTTAGGAATTGTGGAAACGCTAGCACCCAAATCACACAAAGAATGGCACTCATAATCTTTTATTTTAATCTTCATAGTAAGTTCCCACTCATCATAAAGTTTTCTAGGGATACAAACTTTTGATTCAAGCTTTTCTTCAAAAGATTTCATCAAAGCATCAACAATATGTTTAGTAAAAGCTTTATTTTGATTATAAGCATGAGGAGAATTCAACATGGATTGCAACAAGGAAATACAATCTATTAACTATCATAATTAAAGTCCTTGAAACCCAAAAGAGTGGGTTCATTGCTACTTAAAGTTTTGACCACTCCAATCTCACTTTTATCAATTTTTGCATCAAGGTCTATAAACTCCGAGCCATTGGGACGCTTTCTAACTAAAGTTGACTCATCTCCAGTCCCATCTTCATCAAGATTTATTTTAGAAAACAAAGATTCAATAGGAGTCACATCAATCACTTTAAGATCTTCATCATTATTTTCACAAGAACTAGAAGAGCACACTTTCACAAACCAATCTCGCTTAGCACGAATCTTAGCGGTTCTTTCCTTACACTCATCAATAGAAATTCTCATAGCTTTTAAAGACTCATTAATATAATGCTTAGGTGGAATAGATCTAATTTTCAAAGAATCAATCTCAAGAGAAATTCTATCCATGTTCCTAGCCAAATTATCAACCTTAAGCAATTTTTCTTCAATTAAAGCATTGAAACTTTTTTGTGAACTCATAAATTCTTTAATACTATTCTCAAAATAAGAGGACAACTTATTATAATTTCCATAATAATTGTTGTAGGAATTACCATAATTATTAGAGGAATTACTAGGAAACGGCCTAGGATTAAAATTACCTCTATACGCGTTATTACCAAAATTGTTCCTACCAACAAAATTCACATCCATAGATTCATTATTGTTCTCAATCAAAGTAGACAAAGGCATATAATTAGGATCAATAGGAGCACTCCTACTAGCAAACAATTTCATAAGTTCATCCATCTTTCCACTCAAAACATTAATCTCTTCAATCGCATGCACTTTTTTATTAGTAGAAGATCTTTCAGTATGCCATTGCGAATAATTAACCATAATATTATCTAGGAGTTTAGTAGCTTCTCCTAAAGTAATTTCCATAAAAGTACCTCCCGCGGCTGAATCTAAAAGATTTCTAGAAGCAAAATTCAATCCAGCATAAAAAATTTGTATGATCATCCACAAATTTAAACCATGAGTAGGGCAATTTCGTATCAACAATTTCATCCTCTCCCAAGATTGTGAAACATGTTCATGATCAAGTTGCTTAAAATCCATAATATCGTTCCTAAGGGAGATGATCTTAGCGGGAGGAAAATACTTGGAAATAAAAGCATCTTTACATTTGGTCCATGAATCAATATTATTTTTAGGCAAAGATGAAAACCAAGTTTTAGCACGATCTCGTAGTGAGAACGGAAATAGCTTCAATTTAACAATATCATTATCCACATCTTTCTTCTTTTGCATATCACACAACTCAACGAAATTATTTAGATGGGATGCGGCATCTTCACTAGGAAGGCCGGAAAATTGATCTTTCATAACAAGATTCAGCAAAGCAGCATTAATTTCATAAGATTCTGCACTAGTGATGGGAGCAATCGGAGTACTAATAAAATCATTATTATTAGAATTGGAAAAGTCACACAATTTGGTATTCTCTTGAGCCATCGTGACAAAGCAAGCAATCTAACACACGAGCAAACAAAAAGCAAATGAAAAAGACAAACGGAAGAAGGGCGAATAAAAAGGTAAATCTTTTTCGAAAATCGTTTTAGAAGTGGGGGAGAGGAAAACGAGAGTGAAATGGCAAATAATGTAATACAAGAGATGAGAGTTTATGATGGATACTTGGTATGTCTTGACTTGACGTAGATCTCCCTAGCAACGGCGCCGGAAATTCTTCCTGCTACTTCTTGAGCTTGCGTTGGTTTTTCCCTTGAAGAGGAAAGGGTGATGCAGCACAGTAGAGGTAAGTATTTCCCTCATTTAAGAACCAAGGTATCAATCTAGTAGGAGAAGAACGCACAAATCACCAACACCTGCACAAACAATCAAACACTTGCACCCAACGCGATAAAGAGGTTGTCAATCCCTTCACAGTCAATTGCAAAAGTGAGATCTAGTAGAGATAGATAAACAAAAGATAAAATATTTTTTGGGTTTTTTGGTATATAGATATGAAAATAAAAGATTGCAAAATAGTAGATCGGAAAGTAATATGATGGAAAATAGTAGATCGGAAAGTAATATGATGGAAAATAGACCCGGGGGCCATAGGTTTCACTAGTGGCTTCTCTCATGAAGGCAAATAATATGGTGGGTGAACAAATTACTGTCGAGCAATTGATAGAAAAGCGCAAAGTTATGACGATATCCAAGGCAATGATTATGCATATAGGCATCACGTCCGTGTCAAGTAGACCGACTCCTGCCTGCATCTACTACTATTACTCCACACATCGACCGCTATACAGCATGCATCTAGAGTATTAAGTTCATAAAGAACAGAGTAATGGCTTAAGTAAGATGACATGATGTAGAGCAACTAACTCAAGCAATATGATGAAAACCCCATCTTTTATCCTCGATGGCAACAATACAATACGTGCCTCGCTACCCCTACTGTCACTGGGTGAGGACACCGCAAGATTGAACCCAAAGCTAAGCACCTCTCCCATTGCAAGAAAAACCTATCTAGTTGGCCAAACCAAACCGATAATTCGAAGAGAAATACAAAGATATTAAATCATGCATAAAAGAATTCAGAGAAGATTCAAATAATATTCATAGATAAGTTGATCATAAATCCACAATTCATCGAATCTCGACAAACACACTGCAAAAGAAGATTACATCGGATAGATCTCCAGGAACATCAAGGAGAATGTCGTATTGAGAATCAAAGAGAGAGAAGAAGCCATCTAGCTACTAGCAATGGACCCGTAGGTCTGAGGTAAACTACTCACGCATCATCGGAAGGGCAATGGAGTTGATGTAGAAGCCCTCCGTGATCGATTCCCCCTCCGGCGGGATGTCGGAAAAGGCCCCAAGATGGGATCTCACGGGAACAGAAGGTTGCGGCGGTGGAAAAGTGTTTTCGTGGATTGCTTTGGTGGTTCTAGAATGTATGTGAATATATAGGAGGAAGGGCTAGGTCAGAGGAGTCCCGAGGGGCCCACAAGGTAGGGGGCGCCCGCCCCCCCTAGGGCGCGCCCTCCTCCCTTGTCGCCACCTCGCGGCTCTTCTGACTTGGACTCCAAGTCCCCTGGGTGTCTTCTGGTCCAAGAAAAATCATCGTGAAGTTTTATTCCGTTTGGACTCCGTTTGGTATTCCTTTTCTGCGAACTCAAAAACAAGGAAAAAACAAAAACTGGCATTGGGCTCTAGGTTAATAGGTTAGTCCCAAAAATAATATAAAATAGCTTATTAATGCATATAAAACATCCAAAACAGATAATATAATAGCATGGAACAATAAAAAATTATAGATACATTGGAGACGTGTCATGAACCAAAGAAGAAGAATCCACCCTGGTAACCTTTCTCGTCGTCGGTCGAAATGATGGACGTCCACGCGGGCCCACAAATATATATAAGCTTGCCGCCCATAACCAAGCGAGCGAGAGTGTCCAAAGACAACCCTTGCATGCATGTGTCCAAACATATTTATGGAGGTGCGTGATGCATGCATATGTGTTGAATACCTAATGCACAACATTGATGTGGTGCATGCGTTCAAAATCGCACAGGTCCCCACACAGAGCAAGAGGTTTATGACGTGTCGTGTGCTCACCCCCCCCCCCCCTTCGATCCGGTGGGATGGATTCATGTGTACACATGCGCTATTATATATGTAATCTCACTTCATGACCTATATCGCGAGCCAAACAAAAAATTAATCCCCTCCTAAGTCAAAATAATTAACCTCTCGTTGTCGGTGAAAGTGATGGACCAAGCGGGCCGACAGATGGATGCATCGCCGATAACCACGTGAGTGAGTGCCACAGGACAACCACCATCGCTTGCATGTGTACCAAAACATATATATGGAGAGGTGTGTGGTTGTGATGTTTTGAATATAGCTAATGCTCAACCTTTGATGTGGCATTTGCCTCAAAAACCGCAAAGTCCCCACACAGAGTGAGGTTCATGTGTGACACCTAGTATATGTTGGTCCCATCCCCCCTTCGACACGTACTACATATATGTACTCCTACCCTAACACAGCCCTAAAAGAATTAATCCTCCTATTTCGTCAAATGTTCCTCTCTCTTGTTGGGTCAAAGTGATGGAGGACGACCTCGCGGACCCACAGATGGAAGCGCTGCACGCGAGTGAGTTCCTATAGGGAAACCACCGCCTGCATGGTATTGCGTGATGTTTGAATACCAATGCACAACTTTGATGTGGCACCTGCCTCGAGAACCGGGAAGTCCCCACATGGAACGAGGTTATGACACACACATATAGAGAGAGAGAGAGAGTATACATGTTGCCCCTCTTTGACATGTACTACATACTCCTACCGTGCATATACCTAACACACACAAAAAAAGAACCATCCTTGTTGGTCAAATTAACCTCTCTCTTGTTGTACGTTCAATTGATCGACGAAGACCTCGCGGGCCCACAGAGAGCCACACGCGAGCAAGTGTCATAGGACAACCACCGCATGCATGTTGTCGTGTGTTGTGTGATGTTTGAATACCCAATGCACAACTTTGACATGGCACATGCTTCGCAAACCGGAAACGCACTACACAGAGGTTCATGATGCGTAGCCCCCTCACTTTGAGCCGGTGGGAGGGGCTCATGTGTACGAACGTGCCCGAACTTTGATATGGAATCTCACCATGCATGATCCACACCGTAACACACATGCCAAAGATGAATCCACCTTCGGTCCGATGCCTCTCATTGTCGGTGGAAACTGAAAACCTTTGCGGGCTAATGAATGGGCACGTCGCTGCTAACCACATGAGGGAGTGTCCGAGAGGACCACCAATGCATGCATGTGGCCCAAACATGTATGTATGAAAGGGTTGTGTAATGCTTTAAATAACCAATTCACGACTTTGATGTGGCATATATACATGACTCACAAAATGATCAATAATCCCACGTCACGGAGGCTCGCAACTAGTAGTGTACTGAGGACCCGCCCCCCCCCCCCCCCCCCACACACACACAGAGGCACACATCCCGCACCACCACCTCCACTCTGAGGCATGTCAAACTTTTTCTACAGTGAACATGTGACCAAAGGAGTGTCGTGTTAAAGTTTGAAAAAAAGACAAAGATCATTTGACCCGTTTTATACATTGATTGATTTCCTAGGGATTTAATGTGCAAAAATCAAAATTTAGCTACATGTGCACCAAAATGGATTGCAAAATCATATGTGTGTCCCTGGGTGTATGCTTTCCCCGTGAAATAAAGTTCAAAACATTGAGAATGTTGATTTTTTAAATTCAGTAAATCCAAAACTTAGTTCAAATTCATGAAACTTATCGTGGTGTCATATATGGACACCAGTAGACTGTGATATTGTATTTTTTCATCAAATTTGAGACAAGTTTTGATATAATCTACTTACAAAACAAGAGATTATTAATAACTGGCAACCAATATCTCATACGGAATATTTATTCGGACCGTGTGCGTTAGACCATGCCATGCTTCGGTTAAGCAGTAAAGTGGCAGAATGAATCATCAAAAACAAAAAAAATATACGTGCCGCCACACGCCCCGTGTGGCGTGCGAGCAGGCGTGAGTTGACGGGACGCATGCGAGCAGTCTCCTATGCAGGCAGACCGGAAGGCGTGCGTGTAGGTGTGTGAATTGACGGGAGGCGTTTTCGCTGTGAAGTGTCACCGGGAGGCATGCGAGTAGCTGTGTGAAATGATGGTATAGGAATGCTAGAAGTCCATCGTGCAGGCTCACTGGGAGGCGAGACAGCCTTTGACCACCGCCCGCCTCGCTCCCACTGGTACATATTAATGGCGTGCCCGAGCGGCCGCACCCCCCATCCTTGCCACACACACACAATCCTCTCTCTTCGCTCGCATCCTAGACGCCGCTCTCAGTCCTCAAAGCCGTCATTGTATGAGGATGCCGTTGAAGCGCCCCATCGAAGGGAGTGGCGACGCCGGGGCTGCTGAAGCACCGGAGCACAGCGTGAATATGGAGACAGAGGTTGCCATCGCCGCCAACGAGGTGGAGAACGAGGCTGCCAACAAGCGGAGGTGGGTCGAGAAAGAACCGCAAGCTACTCCAGCAGGCCTGGACTTTATCAGCAGCCTCCCCGATGATATGTTGACAGTCATCATATCCATCCTCCGAATCAAATATGGGGCAAGGACAACCGTCCTTTCCCGGCGGTGGCGCCCCCTATGGATCTCCACCCCTCTCAACCTCCTCGACGCCCACGAGCTCTGCCATGGCTATCGCAAAAGCTTGGATGCATTCTCCCAAATCCTTGGCAGTCACCATGGCCCAATCAAAGGCCTTATCACGGGCAAGTTCTATTCCAACGGCAAGTACCGAGCCAAGCTTGACGAGTGCTTCTAATCCCCTGCCCTAGATCAGCTCGAGGAACTCAGTTTTAATGATGGGCATATGCGCTCGCTGCCAACGTCCGCGCTCCGCTTCGATCCCACGTTGTGCCTCGCCAAGTTCATGAACTGCCATTCCCCTCCCCCCTTAATGACGCGCCCGCTCTTTTTCTACCACGATTGAAGCACCTCAAGCTCGTCGCCGTCTGCATCCCAAAGGATGACATGGAGCGCCTGCTCCGCGGCTGTACTGCACTCGAGTTCCTTCGTCTTCAGGCGATGAATTGGTCGAGTAGCTTCCACATCACCTCCATGACTCTCCGGACTATTTATGTGTGTTGCTGGTGCTGCAACAAGAGATCACAAAAGGTGGACCAAAATATGGTCATTGAGGACACACCTTCACTTGAGAGATTACTTGTAGTTGATCAACAAGGTGCAACAAGAATCAATGTCATTTCTGCGCCGAAATTGACAGTGGTGGGCTACTCGTCTGTCAAATACTCCGAACTTGTTATTGGATCCACACCCGTTCAGGTACAACAGTCGCCTTCTACCTCTCCTTACTGATATCAACATTATTTCTAATTTTGAAGATGTATGTTCATCTGTCATCCAGAAAAGCTTCACCCAGATTGTACGCACAGTGAAGGTCTTGGCACTAGAATCTATCGGCCCCAACCTGCACAAAGTTGTCAGTTTCCTAAGATGCTTTCCATGCCTGAAGAAGCTGTATATCGAGGTGATGTTCCTTTTCTGTTAAATGTTAACCATAAGGGAGTTCAATTTTTGGCAACTTTTCCCAAGTTTACAATGACAATGTACTACGATTTCTGAAGGAATTTTGGAGGATTTCAGGACATACACCCCCCACCCCATATTGGTTGCTTGATTCATATGGTTACAATCCATAAGCATTTCTCCTTTGGATTCATCTATACTAGTTTTCTTAGGGAATTTTTCATCCACTCCAACCTCTTGTGAAGAAGGCTACATTTTTTAGATTGTAATCAAATGCCCATGTTAATCATGTCAGATCGAAGATGGCATGTTGGTGCATTTTACAAATCTTGCAAACCAAATAGGCATGTAGTAGTGTTCAAAACTTCATGTAGGCACTAACACGTTCTCTTCTTTTGTAGATAATAATAGGCCCGGTGGTGGATAATGTTTATAACGACAATCACATCGAATGCCTAGATCTGCATCTCTCAAAAATTACTTTGAACTCCTACTGAGGGACCTTACCGGAGATTATATTCACCAGGTTCTTTGTTATGAGAGCAAGGGTGCTGAAGGTAATGAGGTTGAACATGCATTTAAATAGAAAATATGAATGGTTTGTTGATCAGAGCTGGCAGCTACTGCAGAATGGAAGAGGCTCCAAAAAAGCTAAACATCGTATTGGAACTGCATATGACAGACTAATTGGAAGTCATTGTGTCAACCCCATACATGACTTGTCAGCGGCTGATCCCTTTGCAGAAATGACAAGGTTTTGAAACCAGCCTTACTATTTCTATTTTTAGTTTGAACCTCTCTTATAGCCATGTTCAGCTGATCAACACGGGCGTTTGCAGCTGAATGAGCTGAATTTCATTTCTAATATCAGTTTGAACCTTGTAATCTTCGAATTTGAGCCATGTAACTCTGGAATTTGAACCTTGTAATATTTCGGGCTTTTGTGGTACAATCATTGAAATGGCATCGTATGAGACTCATATATTGGTAGTACTATTTTGACCTTAATATGCAATAGACTTATATTGTATTAACCATTCATGACCAGGGATCCAGCCGGAAGCAGAGCAATGGCAAGCGTCGTCGCAACAAGATGTAGATGATTAGATGCTCGTTTATCCTAGTTTAGTATGCATGTAATTTCTTACTTTGGTGTGTGGAAATGTTATGTGTGTAGTCACTTATGTAATTGTATGCTTAATTCGGTTACGCATTGCTGTTCTTATAAGTATATATGTTGATGTTCTATAGACAGAGCAAATCACATCGCACACGGACTAAACAATGGAACCCGTCGGTGATGATTTCATCAATCACTCACAATTGTATACCAACAATCATTTGCTCACAACACACACGGCTTGTTAACAGGAATCGTCTGTGTTGTTATCGGTCTTCCTACACATTTCCGATTATAGACCTATTTGTCGTGTATCACACACATCTTGTTAAGTTGAACCGTGTCTGTTCTCTTGGCTCAACGCAAACAGTTCATCCGAGTGAACTGTATGTCGTATATCACACACACCTTCACCTGGCTGACCGTTTCTTTTGTGTTGCCTAATCAAAAAGAGTTCATCCGAGTGAACTGTATGCTGTATATCGCACACACACCTTCATCTGGCTGCCCGTTTCTGTTCTTCTGCCTCAATGCAAACAGTTCATTGAACTGAACCGTATGCCCAGCATCGCACACGCAACTAAAATCTGAACCATGTTTGATGTATCCGCCATCACAAACATTTTGCATCTTTTTTGACGGTTTTTTTTACATCATCGTTTGCGATTAATGCATCGCACATAGTTTTGTCAAAGGGTCTCTGATCATAGTGTCGCGTTAGTAGCATCCTGCAGTAGTGGTAGCACCCCAGGCCCTTAGGAGATCAGAAGTTACTCCCAAGATGGTTAACTCACAGACAATATGTCTAGTTGGAGACCCACAAGAGCAATGTGGTATCTTCACGACAAATATCCGATTCAGAGACGAGAGTATTACAGGAATGGCGGTAGTATGAATGCAAATAATGATTCTGAGATTATTAAGGATGCCAAGATTTCAAGCATAGTGCACCAATGCTACATAGATGTTGCAGAGATAACATATGCACGTCAAAGAGATGGTATATACAAGCATGACTAAGAAACTCATGAACCTAGCATTTTCTTTCTAGCCTTGCTGAATCTTGGAATTAGATTCCTTTTAAGGGTGGTAGTTTGTCATATCCATTTTTTTTTACAAAATTTGGAATATTACTAAAATAAAGGTAAGTAAATATTTTTGTTTAACTATTTTATTATAGCGAGGTTTTAAAACTTTGGGAATAATTGAACAGTTTGTTGAGAGGGAATAACATGACTTTTCCCAGGTATTAATTTTAAATTTATTTCAATCTTTTCAACAATCAAAACAAATCCCAGTTCCTTTCATCACTCGAAGGCTCAAATATTTTCTTTAATTCCTTTTAAAATATTTAAACATTTTCAATTCAAAAGAATATTAAAAGCGAGGACTTACACATTATAAAAGAGTTGTAAATGATTTCACTATTATTTGGATTTCATAAGTATTTTTTGGAATATATAAATGCTAAAACTATTTAAAAGGTATAGTATAGGGACGCGGAGTATCTAAACTCAAGCTCAAATGAATAGTAAAATAAAAAATCAAACTAATTCAAAAAAATTGAATTTTTTTCTGGTAAACTTTGACAAATGTTTTAAGTGCTTGCTGATGGGGAACGTTGCATGAAAATCAAAAAATTTCCAACGAAACACCCAAGATCTAATCTAGGAGATGCAAAGCAACAAGAGGGGAGTGTGTCTACATACCCTTGTAGACCGAAAGCGGAAGCATATATAATGAGGTTTATGTAGTCGTACTCTTCGTGATCCGATCACGATCCAATCCGATCTAGCGCCGAACGGACGGCACCTCCGTGTTCAGCACACGTGCGGCTTGATGACGTCTCCTCCTTATTGATCCAGCAAGCAAGAGAGGAGAAGTAGATGGGATCTCAACCAGCATGACGGCGTGGTGGAGATGGTGGTGGTTCAATCCCGGCAGGGCTTCGCCAAACGCTGTCGGAACCAATCTGAGGAGAAAACAGAGTTTCGGGAGAGGTAGGGCTGCCGCCGGGCGTAGGATTTTGTGTGTCCAGCCCCTCCCTCTCCCCCACTATTTATAGGAGGCAAGGGGAAGCGTTGGGGCGCAGCCTTGGCCCCTCCTCCAAGGGAGGTGGTGCGGCTCGGCCTAGGGAGGTTTCCTCCCTTCCCAAGGCACCTAGGGGGTGCCTTCCACCCTTAGGACTCTTCCCATCTCTTCTCTCTTAGCGGATGGGCCCCTTAGGGATGGTACCCTTGGCCCAAATAGGCCAAGGTGCACCCCCTATAGCCCATGTGCCCCCCCCCCTGGGGCAGGTGGACCCTCGGACCCCTTTCGGCACTCCCGGTACAATACCGATAATGCCCGAAACTTTTTTGGCGACCAAAACAGGACTTCCGATATATGAATCATTACCTCCGGACCAATCCGGAGCTTCTCGTGGTGTCCGAGATCTCATCTGAGACTCTGAACAACATTCAGTTATCAATGCACATATCCCAATACTACTCTAGCGTCATCGAATGTTAAGTGTGCGGACCCTACGGGTTCGAGAATCATGTAGACATGACCGAGACACATCTCCGGTCAATAACCAATAGCGGGACCTGGATTCCTATATTTGTTCCTACATATTCCACGAAGATCTTTATCAGTTGAACCACGATGTCAAGGATTCAGTCAATCCCGTATGCAATTCCCTTTGTCCGGCGATATGTTACTTGCCCGAGATTCGACCGTCAGTATCTCCATACCTAGTTCAATCTCGTTACTGGCAAGTCTCTTTACTCGTTCCGTAATGCAAGATCTCGTGACTAAACTTATTAGTCACATGAAGCTTCTCATGATGTTGTATTATCGAGAGGGCCTAGAGATATCTCTCTGTCACACAGAGCGACAAATCCAAGTCTCGATCCATGCAACCCAACAGACACTTTCGGAGATACCTGTAGAGCACCTTTATGATCACCCAGTTACGAAGTGATGTTTGATAGCACACAAGGCATTCCTCTGGTATCCGGGAGTGGCATGAGCTCATGGTCTAAGGAACTGATACTTGACATGAAGAAAGCTATAGCAAATAACTAAATGATCTGATGCTAAGCTTACTGTTGGGTCTGTCCATCACATCATTCTCCTAATGATGTGATCCCGTTATCAAATGACAACTCATGTTTATGGTTAGGAAACCTTAACCATCTTTGATCAACGAGCTAGTCTAGTAGAGGCATACTAGGGACACGGTGTAGTTTATGTATTCACACATGTATTTAAGTTTCCGGTCAATACAATTCTAGCATGAATAATAAACATTTATCATGAACGGGAAATATGATAATAACCAATTTATTATTGCCTATAGGGCATATTTCCAACAGTCTCCCACTTGCACTAGAGTCAATAATCTAGTTCACATTGCCATGTGATTAACACCCAATGAGTTTTGGGGTTTGATCATGTTTTGCTTGTGAGAGAGGTTTTAGTCAACGGGTCTGAGGCATTCTTATCCGTATGTACTTTGCAAACTCTATGTCTACAATGCTTTGTATCGAGCTACTCTAGCTAACTGCTCCCACATTCAATATGTATCCGGATTGAAAATCTGAGTCATCCGGATCAGTGTCAAAGCTTGCATCGACGTAACCCTTTACGACGAACTCTTTATCACCTCCATAACCGAGAAACATTTCCTTAGTCCTCTTTAGCCACCTAAGTATAATTTGATTGTTGTCCAGTGATCCACTCCTGGATCACTTTGTACCCCTTGCCAGACTCATGGGAAGGCACACATCAGGTATGGCACACAGCATGGCATACATTATAGAGCCTATGGCTGAGGCATAGGGGATGACCTTCGTCCTTTCTCTTTCTTCTGCTGTGGTCGAGCTTTGAGTCCTACTCAACTTCACACCTTACAATACAGGAAAGAACTCCTTTGGATAATCCATTTTGAACTCCTTCAAAATCTTGTCAAGGTATGTGCTCTGTGAAAGTCTTATCAGGCATCTTGATCTATCTCTATAGATCTTGATGACCAATATGTAAGCAGCTTTACCGAGGTCTTCCTTTGAAAAACTCCTTTCGAATAACCCTTTATGCTTTCCAGAAATTCTACATCATTTCCAATCAACAATATGTCATCCACATATACTATCAGAAATGCTATAGATCTCCCACTCACTTTCTTGTAAATAGAAGCTTCTCCATAAGTTTGTATAAAACCATACGCTTTGATCACCTCATCAAAGTGCATATTCCAACTCCGAGATGCTTGCACTAGTCCATAGATGGATCACTGGAGCTTGCATACTTTGTTAGCATCTTTAAGATCGACAAAACCTTCCAGTTGCATCATATACAACTCTTCCTTAAGGAAACCGTTAAGGAACACTGTTTTGACGTCCATCTGCCAGATTTCATAATCATAGTATGCGGCAATTGCTAACATAATTCTAACAGACTTAAGCATCGCTATGGGTGAGAAAGTCTCATCGTAGTCAACTCCTTGAATTTGTCAAAAACCTTTTGCGACAAGTCGAGCTTTATAGACGGTGACATTATGTCGGGTTTCACAAACAGGGGTGTTTATTCCCCCTGACTTGTGCATGGACGAAGAGCCTCCGCCCCAATGGCCATGGCCTGCCGGAGGAATAAATACCTCAACATAAATTCAAGACCATGCAAGGCCAAGACAGAGAAGCCGCTCTTCGTGAGACCAAGGAGCGTATCAAGAAGACCAAGCTAAATATACAAGTCAAGATTCCAAGAGGAGTGTCCCTTGCCGGCCAGGCGAGGCCGGCGAGGTCGATACCACGAGCAAGAGCAAAGGCGAAACCCCCGCCAGCTGTGCCTCCGAGACAATCGAAGACCGAAGCGCACACCCCTCCATGATGGCCCGGCAAGCCCTGCCCCCGGTAGGCACAAGCCAACTACCACCGCTCCACCGCATCGCGACGCCAGTCACTTATCGATGCGGTGTCGAGCCCTCCAGGTGATTAAGTGGCTCTCACTAAGTACGTGGTAGCTCAATGATAAGTAGATCACACCCATTTGACACCCGTCCAGAGGCGTGTCAAGATGATAAGCTAAAGATGGTTAGGCGGCACGGCAGGCTTGCCGGATTTTACCCTCGGCACGACACCTAGTAGTGCATTTAATGCACTTTGTCCTAACTGCAGATTTAGGTATGATAGCACTGTTAGCTATCTAGTCATGAGATAATGACTATTTTGCCATTGTGGTTACCCCTTGAGCTATAAAAGGAGGCCCAGGGCAACCTAGATAGGGATTCGGACCCCATGCCTTCGCGCCGCGGGCTGGACTGGGGGCTAGGCACAGGATCCCCTGTCGTATCCCCCGCCAGCCCCGCACTTGCCAAATGGCCCGGCACCACCACATGCTTGGCTCGCTTGGCCCGCTGGACGAGGGGTTCTTCATCTCTGCCAAGTCAGCAAGATAAGATTAAATCAGCAACCAAATGCGGAATACTTCGACAAGAAGCTTAGTCGTTCTACTTACTTTGGGTCCACGAGCATGGAGCCCAGCTCATACGCCACGGGTGGTGGGTTCGCCCTGCCCCTTTTCAAAGACGGAGGTGTAGAACTCCACGACAGCGATGGACTCCTCAGTGGGGCCAAGGCCTCTCACGGGATTAAGCTTGGCGGGGAGGTTGGGCTTAATTGGGGGCTTGGGTCCACCCCCGTGATCGTTCGTCACTTGATGGGTGGAGTCTTGGCCTGGGACAAGCGAATGGATTGGCGGCGTGCCACCTCTTGCTTGTCACCCTTGGTGCTGGTCTTCTTCACCTTCTTGCCGCCGCGCGGAGGGGCAGGAACCACTGGATCTTTGCTAATCCGCTTGCAGAGACGCCGGTCCAGCTCTGGAGCTTGAGGACCCATTTCAAGCCCTTCCTCCTCCACCTCGGGCTGCTCTGCTTCCTCAGCCTCGCCTCCTTCTAGGGCCCCTGCTTCCGTGGCATGAAGAATTCCAGCCCCGGCAGGATCAAGCCCGGCAATGTCCTCCGTGGTGCGTTCTTCACTCCCTTCGTCAGAAGAGCCCTCACCTTCCACATCTTCCTCCTCTTCCTCTTCGGGCCTCATCCCTCCGGCAGCCCGGAGCTCCCTGTCCTCCGCAATCCGCTTTGCAATGAACGCTGCTTCTGCCTTGGAGGTGCACTTCATAAGGTTGTTCTCCACCCTGGAAGCTCTTTCTTCCAAACCGAAGACCCAATCTATCTCTGCATACAATTCGGGCAGTTGCCAATCAGCCTCAACTCTGTAGGCATTGCAATCAGGCATCCATTTCAGAATCTGGTCCCGGACGGAGTTGAGGTGTAGAGGGACAACCTTTGCCGGCAGATGGAATGGCCCGAGGTTGCCGAACAGCTATTCACATAACCAGTCGTGGCCATACACCGTCAGGTTGTTGGTGGGGCCTGGGTATAGTCACATCCTGTCGGCAGACTTTCCGTATTCCCAGGCAAACCTGTCCTTTTTCTGCAGCGGCGCAATGTGGCACCGGAGGAAGTCGGCCCCCACATGCTCGACGGTTAGCCCGGCAGCTTTGAGGCGGGCGATCCTGTTTAGCGCCGGGCGAAGCCTATCATCGATGAGGCCCAATTTGCTCCAGTCGCTTCCGCGCAAGACACATCCAGTCCGTGCCGCGCAGAACTCAGGGGCCTCCTTGTCCTGGATCCAACACCAATCCGCCCTCCATTCCTCCCACTTGTTGCGCTACTGGCCGAAAAGATAATCCCAATCTTCCCTCTTGCCCCAGGGAATCCAGCTTATGTTTCCCGAGCGGTGAGATTTGTCTTCTCTCCGTGGGATGAAGAAGTGCCTGAACAAGTCCACATTGGGGGCAACTCCAACAAAGTTCTCGCATAAATGGGCAAAGATTGCCATGTACGCCATTGCATTGGGCGTGAAATCCAGAAGATGGAACCCATACACTATCATCATAGCACAGAAGAAATCGGAGAAGGGGAAGGTGAGGCCACAGAGGAAGTACGCGCAGAAGAAGCGGTACGAGTCCGATGGAACTTTGGCCACCTCCGGCAAAACCATGGGTGCTCCATGCCCTTTCGGGACTTCCCTTCCCCACATATAGGCATACCTCGCGATTAAGGTATTGCCATCCAGGTTCGATGGGAAGAAAACCACGTCTTTCTATCGCCGCTTGTCCAGTTCCTCCGCCTTCTTCTTCCTCTCCTCCGCCGCAGTGTCTCTGGCGGCGGCCGCTTGCTTCCCCTTCACGCCGCCCGTCTTTTGCCCCATCTCTTGGACTCACAGGAGAAGCAAAAGATCTAGTAGAGCTTTGGGGGCGGATGATGGCGGTGGGGTGGTTTCTTGGCTTGAGGAAGAAGATGAAGGGAAAAGGAATAGATGCGAATGAGCAGCGCCCTTTCGCGTTGCCTTTTTAGTGGGAACGGGCGCGGCGGCTGGCTCTTAACTATCTTTCTTCAGGAAGTTACCATTTTTGCAGGCGCATATTTTACTAACGGCTACTGTCCCACGACCCCATGACCTGCGGTAATTACATGGAGTAGACGTTGGATTGACTGGTCATCATGACAACCGCTGCATGGGCAGCATTTCTTTGACATGTGTCCATGCACTGTTTGGGGCCTAACCCAACGTGCTCATCAACACGTCTGGCTCAGGCCCGGGGGCTTCTGTCGAGGTTCACAAACAAGGGTGTTTATTCCCCCTGACTTGTGCACAGACGAAGAGCCTCCGCCCCAATGGCCAGGGCCTGCCGGAGGAATAAATACCTCAACATAAATTCAAGACCACGCAAGGCCAAGCCAGAGAAGCCGCTCTTCGTGAGACCAAGGAGCGTATCAAGAAGACCAAGCTAAATATACAAGTCAAGATTCCAAGAGGAGTATCCCTTGCCGGCCAGGCGAGGCTGACGAGGTCGATACCACGAGCAAGAGCAAAGGCAAAACCCCCGCCAGCTGTGCCTCCGGGATAACCAAAGACCGAAGCGCACACCCCTCCAAGATGGCCCGGCAAGCCCTGCCTCCAGCAGGCACAGGCCAGCTACCACCGCTCCACCGCATCGCGACGCCAGTCACTTGTCGATGCGGTGTCGAGCCCTCCAGGTGATTAAGTGGCTCTCACTAAGCACGTGGCAGCTCAATGATAAGCAGATCACACCCATTTGACACCCATCCAGAGGCGTGTCAAGATGATAAGCTGAAGATGGTTAAGTGGCACGGTAGGCTTGCCAGATTTTACCCTCAGCACGACACCTAGCAGTGCATTTAATGCACTTTGTCCTAACTGCCAGAGTTAGGTATGATAGCACTGTTAACTATCTAATCATGAGATAATGACTGTTTTGCCATTGTGGTTACCCCTTGAGCTATAAAAGGAGGCCCAAGGCAACCTAGAAAGGGATCCGTACCCCCTCACATTTGTATGCGCGTAGCAGCTCTCCCCGAGGCTACCTTGCCAGGCTTGAGCGCTGCGTGTTCTTCATGTTTCCTTCATCCAATCCACCAAAGCAGGAGTAGGGTTTTATGCTTACTAGTGGCCCAAACCTGGGTAAAAATGACCAGAGCCCCATCGTCGTGCTGCCTCATGGCTTTCGCTCTTTGTGCAATGTGATCTCCCCCTTGACGAACCACAAGGGGCTCATGGCCCCATAGGTGATCGTGTCCACCCGCGACACATTACCATCAGCGTCTGTCTTCTTCTTAGAGATCCATTTATTTTCAATGGCTTGCCGGTTAACGGGCAAGTCCACCAAAGTCCATACTTTGTTCTCATACATGGATCATATCTCGGATTTCATGGCCTTAAGCCATTTGTTGGAATTCGGGCTCATCATAACTTCTTCATAGGTCTTAGGTTCGCCGTTGTCGAACAACTTGACTTCCAGGACTCGATTACCGTACCACTCTAGTGTGGAACGTACCCTGGTCGACCTACGAAGTTCAGTACTAACTTGATCCGAAGTTTCATGATTATCATCATTAGCTTCCTCTTCAGTTGGTGTTGGCATCACGGGAACTGCTTTTTGTGATGTGCTACTTTACAATTCTAGAGAAGGTACAATTACCTCATCAAGTTCTACTTTCCTCCCACTCACTTCTTTCGAGAGAAACTCCTTCTCTAGAAAGGATCCATTTTTAGCAACAAATATCTTTCCCTCGGATCTGTGATAGAAGGTATACCCAATGGTCTCTTTAGGGTATCCTATGAAGATGCACTTCTCCGCTTTGGGCTCGAGCATATCAGGCTGAAGCCTCTTGACATAATATAAGCATCGCACCCCCAAACTTTAAGAAACGACAACTTAGGTTTTTTGCCAAACCATAATTCATACGGTGTCGTCTCAACGGACTTAGACGGTGCCCTATTTAAAGTGAATGCGGCTGTCTCTAATGCATAACCCCAAAACGATAGTGGCAAATCGGTAAGAGACATCATAGAACGCACCATATCTAATAAAGTATGATTACGACGTTCGGACACACCATTACGCTGTGGTGTTCCAGGTGGCGTGAGTTGTGAAATAATTCCACATTGTCTTAAATGAGCATCCAACTCGTAACTCAAATATTCACCTCCATGATCGGATCGTAGAAACTTTATTTTCTTGTTATGATGATTCTCCACTTCACTCTGAAATTCCTTGAACTTTTCAAATGTTTCAGACATGTGTTTCATTAGGTAAATATACCCATATCTACTCAAATCATCTGTGAAGGTAAGAAAATAATGATATCCACCGCATGCTTCAACACTCATTGGACCGCATACATCGGTATGTATTATTTCCAATAAGTCACTTGCCCGCTCCATTGTTCCGGAAAGCGGGATTTTAGTCATCTTGTCCATGAAGCATGGTTCACATGTATCAAGTGATTCCAAAAGTCCACCAGCATGGAGTTTCTTCATGCGCTTTACACCAATATGACCTAAGCGGCAGTGTCACAAGTATGTGGTACTATCATCATGAACTTTGCATCTTTTGGCATCAATATTATGAATATGTGTATCACTACGATCGAGATTCAACAAGAATAAACCATTCACAAGGGGTGCACGACCATAAAAGAAATTATCCATATAAATAGAACAACCGTTATTCTCTGACTTAAATGAATAACCGTCTCGCAATAAACAAGATCCAGATATAATGTTCATGCTTAGAGTAGGCACCAAATAACAATTATTTAGGTTTAATACTAATCCCGAAGGTATTACGAGCGTGCTGATGGTGATGATATCAACTTTGGAGACACATCCAACACTCATCATCACCTTGCCCTCAACTAGTCTCCATTACTCTGCAGCTCCTGCTTCGAGTTACTAATATTAGCAACTGAATCTGTATCAAATACCCAAACGCTACTACGAGCACTAGTGAGGTACACATCAATAACATGTATATCAAATATAACTACGTTGACATTGTCATCCTTCTGATCTGCCAAGTACTTGCGGCAGTTCCGCTTCCAGTGACCCTTCCCCTTGCAATAGAAGCACTCAGTCTCTAGTTTGGGTCCAGCCTTGGGTTTCTTCACGGTAGTGGCAACTGTCTTGCCATTATTCTTGAAGTACCCTTTCTTTCCCTTACCCTTTTTGAAACTGGTGGTCTTATTGACCATCAACACTTGATGCTCTTTCTTGATTTCTACCTCCGCGGCCTTAAGCATCGCGAATAGCTTAGGGATCATCTTTTCCATCCCTTGCATGTTATAGTTCATCATGAAGCCTTTGTAGCTTGGTGGAAGTGACTGAAGAACTCTGTCAATCACTACTTCATCCGGAAGATTAACTCCCAACTGATTCAAGTGGTTGTAGTACCCAGACATTCTGAGTACATGCTCACTAACGGAGTTGTTCTCCTCCATCTTACAGCTAAAGAACTTGTCGGAGGTCTTACACCTCTCAACACGGGCATGAGCCTGAAATACCAATTTCAACCCTTGGAACATCTCATATGCTCCGTGGCGTTAAAAACATCTTTGGGGCCCTTATTTCTAAGCCGTAAAGCATGGCGCACTGAACTATCAAGTAGTCATCAGAACGTGCCTGCCAGACATTCACAACATCCACAGACGACGCTAGAGGGGTTGGCACACTGAGCGGTGCATCAAGGACATAAGCCTTCTGTGCAGCAGTGAGGACAATCCTCAGACTACGGACCTAGTCCGCATAATTGCTTACAATGTCTTTCAACTTAGTCTTTCTCTAGGAACGTATTAAAACAAGGAGCTACAAAGCGAGCTACTGATCTACAACATAATTTGCAAAGACAATTTAGACTATGTTCATGATAATTAGTTCAGTTAATCAAATTACTAGTGAACTCCCACTTAAATCAACATCCCTCAAGTTGGCTAAGTGTTTACATGATCCATATCAACTAACCCATGTCCGATCATCACGTGAGATGGGGTGGTCATCAACGGTGAACATCTCCATGTTGATCATATCTACTATATGACTCATGTTCGACCTTTCGGTCTTCCATGTTCCGAGGCCATGTCTGTACATGCTAGGCTCGTCAAGTTTAACCCAGGTATTCCGCAAGTGTAAAACTAGCTTACACCCGTTGTATGCGAATGTAGAGTCTATCACACCAGATCATCGCGAGGTGCTTCGAAATGACGAACTTTCACAATGGTGCATACTTAGGGGGAACACATTTATCTTGAAATTAAGTGAAGGGATCATCTTATAATGCTACCATCGTCCTAAGCAAAATGAGATGCATAAAAGATAAACATCACATGCAATCAAAATATGTGATATGATATGGCCATCATCATCTTGTGTTTTTTATCTCCATCTCCAAAGCACCGGCATGATCTCCATCGTCACCGGCATGACACCATGATCTCCATCATCATGTCATAACATGGTCATCTCGCCAACTATTGCTTCTACAACTATTGCTAACGCATAACGATAAAGTAAAGCAATTACATGGTGTTATGTGTTGACACGCAGGTCATACAATAAATTAAAGACAACCCTATGGCTCCTGCCGGTTGCCGTACTCATTGACATGCAAGTCGTGAACCTATCACAAAACATGATCATCTCATACATCAACATATATCACATCATGTTTTGGCCATATACCACATCACAACATGCCCTGCAAAAACAAGTTAGACGTCCTCTACTTTGTTGTTGCAATTTTTACGTGAATGCTAGGGCAAACTATAAGAACTGTTCTTATCTATGCAAAACCACAACGGTGATATACAAGTTTCCTTTTAACCTTCTACAAGGACTGCCCTTGTCAAATCAGATTCAACTAAAGTTGGAGAGACAGACACCCGCAAAGCCACTTTTATGCAATACAAGTTGCATGTCAAACAGTGGAACCGGTCTCATGTGCGAGGACATGTAAGGTTGTCTGAGACGCTTCATCCCACAATACCGCTGAATCCAAATAAGACAACAAAGGTAAGCAATTTGAACATCAACGCCCACAACTTCTTTGTGTTCTACTCGTGCATATACATCTACGGATAGACCTAGCTCATGATGCCACTTATGGGGAACGTTGCATGAAAATCAAAAAAAATCCTACAAAACACCCAAGATCTAATCTAGGAGATGCAAAGCAACAAGAGGGGAGTGTGTCTACATACCCTTGTAGACTGAACGCAGAAGCGTATATAACGCGGTTGATGTGGTCGTACTCTTCACGATCCGATCACGGTCCAATCTGATCTAGCGCCGAACGGACGACACCTCCGCGTTCAGCACACGTGTGGCTCGATGACTTCTCCTCCTTCTTGATCCAGCAAGCAAGAGAGGAGAAGTATATGGGATCTCAACCAGCACAACGGCGTGGTGGAGATGGTGGTGGTGCAATCCCGGCAGGGCTTCGCCAAACACTATGGGAACCTATCTGAGGAGAAAACAGAGTTTTGGGAGAGGTAGGGCTGCCACCGGGGCATGGGATTTGGTGTGTCCAGCCCCTCCCTCTCCCCCACTATTTATAGGAGGCAAGGGGAAGGGTTGGGGCACAACCTTGGCCCCTCCTCCAAGGGAGGTGGTGCGGCTAGGTGATAACCCACAAGTATAGGGGATCGCAACAATTTTCGAGGGTAGAGTATTCAACCCAAATTTATTGATTCGACACAAGGGGAGCCAAAGAATATTCACGAGTATTAGCAGCTGAGTTGTCAATTCAACCACAACTGAAAGACTTAATATCTACAGCAAAGTATTTAGTAGCAAAGTAATATGGAAGTAACGGTAATAGTGGCAAAAGTAACAGTAGCAGTTTTGTGGTGATTGTAACAGCAGTAGCAACAAAAGTAACTTAGCAAAGATCAATATGTGAAAAGCTCGTAGGCATTGGATCGGCAATGATAATTGTGTTAGATAATATTCATCATGTAGCAGTCATAACCTAGGGTGACACAGAACTAGCTCCAATTCATCAATATAATGTAGGCATGTATTCCGTATATAGTCATACGTGCTTATGGAAAAGAACTTGCATGACATCTTTTATCCTACCCTCCCATGGCAGCGGGGTCCTAATGGAAACTAAGGGATATTAAGGCATCCTTTTAATAGAGAACCGGACCAAAGCATTAGCACTTAGTGAATACATGAACTCCTCAAACTACGGTAATCACCAGAAAGAATCCCAATTATTGTCACCTTGGGGTATGCGGATCATAACTCGTAATAGGTGTCTACAACTTGCAAGATAGGATCAAGAACACAAATATATTCATGAAAACACAATAGGTTTAGATCTGAAATCGTGGCACTCGGGCCCTAGTGACAAGCATTAAGCATAGCAAAGTCATAGCAACATCAATCTCAGAACATAGTGGATACTAGGGATCAAACCCTAACAAAACTAACTCGATTACATGATAAATCTCATCCAACCCATCACTATCCAGCAAGCCTACGATGGAGTTACTCACTCATGGCGGTGAGCATCATGAAATTGGTGATGGAGGAAGGTTTATGATGATGATGGCTATGAATCCCCCTCTCCGGAGCCCCGAACGGACTCCAGATCATCCCTCCCAATGAAGAACAGGAGGCGGCGGCGGCTCTGTATCGTAAAAGGTGATGAATCCTTCTCTCCGATTTTTTCTCCCCGAATAGGGTTATATAGAGTTGGAGTTAGGGTCAAAGGAGGTCCACGGGTCCCACAAGCCCTCTAGGCGCGCCCTAGGGGGGCGCCCCCCAGGCTTGTAGCCTCTGGGTGGACCCCCTCTGGTTAGTTCTTGCGCCAATATTTTTTGTATATTCCAAAAATATTCTTCGTAAATTTTTAGTTCAATCCGAGAACTTTGATCTCTGTACAAAAATAACACCATGGCAATTCTGCTGAAAACAGCGTCAGTTCGGGTTAGTTCCATTCAAATCATGCAAATTAGAGTCCAAAACAAGGGCAAAAGAGTTTGGAAAAGTAGATACGATGGAGACGTATCAACTCCCCCAAGCTTAACCCATTGCTTGTCCTCAAGCAATTCAATTGACAAACTGAAAAGTGACAAAGAAAAACTTTTACAAACTTTGTTTGATCTTGTTGTTGCAAATATGTCTAGCCAGTATTCAGGTTTTCAGCAAAGATTATGAACTAACCATATGTACAATAACATTTAGGTCTCACATTTACTCATATCAATGGCATAATCAACTAGCGAGCAATAATAATAAATCTAGGATGACAACACTTTTTTCAAAACAATCATGATACAATATGACAAAATGGTATCTTGCTAGCCCTTTCTGAGACCGCAAAACATAAATGCAGAGCACCCTTGAAGATCAAGGACTGACTAGACATTATAATTCATGGCAAAAGAGATCCAGTCTCACTCATACTCAACATCAATTAATAACAAAGAATACAAATGACAGTGGTGCTCTCTAAATGGTGCTTTTTATAAGAAGATGATGACTCAACAATAAAAGTAAATAGATAGGCCCTTCGCAGAGGGAAGCAGGGATTTGCAGAGGTGCCAGAGCTCGGAGCTTTTAAAACAAAGATGAATATAATTTTGAGCGGTATGCTTTCATTGTCAACATAACAACCAAGATATCTCACTATCTTCCATGCTAGATACATTATAAGCGGTTCCCAAACAGAATGGTAAAGTTTTTACTCCCCCTCCACCAACAATCACACTCCACGGCTAGCCGAATTCACGGGTGCCGTCCATACCAACAACAGTCCTGGGGGAGTTTTGTTTTATTATTATATTTTGATTTGATTTTGAGCATGGAACTAGGCATCCCGAATACCAGCCACTTTCTCATGAATGACAAGTGAATAAACACTCATCGTGAGAATAACCTAGCATGGAAGATACTGACAGCTCCCAGTCGCTACATGAGCGATTCGGGCATACAAAACAGATTATCATTTGAAGGTTTAGAGTTTGGCACATGCAAATTTACTTGGAACGGCAGGTAAATACCGCATATAGGTAGGTATGGTGGACTCATATGGAACAACTTTGGGTTTAAGGAAGTGGATGCACAAGCAGTATTCCCGCTTAGTACAAGTGAAGGCTAGCAAAAGACTAAGGAGCGAACAGATAGAGAGCGACAACGGTCATAAACATGCATTGAGATTAATCAACATTGAGTGCAAGTATGAGTAGGATATAAATCACCATGAGCATAAATATCGTGGAGGCTATGTTGTTTTTGATTCAACTACATGCGTGAACATGTGCCAAGTCAAGCCACTTAAATCATTCAAAGGAGGATACCATCCTATCATACTACATCATAACCATTTTAAATTACATGTTGGCACACAAGACAAACCATTATCCACTCCTAGCTAATTAAGCATGGCATGAGTAACTGTAATCTCTAATTGTCATTGCAAACATGTTTCATTCATAATGGGCTGAATCGGGAACGATGAGCTAATCATATTTACAAAAACAAAATAGGTCGAGTTCGTACCAGCTTTTCTCCATCTCAATCATTTCATCGTATATCGCCATTATTGCCTTTCACTTGCACGACCGAACGGTGTGAATAATAATAAGAGTGCATGTGCATTGGACTAAGCTGGAATCTGCAAACATTTATTCAAAGGAGAAGACAAGGTAATATGGGCTCTTTGTTAGATCAACAATAATGCATATGAGAGCCACTCAACATTTTCATCGTGGTCTTCTCCTTATGACCCAAAGAAAGGAAAAAGAATTTCAAAGAAACACACTAATTTTTTTTTAACTTTTGTTTTTCTGAAGAAAGTAAAACGAAAACGAGAAAAACTATTTACACGGGAAAGCTCCCAACAAGCAAAAGAAGAATGAGAAATCTTTTTGGGTTTTCTTTTAATACTACTACTAAATAAACTAGAAAGAAAAACTAAAAAGAAGCAAGGACTAATTTTTTTGGATTTTCTCAAAGTTTTTCAAACACACAAGAAGAAAGTGAAAAAAATAAACTAACATGGATAATACAATGAAAAGGTATGAACACCGACAACTGGAATGAGTGTGTGAACATGAATGTAATGTCGGTGAGAAATACGTACTCCCCCAAGCTTAGGCTTTTGGCCTAAGTTGGTCTAGGGCCACGGCTCAAAATAACCCTCTCCTCGGTACGGCGGAGGGTCCTGATGGTTCCACTGGTTGGCGAGCTCCTGTGGCTCCCACTGATAAATAGGCTCTTGATATGGGTCAGGAACTGGTGCTGGCTCAGGTGCTGGGGGTTGTGAAAGACCCCAAAATCTGTAGATGTCCTCGGGCGTAATAGTGTACCTGCCTGAATGAATATTGAACAAAGAAGGTACATGCAAGGTAATAATCTCACAAGTACCCTGACTAAATACTAGGTTGTAGAGGAGCCTCTTGTCATCATCTTTTTTAATAAAATCATGTGCTACCATACTAGCATAGTTTAAATATTTAGTGGGCAACAACATCTCCTCCTCCTCCTTCTCATCATGCCTAATGGGTATCTCAAAATGTTTAGCAAGGCGAGAGGCATATACACCTCCAAAAATAGTACCCTTCGAGCGGTTCATGTTCAACCGTCGAGCAACAATAGTGCCCAAACTAAAAGTTCTCTCAGCATATAAAGCATGGCGTAAAATGGCAAGGTCAGAGGCACTGAGGCCTCCACTCTCCCATCAACCAATCAAACATCTCCCGGCAAATAATGAATAATAGCGTAAAACAGGAAAATGTAAACTAGCCACTCTCGCCTCTGACACTCCTCTCTCTTCCCCCACAGTAATTTCAGAAAGAAAATCCTCCACGTCTCTAGGACGTGGTTCACTGATGCTGCCCTCATAAGGTAATTTGCAAACATCGCAAAAATCAAATAATGTCATCTCCTTAGGCTCATCATACGAATGAAATTCTACCATGGGTGGTGATTTCCTAGGGTAAAAATGAAAGTTTTGCACAAAGGTATTGGTGAGCAGGAGGTATTGTTCACACTTATCTTGGAGGAAAGGAAGGAGGTCTGCATTCTCCGCCAAATAATATAAATCATCATAAATTCTAGCATCTCCCAAGAATGTGTCACTTGGCCATTCACACGGCCGAACCTCCGCAACGCGAGGAAAGTTGTACTTGGGCTTCTTCTTCTCCTCATTTTCATTTCCATCGGAGTTGTGGCTCGAAGAACCCCTTAACCACCTCCTCATGGTTTCTCTTTTCTCTGAAAATTTCTGAAATTTTTTGTGACTTAAAATAAAAGTGAACCAAACTCAACAAAACTAGTAGCAACTACTCCTACAAGTGTCTAGAGGCTATATCATGCAACAAAACCACTTTGGACCATATAAATTTGACATGCAAGCTCAAGAACATGGTCACCACAGCTGCAAAAATTTGCAATATATAGAGCACTATAGAAAAAACTAATTGGACCAACGGAGGAGTCGCATACCGATGAACAATCCCCCAAAACAGTTTCGGAAACGGAGTTCCTAGAAAGGACATCGAAAATGGCAGCAAAATGAGCAAGAACACGGGTTTGAGCAATGGAGGGATTTTTTCTGGAGGAAGACGAAGTGGATGGGTGCTAGAATAAGTGAGGGGGACCCACGTCGAACCCACAAGCCTGCTAGGCGTGCCCTGGGGGTGGGCGCACCCTGTGGCTTGTGGCCCACTGGTGCACCCCCCCTGAGTTGTGTTCAGTGCCAAAAATTCTTAAATATTGCAGAAAAAATCATACTAAATTTTCAGGGCATTTGGAGAACTTTTATTTTTTGGTCATTTTTAATTGCACGGATAATTCAGAAAATAGAAAAATAATAGTATTTTTGCTTTATTTATTCTAAATAACAGAAAGTAAAGAGTGAGTACAGAGAGTTTTTTTTACTAAATTCATCCATCTCATGCCCGTCAAAAGGAATCCATTAACAAGGTTGATCAAGTCTTATTAACAAACTTCTTCCGAATGACATGAAACTGAAAAATCTTCGTATAACACTAGGTTACCTCAACGGGGATGTGCATGTCCCCAACAATAAGAATATCATATTTATTTTTGACAGTAGGAAGAGGGAATTCAAAACCTCCAATAGTAATTGTTGAAATTTTTCCAATAGAATTGATACTATTCACCCAAGGTTGTTTCTTTGGAAAGTGTACCGTATGCTCATTACCATTAACATGAAAAGTGACATTGCCCTTGTTGCAATCAATAACAGCCCCTGCAGTATTCAAAAATGGTCTATCAAGGATGATCGACATACTGTCGTCCTCGGGTATATCAAGAATAACAATGTCTGTTAAGATAGTAACATTTGCAACTATGACAGGCACATACTCACAAATACCGATGGGTATAGCAGTTGATTTATCGGCCATTTGCAAAGAGATTTCAGTACGTGTCAACTTATTCAATTCAAGTCTACGATATAAAGAGAAAGGCATAACACTAACACCGGCTCCCAAATCACATAAAGCAGTTTTAACATAGTTTATTTTAATAGAGCACGGTATAGTTGGTATTCCTGGATCTCCTAGTTTCTTTGGTATTACACCCTTAAATGTATAATTAGCAAGCATGGTGGAAATTTCAGCTTCCGGTATCTTTCTTTTATTAGTAACAATAGCTTTCATATACTTACCATAAGGAGACATTTTCAGAATACCAGTCAGACGCATACACAAAAAGATAGGTCTAAGCATTTCAACAAAGCATTCAAAGTCCTCATCATCCTTTTTCTTGGATGGTTTAGGAGGAAAGGGCATGGGTTTCTTAACCCATGGCTCTCTTTCTTTTCCATGTTTCCTAGCAATAAAGTCTCTCTTATCATATCTCTTGTTTTTAGGTTGTGGGTTATCAAGATCAACAGCAGGTTCTATCTCCACATCATTATCATTACTAGGTTGAGCATCAGCATGAACATCATTATTACCATTATTACTAGGTTCATGTTCATCACCTGATTGTGTTTCAGCATCAGAAATAGAAATATCATTTGGGTTCTCAGGTGTGTCTATAACAGGTTCACTAGAAGCATGCAAGGTCCTATCATCATTCTTTTTCTTTTTAGCTAGCCTAGGTGCCTCAGTATTAATTCTCTGAGAGTCTTGTTCAACTCTCTTAGGATGGCCCTCAGGATACAAAGGTTCCTGAGTCATTTTACCACCTCTAGTCATAACTCTAACAGCATTATCATTCATCTTATTATTCATTTCATTGAGAAAATCATTTTGTGCCTTGAGAACTTGTTCTACTTGAGTTTTTACCATGGAAGCATGTTTACTAACAAACTTGAGATTATTAACAGTTCTACACATATAGTTACCCAAGTGTTGAAGCATATAAGCATTTCTTTTCAATTGTCTACTAACATATGCATTGAAGTTTTCTTGTTTAACAATAAAGTTATCAAACTCATCCAAACATTGACTAGCAGACTTATTATGAGGAATATCACCTTCATCAAATCTATAGAGAGAATTTACCTCTACTACCTGTGTCGGGTTATCAAGACCATATATTTCTTCAGTAGGTAGTAGATTCTTAACATCTTCACCTTTAATACCTTTTCTTTCATGGATTTCTTTGCCTCTTGCATATCTTCAAGACTGAGAAATAGAATACCCCTCTTCTTCGGAGTTATCATCGGTGGTGGTTTGGGAAGAGTCCAATCATTATCATTACTCAATATATTATTCAATAATACTTCAGCTTGCTCAACGTTTGTTCCCTGAAAACATAACCAGCACAACTATCTAGGTGGTCCCTAGAAGCATCGGTTAGTCCATTATAAAAGATATCAAGTATTTCATTCACTACAAAAAAAGACACATCCATGACATTTTGGGCCGAACGAAAAAAAAATTGTCATGCTTATGACACTTCTATGACGATAATTGTGACAAAACCCGGTATCATCATAGATGTGGTGGGCTCCTACTTCTATGACAAAAATCAAAAAATGGGATTTTCGTCCTGGGCGGGCCGGAGACTGTAGCGATCCGACCTCAGATGGTCAAATCTCTGTGTTCAAGTGTCATCCCTGGATCGGTAATGCTGACACACACAGTACTCGAACGATTTATAACAGAGTGCAATCACACATTTATTACATCGAGTGTCTCAAAAGAGAACTTATTACAATAAATATGGCTTAAGGCCATCTATATAAGATAACAGCGGAAGGCTTGGAAGATAAAGTGAGTCCATCAACTCCAACGGCATAACAGAGTGCACGACAACGACCTAGCGCACCTTACTCTTCGTCTGAAAAGTCTGCAACATGATATGTTGCAGCCCGAAATGGGTCAGCACATGGAATATGCTGGCAATATAACACAGTAGAGCAAGGAACAGATAATTGCTATCACTACATGCATATATGGCTGGTGGAAAGGCTCTAGGGTTATATTGTTTTGTGAAAAGCCAATTTTTCCCTACATCAAAGGAATATGTTTTATTTAACTATCATGGTGGTTGTTAAACATTGAGAAGGTAAATCCCCATCTCAATCCCAATTAAAAGTAATCATTAAACCCAACAAATTAATTTAGAGTGATGGGATCAAATCAATAATTCAAGTACCAGATACTCAAGATGTCCATAACCGGGGACACGGCTAATCATGATTAGTTTATACACTCTGCAGAGGTTTGTGCACTTTTCCCCACAAGACTCAATCTCCTCCGATGGATTTCTCACACTACATGGTGTTTGAGAAACGGATGACCGAGACACAGTCTTTCAGAAGCATTTACTCTTTACTCTGGGTAGACAGTTACACCTACTTTCCCCTACATCTGCTAGCCTACCACTGAAAGAGGTCATGCAACATACTCAACTATGCTAGAGCCCATAATAGCTTGTGGCTGCACATGGAAGTTTCTAGCATGAATAATCTTATGATCCCTTTGAGCCTGGGTGGCGAACCAAAAAGACAACACTGGTATATCCCCAGGTGCCTGCAACCAATCCACCCAGATGTGTATTTAAGTAGCCACCTTAAGTTAACCATTAATTAACAATCTCACATCTGTCATGGATACACTCAAACCCAATCCACGTCTACGAGCATAGCATGGTAATATAAGCATAACGTAGAAGTAACTCCCAAGGTTTGATAATAAAGGGCAATAGGTTCTACCTCATCATCTACTTCCCAATACCCACAAGTTAATCACATCCTAATCATGTAGTGTTTGAGGATTGCAACTAATGCATAAAAACTGGGTATGAAAAAAGTATGATCAATGTGTTACTTGCCTTGCTGACGATCTGCAAACCCTAGAGACTCGTAGTAGCACGCTTCGCACTCCGGGAATTCTATCGCAAACAAACAATAGCATACATAAGCAATCAAGCATAGATGCAAGGGTAAAACTCAAATAAGAAGATCAAATATGAAAGTTCAACTGAAGAGATTCGATCTGCAAAAAGAATCAATCGAATCGGAGCTACGAAACTGAAACTACGGTCAAAAGAACTTCGAATTCAAATCTGCTTGAAACCAAATTTTAAATTGTCAAAATCATGTTCAAGTTGATTAAACAGAAAGAGGGGTTCGAGACGAAGATTTTGGCGTTGGTCTCACTGGATTTGGACGAACGATTTAGAAACGGCGAGGGTTTGAAGATCAGGGGCTAATCTGTAATAAAAATAATCGCGGATAGGTCCCTGGCCTAAAAAGAAAATAAAAAGAATAACATGTCGGACGAACGTCCGATAACAGAGACGAACGGACGAATGCGTTCGTTAAAACGAACGAACGGACGAACGTTCGCAAACGAACAAAACCGAGAAAACCGAACCGATCTAAAAAAAATAAACCGGAGAAACCGGCGGTTCGTACCGGACCAGGAAAAACCGGCGGGTCGACGGGTCGGGCGACGGATCCGGCGAGTCCTGGCGGCGGCGGCGGGCTCCGCGGGGCGCGGCAGCAGGCGGCGGCGCGGGTGGCTGCAAGCGGCGGCGGCGCTGGCGGCGGCAGGAGGCGGTGGCGCGGGACGAGGTGAGGGGGGGCTCGGCTTTTAAAGGCCCGAGGGGGGCGACTTGGGCGAGGGGGCGGCGTGAGGGGAGTCCGGCTCGGACTCTCCCGAGCTCCGGCGACGGCGGCTGCCGTGCGCGGGGCGGACACGGACGGAGGCGGTGGCGGCTGGGCCGGCCTGCTCGGTTGGGCCTTCGGCCCAGTCGGGCGAAAAGTTTTTTTTTTAAATAAGATTCCGCCGAGACAAAAATCCTAAATAAAATATAAAAAAATTTCTAAAAATGCCAAAAACAGTTTTCACCGTCTAAATAGAATATTTAGAACAAAGTGAACATTTTCTTGGCCTAAAAATGCAATTTTGAAAAATGCATATTTTCTAATTCAAATAAAATAGCAATAAAATCCAAATAAAATTATTTATTTGATTTTAACATTTTTCCTCCAATATTTCTTTTATTTTGGAGAAGTCATATTATCTCCTCTCATATATTTTTAATATGAAATATTTTGGAGAGAAAAATAAATAAAACCAAAATGATCCTCTTTTCAATATTTGAGAAAATTCAAATATGAAAATAATAAAATCCCCAACTCTCTCCGTGGGTCCTTGAGTTGCTTAGGATTTTTAGGGTCACAATCAAAATGCAAATAAAATATGATATGCATATGATGACCTATGTATAACATTCCAAATTGAAAATTTGGGATGTTACAAACCTACCCCCCTTAAGATGAATCTCGTCCTCGAGATTCGGGTTGGCTAGAAAATAGGTGTGGGTGGTCTTTCCGTAGGTCTTCCTCTCGTTCCCAGGTGGCTTCATCCTCGGTATGGTGGCTCCACTGAACTTTGCAAAACTTGATAACCTTGATGCGTGTAACTCTGCTAGCAAACTCGAGAATCTTGACGGGTTTCTCCTCGTAGGTCAGATCACTATCCAACTGAATTGCTTCCAGGGGTACTGTATCTCTCAGAGGAATATCGGCCATCTCAGCATGGCACTTCTTCAACAGGGAAACGTGAAACACATCATGAACTCCTGATAGTCCGTCGGGTAACTCCAACTTGTAGGCCACCTCTCCCATACGTTCCAAAACTCGGTATGGTCCTACAAATCTCGGGGCTAACTTTCCCTTGACTCCAAAGCGTTTAACTCCTCGCAGAGGTGACACACGAAGATATGCTCTGTCTCCGATTTCATAGACTACCTCCTTGCGCTTGGTATCGGCATAACTCTTCTGTCTGGACTGAGCTACCTTCAGTCTATCCCGAATCAACTTAACCTTCTCTTCAGACTCTTTAATCAAATCTGGTCCAAACAACTGACGGTCTCCAACTTCATCCCACATCAACGGTGTTCTGCACCTCCTTCCAAACAAAGCTTCAAAAGGCGCCATCTTCAAACTGGCTTGGTAGCTGTTGTTGTATGAGAACTCCGCGTAGGGAAAATTGTCATCCCAACTCGATCCGTAATCTAGGGCACAAGCTCTCAACATGTCCTCCAGAATCTGATTGACTCTCTCGGTCTATCCATCTATCTGCGGATGAAAGGCTGTACTAAACTCTAGCCTGGTACCCAAGGTCTGGTGCAGCTGGTGCCAAAACTTTGAAGTAAACTGTGTTCCTCTATCTGATACGATGGTCCTCGAAACTCCATGCAGACATACGATCCTGGTCATATATATCTTGGCCAACTTTGCACTCGTATAAGTGGTTTTTAGTGGGATAAAGTGAGCCACTTTGGTTAAATGATCCACTACTACCCAGATAAAATCATATCCCGATCGGGTCCTGGGTAATTCGGTGATGAAATCCATGCCAAGCTTATCCCACTTCCATTCGGGTATCGACATAGGCTGCAGTAATCCTGCTGGCTTCTGATGTTCTGCCTTCACTCTCTGACATACATCACATACGGCTACATACTCGGCAATGTCCTTCTTCATACCAGTCCACCAGAAACGCTCCTTCAGATCCAAATACATCTTGGTGTTTCCGGGGTGTATCGAGTATGGCGAGTCATGAGCTTCCTGTAGCATCAACTTCATGATCTCCGCATTATTGGGTACATAAACACGGTCCTCAAACCACAAGGTGTCGTGCTCATCCTCACGAAAACCTTTGGCTTTTCCTTTGCTCATCCTCTCCTTTATCTCAGCAATTTCCTTATCATTGTTCTGAGCTGCTCGAATCTTTCCCAATAATGTTGACGTTACCTCCATTGCTGCGACAAAACCTCTAGGGACTATCTCCAAACGAAGCTCCCTGAGATCTTCGGCTGACTCCTTTGGTAATCCTCCGCTTATGAGGGTATTGACATAACTCTTCCGGTTCAAAGCGTCTGCTACGACATTGGCCTTTCCTGGGTGATAATGCAACTTCATATCATAATCCTTTATAAGCTCCAACCATCTCCTCTGCCTGAGATTCAGCTCCTGAAAACTTGCCTCACATTCATCTGCCCATTTGAACTTGGTGTCCTTCTTCAGTAACTCCGTCATAGGCTTCGCAATCTTAGAAAAATTCTCAATAAATCTCCGATAATATCCTGCAAGTCCAAGAAAGCTGTGGATCTCTCCAACTGAGGTGGGTGCCAACCACTCAGTGACTGACTGAACCTTGGTGGGGTCTACTGCTATACCTTCTCCTGATATAACATGTCCAAGAAATCCAACTTCCTTCAACCAAAACTCACATTTGCTGAACTTGGCATACAACTGATGTTCCCTGAGCTTCTCGAGAACTAAACGCAAATGCTCCTTGTGTTCCTCTTCATTCTTCGAGTACACCAAGATATCATCAATGAACACCATGACTAACTTATCCAAGAACTCCATGAACACTTTATTCATCATACTCATAAAATAGGCAGGGGCATTAGTTAATCCAAATGACATAACCGTATACTCATATAGCCCATACCTTGTGGTGAAGGCTGTCTTAGGTATATCCTGTTCTCAGATCTTCAACTGGTGGTATCCTGATCTCAGATCGATCTTGGAGAACACTTTAGCTCCTTGCAACTGATCAAACAAATCATTGATCATCGGCAGTGGGAACTTGTTCTTGATCGTCGCTTCATTCAATGCACGATAATCAACAACCATTCTCAATGATCCATCCTTCTTCTCAACCAAGAGCACTGGGGCTCCCCACGATGATGAACTTCGTCGAATTTAACCTTTCTCCAATAACTCCTTGATCTGCTTCTTAATCTCCTCCAGATCATTTGCGGGCATTCGGTATGGTCTCTTCGATATCGGTCCGGTGCCTGGCAACAGCTCTATCAAAAACTCAATGTCTTGATCCGGCGGCATGCCTGGTAACTCCTCTGGAAATACATCTGGGTAATCCTTCACTACTGGCACTTCCTCCTGAACAACTCCTGAGAGGGAATTTATTTGGGTTCTCCTTGACGCATGCCTGGATACATACTTGATCCTTTTTCCCTCCGGGGTGGTGAGCAGAATTGACTTACTGGCGTAATCGATGTTTCCTCCATACATCGATAGCCAATCCATGCCTAGTATCACATCCAATCCTTGTGACTCCAAAATTATTAAGTCTGAGGGGAACACGTGCCTACCTATGGTCAATGGCATCTGAAAACATCCTTGACTTGCCATATACTCCGCTCCTGGTGAGCTTACTAACATAGGTGTCCTAAGAACTTTAGTGGGCAACTTATACTTATCCACAAATCCCCTTGAAATGTATGAATACGATGCACCAGTATCAAAAAGAACGATTGCAGTAAATGACTTAACCAAAAACTTACCTATAACTCCATCTGGCTGCTCTTCAACCTTCTCCACGTTAACGTGGTTCACTTGTCCCCTGTTGAAAGGGTTGGGCTTCTTCCCAGAGCTTCCATTGCCATTACCATTCTTCGGTTCAGGACACTCATTGGCATAGTGTCCAGTCTTCCCACACTTGAAACAAGTAATGTGACTTTGATCCTTCTTGGCGGGTGTGGCTGGGTTAGAGCGGTTCTGATTGCTGGCTGCTCCATTCCCATTTCCATTCTTGGGGCCACTGTGGTTATGCGAACTTCCTCCATTGTGAGTATGGCCTCCATGGTTATGTGTATATCCTCCCGAGTTCGGGGTAAAACGAGGCTTCTGCTGAGCTCCTGAATTGTACTTCCCTTGTCCATACTTCCTTTTGCGGCTCTCAATCTGTTGCTGCTTCCCTTCAATCATAAGAGCCCGGTCTACCAACTCCTGGTAGTTAGCGAATGTTGCTACCATCAGCTGCATGCTCATCTCATCATTCAACCCTTCCATAAACTTCTCCTGCCTCGCGGCATCAGTGGCCACATCATCCGGGGCATAGCGAGCTAACTTACTGAACTCATCCACGTACTGCCCCACAGTACGGTTTCCCTGGCGCAAGTTGCGAAACTCACGCTTCTTCATGCTCATAGCTCCAGTTGAGACATGTGCAGTGCGGAATGCTTGCTGAAACTGATCCCAGGTGACATTGGCTATAGGGAATGTGGCTGTGTAATTCTCCCACCATGAGGCTGCGGGTCCATCCAATTGATGTGCGGCAAAACGCACCTTCTCAGCATCTGTGCATCATGCGGTGGTCAACTCCCTTCCAATCCTGCGTAGCCAGTCATCAGCAACTATTGGCTCGGTGCTACTGGAAAACACCGGCGGCTGCAACCTCAGAAAACGGGCTAGGTTGTCAACTGGAGGTGGGGGCGGTGGGTTGTTGTTGTTGTTGCCTTGGTTCTGGACTAGTATCTGCATCAAGGCATTCTGCTGCTGAATCAACTGTGTGATCTCCGGTGGGAAAACAAATCCGGTGTCGCGTCTCGGAGGCATCTGATGGGTTTCGAGGGGAGAGATTAGAATAGAGTGAGGTCTAATGAGAAAGCACTACCCATATGCACATGAGACAAACACATTCATATCACACCAAAATCAACTCAAGCAGGGGCATACAATTGATCTAACTATCGTTACAAAGTGCTCGGACTACTACTATATACATGGGGAAATACTACTAATCATATGGTGGTCATCTAGAAATTTTGATCGGTGGAAGACTCCATGATATCCGCTCCAGCTTCGTCTTCATAGTCATCATCACTACTGTCGGGGTCGGAGTCGGTGTCGTCGATGATGATGTAGTCCTCAGGATGGTTGTCATCTCCTCCTGGCGCGGGGTCTCCCATGAATACTCCTAGCTTCCTTGTCAGGTCGTCATTCTTCTCCACTAGTATTGCGATTTCCTCCTCGTATCCGTCGCGTGTAGACTTGAGTTCCTCTTCTAGCTCCATGTTCCTGGTCATCACCTTCTTCAAATCTATCATGCTTGCGCACATCTGGTTCTCCTGTCGACGAATGTGCTGGTTTAACACCTGGATGAAAGCTGCAATGGACCTGTTTCTCCTGGTGCTGACCATCTCCCATTGCTCATCTCGGCGCCCACATATCTGGTAGATGGTGTCCTTAAGATCTTTATGATAAACTTCACCGATGCGTCCCATGGCGATGTGGGCAGCCATGCTCTTACCTAGACTCTAGGTTGGTGCATCAAAGGAAAACTCTATGGACTCGGTAACTGGCATGAACGTCCTTCCTGGAACTTGAACTCGAATCATCCAACGCTCCTCTTCTGGTAAAGTGGCAGTGTAGGTCCCGGTGAAGCTTGGTATTCCGATGTTCAGGTACTTAGTGATTTCCTTCAAGTGTCTCCCAAAGGGTGTGTCTTCATCTGGTTGTGCAAACTTGTTCCTTGAGTCCGCCATCCTAGAGAGTAGAAGATGGAGAGAGTCAGAAATGAGTAGAGAAGAGTGACCTATGGCTTTTCTTAGTGGTCGTGTCTTACAGTCAGCGTGTGCTCTGATACCATCTAGTAGCGATCCGACCTCAGATGGTCAAATCTCTGTGTTCAAGTGTCATCCCTGGATCGGTAATGCTGACACACACAGTACTCGAAGGATTTATAACAGAGTGCAATCACACACTTATTACATCGAATGTCTCAAAAGAGAACTTATTACAATAAATATGGCTTAAGGCCATCTATATAAGATAACAGCGGAAGGCTTGGAAGATAAAGTGAGTCCATCAACTCCAATGGCATAACTGAGTACACGACAACGACCTAGCGCACCTTACTCTTCGTCTAAAAAGTCTGCAACATGATATGTTGCAGCCCGAAATGGGTCAGCACATGGAATATGCTGGCAATATAACACAGTAGAGCAAGGAACAGATAATTGCTATCACTACATGCATATATGGCTGATGGAAAGGCTCTAGGGTTATATTGTTTTGTGAAAAGCCAGTTTTTTCCTACATCAAAGGAATATGTTTTATTTAACTATCATGGTGGTTGTTAAACATTGAGAAGGTAAATCCCCATCTCAATCCCAATTAAAAGTAATCATTAAACCCAACAAATTAATTTAGAGTGATGGGATCAAATCAATAATTCAAGTACCAGATACTCAAGATGTCCATAACCGGGGACACGGCTAATCATGATTAGTTTATACACTCTGCAGAGGTTTGTGCACTTTTCCCCACAAGACTCGATCTCTTCAGTTGGATTTCTCACACTACATGGTGTTTGAGAAACGGATGGCCGAGACACAGTCTTTCAGAAGCATTTACTCTTTACTCTGGGTAGACAGTTACACCTACTTTCCCCTACATCTGCTAGCCTACCACTGAAAGAGGTCATGCAACATACTCAACTATGCTGAGCCCATAATAGCTTGTGGCTGAAGTTTCTAGCATGAATAATCTTATGATCCCTTTGAGCCTGGGTGGCGAACCAAAAAGACAACACTGGTATATCCCTAGGTGCCTGCAACCAATCCACCCAGATGTGTATTTAAGTAGCCACCTTAAGTTAACCATTAATTAACAATCTCACATCTGTCATGGATACACTCAAACCCAATCCACATCTACGAGCATAGCATGGCAATATAAGCATAACGTAGAAGTAACTCCCAAGGTTTGATAATAAAGCGCAATAGGTTCTACCTCATCATCTACTTCCCAATACCCACAAGTTAATCACATCCTAATCATGCAGTGTTTGAGGATTGCAACTAATGCATAAAAACTGGGTATGAAAAGAGTATGATCAATGTGTTACTTGCCTTGCTGACGATCTGCAAACCCTAGAGACTCGTAGTAGCACGCTTCGCACTCCGGGAATTCTATCGCAAACAAACAATAGCATACATAAGCAATCAAGCATAGATGCAAGGGTAAAACTCAAATAAGAAGATCAAATCTGAAAGTTCAACTGAAGAGATTCGATCTGCAAAAACATTCAATCGAATCGGAGCTACGGAACTGAAACTACGGTCAAAAGAACTTTGAATTCAAATCTGCTTGAAACCAAATTTTAAATTGTCAAAATCATGTTCAAGTTGATTAAACAGAAAGAGGGGTTCGAGATGAAGATTTTGGCGTTGGTTTCACTGGATTTGGACGAACGATTTAGAAACGGCGAGGGTTTGAAGATCAGGGGCTAATCTGCGATAAAAATAATCGCGGATAGGTCCCTGGCCTAAAAAGAAAATAAAAAGAAAAACCTGTCGGACGAACGTCCGCTAACAGAGACGAACGGACGAACGCGTTCGTTAAAACGAACGAACGAACGTTCGCAAACGAACAAAACCGAGAAAACCGAACCGATCTAAAAAAAATAAACCGGAGAAACCGGCGGTTCGTACCGGACCGGGAAAAACCGGCGGGTCGACGGGTCGGGTGGCGGATCCGGCGAGTCCGGGCGGCGGCGGCGGACTCCGCGGCTGGCGGTGCTGCTGCGCGGCTGGCGGCGCGGCTGCGCGGGGAGGCGGGGCAGGCGCCGCGTGGCAGCAGGCGGCGGCGCGGGCGGCTGCGAGCGGCGGCTGCGCTGGCGGCGGCAGGAAGCGGCGGCGGCGCAAGGGCGGCGGCGCGGGACGAGGTGGGGGGGCTCGGCTTTTAAAGGCCCGAGGGGGGCGACTTGGGCGAGGGGGCGGCGTGAGGGTAGTCCGGCTCGGACTCTCCCGAGCTCCGGCGGCGGCGGCTGCCGTGCGCGGGGCGGACACGGACGGAGGCGGTGGCGGCTGGGCCGGCCTGCTCGGCTGGGCCTTCGGCCCAGTCGGGCGAAAAGTTTTTTTTTTAAATAAGATTCCGCCGAGAAAAAAATCCTAAATAAAATATAAAAAAATTCTAAAAATGCCAAAAACAATTTTCACCATCTAAATAGAATATTTAGAACAAAGTGAACATTTTCTTGGCCTAAAAATGCAATTTTGAAAAATTCATATTTTCTAATTCAAATAAAATAGCAATAAAATCCAAATAAAATTATTTATTTGATTTTAACATTTTTCCTCCAATATTTCTTTTATTTTGGAGAAGTCATATTATCTCCTCTCATATATTTTTAATATGAAATATTTTGGAGAGAAAAATAAATAATACCAAAATGATCCTCTTTTCAATATTTGAGAAAATTCAAATATGAAAATAATAAAATCCCCAACTCTCTCCGTGGGTCCTTGAGTTGCTTAGGATTTTTAGGGTCACAATCAAAATGCAAATAAAATATGATATGCATATGATGACCTATGTATAACATTCCAAATTGAAAATTTGGGATGTTACACAGACGCACCTGCATGACATTCTTTGGGCTGTCCATGACGGAAAAAATCGTGGTAGAAGCAAGGGCGAGGAAAATTTCGGGGATTTCCCGGTTACGGTGGGTGGTCGGGGCCGAGCGATGCACGGAGGGATTGCGCGTTTCTCTCATACACGTAAGCGCCTGGGTGCGAGGCGTTGGGCTCTAACTGAACCCGAGCGAGGCGTTCGCTTACTGAACCCGAGCGATTGCACTAGCTACGTTACTGAACCCGAGCGATCGATCCCTGTCTGTTAACTAAACCCGAGCGATTCCTTCGCTACTGCTGCTAACTGAACCCGAGCGATCGATCGCTGCTGCTGCTGCTTGCTGAAGCCGATCGAACCTGCTGCCTCTTGATGAACAGTGAACATGGGGGTTGGTTGAACGAGTCGAGACGTATGTGGTTTGGGGTTGGATGAACAGTTCCCGGTGGGGGTTGGATGAACAGGACCCCGTGGTAGTAGAAGCCGTTGCCGCTGGATGAACAGGACCCCGATCAAGAGGAGGCCGCCACACACCCGAGCCGGTTGGGGGTGGATGAACAGGACCCCGTGGAGGGCTGGTTGAACAGGACCCCATGGAGAGGGCTGGTTGAACAGTAGCCGGTGGAGGCTGGATGAACAGGACCCCCGTGGTGAACAATAGCTGGTGGAGGCTGGAGGAAGTCGACGGTGGATGAATAGTAGCCCGTGGAGGCTAGAGCGAGGCAGTAGACGTTGGATGAATAGTAGCCCGTGGAGTCCCGTTTTGCGGTACGCCACACCCCTTTCGATGAACAGGACCCCGTTTTGACCGTAGGCGCTCCAACACAAGTCCGTTTCCTCCGTTTTACGGTACGCCACACCCCTCCTGATCAACAGGACCCCGTTTCGACCGTAGGCACTCGAACACAAGTCTGTTTCCTCTGTTTTGCGGTACACCAGACCCTTCCCAATGAACAGGACCCCGTTTTGACCGTATGCGGTCAAACAGAAGGCCATTTTCCTCCGTTTTGCGGTACGCCAGACCCCGTTCCGGCTGTTCCGTCCAAGCCAGTTGGCTCCCGTTGAACACGGCCCATTCCGACCCAGTCTGTTGCCTCCCGATGAGCAGGATGCTGTTTCTCCGTTCCGACCCAGCCGGTTGGCTGCCGATGAATAGGACGTCGTTGCTGCCGTCCGTTGCCTCTCCATGTACACGAGCCCTGGTCGTACAAATGCGTGAGTAGGTGTTCGAGACCCCGCCCATATATACGTACGTGGCCGTATTTTTTGGCATCTGGCTGTACGTACGTGTACACAGTTTTGACTGGACTGCCTGAACTACTACGTCGGGGGCTCTACTACTACACGTGCTGCTGCTTGCTCGGCCACGTGTCATCGTTGCAGAGAGACCGATCGACCAGTATGTACGTACACATTCGCGACCAGAATGACAACGCTACGTACGCTTCGACCAGGTGGGTCCCGAATGTCAGGGAGGATAAGGAGGCACTTCCTTGCGTGCGAAGTTATTGATGGTGGGTCCCAGCGGTCAGGGGGGAGAATTATTTTTTTTGCCCGTAATATGGACGCACTTCCTTGCGTGCGAAGATGTAGCTGGTAGGTCCCACATGTCAAGGGGGAAAGATTTTTTTTCATAAAATACAGAGTCTCTTCCGGTGGGTCCCCGCTGTCAGGTGGAGGAATAATTATTTTATGCGTAATAAGGAGGCACTTCCTTGCTGCGGCCGTGGACCCAGCTGTCAGCCTCTCCACGTACAATCCTCTTCCGATGGAAGTCGTTCCTTGACCACGTTGACCACGCTGCGCCGAGAGCACCAAGGCGGTGGACGACGGCGAGGCCTAGGAAGGGGACGACGTGGAGCCGGGGAAGACGCGGCAGTGGATGCCCACGCGGAGAGGAGTACGAGGGTTGACTGGTTCGGCTGCGGTGTGAGGCTGCCGTCGACGCAGAATAACACAGGTTGTGGGTGAGTAGAGGGATGGCCTGGCCAGCGGTGGGAGTAGGGTGGGGCGGTGAGGCCTGCGCGGTAGCACAGCCGGCCACTGGAGGCAAGAGTAGGCGGTCTCACCGGCGCTGGTTTGGGCGGCTGGTGCAAGAAGATCAGCGATTGAAGAAGCAGCAGGACCGTTCGATTAAAATCCAACGGTCACTGCTGCTAGAATCGTTTGTTGACTAAGTTGACAAAGCCCTGCGTATGCGTCAACTTAGTAGGCCCACAGGTCAGCCTCCGAACTGGTGCGCCCCAGATGTCAGTGGGAGGAATCATTTTTTTCGCATAATAAGGAGGCAGTTGCTCGCATGCGGCCATGGACCATGGGGGTCCCTACTGTCAGCCTCTCCACGTACATCCCTATTCCGATGGTTGTCATTTGTTGAATGTTGAGCACGCCGCACCTAGAGCACCAACGCGGTGGACGACGGTGAGGCCTAGGAATGGAACGAACCGGAGCCGGCGAAGACACAGCAGTGGATGCCCATGCTGAGGAGAGTATGACGGTTGACTGGTTCGGCTGCGGCATGAGACTGCCGTCACCGGAGAATAACATGAGGTGCGGGTGGGTAGAGGGATGGCCAGGCCAATGGAGGGAGTAGGGTGGGCCGGTGAAGCCTGCGCGGCATCATAGCCGGCCACAAGAGGAGGGAGCAGGCAGTCCCGCCGGCGCTGGTTTAGGCGGCTGGAGCAGGAAGATCAGAGATTGAAGAAGCACGTCGGCCGTTGGATGGACATCCAACAGTCACTGCTGCTAGAATCGTGTGTTGACTGACAAAGCCTTGCGTAAACAAGTCAGCCTCAAAATCTGTGGCGTGTACAGCCCATTTGCTATAATTTTTATAATTTATAGCCCATTTGCTAATTCATATGGAATTTATTGCAGCCCATATTCCATTTATAGAATTGCTGCCCATTTTCTGGTTAGTGCCAGGGTTAAAAATTTAAACTAAAAAATATGCAAAATTTTAAAAATTCACATATTTTTGCTGGGGAACAAAATATTCCTAATCCAAAAATTAGTAGCCATACTAAAACAAATTTAAAAATAAAGTAGTACTATGTTATGTTAAAATCCAATGAAATATAAAATATCAGTGAAGAACAAAAACAAAAAATGAAACTAATTGCCCATTTGCTATTTTTTTTTGGAATTTGCAACCCCTTTCATATTACTTTTAAGATTTACTGCCCATACTTTTTGGCCAGGCCGAAATGCATCCCTCCTCGTCTCGAAAGATTTGTAGCCTAGTAAGTCGGAGAAAATAAATAGGCCTTTCTTGGGTATTCTTCAAAAAGAAATAGTGGGCTACCTATTTTCCCAAAGAAAAAACTATTGGGCTGGTCATGTTGTTAGACGGGCCACAGAGACCGCACAACCCAGTTTATAGCCTGCTCCTCTGAACAAATCCTAAAAAAAATGTTGTGCAATTCTGTCGTTAATTGACTATACGTTGACAATGATGTGGGTCCCAGATATCAGCAGGGTGGATTAGAGTAAAAAAAACGAGGGGTGCATCTGAGTAGTAAAGAGGCGCTTGCTTGTGTTCGGGAGTGGACCTGGTGGGTCCGTACTGTCATACTCACAACTACAATCCTCTCCCGATTCATTATGTTGACAGTGCCGGACGGCGGCGCCGCTGCGAGCGCACCAAGGCGGAGGACGACGGCGAGGCCTCGGACGGGAATGAATAGGAGCCGGGGAACATGCGGCAGTATGGCCGTAGGCGGAGGGGAGTATGAGGGTTCACTGGTTCTGGTGCGGGGTAGACTGCCGTCGCTGGAGAAGAATAGGATGTCGGGGGGAGTAAAGGGATGGCCTGGCCAGCATTTTAGGGTACGACAGGGCGGTGATGCGTGCACAGCAGCGCAACCAACCGTAGATGGCGGGAACAGGCGCTCCCGCCAGTGCAGGTTTGGTTTTGGCGGCTGGACCGGTCAGACCCAAAAAATCATTATGCTGAATTATAAAAATTAATTTTATATGGCTAAAACTTATTGTAAAATGCTGCGGAGCACCTTTTTCTTTTTGAGGTTTTTTTTAGACAATTTCTTCTTGAGGTGTGAAGCCGAGCACATTCAGAAGCCCTGGGATAAAGTGGTGTCGCCAATGTGTTGGGCTGGGTTGGTCATTCTTATCGAAAAATAATAATGGACCGGAACTATTTACGACGTTGACTACGATTTGCATGGATCCGTTGGTTGCAGGAAGAAAATGGTGGGAGAAAAAGACGGGTCGCTATCTTTGCCTAAGAATAATATCGACTGAATGTAACGACACTCTAATAGGAAATAATATCCTCCTGTTAAAATTTGACTTTTCAAATCGTAAATTTGAAGAACTGGTGCATGAGCATTTAGCTTTATTTATTTATTTACTTATTTATGTTTAGGGGACCATGAGCATGTACCTGGGCCGGATTCATGTGAGATCCTCCCTTCCAGTTAATTATGGGCTCCTCTATTGGGCCTTCATCACTGGGCTGCATGTTATCGACAAGTGGAAAATGTGTTCCGTACCAAAAAATAGTATGCGCTACGTACGGGGCACTAAAGGATCGGACCATGCAACGACTTCCAAAACATTGTATTTTTCGTTCTAACAACACATTTATTCAACCAATAGACAAAATATACTACTGATTGTACATTGAAAACAGCAGCAGCAGCAACCAGGGCTGGGGGTGCAACAGAAGCAGTAAGCAGGCCAGAAGAGTAAAGACGTAGCTCTCTCTTCCAAACCAAACATCAGCCATCTTTACAAAAGGGCTACCAAAAAATAACAAGTGTATGCATCAAACTAAATAAAGATCCTACTACCCCAAGTGCATGCATCTAACTAACTGGCTCAGTTAGATGTTACTATTTATTAAGCTGTGGAGATTGGCTCACGGCTTGAACCAGATGGGTGCCTGACGGGGGAAACTCCAGCCAGCAGGTCGAAGTCTGATACTTCCGACCCTCTCTCCTACTTTGGGCTGCAGAGCGTGGCGGCACATATCAGGGTATGGTGCATGGAGAGATGCATGGTACGCTGTGTACACACAGTTTTGCCTGATGAACGAAACCGCGCTGCCATCATGATCCTTGTCGTCGGTTATCTCCTGGTTAATCGGATAATTCAGTCCAAGAAACAAAGAGCGTGTACCAAGGCTACTTACCAGCCTCCAGTCAAAAATTCCTGAAGGCCCAGAGAAGCTGGGATCCTGCTCAAAGACCTTGCAGTGACTTTGATTGTATTCCACGAAACAACACATCCGGTATGTGCGCAGTCAAAAATTCTTGAAGGCCCAGAGAAGCTGGGATCCTGCTCAAAGACCTTGCAGTGACTGTGATTGTATTCCGCGAAACAACACGTCTGGTACATGCGAACGATCATCAATTGTTCGCCGTCGTATGATCAAGCCAGGAACCACCTGCAACTGCCATGCCGCTTTTCTTTGAAAGGTTCTGGGATTAGGAAGGGTAGGGACACCAGGCGGCCTACAACATCATATCAAGTTGGAGTCAAATAAAAAAGGGATCGTACTGTAGTCAATCTTAAGAACAACATGTTATGAGCATGAATATTTTTTCAGTAAATGTTGACAGTAATATAAGCAAGCCATCGTGATATCATAGGAAAGTAACATACTGCTGTAACAGCCGTTTGTAGCGATGACTGGAGTAGGACAGCAATACGTCAAGCCATAGAAGGAGTCCACAGCGTAAATGAAGCCCTTGTGTTCAATGGCATCAGAGAACCATGGAGGATGTATGATCCTGCGATGGACATGCAGATTTATCCACTTACCACAGTGACCTGTCAGATAGGCGAGACCGCGGTTGAAGAACGCAATTAGCCTGAAGTCTTTATAATTCACAGATCTTGTGGGCACTTGGCAGATTACAACCTTGAGCAAATCAAACTTGGTATCATGTTGGCTACTGTAAGGTTCTGAGTATTCTGGGTCGCGGTGCCAAAGCAGTGCAGTGTTAATCGAAGGAAGGGGGATCAATCGCCGGGTGTAGACCTCCACGAGCATCCAGCTGCCGCGACCATCGACGAGCACCATCCAAGATGTGTTCATGCTGACCCAGTACATATCGTTAATGTAGTTGAGGGTGACGGGGATCGGATCGCAGTCGAGGGGGTTGATGCTCGCCACCCTATGATCGTTATGCTGTGTGACACACCGTTTCTGAAGATCAGGCAGCATCAGCAAGCAGGGATCTAGCTTAAAAAGCTCCGGCCTGAGGGCTTTGAGTAAATGGTACAGCCCCGACGAGCACGCAGCGAGTGGCATGGTACTGAGATTGTCCACACGCGAAACAATGAGCTTGATTACCTCTATGGGGAGCGAATTCCAGCCACTCTTTCGGCGGACGCTACTCGGTTCTGCCATTGTTAGTGCTTGGGTTTAGGAAGAGGGGGGAGGCGCCTAGCGGGGATGGAAGATTGGACGATTATGTGCGGACGAGGATGGAGAAGCGAATATGTGCTGCGGGAAGTGGACAGGTGATGATGACAATGTAGCAGCAGCACGCTGCTTGACTTACGAGACACATCCCAGCAGTGTAGGGTCATATCGATGCCAGACAACTTGCTTGAGTGATCACAGTACTAGTACAATAAACTACAGTACCTACTACTATGCCCTAGTTTGCATATAGTGGAGTAGGACTCTGCTCTACTACTAGCACCGGAGGAGTAGTATATTGTAAAATAGTTACAAACTTCAATGCCCGAGTGTGGAATGACTACGAACCGCCATCGGTGCTAACTCCAATCCCCAGCAAACGTTTGCTGGGAGACATGGCAGTTGCAAACGCCCGCGACGCAGTTACAGTACGTGTGTAAGGGTGGCGGTTTTGTCAAATACTATGGCTTAAAAACAGGCCACCATCGGATGGAAATCTGACGGTTATGTGGGATTCGCCAGGATTGGGCCCGTGGCGAACAATCGCCAGATATCATTACTAAAAAAAGGTTAAAACACCCGGGGCTATAACTTGCACCGACTGACCGCTAACAATGATACTAACATAGTTTTAAAATGGTCAAAGAACGTGTCTACGTGGTGTTTGGAATTATATGCAAACTAGCAAGATGCCCGTGCATTGCACGGAACATCAAGATGCATTTTTTTACAAAACACCTATTGTGATTGACCCATGCAGGAGTAATCCCATGTGTAAAAACTAATGATATCTCGAGAATTTCATCGGAAAAATGGTATCTCGAGAATTTCATCAAAAAAATGATATCTCGAGAAAGATGAGAGATAAGGTGAGGAGGAGTGGGGCATGGTGGTGACTGGTGGTCGGACTGGGCGGAGGCATGGGGATGGACGGCGCCGGCAGCGGCCATCATGCTAGATTGTTCCAGAGACTTCCGTTTTTAATTGCTCAACAATGAGGTTGTGGGAGATAAGAATGAACGAGGGCAGGCCTTATCTGCAAACATGGAGAAAGGTGCGGGTATCTTTTTGCAAAATTGCCATAGTTTGCTTTTTATTCGTCAGATATAGATCGGACGGTCTATATTGCAAGATGGCAAGCACACCATCATCACCAACTCAGTTTTTTATAAGAGAAAGTAGAGAAGTAGAGAAGTAGAGAAAGTAGAGAGTAGAGAAACAGAGGGAGTACTAGTAAGGACACCATCTACTGCTTCGTGTGCTACTCCTGCGCTCCATTCGGCGGGCGCAACGTCCCCTACAGCCACTCCTGTTTCATGGACGGCTTGGTCGATGCCTGCAAGGTGCCCTGCGTCTACAAGAGTTTTGGCTGCGAGAGGTACGTCGACCAGCACTCGCTGGCAGAGCATAGTTCCAGATGCACGCACGCGCCCTGCTACTGCTATGAGCGCACGCTGCCGTTTGAGGGCTCGCCGACGAGCCTCGTGCATCACCTCACGGCACCATCTGTCAATCACTACTGGCCCGCGGCGGTGAACATCAAGTACGAGATGTGCTACTCGTTCACCGTGCCGGAGTCGCTGGAGGATCACCGCCGCCTGCTAGTCACGGAGGAGGGCGGCAGCGTCTTCCTCTTGGCCGTGGGCACCGGCAAGGCCCGCGCAGGCTGTCGTCCCGTCTCTGTAGTGTGCGTCAGGGGCAACGCCGCTGACACTGACACGAGGCTGCTGTACCAGTGTGTGCTCACTGTTACTGCCCCTCCGAAGTACGAGGGCACCCACGCCGCCTCCATCACGCTGAATGGGACTGTGCCGAGCTGCTCCGTTCCCGGCAATGTGGACATGGAAGACGCCTGGTATGATTTTCACCCCAAGATGATGCACGGGGACTCCAAGGAGGTTCACCTGGTCATACGCATTACCAAGTCAACTGTTCATCATTAGTCTTCGCTCAATGTAAGCCACTGTCTAAGCATGTGGAGACTTCTTATTTATATAGTATAGAACCTTCCAAGCATGATCTTGCTCTATTAGAGTATCGCGCTTGAATAAAAGTGTATCCATTTATGGTTTAGTCTAGAATCTTCCATGTATGCTTTTGCTCCATTAGAGTTCTCTCTTGCCATTTATGAGATTAATTGTGAATTTTTACTACAGTAATGGTGAAAGACTTAAGATGAACCATTTCTTACATCTCCTCTGCCCCCTTCCAAGTCATCCTGATAAACAAAATCGATACTCAAAAAATAATTCTTAAAGATCATTTCTTGCAAAGCACAATAAGTGTTATTTCTTCAAAAGTTTTGGATGCAGGTTGAACACTTGAACGCTTTTGTTTGCAAAAGATACTTTTTTATCTATTTAGCCTACATTTACTATTCACCCATATGCTTGTGAGCTCTAGAGAAGAAATAATATCCTTAGAAACCTATCGATCCTCGTTACACATGAGATGACCCCCACATACTTTGTCAAAATAAACAACTCCCCGATCAATGCATTTCACTGTTCCGTGCAACGCACGGGCACCTTACTATATATAGTACGACCATAAATTTAACTAACATTATATATAGTACGATAAATGCTCATGCATGTCACCAAAAATTATATCATTGAAAACTATATTCAAATACGAATCCAGCGATATAGTTTTTGTTGACATGCACTAACATTTTGTTAGTTAAATCTTCAGTCAAATTACATGGGGGACTAATAAACCACGACGGAGGTAGTACTAGTGTAGAGAGCGGCACTGCATGGGAGTCTCACCCCGCTCGTGGTGCGGCAGTAAAGCCGTCATATCACAAAACCCCACTACTCCCAGTAATAAGTGGCCTGGTAAAATAAACGGACAAGCAACCATCACATCCCTCTGTCTTTTTTGCATTTCATCTCTCTGCATTTACTTTGTCCGGTTCATCTCGCACACTCGATCCCTAGCTACTACTCCTAGGGCCAGTTCTTTTGGCGGCTTAAAAATAAAGCCGTCTCTTCCCCAGCTTTTCTCATAAGGCGCCTCACTCATTCATTTGGGCTTCTAAACTACTACTTCCGTCCTGGTTTATTAGTCACCATTGTAATTTGTGCTAAATTTTGACCAAAGATTTAACTGATAAAATGTTAGTGCATGTCAACAAAAGTTATATTGTTGGATTCGTATTTGAACATAGTTTCCAATAATATAATTTTTGGTGACATGCATAAACATTTCATTAGTTAAATTTATGGTCAAAATTTGACACATATTACAATGGGGACCAATAAACCAGGACGGAGGTAGTAGTTAAGGGATTACTAATCTAGAAGCCTGGTACTCCTAGTAGTAGTACTCAAGATGGAATTCCAATTGCACGGCACAACTTGTTAGGCAAAAAATTCAATACAGGGTGTACGAAGTGGTTTGGGAATTTGCATGCCTTCCCGACCAGTGAGATACTCTGTACAAAGTACAATAGAGAAATAACCACAGAGAAGGAAGCTAAAAGTAAACAATCAAACGAGCATTTTTGCATTTCTTTTGCATTGAATCGTTTCACAAGCTTGACTAGTGCTGTTTTTCTACTTTTACAAAAACCGCATCGTAATGTTAAAACGTGCATTTGCACGTACATAAGTAATAGTCGTAGCACAGTCTGCAAGTATATATAGAGAGAGACGTGTAGTGCGATATATAGTTAAGTTTGTGCTATATGCACGTACTTACAAAATGCGTACGGATACACAAAGTTTCCAAACTTTTCCTTTTACATACTTAATTAAGGACGCTAATAATTCCCGAACGTTCGGGATTCATCATTTCCGTCCCAAAACTAATGAGATCGCCTTACGAAACTAAATTATTCCTAATAAAAGCCACGGCGCTCGCAGGAGCACTTGCGGCGCGCCACGAGTGCCCTGGTGTGCGGCCGTTTCCTAGCGCGGTGACACAACGCCTCTTCCTGAGCCTCGCAACTCGCGAGGTGCTGATTGGTGGCTTGCCGGCGGGCTAGCGCGATCTCACCGGTCTGGTGATCCGGCGCCAACAGGTACTCCTCCTCACTGGAAGCGTGCACCCGGTCCATGTACCGCCAAGCGTAGATGAGGCTCTTGGGCCCGACTGCACTCAGGGCTTTGGCACAGGCGTCCTCCGCCACCCTCACGGCCCTCGCACGAGCCTTCTGCCAAAGAGCCAATTGTCTGACTCTCTCAGACGCGACATAGGCCTGCCAGGCAGCATGCCTCGTGGCGCGCTTCTCTTCCTCGGCCTTCTTCTCTGCCTCTATTTTGGCGCACTCTGCCGGAGGCAAAGCCTCCCACAAGGCAATCTCCATTTCTTTCCAAAGCTCCTCAAGGCTGGGGGGCTCGGCGGGCGGCGCGATGTTCTCCTCGTAGCAGGGAGCCGGCGCGTCCTCCGACGCACGTGCTGGCGAGACTGGGAACGCCGACGTGTCCACCTCGACGAGTCGTGGCGAGGAGCGAAACGCCAACGCATCCACCTCGACGTGTCGCGGCGAGGAGCGGAATGCCGACGCGTCCACCTCGACGCGTCGTGGCGAGGAGCGGAACGCCGACGTGTCCTCCTCGACTAGTGGTGGCGAGGAACGGAACGGCGACGCGTGACCCTCCGTGTGGGGCAGCGAGGGGCACCTAGGGCTTGGGAGGGGTGATGCCATGGTGGTCGACGTGAGAGGGAGGGGGAGGAGATAGCGATGAACATGAGCGTTCTTCCGAATGCCATGGGAGGCGCAGTATTTATAGCGAGCAATGGCACACCTACGTAAGATATGTTGCGTGATTAACGTAACAGCTAGGTGGACATATTTGTTGGAGTAAATTATGGGGAGGGAAGGGGTGGAAATATTGCTGGTCACAACGGATTGGACGAGCGCGGGGGGAGGAGAGTCATGCATGCAGTTTTTTTTTCACACAGGGTGGAGTGGTGGGACTGCCGGAGGGAGAAGGAGAGTCAAGTAGGCAGATTATTTTCACATATGGAGAGGAAAAGATTTGGAGACGAACGGGCTTCCTGTAGGTATGGGGAACGGTGCATAATAAGTCATCTTACATGTAAGAACTGGCCATTGCATGCCGGGCTAGGTATAGTCTCAAGTCATTAAAAACATACACGCCACACACATGTTCAGATTTCAAGGTGCACTAAATTATTGCATGCGATGATTAAGGCTGGCCATAGTGGTGGTATCTTAGCTGGTATCATGCACACGGGAATAGCAAACATGCTGATGTGGCAAAGAATTAAAGAAGAGAGGGGGGTTAGAGTAACATAGGTAGATACCGTATCATGTTAAATACTATGCTACTTTGTGTCATGCATGGCACTATAAAGGTAGTCCCGTATCATACACTAGTATCATGCACATGATACTAGTATATGATACTTTCCACTATGAGTAGCCTAAAGATAATATTGACTAATGCATGTAAAAATCTTTGTCATTTACTAGTGTTCATGCATGCATGCCATGCGATAATGCATTGGTAAACACATTTTTTTGTGAAGAACAAGAGCATTAATTGAGTACTTTTGCAGACTACAAAAACTATTCCACCGCCTCTATCTTGGTAAGAGTAGGTGAAATTTTTGAATCGAGCCCTTTAAACTAGAAGGGAGGTAGTAGTACTCTAATAGCTAACCTTATTGTGATGACTAGATAGGACATGGCACGCACCTGGACGAAGGAACTAGTCTGCATTGTGCATATAAGTTTTGTCTGAAGTCAATGTACCTCTACTTTGACCATACTTATAGAAAAATGTATCAACATTCACAATGTCAAATCAATATTTTTATACTCATTATGAAATGTAGTTTCATAAAATATATATTTGGTATTATAGATATTGATATTTTTAGTATAAATTTGGTCAAACTTTGCAAACTTTGACTTGACACAAATCTTACGCGGAGTAAAAAGGACCAGAGGGAGTATCATGCATGCGGAGTAGGCAAAAAAAATTGCTCATTTATAGTTGTCCGAAGTCTCAAAGGGCGCGACCGCGCGAGGGAGGCGAAGGTCGTGGGAGGCGCAATGGTTGACGGAATTAAGTGAAGTTACATGCACGCGCCGGCATGGCATGCGAACACGCAGAAGCTATACCGTCAGACCTACGATGTGGGTCTAGTAGACATGACATCTAGTGGGTCCCGCATAGTACTCGAGAACTCTTTGGGGGCATGCATCCGTTTATCCACCGGGCAAGCCACCACCCCACGCCGTTCGCACGCCCTACTCATCCCCGTCTTCTACCTTACAACAGTTCGCTCCCAGTCGTCCCGTCCTTTCACATTACACCAGTTCCACTTCTCCTAACCCGCCTCCAAAATCCATGGTCTCCCAAATCTCCATGATCGGCAGTGAGTACAAGGTTAGAATCATCACCGGCGATGAGTTCATCGTCATCTACACCCATAGATCCGCGACGGTGGAAGCATGCCTTGGTCGCTTCCTACACATGTTCAAAAGTTCAAAGAATGAGTGGGTCGCTGGGCTAGATGTTGAGTACACCACAGTCCTGGAAAAGGAGAAGCTTCTAAAGGTGGCAGAGATGAAGAAGCCCGCCGTGATCCAGGTTTGCGTACATAACGTGTGCTTGGTCTACCACATATGCCATGCCGAAGTTAGGTGCCAGGATTTTGAGTTCTTCCTCAAGGACAAAAGAGTGAAATTCGTTACTGTAGACTTTACGAACGATAGGAGAGTCCTGGATCGGATAGGCCTCATTGTAGGCCAGCCCTTCGATCTCCAGAAGGAAAGCCTGGTGTCCTCCTCTCAGCCTTCAATGCTGACCCTGGTAGCAGCCATGATTGATCCTTCGTATGCTCAACTGAAGAAACCTCACCCGGAGTTTCATCATGCATGGGAGTCGAAGACAATAGATGAAGATCACATCGTGTACGCAGCAACGAATTCCTACCTTTGTTTAAATATCTACAAGGGTTGGATGAAGAAGCAGAGCCCAGTGTCTGGTTCAAGCAAAGAAGTGTCGGCGAAGAGGAAGAGGAAGAGGGACGAGGACGAAGTCGAGGACGTGGACTCGGACTCCAAGTAAGGTGGCAGTGCCGTTGCTCATGCTGGTTCTACTGCAGTGTCAAGCGGACTAGTTGCTTAGTTTTATTTCAGGGGTGTGTTGTGCTGAGCCCCCAGCAGAACTATGTTATGTTCTTTCTCATTATTTGAACTCTTTAGTACGTACAGTAGTACTAGTATGTCTTACTACTATTCTTCTTGTAGTTGGTACTACTACTCGCATCTTCGCGTTTCTACTGTACATAATACGTACTAGTAGTATAATTTGGGTCAGTCGATTTGTGAAAGAAGTTCGATGGAGGGAAGGAAGAAGACGGCAGAAAAGCTACCCCAGTATCTATATTAGGGTGGCAGGGTGCCCATGATCTATCTTATGAGTGTTGGGTGTGGAATGCAGTTCGCCGGAAAAAATGGATCGTGCCCGGCGTTAAACGGATGGCGGGGGTGGGGGGAGCATGGCGGTGGCAGGCGGTTCAGGGGAGGGCGGGGCGGCGGCGACAGGCGGTTAGGCCTGTGGTAGGCTGGCGGCTCGATGCCTGAGAGAGAAGATGAACAGTGCATCATTTTCGGAGGTTGAAGAAGCCCTTCTGGCCGTCCATGTTGCATCCAACGGCTCACAAGAGTCGACTGACCCAAATTGTTCCTTCAGATTGCAGGATCCACGTGGCATTCAAGGTCTCGAAAGTAGATTCCACGTCCGCACCCGGTTTGCGAGCTCGGCACGGGCGTGACCGGCTTCCGCCGCGACAACCACCATGCGCGCCTCCTCCGCGCGGGCAGAGACGACAATGACATGCTAGCTCCTCCTCGCCGGCGTGCTGGAGCACGCGCTCGTCCTCCTCTTCGTACGTTGCGGGCATAGACGCGGCTCCACCTGCTCGCGTGCTTGACAGCGCGGCGGCATCACGAGGAGGGACGGCAGACGACGTGAGAGGGTGAGGCTTCGGCTTCATGGCACAGGGATGGCGGGGATATGACGGTGATGGGCGAGAAATGGTCGGCCAGAGCAGGCGGGCGCCGGCATGCGCAACAGCGGCGGCGGCATATTGATGAGTGCGCATATGGGAGCTTAGTTTAGTTTTATATAGGGTTGGTCAAACTTAAAAGAACACCGTACTAGTACATGTAAACATTAGACTGAGGCAGCGCTTATACTAGCACATTAGTTAGCACAGCATCGATACGGAATCCTGTGCAAGCGCGTGCACCGCGGCTGCGCGGTCAATCGAACGGTGCGTCACCGTGTCGCGCTCGAAGGACATCCACCGAACCTTTTTGTGTGTGTGAAAACAATCCCCGAATATTACTCTACTTTTTTTTGGAAAAGTTCTTCACGCTACAATATTTTCATATATTTGAATTTAGCTTCAGTTCGTGCTTATTTGGATTTGGACGTTTTAGGTGCGCCCTAGACATTTTTTTTAATACTGATTTTGTGTGTGTGACTGAGAGAGAACGCGTGTATGTGTCCATATGTGTGTTGTGGCGGAAGGGCAATGTGGAGACGGTGTGCGTGTGATAGAGACATCGAGAGGTGTGAATGTGCAAATGATCATGCATGAGTGAGACATAGAGAGATGCCGATATGTTGTGTATACATGAGAGAACGGTCTTCTATTTGTACTTTTGTGTGTGCGAGAGAGAGAGAGAGAGATAGAGAGAGGAGCATCCATAACACAACAACCATCTCTCTTGATTCGTCCGTCGCTCGCACGATCGCATGTAACACATGCATCAACGCACATATTTTGACACCCTCACCCGGCCCCTGCCCGCCTCAAGGCCCGCACATCGCTCTCTATCTCGCACGCACAATCTCTTCGTGAAAACCTTATTTAGCATGTAGCTTTCCGTCACATACACACACATTCTCTCCATAGGTTTGATTTCTCTCAATATCTGACACACACACACAAACACACACACACACACACACACACACACAGCACACAAACTCCCCCCTCCCCCGAGCACACAATTCATCCCCATCCAAGGTTATATGGCGACCACTCTCGCTTGTGCTTCTCTGCACCCCAGCATGCACACCACCTCAATCTTCAAAGAGGGCATCGAGGAGATCGAAGACAGCGACCACACTGCACTAGAGAATGCGGGGCCATTTGGAAGCAGGATGATGTGACGACGGCTGACTAGCTCCTCCCCCCCCCCCTCTCTCTCTCCCGCACAAAATTATCAATCCCTCAACCCATGAGATCATTCCCCTCTCGTCCACATTTTTCCAGCTCTCTCATCAAACCCGTTGTCTCTTCTCCTTCCACATGTACAAAATCCGGATGCACACGCATCTCATGTATATTACATGTCTCCATCTTTCTCTCTCTCTCTCTCTCTCTCTCTCGTGAGGTTTGTCTCCTACTCTCTCGCCCACATACATACAATCTTTCGCGCCCTATTTGCTCCATCTTCACAAGCTCTCTCTACATGTTTCATTCACACGTTGGGATCTGTTCAAAATGTTGCTTTATAATGGATCATGTAGAGTTATGGTTGGTTTTGTTGCATCCTATAAAAAGTAATAACTATGAAATGCATTTAGATTTTCATTTGATTGGGATTATGTGAGTTTGAGCATATTGTGAAGTACTATAGACCTGGTATACATCTTGGAATTCAACAATGATTCTAACTATTGAATTGTATAAACCATTACATTTGAAGTCAGTAGCTTAATATATTTATTTCACGATTACAACAAATGATTAATTCCACTACAAACTAAGAAAACAAATGTGTACTCCCTCTGTTTTTCCGCGTATTAGCATTCATCAAAGTCAAGTTTTGTAAACTCTCACAAAGTTTATAACAAAAAATATTAACATATACAATAACAAATAAATACCATTAGATTCATTATTGAATGTACTTTCACATCATACATATTTGTTATGGTAAATGTTTATATTTTTCTATAAACTTGGTCAAACTTTAGGAAGTTTGACTTCGGTCAAACCTAATATGCAGAGTTAATAAAAACGGAGGGAATACTAGTAGTTACTAGTACTACTCGCTAGTTGCTTAGCCCAATCACCCAACACGCCAGACGGGGAGTTCAGCGTTACAAAATTTTGAGGTCGGCGGGAAAATCTCCCGCGACCCTGATTCGAGCAGTGCGAAGTTACCATCATACCCTTTGGAACAGGCCTACGGATGCTGGTCGGTAGGGGGCTATTTTGGTAACTTCAGGTTCACCCTACCCAGCCAACCCCACCCGGCACCCAGAGTAGTACACCTGGATACTCCCCATTTTCTACCCCCACCACAAAATACACTTCTCCACGGCACCGCAGCCTTCGTGCTCCTCCCCTTCTACATCGGCAAACTCGTCCACTACAGCGCATGTGCCTCATCGACGACGTCGTACGCCGCACTGGAGCCAGTCCACCGTCGTCGTACACGGAGCCTCTTCCCCAGCACCGTCTTCCACGGTCTCGGATCTGCTTCCCGGAAGCCGACGCCAAGCGCAGAAGCACCACCGTCGTGGACAATGAACTGACTCCCGTTGCCGACCATGATGCATAGACGCCGCCGCGACCATCGTACTCCTCCTCGATTGGTAATGTGTAGAATCTCTTAGCAGTACATGTGCAGTTCCAATTTTGTTCATACCTACCCTTCAAATTTCCTGGTTGCTATTGTTCCGTAAAAGTAATTGGTTATAACTTGCATTGTCCAACAGAATATCACCTTGTAATTGTGCGTCGCTCCTGTATTGCGCTGTGCTTGGGTAGGTTCTTCATCTGCAACCAGTAGTGTGGCAAATGATCAAAAGTTTTTTAGAACTAGCAAGATGCCCATGCGTTGCACGAAACATCAAGATGCATTTGTATGAGTAGTTTATCTTGTGGGAGACTGTAACACCCCCTGTATTAAGCTACAGTGATCCCCCTTTTGATGAGGCCATGTCATCATGATTAATAGTGCATAATCATCATTAGCATCATATTGCATTTCAACTCCTAAGCCAAATTCAAATTTAAATGAAAGTGGAATATAAAAGTTGTCCAACATAGAAACTAAAATGTCAGATGAGTAACAAATATTCCAGGGGCTATTCTAAAATTGAAACCAACATCATAGGAATTGGATAGATGACTCGAACAACCTCAAACAGTGGATAAAGATAATATTTAATAACCATTTATTAAATCTGAAATAAATATGGAATTATGTTTTGTCCAAACTAATTTTAGGTGTTAGGGGATAATGCACTGGTATTTATGAAATAGGTCACACTTTTTACAAAAACCATTTGAGGCCTAAACATTTAACAGTAGAGAAAAGAGAATAAAGAAAAGGAAAAAAAACAAACAGAAAAGGATAAAGGAACCCCCCCCCCCCCCCCGCCCCCCGACTGGGCCTCGGCCCCAAGCCACCGGGCCGCCAGGCCGGCCCAGCCGGCGCCTACTTGCTGCCTCCCCCAGGAGACCGAAACCCTAGCCTACCCCCGATCCCCCCTCCCCCTCGCTTTCTCCTCCTCCCCCCCCCATCTGGATCTGGATCTCCCGATCCCGTCGCCCCGTCGCCGACGCCGCTCGCCGACGCCGCCCCCGTCGCCCCTCCCCCTCGTCAGCCCCCACCCTCCCGATCCGATCGGGATCGGGATCGCGGGAACGACCCGTCGCCCTCGGCTGCCCGACGCGCCGCCTCCCTCGCCGTTGGACGCCGCGCCCGGCCCTTCCTGCCGTCCCTCCTCCGCTCGGCCGCCCTACCTCGCCCAGACCGCCTGTCCTCCGCCCCGCCTCCCGACTCCCCCCCCACTACCTCCCGCTCCTCCCTCGCCCCTCGTCCGTCTTTCCCCTCCTGCGCTTCCTGCCCCATCCCTTCCCGTCGTACCGTCCCCCCGACCCCCGCTGCCCCGTCCCTACGGATCACGTGAGGCCTGCGGGCCTCTCCCCCTCCTGCTCCCGCGCCTCGCCGCGCTCTGCCGCACGCGACGCGCGCGCCGCCCACTGCCCTCGCTCGCGCCGCGCCGCGTCGCTCCTCGCCGCAACCGCCCCGCTCCCGGCCCCCCCCCCCGCTCGCCTCCGCGCGACCCCCCCCTGCCGGCCACCACCGCCCCGCCGCGCGCTCCACCCCCACCACGCCGCCCCCTCCCCGGCCTCCTCGGCCCTCTTCCGCTCGCCTCGCCCCCCGCACCGCCCCGCCCCCGTGCGTCCCTTTGGGCACCGGACATGTCCGGTCCCAAAGGGGCACCCCCGGACGTGTCCGCCCCTGGCCACACTGCCCAGTGGGGCCCGAACCCACCCTGTGACGCTGACGAATGGGGCCCACGGCCCAGAAACAGTTTTAAAAATAGAAATAATTAAAATAATTAAAATAATTAATTAATTAATTAATTAATTAATTAATTAGTTATTAATCCTGATTAGGTTAATCTAATTAACTAATTTGTGTTAATTAAACAGTAATTAGTAATTAACTTAATTAACTCTGCTGACGTCAGCATGATGTCATGCTGACGTCATCAATCACTGTTTCGGATAATGTTGAATTAAATAATTAATTAAAATTTCAGAAATTAATAAAAACTTTAGAAAATCAATCTTTTAAACCGTAACTCCGTGAAAATATTTTATACATGAAACTTGCTCAGAACGACGATACGAACCCGAATACATCCTCCGTATTCCCGTCAGATGCCCGCAGCTATAAGAACGTTGAAAATTAGACCGATTTCATGAAAAATGAATAGTGTCCAACCCTAATTAAATAAATCCGATAAATTCCTAAATTAACTAATCGCTTAGTTAGGCTGTATATCACCCTGGCCCTGCGTTTAGACATGTCATGATCCCTGTTGCATTATTGCCGTGTGTTTACTGTTTCTTCCCCCTCTTCTCTTCGGTAGACTACGAGACCGACGCAGCTGCTGGTGCCCCGACCGACCGTTGTTGCGACCCCACTGCCAGAGCAACCAGGCAAGCCCCCCCCGACACCAGATATCGCCATCTCCAACGCTTGCATTAGAGAGGGCATGTTACTGCTTTGTCTCTAATCTATCTGATCAGACCGGACACTGTTTGACATCTAATGTCTGATCTGATTACTTCTGACCTATGCAATCCTAAATACTTAGTATAGGATGCTAGTTATCATCATGGCCCTGCATTCTTGTCAGTCTGCCTTGTGATACTATCGGGCCGTGATCACTCGGAGGTGATCACGGGTGTATACTATACATAATATACATACTATACAGATGGTGACTAAAGTCGGTCGGCTCGAAGAGTACCCGCGAGTGTTCACGGATGGGGGCTGAAAGGACCTTTGTCCCAACGGCCCTTTGAGTGGATCTTTGTGGCGGAGCGACAGGCAGGTTGAGACCACCTAGGAGACAGGTGGGCCAGGCCCTGGTCGGCGTTCGCGTTTACTTCATAATAACACGTTTACGAGATTGGATATTTGATCTGAGTCTGGCCACTGGCCTATACGCACTAACCAACTACGCGGGAGTAGTTATGGGTATCCCGGCGTCGTGGTATCAGCTGAAGCCTTCTTGACGTCAGCGACTGAGCGGCGCGCGCCGTGTTGGAGACCGCCTAAACGTAACCGCCGTGATCGTGTGGGTTGCTAGGTCTGCTCGCGGCCGCGTACGCAACGTGCAGGAGCGCACTGGGCGATGGGCCCAGACCCCAGAGTGCCTAGGATTAGTCCGGCGTGCTGACCTCTCTGTTGAGCCTAGGTGGGGCTGCGACGTGTGGATCTTCCGAGGCCGGGCATGACCCAGGAAAGTGTGTCCGGCCAAAGGGGATCGAGCGTGTTGGGGAATATGTGGTGCACCCCTGCAGGGAAGTTTATCTATTCGAATAGCCGTGTCCCTCGGTAAAAGGACGACCCGGAGTTGTATTCCGACCTCATGACAACTAGAAATGGATACTTAATAAAACACACCCTTACAAGTGACAGATATAACCCGGTGGTCGCTCTCTCGCATGGTGGCGACGAGAGGATCGACGGGTAGGATTATGCTTTACGTTGTTGTTTGGTTAACTTCCAACTAATCTCTTCTATTGCTTCAAGATGGAGGTTGCCAGAAGCGTAGTCTTCGACAGGACTAGCTATCCCCCTCTTATTCTGGCATTCTGCAGTTCAGTCCACCGATATTGCCTCTTTACACATATACCATGCATATGTAGTATAGATCCTTGCTTGCGAGTACTTTGGATGAGTACTCACGGTTGCTTTCCCCCTCCTTTCCCCCTTTCCCTTCTTGCTGGTTGTCGCAACCAGATGCTGGAGCCCAGGAGCCAGACGCCACCTTCGACGACTACTACCACCAGGACGGAGCCTACTACTACGTCCAGGACGCCGACGACCAGGAGTAGTTAGGAGGATCCCAGGCAGGAGGCCCTGCGCCTGTTCGATCTGTTGTATCCCTGTTTGTGCTAGCCATCTTATGGCACCTTGTTTAACCTATGTCTGTACTCAGATATTGTTGCTTCCGCTGACTCGCCTATGATCGAGCATTTGTATTCGAGCCCTCGTGGCCCCTGGCTTGTATTATGATGCTTGTATGACTTATTTATGTTTTAGAGTTGTGTTGTGATATCTTCCCGTGAGTCCCTGATCTTGATCGTACACGTTTGCGTGCATGATTAGTGTACGATCGAGTCGGGGGCGCCACAAGTTGGTATCAGAGCCGACTGCCTGTAGGAATCCCCCTTTCCAATTCCTTGGCCGAAGTTGAGTCTAGACAAAGAAAACCGTTTTACTAACTTGGCTGTCTGGCTTACGGGCCCACATTGCCAACTGGGTGGTATTAGGATCTTTTATTCCTCGTCTATACTCTGGGGCTCTGATCTCTCTTCTACTCGGGTTAAATGAATTTTACTAACGCCGACACTTAGGATCTCGTAAATTCTGTCTACCCGGAGAGATGGATATCTGTGCGATTTCCCTGTCGTTGATCTGATTAGTCTGATAATCATTTTCCTTTCCATTGTTTTGTTTAACCTTTCTCTCCGAGTTGTGTTAAACCTCTTATTGTCGTTTGACAAACCTGAATTTCCTCTGTTTCAGATGGACCGTTTGTTTCCACCGCGTCCTACGACACAGCTTGTGCTTCGCACTTGGGCTCGTAATACCCCTGGGTTTCCAGCTGTCCTGATCGCTCTCATGACCAGACTTGGCTACCGTTGGTACCCGGAGTACTTGGTTTATGAGGTTTACCGCGAGTTCAACCAGGAACAGTACCATGCTGAAGTTCGGATTTATGATCAGCAGAACAACTCAGACACCGAGCTACACCTTTTTCACGGATTAGGTGTGACGATTGAGATGGCAGTCCATGATGCCGCCTACTCTGCTGTCGTACGTCTACGAGGGGAGCACCTTCTCTCTTTGTCAGGAAGAAGGATGGATCAAACCGATTGGTCCAAGATTACCATCCTATTAACCAAGCAACTATCCAGAACAAATATCCCCTTCCTCGGATAAACGATCTGTATGATCAACTGGCGGGTTCATCAGTGTTCTCTAAACTCGACTTAAGGTTGGGTTACCACCAGATCCGTGTTCGTGAAGAGGATATCCCAAAGACCGCCTTCGTTACTCGATATGGCTCATACGAGTACACTGTCATGTCATTCGGCTTAACCAATGCTCCCGCCACATTCTCCCGCCTGATGAATTATATATTCATGGAATACCTTGACAAGTTCGTCGTGGTTTACCTGGATGATATCCTAGTATACTCCAAGAACAAAGAGGAACATGCTGAACATCTTCGACTTGTTCTGGAAAAACTTCGAGAGCATCAACTATATGCTAAGTTTTCCAAGTGTGAATTCTGGCTTCCCGAAGTAACATACCTTGGGCATGTCATCTCCAAGGATGGTATTGCCGACAACCCCGAGCGAGTTCAGGCTATTCTTGATTGGGCTCCTCCAAAGAACGTCAAGCAAGTTCGAAGTTTTCTCGGACTCGCCAGCTATTGCCGTCGATTTGTCAAGAACTTCTCCAAGACCGCCAAGCCCCTGACTAACCTGCTTCATAAAGGCGTCAAGTTTGATTGGACGGAAAAGTGTCAGGAAAGTTTCCAGACGCTCAAAGACAAGCTGACTTCTGCCCCAGTGCTTGCCCCTCCTGATTCCCAGAGGGATTTTGTCATCTATTGTGATGCATCCCGTCAAGGATTAGGCGGTGTCCTAATGCAAGACCGCAGAGTAATTGCTTATGCTTCGCGTCAATTGCGTCCGCACGAAGAGAATTACCCAGTACATGACCTCGAGCTTGCTGCCGTCATCCATGCACTAAAACAGTGGCGACATTACCTTCTCGGTAATCGTTGCGAGATCTACACCGATCATCAAAGTCTGAAGTATCTGTTCACTCAGCCAGACTTGAACCTCCGTCAACAGAGATGGATGGAGACCGTAGCGGATTTTAACTTGGGTATTTCTTATACCCCTGGCAAGGCTAATGTAATGGCCGATGCCTTGAGCCGCAAGTCTTATTGCAGTCACCTCCAGTTTCACGAAGTTCAACCTTCGCTTATTGAAGAATTCAGGAAGCTGAATCTCCACATTGTTCCTCCTGGAGCACTCGCTCCCCCTCCTGAAGGTTCCTACAAAATGAACCTCCACGTTGTTTCCCAGGGTTCTCTTAATACCCTGGTTGCTAAACCAGATCTCGTGGACAGCATCAAGACGCTGCAGGGTTATGACTCTCAAGCCCACAAGATTAAGCGCTATCTCGCTGAAGGAAGGCCTTCGTTCTTCACTATTGATGATACTGGCACATTGTTCTTTAAAAGTCGTCTAGTGGTCCCCTCTAAAGGTAACCTGGGTATGACTCAGGAGGTCATGCAAGAAGCTCACGACACTCCGTTGTCTATTCATCCCGGCAGTACCAAGATGTACCAAGACATCCGTCAAAGATTCTGGTGGTCAAACATGAAGCAAGACATTGCTCGCTATGTTGCTGAATGTGATGTTTGCCATCGCGTCAAAGCAGAACATCAAAGGCCCGCCGGAACTCTGCAACCAATTGCTGTTCCTGAATGGAAATGGGACCATGTTGAAATGGACTTTATCACTGGATTTCCCAAATCACAGAAAGGTAATGATGCTATTCTTGTCGTCATTGACCGACTTTCCAAAGTTGCACATTTTCTAGCCGTCAAAGAGACGATCACTGCTAGTCAGCTCGCAACTCTCTACATGTCCAGAATTGTTTCACTTCACGGTATTCCACTGGTTATCAGTTCAGACCGTGGCAGCTTATTCACTTCAAGATTCTGGGCAAGTTTCCAAGAAGCTATGGGAACTCATCTGTCCTTCAGCACCGCTTTTCACCCTCAGTCTCAAGGACAAGTTGAACGAGTCAACCAAGTTCTCGAAGACATGCTTCGAGCTTGTGTCATATCCTTCGGAAGGAAATGGGAAGAATCTCTCCCATATGCCGAATTCTCTTACAATAACAGCTATCAAGCCAGTCTGAAGATGGCCCCCTTCGAAGTATTGTACGGACGAAAGTACCGAACCCCTCTAAATTGGTCAGAAACTGGGGAACGTCCACTCTTCGGTCCGGATATTATCCAACTTGCCGAAGATCAAGTTCGCGTTGTCCGCGAGCATTTGAAGACTGCTCAGTCACGTCAAAAGAGTCAGTATGACCGCAAACACAAAGATATGGTCTATCAACCTGGCGAAAAGGCTTATCTTCGAGTCACACCGATGAAAGGTACACACCGATTCGGGATCAAGGGCAAGCTAGCTCCTCGCTATATTGGTCCTTTCACTGTTCTTGAAAGGCGTGGTAGAGTGGCATATCAGTTGGAACTTCCACCGAACCTTTCTCAGGTTCACGATGTGTTCCACGTATCACAACTCCGCCGCTGCTTCAAAGACCCTATCCGCGGAGTAGATCACGAATTGCTTGAACTGCAACAAGACCTCTCTTATAAAGAGCATCCGGTCCGCATTCTCGATCAAGCCGAGCGTCGCACACGCCAGAAGGTTGTCAAGTTCCTCAAGGTTCAGTGGTCAAACCATTCTGAGGATGAAGCCACTTGGCAACAAGAGGATCGTCTTCGCGATGAATACCCCGCTTTGTTTCTTTCTACCTCCTAAATCTCGGGACGAGATTTCTTGTAGTGGAGGAGATTTGTAACACCCCCTGTATTAAGCTACAGTGATCCCCCTTTTGATGAGGCCATGTCATCATGATTAATAGTGCATAATCATCATTAGCATCATATTGCATTTCAACTCCTAAGCCAAATTCAAATTTAAATGAAAGTGGAATATAAAAGTTGTCCAACATAGAAACTAAAATGTCAGATGAGTAACAAATATTCCAGGGGCTATTCTAAAATTGAAACCAACATCATAGGAATTGGATAGGTGACTCGAACAACCTCAAACAGTGGATAAAGATAATATTTAATAACCATTTATTAAATCTGAAATAAATATGGAATTATGTTTTGTCCAAACTAATTTTAGGTGTTAGGGGATAATGCACTGGTATTTATGAAATAGGTCACACTTTTTACAAAAACCATTTGAGGCCTAAACATTTAACAGTAGAGAAAAGAGAATAAAGAAAAGGAAAAAAAAGAAACAGAAAAGGATAAAGGAACCCCCCCCCCCGCGCCTACTTGGGGGCCCGCCCAGCAAGCCACCGGGCCCGCCAGGCCGGCCCAGCCGGCGCTACTTAGTGGCCTCCCCCAGAGACCGAAACCCTAGCCCTACCCCGATCCCCCCTCCCCTCGCTTTCTCCTCCCTCCCCCCCATCTGATCGGGATCTCCCGATCCGTCCGCCCCGTCGCCGACGCCGCCCCGTCGCCGCCTCCCCCTCGTCAGCCCCCACCTCCCGATCCGATCGGGATCGGGATCGCGGGAACGACCGCGTCGCCCTCGGTCGCTGCCCGACCGCGCCGCCTCGCCGTCGCCGTTGGACGCCGCCGCCCGGAGCCCGACTCTCCTCGGCCGCCTGCTCCCTCGACCCGCTCGGCCCACGCGCCCGACCGCCCGCCTCGCCTCGTCCCACGACCCACCGCCCGGAGCGCTCCCTCGCCGGTCTGCCTCGTCTCCGTCGCCGCTTTGTCCCCGCTGGCCTGCCTCCCCATCGCGTCGTCCCCGTCGACCACCCGACCCCCGCTGCCCCGTCCCTACGATCACGGTGAGGCCTCGGGCCTCTCCCCCTCTCTGCTCCGCTCCCGCGCCTCGCCGCGCTCTGCCGCACGCTGCGCGCGGCCTGCCCTCGCCGCCGCGTCGCAGCCCCGCGTCGCTCCTCGCCGCAACCGCCCGCGTCCGGCCCCCCCCCCCCCCCCCGCTTCGCCTCCGCGCGACGCCGCCCCTGCCGTCTCCAGCCACCGCTGCTCGCCCGTCCTCTGCACCACCGCCCGCCCCCCGCCTCCCCCCCGTTGCGCTCCCGCCTCCCCACGCCCCGCCTGCCCGCCGTGCGTCCCTTTGGGCACCGGACATGCCGGTCCCAAAAGGGGCACGCCCCGGACGTGTCCGCCCCTGGCCACTGCCCAGTGGGGGCCCGAACCCCTGTGACGCTGACGAATGGGGCCCACGGCCCAGAAACAGTTTTAAGAAAATAGAAATAAAAATAATTAATTAAAATAATTAAAATAATTAATTAATTAATTAATTATAATTAGTAATTAGTCCTGATTAGGTTAATCTAATTAACTAATTAGTGTTAATTAAACAGTAATTTAATTAACTTAATTAACTGCTGACGTCAGCATGATGTCATGCTGACGTCATCAATCACTGTTTCGGATAATGTTGAATTAAATAATTAATTAAAATTTCAGAAATTAATAAAACTTTAGAAAATCATATCTTTTAAACCGTAACTCCGATGAAAATATTTTATACATGAAACTTGCTCAGAACGACGATACGAACCCGAATACATCCTCCTATTTCCCGTCAGATGCCCGCAGCTATAAGAACGTTGAACAATTAGACCGATTTCGATAAATGATAGTGTCCAACCCTAATTAAATAAATCCGAATAAATTCCTAAATTAACTAAATCGCTTAGTTAGGCTGTATATCACCCTGGCCCTGCGTTTAGACATCATGGCATCCCTGTTGCATTATTGCCGTGTGTTTACTGTTTCCTTCCCCTTTCTCTTCGGTAGCCTACGAGACCGACGCAGCTGCGGTGCCCCCCGAGACTACGTTGTTGACGACCCCTACTTGCCAGAGCAACCAGGCAAGCCCCCCCCTTGATCACCAGATATCGCCTATTCTCCTCTATACTGCTTGCATTAGAGTAGTGTAGCATGTTACTGCTTTCCGTTATCCTAGTCTGATGCATAGCCTGACACTGTTGCTACATCTGTTGATACCTTACCTGCAATCCTAAATACTTAGTATAGGATGCTATTTTATCACATTGGCCCTGCATTCTTGTCAGTCTGCCTTGCTATACTATCGGGCCGTGATCACTCGGGAGGTGATCACGGGTGTATACTATACATATATACTACTATACAGATGGTGACTAAAGTCGGGTCGGCTCGAAGAGTACCCCGAGTGATTCACGATTGGGGCTGAAAGACCTTTGTCCCAACGGCCCTTTGAGTGGATCTTTGTGGCGGAGCGACGGGCAGGTTGAGACCACCTAGGAGACAGGTGGGCCAGGCCCTGGTCGGCGTTCGCGTTTACTTTCATAATAACACGTTTAACGAGATGGATATTTGATCTGAGTCTGGCCACTGGCCTATACGCACTAACCAACTACGCGGGAGAGAGTTTGGGTATCCCGGCGTCGTGGTATCAGCTGAAGCCTTCTTGACGTCACGACTAAGCGGCGCGCGCCGTGTTTGACCGCGCTAACGTAACCGCCGTGATCGTGTGGGTTGCTAGGTCTGCTCGCGGCCGCGTACGCAACGTGCAGGAGCGCACTGGGCGATGGGCCCAGACCCCAGAGTGCCTAGGATTAGTCCGGCGTGCTGACCTCTCTGTTGAGCCTAGGTGGGGCTGCGACGTGTGGATCTTCCGAGGCCGGGCATGACCCAGGAAAGTGTGTCCGGCCAAAGGGGATCGAGCGTGTTGGGGAATATGTGGTGCACCCCTGCAGGGAAGTTTATCTATTCGAATAGCCGTGTCCCTCGGTAAAAGGACGACCCGGAGTTGTATTCCGACCTCATGACAACTAGAAATGGATACTTAATAAAACACACCCTTACAAGTGACAGATATAACCCGGTGGTCGCTCTCTCGCATGGTGGCGACGAGAGGATCGACGGGTAGGATTATGCTTTACGTTGTTGTTTGGTTAACTTCCAACTAATCTCTTCTATTGCTTCAAGATGGAGGTTGCCAGAAGCGTAGTCTTTGACAGGACTAGCTATCCCCCTCTTATTCTGGCATTCTGCAGTTCAGTCCATCGATATTGCCTCTTTACACATATACCATGCATATGTAGTATAGATCCTTGCTTGCGAGTACTTTGGATGAGTACTCACGGTTGCTTTCCCCCTCCTTTCCCCCTTTCCCTTCTTGCTGGTTGTCGCAACCAGATGCTGGAGCCCAGGAGCCAGACGCCACCTTCGATGACTACTACCACCAGGACGGAGCCTACTACTACGTCCAGGACGCCGACGACCAGGAGTAGTTAGGAGGATCCCAGGCAGGAGGCCCTGCGCCTGTTCGATCTGTTGTATCCCTGTTTGTGCTAGCCATCTTATGGCACCTTGTTTAACCTATGTCTGTACTCAGATATTGTTGCTTCCGCTGACTCGTCTATGATCGAGCATTTGTATTCGAGCCCTCGTGGCCCCTGGCTTGTATTATGATGCTTGTATGACTTATTTATGTTTTAGAGTTGTGTTGTGATATCTTCCCGTGAGTCCCTGATCTTGATCGTACACGTTTGCGTGCATGATTAGTGTACGATCGAGTCGGGGGCGCCACAGAGACAAGGATGAACGAGGGAAGGCCTTATTTGCAAATGTGGAGAGGGGTGTCGGTATCTTTTTGTAAAATTGCCATAATTTCCTTCCTATCCGTCAGATATAAATCGGATGGCCTATATTGCAAGATGGCAGGCACACCATCATCACCAACTCTATTTTTTATAAAAGTAGAGATAAATATAAATATAAAATAAATATAAAATATATATATATAAGAGTAGAGAAGAGAGTAGTGATAGCACGGACCTCGGGAAAGGATCGCGCGCGCGCGGGAAAAAGCAGCCGGGCGTGCGCTAGTTTTGGCGCGCGGCATCCGGCGCGCTTTATAAAATCCAACGCCCTCCCGCGCCCTCCCACCGCTCTGTGCCTCGCCACCACTCTCTCCCCGCTCTTTCTCACCTCGCCGCCACCGCGCCACCATGCCGCCGCACCGCCGGGAAACTTGGGGCTACCGCGGCGTCCGCGCGCGCCCCTCCGGTGGCTTCTCCGCCGAGATCTGGTTCGGCGAGATGCGCCTCGGCCTCGGCACTTTCAACACAACCCACGAGGCCGCCCGCGCGTATGACGCGGCGGTGTGGCGCCTCCGGCGGCCTCGTAGGGACATGAACTTCCCCAACGTGCCGACGCGGGAGCGGGCGCAGGAGCTCGTGCCTCCCCCACGGTTTATCACCGACGAGGATCGTCGCGACAACCGGAGGCGGGAGCACCATCTCGGCATTGCCGAGATGGACGAGGAAGCCATGGCGCTGTGGTACCAACGCTTCCCGTAGGACATCATCAACGAGCATGAGTTCTACGCGCAAAGGAGGGCGGAGAGGGAGAAGAGGAAGGCGGAGCGAGCCGCCTATCGCGAGGACATGCGTATGCGGAAGGCGGCCGCTCAATTCAACATCAAGCTAGGAGCAGCGTCGCCCTGGGACTCCGACGACGATCGGTATCTTGACGCCTACATTGAGACGTCGGAGGAGGACATCACCGAGGCGGAGTCGGACGACGAGGAGTAGTTGAACTATCTATTTTTTATCTATCTATGCTGAGAACTATCTATGTATCTATCTATGCCAGCATCGACTCGGAGTCGAATGTGTATCGAGTCAGAGTAGAAAGGAGAAAAAATACATAGCGTGTCTGCTGGAGCGGCGCGGGCGCGCAATTTTTTGCAGCGGCCGCTGGAGCCAGCACTCCGCGGCCCGTAAAAACTGGCTATTCCGGCGCTGTAAACGCTTTTTTAACGCACCGCGCATTGCGCTTCTGTTGGAGATGCTCTAACATGGCAGATGAGTGCTTTAATGTTGCCCACAAGATGCGTGAGTATTACTATATTTTTCTTGCCATGTTGAGATTTTAAAACTACGAATGCGAACATGCAGAGGAGCAATGAAGACCAAACACGGGATATTGGGGACATGTTCAAGGAACGTGGCAAGTTGAAGAGGAGTTGCACCGAACCTGTAAAACGAGCTTTGGTAAGTAACACCCTTTCAATTACTTTCGTTTAGCCTCATGTTCTTCGATGTGTATATGTTGTAGTTTCTATTTCTCTTAGCCTCGTATTCTTTGATGTGTAATAAGAAGAGTCTTAATCGTCCTAATGCTTTCATTTTTAGCTTGATGTAGGAAGTGGGTGTTCTCACCTTGGAGTCTATTTTTATATTTCTCCTTTTGAATTTACTTCTCTGAGTCCTGTTTATCTAGCTTCTACTTAATGGATCTGGGTAGCTCTGACTATTGATCTAAAAAAGAAGTAACTTCATGTCAGGATGCAGTTCCTGCGAGGAGGGAAGTATGGTCAACCTCGAGATCATGTTTCCAAAATGAGGCTGGATTACACACAAGGTGCCCGTTCCCTAATGATGCTAGATTAAACACAAGGTACAAATTCCCAGATGATGCTGGATTACACACAAACCAGGTGGAGTCGTCAACTGTTCGTGTCCTCGTGGCTCCAGTAAAGACTGAAAGAAAGCGTGCAGCAGCCCTTGAGAATGTAGCCGAGTTCCTGAAGAAGCGAAAAGAGCAATCAGATGCTCTCTTCACCCAAGCCAAAGAAGAGATGGAAGAAGCCAGAAAGAAGCTAGTAGAGGCAGAGCAGGCTAGGCGTCTCCTGCTATCTAAAACTGTTGTCAATACAAATTTTCCTTCATAATAGCTAGGTTCAAATGTTTACCCAGTCAGCATGCCTGTTGTGATGTCTGTGCATCTACTGATGTGGCACAAAATAATTTTTTTTTGGGTCATGTAATAACAGCCATTACTTTCCAAACAATAACAGATGAACCATTGGATATGGTATAGTTCACACGCAAGCCCAACATTCCAAGTTCAACTTCCACATCAAACTCATGTTCACAGATATCTGCACATTCATAGATAATGTCCACAACCATGATTCACTTCAAAGCCAAAAAAAATGTGAGGAGAGTTATAAATAAAGAAAAATCTCTAGTTCCTACTACTAGTGCAAGCACAACAAGTCAAGACCATACGTAATTAATTATATTTTGGAAATTTTTTGACTAAACGTGAATAACTTCTAGAAGCAGGTATAATTTCTAATGCCGTCCGCGGCTGGGGGCCACGATATTTTGAGCCAAACCGGGTAACACACCGGGTGTCTATGCCGACGATGCGGTGGTCGTAGCATTCGTGGGTTCGAAGCGGTGGTGGCTCCCGTGGTCTACTATTCCTTGGTGTCGGCAGTGGCCGCGGACGTGTTGGCCACCTATGCTAGCATGCCGCGGTTCCGCCAACGTTTGCGTCAGATGGCACGGCCAACCACGGTGCACTGGACGCCATTGTCCCCCGTGTGCCGGCGTGCAGCAACTGGCCTCCTTTGCGAGCAGGCTTGGAGCGTCGAGTTGATGCACCAGGGGCCAGCTTGGAGCGGCGGCTTGCTCCTCCGTTTGCCCGCCTGCAACCTCGCCCATGGTACTGACGGCCTGGGGGGAGGGAGGTGGGGCAGCGAGTTGCCTGGCTCGTCGGGGCACCCAGCCGGCTTTTATGCCGGAGAACTCGTCTTCCTGCTCACTGGATGCTATGGAGAGTGTGGAGAAAATGGTGCAAGGAGGATGTGGGGAGCGGCGGTGTGGTGCGGCTCTTGCCAGGCGTTTGGAATCGTTTAAATAGCGGGCAGACGAGAGGAGCCAACCGGTGTTGTGTTCTAAAATGCCGGCCGGCTCGCGGAAGGATGTATTGCCGGCACACGCGCGGATTCAATGGAGGCAGGCGGGGCAATCTGAAGCCGGTTGCATGCGGCGAGGAGGCGTGTTCAGCCTGGCCTGCAGCGAGTGGGGCCCTCTTGGCCGGCGCGCCGGTTCAATGTCTGCGCTATGAGAGGTCGCGTCCGTATCAGAGCAATCACTCCCTCCGGTCCTTTTTTGTTTGGGTATAACAAAATCTCGTTTTCCATTCACAATTTACAAGTAAAATTCGTGGATAAACTTTGTCCCAAAATACGATGGGGGCTAGTAAACCAGGACGGAGGTAGTAGTTATGAATTCCATTTTTGCTCCATACCAATCGTTCTAAAAACTAGTACTCCCTCCGTTTTTATGTACTCAGCATATTAGCTTTGGTCAAAGTCAAGATTTGTAAACTTTGACAAAGTTTATAGACAAAAATATTGACATATGCAATAACAAATCAATACCATTAGATACGTTATTGAATGTACTTTTGCATCATATATATTTGTTATGGTAAATATTTATATTCTTTTCTATAAACTTGATCAAACTTTACGAAGTTTGACTTCAGTCGACTCTAATATGCGGAGTAAATAAAAACGGAGGGAGTATAACGCGCCACTAAAAATCGGAACTCTTACCCCGCTAAAAAAATGATATTTTAAACGTGGCTACTCGATCAGTGGTGACTGGCGAGCCACCGCCTCCAGGTCGTTCACCTGTGGTCCCGACCATCAACTCCTATGGATCAAATTATCACGTGAGCTGACTATTCCTACAAAGGTGCGCTCCACCACGTACCCGGTACCCGCGCATGCAGCAATCGTGCACCTAGGGTTTATTTGTTTACGGTGCCTTTACGTAACTCTCATGTGTGCGAGACAGCGAGAGACCGACTGCATGCGTGTGCCTCTTCTCTTCGTATATGTACTCCATCGTTTGTCTGGTGTCCAAAAAATTATACAGTAATAACTAGCAATGTGCCAATGCGTTGCCACACGTTCAAAGTAGATTAATACATATTCACCGATTTGATAGAAAAGAGTCTAGTTTTGAAATACGTATATCGCTAAAAATATGTTATGTTTCACTCAAAATATATTCCTTTAGCGGTTTTGATGAGATAAGGGAGGAATGTGGTTGGTTTCAAGATTCGAGAAGTGGTATATTGTTGCAAAAAGCCCATGTGTGTGTGTGGTGTGTGTGTGAGAGAGAGGGAGAGAGGAGGAGGATGGAGTGCGTGTGTGACAAAGACACAAAGAGTGTGTGTGCGAGAGGTATCACCATAAAATGAGGTGATAGTGTGTGTGTGTGTGTGCACGATCGAGAGCGCGTGTCTCAAGAAGGGACGAAAAATCTACATAGATACAAGGAGCGCGAGAGAGACATGTACGAGATAGTGGAAGCAAGAGTGTGCGGATGTATAAACCTATCTGGAGGCTGGTCGATCAATGTTTGTGAGAGAAATACGAGTCGGGGGTGCGAAAGCGAGAGTTTTGTGCGTGTGTGAGAGAGACGGTAGTTGGAAGGGGGAGTTGAAGCAGGAGTTGTGTGTGTGAGAGAGAGAGAAAGGGGGGAGAGTTTGTCTGATCGGTAAACAAATGAATAATGTCAGTTTTATAACTGAGATGAAGACAGAAAGGAGACCCCAACAAATATTGTGTGTGCGGGAGAGAGTAATTCTAGTGGTAGGAGTCATATCTAGAAAGATATAGAGTGCGTGAGAGAACCCTAAAGAGAAAGAGAAAGACAAAGTGAAAAACGAGTGAGAGTGTGTGTGTGACGGTGAAAAAGAAAGCTTAGGTACCTAGTGATACCAGAGAACGATAGAGACGTGAGGGAATGAAAACCGTGTAATGTATAATGATAGGGAAAGTGTGACACTTCTCAAGGGAGACGGCGAGAGACCATGTTTGCGAAAATAGGAGAAACATGAAATGAGTGTGCGGGTGAGCCGGAGAAAAGAGAGTGATAGTGTTGACATGGATTTTGACCAAGATAAAATAAATATATGAACCATATAAAATATAAATTAAAAAAGGCAAAAATTCATTTTATAATGAGAAGAATCAATTAAAAAATATATTATCAATCGCTCAAAGTGACGACCGACAAAATAGGCGTATGATATATTTTTGAATGCCGATAGTGCACACATTAAACCGACAATTTTAAAATACAATGAAACTCGTCAAGTTTTGTTGTTAAGAAAATATAGAGGGCATATGACTCGCACGCATGCGCGCCGCTAATAACGGCGAAAATAAAAAATTATCATGAGGGACGCTAATATCATCAAAATGGCGACTATATGATAAATGTTCGACTTTGTTCCATCGACAAAATGAAATATTTAAACGGCGCATAAAAAATATCGTCCCGATGAAATATACGCACGGTGTACTTGGTCAAATATTCATCTGATTCTAGACCTTGTGATGCATGCAAAAATAATTTACACACCTTGACCCTAGGCCTTAATGAGCCATTTAATAGCTAACCATGCTTAGCCCATTAAAAAATATGGACACGTATGCATGGTCGTACTTCCCACAAGATTGATGTGCATGCATGCAAACAGTGTGGTGCCGTGGCCCACATATTAATTAGGAGAGAAGGAGTTTAGCCCACATCTGTGAATCACATACGTACTGGAATTTAGTCAAACGATGTGGTTGGGTCAATTGGCGATTAAAGAAACGACAATGCTAACGCCCACACGTGTGGTAGGAGCAAAACCCGCCCACACGCCCTATAACATACAGACTGCGTCACGTCACCGTAAGTATGCATATGAGAATCTTTTTAGATTTTCAGTTTTTAAAATGTTTTATCTCTTAAATGAAAAATCCGATTGAAGATCCCTTTTCACCATTAAATCCCTCGCGATGAGATCTTCGAAACTAGATCTCATATCAATATATTTCAACGATTTTTTTTTGTTAAAAGTTGCCATATCTATTGCACATGAATTGCCATGGTGTTTACACTGAAGTTGCCAGATATGTTTCAGCTATTTTCTTCTACATTTAAAAGTCAATTTTGACATTTATAAAACGGGGAATTAAGAAACTAGACTTGCCATGAACCATAAACTAAAATTGTCATGGTACATACAAAAAATAATTTTCATGGTCAAAATACTGGAGTTGTCATCATCAAAATACTAAAATTGTCACGCTCTACAAACTGAAGTTGCCACATGGCAACTTTAGTTTAAGCACTATGGCAACTACAGTGTAAACATCACGGCAACTTTTAGGCAAAAAAAAATTTCGCCGAAATATATCAACATAGTGCCTAATTTTGAAGATCTCGTCGAGACGGATTTAATGGTGAAAACGGATTTTTAATTCGATTTTTTAATTAGGAGATAAAATATTTTTAAATCGAAAAACCAAAAAGATTCCTGCTGATGTCATCTGTTCACATATGGCAAAATAAATGGTAAAAAAGACATGCGGACAATGTACAAGATGCCATACGTGTGGGCGTTAGTTTTTTCCTGAAGAAATACGCCAAAGGAAAAGGCAGCCCGCTCCCACGAACTCCACCATCTCCACGATCAGAACGTGGGCAGGCGCACGTCCAGCCGCCCTCCGCTGCTTCCCTCCGCCCCTATAAATACCAGGCAATTAGACTGCTCTAGGGTCGGCCCTTAGTTCGATCCTCTCTGGCTGCCGCTGCTTTGCTGCCGCCGCTGCTCTCTTTTTCCCTGGCTGCCGCTCTCAACCACACACATATACTGCTGCTGTAGAAACAAAGCTCATCTACGCTGCTGCTGCAAGGCCGCCATCCGTCCAGGAGGGTGAGGAAGGTAGTCCAGGTGGGAATCATGATCCTCCTCTAATCTTCTTGCTCCTCCCTATATCTCTCATCATGTTCATCTTTCTTCTTGGTTGATCATTGTGATACAAACCAAGGAGTATGCCCATGTGTCCTCATCTTGACATCTTGCCTTGGCTGATCATTGCGATACGAACCAAGGAGCATATCTCACATATTTTCATCTGGACATTTTTGCCTTGGCTGATGATCATGATACAAGCCAAAGTGCGAATATGTTTAGGAGGGGAAAATCCGTCCTTGGTTGATCACTGTGATACAAATCAAGGAGCATTCTCCGCATAGCCCCTTCTTGACATTTCGCCTTGGCCGATCATCATGATGCAAGCCAAAGTGCGAATATGTTTAAGACCAACAAAAATACTCCTTGGCGGATCATCATGATACAAATCAAGGAGCATACAACATATAATTTCATCTTGTCATTTTGCCTTGGTTGATCATCGTGATACGAGCGAAAGTGCGATTATGTCAAAGAAGATAAATTTCACTCCGTGGTTGATCATGGTGACCCAAACTAAGGAGGACATATTTTCCCTTCCACCATAGATGAGAGCGACGCAAAGTTAAAGCTCGGGGGAAAACAAATATTAAACATACACAAACCCTAGACGACCATCTACGTAAAATCATAAAATAAAATGTGTCTACAAAAAAGTGCACTCTTCATTTGCTGCATGTTTAAGTTGCATAAAAGAAGACAATGTAAATTGTCCATGTACCTTCAATATAGAGCATGAAAATGTATAAATTGGATGCTCCCAAATTATGTTTCAAGCCTCTTGTTGGTTACACTGCAGACATACATGCTATGCCACGTCAGTAGTAATACAAACAGGAAGATACAAATGTTATTTACATCTGTCATATAGATGATTAAATGAGCATGCTCTACTGCATATAAAATGTGCTAAGTGAAATCCGACGTGTAGACATGAGATAATGAAAATACTAGTTGTCTCGGTCCGCACTTAAAATATAACATGCCCATAAAAGAAAATGAATGCGTGTAGGTTAAGTTAAAAATATAATCCTACATATCTAAAATATGAAATCTAGAGCGTACAGACTCTATGCAACACGCATATACTGTTCACTGATGGTTAACGTATATGCATGTGACCCATAATAAAATAAAAGATATTGCATCTAGCTCGCTTTAGTCCTAGCCAAGAGAGACTAATTCGCTTAGCAGATGTTGTCATCAAACATACTAAACAAAACCAAACAAGATAACATATGAGATGGTTCTGATATTAGAACTCCCTTTTATTAAATTTCCAAGCATGCGCAGAGGCCAACATGGATTAAATCATATACCCCATCATCTCATGCATGGTCATACGTGCATCAATAAAAGATGTAACATGCATGTATTAAGTGGACACTCTTCTAGTCGACTCATCACTCGTTAAAATGGAATGGCCTGAGAACTGATTAAGATAGCCGCATGGTCATACTAGAATATGTTGGTTAAGTCGACTACACAAATTAAGTGTCCGATGCAAAAAGCATTCATTGCACTCATACTATACGTACTGCTCATAAGAGTACAAGAGTAAAAATATAAATGAACAAGACATATGATAATTTGAAGAAGATCGAGAATGCTCCCCCGAGCACGCCGGCGTCGACGACAGCGAGAAGCGAATTTTCTTTATCATTTTGTAGTAGTCATGTGTTGCAATTCTATGTAATAGGATAGTTGGAATTCTTAATCAGGAGTTTTCTCTGCCGAGATGTAATTAACAGAATTTTTATGTAAATGCAAGAGTTCTAGAAATAATGTACCTGCAATGTTTGATTCTAATTTTATTTTATGCATTTAAATTTCACTCTGTATCAATGACATGGACGCGTGTCTCATGCCCGCCATTTTCCCGTCATCAGATTTTGGCATGCCCGGTGGGACATATTTCTCCCCTCATCTTCGAATTCCAACATAGGATTGCAACACATGAATTTCCATAGTACATAAAACATAAAATATTATGTAGCATACACGAAAAAAAGATGAAGAAAACTAATATATGGTTTTCTTTAGTTTGAAGGTATGAAAGGTCGGGTGCCGCAGTCAGTGAGACTCCGCATTGGAGACATTTGGCTTGATGTGCCAGTTGGTCCATGTGCGACTTCAACAAATCGGCATCTGGATATTATTCTCTCCACTCAAGTTTGGGGGAAGTATGAGGGTAGACAAAGAAGGAAAAGGGAAGACAATGGACAAACTCCACTATGAGCAACCTATGAATGGGGGCAATACCATGATTATATTTCCCTCCTCGTTGTTTCTGCATGGAAGGACATCAAAGGTTCAAAATAAAGTTCAAGTTGATACTTCAGAGCCTATTCTTTCGCTGGCCGATAAATCCATTGGAGAATGCTCTGAGACGGTTCTCAAGTTTCCCCTTGAATGCAAGAAAAAGCACCCCAATTCCCATGGCTATGAAACATGCCATGTGAACCCAACATCAACATTGTCAAGTCCCTTGTCGTCATCAACACCCGTCGCAAATGATTCCTCTCTGACTTCGTTTGAGTCGATGTGCCGTCAACCTCAGCGAAGAAATGTTCGCCATGTCAAACTTCACAATATTAAGGTCGGCAAATTCCGTGCCCAATTCCCCAAGAGTGTGGACAACAATCATCCAGACCACCTTTTTCATATCAGCAAGGGCGGTATTAGAATTCATACTATGGTGACTAGCAACCCTTCAACAGTTGTTGCCTTCATCAGGTTCATCTGGAAAAAGTATCTTAATCATGCCAAGTGGCGTGTTGTTGGCCTTGACTGTGAATACACTAGATATGTCCATAGCAAAGAGCGTAAGAAGCTTCCACTTGAGCAACAAGTTGCTCTCTCTAATCAAGAGCCACAACGCGCTGCTGTCTTGCAGCTTTGTGTGGGCAAGCATTGCCTAATTTACCAGCTATACCAGGCTCAGGCCAGGAGTTTTATCCCTCCACTTCTCCACGGCTTCCTTGACAATCACACAGTTGAATTTGCGGGTGCCACCATTGGCAATGACATCGCAAAACTCAAGTTCTATAACTTGGGTATCAGAAAACCCGTCGATGTGCAGGGACTGGGTATCAAGCTTCATAATCAAAAAGTTGGCAACTTGGCTTCATTGGAGAAGCTAGCAAAGAAGGTTGCAAACATAAGTCTTAACAAGGACAAAAGCATCGCTGTCAATCAGTGGGAGAAGTCCAACCTGGACCATGACCAGATCAAGTATGCATGCTTGGATGCCTATGCGAGCTTCGAGGTTTATAGGCGACATTCCAACATAACCGGTTATCTTAGAACCCACTGAAATGTTTGTTTCCGGGTGAAATATGTAACTGGTTATCTTAGAGCATGTTGAAATGTTTCTTCCCAAGTGAAGTATGTAAGAAAAGGTTGTTGAGTCTTGATCAAGGAAAATATGTACACGACCTTTGTTTCTTTATATTATGGTTATGACTATTTTTCTAGGTGCATTTTGAATATGACGATGCAGGGAAGCAAATGTTCTTGTATCATCATAATTTTGTTCTCATAGAAGACAAGTGAATCTGAATAGAAATGACTTATATTTTGCATTAATGCTCGCAATACAAATGTTGCAACATTATGTGCACTTAATTTAAAGAAAATTGTGACACACAAAAGAAAAATCACTCCATACCCTCACGAGTCTAAACTGGGGCACCCCAAAAAATACACTCCAATAAACTTACGAGTCTAAACTGTGATAAAAAAAATATTACTCCATACCCTCATGAGTATAAACTGGGGCACACAGAAAAATACACTCCATACCCTCACGAGTCTAAACTGGGGCACCAAAAAAAATATAGTCCAATAAACTAATGAGTCTAAACCATGGCATCTAGAAAAAGATACACTCCAATAACTTATGAGTCTAAACTGTGCCATATACCAAAAAATACTCCAATAACTTACGAGTCTAAACTGTGCCTTATAACAAAAATACTCCAACAACATACGAGTCTAAATTGTGATGCAAAAAAAAACACAAATCATAAAACTTACCCCAATACCTCATGAGTATAAATTGTGGCATAAAAAAACATATACTCCAACAAACTTACGAGTATAAACTGTGATATAAAACATATAGTACTCCAATAAACTTATGAGTATAAAATGTGATATAAAACATATATTACTCCAATAACTTACGAGTATAAACTATGACATAAAAGTCTATTACTCCAATAACTTACGAGTCTAAACTGTGTGATATAAAAAAAGCAAATATACTTCATACCCTTAAGAGTATAAACCAGGGCACACAAAAAAATACTCCAACGACTTACGAGTATAAACTGTGATGCAAAAAAATCATCTAAAATACTCCGTACCCTCACGAGTATAAACTAGGGCACAAAAAAATTACTCCAACGACTTATGAGTATAAACTGTGATGCAAAAAAAAATCATCAAACATACTCCATACCATCATGAGTATAAACTGAGGCACATAAAATAAAAATACTCCATACCCTCACGAGTCTAAACTGGGGCACCCAAAAAAATATATCTACTCCACATCCTCATGAGTATAAACTAGGGAAGACAAAAAAAACTCCAACGACTTACGAGTATAAACTGTAATGCAGAAAAAAAATACTCCACACCCTCATAAGTATAAACTAGGATGTCATTTATCCCAAACTGTGTATCATATGGCATCTTTTGAAAGATGCCACCAAAAAGAAATGTTACCTGCCAGAGGTTGCTGAGTAAAAGTAGCTAGCCTCATGAAAAAATAAACTGAATGAAATCACCCTGGTTTTCGAGAATATAAACCATTGACATCATGCAAAATAAATCATATTAAATAGACATTCCAAACTCTCACGAGTATAAACTGTAGGCACCAAAATGAAAAAAAAAACTTGAAGTAGCTCCATACTTTACGAGCTGAAAACATAAATGACAATTTAAATTGCTTGGTACAGCCTGAATAATGAGCTTTGCAAATGAACAAAAAAAAATAGAATAGGCCAAATGCTCGAGCGCTCTGCCAACACATAATGTGAGTGTAAAACACTCCCAGGCTAGATGAGTATAAACTAGTAGCCTCATTTGATTAAGATGAATAAATATAATACTCCCAGGCTATACGAGTATAAACTTTTAGCCTCATGAAAACAAAACCTAACACTCCAAGCTATATGAGAATAAACTATTAGTTTCATATATTCAGAAAATTAATGCTCTAAGCTATGAGCACAAATCATTTGCCTCATGAGGATAAACTAAAACCTCATACTGCTCCAATGCTATATGAGCCTAAACTATAAGCGTCATGTGAAACATTTTTACGCACATACAAAATGCACTAATGTTATATGATGCTAAACTGTAAGCATGTTTTAATAATGTTAAATTTGATCCAACATTCATGAGTTTAAACTCCTAAGTGTTAAGTTGTGCGCTCCAAAAAAAAGTTCTGAGCCTAAATTGAAATTAAAAAATGCATTGTGTGGATAAAACTGCATAACCACGTAGCTGGCACACAATTGACTAAAAATCATGAGCCCATATACTCACGGGCAGTGCTATAACACAAGAAATATGTATAATCAAGTTTCGAGCTCTGGGCCCGAGTCAAAAAAAAAAAATTCTCTTCGAACCCAGACCTCGAGGGGCATCTGTTGACATGGATTTTGACCAAGATAAAATAAATATATGAACCACATAAAATATAAATTAAAAAAAGGCAAAAATCCATTTTATAATGAGAAAAATCAATTAAAAAATATATAATCAATCGCTCAAAGTGACGACCGACAAAATAGGCGTATGATATATTTTTTAATGCCGATAGTGCACACATTAAACCAACAATTTTAAAATACGATGAAACTCGTCAAGTTTTGTTATGAAGAAAATATAGAGGGCACATGGCTCGCACGCATGCGCGCCCCTAATAACGGCGAAAATAAAAAATTGTCGTGAGGGACGCTAATATCACCAAAATGGCGACTATATGATAAATGTTCGACTTTGTTCCATCGAAAAAATGAAATATTTAAACGGCGCATAAAAAATATCGTCCCGATGAAATATATGCACGGTGTACTTGGTCAAATATTCATCTGATTCTAGACCTTGAGATGCATGCAAAAATAATTTGCACACCTTGACCCTAGGCCTTAATGAGCCATTTAATAGCTAACAATCCTTAGCCCATTAAAAAATATGGACACGTATGCATGGTCGTACTTCCCACAAGATTGATGTGCATGCATGCAAACAGTGTGGTGCCATGGCCCACATATTAATTAGGAGAGAAGGAGTTTAGCCCACATCTATGAATCACATTTTTTTAGGGGTATCTGTGAATCACATACATACTGGAATTTGGTTGCTAGTCAAACGATGTGGTTGGGTCAATTGGCGATTAAAGAAATAGGCCAAAGGACAAGGCAACCCGCTCCCACGAACTCCACCATCTCCACGATCAGAACGTGGGCAGGCGCACGTCCAGCCGCCCTCCGCTGCTTCCCTCCGCCCCTATAAATACCAGGCAATTAGACTGCTCTAGGGTCGGCCCTTAGTTCGATCCTCTCTGGCTGCCGCTGCTTTGCTGCCGCCGCTGCTCTCTTTTTCCCTGGCTGCCGCTGCTACGCCGCTGCTACGCTGCTGCTGCCGCTCTCAACCACACACATATACTGCTGCTGTAGAAACAAAGCTCATCTACGCTGCTGCTGCAAGGCCGCCGTCCGTCCAGGAGCGTGAGGAAGGTAGTCCAGGTGGGAATCATGATCCTCCTCTAATCTTCTTGCTCCTCCCTATATCTCTCATCATGTTCATCTTTCTTCTTGGTTGATCATTGTGATACAAACCAAGGAGTATGCCCATGTGTCCTCATCTTGACATCTTGCCTTGGCTGATCATTGCGATACGAACCAAGGAGCATATCTCACATATTTTCATCTGGACATTTTTGCCTTGGCTGATGATCATGATACAAGCCAAAGTGCGAATATGTTTAGGAGGGGAAAATCCGTCCTTGGTTGATCACTGTGATACAAATCAAGGAGCATTCTCCGCATAGCCCCTTCTTGACATTTCGCCTTGGCTGATCATCATGATGCAAGCCAAAGTGCGAATATGTTTAAGACCAACAAAAATACTCCTTGGCGGATCATCATGATACAAATCAAGGAGCATACAACATATAATTTCATCTTGTCATTTTGCCTTGGTTGATCATTGTGATACGAGCGAAAGTGCGATTATGTCAAAGAAGATAAATTTCACTCCGTGGTTGATCATGGTGACCCAAACTAAGAAGGACATATTTTCCCTTCTACCATAGATGAGAGCGACGCAAAGTTAAAGCTAGGGGGAAAACAAATATGAAACATACACAAACCCTAGACGACCATCTACGTAAAATCATAAAATAAAATGTGTCTACAAAAAAGGGCACTCTTCATTTGCTGCATGTTTAAGTTGCATAAAAGAAGACAATGTAAATTGTCCATGTACCTTCAATATAGAGCATGAAAATGTATAAATTGGATGCTCGCCAAATTATGTTTCAAGCCTCTTGTTGGTTACACTGCGGACATACATGCTATGCCACGTCAGTCAGTAGTAATACAAACAGAAAAATACAAATGTTATTTACATCTATCATATAGATGATTAAATGAGCATACTCTAATGCATATAAAATGTGCTAAGTGAAATCCGACGTGTAGACATGAGATAATGAAAATACTAGTTGTCTCGGTCCGCACTTAAAATATAACATGCCCATAAAAGAAAATGAATGCGTGTAGGTTAAGTTAAAAATATAATCCTACATATCTAAAATATGAAATCTAGAGCGTACAGACTCTATGCAACACGCATATACTGTCCACTGATGGTTAAAGTGTATGCATGTGACCCATAATAAAATAAAAGATATTGCATCTAGCTCGCTTTAGTCCTAGCCAAGAGAGACTGATTCGCTTAGCAGATGTTGTCATCAAACATACTAAACAAAATCAAACAAGATAACATATGAGATGGTTCTGATATCAGAACTCCCTTTTATTAAATTTCTATGCATGCGCAGAGGCCAACATGGATTAAATCATATACCCCATCATCTCATGCATGGTCATATGTGCATCAATAAAAGATGTAACATGCATGTATTAAGTGGATACTCTTCTAGTCAACTCATCACTCGTTAAAATGGAATGGCCTGAGAACTGATTAAGATAGCCGCATGGTCATACTAGAATATGTTGGTTAAGTCGACTACACAAATTAAGTGTCCGATGCAAAAAGCATGCATTGCACTCATACTCTACGTACTGCTCATAAGAGTACAAGAGTAAAAATATAAATGAACAAGACATATGATAATTTGAAGAAGATCGAGAATGCTCCCCCGATCACGTCGGCGTCGACGACAGCGAGAAGCAAATTTTCTTTATCATTTTGTAGTAGTCATGTGTTGCAATTCTATGTAATAGGATAGTTGGAATTCTTAATCAGGGTTTTCTATGCCGAGATGTAATTAACAGAATTTTTATGTAAATGTAAGAGTTCTGGAAATAATGTACCTGCAATGCTTGATTCTAATTTTATTTTATGCATTTAAATTTCACTCTGTATCAATGACGTGGACGCGTGTCTCACGCCCGCCATTTTCCCGTCATCAGATAGCTACATGAAGGAGCACGCGAGAGAGATGGGCGTGAAAGAAGATTCAAATATTTAGTTGCGTGTATAGAAAATGTCAGCATAAAAGGGATTCAAATATTTGAATTCAAGATGATGATACATGTAATTCATACTCGAACCAAAATTGATCTATCAAACATGCATACTCATATGAATTCGCACGCATCTATGTTATTTAACATCTAGATATTACTGATCCATACATTTGAGTAGAACATAATTTGGTTTAAACTTTTTGAATTCAACCTTATGATTTTGAGATCATTGTATTTGTAAATCATATTATATATATAAAGGAGCAGAATTCTTTGTTGTGCTTTTGAAAGTATATATAAAAAAATGATGTATATAGAATTTTGTTCGAATCGAAAATAGATCCTGCCCGGAAAAAAAAATACAAAATGGATTGGAATTGAGTTGGCACGGTAAACGTGCAATCTTTTTCTCAAAAATTTGAACGAAGCGGCCAAACTCGCAGTAACCGCCCGAAACCAAAATATGGGAGATGGAAATTACTGCCTGTCCCTGACATGCAACACAAGTCGGCTCGATTTCAATAGGTCTTGATGGGGGCAGGTTTGTAATTTCACTCAAACGTGACATAACCGCCTCTCACCCGGATTCATACACGGTGGGCGCCAAAACACAGTGTCTCCTCGGCCGAAATCGCCTCTCACCCGGATTCATACACGGTGGGCGCCAAAACAAGCTCTCCTTGGCCGAAATCTCCGTCGGCAAATATTCGGTGTATGCAAGATTACCGTCCTATCCCCAGCAACCCAATATTCCTGTGATGTCTGAAATTTTAAACGGGGGATAAGTTGGTAACCTTCCCCACATTTGAGACAAGCGCGTCTCAAAGACATGGTTCCCCCCTACCTCTCTCCCTCCATTTCCCCATGCGTACTCCGTGGGCGCCAAAACACCCTCTCCACCCCAGCCTCCTCCTTCCGCCACCCCATCCACCGCCGTCCTCCTCCATCATGCCGGAGCTGATACCCCGACGCCGTCGTCCATTACAAGAGATCGACCTCTCTCATCCACGGCTTCGGACCAGGATCCTTGCATCCCATCCTCTCGCTTCATCCCCGCCGTCATCCACCTTGCCGGCGCCGCTCCTACGATCATCTTGCCCACCGCGCCGGGATATTTCCCTCGCCGCCACCGTCTACCCTCCTAGATCTGCTTCCACGCTGCCAACAGCCATCGCTACCGCAGCACCATCAAATTCTTAGCAGATGCATACATGGCGCCGCACCAGAGGCGGTACTCTTTCGTATCTGCTCAACTTATTTATCGCAGCAAGAAAATAGATCGCCACTGCTTTACTATGATTTCTTGTCCATCACTTAGGATTTTACTTGTTAGTTGAAACCAAACATTGGCTGCGAAGTTGCCTTTGTCCGGTTTGCACCTTCAGATCCGCCATGGCACGCTCAACACTATACTCGCAATGCTTATAGTTTTCCCCTTTTATATTCCACACTAGTTAAATGACAGTAGACTAAATTTCAAAATTGGGTTAGTCAATTTTTGAGAGCTTGCCGGAGGGAAGGAAGGGGCTCGGGTGGGGACGGTGGTTGTGGGGGGCGGTAGCCTGGCGGTGATGGGGCCTTGCCGAACGAAAAAAACTCGATGCGGGTGGGGGCGGGGGTGGGGGGTGGGGGTGGCGGAGGAACACAGGTGGTGGGGGCGGTTCAGGGGAGGGCGGGGGGGTCGGGGCCGGTGGTTTGGCCGGCGGCCCGTGCGGTGTTCTGTAGGGGAAGAATCAGAGACGAGGAAGAAGAAGGGTTAGGAGACGTCGGATCTTCATCCAACCACCTGAAATGGTCGACTGACCCAAATGACGAAAGTCACGGGACTTGCATGCAGACATTCCTTTATATTCAGTACCATCCTCGTAGCTGCTTAGCACTGCTCCTCAATCCATCAAGCTAAACAACGTGCCACTCATAATTCCAAACTTGTTGCTCAAATACGAATCTGATATGATGCTGATATTACTAAAACAGATAACGTTTAATTGGTCAGCTAATGTTCCTACTTTACTTTCGAAAAGCACATGCACCACATATAGAGAGACAGCAGGGAGTTGCATTCTTAATGCGCTCTGGTTCATCATGTGTGGGCACTGCGCAACGAACATTTTATTATCCGAAATCTGCTTGCTCTTCTTTAGCATGTTCCTCTTATGTTCTTCTTTAATAAGTACTCTCTCCGTTCCTAAATACAAGTCTTTGTATAGATTCCACCATGGACTACATATGGAGCAAAATGAGTGAATCTACACTCTAAAATGTATCTATATATATATATATCTGTATGTGATCCATAGTGAAAATGTCTACAAAGACTTATATTTTGGAACGGAGGGAGTATAATAGTAGTACAGTATGTTCCTTGTAGTGAGGAGGAGCAGGGACATTTGCAGTGTAGAGGTCTATTCGGTTGGTTGTGATGGACACTTTCAACTCTTCGGGCCTCTTTGATTCGTAGGATTTTGTAAACATAGGAATAGGAATTGTAGTGGCCTGCCCACTTGAATCCTATAAGATTAGCAAGGAAATGCGGGGAGTTGTGTCGCCTTTGAGAGTTACACTGATATTAACAGTACCGCACCTTTAGTTGAAGAGAGCTGGTATCCGAAGCCTTTCTAGCCGTACCGGCAATAGTAGCCCATATTTTCCAGCAAGTTCCACTTTCCTGATTTTACTTGTGATGCTTATGGTTTTCCCGTTATATCTACACTATGATCTGTGTAGCTGCTTTGTGTCGCACTAGCAGCAGTCCACTCTTGAAGCTAAACAACACACCAATCATAAGTCCAAAGCTTACTTCTTCAAATATGAATTGTGATATGATACTGATATTAGTTAACAGACACACATTTAATTGGTCAGCTAATGCTTCCACTTGATTTTCCAAATGCATGTGGCCACATATAGAGAGACAGCATGGAATTGTATTTCTTTGGGCGCTGTGATTCATCATGAGTGAGCAACCAACATTGTATTGAAAGAAGCGGAATCTCAAGAATATGCTTCCTCTTCTGTTCTTTAACATGTTCCTCTTTTGTTATTCTGTATTTAGTACGTACAGTATATTCCTTGTCAGGAAGGGGAGCAGGGACATCTGCAGTCAACGGCTGATAGAGCTGGCCTGTACGTGATCGATAGGCTTTCAATTAGTAGCGGCAATACAACACCGTATTTTCCAGCCAGTTCCACTTTTCCGATTTATATATGCTGGTTATGGTGTACCCTTTTTATGTACACTACAATCTGCCTAGTTGCTGTGTGCTCTTGTTATCATGGTTTGGCAATAAACTCTCTATACAGTATATTATGAACCTATCATCTGCCAACTATCCTTACTTCTAGAGCCTATTTTTTGTATACTTGTGCCAGATTATATTAATGCACGCACCATATTATAGCACACATGGGCTTTCTCATCAGAATCCAGTGATAGCACACAAGGGTTTACAGAGAGCCCCTATATTGGAATATCCTCTGCATTACAAAGATAATCTCACTACTATTTATGTTTTCATGCTTCTCAGATATTGTACGTAATCACAATGAATATGAGAATGCGCACATTAGAAGAATATTGTGGAACACTGCAATGACTAACAAAATTGGCACCAAGGCATTGAGTTCCATTCTAGATGCAATGAAACTCATACGGTCCCCACCCGCAGATTCTTGTTCAGAATATAATCCTAATGACTATTCTGACCTCGAGGAGTCGAAGGCAGATGGCCTGTCATGTTCACCCATCAAGGTGCATGTTCTAATTTGGCAAGGTTTTATTGATTGCGCGTATCTTGCATAAGGTGTCTTGCATTTCTTCTACTTTGTTGCACCGCCATCTACTTAGTTTACTCATCATATATGTCAAGATGCCATGCCCATCCATTTTTTATATTCCATCTGTCATCATACCATGTTTTTCCACTCAAATGCTGTTCTTGTGCATCAGACATCAAAAAGGAAGAGGGTGATTGTCGAACCTGAAGGAGCACCAGCAAAGTCCTTGAAAAACGTGGTGGTGCCGTAGAAATCAGATAGCACCCCACTTATATTGGCTCTACAACCAGTGACACAAAACATAGGACCGACTCCAGCAGACTGTACCCATACTTCACTGGCCACACCACTAGCCCCACCACACAGGACCTGCACTCCAGCAAAAGGTATGCCGATTTTAGTTGCCATAGCACTAGCCGTAGCACAGAAAATCCCACTCTAGCAAAAAGTACAGCAAGTCCACCGGCCGAAGACCTATCCCAACTGCAGAGACGGCTAATTCCTGCAGATTGGAACCCCATTCCAGTTATTCCTAATTTAAAAGACAATGCTTTCAATGTTGTTAGGGACTACGTGCATATATTCCCATCATGGGAAGATTATAGTGAAGACAAACACCATTTTCACATCTTCCTGTCCCACTTACGTGTAAGTGCTATTATTCATGGTGATTATTTTCCTGTTTTCTGCTAATTGAACACATCAATGATTTACATTACATTGTTGTAAGTAGGCGAGGGTCAATCTGGATAGTCATGACAAGCAAAGCTTGCTTGAGCTTTTCAAGGAAGCATTGCAGCAGTATCGGTGTTACCTGAGGAAATCACACTTTGATGGCAAGTCTATAAACGAACTTCCGGTGAAGTCTCCTATGCTAAATTTAGAAGACATTGAATGGAAAAACCTTGTTATGCACTGGTCTCGTTCCCAGGATGAGGTACTGTCTATGATATCACATGACAATTTGAACTTCTACTTTTCCGCATGTGCCTTACGGGTCTCTTTTGCAGGAAATCTGCTCGAAGAAGAATTCCGGTTTGAAAAGGACGACAGGATATCGCAAATATGCTGCCCGCTGCTTTGCTCTTGTTAGTACCTGTTGTCCTGTATCACTGTACTTGCATTCATACCTGGTTCATTATGTGACAGCAGTATGCATGATAGCTTGCTTATCAATTGTTCGCTCTAAATTATCAGATCTGTATTAATGGTTACATTAATGTAGAATATACCCAATGTCAATGAAAAAGTTTAGCTCTGCATTGTTCTTGTAAGTACCTGATGTCCTTTATCAGTGTACTTATAGTAACAGCTAGTTGTTCATGTACCATCACTCTGCAGCTTATTTTTCTTTGCCCTCCATTTTCTACACATCAGATATATATTTACTCTTACCATAAGGTTGGATAACACCAATGGTACTGAAGAAGTTTAGCTCTGCATTGCTCTTGGCTGTACCTTTTGCCTGTATCGTTGTACTTACATTTATAGCTACTTGGTTATGTAGCATCACTCTTCATCTTATCTTAAATATTCTCCATTTTTTCTTATATTATCACATCTATATTTACTCTTAACAAAATGTAGAATAAAGGCAATGCTTATGAAGAAGATTCTGTGGTAAACTTCTTGAATTGCCCCCCCCCCATCAGCATGGACAAGGGCTTTATAGAGCCGATCTTCACCACTAATGTAAGTTTGTCCTTCTCAAGCCTTCAAACTTTGTTGTGTATATTTGGTTAGGCATGACTGCGATAGCTGTTTATTTTTGGTGTTTGCATCAAATTGCATGTTTAAAGTTTATTATGAAGTTCATAAGCAAAAGTTTGTCCTTCTTAATTTAAGTTTTCAGTTGTACAACCAAGTTCCTTCTTCATACCATGTAAATTAAACTATACAGAGCAAGTGATCTTCTTTTGCACTGCATGTATGCTTCTGTTCTTGATCCGTAATCCAGTGGTGTGGTGAAACTACCCACTACAGCACAATGTCATATTCTGCAATGTCTTAACTATGAACAATGTCATATCATTCTACTATTATTTAAACCGTCTCTTTATTTGCCAATCTGAAATGGGATAAATTGACAGCACACTAACCATTGATACTTATGAGTTCTTGATCTGTAATCCAGTGGTGTCGTGAAGCTGCCAACTCCTTCACAATGTCATTTCCTGCCATGTCTTAACCTGAACAATACCATATTGTGTTAATGCTATTTTAAACTGTGTCTCTTTATTCGCCAATAAGAAATGTGATGAATTGTCAGTACTAATACTTATATGTGCAAAACCTGTCATCTGTCTACTTGTTTCTTTTCAAAGTGAGGAGGATATAAGCGTCAAACAAGCGTAGTCTCATCAGCTTGCTCAGCTGCTTGCGCTGCAGCTCCCGAGCAGGGCTAACCTTTCTTGAACTCTATTGAAGTGCTGTCGGTTTTGTATATTATTTTGTCAGTGTGTTTATTTGCACTGGTGGTGATCTTTGATGCCCAGTGTATGTAATCTGCTGTCTGCTTGTGCTTTATTATTATAGTGGCGAACTTTGATGCCCAGTGGATGTAATATACCATAATTTCTTTATTGTATAGTCAAGGTTTTTTCTTATTCACGATGCTGCAGTTATTTTACTGTATATATATCCTATCTTTGCTCCATGAAAAGTAAACCGGCTAAACCGTAAAATTACGGTACATAATCGGGCCGTCATGCAAATCACTATATATGGGCCGCATCATGGGCCCAGTCATCTTGATCCGTTAACATGCCTAAATGTAAACTGGCCCACTAGTAGTTTCGGGCTTTTAATAGGCCGAGTAAACCACCGGCCCTATTTTGGCAAGAAAATTCAATGGAATTTTAGTAGGCTGAAAAGTAGGTTGGGCCTGAAACGTGCCGAACAGCTCACGAGCCGACAGCAGGCCGAAATAGACCCCGGCCCATGATTGTGCCAATCACATCACGGGTCGTTAACAGGCCAAAATTGTCTCGCTCCTTATTTGGCCCAATCAGATTATCGGCTGTGAGCAGGCCGGATGCAAAGCGGGCCATAATTAGGCCCAACTATATGACGGGCTTTTAACAGGCCAAAATAAATATAGGGCCAAAATGTTAAACGGGCCTTTAATAGGCTGAAACTAATATCAGGCAGTACTATTAAATGGGCCATTAGCAAACAGAAATCCTAACCAGGCCTCAAGTGGGCCCAAAAGCACAGCGTCCAGTTGACGGGCCGAATCTGATATGGGCCATAATTTAGCCCAAAGAATGAAAGGCTCTTAAAGGGCCGGATCAGATATGGGCCGTAATATGGCCCAGAACGTGGTAGGCTATTAACGGGCCAGATCTCATATGGGCCCTTATTAGGCCCAGAATGTGGCAGGCTGTTAATGGACCGGATCAAATATGGGCTGGCATTTGGCCCAAAACATGGCAGCCTGTTAACGGGCCAGCCCACTAGTGTTTTCAAAATCTTGTGGGCCTTTAGTTGGGCCGGCCCATTATGGTCTGCAAAATCTTGTGGGCCTTTAGCTGGGCCGGCCCATTTAATCTTTATGGGCCACTTCTGGGCCGGTCCACGTGTCAACATATCATAGGCGCATCTCGCCCATTGGATGAGTGACATCTGTGCCAACGCGGAGCAGGCACGTGGTTCCGTCAGCCAATGAGAATTTTACACATGAAAAATTGCCATTGGTCGTGGCTGTTAGCGGGTTATCGGATCCAAAACCTAACCTGATAGCTTAACAGCGACCCGTTATGGTGGATGCCACGTGTCGGTTACCCTTGACGAAAGCACTTCTATGACGCGCGATTTATCGTCATGGAAGTGGACACTTCCATGATGATAATTTTGGTAATGTCATGGAACACTTCTACGACAGCACAGGTATGACTATCTTGATTCTGTCATAAAATCATCATGGATGTACATGCATGACAGAAAACATGACCTACTATGACAAAAACATATCATCACGGAAGTGTATTTTTTTGTAGTGATTTTTCTTGAGAGGATGATTAGGCAAAGCATTAAGTAATTGGAGAAGCCTGCCCCAAGCTTGTGGGAGACTCTCTTCTTCAATTTGCACAAAGTTAAATATTTCCTGTAGAGCAGCTTGTTTCTTATGAGCAGGAAAATATTTTTCTGAGAAGTAATAAATCATATCCTGCGGACTACGCACACAACCAGGAGCAACAGAATTAAACCATAACTTAGCATCACCCTTTAATGAGAAAGGAAACAACTTAAGAATATAGTAATAACGAATTCTTTCCTCATGAGCAAATAGGGTGGCTATATCATTTAATTTAGTAAGATGTGCCACAACAGTTTCAGATTCATAACCATGGAAAGGATCAGATTCAACCAAAGTAATTAACTCAGGATCAACAAAGAATTCATAATCCTTATCAGTAACAAAGATAGGTGAAGTAACAAACTCAGGATCATACTGCATTCTAGCATGCAAAGAATTTTCTTTTCACTTGCATAGTAATTTCTTAAGGTCATCTCTATCCTTACAAGCAAGAAAGTCCCTAGCTACCTCTCCATCCATAACATAACCCTCAGGTATAACAGGCAATTCATATCTAGGAGAGCTAGGTCTAATGGGTGTTTCAAAATATTCAGTTTCAATAATTTCATCAGTTTCAACATTCTCAATATCTTTAGCTCTAGCAAGTTGTTCATCAAGAAATTCACCCAGTGGCGCAGTATTATCGAGCAAAGTAGTAGTATCATCATAAGCATCTTGCATAGCAGAAGTAGCATCATTAATTACTTGTGACATATCAGAATCAATAGCGGGTGTAGGTGTTGCAAGCTTACTCAAAACAGAAGGTGAATCAAGTGCAGAGCTAGGTGGCAGTTCCTTACCTCCCCTCGTCCTAGAGGGAAAAATCTTGGTTTTGGTATCTTTCAAAGTCTTCATAGTGATCAACAGATATAAATCCCAAGTGACTCAGAGAATAGAGCTATGTTCCCCGGCAACGGCCCCAGAAAAAGGTCTTCATAACCCACAAGTATAGGGGATCGCAACAGTTTTCAAGGGTAGAGTATTCAACCCAAATTTATTGATTCGACACAAGGGGAGCCAAAGAATATTCACGAGTATTAGTAGCTGAGTTGTCAATTCAACCACACCTGAAAGACTTAATATCTGCAGCAAAGTATTTAGTAGCAAAGTAATATGGAAGTAACGGTAACAGTGGCAAAAGTAACAATAGCAGTTTTGTGGTGATTGTAACAGCAGTAGCAACGAAAGTAACTTAGCAAAGATCAATATGTGAAAAGCTCGTAGGCATTGGATCGGCAATGATAATTGTGTTGGATAATATTCATCATGTAGCAGTCATAACCTAGGGTGACACGGAACTAGCTCCAATTCATCAATATAATGTAGGCATGTATTCCGTATATAGTCATACGTGCTTATGAAAAAGAACTTGCATGACATCTTTTGTCCTACCCTCCCATGGCAGCGGGGTCCTAATGGAAACTAAGGGATATTAAGGCCTCCTTTTAATAGAGAACCGGACCAAAGCATTAGCACTTAGTGAATACATGAGTTCCTCAAACTACGGTAATCACCGGAAAGAATCCCAATTATTGTCACCTTGGGGTATGCGGATCATAACTCGTAATAGGTGTCTACAACTTGCAAAATAGGATCAAGAACACAAATATATTCATGAAAACATAATAGGTTCAGATCTGAAATCATGGCACTCGGGCCCTAGTGACAAGCATTAAGCATAGCAAAGTCATAGCAACATCAATCTCAGAACATAGTGGATACTAGGGATCAAACCCTAACAAAACTAACTCGATTAAATGATAAATCTCATCCAAACCATCACCGTCCAGCAAGCCTACGATGGAATTACTCACTCACGGCGGTGAGCATCATGAAATTGGTGATGGAGGAAGGTTGATGATGATGGCGATGAATCCCCCTCTCCGGAGCCCCGAACGGACTCCAGATCAGCCCTCCCGATGAAGAACAGGAGGTGGCGGCAGCTCCGTATCGTAAAACACGATGAATCCTTCTCTCCGATTTTTTCCTCCCCGAATAGGGTTATATAGAGTTGGAGTTAGGGTCGGAGGAGGTCCAGGGGGCCCACAAGCCCTCTAGGCACGCCCCAGGGGGGCGCCCCCCCAGGCTTGTGGCCTCTGGGTGGACCCCCTCTGGTTAGTTCTTGCACCAGTATTTTTTTATATATTCCAAAAATATTCTCCGTAAATTTTCAGGTCAATCCGAGAACTTTGATTTCTGCACAAAAATAACACCATGGCAATTCTGCTGAAAACAACATCAGACCGAGTTAGTTCCATTCAAATCATGCAAATTAGAGTCCAAAATAAGGGCAAAAGAGTTTGGAAAAGTAGATACGATGGAGACGTATCACTAGGCCTAGGGAGGTTTCCTCCCTTCCCAAGGCACCTAGGGGGGTGCCTTCCACCATTAGGACTCTTCCCCTCTCCTCTCTCTTGGCGCATGGGCCCCTTAGGGTTGGTGCCCTTGGCCCAAATAGGCCAAGGTGCACCCCCTATAGCCCATGTGGCCCCCCGGGGTAGGTGGACCCCCGGACCCCTTTCTGCACTCCCGGTACAATACTGATAATGCCCGAAACTTTTCCGGCGACCAAAACAGGACTTCCTATATGTGAGCCTTTACCTCCGGACCATTCTGGAGCTTCTCGTGATGTCCGGAATCTCATCCTGCACTCCGAACAACATTCGGTTATGAATGCACATATCCCAATACTACTCTAGCATCATCGAACGTTAAGCGTGCAGACCCTACGGGTTCGAGAATCATGTAGACATGACCGAGACACCTTTCCGGCCAATAACCAATAGCGGGACCTAGATGCCCATATTGGTTCCTACATATTCCATGAAGATCTTTATCAGTTGAACCACGATGTCAAGGATTCAGTTCAAGCCCGTATGCAATTCCCTTTGTCCGGCGATATGTTACTTGCCCGAGATTCGATCATTGGTATCTCCATACCTAGTTCAATCTCGTTACTGGCAAGTCTCTTTACTCGTTCCGTAATGCAAGATCCCGTGACTAAACTCATTAGTCACATGAAGCTTCTTATGATGTTGTATTACCAAGAGGGCCCAGAGTTATCTCTCTGTCACACGGAGCGACAAATCCCAGTCTCGATCCATGCAACCCAACAGACACTTTCGGAGATACCTGTAGAGCACCTTTATGATCACCCACTTACGAAGTGATGTTTGATAGCACACAAGGTATTCCTTCGGTATCCGGGAGTGGCATGAGCTCATGGTCTAAGGAACTGATACTTGACATGAAGAAAGCTATAGGAAATAACTAAACGATCTGATGCTAAGCTTACGGTTGGGTCTGTCCATCACATCATTCTTCTAATAATGTGATCCCGTTATCAAATGACAACTCATGTCTATGGTTAGGAAACCTTAACCATCTTTGATCAACGAGCTAGTCTAGTAGAGGCATACTAGGGACACGGTGTAGTTTATGTATTCACACATGTATTTAAGTTTCTGGTCAATACAATTCTAGCATGAATAATAAACATTTATCATGAACGGGAAATATGATAATAACCAATTTATTATTGCCTCTAGGGCATATTTCCAATACTTGCAAATTTTCATCATGAGATCACATTCTTGGAAGGCGTGACAAAAAGAAAAAGAAAATCGATGATCAATTTTGTTTTTTTGTCATGCCTTCCACGAATGTGATCTCATGATGAAAATTGGCAAGTAGTTAGGACATTTATCAAAGTTTATCTCAAAAAAATTAGAATTTTTTGAATTTGTTTTCAAGTTGTTTCGATTTTACTGTTCATCTGAGCTCATTTGAGCTCGATCCCAGAAGGATATTTTTGATAGTATAGCCTTTATTTTCAAAAGGTTATCTCTGTAGAATATTTAGGGCTAATATTTTTCCTAGACTCTATGTGGTGTGCTCGTATTTTAGGATTTTTCTGAATTTTTGGTTTTTAAATGGAATTATTTAGAGGCCATATTCAAATCCTGTTAGAAATATAAAAGGTCTTTGAACAGTATTGGGCCAACCCTACACGTGTGGCCCATCACTAAATGTAGCACGCGGGCTACGCCGCGAGAGCTATACCTCGCTTATAGTGAGATGATAGCCCCATTCATTGACAATGCGCTCGCATCACCTGCCATATGGGCTAGCCCATTAGAACATGGGAGTTCTCTCGTTCGTGTCCGGCCATTGCGCTCGGTTGGTTCGACATGTTTTTTCTTCTTCTTTTCTATATATTTTTTCCTTTTTTATGGTTTTCTTTGTTTTTCTTTTTTCTTCGTTATAACTTCTGCTTTCTTTGTTTTTCACTCGTTCTCAATGTTTTTTCCTTGGTTTTAACTGGTTTTTCCTTTTCTTTCCTTTTTCTCAGTTTTTCATTTCATTCTTTGTTTCTTCATTTTTGTTCAACTCTCTTTGATTTTCTTTAGTTTTCTTCATTTCTCTCTTTCACTGGTCCTCTACGGTTTTCTTTGACTGTTTTCTTTATTTCTATGTGTTTTTCTTTATGGTTTTCATCCGTTTTTCTTCGGTTTTAGAACCCTATTGATTTAATTTTTTTTGTTTTCTTTGTGTCATTTTGTATCTTTTTCCTTGGTCTTCTATGTGAATTTCTCATGTACATGTGAAACATTATTTTTGTACAAGTTAAATATTTTTTAAATACACAACAAACATTTTTTACAACAGTTTTTTTATGTCTACATTTTTGTACGCATCAAGAACATCTTTTATGCATGTTTACATTTTTAAATACAATGATTAACATTTCTTTCAAATACATGTTTGATGTCTACTTTTTTCGTAAACATTGTACATTTTCATATACATCTACAACATTTATTTGATATACACTTAAAATTTTCCAAATATATGATTAGCATTTTTTATAATGTCACATACATTTTTTCGAAATGCGTGAACATTTTGAAAATTTCACAAACAATTTTTTTGGTGCTATCAACTTTTTTCCTAGACATTTGAAAATTTATTTTATATACGTTTACCATTTTTGGGGGTGGGTCAACTCGTGAAATTTTTAAATATGTCAGAAACATTGTTTTAATATGCTATCAACATTCTTTTTTGAATTGAGCTAACGACTGTTTTAAATTGTATTAACATTTTTTCAAATGCATAGTTTTATTTTTTTATTTCTTTTTTTTGGAATATGCTTTCGCCCGGCTTTATATATAAAGCAACAACACCTGAACAAATTACCTTGCCGAATGATATAAGATGGTAAGGTAGCCCTCATACAATGTTGATCCCAGGAAATCGGAACACGCAAGACGCACGCAACTACGCTACCGACATAAAGCACAGGAAGAACTTAATACAACGCCACACTACGCCCTACAACACCTAAGCTCCACGGCAACGCCCCTAGGAGGGAGGACGGTGCTGAGCGTCGCCACTGCCAAGTCCATTCCGGACAAAGATTTTCACCCGTAACCCAGACACGGAGAGGAGCATCATGACGACGTCTTCAAGAAGAAAGCAGGGCCCGCGAGCGTCGTCGTCGTCCGCGACAAAGGCAAAGCTTTAGCTCGGTACCTCCCTCATGCCACCACGAGGTGTCCAGGACAAGTGCGACGAGTACAAAACTCCAGATCTGGATCGGGGCACCGCCACTGCCAAAGATAGAGAACGTGCCCAAGCCACCCGCTGGCCCTGCACGCCGCCCACAGGACCAAGGGGGCATCCACCACTGCCACCATCGCGCCCGCCAGAGAGCCAACCATTGCGGACCGCCTTCCAAGGACGCCGCCCCAGCATCCAAGATCCGAAACCTTGCTAGCTGCCCACTTCACAGCACACTAACCACGGTAGGAGGAGCAGAAGTACCCCATCCACTCCTAGCCAGGCATAAGGCACTAAGTATGGGTCGGCGCCTCCACGGTAGGAAGCGCCAACATCTGTGTCCCCAACCAGTCCTGATGGGCCGAGGAGGACATGATCTAGTGCCAGCCGATGGTCACCACGAAGCTAGCCGTGGCCATAGCCCTGTGGCATTGTGTCGGTGTAATGAGAACCAGGGTCTCATCAACCTTCTTAGCATGGGTCATACCCATCTAGGACCGTTGCCCGACACCCTCGGCAAAGGCCAAGTTTCCCGGCAAGCAAGACATCCGGCAAACATCTTGACACAGAGCACGAAGAAGGAACCAGGCCAAGCTACGAAGAAGAGCACGGCTTGGGATACGAGACGAAGTCAGCGCTCGCTGGCAAGGTACGAGCCGGCAAGCCAAGGGCCCGGCAAGCTCCGTCCCGGCAAGGCTTGCAGGGACAACAGTTGGGCACAAGTGAAAGACTACCAAAAACGGCGTTCAAGCCAATAGCCAGAAGACCAGAAGGCGAAGTTCCCAGCAAGGTTCTTGCCGGAGACGGCGGCGAGGCCCCGGCAAGACTCTTGCCGGGGACGATTGCGAGGCCACGACAAGGCTCGCACACGACAAGGCTCCGCCGCCCTGCCACCGTCCCGGCACAGCAATTTGCCAGCCAACCAGGCAAGCACCTGCGTGGTGGCATGCAGATCTTCGTGAAGATCCTGCCACCGCTCTAGCGCAGCGGCTAGCCAGTCAGCTTGGCATTTGCATGCCTCGTCATCTTGGGTGTGTGTCAGGACGGGGTGAGGCGGCGACGGATGGGACGGGCTCTATTTCCGTCCCCGATAAAGTTAGAGGGCACGTAAGCAGCGCATTAAATGCACTTGTCCTAAGACGCCAGAGATAAGCACGTGCACTGTAGCACTTTACACCTCCTGTATGCCTGTACGCCACTGTGGTAGCCCCTTGGTATAAAAGGAGGCCCAAGGCGATACAGGGGGGACTTTTGGACTTTCCGGCCCAGTTTGCATGCGTAGCAGCTAGCCGAAGCTCAAGAACACTGACTATACACTCAAAGCAGGACTAGGGTTTTACGCTTCTCAGCGGGCCGAACCTGGGTAAAAATCCCTCGTGTTGATCGTTAGATCTGCTCTTTGTGCACCCCTCCTCCCTGCCAAACCGTAGAAGGGATCCACTCGATCCCATAGGTGTCGTTTCCCCGACATCTTTGGCGCGCTAGGTAGGGGGATAGGTTATGCAAACCTGATCTAGCGATCAGCGTGTCAGTTTGATCATTATCTTCACCGCCATAGTGCCCGAGCAGAAGGGCGCGACGGCAGATGCTTCATTTACATCTAAGTTTCCATCGCCAACGCTTACGGGCGACTGCGGGGGAAGCGGCGGACGAGGGCAGACAAGCTTCGCACCCCCGAAGCTAAGTTCTAGTACCTTAATCGCTATACGATGTTTAGTCTTTTCCTCGAATGGCATTTTTTTTGTATAACCCGTATGCTGAGGAGCCTTCCTGGGGCTAGTTGCGCTCCTAGTCGCCTCGAGTCCGCTCGGCGATGTGAGCAGCTGCACTAAAGCTGGAAAGGAAAACCCTTTCGGGAGGCGGCGTTCCCGGCAAGCTGCTAAGGACCCGTTCCTCAAAGCGCTGCTGACTGGATCGTGCGCACCGGGAGGCATTCTGGCAAGCAAGGGAATATTCGGCAGAAGTCGAAATTACGACAAATTAGTCATAAAGCCAGAAGCTAATTAACTTGTTGTGTTAAAACGCTGTCGTGGCATTACATGCCTGAATCAGTGTTGCAGGTATACAGGTGGGCGATTACCTCGCAGCCTTGCTGGCAACATCCTTGCCGGAAGCCGGCGGCGAGAACGTCAAAGTTCCCTGCTGAAGTCATAAGCCTTCCCGGCAACGTCCTTGCTAGAAGCCGGTGTCGAGAACGTCAAAGTTCTCCGCTGAAATCACAAACTTTACCGGAAATATTCGTCCGCGGAGGAACAACAAACCTTGTCGTCGAGCCATGCGCTCCGACAAGGGGGCTTTCAACCTTGTCGTCGAGCCATGCGCTCCGACAAGGGGGCTTTCAACCTTGTCGTCGAGCCATGCGCTCCGACAAGGGGGCTTTCAACCTTGTCGTCGAGCCATGCGCTCCGACAAGGGGGCTTTCAACCTTGTCGTCGAGCCATGCACTCCGACAAGGGGGCTTTCAACCTTGTCGTTGAGCCATGCGCTCTGGCAAGGAGACTTTTCGCTCTTGTCATCGAGCCAAGCGCTCTGACGAGGGCGGAAGCATAGCGAGAATCTTGTCGTTGAGCCATGCGCTCCAACAAGGGGATTTTTTGCTCTTGTCATTGAGCCAAGTGCACTGACGAGGGTAGAAGCATATAAAATCTTGGGCATGGCAGTCATGACCCATGCCGAATTTGGCCCCACCTCCAGCATCGAGGTCTTTGAGTTCTCTACTGAAGGTGAGCCCGGGGGCTCCTGTCGGTGTAATGAGAACCAGGGTCTCATCAACCTTCTTAGCATGGGTCATACCTGTGCCGCCCCCGGCTCAATCGTGCACTAATCATACACGCAAATGCACACGATCAAGCCTAAGGACTCACGGGAAGATATCACAACACAACTCTAAAACATAATTAAAGTCATACAAGCTTTATATTACAAGCCAGGGGCCTCGAGGGCTCGAATACATAAGCTTGCGTACAAGCGTCAGCGGAAGCATCAGATATCTGAGTACAAATATGAAACAGAAACAGAAAGGCCTTTAGAGAGGCGTGGCAAAAATAAAACACTATGATCGAAAGGTGCAGGCCTCCTGCCTGGGACCCTCCGATCCTACCCCTGGTCGACGGCAAGCTCGTAGTAATATCCACCCTCGGGGTAGTAGTAGCGATCGTCGGCGGGGGCAGCTATATCCGGGGCTCCGTCATCTGGTTGCATCAAAAGGATATGGGGGAAAAAGAAAGCAAAGCAACCGTGAGTACTCATCCGAAGTACTCAGCAAGCAAGGATCTACACTACATATGCAATATTATCAAAGGAAGGCTGTATATGTGGACTGGGCTGCAGAAATGCCAGAAATAGAGAGGAGGCCTAGTCCTATCGAAGACTAGCATCTTCAGAGGTCTTGCAGCATTAGAAGAGTGTAGATTAGTACCATATAAAGTAGTAGTATCATTAAGTCTCATCCTCACCCAGAGATCCTTTCTCGACTCCCTGCGAGAAAGCAATCCCAGAGCCATACAGTCATCAACCTCGTCCTGAGATCCCTTCTCGACTCCCTGCGAGAAGCAATCCCAGAGCCATAGTATCCATATCTCATCTCATCAATATGTTCTAGTGGTATCGATCGGGATACAACTCCGAGTGTCCTTTACCGTAGGACCGGCTATCGATAGAAGTTTTCTTCCCTGCAGGGGTACACCAACTTACCCATCACACTCGCTTAACTCCGGCCGGACACACTTTCCTGGGTCATGCCCGACCTCGGCCAAACGACACACCGCAACCCTACCTACAGCTCAGCAGAGAGGTCCCCGTCGGTCTACATCCTAAGCGCAAGGGGGTCTTGGCCATCGCCCCTCGCCCTTCGGGTCGTTGCGTGCCGGGCGAACCAGGCTCCACCCCTCAGGATGGTGCCGGCCCAGCCCGGCCGCTAGGCTGAACTAGACATCTGACAGAGCTTTCGGCTGATGCTACGATGCAGAACGCCCATACTATGCCCACATGATGGTTAGTGCTATCAGGCCAGAGGCCCTCTCGGATCAAATATCCAAATCGTTAGTGGACTAGGGGCTTGCGGTAACGAGCAGAGACTCACGATCGATGTGACCCCGTCGCCCCGTCTCGAGGACTTGCGGCAAGGGCCAAGAATGCCCGGCCATGCCTCGTATTCATCACTCGGGCACCATCTAGGCAACTCATCTTCACATCACACACGGGTACCCCTCAGGGTCGACCCGCCTTTCCAAGTAACAATAGTACAGTCCAAGTATCTGTGTGTCCATATCATCAGGGAATCCGAGGTATCACCCTCGTTGGGTTCCTACACGATGTATCCGTCAAGGTGAACTCAGAGGAATCACCCTTGCTGGGTTCACACTTGAGGTGTTTGTACGACGGCGTCGTTATCGGAAGTGGTGAAGGAGGAATCACCCTCGATGACCACGACCGAATAGCTACTCTACAGAGTTAACATCAGAAGTGCTACAAGAGGTTTCACCCTCGGCACTCGATAGTAACGCTGCAGTGTCGTTACAACTAAAGGGGGGTGATGTGCGGTGCCGGGGCCTGGTCTTCAATCCTATTGATCGGGTCTTCTGATAATCCAGCGCGGCAGTCGGGACAAGTGGGGGTCACTGATAGGTCTCTACCCAGCCTAGACTAAACAGTTTAGGTTAAGCAGGTAAGGTTTCAATAGCAGGTTACAATAAACAGGCTATGCATCAGAATAGGTAAAGCAGTAGTAGCAGCAATTCTAATGCAAGCATGAGAGAGAAAGAATAGGCGATATCGGTATGCTCAAAAGGAGGGTGCTTGCCTGGTTGCTCGGCGGCAAGGGCAAGGTCGTCAATGGTGTCGTCGGGCTCCTGAGTTGCGTCGGTCTCGGGGACGACGTCGGTCTCGGGGTCTAATGAGAGAGAAGAGGGGGAAGAAACAGTAAATACTAAGCAAACAAGTGCTACACAAAGTATAACATGACAATATGCAGTGCCGGGTGTGTTCTAACGTGTGGTTGCACGTTACCGAGGAAGGAGGAATCCATCCGGGAATGTTTTCCCGGTTCCAGACATTTGTCAGACAGACGACCGGAGGGGAACGGTTCCATGTTCGGATAGTTAGGGATGTGTGACGGATGAACTGACCGCATATTCGGATTCGCCTCAAAATTCTGAGCAACTTTCATGTACAAAGTTTTTCGATCTGAGCTACGGATTATTTTATATGATTTTCTGAATTTTATTTAATTATTTTAAATCAACATTATCCAGAATAGTGCAGGCTGACGTCAGCATGACATCAGCAGTCAACAGGGCGTTGACTGGGTCAATCTGACGTGTGGGCCCCACCTGTCAGTGCCTGTTTAGTTTAATTAGGGTTTAATTAATCTAATTACAGTTTAATTAAACTAACTAGTTAATTATATTAATTAAACATGATTAATTAAATTAATTACTTGACTAATTAATTAAGTAATTATTACTTTTACTAATTTCATTTTCTTTTCTTTTTTTTAAACGTTCTGCGGGCTGGGCCCGTTCGGTCAGTGGCACAGGGGGTGGGGGCCGGCCGTCAGTGGCCCATGTGGCCACAGCAGGCGTGCGGGCGTCGGGCGCGGGCAGAGCCCGTGAGCGCGCGGGCGCGCGGGCGCTCGACGCGGCCAGGGCGAGCCCGGGCGCTGGCCACGGGCGCCGGCGAGGCGCGGCTGGACGGGGCGGTGGCGAGCGCGGGGCCACGGCGCGGGGCGGCAGCGGAGTGCCGCAGGCGCGGTCGACGCGGCTGCAGGCGAGGCGGGCGCAGAGGGAAGGGGCCGCGGGCGAGCGACGCGAGGGAGAGCGGGACGAGCAGGCGACGGTGGGTGGCAGCAGCCGCGCACAGGGGGCGCGCGCGCGAGCTGTGGACGGCGCAGCCGAGCGTGCGCGCGCGCGGGATGGCGAGGCAGAGGCGAGGGAGGCACGACGTGGAGGGCGCACGGGGCGCGGTGAGTGCGGCACGGGGGTCGAGCGCGCGCGCGGGGGAGGAGAAGAGGACGGGGCCTCACCGCGGCGCGTGGGGTCAAGGCAGCGGGGGAGGGTCGAGGGGGAGGACGGGGACGACGGCGGGGCAGCTCCGGCGAGGTCCAGGCGGCGGCGGCGTGCGCGGGGCGGGGTCAGGCGATGGGGTCGGGCGTGGGACGGCGCCGTGCCCCGATCTGGATCGGGATGGGGGGGATCGAGTGGGAGGGTTAGGGTTTCGGGGTCCAGGGGGGCAGGCCATATAGGCCAGTGGATGGGCCGACCTGGCTGGGCCATGGCCCAGTTGGGCCAGGGGGGTTTTGTTTTCTTTTTATTTTCTTATTTTCTTTTCTGTTTTCTCTTTTAACTCTTTTTTGTTAATTGTTTAGGCAATAAATGAATTTTGTAAAAAGTGTGACCTAGTTCATAAATCACAGTGTAACATACCCTACCACCAAAAATTAGTTTGGGGTATTTATCATTTCATATTTATTTTATATTTATTAATAGGTTATTAAATATTGTTTTCAGCCACTGTTTGAGGGTGTTTAAGCCACTTATCCAAATTCAATAAGGCTGGTTACAATTTTATAATTGCCTCCAAATTATTTGCTATTTAATGAACAATTTAGTTTCTGATTCGAACAGCTTTTATTTTTCCACTTTGAATTTTGAGTTAGGAGCTGAATGCAATATGATGCAAATGATGATTAGGCACTGGTAATCATGATGACATGGCATTATCAAAAGGGGATTACTGTAGTTAACCACTGGGGGTGTTACAATACCCGTCTAGGACCGTTGCCCGACACCCCCGGCAAAGGCCAAGTTTCCCGGCCAGCAAGACATCCGGCAAACATCTTGACGCAGAGCACGAAGAAGGAACCAGGCCAAGCTACGAAAAAGAGCACGGCTTGGGATACAAGACGAAGTCAGCGCTCGCTGGCAAGGTACGAGCCGGCAAGCCAAGGGCCCGGCAAGCTCCGTCCCGGCAAGGCTTGCCGGGACGACAGTTGGGCACAAGTGCAAGACTACCGAAAATGGCGTTCAAGCCAATAGCCAGAAGACCAGAAGGCGAAGTTCCCAGCAAGGTTCTTACCGGGGACGGCGGCGAGGCCCCGGCAAGACTCTTGCCGGGGACGATTGCGAGGCCACGACAAGGCTCCGCCGCCCTGCCACCGTCCCGGCATAGCGATTAGCCAGCCAACCAGGCAAGCACCTGCGTGGTGGCATGCAGATCTTCGTGAAGATCCTGCAACCGCTCCAGCGCAGCAGCTAGCCAGTCAGCTTGGCATTTGCATGCCTCGTCATCTTGGGTGTGTGTCAGGACGGGGTGAGGCGGCGACGGATGGGACGGGCTCTATTTCCATCCCCGATAAAGTTAGAGGGCACGTAAGTAGCGCATTAAATGCACTTGTCCTAAGACGCCAGAGATAAGCACGTGCACTGTAGCACTTTACACCTTCTATATGCCTGTACGCCATTGTGGTAGCCCCTTGGTATAAAAGGAGGCTCAAGGCGATACAGGGGGGACTTTTGGACTTTCCGGCCCAGTTTGCATGCGTAGCAGCTAGCCGAAGCTCAAGAACACTGAATATACACTCAAAGTAGGACTAGAGTTTTACGCTTCTCAGCGGCCCGAACCTGGGTAAAAATCCCTCGTGTTGATCGTTAGATCTGCTCTTTGTGCACCCCTCCTCCCTGCCAAACCGTAGAAGGGATCCACTCGATCCCATAGGTGTCGTTTCCCCGACACATTGGCTCAGGAAAGCACTCACGACGCCACGTTCGTGCCCATTGTCGTCGATCCACCCGATGGTGTGGCAACGTCACGACAACCACCACCTTGCACTACGCCCATGAGGAGGGAGACCTCACTGCCCATGGGCACCATCCCGACCGAGCCTACCATCCCTACCCGAAGTAAGACCCCCGACCCGACCAGTCCCAAAACTAGTCCGCCCGAGAGCGAGTCTAGATACAAGACGTCCACGTGCCGAATCAAGGAGAAGGAATGGCTCCACCACCACCCTGCGCTGCCTACTGGAACCACACCGCCAGATCTACGACGCCGAGGTCCCTGTAGGACTGCACAACCGTCACCACGCCCACCGCAGCAACCCGCAAGGGACACCGCCACCCCCCTGCGCCGCCCACTGTGTAGCATCCACAAAAGGAGATGGTTTGCACACAACCAGCATGCCACCACCAGCCCAGGATGCACAACCCAGCACGCCCAAGCCCCTTGCCCGCTGGATCCGCGCTGGAGTAGACCACTCTCGCCGTCAACACCTTCCAGAGCCCGGATGGGACTCCAGCCAGCTCCCGCATTGTGAGCACGCCACCTAGAGCCATATCCGGCCAGACCTGGCCAAGGAACCACCCGCACGTAGCTGCCGAAGCTGAAATCGTCGTAGCCGCCGCGCCAAAGACTGATAATAGCCCAACATCGCGCCGCCATAGCCGCCTGCGCCGGCGACCCTCTCGCCCGCCCCTGAGCCAGCCCCACACCCCCACTCGAGCAACCGTCCTGCGCCATCACGTCCTAAGCAGAAATGCACCAGGGCCCCGCCACCACCTACGGCAGGCTTTGTCCGGCGGCACCTTGTGAAGGCGGCAGGGTAGGAGGGCCGAGAGGGAAGAGAGGACGTCGGGCACTAGGGTTTGTCCCCGGTCACCCGCGGGGCGACGTGGGGGGAGGAGAGGGGAAAGAAGATTCTTCTTTACTGCCCAAAGTATTGCAATGGAAGCTCGGAGGGGAGGAGCGGGAGAGGTAGCGAGATCCCGATCGTCCTTTCTAGCTGCCTGGTGCAAACACTACCCAGGGGTCACGGACCCACTCATAGCCGAAGCTCTAGCCCTACGCGATGTAGTTATTTTTGCGCACCTCAGAGGCTATGCTGAAGTGGTTTTTGAGTCTGACAGTTTGGAGACTGTGAATCTCCGGAATTCGTGTCACAACTCTCGTGCGGTGGTGGCGCCTATCTTTTCTGAAATTAGGGAGCATGTTCTTTATTTTAAGTCTTCTGTAGTTCAACGTGTCGGTAGGACAGCTAATGTTTTTGCTCACCTTTGTGCAAAGCAAACCAGCACTTTAGATGTTACACAATGTTGGCTTGGCTCTTACCCTAGTTTCCTTGTAACCAGCATTTCAGCAGATTCTGCTAGAGCTATTTGTGTTGAATAAAACTCCCAAATTTCCCTGCAAAAAATAAAATAATATATATGTACTCCCACTGATCCATATTACTTAGATTTGTTTAGATACAGTTGTATTCTAACACTAAAATGTATACAGTATTTTTAAAAATAATAATAAAAGAAAAACAAAAAAAGAGCAAAGGAAAAAACAGGAGAAAAGACGTACTTACCGGGGCTGATGCGAGCGGTCGCTCTAACTCGTGTTAGGCGAGGTATAAGTGCGCCGCGCTACACAACGTAGTTTTAGCCACAACTTAAAAAAACATAGTCTCAGCCCAGCCCAACTTCAGCTGATGCCTATATTTCAGCCAACTTCAGCATGGCTTCTCTAAGGGTGTGTTTGGTTGCATTCTCATCTCAGCATAGTTGTTTCCTCTTCGTGCATACTCATTTCAGCATTTCTTTTTATGCATGCGCTCCTCATGCATGCTCCTAGTGTATTTTGTTAAGCTAGTGTGGACTCATGCACCCTTCATGCACTGTATCAAACACCCAAAATTGGGTTGAGAAGGGAACTTTTGCTCTCATGCACCCTTCATACACCCTACCAAACACACCCTAAGGTACCGGTGAGCGGGAGCTCCTATATGGCGCAGCACGTGCCAGTGAGCGCCCCCCCCCCCCCCCGCGCCCTCGCGCACCCATTTTGGGCTGGCCCATGAGCGGCAGCGGGGAGCCCCCTATTTTCCTGTTTCATTTTTTTTGTTTATATTTTTAATTTTTTCAATTCAGGATTTCGAAAACTTTCCAAAATTCAAAAAAATGCGAGTTTCAAAAAGTTTGTGGAGCCAAAAAATGTCCCTAAATTATATAATGTTGATGAATTTGAAAAAACGTTCATAATTTTATATAATATCCGTGAATTTAGATATTGATGACATTTTTTTATCAGATGAACAAATTCCGAATTTGATGAACATTTTTTGAACTTTATGAACAAAGTCTCAATTCGAGAACATTTTCTGAAAAATTGGATGAAATTTTTGAAAAATGGATGAACATTTTTAAAAATTACAGTGAACAAATTTTGAATACGATGAATTTGAGTTAGATGAACATTTTTCATTTTTGAACTTCATGAACAAATTCTCAATTTAAGAACACTTTTTGAAAATTGGATGAACTTTTTGAAAACTAGATGACCATTTTTTGTATTTTGATGAACTTTTTTTAAAATTATGGAGATTTTTTTTTAATATTATGATTTTTTTTAATTTCATGAACATTTTTTGAATTAGATGAACAATTTTAGAATTCAATGAACTAAAAATGTTCAAGATTTAAGAAAAATTTCACAAAAAACGAGAAAAAGAAAAAAAAATAAGATAAAAATGGAGATGAAGAAGAAATTAAAATCCTAAAAAGGAAACAGAAAAAGAAACTTAAAAGTAAAAAGAAAAAACTGGGGGATCTCGCGCCCACATGGGCCGGCCCAGAAGGCGCGCAGGGGAGCTGGGGTGGGTGCGCGCTACGGCGCTAGGGGGCGCCCTACGCGCCATATAGGGTCCACCCCGGTGAGCGGGCCCCGCCCACTCGTTGTCTTCTTGGACACCGGAGTCCCGCCCGCCCAGGACGCCGTTGCCATGCCCGAGTCGAGCTCTCCGCACCGCCAAGACCGAGCCCACTATAAAGCGCGACCGAAGCCCCGCCGCTGGAAGTCGCCGGAGAAGACCGACGTCGCCGCCAAGGAAGAAAATGAAGACGCCATGAAGAGCCGCCCCTCGTCATTAAGTCGCCGGAGCAAGGCGTCTACGGGAGGTAGTTCCCCGCGCAAGCCGAAGCGAGAGCCACCGTGCACTGTGAATTCTGGCGACCAGCGCCGACGAGAAATTCCCCTCTGGAGAAACCCTAAGATCTGCACCGTCGGATCTCAGATCGAAGGCTAAAACTAGAAGGTATGGACAGATCTGAGCTGCACGATTTCACTATATCCAACGACTCACATTCAAAGCCGATCAGCCGCTTAGGGCACGCGTGGTGTTTGTTATCCTGCCGGCCGCTGCACTTTTCTAGAAAAGCCCCTAGATCTTACAACACCTATAAGTTCTGATCTCCAATTAAGGTGAAACTTATTGCATATTGTTCATCTTGGAGTGCTTTAACTTTTTGACACACTGCTTCGAACTTTTGAACTATCCAAATTTGAATTATATCTTCATGCAGGCATAGTTTGCACACATAAACACCTTTTTGAGTTATTCACCTTTTTGAGTTATTCTTTTTGCACATTGAATCTAATGGGGAACCCTGACGGAGGTAGTACACCCTAATCCACTTCGAGCACTATGAATTTAAATTCAACACTTGTTTTCACTATAATTTGAGTTCTATAAGCTCAAGTTAAATGATTATTTTTGCATACCGAATCTAGTGGTGAAATATCAAACCATTTGACAACCTTTGTCCAAGTTTTCTAAACCTTTGACCTGTGTTCAAAATTTGTTTTCTATTTTGGTCAGGCTTGGCCATAATTGCGCAACATGATTCTTTTTGCATATTGAAATTTACCAAACCCTAACCTTGGAAAGCCCTAAGAGCCTTAGCTCTATATTTGGTTGTATTGCGATTTTATTTGAATTGGCCAATTTGTGTTTATTTGGAAATTCAGTTGGATTGTTGGCCTAGCTGCAATTGACATTGCTAGTTTCTGTGGTAGAAAATCGGAGTGCGAAGGATAGTATTTCAAGAGTGTGTTCTAAAATATTCATCAAGCATCAAGGCAAGTTGCACCATACTTGATCATGTTTTACTTCTACTATTTTGTTATGCATTGTCGGATTCCACCATGAGTATTATGCATGTAGGTTGACTATATATATGCTAAATATTTATAGTACGCTAAAAACATTATTTTTATTTTTGCCATGCTAAAATAGTTATGGGAATGGAAGAATAATTCATCAAAGGATGAGAGTTCCTACTTAAGTTCAATCAACTTAGCAATGAACCATCTATGACGGTGTTACAGCCCAGGGGTACCACATCATACCAGAAATCGACCCAAGTAGGCTGGCCCATGGCCCCCTAGGTCGGTTTATGCCCCGGGCCAACATTCCGGCCTATGGGCCCAATAGAGAGAAGGACCCAGAAGACTTGGAGTATACGTCAAGGAAGCTGGCGTCCAGGAGGTTGATTTGGTGCACTTGGTCAGTTCAATATCGTCCTTGTCGATCGTGGACCGCATTCCTTCGAGCTCCTCGGCAGCCAGGGATTTTTCGAGTTCCTTGGATGCCAGAGTGCATGTGGCCTGCTCGGTCTTCAGAGATCGCTCCGCGTCGCCACATATGGTTATGACACCCCGAAGGGACAGACACAGGAACAAAGAAGGATGCATGCCGGCCAATCCAAGTGTTCTGGAGCAGTAGCGAACTACTATGGCTCAGTGGAAGCACCAGGGAGCATTTCCCTATAAGAAAGGCTACCAAAGGCAAAAAACTAAGTGTCGAACCCCACACATAGCAATACACATTACACGTACGCATAACATGCAAGTATGTGCTGTACAACATGACATCTTAAGCTTCAGATAAGTGTAATGCGAGGACCACACTGTATCATGCAAATGCGGTTTGACCACTTTTGAAAGGTACTACTACCTCGAAGCTCAACGACTCCAATTGGTAGTTGTCCGGTGTATCGAACACCACGTCCAACGTGACCCTTTCTAGCGGTGAAGCTTCCATGCCAGGGATTATGCCCTTAAACCTTTTTTTGGCTGGCTCTATGCAGGAGTGGTCGACTTACATCTTTCGCAATGTATCAGCATATATCAAGTTCAGGTTGCTGCCACCGTCCATTAGGACCCTGTTTGGTTATATCCTTCAATAATTGGGTCCAGGACGATGGCGGCTTTTTCGTTGTGACGCACGTTGGTTGGATGATCACGTTGATCGAAAGAGATCGGCTGCGCAGACCATGCCATGTACTGTGGAACTGCAGGCTCTGCGGTGTAGACCTCGCGTAGGGCGCGCTTTCTATCGCCGGCGCCGAAAAATCAGCCGAGTCGCGCCCCCAGAAGCCCATTTTTCGCCGGTTAGGGCCGAATTTGGCGCCGACGGACCCAGGCCGAACCCGGCGCACTGGGGGGCGCCCGAGGGTGCCGGGGGAAACCATTTTGGCGCGAAAGCCTGGCGGACCCGCCGAGTCAGCGACCGGGCGCGCTCGTCGTCCTCATCGCCTCGGTTTCCCGCGGGGAATAAATGCCAAGGCTGCCGCGCCGCTCAGCCTTCCATTGATGCCTCACGGGCGACGCAGTGAAGGCGCGGCGACGAGCGTCCCCCCCGCTCCCGCCACGCATGCCGCCCGCTCGCCGCCCCCCGCTGCTATAAAAGCCGGCCCCTCCCTCGCCGGTGAGCACACACTCCATCCCCGCAGAATCCTCTCCCACTCTCGACCTCTCACCGCCGACGCGCGTCTCTCCTCTCTCCCTCCCCCCAACGACGAGCATGGCCGAGCGCTACCCAGGCGATGGTGCGGCGGCCAATGGCTTCGGCCGCCGCCACCTGCACGAGGACGAGGCACGCCTCCTCTACGAGGCCGACTACCTGCGCCGCCTGACATGCAGGTGCCGGGCGCCTGGAGGCTCAGCGCCGGCGTCGTCCCGGTGCCTCCAGCGCCCACCGGCGCTGATCGGCGCGCCGAAATCACGCGCATCCGGTCCTCGCTGCCGGCGGCAGCGCGGAACGAGCCGAGGTACGCCCCCGACAGCAACGCGCTGTGGACGGCGTACTTCGACCGGCGCCACGAGGAGCAGCTCGCCTCCACCAATGGCGTCGAGCCCCACGGCCGCCTCAACTCCGATGGGCGGCGCCAATGGTGGGGCGTCCCCGGCCGCACCCTCGAGGCCGTCCTCGAGTACATCGAGGCCGGCAACACGCCGCGCCTGGAGTACCCGGCACCCCCCACCTTCTCTCGCCGCCGCGGCAGCTCCTGGACGCCGCGGCGAATGGAGACGGCGAGCTTCTTGTCGTCGGGCTCCCTCTCCTCCGGCTCGCCGGCGCTGCGCCCCGTCAAGCCGGAGCCACAGGAGACGCCACTCAGGCGCCGCACCTGCGGCGGCGCAACGAGGGCAGCCGTGGCCCCTCTCCTCCCTCTTCCCGCCTCGTCCGACCAAAGACCGAGCCGGGGCTGCTCCCCGTGAAGAAGGAGCACGAGGCCATGGCCGCCGCCGACGAGACCGCCCTCAAATGGGCTCGGGAGGACTACGTCCGCGAGGAGATGGCGCGCCAGCGCCGTGCCCTCGAGGAGATCGCCGCCCGGCGCCGAGGCCGCGAGGAGGGCGGCATCGTCATCCTCGACGACAGCGACGAGGAGGTGCCCGGGCCGTCCAACCCCCCACACATCGGCGACGCTGGTCAGGGGTGCAGCAGGGAGGCGGCGGCACGCAGGGCGGCGTCGACGACGACGACGGCGGCGACTAAGCCAAGATGTACAGGCTACTCGGCATGTAGAGGGCGGGCGGGCGGCGGCGGCAGTATTAGTAGTCGTTTTAGTTGTTTTTTAATTATGTTTTAAAAGTTTTTTGTACAAATATCAATGAAATCGCCTAGTTTGGCCGAATTTGTGTTGTGTTTGGACGATTTTCGGCCGAGTTTGGTTTAAAAAAAACGGCGTTTGGGGCGACCTTGGGGTGGCGGCTGGGAAACCGGCCGCCCCCACGCCGAATTTATCGCCGGTTCGCCCCCAGGCGGCGCTATTTCAAGCCCCTGGGGGGCCGAACGGCTGGAGATGCTCTAAGGCCCTTGTGTTTCTGAGTTTCCAGTTGAAGCGGATGAAGGGGTTGACATTTTTCTGAAAATGGGTTAACCCCGGCCTCTGCATCATTGTGATGCATACAACCATCTTTATTAAAATGTAGCAAATATTCGAAGCAGTCAAAACAAACAATAAAGATCAAGACCACAACCGGTCGGTAATAAGATTACCACATGACTCGAACACATAACCTGCTATAAATGGAACTAAGAAATGCTTTTGCCCACAGGCATACATGACTCTGTGCACCTGCTATATTGTACAGTGAAGCATTTAAATGATGTTAGTAATGATCAAAACTATTTGTAAGAATGTCAAAATGTCCTTCGTCTTCACATCTTCAGTCGGAAGCCGTCATGTGCATCCATTATTTTCGCTAATGGAGCACTTATATCTCTATGGGTTGTCTGGTTAGGTTGGTTTGTGCTATATATTTTTTAAATCTGAAGAAAGAATATGTGGTCACCATCTCGGATGACACCAATGTCATCTATTTCAGCGTGATCTCTACTGACCACTTTTGTCGGATGGAAATCTGGAAACTTCTGTCCTGCATAGCGAAGAAATATTTGATGAGAGAAGTGCATGTTGCAGTATCTAATTTACTAGAAAGTGCGGTGTATATCTGGTCTCTGCTATAGCATGAATCAAAATTAGTCACATGCTAAAAACATTTTCACTTACTGCCAATTTTGATAAGTTCCTCCAGCGAACCAGGCAGGTTGATAAGCTTCCCATTCTGTACCGTAGAACCTGTTGCATTATGAGGATATATATGAATTGTAACTCTTTTATTGGCTGCTTTTATGCCACTATAATCTTGATATCTGCTCCTTGATATGTTTTCGGATGCCCTGTATGGAGAACCCAGCTGCATTTTCGTAAGAATTGTTTGCTGACTGCTTGCTGCGGTCTTGTCCTCGGATTTTATTTTAATACATAACTCTTCAGCGCTTGTTTTGGTCTCACAATTTATGCGAACCTCGTTGAGATCCTCTTCTTTGTCCATCATTCCATCCGATAATCTATACTTGCAGTTCGACTTGTTATGGATGTCTTCTTGCTGTGGCACTTGTCCGAATAACTTCGTTGAATCAGGACCATCTCCAGATATTGGAACCTTGCTACCAAGATCTGTACTTTTCTGTTCTGTGTAATGTTGGTGTGGCCATTGTAGCATCTGTTCTTCTCGAGGTATATGAAATAGGTCATACTTGCTCAAGAATCTTCGGTCTGGTTGGTTCACTTCAGGTAAATTTTCCAGTAGCTTCAGTTTCTGTACATTGGCACAAAAAGTTGTTAGCTTCTGTTTAGACGAATTTAAGTCTTAAATTGTTGGACTGTGTTCCAAAATTGAAGCTATACCTGCAATAGATTGTTCATTAGGATGTCATTGTTTTCCCTGTGATTTTGAATGGCCTCTCTGAGTCTTGTCCTGCTGATTCTCAGGAGTTGTGACAGTTCAGCTGTGCGGAAAGTAAACGGCTGGGGTATGTTACATAGAGCACCAACCTCTCCAAATATATCACCATTCGTAACTTTTGCATATACCTGCTTTCAAGAAATTCATACTATTTTAGTAATGAAAATAATCTACGGAAATCTTAGCGATATCTGATAGTCTCTGCATTGTAGCTGAAGAAATTATACCTGCTCGTTCCCATTTATGGTTGTTATCATATTCTGCAAAACATCAGATAGTAGTGGCAATTAGCTTAATGGTATTAAACTTGCACAAGCTTCCTTTCATAACTTATAGAGATAACAAACTAACCACTGCTCCTGAAACTATTAGGTAAATATCAGCTGCTCCTTCATTCTGCAATATGATATCTTCCTTTGGTGGAAAATACTCAGGCTGCACTTCCATCACCTATATTGTCCAACAAGCCCAATTAGTACATATATTAGCAGTTCTCCCAAGGCAGTTAGAAAAACAGAGAGTAGTTAACTGTATTACCAGTTCTGCGATGAAACTGTTGGATACTCCATGGAAGAGGTAGGCCCGTCGCATGATTGGGAAGAACAAGCTGTATGCTATGCTTGAACGGATTCCTTTTGGGAGGCCATTTAACATGGCCTGCTGGTTATAGCCTTCTGTCCTGAACCGTAGGCAGAAGTGAGATAGCATTTGCTCCTTTATGCTCGCAGGCAGCTGATTTCGTGCCGCGAACTCTGAAGCTGCATATATTGAGTCCCTCTGCATCATTTAAATCGAAGATATCAATAGGACTATAGGCGTGGAACAAGAATGACGGTAACTATTTTATTGATGTCGTCGATTGTGCAAGACCTTGATTAGCATGTTGTTTTCTGTTTTCTTGTTGCCTAAAATTGCTGAGTGGCTAGGGGATACAAGAACTTGGTGCCTTGTGGCGTCCATGCAAGAATAGGATTCTAATGCCTAAAATTTCTGAGTGGCTAGGGGATACATTTCATTTTCCAACCATGTCGTATATAATAAAAGTGCTAGCTTTCTCAAGATCTTCACAACTTTAGTTGTATGGGATCCAAATACAGCCTATTTCTGTTCTTCTTTTTTTGGCGGGGCGAAATAAGGACATGAGTAGCTACCAACCAATTATGGCATTGAATGTTCTGTGAGTAAGTTGAGAAACATACAAATTTCTGGGTGCGGCTGGTGCCATGAACAACCAGGTTGGTCATGTTGCCGATGAGGTAAGCCGTCAAGCCCAGATTAAAGAGCATATAGAAAATATCAAAGAGCATCTCCCATGGGTTCTCAGCATGCAAGTCCCCATATCCTGTTGTTGTCAGCGTCGTAATGGACCAGTACAGAGCAGTAACATATCTAGTCCATAAGCTCTCTGATCTGAATGTAGGCATCACGGCACCAATCCATGTATTCTCTGGGTAGGGGTATCTGTCAGCAAGCATATAGTTGAAGCATCCCGCGCAATGCACCGCAAAGAGGGTGACCTGCATTTGATCGTTACATATTTTATAGTCAGCGATTTTTTCTTCTCCTGGGACTATAATGATTAATATTCTGCATGGTTGAAACTTTTGAAGGTAATGGTAAAAATCATACGTAGTACTCATATCTGTTGAAAGACTTACAGAAATAAGCTTTGAGCACCTAGTCCAGAAATAGTTGAATCGGATATCCTTCTCCAGCCTGGTTAAAAGTAGATGATCAAATTTGTGCCATTTTTCATTCATCATTGAAACATGAAGAATCTGGAGATGTTGTTAACCTGGCAAACAGCGTGCTGACTCGGTTAAGACGCCACAACCTAAGCAGATTGAGTACCTTAAAGGAAAGGTCATTTCCCTTATGTGTGAACAGAAGGATGATAGGTTGAAATGGAGCTGTTGAACACACATCAAATATGAACCAAGTTGATAGATATCTGCGGAGGATCAGATCATATTTTGTTAATGTCAGGAAAGAATCACCTGGGACTTTTTCAGCCCTTAAATGTGGGGTTATTAAGATGAAACAAATTATGAACCAGGTGCGAACCTTACTGCAATTCTCTTCCGATCGTCCACAAGAAGATGTGTTCTACTGTCAACATAAGCTACAAAGAATGTCATAACAATATCAATGGCAAAGAAGCCATTGACAATGTTCTCAACTAGCACAAGCTTAGACGGCAAGTTCCTCAAGAATGCCAGTTCAAACGGGCAAACCCAGGCGGAATAAACAACTAGGACTATGAGGAACAGCTCCCAGAATCTGAGAGAGACACAGAAAAAAGCAGAGGAAACCATATCAGCTGCTGCTGTTCTCTTCTTCTTGCAAGTTGCAACATGGAAGGTACGGAGGGTGCAGGCAGTGTGAACCTCACCTGTAGCAGGGATCGTAGGGCGATACGATGAACTTCCTCAGCTTATTGGAGTGGTTTATGGTTGCGCCAAGCGACGGCAGTAGCTCGATGGCGAAGCTGTCTCTGCCCCCGTTGATTTGAATTTGAAGTCCATCCCAGAATTGGTGGAGGTGAGACTTTGAATGAGCTTGAGTCATGCTTGCCTTTGCTGCTCTAGCTTTGCCACTCGACTCTATATGCAGAAGGTGTCGAGGATGGCACCTGAATATATATGCTGCAGCTCATAAACATGCATGGTTGGGGGGTCAAAGTGGGAGAATCTTGGAAACAAACAAGAAGCCGCTCCTGTTTTATACCCTATGAGGAAAACAACAGGGCGCGCGCGTGTTTTCTGTGGGCTGTGTGAAGCTGTTCATTCGCCACGCGCGGCCCACAAGATGTATTACACGTTCTCTTGGAAGCCTTGTTCGATTCTTTGGGTGAAACCGATTGATACTATGCACTTCAGCCGTTAACTGTCTGTGGTGTGCATTATTTTCCATCCAGTCCCCTGCTTACATTGAAGTGGCTGTGACTCACAACATGAACTCATTTCATCGATGATTATCCTCTCGTCTTCTCGAATCTGTAGCAATCGTGAGCGTCATCAGTGAGCAGCATTCTGCTAGCCTAATTATACAGTGCCTTCCACATGCCTGAGCAAATGTGAACAAGCATCGCCACAACCATGGATGTCATTTCCGGAAGTAACTCTTCACATACTTGTCATCTTTCGGTATATGCTTTCGTCTGGTGGTTCAAGTAAGACTTCGTTTACGTCTCATTGGTGCAGATGAATGGTTAACAAGTTTCTCCGAGATATCTTGTCAAGTCTAATCCAATCCAAGCCTGCGTGTTCTGATGCCTACCATTTACTGCCATGAAGATATTGCCGGCTCACACTGATTGGACTGCGCTTTTTCTTGGGACCATTAAGGTCTGAACAGACTGGGCCTCCATTATTGTGGATTTCTGGCAAAAGTGTTAAGTTGTATACAATGTTATTTGAAGTTCCGTCTTGTTTTGCAGTCTTGCTGAATCAGCCAAGATCCTTGTTTAGACGTACCCAACTCATATCTCTTGCCTGCTTGATGGGCCCCATATTTAGATTCCAGACAAAGGAGAAAAGCCTACTTCTTGGTACACTTATTGATCTTCTTGTCGACGTGCTAACCAAATAATTAGCGTGTGATTTACTTTGTTTGAATGATTTTGCTGCTTCAATAGTACGAACTATCTTGAAAGATCTCACATCTTGCCATGCACAGATTTATCTAGCTGCTACTGATATGATATGGTGCTGATCTGTAACTGATGATACTGCCTCTTGTTCTGTAAGATTGATTTTTCTGGGTTTTTTTTGGGTCTATACTCAGATCATGTTTACTAATTTATCAATTCTACTTGAAGGACTTTACTCGTATTTGCTTTTCAGAAACAATATTTTTTATATAACAAAAATGAGTATTCTTGATTATCTAGAACCTTTTTTTTCGATTAGTAGTTATCTAGAACTCAAAATTAAAAGTATAGTCAGGATCTCATTATTTTTATCAAGATTTGCTACCTGTCCAGTGTCCATCATTAGGCAGGTGCACGTGTTTCTTTGAATGAGATGAGGAAATAGACATGTAGTAGCTATTTTCTTGTTACTTTCAGTGGGCCAGGTGAATGGCTAAACCAGACAAGTCTTTGTCTGTCATGCTCTCCATACATTGAAATGGCTACAATTCTATTTCATGTGCCTACTGGTGCAGCCTTTACCTGGGACATCAAGTTGTCAACACTACACCTAATCCCTGGTTTTTTTTAAAAAAAAGGGCAAAGATGTAACTGTTTGTAAAACATGCGACTCTTCTCGAAACAGGCTTTCGACCCGCTTTACAAATAAAGCCATATGGCCAAGGTGTCGAGGAATTCCTCAAAAATGCCGATCCAAGAAAAAACACGACAAAAACAAGCCGGAGACCGCTAACAAGCACCAGAGATGCACTATTAGACGCAACCAGCTAGTTGTTGATTTAAAGTACACGAGAGGCCGGACCACCCTGAGACACAACCAAGTCCGTCAACGAGAAGAAAACCACAGGACTAAGTCACAACCACTCAACCATGTCGCCGGAGAGGACCCCCTGTCCTGTCGGACTTGCAGACGGGATGGAGCAATAGGAGGAAGACGTCGTCACGTGTAAATGAAGGGGCACACAAGACTGCTAGCCGTCGGAGTTAAGCTAGGCCAAGAGGTGCCCCAAGCTTACCCAAAACGCCACCGCGACCGGGTACACCCACACTCACCAGCGACTCACCCGAGAGGGATCGACGCACCGCGCCCCGCCGTGTCTGCCGAAAACGGACAAGGCTTTTCACCCTTGGCGTTGGCAAGGTGGGGAGGGAAGCCAAGAAGGCGGCCCCAAGAGGGACACGACACCTGGAAGCACCGTCACCGCTGGCCCAAAGGCATGAAGCTTTCGCTTGGCTCCTTTCGAACACCTCGCCGAGGGGACTCGGACCACCCACGACGGAAGAGGGACTCCAAATCCAGATCTGGCCGCCTTCGAGTACACCAGCCGTGCCAGGACCACCCGCCACCGGACACCTCGCCATCCACATGGCCAAGACGAGCCGTCAACACCACTGCTCGTCGGAGAGCCAAATGCGCAGCCCGCCACCTAGGATCACCGCCCCGGAATCCACGTGCCCAATCCCCAACCCTGCATGCACCTAGGTGCCTTTGATCACCCAACACCTTCTCTAATCTCCATGCTTGGAACTTCCCTGAATCTTATCCAACTAACCCGTTGTGCTAAATTGACACGATGTCACAAATCTCTGCTACATTTTGCAAAGACCTATTCGACACTGTCTCGAAAGTGATTAATTAAAATTTTAAACTATGGCAACTCCGTGCGGCACAAACAAATGGCAACTCAGAACGTTTTTCATGGCAAGTTTAGTGACACGAGGAAGGCAATTTTAGTTGTCAAATATGGCAATTTCTTTTCGGATGGCAAGTTTCAGTTTTTTTTCTTTTCGGATGGCAACTTTAGTTGTAAAAAACGTTAGGGCTAGAGTGCTTCGTGCCACACATGTGACACCTATCATTTATGAATGATTTTTGTTAACTGTGGTATCTTGAGCCAGTTGCTTTTCTGGATAATTGAGCATTCTCCCATCCAGTGCTGCAGCCTCTTTCTCATGTCCTCTTGTGTTTATTATCACAGGTGACCATGTGAGAGTGGGGAGTGATGAAGTGGCGGTCCTTGCGCGCATGTGCATGCATGTGTCTACCGCCCCCTTTCTCGTTGCATCTTTCAACTATATGTATGATGTATCTGGCTTCTTTCTTCTTGTTGGAGAATGGTGACTTGCAGAGGGAGTTCATCCCCATAATGAGCCGGTGGAAGCGACGCCGCCATTATTCGTAAATGTCATGGATAATGGCCGGCCTCACATGGGCAGTATCATTCATGTATGGGGTCATGCTGATTGTAATGTTGGAGAAAGTTTGAGTATAGTGCAAATCCAATCTGTTTATCAGCCACATTATTAATCATTTTCTGCTCAACTGTGGCTAAATTATAAAGGCTGAGGGTTAATTTCCTGTGGACCATAGTCGGTTTTTAGATTGCAATCAGTGAATCGGTTCCCTTCTGACTAGTCATTTTCATCAAGCTCTTACTTTTTGGATTCTGTACTTTTTGTGTGGTCTTATCTAATTATACTCCTTGTTGTTATCTAGCTTATATGATCTGCTCATTGAGCACTCCTGTTGCAGTATCAACAGTTTTGAATCGCTTGTTTGCCCATAAAGCCAAACTATTTATGTTCCTTTTTTGGTATCATGATTCTATTTGAGAACTCGACGACAGTTGTTGACATGCTCTCCCCTGCATGTTTACAGCGTACTGTGTTTGTTATTTTTACCTAGTGCTATACTAACAGACAGCAATTGTTTATAGGCCGTTCCAAACTATTTACCTTGCTTGTCAAACAGATGAAGACATACAGATTTTTCTGTTTTTTGTCGACATATATAGATTTTTCTTACTTGTCTTCATGAAAACAACCTGTGGAATGTTAGAATGTGCACGTCATGGATGGTAACTAGGTTATGGCCGTTTCATGCTGGATAGGTCCCATTCGAAGTACAATTTCATCAAATAGATGAAGAGGAATTCGCCAAAGGCGATAGCGCCGCAGAAAACGAAATGATTCCGGAGGTGGTGCCGAAGTTGTGGCAGTTAATAAGGAATCTCTGCCGGTACTTGTGGATGAAGATTTGGTGTGTGATATGGGTGTGAGCATTTGTTAAGTTTTTTCTTTTTCTTTTTTTGCATGATTATCTAAACATAATTTGTTCTCATCTTATGAACAGGCAAGGGGAAGTTCGGTGTGCAGGAATGAGCTCCTCAAGATCCAAAGGAAAGTTGCTGCAGCCTACAGTTTTACGGGAAAGAAAACATCGGGTGCAAGCTCTTTTTTGAGGCCGAAGCACGAGGCAAAGTACAGGAAAGCTTAGCTGGACCTGCATGCACCACTGTTGTCTTGCTTTGTGTGACCCCACCACTGCCAGATGAACGCATCACACGAGTGAATGAGAAAATAGACCGACCATAAATTGTACTAGTGGGACCTACAGATATCTTTGCCTTCCTTTGCTTTACCGAACACATCTTCTCAGCTTTCCTACAGACTTCCTCTGTTTTCTAGTTTCCAACGGAGCCTAAGAGCAACTCCAACGGGCAGACCTAAACGGATACCACTTTTGTCCGCTTTTCGTCCGTTTGGGTCGCCCGTCTGCGCGTCCGTGTCCGCTTTTTCGTTTGAGTCGGCCCGTGCGTCCAACGGAGGCAGATGCATTTTGTCCATGTCCGCATTGGCATAAAGTCGAACACCTGGTGGGCGAGCTCCCGTGTCTCCCCGCCCCGCTCCCGCGCTGCAGCTCTCGCCCCCGCCCGCGTCCTGCCGTGTCCCCGGCGTCCGCTCGCGCGCGCCGCAGCTCGCCCCGGCCCCGGGCCCGCCGCTTGCCGCGACCCCCGCGCCCCCATGCCCGCCCGCCTCGCACTGCAGCACGCCGCGTCCGCCGCCGCTCATGCGCGCCACGCCAGCTAGCTCCGCAGCTCGCCCCGGCCCCGGGACCGTCGCAGCCTCGCTAGCTCGCCCCGCCTGCCACAGCTAGCCGCGGCCGCTGCGCTAGCTCGCTCTGCCGCCACAGCTCGTGCCCGCTGCACCTCGTGCCCGCTGCCACCCCCTCCGCGCCGCACCTCGCCGCGCCCGCCGGAGCCGTCCCCCTGCGCGCCTCCGCCGCCGCTGCTCTGCCCCTGCTCGAGGCCCCGGCCCGCGCGCTCGCGCCTCGCTCGCCGCGAGCTCGCGAGCGTGCGGTGGTCGGGCGCGCGACCAGTGGCGAGCGTCGGGAGAGCGGCAAACGGCGCGGCGCAGCGAGGGCGAGAGGCGAGCGACGCGGCGCAACGAGAGCAAGCGATGCGGCGAGCGGCGAGCGACGCGGCGAGGGCGGCGAGCGGGGCGGAGAAGGGGCGCTCGTGCTCGGCTGCGAGCGGGGTGGAGCAGGGGCGCATCGAGCAGAGTGCGCGTCGAGCGGTGGGGTGGGCCAGCTAATAAAAATACAGAGAGAGAGGGATGGGTGGGTGACAAGCGGGCCAGGCCCGGACGCAGACGGACGAGAGGGACAGAGAAAGCTTCCGCTTTGTGTCCGCCCGCGACCCAAATGTGGCTCAAATTTGAGACGAAAATAGATCCACGCGGACACAAAATAGAAATTGGTCGCTGTGTTGGGACACCGTTTTTATCCACAGCGACCCAAACGGACGCAGCCAGATAAAATGAGTCGTCCCATTGGAGTTGCTCTAAGGTTTCAAGAAGTTGTCAGGTTCATCCAGCGTATGGGCCCATGGGAGCTTCTAGACGATTTACAACGGGAGTTTGCCCTTGGCATTTGCACTCTCGTCTCGTGCATGCGCCGTAGATGATGTGGGACAACGCCAAACAATGAATAATTTGGATGTCGAGATGTGGGCTGGAGTGTTGCATCATCCAGAAATAATCCAGCCGGATCGAGGTATTGTGCCTGGGTTTCCGGAAAGGGTGTGTCTAGGTCTCAGTCGACTGAGACTTAACCAAGTCTCAGTCATCAAGTCTTAGCCAAGTGATATAGCATGTAAGAAGAAAAAGAAAAAACTGAAAATAATTTTTTACACAAATCTCCATGCAAAATTAAAAAAAGATTGTATCGACTGAGACTTGACAAAACTGTTCGGAAACCCGATTGGCTAGATGGATGTGGGTGGGGGTGCATATGTGCCCATGAAAACGACCGGGTGTGGTACGTGGGGCTACCGTGGGTGGCGGAGGTGTGGTTCCATCGTCTCATCTTGATTAGGATTCGCTAAAAGGAGAATAATAATGATACAGCAAGCCGTAAACTAATGGGGGCCGTCCGTCCACGGAGCATATGTATGCAGCAGCATGTAGGTGGAGTCTCCGTGTTGAACTAGAAATGCAGTTCGGCACGAAACAATGGCGCCAACCCAACGAAACAACGGGGTCCTTGGATCAATGATGGTGATGATGATCAATTACCATTTGCCCTGTTATTGTGTTTACGGTGTCTGTGTTGAGTTTGGCGAGGTCCAAATTAAGTACATTAGTTGATTCTTTTTCCTCACATGATGAATATGTTAGAAGTACGTGTGGTTTGAGGGTTGTTTGCATCGATTGATGCGGAGGCCAAGAATATTTATCCTTTTTTTCAGAAAAGAAGATACAAGTCATATTTGTTTTCTTTTTGATAACAATAACTGGTGAACTTCAGCTAAGAGAGGGATCACAAGCAATTTTTTTGTGTGTGGCAACTTTACTGGCAAATCCTGCTGTTTTTTGCTGCAATTTTTTTCATCTTTTCAGAAATTGTCATGTGTCTGAAGAAACGGTCAACCTCATACAACCTCACAGCGAACGTTCACCAGATATTGCAATTCTTCTTTTTTGTCACTATATTTAACGTGTATTGTAATGCCAAAGCACCAGAGCAAATCCTAGAGAAATCTAGCCAATTTGGAGCAACTCGAGAGACTTCTAAGGCCCTGTTTGTTTCAGCTTTGATCTGATTTGAATCATGTGGGGATTCACTTCGGTAGCCTTTGATCTGATTTGAATCATGTGGGGATTCACTTCGGTAGCAAAGCGGATTCACAGTTATATAAGACCCTGTTTGTTTCAGCTCTGATTAGATTCGAATCACATGTAGATTCGCTTCAGTGGTAAAGCTGATTCGCAGAATCAGCTTCGCCACCGAAGTACACTTTGAGGTGCTTCAGCAACTTGCACTAAAAATGTCCTGAATCCAGATTCAGCTTCACTGGCGAAGCTGATTCGAAATAGCTGTTTGTTTCAGATTCCAGATCCAGCTTCACTAACAAAGCTGACTTCACTGGCAAAGCTGATTCACAATAGTTGTTTGTTTTAGATTCCAGATTCAGCTTCACTGGCAAAGCTGAATCTGTTTTCTGAAGTTCAAACAAACAGGGCCTAAAGCTCGTGCACTACGCTATGCACGTAACCAAGATATTAATAACCCACAGCCACAGTAAAACGAGTAACCACATGTGGCAGATAAGGCATTCTCAACTTTAGCTGGTTATTTTTTTTAACGAAAATGTTGATGGGGCAACTTTTCATTGAAACTTGGGGGGTTAGAGGGTTTGTTTACAGCGGATTTACAGGTCCAAACAACAAACTGTTGGACATGCCATCATCACTACACCTACTATGGTGTTTTCTTAGTCGGGCTCCCTGGGTCTGTTGAGCAACGAGTTTGCCTTGCGTCGTCCCGCAGCTTGCCAAACACCCGCCTCCTCGATCATCCTCTCCATCACTGTCCTCACCGGCGAGTGTTGGTTCCTGAAGATTCTGGCGTTGCGTTCGTTCCATATAGACCACCATACAAGCTGGACCAGGGCGCTCCATTGTTTCTTCGCCGATGCAGGTACTATGCCGGTGGTCTGCTCCACCCATTGCGCAAGCGAGGTTGTTTCTGATGTAGTGGAGAGGTTCGGTTGCAGGTTGCATCGACCAATGATGTCCTGCCAAATCTGGACTGAGAAGGGGCATGAGGCCAACAGGTGTACCCCCGAGAGCCCTGCTACTTGAACTCCATCCCCAGCAGTTGGCATCAACCCATCAGCATATCCAACTCGAGATCATGTTCCGTAATGCACTCCTCCAAAAAGGGTACTCTTGTTGGCTCCAAGAGTCAGTTCAAGTGGGGGCACACCAAGATTCTCCTGCCCATCGTTATCGAATTTGGAAAACAAAAAAAGGATTTGAGAAGCATAATAACAGCGCTGATCCTGGGGTGGATGCAATGCAGGTGCAAAATGCAATTAGCCTTCCCAGGAGCTATTCCTAGAAAGACATCATGTGGCTGAGAGCAGGTTTTGTGTCACGCATGCGAACCCTATTGCTTTTTTTCTTAGAAAAGGAGGATATACCCGGCCTCTGCATCTGCATCTGGCGATGCATACAGACATTTTATTAATTCCACAAAGACCTTACAAAATAATATATCAGTAAGCCTGAAGCCACCATCTTGGCAACACCTGTCGCTACTCATATCCTCTTGATGAAGGGGAGCCGAATGTCCGAGCTGAATACCAAACAGAGATCACATCAAAGACTAACATCTAAAGCCGGATGCCCCAGCCAAGCCACAATACCGGAACTGAGTCACACACTAGCCCGACGCACTCTTAGAGGCCTCCGCTGCCGTCTTCCACAGATCCATCTCCAGAGCAGGTACTGACGCACCAACCTTGTCAGGCCTGCCGTTGACACCACCACGGCGCCAGATAACGCCGCCGTCCTGCGCGTATCCATCCACACACGCCCGTTACCGAAACTCCGCGGCGCCATGCCACCGGGATCCGCCGTTGTCCTTGCGGTAGATGTAACACCACTCCTCCTTTTGTCCCCTCCAGCCAGCACTTGCTTCAAAACGATGCCCCCAGGAGGGAGAACGACACCGAAGACGACGTCATTGTCTGATCCGGTAGATCCAGATCTGGGGTTTCCCCCGGAACATCCCGATCGAGTTGACGTGACCTGCAACAACGATGCCTCGAGAAGGAAACGACGTTAGAGACGCCGCCAAGACCGCAGTCAGGTGTCGTCCCGATCTCGTGGCTGACTGGAACCGCGCGGAGCTTCGCTATGAAGACGTATGCCGCCATCGGTTCTTCGGTGGAGATCCTCCATCCTCTCACCGGAGCCCTCATCGCGCCGCCGACCATCCACATGAAGAGTTGACGATGGACCACCGCAATGCCCACCATTGCCGGAGACCTCGGATCCCGCGGGTCATGGAGGGCAGCGCGGCCGCCGAACGACAAGGGGCGCCGCCCTGGCCGCTGCGCGCAACTCCTTTCCGACCACACCCCAGCCGCACCAGGAGATCACCGCCGCGTCCAGATCCCGGTTCCTTCGGTGCCGGGCCCGCCGCCATCGCGGCCTACGCCGGTGACAGCGACGGATGGGGAAGCAGCATCGCGAGGGTCTCTGGCGGCGCGAGCGTTCGCCCCTGGGGAGACGACGCTAGGGTTGGGGCCACCCCTATTGCTTTGAAAATTCGAAATCTATTCTTTTAGAAAATTTCTTATTTCACAATTGTATGCAGTGATGTACACAAGAAAGGCCAGGTTTTATATACGGTAATAACAATAATCGTGAGTTTAGGGTATGTCCAACGGTTGATAATACACTCTTCTCTTGTGTATTCCACATCTTTAGAGAAATCAAAAAACATGGCATACCGTGAAGAGTAATGCTAAAGTTATGGACAAATTCAACGGATTCTTGTTAGGTGGCATTTTCTGGTTAGAGATTAAGGGGGGAGGGCCCAACCTAAAATTACAAGGGGGATGGGGGCAGATTATTGTGGTGGGAAGAGAGGTTCATAACAAAAAAAATTGGTCGGTGAATTGTCTCTTATTGTTATGTCTAGCGACTAGTATTTGCATGATCCTAAAATTGCAGGCCGAACAAAATTAAACATGGCGAGGGTGGTTGTATTTTCTAGATTTATTTTAGACTTTTTGACAATGTTTTTTCAGCGGTATATTGTGTATGTCAACTACGAAATGCCTGTGACGACTTGGTCAATCTCAAGATCTACTGGCATGGTGTCTCAGAGGCGCTCGTAAGGATAGAGTGTGCCTGTTCGTTCATAAGAATGATATGTATGCATGTGTTCATAACTCATAAGATAAGAATGCGTATGTGAAGGTCTGCGTTTGTACTATGCTTGTTACACAAATAAACTTACTATATAAGAAAAGGCAAAACCATCATTAATCTATTATAAAGAACATCACATGCACTTGAGATTAATAAACTTATATTTCTTATTAACAGATTCATTTGTAAGAAAAGGCAAAACCATTCATTCATTTCTCACTTTTCTTTTATGAAAATGACTGAGATCTATTATAAAATTTCATCAAAAGTATAAAATATCCCAAACATAATAAAAGTTATATTGAGGCCCATGAACCACCGACCGACCAATGTCATCGTCAGGACGAGCCGCTGACGCACCATTGTCGCCGGTCTGACCTTGTTGATGTCACCCAAAGAGTCTTCGTGCATGTGCCCATAAAGATCGGCACTCCAGAGCCGAAGTTATCGCCGTTGAACCCTCGAAACGATCTGAAGGACTGATACCAAATCTCGATGTCGTATACACAAGACAAGAAAACCTAACCTCACCGCCCCCAAGGAACTTCATTTATCCACACCGGAGCTATGTCTGATCCGTCCCGACGGACGAACTTGAAGAGGATCGGAGCCCGAAAAATTGACTCAAAAGAAAAAGCGCCGTCATTCGTCCGAGCGCCGGCCCTGCAAGGACTAAAATCTTAACCTATCTACCAGCTGGAGCCAAAGCACCATGATTCCCCTCCCATCACTGTCTGCCGAAGTGGCAGGCAGAGGGAGGGGGAGTTTTAGCCTAATCACCTTGCGAGGGGGAAAGAAAGACGTGGGACTTTGTTTCTCTCTCTTCCATCTCACTAATTAATTGTTCTATATGGCATCGCTGAGATAACTTTTTTTTAGAAACATGAATTACAGCACAAAAGCCAAGGAGCGTCTCCTCCTACCGAACGGATATCATCAGAAATTCTGAAATAAATCCAAGATAAATGTAAGCACCAGGTCTCTCGTGGGTTATCTTTTTGGATCAAGTTCCCATATTCACGTTTCATCCAACAGTTTACATTTAAAACTCTTTGGATATTTTTTTGAACATCAGTACAGATGCAAGCGCTCATATATATACGTGCATACACTCATATCCCTATAAATGCACACACACCCTATCCTTATAAGCAACTATGAGAGACTGAGCTGGCATATCATCTTGAGATTTCACGAAGTCACCATAGTATCGCCGGAAATCCTGAAATAAATTTAGGATAAATGCAAGCACCAGGATTTGAACCCTGATGGGCTGAACATACCACTGTCCACCTAATAATCCAACCACAGGTTGATTCGCACTCTTCGGATATGTTAAAAGCTTAGAGCATCTACAGCCGGACTTGGCAAATCCGGCCCCTCAAACGCCCGCGGACGCGCCCGGGCGCGTCCGCGGGCACTGACCGGACACGCCTCATATTTGCCATTCTACATCCGCGTATCTCATATCCGGCGCCTTATATTCATACTATCCACGCACACGTTGATCTATTCTATGTGATTAGACGACGGGCAACAAAATTGAGCTGCAAAGGAACACAAGATCCGCTGCAAACAGACGTAAACATACTTCACCACATCCAAAAGATCATAGTTCGTCCACGGACAAGTTCATAAACTTCTACAACTAAAAACGATATAAACATTCAGGAGGAGGGGGGGGGGGGGGGCAGAATCACCACTTCCTTGCCGGGCCTTTGTCCTTCTGGTCGCCGACGCAGCTGTAGGCGTCCGTGGCTGGTGCAGGGTCTTGGTCGTCGGACGAGGAAGTGCAGCCGTCGCCGTCGTTAGAGTCGGAGTCGGAGAGGACGATGAGCCCCTTCATCCGACGAACCGCCATGTCCTGCTCCCGCTTCAGCCTTGCCACCTGAGCCTTCTCTGCCGCTGCCTCCTTCGCCTCGCGCTCCGACTGCTCAATAGCTAGCCGGAGCGCCTTGGCGTTCTTTCCTCGGAGGCGGCGAGCGTCCGTCTCCACCGTTGTGAGGGAGCAGCGATACACCTAGGCGAGGAGACGCGCGTCCTCGTCGGCGTCCGACTCCGTCCCACGGCGGCGGCACGCGGACTGCTCCGCCGTCTCCCTCTCCCGTGCACGCTGTCTCTCGCGGCGCGCGGCGCACGCCTCCGACTCCGGAGTGCGCGTGCTGGCCGGAGGCACGGGCACAAGCACCCAACGCTAGCCGCGTGCAGGAGCGGACGGCGGGGGAAAGAGGCGACGCGGGGCCGACGCGGACTGTGCTGGCCGGGCGTCGCTGTGCGCGGGCCGGGAGGGTCCTGCTCCGGCGTCTGCGCTGCGCCGGTGCGGGAGGTGCAGCGACGCTCCAGATCCGGAGGTGCCGCCGGTCTTCACCTTCGACCACTCCAGCGCAATACGAAGGGCCATCTCCTCCTCATAGTCGACCTCCGAGACGGACTCGCTGCCGGAGCTGCTCATCGTGGTGGATGGGATTGGAACCGGAGAGGGAGAGGAGTGGACGGACGGAGCGAGAGAGGGAGAGAGTGAGCTAGGGTTTGAGCTCGCCGCCCAGATTGCGGTTTTTTGTGGGGTCCGTGGTGGGCCGGGCCTGTCAGGCGGACGCGCCCGGGCCGCCCCATATCCGCCTTATATTTGGGCTGGATATGAGGGGTGCCGGTCAGCCCGGGCGTTTGTCCGCAGTTTGAGAGGTCCGGTTAGGTCGATTTTTTGTGACCGGTCACTGATGGGACAGCCTGCCCGAACATTTGAAACTGGTACAAGAGGTCCGGTTGTAGATGCTCTTAGAATGGACAAAAGGCGCCCCTGATACGTGTGCGCTTCATCGAAAAAAAGAAAAAGAAAAAAAGATACGTGTGCGCTGGTCTATTTTCTTGTAGGAAAGTCTCCGCACGTACGTGAGGCCGAGAACGAGAAGCCACTGTGGCGCTATCACCAGCCGCATTTTTTGGAAAGGGACGAGGCAAAAGGGAGAGGAGATATGCTTGCCCCCATATGGTTAGGCTTAGATCCTGAAATTCTGCGGTCGTCACAGGAAATAGTGCAACGGTACCAAATGTAGCGGAGTTTTCACAAAGATCCTATTCTGGTAATGTATTCCTTGATGTTTATGGGCATGATCAACGGAGTTCTGCAAAAGATGGGAATGTGAAGAAGGAATTTCACGAGGATGTGACGGAGGTGAACGCAAAGCGAGAAGGTGCCTTTTGACTTTGCCTTTTGTTTTTGCGTGCGTGATGGCTCATCCAATCATTTCTGCTGTGGATTCTAGAGAAAGAGCTTGATCAAGCTTCTCCACTCATGTATCTTGATCTCTTGGCATATCATGGGTAGAGGAACCATGCAAGTTGTGCAGCTTTTGTGGCTTGACGTAATCTACTCTGGAGAGTGGCTACCCTGAGCCGAGCGTGCTTCACCGGCTGGGGGTCCTAGGCTTGGACGGGTCGGCCCGGAAGAAGGTCGAAAAATCCTGAGGGGCTTCCTTTAGGCGGGCACGGCGGGTCTTGGTGTTCCGGGCCTTGAACTAGCCGCAGGGTCCGGTCGTGGCATCTCCAAGTTGATGCCTCAGCTTCTGATTTGGGTCTCTAAGGGCATTGGGAAGCGGCCAACTGCTAGAGACCCCTTGATGGATCGTCGTTGGATCTCGGACATTAGGGGGGCCCTAGGGCCTCTGGCCTTATGGCAGTACATCCAGCTTTGGTGGATGGTCCACGGGGTGCAGCTCTTCACCTTGTTAGATGCACTCTAATAGACACTTCTAAGAGCTGCTACGAGCGGTCGGTACGAGCACTTGAAAGTTAAACTAAAAGTCATGAGCTCCCTCTAGGGTCAAGTTCTTCGTGTGGCTTGCTTGTCAAGACCGCTCTTGGATTGCTCAGCATCTGGCGAGACGAGGCCTAAAGGATATACCTAGTTCTGTATTTTGTGATCAGTCTTAGGAGACGATGCCACATCTCCTCACGAGCTGCTCCTTTTCATGGACGGTGTGGCACGAGATGCTCTCCTGGATCTAATCGACGGCTCATTCCCCGTATACGAGGATGACTTCATGTACTCGTGGTAGGAAACCTGGCCTAGGCCTCAGCCCGAAAGGGCACGTGCTCGATCATTATATTGGTGGCACGGTAGATCTAGAAGCGGATAAACCTTGTTGCTAGTATTCTTGTGAAGTTGAATCTAGTTCAATGTTTTGATATTATGTTGTGATGTCACTCTAGCGGTGATGTGTGAACGCGACTGCATATCACTTCATCTTTATAGGCCTAGAGGAGTGTATCATGTGATTAGTTTGTTCATGGATGGGTGGCAAGAGTCACAGATATTACTGTACCCTCAGTTTATGAATTGTTGCATGAGTGATGTTGGAACCCTCGAATTTATGGCTATGGTTAGATGTTATCTTAATTATTCTCTTGTATTTGCGGATGCTTGATGATGGCTCAATATTTTGTCACTCTTATAAGAGAGTTTTGATGTGGTTTTCAAAGGGTTTTCGATATTTCTCGCGTATTTCTAACGTTAATCCTTCGAGAAAGAAGAAAACTTGTTTGTACTATTGATGTGCAGGTATAAATATATTTGGAAGGAAACAAATCAATCCAAACAAATGAAGCCATTTGGAACAACTTTCGTTTTGAGCAAAAATTTAATATGGCAACCAGAGTGCAAGACAACATATGGTACGAGCGCTCGCACTCGTACCAGCGGCCGTACCACGCAGGGTCGCCGCCACCTCGTCTACACAAGTAACTTTTGTGAAGGCAGCATCATAGGAATAGAGAGGCACCCGCTGCCACCACATCCAGAACAGAGAAAGGGGAGATCCGGAGATGAAGAAGCGTTGAAGATCCATTCCTTCTCTTCCGCCCCATCTCCATTCCATTCATCACAACACCACCATAGGGATAGGAATTCCAAGTTGTAAGATTATTGTTTGTAATTCTATTAATACTCATCTTGAGATCGAGACTTGTTTAAACATTCATCTTATTGCGGATCTTTGTGATACTATTGAGATGATTTACCTTTGTATCTCTGAGATATTTGTCCATCGCCCTCTCATGCGGAGTAATATCCCCCAGACATGGGAGATGTAGGGGATTCATGAGATTCACCTGTGTCTATTCTATATGTCTTCATTTGTGATAATAGTTGTATGCTTGTTTAGTAAGTTGTTTATCTATGATAATAGTTCTGTGTGTTGTCCAATTTAAGGGCCCATGCATCATGAACCAAAGACCTACACAAGTAACATATATTGTTTAGTGAATCTGTGACATCCAGGTGACATGTGTTGATATCTATGAAAAGCGAAGACATGAGATAACGGTGATCCACAAAACCTAATGCTTTGTTCTGGTCTTGTGACCTTAATTGCGGAAACGACCATGTTATGACAATGTCGAAGCATGACTATAGGGAAGAACAAATCCGACATGGAGGAGTTCGACCACTCAAGGGTGGTCCGCATACAGAACAATCAATCTATGCGCTAAAATCACAATACAAGGTAACAGGTATTACCATTGCACTGGCACACTTGATATACACCATGATCCTAAGTTTCTCCACACCTAACCTCTCTGTTGCAGTTAAGAACCGTTTAATTTCATCCACTTTACTTTATGTTATTTACTTTCAAGCTCTTGATAATTCTCGCTGCAACTATCATCTCTTTAACCACTCCGATATATTTGTTTCATGGGACAATAATACCATCTACTGATTTTTAGACAGTTACTTCATACAAGACACGTGACAACTTGTGTGTGACCGAGATACCACTCACAATACTCTCCTTTGCCCTTTGTTGGGACACTAACTATTGGGGTACTTACATAAAGGTGGTACGCTACCGTTGCAGTGGAGCTAAGCGCAGAGTATTTGTTTCATAATTGATTTGCACGTGTTGTTATTATAGATGCTTATTGTAACATCCCAAAATTCTAAATTTTGAAATGTTATATTAAATAAATAATTATGAATGTTTGTTGAGTGTTGCGTGATTGATTGTGTGAAATTGAGTGAAAATTTGAAACTTTTTGAAAGTTGAATGAGAGGGAATAAAAGGACTTTCCCAAAAGTGTTTCTATTAGAAATGTTTTGAAACCTCATTTGAATGTAATTCAAACTTCATGCCACTCTAGGACTTTCAAGAGAGGAGATGAAATGGCTTCTCCAAATTCAAATGAAAGAGAGTGGGGAGTTAAACCATTTTGAATTCCATTTGGAATCCTCTCCATTTTGAATAATTTCAAATTCCTCTGACCAATTTCAAAATACAGAGAGGAGCAATATGACACTCCAAACCAAGGGCAAATTTGAAATATATTTGAATAAGGAAAAACATAAAATATTTGAAATTGGTTTGAAATTCAAATTCAAAACCAATTAGGAGTTATTTGGTTTTTATTCAAATTATTTTTCTCAAAAAGTAAAACGTATGGAAATTAGGGTAGAATGATTCCCTACAATAGAAAAGTGGAGAAAAATAGATTTGATATCATTTTAGTATTTTAAAATAATTTTATTTGAGTTTTGAATGCAACAGTAGCACCGTTTGCATTATTTGAAATTTTGTGTGTTTTATTTGAACTTGAAAATAGTTCATGTTTTAGGATTTCTTTTTCTGAATTTTTTGATATATTATATGCCTATATAAAGTTTTTATTTATTTTGTTTTCTTTCCTTTTTGTCCTCTGTGTTTTATTTAAAAGAAGAAAAAAAATGGCCAAAGCCAGCAGGCCCAACAGTGCCCAGCACCGTGGCCCACCTCTCTCTCTCTCCCTCGTCCCAGCTGCCCCACGCGCGCATCGAATCCTTTCGGATCGGTCGCCGCTCCCTTTCCTTCCCCTCTCTCTCACTGCGTGTGGGACCCACCTTCCGATCTGACCGTCGAATCCCTCCCTTCCTTTCTTCTTCTTCCTCCTTCCTTCCCTCGCCGGAGCCCGCATCGGCAACCCCTCCCCGCCCGATTTCCTGCAAAACTGGCCTCGCCCCCTCCTCCATGACACCCTTCCTATAAAAGCCGCTCTCTCTCCGCTCCGCCTCGCCCTTAAACCCCCTCGCCCGAGCTCCCACGCGCTCGCAATCGCTTGCCGGAACCACCACCAGCCACCGCCGCCATTGCCATCCCACTGCTCCATCTAGCCACCCCCAACGCCGTCCGAGTCCACCATCCGCCCCAGCAAACTCGCCCGCACCTCCCCATCATCTTCTCGGAGCTCGAGGACCCCCGGAGAGCGTGCCTGCATCGACCCCGAGCCGCCGCCGCCGCCGGAGCCTCGCCGTCGACGTCGCCGCCCACTGTAAGCCACCGGTGCACCCCTCCACCCTCAGATCTTCATCCAACGGCTCCGATTAGATGCGTTCTTTTTATTTTATTTTGTGAACCATTTTCTCTTAAGCTTCGGGCATCCGCCGCTTAACTCCTGTCGCGCACACCTCTAGGCCAATAGGGCTTAGCCACGCGTCCAGTGCTCGACCCGTAGGGTTTTAGCCTTTTTCTATTTTATTTTCAGTTTTTGTTTTAGAAATTCAATATCTTTTATTTTATAGACCCAATTTGAGTTATTATTTTTGTTTGGGTTCACAAAATTATGAAGTTTCTGTTGGTGCACCTAGATTTCATATTTGAATAGTTTAAGTTTGAATTTGCTTCAAACCTTGATTTGTGAATATCTTGAGTTTGAAAATATATTTTAGATTAATTCTTTTTGCTCCTGGTCACTTGTGATATTGTTTTGCAGCAGGATTAATTTGAGAAATTTTAGAGTATTTTAAATTAGGGTTTTAGCTAAAACAATACTGTTTTACTTATAGTTTTGCTTTAGACTTTTCTTTGTTATTTTTAACAGTTTTAAATTATTTTTTTGTACTTTTTTTGACAAATTGTCTTATTTTTTCTGTTAGTCTTCAGTAGATAAACTTTTTGAGTTTTTAAATTTTTTTTGTTTCTTTATTTTCTTTATGTAAAACTTTTTTTTGTTCATAAGTAGAGTTTCATATTAGCTTTTAGGTTGATCTTTTTGCATAGAAAATTTTAGGTAAAATTATTTCTGTTATTTTAATAAAAACTTTATTTTTTCTTTTATGTTAATTTATTAGTGTAGTATTTTCCTTTGTTGTTAAGTTTTTTACTTAGGACAAACTTATTTTTGTTGTTGTGAAGATAAGTCCTAGAGTTTTGTTTAGTGTTTTCTTTATAGTTTTCTTTGAAGTTCTCTTTGGACTTTTGTTTGGTTTTCTTAGTGATTTCTTTATTGATTTTATTTGATTAATTGTTAATTTTGAGTGCTAGAATTGCTTGTTAGAATGTTTGCTTATATGAATGCTATGTCTGTTTAATATAGATTTCATCGGAGTGACGAATAGTTTTACCAAGTCTTTTCTGAGAGTGTTATAAATCTTCATCAACTTACCAGGCAAGTTCACTTTGACCATTTTATTCATACCTATGTTTTATTTGCATTTAGTGACACCCATTTCAACAATTCCTCCAGTAGTGATGTTGAATCTTGTAGTTGAGTAGAATGCATGAGGTAGGAACCCACCATCCTGTTATCAAGCCCCGGGATGTTATCTATTTTGATGCTACGCTATAGTAGACGGGGATTGGTATGAGTGCTCGGGAGTGGTGTGAGAAGGAGGACTCTACGTCAATGACGACAACTTCATGACGGTATCTTCAAGGCCTGCTTCTTCAAGACCTCAAGACTTCAAGACTCGAGACAAGAATTCGATACACACTACTGGGTGGAGTATGGTTTGATGGGCACCCTGGGGAATCCAGTGGTTGACCCTGGGATTCATGGGGAGGCTCCATGACATCTTGCGAAAAGCTTCACCCAGACTCAAAGAGATGGAAGAATACTTCATGCCCGGAAGCTTACCTGTGCAGCCACAAGTCAATATGGGCTCTGGCTTGGTTTAGCTTAGCTGTGACTCTGGCGGGGCAGTGCTAGCAGATGTAGTTGAAATGTAGGATTGGATGGGCACTGTCCGTGGTCAGGGAAGCATCTCTGAAAGACCATGTTTTGTTCGTCCCGTTCTAAAAAACCTGGCAGTGCGAGAACATAAAAGGAGGGAACGATTCTTGTGGGTAAAGTGCACAACATTCTGCAGAGTTAAAACCTAATCGATTAGCCGTGTGCCCGGTTATGGACATTTTGAGCCTCTGGACTTGGATCTATCTCTAAACTCTCAACATTGGACTGATAATTAATTGTGGGCCACTTATAATGTTTTGGGCTATGACACATCGGTTGGCGAAACCATGTCATGGTACATAACTCTATAGTGAAGACTCCTCATATTCCTTTGAAGTAGGAAAAATAAAACCAACTTTTATGCAAAAACCTCAGACACAGAGCCACAAAAGCCATATTGCATATAGAATAGTTTTATCATTTGTTTTTCTTATGGTGATCTTGCCGGTACATTCAGTGTACTGACCTACACGGCTGCAACATCTCATGTTGCGGATAATTCTACGACGAGAAAGAGGTATGCTATAGGGTTACAGTCTACACTCAACTTGCTGTTGGCGTTGATGAGGACTCCACACCCCTATTGTTATGTTTCCACTGTGATAAATAAGGTATACTCTGGATCTACGGTATTATTTTACATGTGATGTTATGGTATTTCATCGAAGTACTGTGTGTGCAAGCATACTAATCCAGGGATGGCACAGAAAGCATAGAGACTTGACAGTATTGGGTCGGGTCGCTACATGTTGTCACATATAGAGGGCTCTGCTCGTTCTGGAAGAATTTATCTATCAGAATATATTCCATTGTATCCAACGGAGCGACGAGCTTCATTATTACAAAAATTATTCTAAAAAAAAATCAAACTACTGAGATTAATATTTTGTTTGCAGACATGAGGATCACTCCAAAGAAGAAAAAATCTTTGAAGGGGTATTGTGCTCCTTATATGGGCTCAAGATCTCCAATAGTTTATCGTACTGATTTTGCTTTTGAGTATTCAATTAATTGTGAACTTATCAAAGAAGTGAAAAGGCATGCCTATTCAGGAGAGGAAGAAGAAGACCCTCAAGCACATCTAATGTTCTTTGATGCTCTATGTGGTACTTTTAAAATTAAAAAAGTACATAGAGATTTTATCTTGCTTAAACTCTTCAAATTATCTTTGAAGGATTAGGGTTAAGAATGGTATAACAAGCTTCCCTATCGCAACATAACCAGCTGGAAGGCATGTGCAGAGAAATTCATAAACAAGTTTTTCCCTTTGTCCAAGATAGCGAGACTTTGAGGAGACTTGATGAATCTAAATCTATTCTTGATATTAGTGCATGTGTAGCATTCATGTCCTTAACCTTGGAGGCTAGAAAGGAGTTGATACAAAAAATCATGAACGGTAGAGAATAATGGTATACTAAAGAACCGGCTAAGTTCTCATAATTTTTTTACCATGTTGAAATCATGGATGAATTCAGAGAGGTAACAAAAGAGAACAGGTAAACCCGTTGAGCAAGACAAACAAGAAAAGATGGATTGTTTAGTATTTATTAGTAGGCAGATGAACTCAACGAGATGATGAGAAAATTTAAACTTCACCAAGAAGGTTTTAACAAAGACCTGAGGAGATGTCTTTCTCGAAATGAAAATGCTATATCTCACCTTTATGAAGAACGACTAAATGGTTTAGGTCATGCCATGAAAATTTTAGATAAACACTCTCGCATGATTGAAATTCAATGAACGCAAATTGCTAAAACTCAATCTTTAATTCTTGCCCAACTTGACGAACATAATCTTGTTCTTTCTAATGCCATCACTACTAGAAATGGTAAAAGTACACAAGACCTGAAAGGACCTGAATGGTGATGGCTCTATATTTTACACATTTTTAGAGCTCATTTGTTGCATGTTCTCTTTATATATTATGTCCCATTGAACCAAATAGCTGTCCATTATGCATGATTACTGGTATCTACACTTTTCATTGTGAGCATTGCACATTTAGTATTTTATTTGGTTTTTATTAGTTTTCTTTGTTTTGTTGTATCTACAAGTGTTTTGGAGCCAACTAGGACCAAGCACGATGAAAGAACCAAGGAGGGGTTCAATACGGAGACACCCAGGGGGAAGACTTGGCCATTTCGGAGGTCGGAAAAACTCATTTTCTGAAAGTGCTCCAAATCAAGATCTAAGACTAGAAATGGATCGACGTCGTTCATACGAATCAAAGGAGCCCAATGATACGTCTCCAACGTATCTATAATTTTTTATTGTTCCATGCTATTATAGTATTAATCTTGGATGTTTTATATACATGTACAAGCAATTATATATCATTTTTTGGGACTAACCTATTAACTTAGTGCCCAGTGCCAATTGCTGTTTTTTGCCTGTTTTTGGTTTTTCAGAATATCAGTACCAAATAAAGTCCAAATGCCAAGAAACATTTTGGAGATTTTTTTTCTGGACATAAGAGACCCTAGAAGCTTCGGGAGAGGACCAGAAGATGGAGTAGTGACCCACGAGGCACCAGGGCGCACCCTGGTGGCTCGTGGGGCCCACGTGGCTCTGTTTGACCTAACTCCGCCTCTATAAATTCTCTAAAATTGGGAAACCAACAGAGAGCCATTCAAAACCCTATTTCCGCCGCCGCAAGTTCCTGTTCTCGAGAGATCCCATTTGGGGGCCTTTTTCGGCACTCTGCCGGAGGGGGAATCAATCACGGAGGGGCTCTACATCAACCTTGCTGCCCTTCCGATGATGTGTGAGTAGTTTACCACAGACCTATGGGTCCATAGTTAGTAGCTAGATGGCTTCTTCTCTCTATTTGATCTTCAATACAATGTTCTCCTCGATGTTCTTGGAGTTCTATTTGATGTAATCACTTTTTGCGGTGTGTTTGTTGGGATCCGATGAATTGTGAGTTTATGATCAGATTATCCTTGAATATTATTTGAGTCATCTCTGAACTCTTTTATGCATGATTATTATAGCTTTGTATTTCTCTCTGATATATTGATTTGGTTTGGCCAACTAGATTGATTTTTCTTGCAATGGGAGAGGTGCTTTGTGATGGGTTCAATCTTGCGGTGCTCAATCCCAGTGATAGAAAGGGACATGACACGTAGTTGTATCGTTGCCATTAAGGATAAAACGATGGGGTTTATTCATGCGTGAGTATTCTTTGTCTACATCATGTCATCTTGCTTAAAGCGTTACTCCGTTCTTTATGAACTTAATACTCTAGATGCATGATGGATAACAGTCGATGTGTGGAGTAATAGTAGTAGATGCAGGCAGGAGTCGGTCTACTTATCTCGGATGTGATGCCTATATTCATGATCATTGCCTTGCACATCGTCATGATTATTTGCTTTTCTATCAATTGCCCAATAGTAATTTATTTACCCATGGTATGCTATTTTCAAGAGAGAAGCCTCTAGTGATACTATGGCCCCCAGGTCTACTTTTATCATATATTAAAATCCTAAAAATACCTTGTTGTAATTTTATTTTGTATTTTTGCTCTATCTATCTATCAATCACTACATAATTTAATCTTGCAAATAACCGCAGAGGGATTGACAACCCATTGTTCGCATTGGGTGCAAGGATTTGTAATTTTTGTGCATGTGCTGCTAACGAGGTGTTGCGTGGTTCTCCTACTGGATTGATAACCTTGGTTCTTAACTGAGCGAAATACTTATCTCTACTATACTGCATCATCCCCTCCTCTTCGGGGAAATCCCAACGCAGCTCACAAGTAGCAGGAAGAATTTCTGGCGCTGTTACCGGGGAGACATCATCAACATCTATCAAGTACCTACGCATAAACTTTCATTTCCTTGCATTTATTTTATTTGCCTTTGCCTCTCGTTTTCATCTCCCCCACTTCTAAAAAGCTTTTACAAAAATACAAAAAATATTTTTTGTTTGCCTTTTGCTTGTTTGCCTTTTTGTTTGTTTGTTATCTTGTTTGCGTAGTCATGATGTCTCAAGAAAATACAAAATTATGTGATTTTTCCAAAACTAATAATAATGATTTTATTAGTACTCCAATTGCTCCTTCCGCCGCTAGTGCGGAGACTTGTGATATTAATGCCGCCTTGTTAAATCTTGTTATGAAAGAACAATTTTCTGGTAGTCCTAATGAAGATGTCGTATCCCATCTTAACACTTCCGTAGAATTGTGTGATATGCAAAAGCAAAAAGATGTGGATAACGATATTTTGAAATTAAAATTATTCCCGTTCTCATTGCGGGATCGCACTAAAATTTGGTTTTTATCTTTGCCACGAAATAGCATTGATTTTTGGGATAGGTGTAAAGATGTCTTTATTACCAAATATTTTCCTCCCGCAAAAAATATTTCTCTTAGAAATCAAATTATGAATTTCAAGCAACTTGAGCATGAACATGTTTACCAATCTTGGGAAAGGATGAAATTAATGATAAGAAATTGCCCTACTCATGGTTTGAATTTATGGATGATCATACAAAAAATTTATGCGGGGTTGAACTTTGTTTCTAGAAATCTTTTAGATTCCGCCGCGGGTGGTACTTTTATGGAAATTATGTTGGGTGAAGCTACCAAATTACTTGACAATATTATGGCAAATTATTTACAATGGCATACAGAAAGAGCTCCTACTAATAGAAAAGTGAATTTGGTTGAAGAAATTAGTACTTTGAGTGATAAAGTTGATGCGCTTATGAAATTGGTTGCTAGTAAAAAATGCTCCTATTAATCGTAATGATTTTCCACTTTCCACTTTGATTGAGCAAAATAATGATCCGAAACAATTGTCTCGCGAATTTTGTCTCGCGAAACAATTTTAATACTAATGCTTATAAAGGTAATTTTAATCCTAGGTCATTTCCAGGAATTTCCTCTAACAATTATGGCAATTCCTATGGTAATTCTTATAATAATAATCATAATATGCCCTCTGATCTTGAGAATAATATCAAAGAATTTATTAATGCTCAAAAAGTTTTCAACACTACGATAGAGGAAAAACTGAGTAAACTTGATGATATGTCTAGAAGCATCGATAGAATTATTCATGATGTGGAAAATCTCAAAACTAAAATTTTGCCACCCAAGCTTGACATTAATGAATCAATAAAAGCCCTTTATCTCTCCATGGATGAGAGTAAGAAAAGAACCGCTATGCTAAAAGCTAAACGAGAATTAAAAAAGAAAGCAATTCCACCCGGTTTCTATCGTAGTAATGATGAAGATATAAAAATAATTGGTGTTTCTTCTATTGACTCTTTGTTTTGTAATGTTAAACTTGATGAAAAGGGGACTGAAGAATAGTCAACTCTAGCTAGAAGATGTCCCCATAGTTTGGAGGGTGAAAATCTCGATAAAAAAATGATAAAAGTGGGTCTGGAGAGGTAAAAACTTTAAATAGCGATGTGCCCACTCTTTTGGATTACAAAGATTTTAGTTATGATAGTTGTTCTTTGATTGATTGTATTTCTTTGTTATAATCCATGCTAAATTCACCCAATGCCTATGAAGAAAATAGGGCTTTTACCAAACATATCATAGAAGCAATGATGAAGGCTTTAGAAGAAAAGCTAGAAGTAGAAGTTTAAATTCCTAGAAAATTATATGATGAGTGGAAACCTACCATTAAAGTTCAGATTAAAAATTATGAATGAAATGCTTTATGTGATTTGGGTGCTAGTGTTTTCACCATACCAAAATTCTATGTGATGTATTAGGTTTTACTAATATGGATGAATGTTCTCTTAATTTTCACCTAGCAGATTCCACCATCAAGAAACCTTTGGGGTAGGATTAATGATGTTCTTATTCTTGCAAATAGGAATTATGTACCCGTTGATTTCATGGTGCTTGATATTGATTGTAATCCATCTTGCCCCATAATACTTGGAAGACCGTTTTTATGTACCATAGGTGCTATCATCGATATGAAAGAAGGGAATATAAAATTTCAATTTCCAATAAAAAAGGATATGGAACAGTTTCCTGGAAACAAGATTAGGCCTCCATATGAATCCATTATGAGGACCACCTATGTAATTAATCTCAAAGATGACAACACTTGAAACTATGCATTATGCCTAGCTAGGGGCGTAAAACAATAGCGCCAGTTGGGAGGCAACCCAATAGTTATCTTAATTTTCTTGTTTATTTTTCTGGTTTTGTGTGCGCACAATTATGCTATTGTTATGGTTGTGTTTTTTATGTTTTAATTAGTGTTTGTGCCAAGTAAAGCCTTTGGGATGATTTGGATGATAGTTGCTTTGATTCTGTGCAAAAACAGAAACTTTTGCGTCAACTAGCAGAATTATCTAAAATTACTGGAGCGTGATAAAATTCTGATTTTTTACACATAATTTATATACATATTTCCCATGTTTTCCTCATTTTTTAGAATTTTTAGAGTTACAGAAGTATGGTCATTGTTTGATTTACTACAGACTATTCTGTTTTTGACATATTCTGTTTTCGTGCGTTGTTTGCTTGTTTTGATGAATCTATGGATTGTATCGGGGGGTATAAGCCATGGTGAAGTTAGAATACAGTAGGTATAATGCAATAATAACATATGAATGGGTTTACAACAATACTTAAAGTGGTGTTTGCTTTATTATACTAACGGATCTCACGGAGGTTTTGTTGAGTTTTGTGTGCTGAAGTTTTCATGTTTTGAGTGAGATTGTGATGGATGAAGGAATAAGGAGTGGCAAGAGCCTAAGCTTGGGGATGCCCGTGGCACCCCAAGGTAATATTGAAGGACTCCGAATTAACTAAGCTTGGGGATGCCCCGGAAGGCACCCCCTCTTTCTTCTACCGACCATCGGTAATATTAATTGGAGCTATATTTTTATTCATCACATGATATGAGTTTTTCTTGGAGCGTCGTGTATTATATGAGTCTTTGATTTGTTTGCTTTTTAGTTTGTCACAATCATCTTTGCTGGGTACACCTATTTGAGAGACACACACATTTATCATGATCTGTTAGAATACTCTATGTGCTTCACTTAAATATTTTGAGCTAGGCAGTTGCTCTAGTGCTTCACTTATATCTTTTTGAGGACGGCGGTGATTAAATTTTGAAGAAATATTTGCACTCCCATGCTTCACTATCATTTTGAGGGATGATAATAGTAATGGTAATTTTCACAAGATATGAATTTGGTCCCAATGTGATGAATATTCAAGAAGGATATAATATAAACTTTCATATAGATCATTGAATATGATGAGTTTGATTCCTTGCATTAGTTTTGCAATATGGAGGTGATAATATGTGAGTCATGCTAGTGAGTAATTGTGGTTTAGTAAGAATATTGGTGTTAAGGTTTGATTCCCTATGCATGCACGCAAAGTGAATAGTTATGCAATGAAGTTATATCCTACTTATGGTGCATTATTCAGTGTTAGTTATGTTCAATGCATGTTTATGACCGTTTTCATTTTTTGGTTGGCCGCCTCTCAATCTATTTGCTAGCCTCCATTTGTACTAAGAGGGAATGCTGCTTGTGCATCCAACCCCTTAAACCTAAAGTTGTGCCAAATGAGTCCACCATATCTACCTATATGCGGTATTTACATGCCGTTCCAAGTAAATTTGTATGTGCCAACTCTAATTTCTCAAAATAATTTTCCATTTTGTGTGCCCGTACCGCTCATGGGGTGGCAGGGGGTAGCCAATATTTAACATGCTAGGTGGGTTATTCTCATGATGGGTGTTTATTCGCTTGTCATTGCACGAGAATGTGGTAGGTAATAGGGATGCCCAGTACCGAAATGTATCAAAATGAAATAATAATAATAAATTCCTTGGAAAGTGTTGGTATGGAGGGCACCCGTGGATATGGCTAGCCATGGATTGTGAAAGAATGGTGGAAAGGAAATGAAATTTATTTTCTGTTTGAGAACTGCCAATGTGTCTAGCATGGAAGATATTGGAAACTCTCGGTCGTGCCGTTGATAGGAAAAGCATGCCTCTCAAAATAATTTTTATCTCTCTATTTTAAACCTTCAGCTCTAGCACCTCTACAAATCTCTCCTTCCCTCTACGAAGAGCATATCTATTTACTTTTATGCAATTTTTATTTTTATTTGAGACTTCACCTTCTCTTATAAGAACCAATTGGAGAGCACTATTGTCATACTTGTGCATTGTGTGTAGCTAATATTGAGTGTCATTCATGAATGGATCAATGATTGAGCATGACAGGCTAGGGATAACTTTCTTTAGCGTTGATATTTTGAAAGACATGATTGCTTGTTAATATGCTTGAGTATTTATGTTTTCATGTCAAACTATAGACTGTTGCTTTGACTAATTCGAATCTCAATATTCATGCCACAAAAAGAAAGATTACATGATGAATATGATGGGTAGCATTCCACATAAAAAATACTGTTTTTATCATTTACCTACTCAAGGACGAGCATGCAAATTAAGCTTGGGGATGCTTGATACGTCTCCAACGTATCTATAAATTTTTTATTGTTCCATGCTTTTATAGTATCAATCTTGGATGTTTTAAAATACATTTACAAGCAATTATATATCATTTTTTGGGACTAACCTATTAACTTAGTGCCCAGTGCAGCTGCTGTTTTTTTGCCTGTTTTTTGGTTTTTTAGAATATCAGTACCAAACAAAGTCCAAATGCCACAAAACTTTTTGGAGGTTTTTTTCTGGACATAAGAGACCCTAGAAGCTTCGGGAGAGGACCAGAAGATGGAGTAGTGGCCCATGAGGCACTAGAGCACGCCTAGGGGGGTTGGCGCGCCCTGGTGGCTCGTGGGGCACACGTGGCTCCGTTAGACCTAACTCCGCCTCTATAAATTCTCTAAAATTGGGAAACCAATAGAGAGCCAGCCAAAACCCTATTTCCACCGCCACAAGTTCCTGTTCTTGAGAGATCCCATCTAGGGGCCTTTTCCGGCACTCCGCCGGAGGGGGAATCAATCACGGAGGGGCTCTACATCAACCTTTCTGCCCTTCCGATGATGCGTGAGTAGTTTACCACATACCTACAGGTCCATAGTTAGTAGCTAGATGGCTTCTTCTCTCTATTTGATCTTCAATACAATGTTCTCCTCGATGTTCCTGGAGTTCTATTCGATGTAATCACTTTTTGCGGTGTGTTTGTTGGGATCCGATGAATTTTGAGTTTATGGTTAGATTTTCCATGGATATTATTTGAGTCATCTCTGAACTCTTTTATGCATGATTATTATAGATTTGTATTTCTCTCTGATGTACTGATTTGGTTTGGCCAACTAGATTGATTTTTCTTGCAATGGGAGAGGTGCTTTGTGTTGGTTCGATCTTGCGGTGCTCAATCCCAGTGACAAAAAGGGACATGATACATATTTGTATAGTTCCCATTAAGGATAAAACAATGGGGTTTATTCATGCGTGAGTATTCTTTGTCTACATCATGTCATCTTGCTTAAGGCATTACTCCATTCTTTATGAACTTAATACTCTAGATGCATGCTGGATAGCGGTCGATGTGTGGACTAATAGTAGTAGATGCAGGCAGGAGTCGGTCTACTTGTCTCCAACATGATGCCTATATACATGATCATTGCCTTGGATATCATCATGATTATTTACTTTTCCTATCAATTGCCCAACAGTAATTTGTTTACCCACGGTATGCTATTTTCAAGAGAGAAGACTCTAGTGAAAACTATGGCCCCCGGGTCTACTTTTATCATATATTAAAATCCTAAAAATACCTTGCTACAATTTTACTTTATTTATTTTATTTTGTATTTTTGTTCTATCTTATCTATGAATCACTACACAATTTAACCTTGCAAATAGCCGCCGAGGGATTGACAACCCCTTGTTCGTGTTGGGTGCAAGAATATGTTATTTTTTATGTAGGTGCTGCTAACGAGGTGTTGCGTGGTTCTCCTAATGGATTGATAACCTTGGTTTTTAACTGAGGGAAATACTTATCTCTACTATACTGCATCATCCCCTCCTCTTCGGGGAAATCCCAATGCAGCTCACAAGTAGCATCCAAGAACGTCAAATTCTGAGTTCATATGAAGAAATGGCGGCTGTTTTACCAAAGGAGTACAGAGCAAAAGACGACATTTCGAACGACCACAAGCGGTTGTTTCGGTGGTCCTTTGACACACAGAAAACTCCGAAAGTTGCCCTTCCAGACGGGATTCTTCACCAATTTCGTCCCCATTAGATCCCACGGGATCCTTGGCTCGTAAAGAAGAGATTGGGAGAGGATTTTGCTCATTGTGAGCCCTTGGATGAAGCCCATCAAGAGAGGAGCCTAGGGGCTCCATATATACACCTCCACAACCCTAGCCGCCATCTCTCTCACGCCATTCATCTCCAACACATCTAAGTTCATCTCCATTGCTGCTCCACCACCACCATAGAGGAGGGTCCATTTCTCAAGAGGAAGTGGATGAGGCTCCACCACGCGAGCACCAGCCTTCGGGCCAGTGCCCTCTCCATCGCACTGACGCCATCACCACCATCTCCACTACGCCGTTGCTGCCATCATCATCACCATCATAACCTCCTTCCTTCACCAGCTCTATGCCAACTTGTAACTTGACCCTTACCTTTATGTTTGAGTAGATGCATTTGTTCTCAAGGATACAGATGAACTCTTTTATGATCAGTATGATTATTTCCTAAGTGATCCTATATGTTCTTGTTCATGTTCAAGTTAGTATTCTCATGAGTGTTGAGAGGAGGCCTCACTCGCACTTTTGCCGTGATTGGTCGTGGAGGAACTATTGTCATTGCATATGGTAGGACGTTGAGGGAATTCGAGGTGACAGTAAAACCTCAATCCCTAGTATTTGTAGAGTTGATAGGGGAGTTTAGGTTAACCCATATCTGGCCGCGTCCACGGGGTGACCCTTAATTATCATGTGATTGTAACCCTATGGGGAGACCATGATGGTGGCGTGTGTGGCACGAAGTCTACCTCGAGTAGAATGTGTACTTTACCGCGGGCCGCCCACTTAGGCATATGAAGAGTGGATAGAGGATACGACAGAGAGCATTTGCTCCACACCAGATGTGCATGTCATATTTTTGGTAGTGACTTCGGAGTCCTACAGAACACTTCGCTACTCAAGCACCTTCACCACTAACTTAGCATCTTTTAATTCCTATTTTTACCTTCTGCTTGTTAGTAGTTTAGTTGATTACCCTTTTATCCCAGTTTCACTAGCAACTTATAGAGTAGACTAGTTCCAAACTCTGGTTTGGGTGCGTACGTGGCTGCATGAAAGTGTCAACGTAGTTGCGGGGTTTGTGGTGCCTTCCTATAAGCTCCCTATGGGTTCGACACTGTACTTATCACAACGAAAGTGCTACAACAGCCCTGTGCACTTGCAGGTCATCAAGCATTTTCTGGCGCCGTTACCGGGGAGCATAGCACTTGGTCATTACTTACTCGCACATAGTTTATTTTGTTTGTTGCTATTTATCTTAGTGTTTTTCCTTAACCCAAAAATATAGAAAAATGTCTTGATTTGAGATGTCAGATGAAGACATGGAGGCTGCAATGAAACAATTCCATGAAAAAAAGAGGATGTTTAAACAATACCGGAATACTGACAAAGGTAGAGAAATGGGTGTGAAATTTATTGAGTTAGTGATTATAGCTAATGATATCCCTAAAAGTTGCATACAATGGCAATATCTTCTCCACATGAGCTTTTATTGCGAAGATCACCCACATTCGGTTGTGAGATCATTCAACCGTTTTGAACATCCTCTTGAAGATGTTGAGGTAATTGAGGAGATGATGCTATTGCTTCAATCACATGAGCTTTTAATGTGGATTGGCAGGTTTGCCGAAGAACAGACATGGTTGACTAAGCATGAAGACTTGGTGGGAGAGGTTTATAACTTTTGTCTAGATAATAATTTTGATGAAAATCCTTTGGTTATAAACTATGAGAAGCAGATGGCCGCCATCTCCCAAGTCGATATTTTATGTGATCACAAGTGCTATTTCATGTGCCATCATGAAGGAAGAAAAACATGCACTTTCTGGTAGTTGCACTTTGGCAAACATAAGAGTGGAAGCGCCACATATCCTTATTGGAGAAGTTTCTGTCGAACTTGTCGCCCAAAAAGTCAAGCCAAACTTCAGGACTCCTCCAAGATGGTAATCAATGTGGCTGAAATAGATAATTAGTATATTTAATATTTGGTACAACTTGTGCCTACCGTAGTACCCGTTCGTTAATTTCCTAGTACTAGTTCAGGTCGGGACTCCTAGTTATGTTTGGATTCTGGTGATCAATGTTGCCGGATATTTACTTTATTAAATACTTCTCTTTAGAGAGAGTCCTAGATAATTAAAAGGAAGAGTCACATACTAGTTTGGTCCTTTAGATTTTTAAGGAGATACGCAGTCCAGCCGATTGCACCTATAGCCGTGCCTGCGTGCACTATTATAAAAGGAAGGGTGTAGCCTTGTATCAAGGACGTAAGTTTTTGGAGTTGAAAAAATACAAAGAAAAGCATCACGTTAGATGCGTCAAATATCTGAGTTCTTCTGCTAATCCTTGAGGGATTTAGTTGCTGCTGCGTGGCCGATTCGATCAGATCGTTTCCGTTTGCAAGTTTTATTCTTTGATCTTCTAGCGTCCTGCTTGATCCAAAGATTCATTCTTCTACTTCTTTGTCTATTTTCTCCTATTACGAGAATCATCGTGGTCCATCGCTGATTTTCTTGTACCGTGAAAGATTGGGCCAACGAATGACTCGCCATCTAGTCGGGTCACATCAGGTGGTATTCAGAGCAAGGTTTATCATGGTACAATTTTTTCTCTCTAGTTCTTGAGTTGATCTACTTGAGTTGCTGCAATGGTGAATTCACAGAAATCAAATTCAAGTGTGTACGGTGTGCATGAAGGAGATGTGGAGGACAAGGTGCCCTTGCCCGTCTATGATGCAAGCGTTGCACCAGCTATCGTGCTAGGATTGGAGGCAACTCGTGACTATGTGTTGAATCGAATGGGGAGGTGCATCAACAAGGTCGAGGAAAGTCTTGGAAAAAAGATAGCTGATATGACTGAGGCCGTTCACCGACTAAGACCACGATCACCGTCTAGTGATGGGTCTATTGCATCGGGACGTCATCGGCAATTATCTGGATAGCGGGTACATGAACATGTTCAGAACCATGGTGAGCATCAAGATCATCAGTCTGAGGGGGCTGGTAGCTATTATGAGCCTATAAGATGTTCTTATAATCATCATGGAGGTGGTGTACGCCACGTGGGAGGACATGAACGTGCGCATCGCGCCTATGAGGATGATGGTATTGGTAGAATAAAAATCTATATACCGTCATTTAGTGGAAAAGACTATTGGAAATATGCCCTAGAGGCAATAATAAATTAGTTATTTTCATATTTCCTTGTTCATGACAATCGTTTATTATCCATGCTAGAACTGTATTGATCGAAAACTAAAATACATGTGTGGATACATAGACAACAACATGTCCCTAGTAAGCCTCTACCGGACTAGCTCGTTGATCAAAGATGGCTATGGTTTCCTAGCCATGGACATGAGTTGTCATTTGATAATGGGATCACATCATTAGGAGAATGATGTGATGGACAAGACCCAAACTATAAACCTAGCATATGATCGTGTCAAGTTTATTGCTATCGTTTTCTGCATGTCAAGTATATGTTCCTATGACCATGAGATCATGCAACGCACTAACACCGGAGGAATACCTTGTGTGTACCAAACGTCGCAATGTAACTGGGTGACTATAAAGGTGCTCTATAGGTATCTCCGAGGGTGTCTGTTGAGTTGGCATGGATCAAGACTGGGATTTGTCACTCCGTATGATGGAGAGGTATCTCAGGGCCCACTCGGTAATACAACATCACGATAAGCTTGCAAGCAACGTGCCTAAAGAGTTAGCCATGGGATATTGTATTATGGAACGAGTAAAGAGACTTGCCGGTAACGAGATTGAACTAGGTATGGAGATACCGATGATCGAATCTCAGGCAAGTAACATACCGACAGACAAAGGGAACTGCATACGGGATTAGCTGAATCCTTGACATCGAGGTTCGACCGATAAGATCTTCATAGAATATGTGGGAACCAATATGGACATCCAGGTCCCGCTATTAGTTATTGACCGTATAGGTGTCTCGGTCATGTCTGCATAGTTCTCGAACCCGCAGGGTCTACACACTTAAAGTTTGGTGACGATATAAGGATAGTTGAGTCATTATGGTGGTTACCGAAGGTTGTTCGGAGTCCCGGATGAGATCCCGGACATGACGAGGAACTCCGAAATGGTCCGGAGGTGAAGATTGATATATTGGACAAAGGGTATTGGAGTCCGGAATTGTTTTGGGGGTACCGGGTGATGACCAACATGACCGAAAGGGGTTTCGGGGGACCCGGCAAGTGTTGGGGGGCCTCATGGGCCAAAGGGTAGGGGGCAAACCAGCCCACTAAGGGGTTGTGCGCCCCCCTCACCCCATCTCACATAACCAGGAGAGATGGGGCGCCCCCTCTAGGGCTCCCTCCACCTAGCTTGGGGGGCAAGCCACCCTAGGGTTTCCCTAGGGGGCGCCCCCATCTGCCTTGGCCGCCACCCCCTAGATGGGATCTAGGGGCGCCCCCTCCTCCTGCCTTTCCCCTATATATAGAGAGGTGGAGAGAGGGCAGCCACACCCATCTATGCCACGGCGCTGCCCTCCCTCTCCCTCGTAGTCCTTCTTCTCCGTGAGGCTTGGCGAAGCCCTGCTGAGATTCCTCCACCACTACCGCCATCACGTCGTCGTGCTGCCAGAGGACTCGAGCTACCGTATGAACTATGGTTTGACAAGAAACCTAAGTCCGTGGAGACGACACCGTATGAACTATGGTTTGACAAGAAACCTAAGTTGTTGTTTCTTAAGGTTTGGGGCTGCGATGCTTATGTCAAAAGGCTTCAGCCGGAAAAGCTCGAACCCAAAGCGGACAAATGCGTCTTCATATTGGGTATACCTTCTATCTCAGATCCGAGGGCAAAGTGTTTGTCGCTAAGAACAGGTCCTTTCTCGAGAAAGAGTTTCTCTCGAAAGAATTGAGTGGGAGGAAGATAGAACTTGATGAGGTTGTTGAACCTTTACTTCAACCAGAGAGTAGCGCAGCACAGAAAGATGTTTCTGTGGCACCTACATCAGTTGAAGAGGAAGCTAATGATGATGATCATGAAGCTTCGTATCAAGTTACTGTCGAACCTCGTAGGTCGACAAGGGTACGTACAGGTTCTGAGTGGTACGGTTACCCTGTCTTAGAGGTCATGTTGTTGGACAACGGTGAACCTACGAGCTATGGAGAAGCGATGGTGGGCCTGGATTCCAACAAATGGCTAGGAGCCATGAAATAGGAGATAGGATCCATGTATGAGAACAAAGTATGGACTTTGGTGGACTTGCTCGATGATCGGCAAGCCATTGAGAATAAATGGATCTTTAAGAAGAAGACAGACGCTGATGGTAATGTCACCATTTATGAAGCTCGACTTGTTGCAAAGAAGTTTCTGACAAGTTCAAGGAGTTGACTATGATGAGACTTTCTCACTCATAGCGATGCTAAAGTCTGTTGGAATCGTGTTAGCAGTTGCTGCATTTTCAATTACGAAATCTGGCAGATGGATGTCAAAACAAAGTTTCCTTGATGGTTTCCGTGAGGAAAGGTTGTATGTGATACAACCAGAAGGTTTTGTCGATCCTAAGGATGCTAAAAGGTATGCAAGCTCCAGTGATCCTTCTATGAACTGGAGCAAGCATCTCGGAGTTGGAACATACGCTTGGATGAGGTCATCAAAGCTTTTGGGTTAATACGAAGTTTGCAAGAAACTTGTATTTACAAGAAAGTGAGTGGGAGCACTATAACATTTCTGATAAGTATATGTGGATGACATATTGTTGATCGGAAATGATGTAGAATTTCTGGAAAGCATAAAGGGTTGTTTGAAAGGAGTTTTTCAAAGGAAGACCTGGGTAAAGCTGCTTACATATTGGGCGACAAGATCTATAGAGATAGATCAAGACGCTTGATAAGACTTTCACAGAGCACATACCTTGACATGATTTTGAAGGAGTTCAAAATGGATCAGTCAAAGAAGGAGTTCTTGCCTGAGTTGTAAGGTGTGAAGTTGAGTAAGACTCAAAGCTCGACCATGGCAGAAGAAAGAAAAAGGACGAAGGTCGTCCCCTATGCCTCAGCCATAGGCTCTATACGGTATGCCATGCTGTGTACCGCACCTGATGTGTGCCTTGCCACGTGTCTGGCAAGGGTGTACAAGAGTGATCCAGGAGTGGGTCACTGGATAGCGGTCAAAATTATCCTTAGGGGAATAAGGAAATGTTTCTCGGTTATGGAGGTGATAAAGAGTTCGACGTAAAGGGTTACGTCGATGCAAGCTTTAACACCAATTCGGATGACTCTGAGTAGCAAACCGGATACGTATAGTGGAGCAGCCATTTGGAATAGCTCCAAGTGAAGCGTGGTAGCAGCATCTACAATATTACATAGAGATTTGCAAAGTACACACGGATCTGAATGTTGCAGATCCGTTGACTAAAACCTCTCTCACAATCATAACATGATCTAACCGCAGAACTCATTGGGTGTTAATCACATGGTGATGTGAACTGGATTATTGACTCTAGTGCAAGTGGGAAACTGTTGGAAATATGCCCTAGAGGCAATAATAAATTAGTTATTATCATATTTAGCTGTTCATGATAATCGTTTATTATCCATGCTAGAATTGTACTGATCGGAAACTAAAATACATGTGTGGATACATAGACAACAACATGTCCCTAGTAAGCCTCTACCGGACTAGCTCGTTGATCAAAGATGGCTATGGTTTCCTAGCCATGGACATGAGTTGTCATTTGATAATGGGATCACATCATTAGGAGAATGATGTGATGGACAAGACCCAAACTATAAACCTAGCATATGATCGTGTCAAGTTTATTGCTATCGTTTTCTGCATGTCAAGTATATGTTCCTATGACCATGAGATCATGCAACACACTAACACCGGAGGAATACCATGTGTGTACCAAACGTCGCAATGTAACTGGGTGACTATAAAGGTGCTCTACAGGTATCTCTGAGGGTGTCTGTTCAGTTGGCATGGATCAAGACTGGGATTTGTCACTCCGTATGACGGAGAGGTTTCTCAGGGTCCACTCGGTAATACAACATCACGATAAGCTTGCAAGCAATGTGACTAAAGAGTTAGCCACGGGATATTGTATTATGGAATGAGTAAAGAGACTTGCCGGTAACGAGGTTGAACTAGGTATGGAGATATCGACGATCGAATCTCGAGAAAGTAACATACCGACAGACAAAGGGAACTGCATACGGGATTAGCTGAATCCTTGACATCGAGGTTCGACCGAGAAGATCTTCATAGAATATGTGGGAACCAATATGGACATCCATGTCCTGCTATTGGTTATTGACCATAGAGGTGTCTCGGTCATGTCTGCATAGTTCCCGAACCCGCAGGGTCTACACACTTAATGTTTGGTGATGATATAAGTATACTTGAGTCATTATGGTGGTTACCGAAGGTTGTTCGGAGTCCCGGATGAGATCCCTGACGTGACGAGGAACTCCGAAATGGTCCGGAGGTGAAGATTGATATATTGGACGAAGGGTATTGGAGTCCGGAATTGTTCTCGGGGTATCGGGTGATGACCAGCATGACCGAAAGGGGTTTCGAGGGACCCGACAAGTGTTGGGGGGCCTCATGGGCCAAAGGGGAGGGGCAAACCAGCCCACTAAGGGGCTATGCGCCCCTCTCACCCCATCTCACATAACCAGGAGAGGTGGGGTGCCCCCTCTAGGGTACCCTCCACCTGGCTTGGGGGGCAGGCCACCCTAGGGTTTCCCTAGGGGGCGCCCCCATCTGCCTTGGCCGCCACCCCCTAGATGGGATCTAGGGGCGCCCCCTCCTCCTGCCTTCCCCCTATATATAGAGAGGTGGAGAGAGGGCAGCCACAACCATCTATGCCACGGCGCTGCCCTCCCTCTCCCTCGTAGTCCTTCTTCTTCTCCGTGAGGCTTGGCGAAGCCCTGCTGAGATTTCTCCACCACTACCGCCATCATGCCGTTGTGCTGTCGGAGGACTCAAGCTACTACGTCACCATCGCTCACTGGATCAAGGAGGTGAAGGCGTCATCAAGCCGTACGTGTGTTGAACGTGGAGGTGCCGTCCGTTCGGCACTTGGATCGGGAGTTCGTGGGACGGATCGTGATTGGATCGCGAAGACGTTCGACTACATCAACCGCGTTTCTTAATGCTTCCGCTTAGCGATCTACAAGGGTATGTAGATGCAATCTCTCCTCTCGTAGATGGTCATCTCCTAGATTGATCTTGGTGAGCGTAGGAAAATTTTTGTTTTCCGTGCAACATTCCCCAACAAAGACAACCCAAATGATTATTTGGAGTGGGAGATGCACGTGGATCAGATTTTTTACGGACAATGGTACACCAAGGAGAAAAAGGTTCATGTTGCATCTATTGAGTTCATGGGTTCGGCTTTAATATGGTGGAACCAACTATGTCGTGCAGGAGGACATCCGTTCTTGGAATCACATGAAGAGTATCATGAAGAGACGCTTTGTTCTGGAGCACTACACTAGGACCTTGTACACATGCTTGCAGCAACTTTGGCAAGGTAACTCTAGTGTTAAGTAGTATTATAAGGAGATGGAAATATTTTTGATTCACACAGGGTTAGAGGAGCAAGAAGATGCTACAATGGCATAGTTCATGCATGGTCTAAAGTCAAAGATGCGAGATCGTGTCGATATGGTAGAATATAATAGATTACAAGGATTATTACACAACGCAATTCGAGCAGAGTAGCAAGTAAGGCATCATGGCGGTCATGATTATTCATCAAACATGGTGCGACATAATTTTCAGCGAGAAGGTGGTGGTAATGGTGGTTTCAAATCAGATTCAAGGCCAGCTACCAAGGAAGTATCTCAATCCAGGTTGAATCTTCTCGTGCTTCGGACTCTCATACTAGTGATATTGTGTGCTTCAAGTGTGGTGGCAGGGGGCATAAGAAGTTTGAGTGTCCTAATGAGAGGAGAGTGCTCCCCATAGAAGAAGCATACATGTCTGCGAGTGATGGAGAAAAAAATGCTAACACTTCTAGTGAGAAATCTGAAGAGGATCAAAAAGGGACTTTGATGAGTTTTGAAGCGGCGGAAGCATACCCGTCATTAATGGTGCAACGAGTGCAAGAGGATCGTATTGAGGATAAGGGGCAGCGATGGAATATTTTTAAGTCTGGATGTAAAATTAACAACGCCAATTGCAAGGTGATCATAGATGGAAGCTACACTAATGCAATCAGCAAAGGGTTAGTTTATGCTTTGGGGTTGCCTGCATGGAAGCACCCACAACCCCACCATGTCGAGTGGATGTACCATACCGAAAAGCTCAAGGACACTCATAAGGTGCGCGTTAAATTCTCTGTTGGTGATTATACTGATATGGTGATCTGTGATGTCATACCGATGGATGCATGTCACTTGTTATTGGGAAGGCGTGGCAATACGACCATAACGCGACACATGAAGGTCGAACCAACGCTTACTCATTTTGGGATGCTGGGAAGCGACGTGCGTTGCGGCCGATGTTTGACAACGCAATCAAGGTGGATGGACATGTTGCATTGCAGAAGAATTTGCAAAGACTCCTCCGAAGCCAAGGGCGGTTTCCTTTAAAGGGGGAGGGGATGATGTGATCACAAGTGCTATTTCATATGCCATGATGAAGGAAAAAACATGCACTTTCTGCTAGTTGCACTTTGGCGAACATAAGAGCGGAAGCGCCACATATCCTTATTGGAGAAGTTTCTGTTGAACTTGTCGCTGTGCAAAAAGTCAAGACAAACTTCAGGACTCCTCCAAGATGGTAATCAACGTGGTTGAAGTAGATAATTAGTATATTTAATATTTGGTATAACTTGTGCATACCATAGTACCCGCTTGTTAATTTCCTATTACTAGTTCAGGTCGGGAGTCCTAGTTCTGTTTGGATTCTGGTGATCAACATCGTTGGATATTTAGTTTATTAAATACTTCTCTTTAGAAAGAGTCCTAGCTAATTAAAAGGAAGAGTCACATAGTAGTTTGGTACTTTAGATTTTTAAGGAGATACAGAGTCCAGCCGATTGCACCTATAGCCGTGCCTGCGTGCACTATTATAAAAGGAAGGGTGCAGCCTTGTATCGAGGACAGAAGGTTTTGGAGTTGAAAAATACAAAGATAAGAAACATCAGATGCGTCAAATATTTGAGTTCTTCTGCTAATCCTTGAGGGATTTAGTTGCTGCTCCGTGGCCGGTTCGATCCGATCATTTCCATTCGCAAGTTTTATTCTTTGGTCTTCGGGCGTCCTGCTTGATCCAAAGAGTCATTGTTCTACTTCTTCGTCTATTTTCTCCTATTACGAGTATCGTCATGGTCCACCGCTGATTTTCTTGTACCGTGAAAGATTGGTCCAATGAACGACTCGCTGTCTAGTCGGGTCACATCAATATTTCGCAGGAACATAACCTTATGTAGGAACACAGAGGAAATTTCATCGAGCCACAAGAAGAAGAAAGTATGGAAAATGGTGATCCAGAGGAACACGAAGATGAAGGACGGAACGACCGCTGTCTAGAAACTCCCACCAATGGTAATTTTTTTGACATGATTAATGTGCAGCTTGATCAAAATGATGAAGGTTATGATTTACTTGCAGCTCCTCATCCTCTCCATTATAATATTACTATGAAGTTGCAGCCACTAACTTTTCAGACATCTACACTTATCTCGGTGCATCGGTACTCGCCAAAGAGAGAGTATGAATTTACTTATATGATGCCGATGCACCGCAAGCGAGTGCGCCTCCGACCGAGCTCTGCTATGATGTGCTCCAAACCCTGGTCGTAGGTAGGTCTCACGCTCGGGGTTGAAATCCCTTGGGATCTGGGTGGATGACCATATGGAGCACTAAAGCCTAGCTACATGGCTATAAAGAAAGCACTGCCTGGGAGGTAACCCAGAAGTCCGTAGGTGTTTTTCTTAGTTTTGTGTCTTGAGTCTAGTTGCATTGGCACTTTTTGTTTTTGTCTTGAGTAGTTGCTATTTGAGTTGGTTTCGTGATGTTTTCATTGGTAAAATTTATAGCATGTCAGCAGCCTGTTTTTGTTGCATACCTCCTCCTATTTTTATTGCAATATTGCTATGTGCCTAACGTGAGGAGGGAGCACAAAAAGTTTTGTGCAATTTTGTTGCTTCAGGAGAAAAGATGGTGTTTCATATGATTGTCCCAGTCTTTTGGGCGCCTGTATGAGCTCGTGGCCACAAAAAAGAAAAGCACCAAAGCAAAAGACGCCCTACCATACAAGCACGAGTGCCTATACGAGTGGTTGTTTCACCTGGTGACCACAAAGGACCACCTCCACAGAGCAGAAGACAACATACCAAATGGGCGCTCATGCCTGTTCATGCGCCCATATGCCAGGTCCACCCCGAGAAGTAGAACTCCAGATTCAAAGACGGTGTTCCAAACAAGCGCCCGTATGAGGCGATGGCGTAGGGCATCGTCTACTAGAACATAGGACGATGTTCCATACGACCGCAACTGGTCATTTGTGTGTCCGTATGAGGGCAAAAACACCTCTATATCTTTCATTTCCGACGTCTGAGGTCGACGTGGTGTTTTATAACCGACTATTTTCTTTTTAATTAGTGTTAATTACCTCTAAAACTCTGTAGCCAATAATTCTCTTTAGCAACTATGTTTTCTTTATTCCTTTTTACCGATTGTGTATACGAATTCCGTTCGTATACCGAATCGATGTTTTTATTTGCGTGTTATTTTCGCAGGGGCTTGGACCTTATGTGGTGACGTGTACGATATGATGCCAACCGTATAAAAGATCCACACGAGCCACTTGGTTGCTTCGTTATGACAAACTTCAACTATAAGTGCCCGGTACTATTTTCCATTTCAAACCTTGCTCAAATAAAAGTTGCTCACCTTAAGTGAGATATATCTTTTAATTAAGCACCTAGGAGCTGCGCACTTGTGTTTTTGTCTTGTCACACTTGCACTTCATCTTATATGGGAGAGTCGATGCTCCTAGACCTAGTTTATCATCTTAAGTGAGGTGCTTAGGAAGATGAACCGATCTTGTTCAGGCAAACATTTTTTTTCACTTGTGTTGCTAATCCTTTGTGCTACAAAAAATATGAAAAGCACAAAAATATTTCGTTTTCTTTTTAGTTTGTTTTCAGCAGGTTCTATTGGAGGGTAGTCACTGGACCACAACAAGGAAATTCATTGAGGCAAGGTCCATGTCTATTAAAAGAGAAGTCATATATATGCACCATAACGGTAAAGGTTTCTAACCCTTGCTTAGAAGTAAGCTTGGGGAGGTAACCACTTATCTTGCTCTCTTTTAATAACTGCACTTTCTTTTCACTTTTGTAATTTTTCCTAGTTTAGTTCGAAGCGTGGGGAGGTTACTTTTTGCATGTGTAGTGTCTTGTGCAATGCTCTTCATCAGATGGTTTTCGTGCATTAGTGTGTCCCGCTGTTTTGACATGCTTGCTTTGCACTTGTTTGACTTAGCTTGTGGAAATCTTGTTATCTTTGGAAAAACATTGCCATGTTCTTTTATCAAAAACCCAATAAAGGAGTCCTTTGCACTATTGCATTTCTTTCACCTGATTACATAAGTTGGGGACTCTAGTGGTGGCTTGATTAGCGATTGAATGACTGTAGAGGCTTTTTGCTGATGAACCCAACATCTTTGGTTGATCCTGGACACGCAATGAGCTTTATCTCCGCCAAACTATCCCCTCGGGGTACTTAGCTTTTGATTCTTATGCCACATGACACCGCGATACTCTTGTGTATTGTTTGAGTTCTTGTAACATCCCAAAATTCTAAATTTTGGAATGCTATATTAAATAAATATATATGATTGTTTGTTTGAATGTTGTGTGATTGACGGTGTGAATTAGAGTGAAATTTGAAACTTTTTGAAAGTTGAATGAGAGGGAATGAAATGACTTTCCCATATTTTCACTTTGCATTTTGATCCCCATGAAATCAAATTCATTTCCAATGCAAAACCCTAGAAGTGAAGACAACATGACCTCTTCCATTTGAAATGACAAGGGATTTGAAAAGATTTGAATTTCATTTGAAAATATTTCAAATTCAGAAACTTTATGCAACTCAATGATTTTCATGAGAGAAGATAAAATGACTTCTTCAAATTATAGGAAATATGAGTTGGAAGTTTACAAGAATCAAATTGAAAGTCCCTTTGGAGGTATTTTGAAACCCACTTTCAATTTGAAGTTATTTGAATTTTCAATTTTCAAAACCTCTGGAAATATTCAAAAAGAGAGAGGTGATATGACACTTCAAATATTCAGAGGCATTTGAAATATTCTTGCCAAGGGAAAACAGAAAACAATTTGAAATTGGTTTGAAATTCAAATTCAAATCCAATTGGGAGTTATTTGGATTTTATTCAAATTATTTTTCTCCAAAAATAAAATACATGGAAAATTGGGTAAAATGATTTCCTACAGTAGAAAAGTGGAGAAAAATAAATTTGAAATCATTTTGGTATTTAAAAAATGATTTTTATTGGGTTTTATTGCAAGAGCAGCACTGTTTGACTTTTCTGAATTTTGTTAGATTTTATTTGAACTTGAGAAATAGTTCATGTTGTAGGAAATCTTTTTCTGAATTTTTTTGTATATTTATATGCCTATATAAAGTTTTTATTTATTTTGTTTCCTTTTGTTTTTGTTCTCTGTAAAAAATAATATAGCTGGCCAGGCTAGTGCTAACCGCTCCGCCCAGCCCGACTTTCGGCCCAAGATCACCTCCCCACGCAGAGTCTCTTTGTGTCCGGTTGCCCGCATGTTTTCCCCTCGCTCTCTCCCACTAACGCCCGGACCCCATCCCTTCCCTTACCTCTTGCCCACGCAACGCCGCCGCAGAACCCACTGCGTCCGAGCGCCGCCGTATCCCGATCTTCTCGGGATCGCAAAACCACCTCGCCCCCTCCTCCAAGTTCGCCCGTCTATAAGTACCCCTCCTCCCCTCTCTGTTCCGCGCCTAAAGCCACGCCGAACCCTTCTCCCTCGCATGCAATCTCTCGCCAGAACCCGAGCGCCGCCGCGCGCCATTGCCATCCTGCCGCCCCACCGCAACCCCCTAGCCACCACCCGAGCGCACCGAGGTCGTCCACGAGCTCGCCGTTGTCTTCCGCATCAAACGGAGCCGTCACCGACGCCGGAGACCCATGAGGGACCTCGCCCGCGTAGCCGCCCGAGCGCCGCCGCCGTCGCCACCGTCGCCGGAGTTCGCCGCCGTCGTGGTATGCTTCTTCCCCGTTAGATCTAAATCGATGGCGTAGATTAGAAACAGCGTACCCCTTTGGTTAAGCCCGGTTTTTAATTAGTGAACCGACCGATTTTATTTTTTTTAGTTTAGCCAATTTGTTTTCTATTAGAAATCAGCCGCCCGCCCGTATCGCTCGATCGCACGCACACCTCGGCCAATAAGGCACTGCCACATGCACCCCAGTCCGATGCCTTGATTTTTTTCTTTTTCTGTTTTATTTAGTTTTACAGAATTAGTTCAGTTTTTAGATTGTTGATATTTTTTATTTTATAGATCCAAATTTAGTGATTCTTTTTGCATTAGTTTTTATAATTTTATAAAGTTTCTGTTGGTGCACTTGGATTTCAAATTTGAGTACTTTAAATTGGAATTTGATGAAATTTGTTCAAATCACTAATTTGGCCGTATCTTGAGTTTTATAAAATATTTTTATTGATTCTTTTTGCTACTGTTTTTTTATTGTTTTGTCTATCTAGTAGCATATAGTGATTTATTTTTAGTTTATTTTTAAATTAGGGTTTTAGGCAAAACAGTACAGTTTTAGTTCTTGTTTTGTTTTAGTGTTTTCTTTATAGTTTTAATTGTTTTTAAATTATTACTTTTTGTCACTTTTGACAAATTTAGTGTGACATGGGGGTGGGGGGGGGGCCGCCCAGCCCGACTTTCGCCCAAGATCACCTCCCCACGCAGAGTCTCTTTGTTTCCGTTTCCCCATGTTTTTCCCTCGCTCTCTCCCACTAACGCCCGACCCCATCCTTCCCTTACCTCTTGCCCACGCAACGCCGCCGCAGAACCCACTGCGTCCGAGCGCCGCCGTATCCCATCTTCTCGGGATCGCAAAACCACCTCGCCCCCTCCTCCAGTTCGCCTCTATAACGTACCACCCTCCCCCCTCTCTGTTCCGCGCCTAAAGCCACGCCGAACCCTTCTCCCTCTCATGCAATCTCTCGCCAGAACCCCGCCGCCGCGCCGCCATGCCTCCTGCCGCCCCACCGCAACCCCTAGCCACCCCCGAGCGCACCGAGGTCGTCCACACTCGCCGTTGTCTTCCGCATCAACGGAGCCGTCACCGCCGCCGGAGACCCATGAGGGACCTCGCCCGCGTAGCCGCCCAGCGCCGCCGCCGTCGCCACCGTCGCCGGAGTTCGCCGCCGTCGTGGTATGCTTCTTCCCCGTTAGATCTAAATCGATGGCGTAGATTAGAAACAGCGTACCCTTTGGTTAAGCCCGTTTTTAATTAGTAACCGACCGATTTTTTTTTTTTAGTTTAGCCAATTTGTTTTCTATTAGAAATCAGCCGCCCGCCCTATATCGCTCGATCGCACCACACCTCGGCCAATAAGGCACTGCACATGCACCCCAGTCCGATGCCTTGATTTTTTCTTTTTCTGTTTTATTTAGTTTTACAGAATTAGTTCAGTTTTTAGATTGTTGATATTTTTTATTTTATAGATCCAATTTAGTGATTCTTTTTGCATTAGTTTTTATAATTTTATAAAGTTTCTGTTGTGCCCTTGGATTTCAAATTTGAGTACTTTAAATTGGAATTTGATGAATTTGTTCAAATCACTAATTTGGCCGTATCTTGAGTTTTATAAAATATTTTTTTGATTCTTTTTGCTAGTTTTTTATTGTTTTTCTATCTAGTAGCATATATTTGATTTATTTAGTTTATTTTTAAATTAGGGTTTTAGGCAAAACAGTACAGTTTTAGTTCTTGTTTGTTTTAGTGTTTTCTTTATAGTTTTAATTGTTTTTAATTATTACTTTTTGTCACTTTTGACAAATTTAGTTTTGTTTCTATTTTTGATATAGACATTTTATTATTATTTAAATTTATTTTCTTTAGTTTTGTAAGAACTTGATTAGGTCATAAATAGAGTTCTTAAACCTTTTTATTTGTTTCTTTTTGTAAATAAAATTATGAAAAAAAACTTTCTGTTAACTTAGTTATTTTATTTTATTTTTCTGTTTATTAATTATTTAGTATTTCTTTGTGTAAGTTTTACTTTTGTTAGTAAGTCAAAAAGTTTACTTAGTAGGTTCTTTATAGTTTTTCTATTAGTTTCTTTGAAGTGTTCATTGCATTGTATTGGTGTTTCATATTAATTTCTTGGTTTCATTTTATGATTGCTATAATGATTGCTAAGTGTTGCTTGCTAGATGTTTTATATGAATGCATGTCTGTTAATATAGATGTTCAATGAGGTGATGTTAGTTCTATTAAGTCGTTATTCTAAGAGCATTGTTATCTTCATCGGTAATACGAGGCAAGTTCACTTTGACCTGTTTTCATACCTATGTTTTATTTGCATCTAGTGTCACCATCATAATCCCTCCAGTAGTGTTATTGACTTTTGTAGTTGAGTAGAATGCATGAGGTAGTAACCCATCTCCCTGTGTATCAAGCCCGGGACATTATATAGTTTTAACGCTACGCTATAGTAGACGGGGTTTGGTATGAGTGCTCGGGAGTGGTGTCAATGTAACATCCCCAGCATCACACTACAGTAATCCCTTATGATCAGTGCCAAGTCATCCTCCATTGCATTGCTTGATCACAATGGTTAATATTCATTCCAAATTCCTCCACTGAATTCAAATTCAAATCACAAGTGGAATTTAAAGTTGCAAAAGTTGCTGCAAAAATGTTCACCATCTGCCAAAAATTCCATAACATTTATTTCTTAAGGAAAACAACACCCCTCTTTGCAAAAATGGGTAGTAGCATTTAAAACAATGCTATCCCAGCAATTTTTATTGCCAATTCTTTATGAAAAATACAAATGAATTCTTCTGGTCTCCAAACTTTTCATGGTAGTGCATAATATGCATTGAATTTATGTGGTTAAGTCACATATTTTACAAAGTCAAATGGAGTAAAATAAAATGTAACAAAAAAAGAATAAAGAAAATAGACAAGAAATAGAAAGGAGAAAGGCCACTGTGCACTGGGCCTAAGTGCACAGTGCCTAAGGCCCAACCACCAGGCCACCTTCCCCCTCCTTTCTTCTCTCCCCTCGTGCTGTCGGCTACGCTGTGGCTGGGGGCGCGAGCGCACCAGCCAGCCGACAACAGCGCGACGCCACTGACGTCGGGAGGGGATAAGGCCGAGCCGTTCCTTCCCCCTGGCATCCTCACCCACTTCCCCCCTCGCTCTGTCGCTCTCCTCTCCTCTTCCCTCGAGATCCACCGACACCGAACAGCTCGTCGCCGTGCCTCGCGTTGCCGCGGCCAACGGCGCCTGCTCCTCCTCCATGGTGTCCAGAAGGTCCGCCGGCGAAGGCCTCGTCGTCCAGTGCTCTCCGCTGGATGGGAAGAGGCCCTGCAGTGCAGATCGCCACCGCCCCCTTGTTCTGTCTCCGGTGCTCGCCGGCGATCCCGAGCTCCTCTGCTCCTCCAAATCTGTCATGGGCTTTTCGTAGCGCGTAGTGAGCTCCTGCGTCTTTCCCCTCTCCTCCCCGCGTGTTTCATCGCCGTAGTGGTCGCACCCGAGACGCCCGAACTCCGCACCGCCGATGAGCTCGTCACCGTACCACACATCGCCATCGAGCTCAGCACGCTCCAGTAGCCCTACGCCACTTTCCACGGGCCTTGCCGTGCCTTACAGCGACGAGCGCGAACTCGCCCGAAAGTCACCGCCGCTAAGCTCGTCGCCGGCGATGCTCCGGTGACCAAATGTTCACGGGCCTGTGTCCAATAGCTCCACCGCACCGCGTAGAACCTCCCCAACCACTCCTTTTGCTCTGTAGCCCGCTGCTTAGTCATTTTCGTCACCGCCGAATTCCGGCCGTCCGCCGCGGTCGTCGCCGCGTCGCCACCGGCCACCTCCGGACGGCACCAGCACCGTTCGACGCAGCGTCGTCTGCCCGTTCAAACGCCACCGCTTGCACCCATTGCCGAGCTCCCTAACGCCGAAACCATTATTGCCCGAACTCCGGCGCCGCCTCCGCCACTCGCCGTCGCCGTCTCGGCCGTTTCCGGTCAAACCGCGCCGCAAATCGACGCGCGAGCGAGTGCTTGTTTCGAACGCACTAGGGCCGCGTGCCAAATGGCCGCTTGAGGCCGTTGGGTGAGATCCGAGCCACGCCGCCGTCTGCCGCCGACGTGGCTGGGCGGGCCCCACCCCTGGCTCGCTGCCAGTGGGATCTGGGGGCCCCGTTGACTGGGTTGACCCATTCAACGTGCTGACTGGGCAGCCCAGTGGCACTGACATGCGGGCCCCACCGCGTAATTAAACTAATTAAAATGATTATATAAGTAAACCTAATTAGTAGTTAAATGAGTCACTGACATGTTGGCCCAGCTGTTAATTAACTCTGTCTAATTAAAATAAACCCCTGTTAGTCCCTCTGTGTATGACATGTGGGACGCACTGGTCAGTTTGACAAGTCAGTGGGGCTGTTGACTGCTGACATCATCCCATGTCATGCTGACATCATATTCCTTTTCTGTTAATTCTGTTAATTTAAAATAATTCCAGAAATGATTTAATCTTTGAAAATTCATAGAATTTAAACTATAGCTCGGATCAAAAACTTTATATATGAAAATTGCTCAGAACGACGAGACGACGAATCAACCGTGCCACTGTTTCCGTGTCGGGACCCTCTACGAAGGTGAACCCGCAACTTTTAGCCTGTTTTGGTAGATGAATAGCACATATATACCGTTTAATAAATCCAACTTAAATCCTAAAATAACTAAAATGATTTATACATGTCTTGGCAACCCTGCACTGCACGTTAGCATAGCATGCTCTATGTTGCTTAGTTTGCCGTGTTATTATCTGTTTCTTCCCCCTCTTCTCTCTCGGTAGATCTCGGTACCGACGTAGTCCCTGAGACCGACGCAGCTCCGGTGATTGGCTACACTACCGACGCCAGACCTTGCGCAGAGCTTCGGCCAGGCAAGCACCCCCCCTTTGAACATGCCTATATCGCCTATTCTTTCCCCTCCTGCTTGCATTAGAATGGCAACTGCTTTGATATCCTATTCTGAGCATAGCCTGTTTATTGTAACCTGCTATTGTACCTTATTCTGTTATTCTAAACTGCTTAGTATAGGCTGGATAGAGACCCACCAGAGACCCCACTTTGACCCAGTTGCCCCCGGTGGATTATCAGAAGACTCGATCAACGTGATCGACAACCAGGCCCCGGCACCGCACATCACCCCTTGTTGTACGACACTGCAATGTTACTATCGAGTGCCGAGGGTGATACCTCGTTTAGCACTTCTGATGTTAACTCTGTAGAGTAGTATTCGGTCATGGTGATCGAGGGAGATTCCTCCTTCACCACTTCGATAACGACGCCGTCGTGCAACACCTCAAGTGTGAACACGAGGGTGATTCCTCCTAAGTTCACCTTGACAGATACATCGAGTTGAAATCCAACGAGGATGATACCTGGATACCCTGATGTTATGGACACACGGATACTTGGACTTTACAAACTGTTACTTGGAAAGGCGGGTCGACCCTGAGGGTACCCGCGAGTGATGGGAAGTCGGGTTGACTGGAGGGCACCGAGAGATAAGATACGAGGCGTGGCCGGGCATTTTAGAACTTGCCGCAAGTCCTCGAGATGGGGCGACGGGGTCACATCGATCGCGAGCCTCTGCTCGTTACCGACGCTCACCAAACACTAACGATTAGGATATTTGATCCGAGTGGGCCTTTGGCCCGATAGCACTAACATCACGCGGGAATAAATATGGGTACTCTGCGTCATATGCATCAGCCGAAAGCTCTGTCAGACGTCAGTTCAGCATGGCGGCACAGCTGGGCCGACACCATCCTGTAGTGGTGGAGCCTAGACCTGCCCTGCGCAATGACCCGGAGTGCACAGGGCGATGGGCACAGACCCCTGAGCGCTTAGGATATAGACCGACGGGGACCTCTCTGCTGAGTAGGTAGGGCTGCGGTGTGTCGTTTAGCCGAGGCCGGGCATGGCCCAGAAAAGTGTGTCCGGCCGGAGTTAATCGAGCGTGGTGGGTAAGTTGGTGCACCCCTGTAGGGAAGAACTAATCTATGCATAGCCGGATACTCGGTAACGGACGCTCGGAGTTGTATCCCGATCGATACAACTAGAACTGGATACTTGTGATGAGAAATGGATAGTATGGCTCTGGGATTGCTTTCTCGCAGGGAGTCGAGGAAGGATCTCTGGGCGAGGTTGATACTTAATGCGATACTACTACTTATACTGTACTAATCTACACTCTTCTAATGCTGCAAGACCACTAAAGATGCTAGTCTTCGATAGGACTAGGCCTTCTCTCTATTCTGGCATTGCTGCAGCCCAGTCCATATATACAGCCTTACTTTGATAATGTTGCATATGTAGTGTAGATCCTTGCTTGCTGAGTACTTCGGATGAGTAATCACGGTTGCTTTGCTTTCTCTTTTCCCATATCCGTTTCATGCGTCCAGATGACGGAGCCCCGAGACAGCTGCCATCGACGACTGCTACTACTACCCGAGGGTGTTTACTACTATGAGTTGGCTGACGACCAGGAGTAGGTTCGGAGGGTCCCAGGCAGGAGGCCTGCGCCTTTTTGATCGTAGCTTTGTTTTGCACCGCCTTCTTAAAGGCTTATCTGTTTTATCTTTTATATCTGTACTCAGATATCTGATGCTTCCGCTGACGCTTGTAAGCAAGCTTATGTATTCGAGCCCTCGAGGCCCCTGGCTTGTAATTAAAGCTTGTATTATTTTAATTTGTGCTAGAGTTGTGGTGTGATATATTCAAATGAGTCCTAGGCTGATCGTGTGCATTGCATGTACGATTAGTGCATGATTGAGCCCGGGGCGTCACAAGTTGGTATCAGAGGACTGCCTGTAGGATCCCCCTTTCAACTCTTGGCCAAAGTTGAGTCTAGTATCCGAAAAACTCTTTACTAACTTGGCTATGTGGCTTACGGGCCCACATCGCCGAATGGGTGGTATTAGGATCTTTTATGCTCGTCTATACTCTGGGACTCTGATCTCTTTCTATTGGGTTAAATGAATTTTACTAACGCCGACACTTAGGATCTCGTAAATCTCGTCTACCCGGTGAGCTGGATATCTGTGCTTATTCCTTACCATTGATCTAATTGTCTGATATTCATTTTCCTTTCATTGGTTGTTTAACCTTTCTCTCCGAGTTGTATTATAATTCTATTGTCATTGACAATCCTAAATTTCCTCTGTTTCAGATGGATCATTTGTTTCCACCACGCCTGCGACGCAGCTTGTGCTTCGCACTTGGGCTCGTGATGCCCCTGGTTTTCCAGCTGTCCTTATCGCCCTCCTGACCAGACTGGGCTACTACTGGTACCCCGAGAGTACATGGTCTATGAGGATTACCGCGAGTTCAACCAGGAGCAATACCTTGCTGATGTTCGTATCTATGATCAGCAAGATGACTCAGACACTGAGCTGCACCTTTTTCATGGTATCGGGAGACGATTGAGATGGCAGTCATGATGCCGCCTATTTTGCTGTCGCATGTCCGAGGAGAGCTCAGCATTAGCTTGATGCCTCTGAGTTTCGATACATTCCGTATGCGCCCTGCTGGTGATGCTACTGGGTACTACACAGCTATGTGTGCCCCGTACGAGCATCGTCATTACGACCCGCAGTTCTGATTCAGTGCACTCAGGCTTGGATCGCACTGTTTGGGCTCTTGCCGTCGAGTTGTTTGCCACTCGAGCACGTCTCTACGATGCTATGACACAGTTGCTACCAGCTGTTCGAGCAGGGATACATCCGGAGTACATCCTTTAACGCGCAGGACTCAGATGTATTGCTGGTATTGATTGACTGCTGGTGGAGGCCACACACCTGCACGTGGCCCTCTTCCAGCTCGAGACCGGATTCTGCATCAGAGTGCCATGGAGAGCAGGATTTTCTACGACGGCCATTCGTCGTCCGCACTTGCAGTTACCCCATTCAGTGGTTCTCCCCGACGTTGATGTAGCCTTTGCTATGTCTCGTTGTGTACTTCCTTACCAGTTGCCTGCATGCCGCCTAGCATATCTAGCTTTTTTAAATTTGCGCCGTTATGCTATTCGCATGTACCCGACTCTTTGAATGGATCTGTATGTCTTAATGGCTACTGATAAGTATCTATTACACTGTTAATTGTTGTCGTGACCAGTAAGATGTCACCATTCTTCTATTTTTGATCGACATCCCCCCACAGTTCCACAGGATCGGAACCTGACTCTCCAGTGCATCCTTGATTCGAAGTATCATATGCTCTTCGTTTGTGTGTGTATCACGAGCCACCCTCCAAGAGATGATCTATTCCCGATGCTCGAACCCCTTTACACACTTTGATTAGATATCGATCGTTTGTCCATTCGCTTGAAACTTCCTATTGTACCTTCATACTTGCTCTCGAGGTTTCCTAAGTTTCAACTCGAGAGATTCTTTCTGCCACAAAATGAATTGTCACCAGATAATTAACCCTATAAGGGTCAGTTCTCCCGAAGTTACTCTTTACTTCCCCACTTAAATCTCGGGACGAGATTTCTTGTAGTGGAGGAGATTTGTAACATCCCCAGCATCACACTACAGTAATCCCTTATGATCAGTGCCAAGTCATCCTCCTTTGCATTGCTTGATCACAATGGTTAATATCTCATTCCAAATTCCTCCACTGAATTCAAATTCAAATCACAAGTGGAATTTAAAGTTGCGCAAAGTTGCTGCAAAAATGTTCACCATCTGCCAAAAATTCCATAACATTTATTGTTAGGAAAACAACACCACTCCTTTGCAAAAATGGGCAGTAGCATTTAAAACAATGCTATCCCAGCAATTTTTTATTGCCAATTCATTTATGAAAAATACAAGTGAATTCTTCTGGTCTCCAAACTTTTCATGGCAGTGCATAATATTGCATTGAATTTATGTGGCTAAGTCACATATTTACAAAAGTCAAATGGGAGTAAAAAGAAGAGAATGCAACAGAAAAGAATAAAGAAAAATAGACAAGAAATAGAAAAGGAGAAAGGCCACTGTGCATAGTGCCTGAGGCCCAACCCACAAGGCCCACCTTCCCCCTCTTCTTCTCCTCCCTTGTGCTGTCGGCTGCGCTGTGGCTGGGCGCGAGCGCACCAGCCAGCCGGCGACAACGCGACGCCACCGACGTCGGGAGGGGATAAGGCCGAGTCATTCTTCCCCCTAGCCATCCTCATCACTTCCCCCCTCGCTTGCTCGCTCTCCTCTCCTCTTCCCTCCAGATCCAACGCCACCGAACACGCTCGCCGCCGTGCCTCACCGTTGCCGCGGCCACCGGTGCTGCTCCTCGCTCAGTGGTGTCCAAAAGGTCCGCCGGCAGCCGCCTCAGTCCGGTATTCAGCTGGAACGGGGAGGTCTGCAGTTGCCGATCGCCACCGCCCCTTTCGTCTCTGTCTCCGGTGCTGCCAGTGACCCGAGCTCTCTGTGCTCAAATCTGTCACGGGCTTTTCGTAGCCGCGCGGTGAGCTCACTCCGTCTTTCCCTCTCCTCCCCGTGTGTTTCCATCGCGTAGTGGCGCCACGAGACGCCCGAACCGCACCGCCGACGAGCTCGTCACCGTAGCCCACACTCGCCGTCGAGCTCAGTCGAGCATGGCGTCGTGCTCAGCACGCTCCCAGTAGCCCTACGCCCACTTCCACGGGCCTTGCCGTGCTCTGCAGCGATGAGAGCGAGCTCGCCCGAAAGTGAAAGTGACCGCCGCTAAGCTCATCGCCGGCGAGGCTCGGTGACCAAATGGTCACGGGCCTGTGTCCATTAGCTCCACCGCACCGGTAGTAGAACTCCCCAACCACTCCTTTTGCCCGTGTAGGTGTGCTTAGTCATTTTCGTCACCGCCCGAATTCCGGCCGTCCGCCGCGGTAACGCCGCAGTCACCACGGTCACCTCCGGCCACGGCACCACCACCGGTCGACGCAGTGTCGTCTGCCCGTTCGAACGCCACACGCTCGCACCACTTGCGATGCCTTATATGCCGAAAACATTGTCGCCCGTACTCCAGCACCGCCTCCGCCGCTCACCGTCGCCGTCTCCGGCCGTTTCCGGTCAAAACGCCGCCACAAATCGATGCGCGAGCGAGTGCTCGTTCGAACGCACTAGGCCGCCGCCAAATGGCCGCCTGAGGCCGTGTTTTCCAGCGAGATCCAAGCCGCGCTCCAAGTTTGGCGTCGCCGGCTGCCGCCGATGTGGCTGGGCGGGCCCCACCCCTGGCTCGTTGCCCAGTGGGCCCTGGGGGCCACGTTGACTAGGTTGACCAAGTCAAGATGCCACTGGGCAGCCCGTGGCACTGACATGCGGGCCCCACCACAGTAATTAAACTAATTAAAATGATTTTATAAATAAATTAATTAGTTAGTTAAATGAGTCACTGACATGTGGGGCCCAGCTGTTAATTAACTTTGTTTAATTAAAATAAACCCCTGTTAGTCCCTCTGTGTATGACATGTGGGACCCACTTGTCAGTTTGACCATTCAGGGGGCTATTGACTGCTGACATCATCCCCATGTCATGCTGATGTCATATTCCTTTCTGTTAATTCTGTTAATTTAAAAAATTCTAGAAAATGATTTAATCTTTGAAAATTCGTAGAATTTAAACTGTAGCTCGGATCGAAAAACTTTATATATGAAAATTGCTCAGAACAGACGACGAGAAGCAATGCAACCGTGCCATCTGTTTCCGTGTGGGACCCTCTACGAAGGTGAACCCGCAACTTTTAGCCTGTTTTCGATAGATGAATAGTGCATATATACCTGTTAATAAATCCAACTTAAATCCTAAAATAACTAAAATGATTTATACATGTCTTTAGGCAAACCCTGCACTGCACGTTAGCATAGCATGCTCTGTTGGCTTATGTTTGCCGTTGTTTTATCTGTTCTTCCCCCTCTTCTCTTGGTAGATCCCCAGGGATACCGTACCATCGACGTAGTCACGAGACCGACGCAGCTGATGATTGGCTACACTACCGACGACCCGACCTTTGCGCAGAGCTTCCAGGCAAGCACCCCCCCCCCTTTGAACATGCCTATATCGCGTATTCTTTCTACCTCCTGCTTGCATTAGAATTGGCAACTGCTTTGAGTATACCTATTTGATGCATAGCCTGTTTATTGTAACTTGCTATTGATACCCTTACCTTATCCTAAACTACTTAGTATAGGCTGGATAGAGACCCACCAGAGACCCCACTTTGACCCAGTTCCCCCGGTGGATTATCAGAAGACTCGATCAACGTGATCGACAACCAGGCCACGGCACGCCACATCACCCCTAGTTGTACGACATTGCAGCGTTACTATGAGTGCCGAGGATGATACCTCGTTAGCACTTCTGAAGTTAACTGTAGAGTAGCTATTGGTCGTGGTAATCGAGGGTGATTCCTCCTTCACACTTCCGATAACGACGCCGTCGTGCAACACTTAGAGTGTGAACCTCGAGGGTGATTCCTCCTAAGTTCACCTTGACGGATACATTGAGTAGGAATCCCACGAGGGTGATTACCTGATTGTTACGAACAACACGGATACTTGGACTTACAACGTTACTTGGAAAGGCGGGTCGACCTGAGGGGGTACCCGCGAGTGATGGGAAGTCGGGTTGACTGCTGGAGGGTACCCAGAGAGATAATTATGAGGCGTGGCGGGCATTTTAGCCCTCGCACAAGTATCGAGATGGCGGAGAGGGGTTACATCACGACAGTGAGTCTCTGCTTTACCGAACACACACAAACACTAACGATTTGGATATTTCCGCGAGTGGGCCTTTGGCCCGATAGCACTATAACCATCACGCGGGAATAAATATGGGTATACTCGCATCGTATGCATCAGCGAAGATCTAGACATCTAGTTCAACATGGCGGCACGACTAGGCTGGCAACATCTTGTAGTGGTGGATCCTGGACCCGCCTGCGCGCAACGACCAGGTGGCACATGGGATGGCAAGACCTTGAGTGTAGGAATTAGACCGAGGGATTCTCTCTTGTTCTGAGATTAGGTACGCGGCTGCGTTTTTTGTGTCGTTGGCTGAGGCCGGGCATGACCCAGAAAAGTGTGTCCGCCAAAGTTAATCGAGCGTGGTGGGTAAGTTGGTGCAACCCCTGCAGGGAAGAACTATCTATGCATAACCGGATCCTCGGTAACGGACGCTCGGAGTTATCCCGATCGATACAACTAGAACATGGATACTGTGATGAGAAATGGATAGTATGGCTCTGGGATTGCTTTTCCGTAGGGAGTCGAGGAAGGATCTCTGGGCGAGGTTGATACTTAATGTACTACTACACACTTATAGTTACTAATCTACACTCTTTTAATGTGCAAGACCGCTGAAGATGCTAGTCTGATAGGATAGGCCTTTCTCTCTATTCTGGCATTGTGCAGCCCAAGTCCTACAATACAACCTTCCTTTGATAATGTTGCATATGTAGTGTAGATCCCTGCTTGCTGCTGGAGTAATTCTGTTCAGATGTACTCACGGTTTGCTTTGATTCCTCTTTTCCCATATCCGTTTGAGCGTCCAGATGACGGAGCCCCTGAGACAGCTGCCCCCATCGACGACTGTACTACTACCCCGAGGGTGGTTACTACTACGAGTTGGCTGACGACCAGGAGTAGGTTCGGAGGGTCCCAGGAGGAGGCCTGCGCCTTTTCGATCGTAGCTTTTGTTTTGCACCGTTTAAAGGAGTTTTGTTTTATCTTTTATAGCTTGTACTCAGATATCTGATGCTTCCGCTGATGCTTGTAAGCGAGCTTTATGTATTCTATTTAGCTCCTGTCGATTTGGTTCCCTGGCTGGTAATCCATTTAGACCCAATGTTCTTTTTGGTTTTATTTATTGTCATTTGCCTGTCTAGAGTGGTGTTTTTTCTGTCTCCACTTATATTGCACAAGTGTGTCGATCGACATCAAGCTAGCATTCAGTTGTGTGTTATTCGCCGCCGTTTGTTTTTACCTCGACTTTTTTTAGTGCCACGATTCTTTGAGTGGGCTTTTTTTGGCGTCACAGCTACACATGTAACAATCATCTTCTTGGTATTTGATGCTACAGTGACTTTCCCACCCCTTTGAATAGCCATTGGTATCTCATCAGACCCTCTATCAAGTGTTTTTACCTACCATCCATCAGTTTGTTCATTCCCCATTCTCTTTTTGCATATCTTCAACTTGAGATCAAAATTCCAAATTAAAAAAGTTTTAACCAGTCTGAATTATATAAAAGGTGTTGGTTTATCCCAATTCACATTAGAACATACAAATTTTTGTTCGTATTTTTAATAAATTAACAAATAAATTTGACACGAGATTCATATTCTTGAAAATTTGCAATTTATCACACAAGAAATAACCTCACAACTAAGTATTGGCGCGCTCTACTACATTGTCAACCTTTAGCCCCATACAGGAGTATTACTGCATTTTGTAATTGATTTTTGAATAATTTAAATTGTTGCGTGTAGTCCTATTTTCAACCTCACAAACAGTTTTTGGTGCCCCCCAGTTTGTAGACGGACTGCCTAGTATTTTTCATTGGAATCCAATCCTGCCGGTTTTATAAAATATTCTTGGTGGTGCCTAAACCTATTTTATTTAATACAGAGAATAAGGCACATATACATAAAATATTTATTTACCAATTAAAGACTATCAAATTTATAGAACACAGGAACATTCATAAAATAAGAAAACATGTTTTAAAAAGATAACTTCCCACACACTGGACTTTTGTTTCGCCATAGCATAGCTGGCCGCCAGCCTTTTTTTTTCTTCTCTCTTTACTTCAAACCATGGCAGTTCGATTAATGGTTTACACCCCACAACCTCAAACGTTTCTTTTCTTTTATTTCCCCCCCGTTTGTTTTCGCAATACCCTATGGCACTTTTTTTCTCCTTGCTCCAGCACATTTAAACATTACGGCAATCCCCCCGTTTCTCCACACCCACCTCCCCCATAATCTCCATATAATATTGAAGCATTGCTCTCGTATTTTTCCAGTTTCCACTTCTCTTAAATCATTTTTCGTCTCTCGTTGACTTCTCGAGGTAGTTTCTTCCCCCTTTCCCTTCCTTTTTCCCTGCGCGCCCCGCACCAAAGGCTATTTTCCCCCCTTTTTTTCCTTCTTTTTTCCCCCCGAAAGTCCAGGCTTGCACAACACTCTTGACTCCGACACTCGGGGCGATACCTGAATTCTTGGCAGCTCCTCGAGCGCCGGAGATCCCGGTGCATGACAAGAAGTTTGCTCATTGGGACGCTCTAGCATACGGCCGTCGGCCCGGTTCTTTACAGAGATGTCTGTGGACAATGTTCTTGAATAAAGATGATATGACGACGAGATGCACGCTGGCGGAAAACTCCCATTTTGTTCCAATGGCGTTTCACCTGTCGACAGTACACCACTTTTACTACTTAGTAGGTTCTTTATAGTTTTTCTATTAGTTTTCTTTGAAGTGTTCATTGCATTGTATTGGGTTTTTCATATTAATTTCTTGGTTTCATTTTATGATTGCTATAATGATTGCTAAGTGTTGCTTGCTAGAATGTTTTCTTATATGAATGCTATGTCTGTTAATATAGATGTTCAATGGAGTGATGATTAGTTCTATTAAGTCGTTATTCTAAGAGCATTGTTATCTTCATCGGTAATACGAGGCAAGTTCACTTTGACCTTGTTTTTCATACCTATGTTTTATTTGCATCTAGTGTCACCATTCATAATCCCTCCAGTAGTGTTATTGACTTCTTGTAGTTGAGTAGAATGCATGAGGTAGTAACCCATCTCCCTGTTATCAAGCCCGGGACATTATATAGTTTTAACGCTACGCTATAGTAGACGGGGTTTGGTATGAGTGCTCGGGAGTGGTGTCAATGTAACATCCCCAGCATCACACTACAGTAATCCCTTATGATCAGTGCCAAGTCATCCTCCATTGCATTGCTTGATCACAATGGTTAATATCTCATTCCAAATTCCTCCACTGAATTCAAATTCAAATCACAAGTGGAATTTAAAGTTGCATAAAAGTTGCTGCAAAAATGTTCACCATCTGCCAAAAATTCCATAACATTTATTTCTTAAGGAAAACAACACCACTCCTTTGCAAAAATGGGTAGTAGCATTTAAAACAATGCTATCCCAGCAATTTTTTATTGCCAATTCATTTATGAAAAATACAAATGAATTCTTCTGGTCTCCAAACTTTTCATGGTAGTGCATAATATTGCATTGAATTTATGTGGTTAAGTCACATATTTTACAAAAGTCAAATGGAGTAAAAATAAAATGTAACAAAAAAGAATAAAGAAAATAGACAAGAAATAGAAAAGGAGAAAGGCCACTGTGCACTGGGCCTAAGTGCACAGTGCCTAAGGCCCAACCACCAGGCCCACCTTCCCCCTCCTCTCTTCTCTCTCCCTCGTGCTGTCGGCTACGCTGTGGCTGGGCGCGAGCGCACCAGCCAGCCGACAACAGCGCGACGCCACTGACGCTCGGGAGGGGATAAGGCCGAGCCGTTCCTTCCCCCTGGCCATCCTCATCCACTTCCCCCCTCGCTCTGCTCGCTCTCCTCTCCTCTTCCCTCGAGATCCACCGCCACCGAACACGCTCGTCGCCGTGCCTCGCCGTTGCCGCGGCCACCGGCGCCTGCTCCTCCCTCCATGGTGTCCAGAAGGTCCGCCGGCGACGGCCTCGTCGTCCAGTGCTCTCAGCTGGAATGGGAAGGCCCTGCAGCTGCAGATCGCCACCGCCCCTTTCGTCTCTGTCTCCGGTGCTCGCCGGCGATCCCGAGCTCCTCTGCTCCTCCAAATCTGTCATGGGCTTTTCGTAGCCGCGTAGTGAGCTCCACTGCGTCTTTCCCCTCTCCTCCCCGCGTGTTTCCATCGCCGTAGTGGTCGCACCCGAGACGCCCGAACTCCGCACCGCCGATGAGCTCGTCACCGTAGCCACACTCGCCATCGAGCTCAGCACGCTCCCAGTAGCCCTACGCCACTTTCCACGGGCCTTGCCGTGCCTTACAGCGACGAGCGCGAACTCGCCCGAAAGTCACCGCCGCTAAGCTCGTCGCCGGCGATGCTCCGGTGACCAAATGTTCACGGGCCTGTGTCCAATAGCTCCACCGCACCGCGTAGAACCTCCCCAACCACTCCTTTTGCTCTGTAGCACGCTGCTTAGTCATTTTCGTCACCGCCCGAATTCCGGCCGTCCGCCGCGGTCGTCGCCGCCGTCGCCACCGGCCACCTCCGGCCACGGCACCAGCACCGTTCGACGCAGCGTCGTCTGCCCGTTCAAACGCCACCGCTTGCACCACTTGCCGAGCTCCCTAACGCCGAAACCATTATTGCCCGAACTCCGGCGCCGCCTCCGCCACTCGCCGTCGCCGTCTCCGGCCGTTTCCGGTCAAACCGGCGCCGCAAATCGACGCGCGAGCGAGTGCTTGTTCGAACGCACTAGGCCGCGTGCCAAATGGCCGCTTGAGGCCGTTTTCCGGTGAGATCCGAGCCACGCCGCCGTCTGCCGCCGACGTGGCTGGGCGGGCCCCACCCCTGGCTCGCTGCCAGTGGGATCTGGGGGCCCCGTTGACTGGGTTGACCCATTCAACGTGCTGACTGGGCAGCCCAGTGGCACTGACATGCGGGCCCCACCGCGTAATTAAACTAATTAAAATGATTATATAAGTAAACCTAATTAGTTAGTTAAATGAGTCACTGACATGTGGGGCCCAGCTGTTAATTAACTCTGTCTAATTAAAATAAACCCCTGTTAGTCCCTCTGTGTATGACATGTGGGACGCACTGGTCAGTTTGACAAGTCAGTGGGGCTGTTGACTGCTGACATCATCCCCATGTCATGCTGACATCATATTCCTTTTCTGTTAATTCTGTTAATTTAAAATAATTCCAGAAAATGATTTAATCTTTGAAAATTCATAGAATTTAAACTATAGCTCGGATCAAAAACTTTATATATGAAAATTGCTCAGAACGACGAGACGAATCCAACCGTGCCATCTGTTTCCGTGTCGGGACCCTCTACGAAGGTGAACCCGCAACTTTTAGCCTGTTTCTGGTAGATGAATAGCACATATATACCGTTTAATAAATCCAACTTAAATCCTAAAATAACTAAAATGATTTATACATGTCTTTAGGCAACCCTGCACTGCACGTTAGCATAGCATGCTCTATGTTGCTTATGTTTGCCGTGTATTTATCTGTTTCTTCCCCCTCTTCTCTCTCGGTAGATCTCGGTACCGACGTAGTCCCTGAGACCGACGCAGCTCCGGTGATTGGCTACACTACCGACGACCAGACCTTTGCCGCAGAGCTTCCAGGCAAGCACCCCCCCTTTGAACATGCCTATATCGCCTATTCTTTCTCCCTCCTGCTTGCATTAGAATTGGCAACTGCTTTGAGTTATCCTATTCTGATGCATAGCCTGTTTATTGTAACCTGCTATTGATACCTTATCTGCTTATCCTAAACTGCTTAGTATAGGCTGGATAGAGACCCACCAGAGACCCCACTTTGACCCAGTTGCCCCCGGTGGATTATCAGAAGACTCGATCAACGTGATCGACAACCAGGCCCCGGCACCGCACATCACCCCCTTGTTGTACGACACTGCAATGTTACTATCGAGTGCCGAGGGTGATACCTCGTTTAGCACTTCTGATGTTAACTCTGTAGAGTAGCTATTCGGTCATGGTGATCGAGGGAGATTCCTCCTTCACCACTTCCGATAACGACGCCGTCGTGCAACACCTCAAGTGTGAACATCGAGGGTGATTCCTCCTAAGTTCACCTTGACAGATACATCGAGTTGAAATCCAACGAGGATGATACCTCGGATACCCTGATGTTATGGACACACGGATACTTGGACTTTACAACTGTTACTTGGAAAGGCGGGTCGACCCTGAGGGGTACCCGCGAGTGATGGGAAGTCGGGTTGACCTGGAGGGTACCCGAGAGATAACTACGAGGCGTGGCCGGGCATTCTTAGACCTTGCCGCAAGTCCTCGAGATGGGGCGACGGGGTCACATCGATCGCGAGCCTCTGCTCGTTACCGCACGCTACCAAAACACTAACGATTAGGATATTTGATCCGAGTGGGCCTTTGGCCCGATAGCACTAACCATCACGCGGGAATAAATATGGGTACTCTGCGTCATATGCATCAGCCGAAAGCTCTGTCAGACGTCCAGTTCAGCATGGCGGCACAGCTGGGCCGACACCATCCTGTAGTGGTGGAGCCTAGACCTGCCCTGCGCAATGACCCGGAGTGCACAGGGCGATGGCCCAAGACCCCTGAGCGCTTAGGATATAGACCGACGGGGACCTCTCTGCTGAGCTCTAGGTAGGGCTGCGGTGTGTCGTTTAGCCGAGGCCGGGCATGGCCCAGAAAAGTGTGTCCGGCCGGAGTTAATCGAGCGTGGTGGGTAAGTTGGTGCACCCCTGTAGGGAAGAACTAATCTATGCATAGCCGGATACTCGGTAACGGACGCTCGGAGTTGTATCCCGATCGATACAACTAGAACTGGATACTTGTGATGAGAAATGGATAGTATGGCTCTGGGATTGCTTTCTCGCAGGGAGTCGAGGAAGGATCTCTGGGCGAGGTTGATACTTAATGCTACTACTACTTTATACTGTACTAATCTACACTCTTCTAATGCTGCAAGACCACTAAAGATGCTAGTCTTCGATAGGACTAGGCCTTCTCTCTATTCTGGCATTGCTGCAGCCCAGTCCATATATACAGCCTTACTTTGATAATGTTGCATATGTAGTGTAGATCCTTGCTTGCTGAGTACTTCGGATGAGTACTCACGGTTGCTTTGCTTTCTCTTTTTCCCATATCCGTTTCATGCGTCCAGATGACGGAGCCCCTGAGACAGCTGCCCCCATCGACGACTGCTACTACTACCCCGAGGGTGTTTACTACTATGAGTTGGCTGACGACCAGGAGTAGGTTCGGAGGGTCCCAGGCAGGAGGCCTGCGCCTTTTTGATCGTAGCTTTTGTTTTGCACCGCCTTCTTAAAGGCTTATCTGTTTTATCTTTTATATCTGTACTCAGATATCTGATGCTTCCGCTGACGCTTGTAAGCAAGCTTATGTATTCGAGCCCTCGAGGCCCCTGGCTTGTAATATAAAGCTTGTATTATTTTAATTTGTGTCTAGAGTTGTGTTGTGATATATTCAAATGAGTCCTTAGGCTTGATCGTGTGCATTTGCATGTACGATTAGTGCATGATTGAGCCGGGGGCGTCACAAGTTGGTATCAGAGCCGACTGCCTGTAGGATCCCCCTTTCCAACTCCTTGGCCAAAGTTGAGTCTAGTATCCGAAAAACTCTTTTACTAACTTGGCTATGTGGCTTACGGGCCCACATCGCCGAATGGGTGGTATTAGGATCTTTTATTGCTCGTCTATACTCTGGGACTCTGATCTCTCTTCTATTCGGGTTAAATGAATTTTACTAACGCCGACACTTAGGATCTCGTAAATCTCGTCTACCCGGTGAGCTGGATATCTGTGCTTATTCCTTACCATTGATCTAATTAGTCTGATATTCATTTTCCTTTTCATTGGTTTGTTTAACCTTTCTCTCCGAGTTGTATTATAATTCTCATTGTCATTTGACAATCCTAAATTTCCTCTGTTTCAGATGGATCATTTGTTTCCACCACGCCCTGCGACGCAGCTTGTGCTTCGCACTTGGGCTCGTGATGCCCCTGGTTTTCCAGCTGTCCTTATCGCCCTCCTGACCAGACTGGGCTACTACTGGTACCCCGAGTACATGGTCTATGAGGATTACCGCGAGTTCAACCAGGAGCAATACCTTGCTGATGTTCGTATCTATGATCAGCAAGATGACTCAGACACTGAGCTGCACCTTTTTCATGGTATCGGCGAGACGATTGAGATGGCAGTCCATGATGCCGCCTATTTTGCTGTCGCATGTCTCCGAGGAGAGCTCAGCATTAGCTTGGATGCCTCTGAGTTTCGATACATTCCGTATGCCCCTGCTGGTGATGCTACTGGGTACTACACAGCTATGTGTGCCCCGTACGAGCATCGTCATTACGACCCGCAGGTTCTGATTCAGTGCACTCAGGCTCTGGATCGCACTGTTTGGGCTCTTGCCGTCGAGTTGTTTGCCACTCGAGCACGTCTCTACGATGCTATGACACAGTTGCTACCAGCTGTTCGAGCAGGGATACATCCGGAGTACATCCTTTACCCGCGCAGGACTCAGATGTATGCTGGTATTGATTGACCTGCTGTTGGAGGCCACACACCTGCACGTGGGCCTCTCCTTCCAGCTCGAGACCGGATTCTGCATCAGAGTGCACATGGAGAGCAGGATTTTCCTACGACGGCCATTCGTCGTCCGCACTTGCAGTTACCCCATTTCAGTGGTTCTCCCCGACGTTGATGTAGCCTTTGCTATGTCTCGTTGTGTACTTCCTTACCATGTGCCTGCATGCCGCCTAGCATATCTAGCTTTTAAATTTGCGCCGTTATGCTATTCGCATGTACCCGACTCTTTGAATGGATCTGTATGTCTTAATTGGCTACTGATAAGTATCTATTACACTGCTTAATTGTTGTCGTGACCAGTAAGATGTCACCATTCTTCCTATTTTTGATCGACATCCCCCCACAGTTCCACAGGATCGGAACCTGACTCTCCAGTGCATCCTTGATTCCGAAGTATCATATGCTCTTCGCTTTGTGTGTTATCACGAGCCACCCTCCAAGAGATGATCTATTCCCGATGCTCCGAACCCCTTTACACACTTTGATTAGATATCGATCGTTTGTCCATTCGCTTGAAACTTCCTATTGTACCTTCATACTTTGCTCTCGAGGTTTTCCTAAGTTTCAACTCGAGAGATTCTTTCTGCCACATTAACTGAATTGTTCACCAGATAATTAACCCTATAAGGGTCAGTTCTCCCGAAGTTACTCTTTACTTCCCCACTTAAATCTCGGGACGAGATTTCTTGTAGTGGAGGAGATTTGTAACATCCCCAGCATCACACTACAGTAATCCCTTATGATCAGTGCCAAGTCATCCTCCTTTGCATTGCTTGATCACAATGGTTAATATCTCATTCCAAATTCCTCCACTGAATTCAAATTCAAATCACAAGTGGAATTTAAAGTTGCGCAAAAGTTGCTGCAAAAATGTTCACCATCTGCCAAAAATTCCATAACATTTATTTGTTAAGGAAAACAACACCACTCCTTTGCAAAAATGGGCAGTAGCATTTAAAACAATGCTATCCCAGCAATTTTTTATTGCCAATTCATTTATGAAAAATACAAGTGAATTCTTCTGGTCTCCAAACTTTTCATGGCAGTGCATAATATTGCATTGAATTTATGTGGCTAAGTCACATATTTTACAAAAGTCAAATGGAGTAAAAAGAGAATGCAACAGAAAAGAATAAAGAAAATAGACAAGAAATAGAAAAGGAGAAAGGCCACTGTGCATAGTGCCTGAGGCCCAACCCACAAGGCCCACCTTCCCCCTCCTCTCTTCTCTCTCCCTTGTGCTGTCGGCTGCGCTGTGGCTGGGCGCGAGCGCACCAGCCAGCCGGCGACAACGCGACGCCACCGACGCTCGGGAGGGGATAAGGCCGAGTCATTCCTTCCCCCTAGCCATCCTCATCCACTTCCCCCCTCGCTCTGCTCGCTCTCCTCTCCTCTTCCCTCCAGATCCACCGCCACCGAACACGCTCGCCGCCGTGCCTCACCGTTGCCGCGGCCACCGGTGCCTGCTCCTCGCTCCGTGGTGTCCAAAAGGTCCGCCGGCAGCCGCCTCATCGTCCGGTACTCTCAGCTGGAACGGGGAGGTCCTGCAGTTGCCGATCGCCACCGCCCCTTTCGTCTCTGTCTCCGGTGCTCGCCAGTGACCCCGAGCTCCTCTGCTGCTCCAAATCTGTCACGGGCTTTTCGTAGCCGCGCGGTGAGCTCCACTCCGTCTTTCCCCTCTCCTCCCCGTGTGTTTCCATCGCCGTAGTGGCCGCACCCGAGACGCCCGAACTCCGCACCGCCGACGAGCTCGTCACCGTAGCCACACTCGCCGTCGAGCTCAGTCGAGCATGGCGTCGTGCTCAGCACGCTCCCAGTAGCCCTACGCCACCTTCCACGGGCCTTGCCGTGCTCTGCAGCGATGAGAGCGAGCTCGCCCGAAAGTGACCGCCGCTAAGCTCATCGCCGGCGAGGCTCCGGTGACCAAATGGTCACGGGCCTGTGTCCATTAGCTCCACCGCACCGCGTAGAACCTCCCCAACCACTCCTTTTGCCCTGTAGCGTGTTGCTTAGTCATTTTCGTCACCGCCCGAATTCCGGCCGTCCGCCGCGGTCATCGCCGCAGTCACCACCGGTCACCTCCGGCCACGGCACCACCACCGTTCGACGCAGTGTCGTCTGCCCGTTCGAACGCCACCGCTCGCACCACTTGCCGAGCTCCTTAATGCCGAAACCATTGTCGCCCGTACTCCAGCACCGCCTCCGCCGCTCACCGTCGCCGTCTCCGGCCGTTTCCGGTCAAAACGCCGCCACAAATCGATGCGCGAGCGAGTGCTCGTTCGAACGCACTAGGCCGCGCGCCAAATGGCCGCCTGAGGCCGTTTTCCAGCGAGATCCAAGCCGCGCTCCAAGTTTGGCGTCGCCGGCTGCCGCCGATGTGGCTGGGCGGGCCCCACCCCTGGCTCGTTGCCAGTGGGCCCTGGGGGCCACGTTGACTAGGTTGACCAAGTCAACGTGCTCACTGGGCAGCCCAGTGGCACTGACATGCGGGCCCCACCACGTAATTAAACTAATTAAAATGATTTTATAAATAAACTTAATTAGTTAGTTAAATGAGTCACTGACATGTGGGGCCCAGCTGTTAATTAACTTTGTTTAATTAAAATAAACCCCTGTTAGTCCCTCTGTGTATGACATGTGGGACCCACTTGTCAGTTTGACCATTCAGCGGGGCTATTGACTGCTGACATCATCCCCATGTCATGCTGATGTCATATTCCTTTTCTGTTAATTCTGTTAATTTAAAATAATTCTAGAAAATGATTTAATCTTTGAAAATTCGTAGAATTTAAACTGTAGCTCGGATCGAAAAACTTTATATATGAAAATTGCTCAGAACGACGAGACGAATGCAACCGTGCCATCTGTTTCCGTGTCGGGACCCTCTACGAAGGTGAACCCGCAACTTTTAGCCTGTTTTCGATAGATGAATAGTGCATATATACCTGTTAATAAATCCAACTTAAATCCTAAAATAACTAAAATGATTTATACATGTCTTTAGGCAACCCTGCACTGCACGTTAGCATAGCATGCTCTGTGTTGCTTATGTTTGCCGTGTTTTTATCTGTTTCTTCCCCCTCTTCTCTCTTGGTAGATCCCGGTACCGACGTAGTCCACGAGACCGACGCAGCTTCGATGATTGGCTACACTACCGACGACCAGACCTTTGCCGCAGAGCTTCCAGGCAAGCACCCCCCCCCCTTTGAACATGCCTATATCGCGTATTCTTTCTACCTCCTGCTTGCATTAGAATTGGCAACTGCTTTGAGTTATCCTATTCTGATGCATAGCCTGTTTATTGTAACTTGCTATTGATACCTTACCTGCTTATCCTAAACTACTTAGTATAGGCTGGATAGAGACCCACCAGAGACCCCACTTTGACCCAGTTGCCCCCGGTGGATTATCAGAAGACTCGATCAACGTGATCGACAACCAGGCCACGGCACCGCACATCACCCCCTAGTTGTACGACATTGCAGCGTTACTATCGAGTGCCGAGGATGATACCTCGTTTAGCACTTCTGAAGTTAACTCTGTAGAGTAGCTATTCGGTCGTGGTAATCGAGGGTGATTCCTCCTTCACCACTTCCGATAACGACGCCGTCGTGCAACACTTAGAGTGTGAACCTCGAGGGTGATTCCTCCTAAGTTCACCTTGACGGATACATTGAGTAGGAATCCCACGAGGGTGATACCTCGGATTCCCTAATGTTACGAACACACGGATACTTGGACTTTACAACTGTTACTTGGAAAGGCGGGTCGACCCTGAGGGGTACCCGCGAGTGATGGGAAGTCGGGTTGACCTGGAGGGTACCCGAGAGATAATTATGAGGCGTGGCCGGGCATTCTTAGCCCTTGCCACAAGTCCTCGAGATGGGGCGACGGGGTCACATCGATCGTGAGTCTCTGCTTGTTACCGCACACTACCAAAACACTAACGATTTGGATATTTGACCCGAGTGGGCCTTTGGCCCGATAGCACTAACCATCACGCGGGAATAAATATGGGTACTCTGCATCGTATGCATCAGCCGAAAGCTCTGTCAGACATCTAGTTCAACATGGCGGCACGACTAGGCTGGCACCATCCTGTAGTGGTGGATCCTGGACCCGCCCTGCGCGCAACGACCCGGAGTGCACATGGCGATGGCCCAAGACCTCTGAGTGCTTAGGATATAGACCGACGGGGACCTCTCTGCTGAGCTCTAGGTAGGGCTGCGGTGTGTCGTTTGGCTGAGGCCGGGCATGACCCAGAAAAGTGTGTCCAGCCAAAGTTAATCGAGCGTGGTGGGTAAGTTGGTGCACCCCTGCAGGGAAGAACTAATCTATGCATAACCGGATCCTCGGTAACGGACGCTCGGAGTTGTATCCCGATCGATACAACTAGAACTGGATACTTGTGATGAGAAATGGATAGTATGGCTCTGGGATTGCTTTCTCGTAGGGAGTCGAGGAAGGATCTCTGGGCGAGGTTGATACTTAATGCTACTACTACCTTATACTGTACTAATCTACACTCTTTTAATGCTGCAAGACCGCTGAAGATGCTAGTCTTCGATAGGACTAGGCCTTCTCTCTATTCTGGCATTGCTGCAGCCCAGTCCACATATACAACCTTCCTTTGATAATGTTGCATATGTAGTGTAGATCCTTGCTTGCTGAGTACTTCGGATGAGTACTCACGGTTGCTTTGATTCCTCTTTTTCCCATATCCGTTTGATGCGTCCAGATGACGGAGCCCCTGAGACAGCTGCCCCCATCGACGACTGCTACTACTACCCCGAGGGTGGTTACTACTACGAGTTGGCTGACGACCAGGAGTAGGTTCGGAGGGTCCCAGGCAGGAGGCCTGCGCCTTTTCGATCGTAGCTTTTGTTTTGCACCGCCTTCTTAAAGGCTTATCTGTTTTATCTTTTATAGCTGTACTCAGATATCTGATGCTTCCGCTGATGCTTGTAAGCGAGCTTATGTATTCAAGTCCTCGAGGCCCCTGGCTTGTAATATAAAGCTTGTATTATTTTAATTTGTGTCTAGAGTTGTGTTGTGATATCTTCAAGTGAGTCCTTAGGCTTGATCGTGTGATTTGCGTGTATGATTAGTGCACGATTGAGTCGGGGGCGTCACAGTCAATGTAACACCCCGTGTATTGAGCTACAGTGATCACCCTTTTGATTATGCCATGTCATCATGATTATCAGTGCCTAATCATCATTTGCATCATATTGCATTCAACTCCTAACTCAAAATTCAAATTAAAACTAAAGTGAAAATAAAAGTTGTGCAACATAGAAACTAAAATGTTCGATAAATAACAAATATTGCAGAGACTATTCTAAAATTGAAACCAACAATAAATAAAATAATTAGGTGGCTCTAACATTGTCAAATCAGCAAGGATTAATGCATTTTAATTATAATAAAAATTGTGTGAGATCCATTTAACTCCAAACTAGTTTTTGGTAGTAGTAGAGGATGCCTAGTATTTATTGGAACAATTGCCATGTTTTATAAAAATCATTTGGTGGCCTAACTATTTACTAAACAGAGATATAAGAATAAATAAAATAAAAATAAAAGACAAAATAGAAAATGAAAATAAATAAAAGAAAAACAAAGTAAAAAGAAACCTCCCCCCCCCGACTGGGCCAAGCCTAGCTGGCCTCAGCCAACCAGGCCGGCCCGGTTTCCCCCACCCCCTGGCCTATATGGCCTGCCCCACGCACCTAACCCTAATCCCCCCTCCCCCACTCTCCCTCGATCTCTCCTCCCTCCCCCTTCCCCATCTGGATCGAGGAGGAGGGCAACGGCCCCGCGGCGCTGACGCCGGCGCCGCCCCGCTCCGTCACCGCCTTCTCCTCGCCTCGCCCGTCGTGCCTCCTTGTCTCCTCCTCGACGTGCGACCCGGACGACTCGCGTCGCCCGGAGCCACCTCGACGCCGTCACCCTGCATCCCGGCCACCCCGCCACCGTCGTCCCCATCCCCTCTTCCTCACCTCGCGGCCGCCTCGCCTCCCCTCGCTGTAAGCCCACGCCGTCGCCTGCTCGCCCGTGAGCTTCCCCCCTCCTCGCACCGGCCGCCTTCCCCCCCTGCTGCGCGCTCTCGCCACGCGCAGGGCGCGCCCACGCCGACGCGGCCGCGCACTATGCGCCCGCTCGCGCGCCCTGTGCCCTCCTCGCTCGCGCTCGCCGTCGCGCAACCGCCGCTGCGCGCCGTTCCCCGCGCCCGCGGCCCGCTCCGCTGGCCGCTCCGGCCGTCACCGGCCATGGTCGCGCCGCCCCTTGCGTGCGGGCATGGGCCCTTGGCCGCCGGCGCCTCGCCGTGGCCCTCGCAGCCGACGCTCGGCCGGCCTCGCACGGGCACGAGCGCCCGCGCGCTGGCGGGCTCCGGCCGACGCCCACGCGCCCTCGCGCCCGTTAGGCCTCGTGGGTCACAGACAGCTGGGCCCCACCCCTGTGCCTATGACAGGTGGGCCCAGCCACAAAACATTTAAAAAATAAATAAATAGATTTAATAAAATCAATAATTAGTAATTAATTAATTAATTAATTAAGTTAATTAATCCTGATTAGGTTAATCTAATTTAGTTAATTAGTTTAATTAAGTATTAATTAATTAGTTAACCACTAATTAGCCAACAGCCTATGACAGGTGGGACCCACTGGTCCTGACGTCATGCTGACGTCAGCAAACACTGTTTCGGATAATTCTAATTTAAATAATTAAATAAATTCCAGAAATTGTTTAAATCTTTATAAATTCATATTAAATAATCCGTAACTCCGATGGAAAAACTTTGTACATGAAAGTTGCTCAGAACGACGAGACGAATCCGAATACGCGGTCCGTTCGTCCGCCACATGTCTCTAACTATCCGAACATGGAACCGTCCCCCTCCGGATCGTCTGTCCGATAATTCCAAAGACCCGGGAAATATCGTCAGATATTCTCCCGCTCCGTCTGATACGTGTAGTACTGCGTTAGACTACCCCTAGCACCGCGTATCGTATTTGTCATGCTCCTGTGTGCTTAGTATTTACTGTTTCTTCCCCCTCTTCTCTCCGGTAGACCCCGAACCGCTACTGATGCCGCTGTGATCGACTACGTCACCGACGACCCCTCCTTCTTGCCGAGCAACCAGGCAAGCCCCCCCTTTGATCATCCCGATATCGCCCATTCTATTTCTCATGCTTGCATTAGAATTGCTGTTGCTGCTTTACCTATTCTGATGCATAGCCTGTTTATTGTATCCTGCTGTTGATAATTACCTGCATATCCTAAACTGCTTAGTATAGGCTGGGTAGAGACCTATCAGTGACCCCACTTATCCCGACTGCCCCGCTGGATTATCAGAAGACCCGATCAACGGGAATTGAAGACCAGGCCCCGACACCGCACATCACCCCCCCTTAGTTGTAACGACACTGCAGCGTTACTATCGAGTGCCGAGGGTGAAACCTCTTTTAGCACTTCTGATGTTAACTCTGTAGAGTAGCTATTGGGTCATGGTCATCGAGGGTGATTCCTCCTTCTCCACCTCCGATAATGACGCCGTCGTACAACACCTCAAGTGTGAACCCAGCGAGGGTGATTCATCCGAGTTCACCTTGACGGATACATCTAGTGGGAATCGTAATGAGGGTGATACCTCGGATTCCCTTGATGTTATGGACACATGGATACTTGGACTGTACTATTGATACTTGGAAGGCGGGTCGACCCTGAGGGGTACCCGCGTGCGCCTGAGAGGCGAGTGTTGTGAAGACGGGTGCCTGTGTGGTGCCCGAGTGAGAATACGAGGCGTGGCCGGGCATTCTTGGCACTTGCCGCAAGTCCTCGAGACGGGGCGACGGGGTCACATCTTTCGTGAGTCTCTGCTCATTACCGCAAGCCCAAGGTACTAGCGATTTGGATATTTGATCCGAGCAGGCCTCTGGCCTGATAGCACTAACCATCACGTGGGCATAGTATGGGCGTTCTGCATCGTAGCATCAGCCGACAGTTCTGTCAGATGTCCAGTTCAGCATTGTGGCCGGGTCGGATCATGCCGTTGGCGCTGGTATCCACCCTGCTCACAACGACCCGAAGTGCACAGGGCGATGGCCCAAGACCCCTGAGCGCTTAGGATGTAGACCGGCGGGGACCTCTCTGCTGAGCTCTAGGTAGGGCTGCGGTGTGTCGTTTGGCCGAGGCCGGGCATGACCCAGGAAAGTGTGCCGGCCGGAGTTAATCGAGCGTGTTCGGTAAGTTGGTGCACCCCTGCAGGGAAGAAAACTTCTATCGATAGCCTGTCCTACGGTAAAGGACACTCGGAGTTGTATCCTGATTGATACAATTTAGAACTGGATACTTGGATACTATGGCTCTGGGATTGCTTCTCGCAGGGAGTCGAGAAGGGATCTCCGGACGAGGTTGATGACTGTATGGCTCTGGGATTGCTTTCTCGCAGGGAGTCGAGAAAGGATCTCTGGGTGAGGTTGAGACTTAATGATACTGCTACATTATATGGTACTGTCTACACTCTTCTAATGCTGCAAGACCTCTGAAGATGCTAGTCTTCGATAGGACTAGGCCTCCTCTCTATTCTGGCATTTCAGCAGCCCAGTCCACATATACAACCTCCCTTTGAAATGTTGCATATGTAGTGTAGATCCTAGCTTGCTGAGTACTTTTGAGTACTCACGGTTGCTTTGTTTTCCTTTTCTCCCCATATCAGTTTGACGTGACCAAGATGACGGAGCCCCTGAGACAGATGCCCCGTCGATCGACTACTACTACTACCTAGAGGATGGATGCTACTACGAGCTTGCCGATGACCAGGAGTAGGATCGGAGGGTCCCAGGCAGGAGGCCTACGCCTTTCGATCGTAGTGTTTTACTTTGCCCCGCCTTTCTAAAGGCCTTTCTGTGCTTTCTTTTATATCTGTACTCAGATATCTGATGCTTCCGCTGACGCTTGTACGCAAGCTTATGTATTCGAGCCGTCGAGGCCCCTGGCTTGTAATATAAAGCTTGTATGACTTTATTTATGTTTTAGAGTTGTGTTGTGATATCTTCCCGTGAGTCCTTAGGCTTGATCGTGTGCATTTGCATGTATGATTAGTGCACGATCGGGCCGGGGGCGTCACAAGTTGGTATCAGAGCCGACTGACTGTAGGAACCCCCCCTTTCCAACTCCTTGGCCGAAGTTGAGTCTAGTAACCGAAAACTATTTTACTAACTTGGCTGTGTGGCTTACGGGCCCACGTCGCCAATTGGGTGGTATTAGGATCTTTTATTCCTCGTCTATACTCTGGGACTCTGACCTCTCTTCTATTCGGGTTAAAATTTTACTAACTCCAACATTAGGTTCTCGTGATCACATCCACCCGGTGTTCTGAAATATTCCCCCCTTGCTCCAAGATTGTGGGCCAGGTTCTGCTTGCAGGATCCTTTTATCGAGGGCACCCTGTGTTGTCACTTGCAGATTACTCGCTCCAATAGTTTTCTCCGACGTTGATGTAGCCTTTGCTATGTCTCGTTGTGTACTTCCCTACCGCGTGCCTGCGCGCCGCCTAGATGTCTAGCCCTCCCTTTTCAACTGTCGTAATGCCGGATACTAACCGAGGCTATGTGTGGCTTTGAATGTCTGGTGCGAATATGCTGAATTATCTATTGCACTTCCTTCTGTTGTGCGTGATACTTCATGAATCATTCCATACACCTGCAGTTCTTCTTGCTAAACTGCCCCTGTTGATTTGGCAGGATGGCTGACGATCCTCCACCTCCACCCTATATGGCCGCAATGATGCAGCAGTTTATGACCGGACTATTGGCTCAGTTCCCAAATCAGAATGCTCAGCAACAGAATGTTCCAATAACTCTGGCAGAATTTGTGCGCCTCAATCCGTCCGTTTTCCGCAACTCCACCAATCCTATGGATGCTGATGATTGGCTTCGTGACATCCTGTTTGAGATGGAGTCAGCTAATGTTGCCCCTGACAGTTACGTCACCTTTGCGACATTCCACTTGAAGGGTCCCGCTGCTCAATGGTGGGAAAACCACAAGGGTATGTTGCCTGCAGAGACTGTAACCACTTGGCAGGAATTCCAGTCAGCTTTTTGTGCACGGTACATTCCTCAAGGTCTGATGGACTAGAAGAAGCAGGAGTTCCGTAAACTCTCTCAGGGTAAAATGACTGTGGATGAATATCAGAGGAAATTTCTTGAATTATCCCGCTATGCTGAAGATGACGTCTGCACTGACGCATGCAAGCAGGAGAAATTCCTTGAAGGACTACGTACTGATATAAAACTTGCACTTGCTGTCCATGATTGCACAGAATTCGCAACGCTTGTCAGCAAATCTTTCCAAGTTGAAACAGCTCTGACAGAGTACCAGGAGTCACTCAAGCGCACTCATGAAGCTGGCTCATCCTCGGGTCAGCCTGTTCAGAAGCGTCGAGTCTGGATTCCCCACAATGTTTACCACCGACCTGCTCCAACACCAAGGCCGTCATATGTTGCACCTCGTTTGCCTTCACCCCCGAGACAGCTAACGGTTCATGATGGACCGCTTGATGCTATGGCTTTTCCTCAGGATGCACCACGTCCTCCTAGTGGTCGTAAGAAGGGTTGTCGAAACCGCCGATTCAGAAACCGTAATACCATACCGTCTGCTATTGTACTTGGCTATGCCAATCACGTCAATGCTGAAAAGGCTCAGAAGGAACCGACTATCGTCCTGGGAACACTCTCTGTGAATTCAGTGCCAGCTTCTGTTCTTTTTGATTCAGGTGCATCACATTCCTTCGTGTCCCAGCAATTTGCACAACTGCATGGGTTAGCTATGAGCTCATTACCCACTCCTTTAGAAATCATCACTCCATGTTCCCGGTGGCAAACCAAAATGGTAAGTCACAACAATCAGATCAGAATTGAAGGCTTGATGTTCTCTGCTTCCCTTATTGCTCTTGGACCTTCCGACATAGACATCATTCTCGGTATGGACTGGTTGACCGCCCATAATGCTTTGATTGACTGTGCCGCTAAGAAAGTCCAACTTACCCATTCTTTGGGCCAGACAGTCAGATACTCAGCCCGAATAGCTCAAGATGCTGAGAGCCAGATATATGTTCTGAATGCATTGAATGCTTCACCTCTTGAAGGCATCGAGAACGTTCCAGTTGTTTGTGATTTTCAAGATGTCTTTCCAGAAGAACTTCCAGGAATACCACCTGCTAGAGCTGTCGAGTTTGTCATCGACTTGAAACCTGGCACAACTCCTATTGCGAAGCGTCCTTATAAAATGCCTCCGCACCACCTTCTTGAGCTTAAGGAAGAAATCGACACATCACTTAAGAAAGGTTTCATCCGTCCCAGTTCCTCTGCTTGGGGAGCACCTTCACTCTTCGTTAAGAAGAAGGATGGAACTAACCGACTGGTTCAGGATTACCGACCTATCAACCAAGCAACAATTCAGAACAAGTATCCGCTTCCCAGAATCAATGATCTGTATGATCAACTTGCTGGTTCCTCAGTATTCTCTAAGCTTGATTTGAGGTTGGGTTATCATCAGATCCGTGTTCGTGAAGAGGATATTCCGAAGACAGCATTCGTTACCCGCTATGGCTCTTATGAGTACACTGTCATGTCATTTGGCTTAACAAATGCTCCAGCCACATTCTCTTGTCTGATGAATTACATCTTCGTGGATTACCTCGACAAATTTGTCGTGGTATATCTGGATGATATTCTGGTTTATTCAAAGAATAAAGAAGAACATGCTGAACACCTCCGCCTTGTACTGGAAAGGCTCCGAGAACACCAGTTGTATGCCAAGTATTCCAAATGTGAATTCTGGCTTTCTGAAGTAACGTATCTTGGTCATGTGATTTCCAAGGATGGAATTGCTGTTAACCCAGAATGAGTTCAGGCTATTCTGGACTGGACTCCTCCGAAGAACGTCAAGCAAGTGAGAAGTTTTCTCGGCCTTGCAAGCTATTGCCGTCGATTTGTCGAGAACTTTTCTAAGATTGCTAAACCTTTGACTGATCTGCTTCACAAGGGTGTTAAATTTGAATGGACAGAAAAATGTCAGGAAAGTTTCCAGACACTCAAAGACAAGCTAACATCTGCTCTAGTACTATCTCCTCCAGATACCCACAAAGACTTTGTGATTTATTGTGACGCATCCCGTGAAGGATTAGGCTGTGTCCTAATGCAAGAGCGTAAAGTGATTGCTTATGGCTCTCGTCAGTTGCGCCCACATGAAGAGAATTATCCGGTACATGATCTAGAACTAGCTGCTGTGATCTCTGCATTGCAGTTGTGGCGACATTACCTCCTCGATAATCGTTGCAAGATCTACACGGATCATAAAAGTCTGAAGTACTTGTTCACTCAACCATCTCTAAACCTCCGTCAGCAAAGATGGATGGAGGCTATTGCGGACTATGATTTGGGTATTTCCTATACCCCTGGCAAGGCTAACATGATGGCTGATGCCTTAAGCCGCAAGTCCTATTGCGACAACCTCATGGTTAGGCGAGCTCAACCTCGTCTTTATGAAGAACTGCGCAAGCTGAATCTGCGTATTGTTCCACAGGGTTCTCTTAATAACCTTGTGATACAACCAGATCTTGAGAAAGCTGTTAAGAATGCGCAAGCTAAAGATGCTGAAGTTGATCTGATGAAGAAGAATCTTCACCTTGAAAAGTACAGGGATTTCTCGCTGTCTGAAGATGGAACCTTGTATTTCAGAAACCGCATTGTGGTACCTCGCTTCAAGCTTATGACCGACAAGGTCATGAAGGAGGCACATGATACCCCGCTGTCTATTCATCCGGGTAGCACCAAGATGTATCGTGATCTCCGTCAAAGGTACTGGTGGTCTAAAATGAAGCAGGATATTGCTCGATATGTTGCTGAATGTGATGTGTGTCGTCGCGTTAAAGCAGAACATCAGAAACCAGCTGGAATTCTGCAACCACTTCCTATTCCTCTATGGAAATGGGATAAGGTTCAGATGGATTTCATTACAGGACTTCCTAGGTCACAGAAGGGTCACGATGCTATTCTTGTCGTCATCGATCAACTTTCCAAAGTTGCACACTTTCTTCCTGTCAAAGAAACTATCACTGCTAGTCAGTTAGCAGAGTTGTATATCTCCAGAATTGTATCACTCCACGGTATTCCGAAGGAGATCAGTTTGGACCGTGGCGGCCTTTTCACCTCCATGTTCTGGGAAAGTTTTCAAGAAGCTATGGGAACTCATATCACCTGGAGTTCAGCTTATCACCCCCAATCCCAAGGCCAAGTCGAGCGAGTCAATCAAGTGCTTGAAGACATGCTTCGAGCTTGTGTTATTTCATTCGGCAAGAAGTGGGAAGAATCTCTCCCGTATGCCGAGTTCTCTTATAACAACAGCTATCAAGCCAGCTTGAAAATGGCCCCCTTCGAAGTACTCTATGGACGTAATTGCCGAACCCCTCTGAATTGGTCAGAAACTAGGGGACGATCGCTCGTGGGTCCGGATATTATTCAACACGCCGAAGAACAAGTCTGTATCGTTCAAGAAAATCTCAAGGCGGCTCAGGACCGCCAGAAGAGCAACTATGATCGCAAACGATGGGGTTTGACTTATCAACCTGGTGATCAAGCTTATCTACGTGTCACCCCTATGAAGGGCACTCACCGTTTTGGAATCAAGGGCAAGCTAGCTCCGCGCTACATTGGACCTTTCCGGATTATTGCTAGACGTGGTCAGGTGGCGTATAAATTGGAATTGCCGCCGCAATTCTCCCATATCCACGACGTCTTCCATGTGTCGCAACTTCGAAAATGCTTCAAAGAATCTCCGCACCGAGCTGTGGATCACGAAATGCTCGAATTGCATGATGATCTTTCTTATAAGGAGCATCCGATCCGCATTCTCGATGAAGCTGAACGTCGGACCCGTCAGAAGGTTACCAAGTTCCTCAAAGTACAGTGGTCAAATCATACTGAAGATGAAGCCACTTGGGAACGCGAGGATAATCTTCGTGCGGAATACCCCGAACTTTTTCCTTCTACCTCTTAATTCTCGGGACGAGAATTCTTGTTAGTGGAGGAGATTTGTAACACCCCGTGTATTGAGCTACAGTGATCACCCTTTTGATTATGCCATGTCATCATGATTATCAGTGCCTAATCATCATTTGCATCATATTGCATTCAGCTCCTAACTCAAAATTCAAATTAAAACTAAAGTGAAAATAAAAGTTGTGCAACATAGAAACTAAAATGTTCGATAAATAACAAATATTGTAGAGACTATTCTAAAATTGAAACCAACAATAAATAAAATAATTAGGTGGCTCTAACATTGTCAAATCAGCAAGGATTAATGCATTTTAATTATTATAAAAATTGTGTGAGATCCATTTAACTCCAAACTAATTTTTGGTAGTAGTAGAGGATGCCTAGTATTTATTGGAACAATTGCCATGTTTTATAAAAATCATTTGGTGGCCTAACTATTTACTAAACAGAGATATAAGAATAAATAAAATAAAAATAAAAGACAAAACAGAAAAGGAAAATAAATAAAAGAAAAGCAAAGTAAAAAGAAACCTTCCCCCCCCTCCCCGACTGGGCCAAGCCCAGCTGGCCTCAGCCAACCAGGCCGGCCCGGTTTCCCCCACCCCCCTGGCCTATATGGCCTGCCCCACCCACCTAACCCTAATCCCCCCTCCCCCACTCTCCCTCGATCTCTACTCCCTCCCCCTTCCCCATCTGGATCGAGGAGGAGGGCAACGACCTTGCGGCCCTGACGCCGGCACCGCCCCGCTCCGTCACCGCCTTCTCCTCGCCTCGCCCGTCCCGCCTCCTCGTCTCCTTCTCGACGCGCGACCCGGACGACTCGCGTCGCCCGGAGCCACCTCGACGCCGTCACCCTGCACCCCGGCCACCCCGCCGCCGTCGTCCCCATCCCCTCTTCCTCACCTCGCGGCCGCCTCGCCTCCCCTCGCTGTAAGCCCACGCCGTCGCCTGCTCGCCCGTGAGCTTCTCCCCCTCCCTGCACCGGCCGCCTTTCCCCCCTGCTGCGCGCTCTCGCCGCGCGCAGGGCGCGCCCACGCCGACGCGGCCGCGCACTACGCGCCCGCTCGCGCGCCCCGTACCCTCCTCGCTCGCGCTCGCCGTCGCGTAACCGCCGCTGCGCGCCGTTCCCCGCGCCCGCGGCCCGCTCCGCTGGCCGCTCCGGCCGTCACCGACCATGGCCGCGCCGCCCCTTGCGTGTGGGCACAGGCCCTTGGCCGCCGGCGCCTCGCCGTGGCCCTCGCAGCCTACGCTAGGCCGGCCTCGCACGGGCACGAGCGCCCGCGCGCTCGCGGGCTCCGGCCGACGCCCACGCGCCCTCGCGCCCGTTAGGCCCTGTGGGTCACAGACAGCTGGGCCCCACCCCTGTGCCTATGATAGGTGGGCCCAGCCACAAAACGTTAAAAAAAATAGATTTAATAAAATCAATAATTAGTAATTAATTAGTTGATTAGTTAATTAATTAAGTTAATTAATCCTGATTAGGCTAATCTAATTTAGTTAATTAGTTTAATTAAGTTTTATTTAATTAGTTAACCACTAATTAGCCAACAGCCTATGACAGGTGGGACCCACTGGTTCTGACGTCATGCTGACGTCAGCAAACACTGTTTCGGATAATTCTAATTTAAATAATTAAATAAATTCCCGAAATTGTTTAAATCTTTATAAATTTATATTAAATAATCCGTAACTCCGATGGAAAAACTTTGTACATGAAAGTTACTCAGAACGACGAGACGAATCCGAATACGCGCTCCGTTCGTCCGCCACATGTCCCTAACTATCCAAACATGGAACCGTCCCCCTCCGGATCGTCTGTCCGATAATTCCAAAGACCCGGGAAATATCGTCAGATATTCTACCGCTCCGTCTGATACGTGTAGTACTGCGTTAGACTACCCCTAGCACCGTGTATCATATTTGTCATGCTCCTTTTTGCTTAGTATTTACTGTTTCTTCCCCCTCTTCTCTCCGGTAGACCCCGAGACCGCTGCTGATGCCGCTGTGATCGACTACGTCACTGACGACCCCTCCTTCTTGCCGAGTAACCAGGCAAGCCCCCCTTTGATCATCCCGATATCGCCCATTCTATTTCTCATGCTTGCATTAGAATTGCTGCTGCTGCTGCTTTACCTATTCTGATGCATAGCCTGTTTATTGTATCCTGCTGTTGATAATTACCTACATATCCTAAACTGCTTAGTATAGGCTGGGTAGAGACCTATCAGTGACCCCACTTATCCCGAATGCCCCGCTGGATTATCAGAAGACCCGATCAACAGGAATTGAAGACCAGGCCCCGACACCGCACATCACCCCCCCTTAGTTGTAATGACACTGCAGCGTTACTATCGAGTGCCGAGGGTGAAACCTCTTGTAGCACTTCTGATGTTAACTCTGTAGAGTAGCTATTGGGTCGTGGTAATCGAGGGTGATTCCTCCTTCTCCACCTCCGATAACGACGCTGTCGTACAACACCTCAAGTGTGAACCCAGCGAGGGTGATTCCTCCGAGTTCACCTTGACGGATACATCTAGTGGGAATCGTAACGAGGGTGATACCTCGGATTCCCTTGATGTTATGGACACACGGATAGTTGGACTATACTATTGATACTTGGAAGGTGGGTCGACCCTGAGGGGTACCCGCGTGCGCCTAAGAGGCGAGTGTTGTGAAGACGGGTGCTTGTGTGGTGCCCGAGTGAGAATACGAGGCGTGGCCGGGCATTCTTGGCACTTGCCGCAAGTCCTCGAGACGGGGCGACAGGGTCACATCTTTCGTGAGTCTCTGCTCGTTACCGCAAGCCCAAGGTACTAGCGATTTGGATATTTGATCCGAGCAGGCCTCTGGCCTAATAGCACTAACCATCACGTGGGCATAGTATGGGCGTTCTGCATCATAGCATCAGCCGACAGTTCTGTCAGACGTCCAGTTCAGCATTGTGGCTGGGTCGGATCGTGCCGTTGGCGCTGGTATCCACCCTGCTCACAACGACCCGGAGTGCACAGGGCGACGACCCAAGACCCCTGAGCGCTTAGGATGTAGACCGGCGGGGACCTCTCTACTGAGCTCTAGGTAGGGCTGCGGTGTGTCGTTTGGCCGAGGCCGGGCATGACCCAGGAAAGTGTGTCCGGCCGGAGTTAATCGAGCGTGTTGGGTAAGTTGGTGCACCCCTACAGGGAAGAAAACTTCTATCGATAGCCTGTCCTACGGTAAAGGACACTCGGAGTTGTATCCTAATTGATACAATTTAGAACTGGATACTTGGATACTATGGCTCTGGGATTGCTTCTCGCAGGGAGTCGAGAAGGGATCTCTGGACGAGGTTGATGACTGTATGGCTCTGGGATTGCTTTCTCGCAGGGAGTCGAGAAAGGATCTCTGGGTGAGGTTGAGACTTAATGATACTGCTACATTATATGGTACTATCTACACTCTTCTAATGCTGCAAGACCTCTGAAGATGCTAGTCTTCGATAGGACTAGGCCTCCTCTCTATTCTGGCATTTCTGCAGCCCAGTCCACATATACAACCTCCCTTTGAAATGTTGCATATGTAGTGTAGATCCTTGCTTGCTGAGTACTTCTGAGTACTCACGGTTGCTTTGTTTTCCTTTTCTCCCCATATCAGTTTGACGTGACCAAGATAACGGAGCCCCTGAGAAAGATGCCCCGTCGATCGATTACTACTACTACCCAGAGGATGGATGCTACTACGAACTTGCCGACGACCAGGAGTAGGATCGGAGGGTCCCAGGCAGGAGGCCTACGCCTTTCGATCGTAGTGTTTTACTTTGCCCCGCCTTTCTAAAGGCCTTTCTGTGCTTTCTTTTATATCTGTACTCAGATATCTGATGCTTTCGCTGACGCTTGTACGCAAGCTTATGTATTCGAGCCCTTGAGGCCCCTGGCTTGTAATATAAAGCTTGTATGACTTTATTTATGTTTTAGAGTTGTGTTGTGATATCTTCCCGTGAGTCCTTAGGCTTGATCGTGTGCATTTGCGTGTATGATTAGTGCACGATCGGGCCGGGGGCGTCACAGTCAACAAGGAGGACTCCACGTCAATGATGACAACTCCATGATGGCATCTATAAGGACTACATCTTCAAGGCCTCACGACTTCAAGACTCGAGACAAGAATTCAATATACCTCTGGGTGGAGAATGGTTAAGAAGGGTACATTGGTGCGCCCAGTACTCAGTGATTCTGGAGAAGCGCCGTGATATCATGCGGAAAGCTGCACCCGGGCTCAAAGAGACGAAAGAATACTTCATGCCTGGAAGCTTACCTGTGCAACTGCAAGTCACTATGGGCTCTGGCTTGGTTGACCTTTGTGGTGACTCTTGCTGGGACGGTGCCAGCAGATGTAGAACTACGATAGGATTGGATGGGCACCGGACAGTGGTCAGAGGAACTCTTCGAAAGACCATGTTTCGATCGTCCTGTTCTCAAACGATCTGAAGTGCGAGGACAAAAAGGGAGGGATCGAATCTTGCGGGTAAAGTGTACAAACCTCTGCAGATGGTTAAAAACCTAATCGATTAGCTGTGTCCATGGTTACGAACAATTTGAGCCTCTGGACTTGGATCTATCTCAGAACTCTCAACATCGGACTGATAACTTAATTGTGGGCTAGTTATGATGAAACGGGCTATGAGACATTCGGTTGGCGGAACCATGCCATAGTAGATAACTCCATAGTGAAGACTCCTGATATTCCTTTGTTGTTGGGAAAATAAAACCAGCTTTTATGCAAAACAAAACTCAGACATAGAGCCACGAAGCCATATTGCATATAGAATAGTTTTATCATCTGCTTTCTCTTATTGTGATCTTGCCGGTACATTCAGTGTACTGATCTACATGGCTGCAACGTATCATGTTGCAGGATTTCTACGACAAGTAAGAGTACGGTACAGGGTTACGGTCTACACTCAACTTGCCGATGGCGTTGATGGGACTCCACACCCGTTTGTCTGTTTCCGCTGAGATTTATGAGGTATATATCAGTTTTATGTTATTTATACATGTGAGTGCACTTTGATATATACATTGATGTATTGTGTGTGCCAGCATATTGATCCAGGGATGGCACACATACACAGAGGCTTGACCATTTGAGGTCGGGTCGCTACAGTTCTTTATGACTAAGGCAAGTTAAAAACTTTTTAAACTTCCTTTCATCTTTTATTTCTAGCTTATACAGTACCGTGCATTGCCCACTCTCACATTGGGACTTGGAACAAACTTTGCAGGTACATCTAAACCCGTGGGAGGACTTTCTCTTGTTCTCCTACTGTCGGTGTGGATCGACTGTCTATGGGGTGGTTTAGCCCCTTTGTGGTTCGGTGAGGGGGTTTCACAAAATGCAAAGAGCAGGTACAACAGAAAGCACAAGGATCTTTACCCAGGTTCGGGCCACCTTTGAGGTGTAACACCTTACTCCTGCTTTCGATGTATTGATGATGTGTGGAGCACAAGTACACGAAGCGCTCTCCCCCGGCAAGGTGCTAAGAGAAGGCAGCTACACGAGCAAATGTGTGTGGGGTTTGAATGGGTTCCAACCCTTGTAAAGGTTGCCCTGGTCCTCCTTTTATAGCTCAAGGGGTTACCACAAAGGCAAGAAGGTAATTACACAATGATTAGATAGCATATAGTGCTATCATATCTAACTCTGCTAGTTAGGACAAAACACATTTAATGTATTGCTAGGTGTCATGAGGTGGAGAATCCCGGCCAAGGATGTAGCACCGCTCGCCCAGCTAACTCCTATTAGCTTGACATGCCATTTGGATGGGTGTCGATAAAGGTAATCTTCTCTCCAGCGTGCTGACACGTGCCGGCAAACCCCACCTTGCAGCCTGCGGGCTCAACACCTCACCGATCAGCCACCAGCTGGCTGGTGAGGTGGAGCGTTGGTAGTTGGTGGGGGTTTGCTAGCCACGGGGCTTGCCGGGTCTTTGCCTTGCCGGCTCGATCTTGCCGGCAAAGGCTGCTTCCAGTGTTCTGTTATGATGCTTGTCTTGTCCTTGGTCTTCTTGATGCACTCCTTGATCTCTCAAAGAGCTGTTCCTTTGATCTGGGAATCTTAACGGAGACTTTGGTCTGGTGGGGGAGTTGCTACTTGTCTGTGCATAAGTCAGGGTATTACACACCCATGTTTAATACACCGACACCTACACATAAGACACCCCATCTCCACAAAACAGCCACCATACCTACCTACATGGCATTTTCATAGCCATTCCGAGCATATCGCCATGCACTACCATCATATTACATTACATGATTAGAGACATGTTTTCATTTGCCTTGCATGATAGTATGGCTAGCTCAACATTTTCATGGCTTGTCCATTTTTTGATGTCTATGCTACGCCAGATCATTGCACATACTGGTACACTGCCAGAAGCACTCATCATATAGAGTTTCTCTCATGTTTTTAGTTTATAACATTCAGTTGAAGTGAGTCATTATAAAACTGTGATGATCATCATTATTAGAGCATGCCCCGGTGAGGAAAAGAATGGTGGAGACTCATGAGTCCTCGAGAAAGTGAGGATGAGGTCCATGAAACTATTCTTAAAAAAAGAGGAGGAAAAGAATGGTTGAGACTTGATGTCTACTACACAACTTGTTCTTGTAGACTCGTGTTGGACCTCCAAGCGCAGAGTTTTGTAGGACAGTAGCAAATTTCCCTCAAGTGGATGACCTAAGGTTTATCAATCCGTGGGAGGCGTAGGATGAAGATGGTCTCTCTCAAACAACCCTACAACCAAATAATAAAAAGTCTCTTGTGTCCCCAACACACCAAATACAATGGTAAATTGTATAGGTGCACTAGTTCGACGAAGAGATGGTGATACAAGTGTAGTAATGATAGTAGATATTGATTTTTGTAATAGTAACAATAAAAAACAGCAAGGTAGCAAGTAGCAAAAGTGAGCACAAACGGTATTGCAATGCTTGAAAAAGAGGCCTAGGGTCCGTACTTTCACTAGTGCAATCTCTCAACAGTGCTAATATAATTGGATCATATAACCATCCCTCAACGTGCGATGAAGAATCACTCCAAAGTTCCTATCTAGCGGAGAACATAAGATGAAATTGTTTGTAGGGTACGAAACCACCTCAAAGTTATCCTTTCCGATCGATCTATCCAAGAGTTCATACTAAAATAACACCATATGCTACACATCAACCAACTCTAATGTCACCTAGATACTCCAATGTCACCGTGAATATCCGTGAGTTGATTATATGATATGCATCAAACAATTTCAGATTCATAATACTCAATCCAACACAAAGAATCTCAAAGAGTGCCCCAAGATTTCTACCGGAGAAACAAGGACGAAAACATGCATCGATCCCTATGCATAGATTACCCCAATGTCATCTCGAGAATCCGCGACTTGAGTGCCTAAACATATATCAAGTGAATCAATATGATACCCCATTGTCACCATGGGTATTCATAGCAAGACACACATCAAGTGCTCACAAATCCATAAAAGTATTGAATCCGATAAAATAAAATATCAAAGGGAAAACTCAATTCATCACAACAAGATAAAGAGGGAGAAACACCATATGATCCAACTATATTAACAAAGCTCGCTATACATCAAGATCGTGCCAACTCAAGAACACGAGAGAGAGAGAGAGAGAGAGATTAAACACATAGCTACTAGTATAAACCCTCAGCCCCGAGGGTGGACTACTCCCTCCTCATCATGGTGGCCACCGGGATGATGAAGATGGCCTCCGATGACGATTTCCACCTCCGGCAGGGTGCTGGAACAGGGTCCAGATTGTTTTTTCATGGCTACAGAGGCTTGCGGCGGCAGAACTTCTGATCTAGGGTTATTTCTGGGGGTTTCTGTATTTATAGGATTTTTTGGCGTTGGTTTCACGCGAAGATGGGCTTCAAGGGGCCCACCACCCACCAGGGCGCGCCAGAGGGGTGGCGCGCCATGGTGTCTTGTGGGCAGCAGGGGCCCGCTCTGGTGGTTCTTTGCTCCATTATTTCTCTTTTCTTCCAAAAAAATCATCAAAAAGTTTTGTTCAATTCAGAGAACTTTTATTTCTGCACAAAAACAACACCACGGTAGTTTTGGTGAAAACAGCGTCAGTCCGGGTTAGTTCCATTCAAATCATACCAAAACCATATAAAATTGTTGTAAACATGGCATGAATACTTCATAAATTATAGATACGTTGGAGACGTATCAAGACTTATGAGTCCTCGAAAAAGTGGGGATGAGGTTTATGAGACTGTTCTAAAAAAAGAAAAGAGAAAAATAAAAAATGAGAGAAAAAGAGAGAAGGGGCATGCTACTATCCTTTTACCACACTTGTGCTTCAAAGTAGCACCACTTCATGCATTGTCAAGCAGAAAGTTTCAAGAGCTTCATGTTTCATAAAAGCAACACCTACCGAGGAGCCCAATTTAGTAAAATGATTATGCATCTTTTTATCCAAATCCTCAAGTTTTTGAATAGTACACATTTTATTTTCAATAATATCCAATCATTGCATAACATGCTCCAAAGTTAATTCAGTTTAATTGACTTTAATAGGTGGAGTACCAACTAAATTTCCCATAGCATTGAAAGCATCCAAAGTGTGACTACTCAAGAAACTTCCTCCCACAATAGTGTCAAGAACATATCTATACCAAGGAGAAACACCAACATAAAAATTTGTAAGAAGAATAGTGGTAGATTGCATATGGGTAGATCTATTTTGAGCATCACAAATTCTATACCAAACATCTTTCAAACTCTCTCCACCCCTTTTTTAAAAATTAAGCACTTCTAACTCGAGCTTAGAGACAACAAACAAATAATTAGCCATGATAGCAACACAAGCAAAGATAGCAACTCAAGATTTTTTTTGGTATTTTTATAATTTTTGCGAAGAGAAGAAGAAGGCAAATAAAAAGGCAAAAGGCAAGAAAATAAAAAACAAGCAAAAAGAAAGTTCTTGAGCGAAGGCGCCTGATTTATTAGGTGATGTCTCCCCGACAATGGCGCTAGAAATTCTTCTACTGCTCACGATGGAGTTGTTGGATTTCCCTGAAGAGGAAGGGTGAAGCAGAATAGTAGAAGATAGTATTTCCCTCAGTTAAGAACCAAGGTTTATCAAACCATTAGGAGGCAACACACAAACAACTTTGACAACATCCACACACAAAGAAAACAGTTGCTTGCACCCAACAAAGGCTAGGGGGTTGTCACTCCCCTTGTCCGTGCCAGCCACAAGATTAAAAGCAGATAGTTATATGCAAAGCAAAAGAAAATAAAATAACAACTAAAAGAGCAATTGTGGAGACTTTAGTATTGATGGAAGATAGACCCTAGGGCCATAGGTTCACTAGTGGCATCTCTCTCGAAAGTATAGCAATGATGGGTAAACAAATTACTGTTAGGCAATTGACATAATTGAGCATAGTTATAATTTTGATCATTCATGGCATAATCAATACATAGACATTACATCCGTGACAAGTAGACCATTAATACAATTGCATCTGTTCCTATTACTCCACCGCAAGATCGTTATCCAGAATGCATCTCAAATTATTAAGTTCATGACAAACAGAGTAACGCTTTAAGCAAGATGACATAATGTAGACAACGTAAGATCAATAAATAAGACCAAACCCCTTCATTTTGTCCTTAGTAGCAACAATACAAATACGTGCCTTTGGCCGTATTGTCACTGTCCAAGACCACCGCAAGATTGCACCTAGTACAAAGCACCTCTCCCGCTGAAGATAAATCAATCAAACTTGGTCAAAGAAGATAGATAGATCAGAGAAAAATACAAAGCTATAAAATTATGCAGCAAAGAAACTTAAAGAGATTCACTTAAATTCAATGAATAATTTGATCATAAACCCACAATGCATTGGATCCCAACAAACACACGACAAAAGATTACATCGGATGGATCTTAGAGAAGATCATGGTATTGAAGATCGAGAGAGAGAGAGAGAGAACCATCTAGTTACTACTATGGACCTGTAGGTCCTAAAGGAACTACTCATACATCATCATGGTGGCATCAAGGTTGATGAAGATGGCCTTCCCAATGATTCCTCCCTCCGGCAGAGTACTAAAACAGGGCTCTTGATGGAATCACTTAAGAACAGAGGCTTGCGGCGGCGATAAAATTCTTTTGGGTCTTGCTTCGAGGATTTTTGAATATATGAGAATTATAGGCCAAGAATTAAGGCAAACAGAGCTACGAGGGGGCCACAAGTCAGGGTGGCACACCCTACCCCCATGGCACCCCCTAGCTTGTGGGGCCCTCATGGGTCTTCTCGTCCTCCGTCAAAGCTTCGGGTCTCTTATAGTCCAGAAAAAATCGTCAAAAAGTTTCATCATGTTTGGATTTCTGTAGGTATGAATTCTGAAAAACCAAAAAGAAGAAAAAAACAAAAACTGGCACTGGGCACTAAATTAATAGGTTATTCCAGAAAATAAAATCAAATGGCATACAAAGCATACAAAAGTGATAATATAATAGCATTTGACAATCAAACATTATAGATACGTTGGAGACGTATCGGTGCGTTCTTCCATATGTCCTCGTCGAACCAAGGGCTGAAGCCTCTATTTCCTTTGTTTAGCAAATGGAGCAGTGCTTCCTCGTCCAAACCAAGGGGTGATGTCTCTAGTGAGTTCTATAGTTGTTAGATGACAAATGGTTGTGATTAGACGCATCAAGGTGTGCCTATGTAGGGCTGGCTAACAGTCTAGACCGTGGTTCAGCCCCCTGTTGGCCTTCAACCTATCTGTGTTCTCCAAGGGATACCTTGACATATGGAGCATCTTGGCCGAGATGTGGTGTTGTCGGGCCTCCAACAACCTTTGACCGCATTCATATCGGTGTCGTCGAGGCACGAATCAAGTCTAGGTCAATGATTTGATATCTTACCTAGGTTGTGAGTTCCGAGCTAGATGCTTGTCTTCCGAGGTCTTTGACACATTGTTGGTTTATCCGACGTGTCGCCTCTGATAGGTGTGTGATCCACTGCCCCCATGTCATATTTAGTGAAAAATTATGGATCCAAGGAACATAGTCCTTAGTCATATACTGGGGGAGGTGGAGCATGTATCCCTATTTAGGGTCGCCTGCCGAAGCCTCGGAGGTGGTGTCCATCTTGTCCTCATAGTTTGTTCGGCATACGCCGAAGTCACCATCAGATGCGCCATGGGTTTACTTAGAATGCTTTGAAGGATCGATGCTACATGACCTAGCCCGAGCCTTGGATACCTCCTCAGTAGCTTGCACCTCGATCGTGAAGGTCGTGGTCTGCTCTTCTATTCAAAGAGAGTGTTTCATGTTGCTTTTTACTGTTATGACGCCATACGACCCTTGCATCTTTAGATTTTATATAAGCATAGAGAGGGGCCGTGTGAAAACAAGCAAAGGAGGTTCTCCCTAAGAGTGCGTGATAGCCACTCCTGAAGGGGATGATGTCGAAGGTTAATTCTTCGTTTCAAAAATTCTCTGGTGTGCTGAAGACTACATCCAGGCTCACCCTTCCTGAGCACTGTGCCTCAACACCCAATATGATACCCTTAAAGGTGGTGGTACTGGGCTTGATCCGCACTGGTTCAATATGCATTTTCTTGACAGTATCTGCATATATTAAGTTGAGGCTACTACCACCATCCATTAGGACTCGGGTCAGATGGAAGCCATCAACTATGGTGTCGAGGAGCAATGCCGCCATGATGGATACTAGTCGGGTGGTCTTGTCGGTCGAAGATGATCATAATTTCCGACCATGGATTATACTTCGGCTCGACGAGCTCTACGACGTGCGCGTTTCCTCTCCTTCCTGGTGACATGAGTGACGTAGATCATATTCACATCCTTGACCTTGGGAGGGAACTGTTTTTGGCCAGCATTACTTCGGCCTGGTCTAGTCTCTATCCTCATTACAAGGTTGGCTGCAACCTTTCTGGCTTGCTTGATAACCTAGCAATTCTGATTTGTATGGCTGGGTGGCTTGTCTGGATTGCCTTGAATGGCACATGGTTGATCCAAGATCTTATCCCGCTGCGTTGGGCCGACCATCCCTCCTTGGAAAGGTTTCCTTTTGTTGTCGCCGCGCTGGTTGCTGAAACCAGCGTTAACCTTGCTTTCCTCGACGCCACTACTGCTGGCTCTATTCCGGCGCTTGTGGTTCTTGTTACGCTGAGGTTTCCCATTGCTATCACGTGCTTCAGAGGTGCCGGGGTTGCCGCTATAGTTGCTCTTCCGAGCTGACCAGTTGTCCTCAACAGCGCAAAATTGAGTCATGAGCTGTGTGTGACCTCCCATCGTCCATGACTTCTCATGTACGAGCTCTCTGGCCAGCCAATCATCACTTATATTGTGTTTGAATACTGCGATCACGTCGGCGTCCGAGCAGTCCACTATCTGGTTTTTTCTTGGTTAAGAACCAATTCCAGAATTTTTAGACCAACTCTCCCAACTTTTGCATGACATGAGCGAGGTCGTCGGGGTCCGGGGGTCTGAAATAAGTTGTTTGAAAGTTTGTTTGGAATTCATCCTCGAGGTCCTCCGATGATCCACAAGTATAGGTGATCAATCATAGTCCTTTCAATAAGTAAGAGTGTCGAACCCAATGAGGAGCAGAAGGAAATGACAAGTGGTTTTCAGCAAGGTATTTTCTGCAGGCACTGAAATTGTCGGTAAAAGCTAGTTTGAAAGCAAGAAAATTTTTAACGAGTAGTAAGTAGCAACAGTAACAATAGGTGCAGCAAGGTAGCCCAATCCTTTTTGTAGCAAAGGACAGGCCAAGACAGTCTCTTATAGTAAGCAAAGCGTTCTTGAGGACACACGGGAATTTCATCTAGTCACTTTCATCATGTTGGTTTGATTCGCGTTCGCTACTTTGATAATTTGATATGTGAGTGGACTGGTGCTTGGGTGCTTTTCTTACTTGAACAAGCCTCCCACTTATGATTAACCCCTCTCGCAAGCATCCGCCTCTATGAAAGAAGAATTAAGATAAAATCTAACCATAGCTTTAAACATATGGATCCAAATCAACCCCTTACGAAATAGCGCATAAACTAGGGTTTAAGCTTCTGTCACTCTAGCAACCCATCATCTAATAACTAGTCCACAATGCATTGCCTTAGGCCCAAAGATGGCGAAGTATCATGTAGTCGATGTTCACATAACACCACTAAGGGAATCACAACATATCATCAAAATATCGAACAAATATCAAATTCACATGATTACTTATGACAAGACTTCTCCCATGTCCTCAAGAACAAAAGTAACTACTCACACAACATATTCATGCTCAAGATCAGAGGGGTATTGAATATCATAATAGATCTGAACATATAATCTTCCACCAAATAAACCGGCTAGCATCAACTACAAGATGTAATCAACACTACTAGTCAGCCACAGGAGGTTTTGATACAAAGATTGAACACAAGAGATGAACCATGGTTTTGATATGAGATGGTGCTGTTGAAGATGTTGATGGAGATTGGCCCTCCCACGAGAGGGTTGTTGGTGATGATGATAGCTTCGATTTCCCCTCCCGGAGGGAAGTATCCCCGGCGGAAACGCTCCGCCGAAGAGCAAAAGTGCTCCTACCCAAGTTCCGCCTCGAGACGGCGGCGCTCCGTCCCGAAAGTCCTCTCCTTATTTTTTCTAGGTCAAAAGACCTTATGTACAAGAAGATGGGCACCGGAGGTGGGCCAAGGCCCCGACTACCCACTAGGGCGTGCCAGGGGGGCAGGCGCGCCCTGGTGCCTAGTGGGCTCCTGGGTGGCCCCCTCTGGTATTTCCTTTCTCCAGTATTTTTTATATATTCCAAAATAATTCTCCGTAAAATTTCAGATCATTTGGAGATGTGCAGAATAGGTATCTCTAACATAGCTTTTTCAGGTCCAGAATTCCAACTGCCGGTATTCTCCCTCTTTGTGTAAACCTTGCATATTATGAGAGAAAAGACATTAGAATTACTCCATAAGGTGTTATATTGAGTAAAAACACTATAAATAAAAGTAGGAAAACATGATGCAACATGGACGTATCAACTCCCCCAAGCTTAGACCTCGCTTGTCCTCAAGCGAAAGCCGATATCGAAAATCATGTCCACATGTTTAGAGAGAGAGAGAGAGGTGTCGATAAAAACAAAATACAGACATAGTAGTGATACATATCCATCGTATCTATAATTTTTGATTGTTCCATTCCAATATTATACAACTTTTATATACTTTTGGCAACATTTTATATTATTTTTTGGGACTAACATATTGATCCGGTGCCCAGTGCCAGTTCCTGTTTGTTGCATATTTTTTGTTTCGCAGAATATCCATATCAAATGAATTCCAAACGCGATAAAAATTTACAGAGAATTATTTTGGAATATATGTGAACGGAGCCCTACGCCCTCCACAAGACACCAGGGCGCGGCCTCCCCCCTGGCGACGGTGGTGCCATGTGGGCACCCAGTAAGTCGATTGGGGCTCTATTTCGGGCGCAAGGAAGCTTCTATCACACATAAGCCTTATTATATCTTCCTCAAAACAGCAACCATACCTACCTATTATGGCATTTCCATAGCCATTCCGAGATATATTGCCATGCAACTTCCACCGTTCCGTTTTAATGACTTGAGCATTCATTGTCATATTGCTTTGAATGATCGTAAGATAGCTAGCATGATATTTCCATGGCTTGTCTGTTTTTTGATATCCTTGCTATGCTAGATCATTGCATGTCCTGGTACACTGCCAGAGGCATTCATATAGAGTCATATTGTTCTAGGTATCGAGTTGTAATTTTTATTTCTTTTGAGTTGTAAGTAAATAGAAGTGTGATGATCATCATTATTCATTATTAGAGCATGTCCCAGTGAGGAATGGATGATGGAGACTATGATTCCCCCACAAGTCGGGATGAGACTTCGGATAAAATATATAAAAAAAGAAAAAAAAGAAAAATGAGAGAAAAAGAGAGAAGGGGCATGCTAGTTCCACACTTGTGCTTCAAAGTAGCACCATGTTTTTCATATAGAGAGTCTTCTATGTAGTCACTTTCATATACTAGTGGGAATTTTTCATTATAGAACTTGGCTTGTATATTCCGATGATGGGATTCCTAAAATGCCCAAGGTCTTCATGAGCAACCAAGTTGGATGCACACCCACTTAGTTTTCGTATTGAGGTTTCACACACTTATAGCTCTTAGTGCATCCGTAGCATGGCAATCCCTACTCCTCACATTGATATCAATTGATGGGCATCTCCATAGTCCGTTGATTAACCGCGTCGATGTGAGACTTTCTTACTTTTTTTTCTTCTCTATGTTTACCGCTATCATCATACTCTATTCCACCCATAGTGTTATGTCCATGGCTTGCGCTCATGTATTGTGTGGGGGTTGAAAAAGCTTAAGCACGTTAAAAAGTATGAACCAATTGCTCGGCTTGTCATTGGGGTTGTGCATGATAAATACTTTGTGTTAAGAAGATGGAGCATGACAAGACTATATGATTTTGTACGGATAGCGTTCTTTAGCATTGATATTTTGATAGACATGATTGTTTGTTGGGATGCCTGAGTATTGATGTCTTTATGTCAAATTATAGACTATTGCTTTGAATTACTTGTGTCTTAATATTCATGCCATGATTAGATATATGATCAAGTTTATGCTAGGTAGCATTCCACATCAAAAATTATCTTTTTATCATTTACCTACTCGAGGGTGAGCAGGAATTAAGCTTGGGGATGCTGATACGTCTTCGTCGTATCTATAATTTTTTATTGTTCCATGCTAATATTATATAACTTTTATGTACTTCTGCTAACATTTTATATTATTTTTGGGACTGACATATTGATCTAGTGCCCAGTGCCAGTTCCTGTTTGTTGCATGTTTTTTGTTTCACAGAATATCCATATCAAACAAAGTCCAAATGCGATAAAAATTTATGGAGAATTATTTTGGAATATATGTGATTTTTGGGAGCTGGAATCAATGCAAACGGAGGCCTACGGCCTCCACAAGACACCAGGGCGAGGCCTCCCCCCTAGCGCGCGGTGGTGCCTTGTGGGCACCCCGTAAGTCGGTTGGGGCTCTACTTCGGGTGCAAGGAAGCTTATATCCGGAAAAAAATCGTGTAAAAATTTCAGCCCAATCGGAGTTACGGATCTCCGGGAATATAAGAAACTGTTTTCGGCCAGAAAACAGGAACGCAAAACAGAAGAGCACAGAGAGATAGATCCAATCTAGGAGGGGCTCCTGCCCATCCGCTGCCATGGAGACCATGGACCAGAGGGGGAACCCTCCTCCCATCTAGGGGGAGGCCAAGGAAGAAGAAGAAGGAGGGGGGCTCTCTCCCCCTCTCTCCCGGTGGCGCCGGAGAGCCGCCGGGGCAAGGATCATGACGACGATCTACATCAACAATCTTGCTACCGTCAACACCAACTTTCTCCGCCTCTATGCATCGGTATAACCTCTCTATTCCTGCTGCAATTCTCTACTTAAACATGGTGCTCAACACTATATATTATTATCCAATGATATGTGGTCATCCTATGATGTTTGAGTAGATCTGTTTTGTCCTCTGGGTTGATTGATAATCATGATTGGTTTGAGTTGTATATTTTATTTTGGTGCTGTCCTACGGTGCCCTCCGTGTCGCGCAAATGTGAGGGATCTGCATTGTAGGGTGTTGAAATATGTTCACGATTCTCTTATGGTGGGTGGCGTGAGTGACAGAAGCACAAACCCGAGTAAGTGGGTTGTTGCGTATGGGAGTAAAGAGGACTTAATACTTAATGCTATGGTTGGGTTCTACCTTAATGATCTTTGGTAGTTGTGGATGCTTGCTAGAGTTTCAATCATAAGTGCATATGATCCAAGTACGGGAAGTATGTTAGCTCATGCCTCTCCCTCATATAAAATTGCAATAATGATTACCGGTCTAGTTATCGATCACCTAGGGACAAATAACTTTCTTGTGTGACAAAAACTTTCTACTAAACTACTACTTTTATTATCTTGCAATTTATTCGTAGTTTTATTCTCGCAAAGTACTTCTAGTTTTATTCTTGTTCTAGGTAAAGCAAACATTAAGTGTGCGTAGAGTTGTATCGGTGGTCGATAGAACTTGAGGAAATATTTGTTCTACCTTTAGCTCCTCGTTGGGTTCGACACTCTTATTTATTGAAAAAGGCTACAAACAATCCCCTATACTTGTGGGTTATCAAGTAACATCATGCTTATTATTATAACAGCAACAAACTTTATCATAAAACTTCACATGAGCAAGTAACGATTCATCACAATATCGATGTATAATGCAAACAAACTATTTTTAGGAAGGGTCTCATGTCAGAGCCTTTTTGGCAAGTCCACATACTCAACCATCATTTGGTCTTCTATGATTGCTAACACTCACAACATATATATGGAGCAAAAAGTTTCAGCCAGACACATAGAAAGATAGGAGCTTATGGTTTCGCCTCCCAACTTGTTCACCTCAAGGGTGATGTCAATAATAATAACTCATGATCACTCATATCCAACTGGATATATGTTCCTAGATCTTCCCCCACCACATGATGCTTGCAAAAGAGAAAAATAAAAAGGAATAGAGGAGAACACTATTGACTCTTGCATAAAAAGTAAATACATAAAAGTAAAAGATAGGCCCTTCGCAGAGGGAAGCAAAGATTGTCATGCGCTTTTTGGTTTTGTATGCACAATCTCTTAATGCAAAAGAACGTCACATCATATTGCCCCTTATGATAGCATCCTTTATTATGCAGTCTGTCACTTTTATTACTTTGCCATCACAAGTTCGTACAACACTTATTTTCCCTTGCACTAAAAGATCGTACATATTTAGAAGCAATTTTTATTGCCTTATGCACCGATGACAACTTACTTGAAGGACCTTATTCAATCCATAGGTAGGTATAGTGGACTCTCATAACTTGAAAGTGGGTTTAAGGGTTTTGGATGCACAAGTAGTATCTCTACTTTGTGCGGATTTTTGGCTAGCAAAGATATTGGGCAAGCACCACATGTTGGAGGATCTATGACAATACAACTTCTATGTGTATAAGAACAAACATAAATCATTATGTTGTCTTCCTTGTCCAACGTCAACAATTTGGCATAAAATACTTAATGGGGGCTCACAATCATAAAAGATGTCCAAGATAGTATATTTGCATGTGAATCTTCTCTTCCCTTATTAATTCATTCATGAATTGCATCATTGACCAATGCTATTTTTGTCAAATTTCAATAAATTTTACCACTTATACTTTTCATTATGTGATGTCATTACTTCCCATAAGATTAGCATATGATCTTTTCCATTATTTTATTTATTTTGATTGAAACATAAAAGTAAAGAAGCAAAAACATAAACTAAACTTTATTATATAACTCTCAACTCGATTACATAGATAGATAGATCACGAAACTAGCACTCGAAAATAGATCATACTAAACTTTTATTCAACTAAATCATGAAATAGCTAAAGATCAAACTAAGATAGGTAAAGATAATAAAAGTGATGGTGATATGATACCGGGGCATCTCCCCCAAGCTTGGCACAAGCCAAGGGGAGTGCCCATACCCGTGTGCTTAAGTCTCTTTCTTTGGTGATGGTGGTGGTGATGAGATAGTAGGCTTGTCCTCCGGCTTCCATGGTAGGGGTTCACCATCGTAAGAGGATGCACGAGTCTCCCGAGTCCTGAAACTTGCAGCTAAACTCATACCTTTAAACCTTGCTTCATACTCAAAAATTTTATTTTGAAGATCATAAATTTGGCTTTGCAGAAAATTGATTTCCTCGTTGAAGTTGAAGACGATGTCCTTCATAGACTCGCCATCCACCTTGTGATCATGGGTGAATTCCGTGATCATGGAGTGATTGGCACTGAGTCGACGCTCCACCATCCATTGGCACTTGAAGATCTCCTGCTCCACCGCCTTGAGCCTGGCCTCCATGCTTCCTGTCTTCTTGGGCCCTTGAACATCCCGGATGTGGAGCACCCCCTCACGCATCTCAATGTCTTGAGGGTGCTTCAACACCTCCGGTAGGTAGGGGTTGATGACCTTCTCGCAGAACTTGTCCTTAGAAGAGCTTGGTGCAGCCATGGCGATCTAGATCTGTCAGAAAAATAGCCCGAAAAAAGAACAGGGGATATTTCCGCGATGCGGTGGTCAAATTGTCTGGGCATATATATAAATAATTTTTATCTTGGAAAACAAGTATACCATAGGAAAACGGAGTCAGGAAGGTTCCCGAGGGGCCCAGTACCCACCAGGGCGCGCCAGGTGGGGCAGGTGCGCCCTAGTGCCTAGTGGGCACCTCGGTTGCCTTCTCGGGTGTTTCTTATTTTTGTATTTTTTCTAATTTTCCAAAAGTGATAGAAAATATTTTTGTGGAATTTTTGGAGTTTGTTTACTTACCGTATCACGTACCTCTTCCTTTTCAGGGTTTTGGAGTGTTCTGGAAGGTCTCTTTTATGTATTCCTCTGGTGTCATGGTTTGAATAATGTTAGTTTCAACATTAATAGGTGTACCTGAAATATAGTGCTTAATTCTCTGTGCGTTTACCACCTTCGGATTAGTGCCTTCGGTATTATTGATCTTAATAGCTCCAGAGCAATAAACCTCTTCAATGATATATGGTCCTTCCCACTTGGAGAGAAGTTTTCCTGCAAAAAATCTATAACAAGAATTGTACAATAGAACATACTCACCCACTTTGAATTCCCGCTTTTGGATTCTTTTGTCATGCCATCTTTTAACTTTTTCTTTTAACAGTTTGGCATTTTCAGAGGCTTGGGTTCTCCATTCATCAAGTGAGCTAATATCAAATAACCTCTTTTCACCGGCAAGTTCGAAGTCATAATTGAGTTCTTTAATTTCCCAATATGCTTTATGTTCTAACTTAAGAGGCAAGTGACAAGCTTTTTTGTATACAATTTTATATGGAGACATACCCATAGGATTTTTATAAGCTGTTCTTTAAGCCCATAGTGCATCATCAAGTTTCTTAGACCAAATTTTCCTAAATCTGTTGATAGTCTTTTGCAATATTAATTTTATTTCTCTATTGCTAAGTTCAACTTGTCCACTGGATTGAGGGTGATAAGGGGATGCAATTCTATAGTTGACATCATATTTAGCAAGTAGTTTACGAAAAGCACCATGAATAAAGTTTGAACCACCATCAGTCATTAAATATCTAGGGACTCCAAACCTCGCGAAAATAACTTCTTTCAACATTTTAATGGAGGTGTTATGATCAGCACTGCTTGCTGGAATAGCTTCTACCCACTTAGTGACATAATCAACAACAACCAAAATATGCGTATACTCATTAGAGGAAGGAAAAGGTCCCATATAATCAAAGCCCCAAACATCAAATGGTTCAATAACAAGTGAATAATTCATAGGCATTTCCTGACGTCTATTAATATTACCTGTTCTTTGACATTCATCACAAGATAGAACAAACTTACAAACATCGTTAAAAAGAGTAGGCCAATAAAAACTGGATTGTAATACCTTGTGTGCAGTTCTATCTCCCGGATGATACCCTCCGTAGGCTTCGGAGTGACATTTCCGTAGGATTTGTTCCTGTTCATGCTCAGGTATACAACATCTAATAATACCATCTACTCCTTCTTTATAAAGATGTGGGTCAACCCAAAAGTAATGTCTTAAGTCAAAGAAGAATTTTTTTCTTTTGTTGGTATGTAAAACTAGGTGGTATAAATTTAGCAAAAATATAATTAGCATAGTCTGCATACCAAGGAGTATCATGAGAAGCATTTATGACAGCTAGTTGTTCATCAGGGAAACTATCATCAATAGGTAGTGGGTCATCAAGGATATTTTCTAACCTAGACAAGTTATCAGCTATGGGATTCTCAGCTCCCTTCCTATCAGTGATATGCAAGTCAAACTCTTGTAACAAAAGAACCCACCTAATGAGTCTAGGTTTAGCATCTTTCTTTTCCATAAGGTATTTAATAGCAGCATGATCGGTGTGAACAATCACTTTAGAATCAACTATGTAAGATCTGAATTTATCACAAGTAAACACAACTGCTAGAAATTCTTTCTCGGTAGTAGCATAATTTCTTTGAGCACTGTCTAGACTTTTACTAGCATAATGAATACCATTTAATTTCTTATCAACTCTTTGTCCTAGGACAGCACCAACTGCATAATCACTAGCATCACACATAATTTCAAAAGGTAGGTTCCAATCAGGTGGTTGAACAATAGGTGCAGAAGTTAAGGCTTTCTTAAGTGTTTCAAAGGCTTCTACACAATCATCATAAAAAACAAATGGAACATCCTTTTGCAAAATATTAGTCGGAGGCCTAGAAATTTTAGAGAAGTCTTTAATAACTCCCCTATAGAAACTAGCATGGCCAAGGAAACTTCTTATACCTTTAATATCTTTAGGACATGGCATTTTCTCAATTGCATCAACCTTAGCTTTATCCACCTCAATACCTCGTTCAGAAACTTTGTGCCCCAAGAAAATACCTTCATTCACCATAAAGTGGCACTTCTCCCAATTCAAGACAAGATTAGTTTGCTCACATCTCTGCAACACTCAGTCAAGGTTGCTTAAGAATCGTCAAAAGAAGTTCCGTAAACTGAATTTTTTTCCATGAAAACCTCAACAATATTTTCACAAAAGTCAGAGAATATAGACGTCATAAATCTTTGAAAGGTAGCAGGTGCATTGCATAAACCAAAAGGCATATGTCTATAAGCATAAGTTCCAAAAGGACAAGTAAAGGTGGTTTTCTCTTGATCAGGTTGTGATACAGGTATTTGAGAGAAACCGGAATGTTGTGGTATCACACGGCCACCTATGGGGCTATCGGCTCCTTGTGGTTCGGCAAGGGGGAAGACCGCATTGCACAAAGAGTGGAAAGCAGAGAGCAGCACGACAATGATCACACGGGCAGTTTTACCCAAGTTCGGGCCGCCGCGAGGCGTAAAACCGTACTCCTGCTTTGGTGGATTGATGGAAGGACCGTGGTGGAGAAGCAGTGCTCTAGCCCGGCAAGGTTGCCTCGGGGCGAGAGCAGCTACGCGCGTACAAGGGTCCGAATCCTTTCTAAGGTAGCCATGGCCCTCCTTTTATAGGTCAAGGGGTCACCACAATGGCAAAACAATCATTATTCACTGATTAGATAGCCACAGTGCTATCATACCTAACTCTGCAGGTAGGACAGGGTGCATTAAATGCGCCGCTTAGTGTCACATCGTGGCGTAGCCCGGCAAGTCTTGTCGTGCCATTCAGCCACCTTTTCGCCTGCCCGCGCGACATGTCGCCTAGACGGGTGTCATTTAGGGATGATCTTCCTCAGAAATGGCCTGCCACGTACCAAGTAATAGCCACTTAGTCACTTGGGGGCTCGACACCGCACCGATGGGTGACTTGCGTTGCTGTGAGGTGGAGTGGTGGAGCTTTGGCGGGGTAATCCGCCCTTGGCGTCCCCAGCAAGCCTGTCGGGGGAGTCTTGAGGCTTGTCTTGGGGTAACCTCGACCCCACCAGGCTCGCCTGCCCGGCAAGGGAGGTTTTTCCTTAGTGATATCTTGCTTATTTGGTTGGTCTTGGTCTTCTTGATCCGCCCTTTGATTTCACAAAGAGCCATCTCTTCTGCTTGGCCTTGTCTTGAATGCTTGGTGCAGTTTGCTGTGTTGCTGTCGCACCGGAGCCCTGCCTGTCTGGGCACAAGTCAGGGGGAAACATACACCCCTGTTTGTGTACCCCGACATAAGCCCCCGGGCCTGAGCCATACGTGTCGCTGGGCACGTTGGGTTAGGCCCCAAAACGATGTATGGACATGCCCTGTAACAAAACATTATGCATGTCCTGTGTTTAGACATCGTACTTCTTTTGCTTGCGCTGAACATGTGTACTAATTAATTCCGAACACATGCTATCCCCCTTGCATTTTATCCATGAATGTTCATATGGTTAGTTTCTTTTTATGTGTTTTGACTGCCTGCCGGTAGCATACTGCCGCGATTGCTGTGAGGAATTGTCTTTAGTGTTTGGCTGGCAAAAGTACGTCCCGGCAGGCTTTTCCTTTAGGAGCCCTTGATGCAGCCACCCGCTCCATGAGCAGGCTCGAAACAGAGCGAGGGTGCAGGCAAACCCGTTAAGGTACCATCACACAAAAGGCTTGACCATACGAACGAACATTGGTTTCTGGGGGATAGGCAAATGCGAATTCTGGATCTATAAAAGAGCAATGATCACATAAACTTAGCTTTTTGCTCACGCTTTTCTCCCTTCTTGGTTGTGATCGCTTGCCGTGTTCGCATATCTTGGGCGGATGGCCCTTCGCATGCCACTATCGGACCCTCAGCAAGGGCCGGAGGGGGGGCTACAAATCTCTTGTGGGTGGTAGAACATGGCGTAAGGTTGGGCTGGTTTCGCCCTCCTTCCACTTACACTTTTGACAATCCTACGGTGGTTGGCACAAAGGTCACGCTGACGTGGACGGCCCTGCCGGAGCATGCTTGCTGGGGCATCAATCAACGGATTTGCACCGGTGCTATACTCAGGATTCTCCCTTAGCAGGGCAAATGCTGAACTGAGTTTCGCGCGGGCTCATCGACGTTGACGATGGTAAAACCCAGGGTGGCTCGATCATCGACAAGTGAAAGCGGTGGAGGGAGAAACCATGTACCTTACCACCTTACTCTTTTCCCCGAACGGGGCGCGCATAGTGGCCGCGCTGCTCAAGCCGTTCAGGGTCGCCATGCCATCGCCGTCCCTCGTTTCCGCCACCGCTTGTGGCCACAGCGGGGATAGATGATGGAAACTGGGCAAGGCGGCAGAGGAGCGATGTCGCTTCCTCCTCGAGCTGGCGCGTCGGGGGCCACGAACAACGAGGCCACCGACAAAATCGATGGTGATGAAGACGACGCACTGCTTATACTCTCGGGTTCGCGCAAACGCTTCCCCCTACCTGGCGCGCCAAAGATGTCGTGGTATCACACGGCCACCTATGGGGCCATCGGCCCCTTATGGTTCGGCAAGGGGGAAGAGCGCATTGCACAAAGAGCGAAAAGCACAGAGCAGCACGACAACGATCACACGGGCAATTTTACCCAGGTTCGGGCCGCCGCGAGGCGTAAAACCCTACTCCTGCTTTGGTGGATTGATGGAAGGACCATGGTGGAGAAGCAGCGCTCTAGCCCGGCAAGGTCGCCTCGGGGCGAGAGCAGCTACGCGCGTATGAGAGTACAAGGGTCCGAATCCTTTCTAAGGTAGCCACGGCCCTCCTTTTATAGGTCAAGGGGTCACCACAATGGCCAAACAGTCATTATGCACTGATTAGATAGCCACAGTGCTATCATACCTAACTCTGCAGACAGGACAGGGTGCATTAAATGCGCCGCTTATTGTCACATCGTGGCGTAGCCCGGCAAGCCTTGCCGTGCCATTCAGCCAGCTTTTCGCCTGCCCGCGCGACACGTCGCGTGGACGGGTGTCATTTAGGGATGATCTTCCTCAGAAATGGCCTGCCATGTACCAAGTAACAGCCACTTAGTCACTTGGGGGCTCGACACCGCACCGATGGGTGACTTGCATTGCTGTGAGGTGGAGTGGTGGAGCTTTGGCGGGGTAATCCGCCCTTGGCGTCCCCGGCAAGCCTGCCGGGGAGTCTTGAGGCTTGTCTTGGGGTAACCTCGACCCCGCCAGGCTCGCCTGCTCGGCAAGGGAGGTTTTTCCTTAGTGATATCTTGCTTATTTGGTTGGTCTTGGTCTTCTTGATCCGCCCTTTGATTTCTCAAAGAGCCATCTCTTCTACTTGACCTTGTCTTGAATGCTTGGTGCAGTTTGCTCTGTTGCTGTCGCGCCGGAGATCTGCCTGTCCGGGCACAAGTCAGGGGGAAACATACACCCCTGTTTGTGTACCCCGACACGGAATATCCATCAAGAAAGCAAAAGTGTGTGTGCTTAGATAATCTTTCTAACATTTGATCAATAAAAGGCAAAGGGTAATGATCTTTTCTAGTGGCTTTGTTTAATTTTCTAAAATCAATTACCATTCTATAACCAGTCACAATTCTTTGTGGGACAAGTTCATTTTTATTGTTAGGAACAAAAGCAGTACCTCCTTCCTTGGGAACACAATGAACATGACTTACCGATCTATTATCAGCTATAGGATAAATTATACCTGCTTCCAGAAGCTTTAATATTTCAGTTCTTACCACTTCCTTCATCTTAGGATTCAATCGTCGTTGATGATCAACAACTGGTTTAGCATCGGGTTCCATATTAATCTTGTGCTGACAGAGAGTGGGACTAATGCCCTTAAGATCATCAAGAGTATATCCAATAACAGGTCGGTGCTTCCTCAGAGTTTTTAATAATCTTTTCTTTTCATGCTCTGTAAGGTTAGCACTAATAATAACATGATATATCCTCTTTTCATCTAGATAAGCATATTTCAAAGTATCAGGTAATTGTTTCAATTCAAACACAGGATCACCTTTAGGTGGAGGAGGACCTCCTAGAGTTTGAACAGGCAAATTGTGTTTAAGAATAGGTTGTTTCTCAAAGAATATTGTATCTATTTCATTTCTTTCATGCAAGTGCATATCATTTGCATGGTCTAGCAAATATTGTTCCAACGAATCAGTAGGAGGTATGGCAATAGAAGAAAGACCAATCATTTCATCCTTACTAGGCAATTCTTTATTACGAGGTTGCATACAAAACTTAGAGAAATTAAACTCATGAGACACATCACCAAAATTAACACTGACGGTTTCTTTCTTGCAATCTATCTTAGCATTAACAGTGTTCAAGAAAGGCCTACCAAAAATAATGGGGCAAAAATCATCTTGTGGAGAACCAAGAACTAGAAAATCAGTAGGAAATTTTATCTTTCCACACAAGACTTCAACATCTCTAACAATCCCAAGTGGTGTGATAGTATCTCTATTGGCAAGTTTAATAGTAACATCAATATCTTCTATTTTAGCAGGTGCAATATCATTCATAATTTCTTGGTATAAAGTAAAAGGAATACCACTGCCACTAGCACCCATATCACATAAGCCATGATAACGATGATCTCCTATTTTAACTGAGACAATAGGCATGCCAACAACGGGTTTATTCTTATCTTTAATATCAGGTTTAGCAATTCTAGCAGCTTCATCACAGAAATAAAATAACATGCCCATCAATGTTATCAACCAAGAGATCTTTAACCATAGCAATACTAGGTTCTGCTTTAATTTGTTCTGATGGACTAGGTGCTCTAATATTACTTTTTTGACCACGGTCAAAACCTTAGCATGTTCCTTTATCCTAACAGAGAAAGGTGGTTTTTCAGCATAAGCAGTAGGCACAACTAGATCAACATTGTAAATGATAGCTTCATCCTTAACTATGACTGGGTCCTCAATATTTTCTTTAATAGGGGGATGATATTTAAACCATTTCTCCTTAGGGAGATCAACATGAGTAGCAAAATGATTCACAAAAATAAGCTACTATCTCAGAGTCAAGTCCATATTTAGTGCTAAAATCATGAAAAGCATCGGGATCCATAAAAGTTTTAACACAAACAAACTCAAGTTTTATACCTGACTCCTTACCTTCGTCGAGTTCCCATTCTTCAGAATTGCGTTTAATTCTTTCCAAAAGATCCATCTGAATTCTATAGTCTTCTTCATAAAGGAACCAGTACAAGAAGTATCGAGCATGGATTGATCATTACGAGAAAGACGAGCATAAAAATTCTGTATATTATTTTCTCTTGAGAGTTCATGATTGGGGCATGAATATAACATTGACTTAAGCCTCCCCCAAGCTTGAGCGGTACTTTCTCCTTCACGAGGCCAAAAATTATAGATATAATTCCAATCACGATAAACTAGATGCATAGGTTAAAACTTTTGGTGAAATTCCAATTTCAATCGATTCCAGTTCCAAGCTCCAATATCATCACATAGACTATACCATGTCAATGCTTTTTCCCCCAAAGATAAAGGGAAAACCTTCTTCTTAACTTCATCTCCGGGTAAACCTGCAAGCTAGAATAATCCACAAATTTCATCCAAATATATAAGGTGCAAGTCAGGATGCTTCGTTCCATCTCCTACATAAGGATTAGCTAGCAGTTTCTCTATCATACCCGAAGGAATCTCATAACCAATATTTTCAGTAGGTGCAGTAGGTTGAGGAGCAACTCTTTGTTCTTCCTGTTGAGGTGAAGATACCCCGAACAAACCCCTAAAAGGATTGTTTTCCATAGTAACAAGTGACAGTAAATTTCAGCACGTAATATAAATTTTTCCTACCAAAATCCACTTACCAAAGGCGCTTCACTCGCCGGCAATGGCGCCATAAAAGAGTCTTGATGACCCACAAGTATAGGGGATCAATCGTATTCCTTTAAATAAGTAAGAGTGTCGAACCCATCGAGGAGCAGAAGGAAATGACAAGTGGTTTTCAGCAAGGTATTTTCCGCAGGCACTGAAATTGTCGGTAACAGATAGTTTGATAGCAAGATAATTTGTAACGAGTAATAAGTAGAAATAGTAACAATAGGTGTAGCAAGGTAGCCCAATCCTTTTTGTAGCAAAGGACAGGCCAAAACAGTCTCTTATAGTAAGTAAAGTGTTCTTGAGGACACACGGGAATTTCATCTAGTCACTTTCATCATGTTGGTTTGATTCGCGTTCGCTACTTTGATAATTTGATATGTGGGTGGACCGGTGCTTGGGTGCTGTTCTTACTTGAACAAGCCTCCCACTTATGATTAACCCCTCTTGCAAGCATCCGCAACTACAAAAGAAGAATTAAGATAAAATCTAACCATAGCATTAAACATATGGATCCAAATCAGCCCCTTACGAAATAGCGCATAAACTAGGGTTTAAGCTTCTGTCGCTCTAGCAACCCATCATCTAATAACTATTCCATAATGCATTCCCTTAGGCCCAAAGATGGTGAACTGTCATGTAGTCGATGTTCACATAACACCACTAAGGGAATCACAACATACATATCATCAAAATATCGAACGAATATCAAATTCACATGATTACTTATGACAAGACTTCTCCCATGTCCTCAAGAACAAAAGTAACTACTCACACAACATATTCATGCTCAAGATCAGAGGGGTATTGAATATCATAATAGATCTGAACATATAATCTTCCGCCAAATAAACCGGCTAGCATCAACTACAAGATGTAATCAACACTACTAGTCAGCCACAGGAGGTTTTGTTACAAACATTGAACACAAGAGATGAACCATGGTTTTGATATGAGATGGTGCTGTTGAAGATGTTGATGGAGATTGGCCCTCCCACGAGAGGGTTGTTGGTGATGACGATAGCTTCGATTTCCCCTCCCGGAGGGAAGTATCCCCGGCGGAAACGCTCTGTCGAAGAGCAAAAGTGCTCCTACCCAAGTTCCGCCTCAAGACGGCGGTGCGCCAATGGTAGATATTTAATGGCATGTAGGTCATCTATGCCTGCCATGTGGACTACCATGAGGGTAGTCCTCAATCCATACCAATGTTGGGGATATCGCTTATCGGGAACTTATCTGCGGACCCATGATAAGGGGTAAATCGGCCAGTTTATCGGCATATCGACGGATTTATCGCCATATCAGCTGATTTATCGGCCGATTTATCTTATCGTTTAGACAATGGTAAGCGATAAATCGGCCGATTTATCGGAATATCGGAAGACATCTTGAACAGTGATCCATATTGCAGGGTCCATTTTTCAGTCATATTACTTGATATTTATGGGTTTAAACTCTTCAGGGGACTGGTGCTGCATGACCTCGTCTATGAAGCACATGGGGTGAGCAGCTCCCCGGATCCTGGCAGTAGTGTGACGCATGTCGGACAGAGTTACATTGCGGTCACGCGTGTAATCATGCACATCGCCTTTTTTGGACCAAGCTAAGTATCTCACCTATCCAATAGGTGGGCGTTGCTTGGATTTGTAGATTGACCGAGGTGGAACTTCTGGCCTTAAAGGCCGTTTCTCCTTAGGGTCATATCCACTGTTAAAAAAATCTTCCGATTCAGAAATTTATCGTCCGATTTATTGCTACTTTTGGGGTGACCGATAAGATTATGCCTTATCTTCACTGTTTATCGTTTGGGCCGATTTATCGCTATGACAAGCGATTTATCAGGAATCCACCAATAAATCGGGCCTATTCATAGCACTATGTTTGCCAAAATTATGTTTATTTGCATTTTTTGGACCTTGTTATGCAATATGTATTGTTATCCTATTTTTTGTCATTATACGAGGATTCCAAGGCTAGGAATCAAGGTAAAACTTCAGCCAATACTGTTTTGGTGTTCAATATAGCATATTTTAGTGTTGGGAAACTGAGATTTGCAAAAAATGGCCGAATAATAGTCGACCGATAAAATCGATTAATCAGCCGATTTCTGATTAATCTCTAATCCTCAGCTAACCGAGATGATAACGATAAGCGATATCATCAAGATTGGTCATATGTCATGGTGGCATGTGGCGGTTTGAGTCCACCTTTGGGTCCGGGCGCCTCAAAGGCGTGTTTGCCTGTGCCTGTTTGTTGATCTCTGCCCCGAGCAAGATGATCAAGGGTTTCAACCCAGTCACGTGTCAACAACACGTTGTCCTCAGCTTCCTGCTTCTAGCTCATTCAGCAAGTTTCTGCGAGGGTATGATCGGTTAGCCCTAGTCTATTATTGCTTATCCTTGAGTGCCTGCTCGGCCCTGAGGAGCTCGACCCATGTGTCGTTTAGCTCGTCCTCTTTAATCTTGAGCCGTTGGAACTTTTTCTTAATGCTCTTGGCTATGCTGGCCAATCGCTTGCGCGGAGTTTTGAGTTGAGGTGCCTTGAGTGGCTCCTCAAAAGTGTCATACTAGTCAGGGCCGAGGCTTCTTTCTTCATCTACTTCTGGATCGTAGTCGATGTTGTCGAGGTCATCGTCATCCCTGTTGACCATCTCGATACCGTTGTTATTGTCGGTGTTCTGGTTTTTGACGTAGTATAGTGTTTACCTAGGTTCAGGCCCTCTCAAAGAGGTCAAACCCTAAGTCCTACTAGTATTGTATTGATTATGGATGGGGTACAGAGTACAGGTTGATCTACGTCAAGATCATATGTGTGAATGAATCTACCTCTATGGTCTAAACCCCTCGGCTTATATAGACATCGGGGGAACTTAGGGTTACACCTCGGTCGGTTACATCGGGAGATAAACATGATGAGTGACAGTGTCCTGGACTAGGGGTACTCACCACATCATCTCCTGACCAATGGGTTAGGCCGAGGACCCCCATGACGGTTCACTAATGGGCCACTTCGGGCAGCCCATGAAATATACGAGGAAGATTCCACAAGACTTGATGATCAAGACAAGGACTCCTCTTCACCGACGTAGATGACTAGGACTCTTGTTATCCTAGGCCTCCGGTACATTATATAAGCTGAGGCCAGGCTAGTCGATAGATCATGATGATATTCATCATCATACCCCTAGGGTTTAGACCACAACTTACAATCTTGAGGTAAATCAACTCTGTACTCGATACATAATCATCAATGTTAACAAGAGCAGGACGTAGGGTTTTACCTCCATCAAGAGGGCCCGAACCTGGGTAAACATCAACTTCCTTCTTCCTGTTGCCATCGATCCAAGATCCACAGCTCGGGACCCCCTACCCCGAGGTCTGTTGGATTTCCTCCGACAATGATGCTCTCATTGAGTGTTCCGTTGTGAGACCGACGAAGGATCAATGGCTCGCCTGCAGATCAACTGCGACATCGGCATCTTCGTCGCCGGCTCGACTAGTCACCTTGGCTCGACTGAGGACTGCGCTCTACCTCAGATCGTCATGTTCGAACAAGGGCCTTCATCAATATCAACTCCAATCTCTATCAAGATCATGGAGGAATCATCCATGGAGCTCGGGGGCTCAACGTCATCATTGCCCTCAGGCGATCGTGCTGTTTTTCTGGACAGCGAACTTGTATCCACCGTCACCACCTCGAGCATCGCTTTGACAATTGCTTTGGTGGAATTGTGCGGAATTGAGTCTACAACAACCCTGTAAAATTCCGTCGCGTTCCAATAGAGGAATCTCCGGCGACCTCCAATTTACCGGAGCCCTATCGAATCTGGATGGGATTCTGGACGAGTTTAGGGCGAGGGGTCCAGCACCCAGCTCGATTTCGTTGGAAAATCCCACCGTTCATTAGCTGCGGAATTACTATATCGACAACCCCTCAAAATTTTAGCTCGATCTGACCGTTTAATCTCCAGGAAACTTCTAATGAGTGCATCAATTTTCGGATCTGTTTTCTGCTCTAATACGAATCCGACCCGAGTTCATCTTTCTTCATGAACGGTATATTGGACAACCCTTTTGGAGGAATTTCTTTCTAGGGTATTGTGTGTTTCTCTCAAACACGTGCCCATGATTTTTGAGCCTTTTCCATGGCAATCTTCACCATCGCGCCGGTGTCAAACGAGCCCAACAATGTTGCTCCACGGCTACCGACCTGCGCTAGATAGGTCGTCCGTACATCGAGCCGAGGTCAACCTCATCGGATCATCACCCTAGCGAGCCGACCAAGAGTTCGGCATCGCGAAGGAAAAATCATCACCAACATCATCGCCCCATGGATTACACGGAGTGGGCACACCGGCATCGCCGCACGGTCACTTCATCAAGCCGGCGTCGACCATGTCACAAGATCCGACCTGCGTCGGCATCACCGCGCCATTGCTTCTTCAAGCCGATGTCCACCATGCCGACCTGCTTCGACACCTCGGCTGGCATGGCGGCTACAACGTCAACTTACCGAGCTGCTCTCTCACCTCGGCTGGACCAGGGGCTTCACCATCTCTTCATCAACCTACTCCTGGGACTTCGGTGTCACAAGCCGACCGGCATCGTCACGTTAGCTGGACTGGGGGGCTTCGCCTCGCTACATCGACCATGCTGCATCGCCACTTCATCAAGCCGATCTCTTTGCTCGATCACCTCGGACTTGGGGGCTGGGACCTCGGCCAGGCCAAGGACTACGTCTTCATCTTGCCACAAGCCCAAACCTCGTCAACAACACTGAGCATATTAACTAGCTAAGTCGCTTCCATGCTCAATTTTTTAAAATTTTAATTCTTTTTTGGTTCGACCAAATGTTATATTTGTGTTAAACAAAAAGTTGTTTGTTAAAAACTTAGTTTGTCAAAAACGTTGTTTGTCAAAACACTTCTTTTACCCAAGTTAACTGGGGGCGCTTAAATTTGTATGAGCCGCTTTATAATAACTGTTTTTTTCTAAGTCATTGCAAAGTCTTTTTCGACCACTCTTTCTCGACTGGAGTGTGTGGTCAATAGCCGGATAGCCTGGTTTCTCTCTAAAGGCCACTTGAGTTTAGTTCGCTAAACTGGCCTGAGAAGCACTCCACCTTCGGGATAGGTGGTTGATGCCGAAGGCTGACCCGCTTGAAGTCTTGAGATCGGATGTGTCATGTTAAAGCACGACGGAAGCACAAACTAATTATAAGACCAATGTTCGGATTGGAACCAAAAATAAAAACTTGATTTAATGTAGATGTAAAATTTTACTAAAGTGTGTTAGTTTTCCGAACTTATGTCAGCTTTAACCTATTTGTATGTTTTTCTTTAAGGGGGAGAGATATCCTCCTAACTGAGGTGCCCTGCGTAATAATTTAGTTTGGGAACTCTTTTCCGGCCCGCAGCTCGGCATCTTTCCTGCCGACCTGCACCTCGGCGTTGACAAAACACACACCACACTGGACTAGTTCCCGAGTAGTGCAACGCCAGACGCCTTTAAAGCATCGGCAATATTAACGGGGGGGGGGGGGGGGGGGGCTGAGACAACAACCGAACCCAACAAAAGCCAAGGTACTCCATGGAGTCCTCAGCAAAACATTCTCGGGTATTGCTTTATGTGCATCGATTTCGAATTGTGTCTTCGTTCAATAGTTGGGTTGCCCGACTCCTGTTCTTGCCTCCTACGTTCTGCTTTGTTCGGCTAGGTGTGCAAATGGAGAACCACTGCGACTGTGCTTCCAGCTTGAATGGTTAAGCGCCTTAGTGGAGAAAGCCGAAAACTGACTGTCATAATGGGTGTAAACTGGTCAACAATCCGATGACTGTGTCAAACTATAGATCGATAGAGGTTACCCCATGTTAAATGATGGGCCTTTCATAAAATTGGCTGAAGTGTTAATGGCTTGACCTCGGTTGACACCGAACACTAACCGGGGCCTAGTTAGTGGCCTCCCAACTTTAAGATCCTATGACTAAGTGAAAGTTATAAAGCCTGTATATCCAATTGCCTCATTTTCACTAACGCAACCACCTCCGGGCACCGAGACGTTGGCTAAGGGTTGTCCTGTTACTGCAGAAACACCCTACATATCATCTACAAAGGGGTAGAAGCCGATGATGGGCCACTTTCTAATGATAAACGGTCGCAACAAAGTCAAAATAAACATATATCATCAGCGTTTGTATTTAGTATACAAGCGCTGCCTTCCGTAATCATCGTTATAAAGCCATAAATATGCATAAAATTTGACTTAAGATTTTGGCCAAGCTGGGTTGCCTGGCTCCTGTGCTTACCCCCTACGCTCCCGATCGTTCGGCTAGGGGGTAAAGGGAGCACCTCTGTGATTGTTACTTTCGGGTCATCCGGGTTAGTACCTTAGACTGGGTGAAGCCGAAAGCTAGCCATCTCAAGAATATAATTGGTCGGCAGCAACAGAAGTGAAAATTTAGGTTCACTAAAGACCACAGAGTTCGGGAACTTTCCCCAAACTAAATCCTCAATATTTTCCTCTCACATTGATCGGAGTTGAGGTTTCACGATCATGATCAACATGATAGCCTAGGAAAAGGAACTTATAAAGCAACTGTTTTTCCCAGAAGATGTTTCTTACATTAAAAAGTAATATAGCATATCTCTCCACGTACCTTGGTTTATAAAACCGTATGGACGGATTGCCTTGTTTGCCATAAATCTTTGCCCTCATAAAGGATTTATAAAGTAGGACAAACACTCCCCGGCTACTGGCCGAGGAGGTTGAAGCCGATGGTCGGTCAACAAAGTTTTGTACAATGCCGATGGTCGGTCAACAAACTCTTGGATACATAGAATCATTACACATAAACTGTGAGTACAAGTCAATTTACTGCAGACTATCTTTTAAAGAGTGAAGAGCACAATCTCGCTGAGACAACCGAGCAGCTGACATCACGCTCTCATAATTCCCTATTGGCATTGATTTCCTATCTATTAAGCCCCTGGGGGCCGACCTTTGGCGAGCTCGGCTTTCGCTAGCTCTAGCTCCTTTAAGAGATCTTTATTCTCTTTCTGAGAAGTTTGTGTTAAACACAGCAAAACTTTCTGTCAAGAGGATATCGATCCTTAATTCGGCCACCCGTGCCCACATTAAGGCTCAGGGGCTACTGTGATTCACATTTCTCACATAAAAGCCTTTAACGGGTTACATTGATCCCCTGATCTGGTGTTGCCTCCTGACAAGTGGCTCGGAGGCTATTGCATTGACGATTCAATGCAGACAATTTACAAAGTGCAAAATAGTTTCTGAGGAGATTTTGGTCCTTAGGTTGGTCGGCCGCACCCTACCTGAGTCTCGAGGACTATGCACACCGTGTTTCCATTCTTACGTATGCTGCCAAGCTAGGAATTGATCCTCAGGCCGATTTCACAAATCGACCTAAGCCTCAGGGGCTACTGGGATCAGCGGTTTCATGTTTCCCTTCAGATGCATCTCAAATTTTAGGTCGACATACACCTGAGGGCTACTGGCTATATACCTCAGCAGAGAATAAATTGCACCAATCGAAAATATATCCGCAAACAATCAACCAAAGTCCAAGGTGGTGCATCACTTCGGAAGCAGTCTGGCATAAAGCTCAGATGCAAGTGGTTGGCTCCGTAGAGGGCATTTCCAGCATTAAGCTTGGCCGAACTCCTTCAACTTTTTGAAGACCGAGGTAATCTATGACACCTCGGATGCCGACCGATGTAGGAGCTCGGCTGCAAAAAAGACACCTTGAATGCAGTCCGATGTTGGAGTTCGGCTGCAAGAGGACACCTCGAATGCAGTCCACTGTTGGAGGTCGGATGCAAGAGGGCACCACTGCATGGGAAAAACTTCGAACCCGAGGTGTGGCATAAAAATAACAAGGCATTGATAGAGGCCGAGAACTGAAAGGGGCTCCTCGGATGCCCGACATGTGAACTCTTCGGATACAGCTCGGCGATCCTCAAGATTGAAGATAGGAAGATTTGTTGAACCAACTTTCAAGACCGACGGCCGAAGACGAAGAATAGCTCGGAAGAACCGAGGAGCGTCCCCAACTTGAAGACCGATTCAGGGGGCTACTGATGGTGTCCTGGACTAGGGGGTACTCACCACGTCGTCTCCTGATCAGTGGGTCAGGCCGAGGACCCCCATGGCGGTTCACTAATGGGCCACTTCAGGTAGCCCATGACATATACATGGAAGATTCCACAAGACTTGGTGATCAAGACAAGGACTCCTCTCCACTGATGTAGCTGACTAGGACTCTTGTTATCCTAGGCCTCCAGTACATTATATAAGCCGAGGCCAGGCTAGTTGATAGATCATGATGATATTCATCATCATACTCCTAGGGTTTAGACCACAACTTATGATCTCGAGGTAGATCAACTCTGTACTCGATACAGTATCATCAATATTAACAAGAGCAGGACGTAGGGTTTTACCACCATCAAGAGGGCCCAGACCTGGGTAAACATCGATTCCCTTCTTCCTGTTACCATCGATCCAAGATCCACAGCTTAGGACCCCCTACCCCGAGGTCTGCCGAATTTCCTTCCGACAATGAGGATTACATTGTTTCTTGGAGTGTGCGGCAAGTCTTCGGAAGATTCCATCTTGAGTACGCCATGGGGCCTGACGAAGGTGGCCCACTGGTTGGCCGTTTGGTGGTCCTCGGCGCAGTCCATCCTGGGGAGCCGATGTGGTTAGCACCTACCCCCCTATGCAGGACACCATCACTTACCCAAAGGCAGTTAGACCTACTTCGAACAATGAACTATGCTTATTTCATGAATGTTATTAAGAATCTTCAAGTCTCTTACATGTTACTCATATTCTAAAGATTCCCGCCTTTGCAAAGTTTATGCATGGTATTTTCAATAAAAAACAAGTTTGAACTTAGAAGAACATGTGGCAATGATAACAACTTATCCCTTCAACGAGAAGATGCCAGAAAAACAAGAGATACATGTATATCAAAAATACCTTGTTCTATAGGTAAGATCGCTATACACAATGCTCTTTGTGACATCGGAGCAAGGGTAAGTGTCATGCCCTTGTCACTTTATAATAATTTGATGATGTATCCCAATAGAAATAACCTTGCAATGGAAGATAAGTCTACTAAGAAGCCAATAGGAGTGGCTGAAAACATGCTTTTATGATTGGACAAACATGTCATTCCTACTGATTTTATTATACTTAATATGCCTGAAGATGAAAAATCATCTATTATTCTCGGGAGACCATTTTCGAATACCGCAGCTGCAGCTTTAGATTATGTCCAGGGGAAGGTTACTTTCAAAATTGACAATGAAGAATTCATAACATACTTTCTGAGAAAGCTCGCAGAGAAGGAGAATTACATTTGACCTCAGAAAATAGTATGTGCGGTAAGTGAAGAGATTCACAACCCACCTAAGGTTTGCACTGGAAGCGAAGGTATGAGGTTGAACTTAGTAATGTAAAAACCAGTGCTTAATGGGAGGCAGCCCATTATTCCATAAAAGTATTAATTTACATTAGCGTAGAAAATCTCTACCAAGTTTTTGTCTTGATAACTTAACGGAAAGGATCAGTGAGCTATGTTTTGCAGAACAAAAGTACCAAGGAATAAGTATTTGGAAGAAAACAAGAAGTTGTAGAAAATTGAACAAAAAGAGAAGATGACTGAAGGTACAAGCGAGCTGGCTCGTACCCCTGTTCATACCAGGAATTGAGGGCAGTAGCAAAAATTTCCAGGGCAAACAACAACGTAGAGTATGAGCACTCCCGCTCGTACCACTATGTATCTGTGAGTTACAATAAGTCTCATTTTTCTGAGAAGGACCAAGGTACGAGCGTGGCTGCCCATACCCTGGTTCATACCGTGGTGTAACCCCGACTTACAGAAGGTCTCATTTTCTGAGATAGACCAAGGTACGAGCGAGGCCACCCGTACCATGGCTCAAACCTCATCGACTCAGCCAAGTTCAAATTTATCCAGGGCGTTTGACGACATGTGGTAGGAGCTCTTGCACTCGTACTTGGTATGCAGAACCCTAGATCATAGGATTTTCATGTGGGACAACACATGTTATGAGTGCTCATGCTCGTACCACATGGAATCTGGAATAGCATCGCCGATGCAAGGAGGGTGCCATTCATCCCCTACCTTGTGCCCTAAACTCTCTCTTTCTCTCTCAAATCCATCCAAACACCTGATTCTTCGTGTTTTACATCTATTTGATCCGTGTAAGCTCTTCTCGGGTAAGTTTCTCCCTCATCCCCTCATTTGTTTCCTCCGCTCCATGGTCACTTCGTTCTAGTTTTGGTTGTTGATGAGTTTGGAATAATTTTAGTTTTCCATTTGATTCGAACGTTAGAGTTAGAAGTTATCTGTTAGAATGAAAGTTAGGTAGTATATAGACTTGATCCCCACATTAATTACTTATAAATTTTTGTGTGCTTTTGTGTAGGTCATGATGAAGAGCCTTTTTAGCAAGAATAAGGGCGCGACCGAGAGTTCCCATGCCAAGTGTCGACAAAACATGGGTGCCGCACTCATGGTAGACTTCAGCGAGAGCTATGCCACCCAAACCAAGCGTAAGGTGCATCGGACCTGCAGGTGGAGGTGCGAGGCGTTCTTGCGTGAGCAAGGGCTCTTTGATGATTTTGTCTAGAGGGGGAACAACGCCGGCATGGGGGTGTTCAACACGTTCCACACCCATACTTACGCGAATCTCGCCCATGAGTTTCTCGCCAGCTTGTAGGACACACTCGAGGATGAGGACGCTCTGTCGATGTGCACCTTCTCACTTGGAGGAGAGCTACACTCCCTCTCGCTCTAGGATATGTGTGATGCATTCGGCTTTGTGAACAAGGGCCTCCTCTGCGAGAAGGGCCAGCCCACCACCGACACTTGCATGACGTGGGAGGTCATCTCTGTCATGTAGGATACAAACTTCAGCAAGGAGAACGTATCAACCATACAAAACCCCGTCATTCGCTACTTCATGATATTCCTTGCAAATACTATTTTGGGGAGAGAGAACTTAGGGGGCATGGTTGCAACAGAGATGTGCGTGCTTCACACCGCACTTCACTCCCACTCGCTGCCAAAACTGAACTTGGGGCCTTTGATGCCAAAACTGAACTTGGGGCCTTTGATGATAGCACACAATTGTCCTTGAGATATCACAATGAATGTGATTCCCAACCCCAACTGGTAGACCTTGAGGTGACCCTCAGACCATCAAAAAAATTTGGGGGAGGGGGATCACAAGTTGATTCCTCACTAGAGACCTCCAACCTCCAAGAGTAACAAGACAAGTGCCAAGGATCCAAATGATGCTCAAACACTATCAATGTGTGGGGAATGGGTGAATCTTTCTTTTGGAAGTTTTCCCTTTGAATCTCTCCAAGAATCAAAGGATTAGTGAATGGGAGAGGTGAAGAATAAGTGTGCCACACAAATATGAAATAATGCTCAAAGGGTAACCCTATCCTAACCGGGAAGAGAAAATTGGCTATTTGCACTTTCAATATTGGGCTTCTCAAAATTGCCACTCTCAAGATTGGCTTCAAAAATGCCACCCAGCAAGATTGGGTGGCATTTTTATGAAGCTAATCTTGAGAGTGGCAATTTTGAGAAGCACAATATTGAAAGTGGCAAATAGTTGATTTTCTCGTGAAAACTAGTCGCTTCAGTGGAAAATGCACTATCAGACAGTCTGTTCATTTCTGACTGGGCAGTATAGTAGTACACACAATCAAGGTGAATTTGAACTATCAGGGAAAGTTGACCACCAGATAGTTTGGTCTGAAGGATCGGACAACCTGATTGAACCAGAGACATTTTCCAACCAGACGAGCAGACACCGGACAGTCTAGTCCGAAGGACAAGACCGCCTGGTTGCAATAGAAGCTTTCTAAGTTGCTGGCATTAGTCACTGGACAATTTGGTCCAGGGGACTATTGATGTCTACTACAAAACTTTATTCTTGTAGACTCGTGTTGGGCCTCGAAGCGCAAAGTTTTGTAGGACAGCAGCAAATTTCCCTTCAAGTGGATGACCTAAGGTTTATCAATCCGTGGGAGGTATAGGATGAAGATGGTCTCTCTCAAACAAGCCTGCAATCAAATACAAGAAATATCTTGTGTCCCCAACACACCAAATACAATGGTAAATTGCATAGGTGCACTAGTTCGGCGAAGAGATGGTGATGCAAGTGTAGTATGGATAGTAGATATATGTTTTTGTAATATGAAAATATAAAAACAGCAAGGTAGCAAATGATAAAACGGAGCACAAACGGTATTGCAATGCTTGAAAACAAGACCTAGGGTTTATACTTTCACTAGTGCAATCTCTCAACAGTGCAAACATAATTGAATTATATAACAATCCCTCAACGTGTAACAAAGAATCACTCCAGAGTTTCTATCGGAGAACATAGGACGAAAACATGTATCAACCCTTATGCATAGATTACCCCAATGTCACCTCGGGAATCTGCAAGTTGATTACCAAAACATACATCAAGTGACTCAATAGAATACGCCAATGTCACCACGGGTATTCACATGCAAGACATACATCAAATGATCGCAAATCCAATATTCAATCCGACATAACGAAACTGCAAAGGGCATGACTCAATTCATCACAACAAGATAGAGAGGGAAGAACACCATATGATCCAACTATATTAATAAAATTCGCGGTACATCAAGATCGTGCCAAATCAAGAACACAAGAGAGAGAGAGAGAGAGAGAGATAAAACACATAGCTACTGGTACATACCCTCAGCCCCGAGGGTGAACTACTCCCTCCTCATCATGGAGACCGCCGGGATGATGAAGATGGCCTCCGGTGATGATTTCCCCATCCGGTAGGGTGCCGAAAAAGGCCTCCAGATGGGATGTCTTTGAAATAGAGGCTTGTCGCGGTGGTGTCGAAGTTCTAGGTTAACTTTCGGGAGTTTCTGAATATATATGAATTTTCAGCGTTGGAATCACGCAAAGAGGCGGCACAGGGGGCCACAAGGTACTCGGGTGCGACCACCCCATGGGACGCCCTAGTGCCTTGTGGGGCCCCTGTGGGTCTTCTGGTACTACCCTGAAGCCTCCTAGGTCCCTTTCCTTTGAGAAAAATCGTCAAAAAGTTCAGTTGCATTTGGACTTCATTTGATATGGATTTGCTGCAAAACCAAAAACAAGCAGAAAACAACAACTGGCGCTGGGAACTAGGTCAATATGTTAGTCCATGTAAATCATATAAAAGTTGGATAAAAAGTGCACTAAAACCATATAATACTATTGTAAACATGGCATGAATACTTCATAAATTATAGATACATTGGAGATGTATCAGCATGCCCAAGCTTAATTCCTACTCGCCCTCGAGTAGGTAAATGATAAAAGAAATAATTTATGAAGTGTGAATGCTAGCATAGTGCATAAGTTTGATCAATGATAATTCCAATCACTTTTTCTAGCATCATTATATATCATAAACAGTAGCTCATTTCTCATAAAACTTGTCATGATAAAGTAACAATCAATTCACATGTTATGGTTCAAACAATGCATTCTCTTCAAACTGAAGAACCTATGTACTTGGTCACCAAACAATTTCAATACATCTTATTTTCAATAAAGTCAAAGTAAGAGCTCCATGTACTCAATTATCATATAGTCTTCTATGATTGCTAATACTCAAAGCATACTTTTAGAAGAAATAGCATCCATCGAACACAGAGAAAGATAGGGGCTTGATGTTTCACCTCCCAACTTACTTATCATAGAGATAACTGTCAAAAATAATAATTCATCATCAAATATATTTGAATGGCTATATGTGACTAGATCTTTCCCGACCACATGATGCTTGCCAACTAGAGAATAGGTTGGAATAAGAACTTGACTCAACAAAAATAAAATTAACAGAAAAAGTAAAAGATAAGCCCTTCGCAGAGGGAAGCATGGATTTGCAGAGGTGCCAGAGCTTATTGCTTAAAATAGAGATGAATACATTTTGAGAGGTGTACTTTTCCTGTCAATGTCACGACCAAGGATTCTCAATATCTTCCATGCTAAACACATTATCGGTGGTTCCTAAGCGGAAAGGTAAAGTTTACCCCCCCCCCTCAACCATTCAAACACAAGCCATGGCTAGCCGAATCCTCGGCTGCCCTCCATACAATCAACTTTTCGGGGGAGTTTGTTTCATTATATATATTTTTTCATTTTGATTACAGGACTGGGCATCCCAATTACCATCCTCTCTCGTGCAATGACAAGTGAATAAACACCCATCATGGGAATAACCTACTTAGCATGGAAGATACTGACCACCCTTGCCGCTCCATGAGCGGTACGGGCACACAAAATAGATGCTTATTTGAGTGATTAGAGGTGGCACATGCAAATTTACTTGGAACGGCAGAGTAATACCGCATATAGGTAGGTATGGTGGATACTCATGGAAGAAACTTGGATCAAGGATTTTGAATGCACAAGCAATATTCCCGCTTAGTACATAAATTTTGGCTAGCAAAAGATTATAAACAAGCACCACATGTTGGAGGATCCATAACAATATAACTTCTATGCAAACATACCCAAACATAACTCATTACGTTGTCTTCCTTGTCCAACTTCAACTAATTTGATCAAGTTTGAAAATAATTAATGGGTATTCACAATTAATGTCCAAGATAATATATTTGTATGTGAAAGTTCTCTTCCTTATACTAATCATTCATGAATTGCTTGTATGACCAATATTGTGATTGTCAAACTTCAATAAATTTTACTTTATAAACACCATGTGAAACTACTACTAGGCATGATACAAGTATATGAAGCACATATACTTTATGATATTCAATTCATTCAACAATTTACTCTTATGATATAAGTGAAACACAAGAGTATATGACAAACTACTCTAAAAAATATAAGTGAAGATCAAATGAGTAGTTAAAAAAATTAAGTAGCTATGTGAGGACTCCCTCATTTCAAAATTTTCAGATCTAAATATTTTATTCAAACAGCAAACAAAACAAAATGAAATGAAATTCCAAGAATAGCACATCTCATGCGTAGAAGCAAAAAACTTAGGCTCAACCGAGACTAACCGATAGTTGTTGATGAAGAAAGGTGGGATGCCTACCGGGGCATCCCCAGCTTAGATGCTTGAGACTTCTTGGAATATTGTATTGGGATGCCTTGGGATCCCCAAACTTGATTTTTTGTGTCTCCTTAATTCCTCTCATATCACAGTTTCCCTAAATCTCAAAAACTTCATCCACAAAAAACTCAACAAGAACTCGTGAGATAAGTTAGTATAAATCAATGCAAAACCTTATCAATCTCTACTGTAACACATCACTAAAATTAATATTTAACATTGCATACTAAATGCCTCTGCATATTTAATACTCCAATCATCAAATAGAATCATTAAACAAGCAAACATAACAGCAATCTTTCTAAACAAAATAGTCTGTAAAGGATGAAGAAAATTCATACTTCTTTAACTCCAAAAATTCTAAAAAATTACGAAACTGTAGAAAATTTATCATATTTTACTATGTGAAAGTTTAAGATTTTATCACATCCTGACTTTTCTGAAGAATTCATACAATAATAGAAAACTTTCTATTTTCAAACAGCAACATGTAGACTTGCAAAATAAGCATGGTAAAGGCTATACTTGACACTTTTATTGAAGTAAAAGATACAAAACATTATTCTAAATAACACAAGCAAATAGCAAAAAAATAAAATGCCGCTCCAAGAAAAACACATATAATGTGACGAATAAAAATATAGCTCCAAGTGATGTTACCGACAATGTCGAAGATGAAAGAGGGGATGCCAGCCGGGGCATCCCCAAGCTTGGACGCTTGGGTCTTCCATGAATATTACCTTGGGGTGCCTTGGGAATCCCCAAGATTAGGGTATCGCCACTCCTTATTCTCCTCATATCGATATCTCACCAAAAACTTGAAAACTGCAATCACACAAAACTTAACGGAACTTCGTGAGATGGATTAGTATGATAAAGAGCAAATCATTCACTTTGGTACTATCAAGACAAGATTCATAATTGTTCTTACACAATGCCTACTGTGCTCTATCATTTCAACAATTTATATTGACAAATATAAGCCATAGAAACTACAAAACAAGCAAACTATGCATTGAAAACAGAATCTGTCAAAAAGAGAACAGTATGTAATGATCTGAACAAACACCATACTTCTGTAACTCCCAAAATTCTGAAAAAATAGAAAAACGTAGGCAATTTGTATATCAATGATGTGTAAAGATTTCAGACGAAGATCACATTCAAGTAATTTATAGGATTTTCTGCACTAAACGTAAAACTTTCTAATTTTGCACAGAATCAAGTCAACTATCATCCATACTATTCCAAAGGCTTTACTTGGCATATTATTGAAATAAAAGCTATAAAACATGATTACTATAGTAGCTTAATCATGTGAACACACAAAAATAGTAGGTATAAGTATTGGGTTGCATCCCAACAAGCGCTTTTCTTTAATGCCTTTTTAGCTAGGCATGATGATTTCAATGATGTTCACATAGAAGTAAAGAATTGAAACACAAAGCGAGCATCATGAATCACATGGCAAGCACATTTAAGCCTAACACACTCCCTATGCATAGGGATTTTGTGAGCAAATAATTAATGGGAACAAGAATCAACTAGCATAGGAAGGCAAAACAAGTAAAACTTCAAGGTTTTCAACACATAGAGAGGAAACTTGCTATTATTGAGAAGCCTACAAGCATATGTTCCTCTCTCATAATAATTTTCAGTAGCATCATGAATGAATTAAAAAATGTAGCTATCACATAAAGCATTCTTTTCATGATCCACATGCATAAAAATTTTATTACTCTCCACATAAGAAAATTTCTTCTCATCAATAATAGTGGGAGCATCGTATGAAACTCGAATACTATAAATTGTTTCCACATTAAAAGAGTAATGTTCAGTAAAAGGATATCCAAAATTATGACAATAATTATCACTACTTTTTATAACATAAGTATCATCAGAATAATCATCATAAGTAGCAACTTTGTTCTCATCATAATCAATTGAAACCTCTTCCGGAATAGTGGAATCATTACTAAATAAAGTCATGACCTCTTCGAATCCACTTTTATCATTATAATAAGATTCAACACCCTCCAAAATAGTGGGATAATTATTATCTAAAGTTGACACTCTTCCAAACCCACTTTCATAAATATTGCAATCATCATAAATAGGAGGCATCCAATCATCATAACAAATATGATCATTCAAAGTAGCGGGACTAAAAAGATCATCTTCACTAAGCATAGCATCCCCAATCTTGGGATAAACATTATTTGCAACAAATAAATTCTCAAACATGTCATTCCAATCAAACATAGCATCCACAAGCTTGTGGTTTTGCATATCATTAGCATAATCAATCTTATCATTAATAGTATGAATAGCACCAATAGTATAACAATTATTATCATCATAATTTTCCAAGTTGGTGCCAAAATGATTTTCAAGATTATAATAAATGTCACTATCTTCCCAATCATAATTATCACAACAAGTGATAGGCATAATAAAATCATCCTCAATAGTTCCTTCAGACATTGTGCCATAAGACAAAGAAGCAATATCATCAAGTGTATCATCTTCCACAATTATTTTTGATTCATTCTCATGAGGCACAACAATAATAAGAGAAACATCATTTGGGAGAGATACCTTTTTACCTTTGCTTCTCCTTCTTTTCCTATTCTTCTTCTTCACCACATTATGTGTGGGTTCAATCAATTTTTTTGACCTTCTTGTTGAAGAGATTGGTCGGGTAAGAAGCTCCTCCTTGTCACATGTCTCATCATGAGAGACAATAGGAGCGAAAGTGGAAATCTTTACCCTTCCATTAGTATTCCTTTTATATTCTATTGGTTTTCTCGTCTTTCTATAATTGGCGATATAAGAATTTTCATTGCAATTTACCAGACAAAAAATATAGATTTCTTTTACATTAGTTTTAGCATGGTCTATGAATTTGAATGCTTCAAACCAACTATTTTTATGTGACAATTCCTCACACCCCAAAAATAAACAAAGTTCATTATAAAGTTCAAAGGTGATCAAGTTATTGCAATATTTGGACATGATTTGATCATGAAAAAGCATGCATTGCTAATTAAGGTGGCCAACTTTATTGCAAAGTTAACAAGTAATGGGAAAAAGAGAATATAATTTTGTAGCCACCAATTGTTTTTGTCATATTTATGCTTCTTACAAAATCTATCATCCCTATAAGGCATATCTTCACAAAGTTTATGCACTCCACAAAAATTGGCATGCTTATAAGAAACCTTTTTATCATGACTAGTGCAAATCATCATTAGTATCATGGATATTCATAGCAAGCACACTAACAACATTGCAATCATGCTTATCATTCAAAGATTTTATGCCAAATATTTTAGGGATAATTGATTTTATGCCCCTAGTTGGGTCACACTCGGTAGGTTTACCCCTAGTTTCCAAAAACACTCGTTCATGCCCAAACCACTTTGTTCGTCTTATGATTTTGCCCTTTGACCGTTTGACCATCATTTAAAAAAATTCATAACAAATTCATACTAACTCAGAAAAATGTGAATAAGATATCAAAATGTTAAGAAAAATGTCACCTATATGTGCATGTGATTTTCACTCATGAAAAAAAAGTGTTGGGATGTCCCCATCTCAGTTTGAGCTCATATGATCTCAACATGAATAGTAAAATCCAAAAAAATGAAAAACAATTCAAAAAAATCTAAATTATTTTTGTGGCAAACATTAGCCAATGTTTTGAGTGCTTGCCAAGTTTCATCAGGGAATGACATTCATGGAAGTCATGGCCAAAAAACAAAATTAGCACTCCAAAATGATTTTGTTTTCGAGCTTCGGTTTTTTCACCATGACTTCCACGAATGTTGTTCCCTTATGAAACGTGGCAAGAACTCAAAACATTGGTCAATGTTTGCCACCTAAAAAATTAGAATTTTTAAAATTTGTTTTCAATTTTTTCGGATTTTACTTTTCATGCTGAGATCATAGGAGGGTAAAATTAGAAAAGGGCTTGATGTCTACTATATACACAACTTTATTCTTGTAGACTCGTGTTGGGCCTCCAAGTGCAGAGTTTTGTAGGACAACATCAAATTTCCCTCAAGTGGATGACCTAAAGTTTATCAATCTGTGGGAGGTGTAGGATGAAGATGGTCTCTCTCAAACAACCCTGCAATCAAATACAAGAAATATCTTGTGTCCCCAACACACCAAATACAATGGTAAATTGCATAGGTGCACTAGTCGAAGAGCTAGTGATGCAATTGTAGTATGGATAGTAGATACAAGTTTTTGTAATCTGAAAATATAAAAACAGCAAGGTAGCAAATGATAAAACGGAGCACAAACGGTATTGCCATGCTTGAAAATAAGTCCTAGCGTTTATACTTTCACTAGTGCAATCTCTCAACAGTGCTAACTTGAATCATATAACAACCCCTCAACGTGTGACAAAGAATCACTCCAAAGTTTCTCCTGGAGAACGTAGGACGAAAACATGTATCAACCCCTATGCATAGATTACCCCAATGTCACCTCGGGAATCTGCAAGTTGATTACCAAAACATACATCAAGTGACTCGATAAAATACCCCATTGTCACCACGGGTATTCACATGCAAGACATACATCAAGTGATCTCAAATCCAATATTCGATCCATCATAACGAAACCGCGAAGAGCATGACTCAACTCATCACAACAATATAAAGAGGGAAGAACACCATATGATCCAACTATATTAACAAAGCTCACGGTACATCAAGATCATGCCAAATCAAGAACACGAAAGAGAGAGAGAAAGAGAGATCAAACACATAGCTACTGGTACATACCCTCAGCCTTGAGGGCGAACTACTCCCTCCTTGTCATGGAGACCACCAGGATGATGAAGATGGCCTCCGGTGATGATTTCCCCCTCCGGCAGGGTGCCAGCAAAGGCCTCCAGATGGGATCTCTTCAAAATAGAGGTTTGCAGCGGCGGAGTCAAAGTTCTAGGTTAACTTTCGAGGGTTTCCGAATATATAAGAATTTTCAGTGTCCGAATCATGTGAAGAGGGGCCACAAGTTACTAGGGCTTGGCCACCCCCTAGGCGTGCCCTAGTGCTTTGTGGGGGGCCCTGTGGGTCTTCTAGAACTCCCCCAAAGCCTCATGGGTCCCTTTCCTTCCAAAAAAAATTGTCAAAAAGTTTCGCTGCATTTGGACTTCATTTGATATGGATTTTCTGCAGAACCAAAAACAAGTAGAAAACAACAACTAGCACTGGGTACTGGGCACTAGGCCAATATGTTAGTCCATGAAAATCATATAAAACTATATAAAAAGTGCACCAAAACCGTATAAAACTATTGTGAACATGGCATGAATACTTCATAAATTATAGATACGTTGGAGACTGGTACGTCCATTTTGCATCATGTTTTCCTACTGTTATTTATAATGTTTTTATGCATAATAATGCTTTATGGAGTAATTCTAATGCCTTTTCTCTCATAATATGCGAGGTTTATACAAAGAGGGAGAATGCCGGCAGCTGGAATTCTGGACCTGAAAAAGCTACGTCAGAGTTACCTATTCTGCACATCTCCAAATAAGCTAAAAATTTACGAAGAATTATTTTGGAATATATAAAAAATACTAGAGCAAATAACTACATGAGGGGGGCCACCTGGTGAGCACAAGACACCAGGGCGCGCCTGGGCCCCCAGGCGCGCCCTGGTGGGTTGTGCCCAGCACGGCCCACCTCCGGTGCCCATCTTCTAGTATATAGGTCATTTTAACAAAGAAAAAAATCAAGGGGGGACTTTCGGGACAAAGCGCCGCCGTCTCGAGGTGGAACTTGGGCAGGAGCACTTTTGCCCTCCGGCGGAGCGATTTCGCCGGGGGAACTTCCCTCCCGGAGGGGGAAATCATCGCCATCACCATCATCATCACCAATAACCCTCTCATCTTTGGGAGGGTAATCTCCATCAACATCTTCAACAGCACCATCTCCTCTCAAACCCTAGTTCATCTCTTGTGTTCAATCTTTGTACCGGAACCTCATATTGGTACTTGTGGGTGACTAGTAGTGTTGATTACATCTTGTAGTTGATTACTATATGGTTTATTTGGTGGAAGATTATATGTTCAGATCCATTATGCTAATTAATACCCCTATGATATTGAGCACGATTATCATTTATGAGTAGTTACTTTTGTTCTTGAGGTCACGAGAGAAGTCATGTTGCAAGTAATCATGTGAACTTGATATGTGTTCGATATTTTGTTGATATGTGTCATGTGAACGTCGACTACATGGCACTTTACCATATTTGGGCCTAAGGAAATGCACTGTGGAGTATTTATTAGATGATGGGTTGCTAGAGTGATAGAAGCTTAAATCCTAGTTTATGCGCTACTTCGTAAGGGACCGATTTGGATCCAAAAGTTTAATGCTATGGTTAGATTTTATCTTAATACTTTTCTCGTAGTTGCGGGTGCTTGCGAGGGGGTTAATCATAAGTAAGAGGTTTGTTCAAGTAAGAATAACACCTAAGCACCGGTCCACCCACATATCAAATTATCAAAGTAGCGAACGTGAATCAAACCAACATGATGAAAGTGATATGGTGAAATTCCAGTGTACCATCAAGAATGCTTTGCTTATCATAAGAGACCGTTTTGGCCTGTCCTTTGCCACAAAAGGATTGGGCTACCTTGCTGAATTTTATTTACCATCACCGTTACTTGCTCGTTACAAATTATCTTGCTATCAAACAACCTGTTACCGACTATTTCAGTGCTTGCAGAAAATACCTTGCTGAAAACCACTTGCCATTTCCTTCTTGCTATCAAACTACCTGTTACCGACTATGATTGATCCCCTATACTTGTGGATCATCAAGACTCTTTTCTGGCATCATTTCCAGGGAGTGAAGCGCTCTTGGTAATTGGAAATTGGTAAGGAAAAATTATTATTGTGTGGTGAAATTTATTGTCACTTGTTACTATGGAGAACCAACCTTTGAGGGGTTTGTTCGGGGTATCTTCACCTCGACCGAAAGCACAATTAGTTGCCCCTCAACCTATTGCACCTACTGAAAATATTGGTTATGAAATTTCTTCGGGTATGATAGAACAACTGCTAGCTAATCCTTATGCAGGAGATGGAACTGAACATCCTGATATGCACTTGATATATGTGGATGAAATTTGTGGATTATTTAAGCTTGCAGGTTTATCCAGAGATGAAGCTAAGAAGAAGGATTTCCCTTTATCTTTGAAGGGAAAAGCATTGAGATGGTATAGGCTATGCGATGATATTGGATCTTGGAACTGTAATCGATTGAAATTGGAATTTCACCAAAAAATTTATCGTATGCATCTAGTTCATCGTGATCGGAATTATATATATAATTTTTGGCCTCGTGAAGGAGAAAGTATCGCTCTACCTTGGGGGAGGCTTAAGTCAATGTTATATTCATGCTCCAATCATGAGCTCTCTAGAGAAATTATCATTCAGAATTTTTATGCTCGGCTTTCTCATGATGATCGATCCATGCTCAATACTTCTTGTACTGGTTCTTTTATGAAGAAGACTATTGAATTCAGGTGGGATCTTTTAGAAAGAATTAAATACAACTCTGAAGATTGGGAACTCGACGAAGGTAAAGAGTCAGGTATTAAGCTTGAATTTGATTGTGTTAAATCATTTATGAATACCGATGCTTTTCACAAATTTAGCACTAAATATGGACTTGACTCTGAGATAGTAGCCTCCTTTTGTGAATCTTTTGCTACTCATGTTGAGCTCCCTAAGGAGAAGTGGGTTAAATATTATCCCCCTATTAAAGAAGAAATTAAAGAACCGGTCATAGTTAAAGATGAAACTATTATTTATAATGTTGATCCAGTTGTGCCTACTGCTTATATTGAAAAACCACCTTTCCCTGTTAGGATAAAGGAACATGCTAAGGTTTCAACCGTGGTTCGCAAAAGTAATATTAGAGCACCTAAACCTGCTGAACAAATTAAAGTGGAACCTAGTGTTGATATGGTTAAAGATCTCCTGGTTGAAAATATTGATGGGCATGTTATTTACTTCTGTGATGAAGCTGCTAGAATTGCCAAACCCGAAGAAAAAGATAAACATAGACCTGTTGTTGGCATGCCTATTGTCTCAGTTAAAATAGGAGATCATTGTTATCATGGTTTATGTGACTTAGGTGCTAGCGTCAGTGCTATTCCTTTTACCTTATACCAAGAATTATGAATGACATAGCACCCGCTGAAATAGAAGACATAGATGTTAATTAAACTTGCTAATAGAGACACCATTAGACCACTTGGGATTGTTAGAGATGTTGAAGTCTTGTGTGGGAAAATAAAATACCCTGCTTATTTTCTAGATCTTGGTTCCGCACAAGATGTTTTTTGTCCCATTATCTTTGGTAGACCTTTCTAGAACACCGTGAATGCCAAAATAGATTGTGAAAAACAAACTGTCAGTGTTAGCTTTGGTAATGAGTCTCATGAGTTTAATTTCTCCAAGTTTAGTAGACAACCACATAAGAAAGAATTACCTAGTAAGGATGAAATAATTGGTCTTGCTTCTATTGTCGTGCCCCTACTGATCCACTAGAACAATATTTGCTAGACCATGGAATTGATATGCATATGCATGAAAGAAATGGAATAGATAAAATTTTCTTTGAACAACGTCCTCTGCTGAAACACAATTTGCCTATTGAAACTCTAGGAGGTCCTCCTCCACCTAAAGGTGATCCTATGTTTGAATTAAAACAATTGCCTGACACTTTGAAATATGCTTATCTCGATGAGAAAAAGACATATCCTGTTATCATTAGTGCTAACCTTTCAGAACATGAAGAAGAAAGATTATTGAAAATTCTGAAGAAGCATCATGCTACCATTGGATATACTCTTGATGATCTTAAGGGCATTAGTCCCACTCTCTGTCAGCACAAGATTAATATGGAACCTGATGCTAAACCCATTGTTGATCATCAACAACGTTTGAATACTAAGATGAAAGAAGTGGTAAGAACTGAAATATTAAAGCTTCTGGAAGCAGGTATAATCTATCCCATAGCTGATAGTAGATGGGTAAGTCCTGTTCATTGTGTCCCTAAGAAGGGAGGTATTACTGTTGTTCCTAATGACAAAAATGAACTTATTCCACAAAGAATTGTTACTGGCTATAGAATGGTAATTGATTTCAGAAAATTAAATAAAGCAACTAGAAAAGATCATTACCCTTTGCGTTTCATTGATCCAATGTTGGAAAGATTATCTAAGCACACACACTTTTGTTTTCTGGATGGATATTCTGGTTTTTCTCAAATACCTGTTTCACAACCAAATCAAGAGAAAACCACCTTTACTTGTCCTTTTGGAACTTATGCCTATAGATTTATGCCTTTTGGTTTATGCAATGCACCTGCTACCTTTCAAAGATGTATGACTGCTATATTCTCTGATTTTTGTGAAAAGATTGTTGAGGTTTTCATGGATGATTTTTCTGTTTATGGAATTCCTTTTGATGATTGCTTGAGCAACCTTGATCAAGTTTTGCAGAGATGTGAGCAAACTAATCTTGTCTTGAATTGGGAGAAGTGTCACTTTATGCTTAATGAAGGTATTGTCTTGGGGCATAAAATTTCTGAACGAGGTATTGAGGTGGATAAAGTTAAAGTTGATGCAACTAAGAAAATGCCTTGTCCTAAAGATATTAAAGGTATTCGTAGTTTCCTTGGTCATGCTGGTTTCTATAGGAGGTTTATTAAAGACTTCTCTAAAATTTCTAGGCCTCTTACAAATCTTTTACAAAAGGATGTTCCATTTGTTTTTTATGATGATTGTGTAGAAGCCTTTGAAACACTTAAAAAAGCCTTAACTTCTGCACCTATTATTCAACCACCTGATTGGAACTTGCCCTTTGAAATTATGTGTGATGCTAGTGATTATGCTGTTGGTGCTGTTCTAGGACAAAGATTTGATAAGAAATTAAATGTTATTCATTATGCTAGCAAAACTCTAGACAGTGCCCAAAGAAATTATACTACTACTGAAAAAGAATTTTTAGCAGTTGTGTTTGCTTGTGACAAATTCAGATATTATTTTGTTGATTCCAAAGTAATTATTCACACTGATCATGCTGCTATAAAATATCTTATGAAAAAGAAAGATGCTAAACCTAGACTTATTAGGTGGGTTCTTTTGCTAGAAGAATTTAATTTACATATTACTGATAGAAAAGGAGCTGAGAACCCCGTAGCTGACAACTTGTCTAGGTTAGAGAATATTCTTGATGACCCACTACCTATTGATGATAGCTTTCCTGATGAACAACTAGCTGCAATCAATGTTTCTCATAATACACCTTGGTATGCTGACTATGCTAATTACATTATTGCTAAATACATACCACCTAGTTTAACATACCAACAAAAGAAAAAATTCTGCTATGATTTAAGACATTACTTTTGGGATGACCCACATCTTTATAAAGAAGGTGTAGATGGAATTATTAGATGTTGTGTACCTGAGCATGAACAGGAACAAATCCTATGGAAATGTCACTCCGAAGCTTATGGAGGGCATCATGCGAGAGATAGAACTGCTCACAAGGTATTGCAATATGGTTTTTATTGGCCTACTCTCTTCAAGGATGACCGTAAGTTTGTTTTATCTTGTGATGAATGTCAAAGAATTAGTAATATCCGTAAGCGTCAGGAAATGCTTATGAATTATTCACTTGCTGTTGAACCATTTGATGTTTGGGGTTTTGATTATATGGGACCTTTTCCTTCCTCTAATGGGTATAAATATATTTTGGTTGCTGTTGATTATGTTACTAAGTGGGTAGAAGTTATTCCAACTAGTAGTGCTGATCATAACACTTCCATTAAAATGCTTAAAGAAGTCATTTTCCCAAGGTTTGGAGTCCCTAGATATTTAATGACTGATGGTGGTTCACACTTTATTCATGGTGCTTTCCGTAAAATGCTTGCTAAATATGATGTTAACCATAGAATTGCATCACCCCATCATCCTAAATCTAGTGGTCAAATTAAACTTAGCAATAGAGAAGTAAAACTAATATTACAAAAAACTGTTAATAGGTCCCGAAAGAATTGGTCTAAGAAATTAGATGATGCACTTTGGGCCTACAGAACAGCATATAAAAATCATAAGGGTATGTCTCCCTATAAAATGGTTTATGGAAAAGCTTGTCATTTGCCTCTTGAGTTAGAACATAAATCATATTGGGCAATTAAAGAACTCAACTATGATTTCAAACTTGCGAATGAAAAGAGGTTATTTGATATTAGCTCATTAGATGAATGGAGAACCCAAGCTTATGAAAATGCCAAATTATTTGAAGAAAAAGTTAAAAGATGGCATGACAAAAGAATCCAAAAGCGGGAATTCAAAGTTGGAGAATATGTTCTTTTGTACAACTCTCGTTTTAGATTCTTTGCAGGAAAACTTCTCTCTAAATGGGAAGGACCATATATTATCAAGGAGGTTTATCGCTCTGGAGCTATCAACATTCATAATGCCGAAGGTACTAACCCGAAGGTGGTCAATGGGCAAAGAATTAAACACTATATCTCAGGTACGCCTATTAATGTTGAAAGCAATATTATCCAAACCATGACACCAAAGGAACACATAAAAGAAACCTTCCGAAACACTCCAGAATACAAAAAAAGGAGGAGGTACGTGATACGGCAAGTAAACGGACTCCGAAAAATCCGCAAAAATATTTTTTGTCAGTTTTGGAATATTACAAAAATTAGGAAAATAAGAAACAACCAGGAAGGCAACCGAGGAGGGCACAAGACACCAGGGCGTGCCTGGCTTGCCTGGCGTGCCCAGGTGGGTTGTGCCCACCTCAGGAACCTTCCCGACTCCGTTTTTCTCTCGTTTGCTTGTTTCCCAAGAAAAAAAATCTTTATATTCCCCCCAAACGTATTGACCACTGTATCGCGGAGAAATCTTCTGTTCTTCTTTCTTGCTGTTTTCTGACAGATCTAGATCGCCATGGCCGCTTCGAGCTCCTCCAAGGATAAGTTCTTCGAGAACATCATCAACCCGTATTTGCGGGAGGTGATGCAGCACCCTCAAGCCATTGAGATGCGTGAGGGGGTGCTCCACATCCGATACGTCCATGGGCCCAAGAGGACAAGAACCGTGGAGGCTAGGCTCGAAGCCATGGAGCAGGAGGTCTTCAAGTGCAAGGGGATGGTGGAATGTGGGCTCGGTGCCATCACCTTTTGATGACGGAGTTCACCCATGATCACAAGGTGGATGGCCGGTCCATGAAGGACATCATCTTCACCCTCAACGAGCAAATCAATTTTCTGCAAAGCCAAATCTATGATCTCCAAAATCAAGTCTTTGAATATGAGGCGAGATTTAAAGGTATGAGTTTAGCTGCCAGTTCCAGGACTCATGAGACTCGCGCTTCTTCTTATGATGGTGAGCCACTGCCATGGAAGCCGGAGGATAAGCTCGCTACTACCTCATCACCACCACCATCATCATCATCCCCAACAAAGGAGACTTGAGTTCATGGTATGGGCACTCCCCTTGGCTTGTTCCAAGCTTGGGGAAGGTGCCCCGGTATCGTATCACCACCACTATCTTTGCCTTTATCTATTTTAGTTCGATCTTTAGTTATCCTATGATTTAGTTGAATAAAAGTTTGGTTCGATCCTTTCTTTTCGAGTGCTTGCTTAGTGATCTATCTATCTATGTAATCGTGTGTGAGATATATAATAAAGAGTAGTTTGATTTTTTTGTTTACCTTTACGTTTCAATAAAAAGAAAGGAAAATAAATGAAAAAGATCATATGCTAATCTTATGGTAAGTAATGACATCACATAAGGAAAAGTATAAGTGGTAAAATTTATTGGAGATTGACAAACATAGCATTGGTCAATGATGCAATTCGTGAAAGAATTAATAAGGGAAGAGAAGATTCCCATGCAAATACACTATCTTGGACATCTTTTATGATTGTGAGCCCCCATTAAATATTATATGTCAAAATTGTTGACGTTGGACAAGGAAAACAATGTAATGATTTATGTTTGTTTACATTCACATAGAAGTTATCTTGTCATAGATCCTTCAACATGTGGTGCTTGCTCAATATCTTTGCTAGCCAAAAACTCCGCACTAAGTAGAGATACTACTTGTGCATCCAAAAACCCTTAAACCCAAAATCTTATTTTGAGAGTCCACCATACCTACCTATGGATTGAGTAAGATCCTTCAAGTAAGTTGTCATCGATGCAATAAGGCAATAAAAAATGCTTCTAAATGTGTTGGATCATTTAGTGTAAGGGAAAATTAAGCGTTGTACGAACTTGTGATGGCAAAATAATAAAAGTGACAGACTGCATAATAAAGGTTGCTATCATAAGGGGCAATACAACGTGACGTTCTTTTGCATTAAGGGATTTGGCATACAAACAAAAAGCGCATGGCAACCTCTGCTTCCCTCTGTGAAGGGCCTATCTTTTACTTTTATGTATTTACTTTTATGCAAGTATTCTTCCCTATTCCTTTTTATTTTCTCTTTTTGCAAGCATCATGTGGTGAGGAAAGATCTAGGCACATATATCCAGTTGGATATGAGTGAGCATGAGTTATTATTGTTGACATCACCCCTGAGGTGAATACGTTGGGAGGCGAAACTATAAGCCCCTGTCTTTCTATGTGTCCAGTTGAAACTTTTTGTTCATGGGTATGATGTGAGTGTTAGAAATCATAGGAGGTTAAATGATGGTTGAGTATGTGGACTTGCCGAAAGGCTCCGATACATGACCCTTCCTGAAAATATGATGAATTGTAGTTGCAAAGTTGACTGAGAACATAGTTTGTTGGTTTTCAATAAGGTTTATGCTTTATACTTCAATGTTGTGATGAATTGTTACTTGTTCATGAGAAGTTATATGATAAAAGTTTTGTGATAAAGTTTTATGTTAAAGTTCTTTGCTGTTATAATAATAAGCATGATGCTTCTATGTGAAAGTGCAACTAATTCCCGGGTGATTTTGGTAATTCATAACAACATATAGCTCATTGAACTAATATCCATTCAAGTTTAATATTTTAGAAAGTTCAATGATTGGCATGGCATGGACTAGAGATGTGGACCCCTCAAAATGCTAAGGACAAAGATTGGCAAAAGCTCAAGACTCTTCATTTCTATTTTAGTGATCCAAGATCACATTGGGTCCATAGGAAAGCCAATACTATTAAAAGGGTATGAGGTGTTGCTTAATGGTCTACTTGCTCAAAGTGCTTAGTGATATTGCTCCAAAACCCTCAGCCACTTTCTCATTCCAAATATGTCCAAAACTCAAAGTCAAACTCGGCCCCACCGAAATGTTCTATCTGGTGCCACTGAGTTCAGTTGACATAACCACTGCCAGAAACCCTAACAATTCGGTTACACCGATACGGATCTCGGTCTCACCGAGATGGCCCTACAACTCTTTGTTGCCTGTTGTAATTATTTCGGTCTCACCAAAATGTGCAATTGGTCCCACCGAGTTTGCTTGACCAACTCTCTGTTTGTTATTTGCTGAAATCGGTCTCGCCGAGTTCAAGCAATTGGTCTCACCGAGATGAGGTTTTGCCCTAGCCCTAGCACATCGGTCCCACCGAGTTGTTCCAGTCGGTCCCACCGAGATTCCTAAGGTTCACATTTTGAACTGAATCGGTCTCACCAAGTTCTTCTATTCGGTCTGACCGAGTGGGGTCAAATGTGTGTAATGGTTGGATTTTGTGTGGAGGCTATATATACCCCTCCACCCCTTCTCCATTTGTGAGAGAGCCATCAGAACGTGCCTACACTTCCACTACTCATTTTCTGAGAGAGAACCACCTACTCATGTGTTGAGACCAAGATATTCCAATCCTACCACAAGAATCTTGATCTCTAGCCTTCCCAAGTTGCTTTCCACTCAAATCATCTTTCCACCATAGCCAAATCTGTGAGAGAGAGTTGAGTGTTGGGGAGACTATCATTTGAAGCACAAGAGCAAGGAGTTCATCATCAACACACCATTTATTACCTTTTGGAGAGTGGTGTCTCCTAGATTGGTTAGGTGTCGCTTGGGATCCTCCGACAAGATTGTGGAGTTGAACCAAGAAGTTTGTAAAGGCAAGGAGATCGCCTACTTCGTGAAGATCTACCCGAGTGAGGCAAGTCCTTCGTGGGCGATGGCCATGGTGGGATAGACAAGGTTGCTTCTTCGTGGACCCTTCGTGGGTGGAGCCCTCCATGGACTCGCGCAGCCGTTACCCTTCGTGGGTTGAAGTCTCCATCAATGTGGATGTACAATAGCACCACCTATCGGAACCACGCCAAAAATCTCCGTGTCTACATTGCGTTTGCCTTCTCCAAACCCTTCCCTTTACCTTCATATGCAATGTTTTACTTTCCGCTGCTACACTCTTAGAATTGCATGTGTAGGTTGATTGCTTGACTTGTACTAGTTGCTAAAATCTGCCAACACTAAAAATTGGGAAAAGGTTAGATTTTTATTTGGTTAAGTAGTTTAATCACCTTCCCCCCCTCTAGACCTACTTTCGATCCTACACTATGTCCGTATTTTGTTTTTATCGACACCTCTCTCTCTAAGCATGTGGGCATGTTTTTCGATATCAGTTTTTTGCTTGAGGACAAGTGAGGTCTAAGCTTGGGGGAGTTGATACGTCCATTTTGCATCATATTTCCTACTATTATTTATAATGTTTTTATGCATAATAATGCTTTATGGAGTAATTCTAATGCCTTTTATCTCATAATATGCGAGGTTTATACAAAGAGGGAGAATGCCGGCAGCTGGAATTCTGAACCTGAAAAAGCTATGTCAGAGTTACCTATTCTGCACATCTCCAAATGAGCTGAAAATTTACGGAGAATTATTTCGGAATATATAAAAAATACTGGAGCAAATATCTACCAGAGGGGGGCCACCTGGTGAGCACAAGACACCAGGGCGTGCCTGGGCCCCCAGGCGCGCCCTGGTGGGTTGTGCCCAGCAAGGCCCACCTCTGGTGCCCATCTTCTGGTATATAGGTCATTTTGACCTAGAAAAAATCAAGGGGGGACTTTCGGGATGAAGCGCCGCCGTCTCGAGGTGGAACTTGGGCAGGAGCACTTTTGCCCTTCGGCGGAGCGATTCCGCCGGGGGAACTTCCCTGCGGGAGGGGGAAATCATCGCCATCGTCATCACCAACAACCCTCTCATCTTTGGGAGGGCAATCTCCATCAACATCTTCAACAGCACCATCTCCTCTCAAACCCTAGTTCATCTCTTGTGTTTAATCTTTGTACCAGAACCTCAGATTGGTACCTGTGGGTGACTAGTAGTGTTGATTACATCTTGTATTTGATTACTATATGGTTTATTTGGTGGAAGATTATATGTTCAGATCCATTATGCTAATTAATACCCGTTTGATCTTGAGCATGATTATCATTTGTGAGTAGTTACTTTTGTTCTTGAGGTCACGAGAGAAGTCATGTTGCAAGTAATCATGTGAACTTGATATGTGTTCGATATTTTGATGATATGTATGTTGTGATTCCCTTAGTGGTGTCATGTGAATGTCAACTACATGGCACTTCACCATATTTGGGCCTAAGGGAATGCATTGTGGAGTAGTTATTAGATGATGGGTTGCTAGAGTGACAGAATCTTAAACCCTAGTTTATGCGCTACTTCATAAGGGACCGATTTGGATCCAAAAGTTTAATGCTATGATTAGATTTTATTTTAATACTTTTCTCGTAGTTGCGGGTGCTTGCGAGGGGGTTAATCATAAGTAGTAGGTTTGTTCAAGTAAGAAGAGCACCTAAGCACCGGTCCACCCACATATCAAATTATCAAAGTAGCGAACACGAATCAAACCAACATGATGAAAGTGATATGGTGAAATTCCCGTGTACCCTCAAGAACGCTTTGCTTATCATAAGAGACCGCTTTGGCCTGTCCTTTGCCACAAAAGGGTTGGGCTACCTTGCTGCGCTTTATTTATCATCACCATTACTTGCTCGTTACATATTATCTTGCTATCAAACTACCTGTTACCGGCTATTTTAGTGCTTGCAGAAAATACCTTACTGAAAACCACTTGTCATTTCCTTATGCTCCTTGTTGGGTTCGACACTTTTACTTATCAAAAGGACCACGATTGGTCCCCTATACTTGTGGGTCATCGGAGACGTATCAACTATATAGTCTGGTCGCAACAGAGTTTTGGTCTTCTCGATTTGAACCACCAGGCAGTCTGGTCCAGGGGACCGTACACAACTTCAGGAAGATCCTAAGATGACACATGTCTAGGACACCATTCGATCAAACTGTGTGTGATGCATTAATCGCAAACTGTAAGGTAATAAAGTTGTCACCAATAAAAAGACTTTGTGCGATGGCTGATCCATCAACCACGATTCAGATAAGAGTTGTGTGTGCAAAACATGGCATACAGTTGATCCATACGAATCGTTTGCGACAAGCAAAAAAACACAAATGGTTACCCAGATCAAGATGTGTGCGATAGATGACATACAAGTCACTCAGATGAACTATTTATGATGAGCCAAAATAACACAAACGATTACCCAGGTCAAGATGTGTGCGATAGATGGCATACAGGTCACTCGGATGAATTATTTGTGATGATCCAAAAGAACACAAACGATTTGGCTTAACAAGATGTGTGTGATACCCGACAAACAGGTCAGTAATCAGAATTGTGTGGGAAGACCAATAATAACATAGACGATTCCTGCTAATAAGATGTATGTGTTGTGGGCAAATGCTTGCTGGTAAACAATTGTCAGCGATTGATGAAATCATCACCGACAGCTTCCATAGTTTAATCCGTATGCGATTTGATTTGCTCTGTCTGCACAACATCTATGCTCTGTCTACAGAACAACAACATATATATTTATATCAACATGATTGCATAACCAAAATAAATTTCCAACATATATATTTATACGGATAACATCTGCACACACCTCAATAGAAAATTACATGCATACTAAACTAGGAGAAATGATCATTAAATCATTTACTTCTTGTGATGCTTGCTGCCACTGCTCTGCTTGTAGCTCGATCCCTCGCCTGGGGAAGGAGGAAGGCACTTCGTCATGTCAACGACCCACTTGTACATCTTGTAGCTTATGTACGCGTCCTTGGCCGCGTACTTGATGTGTTCTTCATCTAGTCTCTACACCCAGGCCCTGTGCCAGGCATGCTTGTTCTTGTTGCATTCATCCTTCATGTTTGTAGTAGGATCGATGATGGACACGGCGGGGTCAACCAGGGAGTCCTTCTGTTTTGTGCTGCCCTAGACCTTGTACTAGCCTTGGATGTTGACAAGATTTTGGCAGGCCAAGCCCCAAGTCTTGAGCACTTTTAGATCATTGAAGGTGTCCACCATAGTGAACCTGTAGTCGGGGTTGTTGACAAACCTGGAAACACGCTTGCCAGGCCTTGTATCCAGGCAGTAGTGGTAGACAAGGACGTGATGGTGCACACACAACTGGGTAACGACATCCTTCTAATCATACCCACACGACTGCTGGTGTACTCGAGGTCAAAGCTGACCACTTGGTACTTGTCCTCAGCAAGCAATTGCTCCATAGTGTTGATGGAGCTCTCCACCAAGACCAGGTCATTGGTGTATAACACCGAGAGGTCCGTCTCCCTCACGTGGGTGTCCACTATGGGACACAAGGTGAACTACCGCTCATCATAATCGTCAGCCACTGGGAGCGCCATTGGAGCCGCTGGGAGCGCCATTGGATTTGCTAGATATCATCTCTATATGTGTCGTCATGGGTGTGCTTATTGTGTTCTGGGGTGCGATCGAAAGGTTGAAGATATTAAGGTAAATGGCCATGGGAATAAATGGGGGCCGGACGGCCTAGAATCTCGGCACGTTCGCATGACAGTTTTGGCAGCGCATAGCTGCAACGTGGCACAAGTAATTGAATCATGGCGCAGTGCCTGGCGCAACCACATGCACATGGCGCCCCGAACGTACATGATCATGCGTCGGTCCCAACCGCTGGTAGCGTTCGTGGAGGGATGTGAGCAGAACGCGCATGATGTGAAGGGACGCGAGCAGAACGCGCTGTGGTCACCTCAACCGCGAGCAACCACACGCATAGAGCAGTTGAACACGCAGGAAATGGCCGTCTACAAGCACCCGGCGGTTGCGAGCCAGCGGCATCCTGGGAAACTACGTTGCATTTCACATCACACCGTGGGCGAACAATCATTTGCGACGCTACGTAGAGAACGGCTATTTGCTAGGTAAGTAAATCACAAATGTTTTTTTATTAACCATATGTGTACGAGTCATTATTTTGTCCTCTTCTCACATGTCTTGTCACCGCGTTACCGCCAGAGATTTGAGTACAAGCTTGAGCACCGCACAGGCATTTTGTTTGGCCAAGTGTCAGCTCGTAGAGGCACCAATGAATCATCAGTGAGCCCGTTCCCACGCAACCGTGGAGGTTCCCGCGCACCACTACGCAAGCTTCCCACATGGCTTGGCGAAATCCCCCAGAACCACAATGCTTACCAGCCTGCTATATAAACCCCTACGGTTGGCGACTCCGCATCGCATTCTCCCCTCCCTCCCCGCGGCTTATCTTGTCTACTTATCCCCCAATCGCCAATGGCACCGGTCCGTCATCGTTGCTCAGCTACTCCGCTAGAGGACAACTCCAGTTGGGAGGCTGCACCACGACGGCAGCGCAGTCCCCGGTCGCGTGTATTGCGTGTGGTGGCCCTGTTGGGTGTGCGCACACCACCCACCACACGCTCCTCCACCACTGCCCGACGACAGCTGTTGTCGGCCATCGTGGCCACCACCCCACCATCAGCAGCCAGGCCTATGACCCGCTCTAGCACCACGGCCCAAAGGCAGGAAATGGCGGTCATCGAAGGCCAGCCGCTAGGCATTTGTATCAGTTACCTTGCACGCTACATCAACTTCCTTGGGAAAGAGGAGGAGGACTAGGTCGCGCACGCAATGAGGATTACCACTGCCGTGGCTACAGCAAAATCCATGGTAGTGGCATGAAACGCAGAGCTCTACGAGGAGTCCCGCTGCTTTGAGCAGGATCGTCAGGAGTAGCAGAGGGCATATAAGTTGCACGTCGCTCAAGGTGCAATAGCGGCAGGCGCCAAATTCCACTCCTCTAGCTCGTCGGTAGGCTCCTCCTCCTTTGCCTCTTCATGAGCGTGCTCGATAGAGGAGAGGCTGCTGGAAGTAGTACAAAGCCCCTTCATTGTATTTAGGGGCTATTTTGCTTAGTTATCTGACTATAGGTATGGTTGAACTATACTATGTACTTAAATTTAGCTAGTATATATAGTTGAACTAGCTATTTCAATACGTGGTTGGCAACAATTGGGGAAAAGTTTGTTCTGTTTAGCTATCGAGTTGAACTGTTTGTATAATGAACGAATGCTTAATCTATGAATGAAATCTAAGTTTAGTGAATTTCAGTTGCAAAATTAGACGGTACTAGTGTTTTCAACTGCAAAATTTGACAAATGGCAGTGTTACAAGGTTGACAAATGGCAATGTTACTAGATTGACAAATGCCAATGTTCCAATTTGACAAATGGAAATATACCCAATATGGCAGATGCAAATGTTACCAAATTGTCTGTAGTAAGCACCTGGGTCATCATACAAAATTGTTTGCGATGAAGCGATGCATAAATCCTTCGCGCCAAATTTTCCCTTGGCTTAGTGGCGAAGGAACCATAGCTCTCGCTTTGCATACAGGTATTCAATCTGAACCATTTATGATGAGTGTTTCATTCAGAGAAAACATTGATGTTTTTTTATTTACTTTGATAAGTCTGTACATTCAGAGAAAAACACTCAGTTGATCATAGATTTCATTCAGTCACACTGTGACAATACATTCATACGATTGAGATACAATACTAAAAAAACTAATTGTGGCAGTGGCGACGGCGGCCTACGTCAACGTTGTCGTGCTCCAGGACGCCGTTGTTCAAGTCTTAAAGTCCACCCAGAATGTTCTGGACTTCCAAATTAAAGAGCCGGTCGTCGCACGATCAACGGCCGGGGGCGGGGGGATGGCGACTCGCGACGCTGCGAGGAAGCGGTCGATGGTGGTGTCCCATGCCGCTGAGGAGGGCACGACGGGTGCAGGCGCGCACACGGGCACTGGCACGATGGGTGCAGGTACGCACATGGGCGTGGTGGGTGCTGGGGCGCGCACGAGCACAGGCGCAGGCGCTGGTGCTTGCATGTACACGAGCTCGCACAGTTCCGCGGGGACCTCGCTGTCACCCGTGGTCTGTAGCATTGCGATGGTGCTCGGCGACCAGCTGAACAATGCCACAGGGATGGGAGCTGGGACGGGCGCAGGGGCAGCATCCGCCACGGCCAGCTTATTCAGGGCCATGTTCGTGAGGTCCTGTTCCACCTTATGTTCTATCTCCTCTGGCCCGGGGTGGACTTGACCAAACCAAAAGACTAGTGGAATATGATCCTTGTGCGTCATGGCGTAGGTGGATGTTTGGATGATAGGAGGCGGGTGAGAGGGGAATGGGAGGCTAAGAGAGAGGATTGTGAGTGAGCGGGCAGTAAGGTCGCCTATTAAACAACGGCTCGGGCACCATTAATGGAAAAGTTGGGAGCGAGGCGGGCAGCGATGGGGATCAAAGAGCTCGCTTCCTGGTGAGCCTGCGCAGCATACTGTTCACATGCCTCCCTTTGAGCCTATGCAGCGAAGGACTACTCGCACGCCTCCTGGTGAGCCTGCATAGCAGACTACTCACATGCCTCCCGTCTACTCAAACAGCTATCCGCATGGCACCTCCTAGCTAATAAAAAGTGGGACGCGTGGAGGCACGTAAATGGTCAGTTGAACACCCACGATTTAAATAATATAGTACAACCATTTGCGATGATAACGTGACTGCTATTTGTTCCAAAATGCCTTTGTTGGCTGTTAATGTGTGCGCCTTCTCTCAAATTGGACACGAACAATACCACAACATATTTGTGCTATATCATGAAACCCTGACCAACTTCATGAATTTTGTGTGAGTTTTGGATTCACTAGAATTTAAACCAATATTCTCAATGTTGTCTCCGGAAAAAAAAATCAAAACCCTACAATACCTATATGTGCCATGTCATGACACGATGCCAAGTTTCATGAATTTCTGATGAGTTTTGGATTTACAAGAATTTAAAAACCCAGTTTCTCAATGTTTGGGGCCGAGCCATGATGCTTAGATGTTTGAAATTCATCCTCATTTCTTGCATGGGACCTAAACATGCACCCAAGGACACATATATGATTTTTTAAACCCATTTTGGTGCATTGGAGCATGTGCTTGTAGTTCAAATTTGAATTATGCACATTAAATGCCTAGAAAACTCAGCTAATGTATAAAAAAGGCCAAACGAACCCTGAATAATTCCAAATTTTAGCACGACACTCCTATTGGTCTTTGTTGCCTCTATAAAAAATTCAAGGTGAGAAGAGGCATTGAATGTCGTATCGCCCACAAAGGTGACATGTTCCCTCTCGGAACCACGAGGCTTCATGTGAGAAGCTCCGATTTGTACGAAGCTTGCACCAAAAACTTGTCCCAAATTGGAAAACAAATTACCACAGCATATATGTGCCATGTCATGACACCATGCCAAGTTTCATGCATTTCAGGCGAGTTTTGGATTTATGGGAATTTAAAAACCAAGATTCTCAATGTTTGCAAATGTAACACCCCCAGTGGTTAGCTACAGTAATCCCCTTTTGATAATGCCATGTCATCATGATTAACAGTGCTTAATCATCATTAGTATCATATCTCATTTCAATTATCCAATTCAAATGGAAATTCAAACTTAAAGTGAAAATAAAAGTTGTTCAAATTTGAAAACTAAAATGTTCATAATATTTTAAATAATCCAGAGACAATTCTAAAATTGTAATCAACATTTACTAAATTAGTTAAGTGACTCTAACAGCAAGAAATAGCAACAAAACAGAAGTATTTAATCCATTTATAATTAAATAAAATTCATTTGAAAACATATGGACTCAAAACCTTTTTATGGCAGTGGTTAATGTTGCACTATTATTATGTGAATATTTCACCTATTTTACAAAGGTCTAATTGGGGTTAAACAATTTATTAAACAGGAACTAAAAAAAGAAAACAGAAAAGGAAAGAAAGAAAATGGGAAAAGTGCACTGCGTGCTCGGCCCAAGTGAGCTACAGTCAGGCCCAGCCCATCTAGCTCATCCCCTACCTCTCTCTGTTCACGCGCGCCGCTGTCGTCCTCTGCACACGCGCGCGCCATGGCCCCCCCCTCTCCTGCGCGACAGCGCGTCGCTGCGCCCGTCCCTGGTGGATAAGAGCACCCCCAGTGCTCCCTCGACTAACCCTAGCTCGCTCATCCTTCTCCCTCTCTCCCGCAAAGTGCCCGAACGCGCCGTCACCGCCGCAGCTCGCCTGCGAGGCCACCGGCCTCCCTGCGCCTCCTGCTGATGTCCGGGAGGACCACCGTGCTCTTCTGCATCACCCACCTCCACCGGTTCGAGTCGGGACGCCGCCTAGCCGTCGCCATCGCCGTTCTTCCCCGACGGGATCCCCTTCTTCTCGCCGCCGATCCGCGACGACCAGCTCCTCCCCGAGCTCGCTGCCCTTCCCTACAAGTTCGCCGTGAGCACACGATCCTCCCCAACCTCTTTGCTCCTCTCCCCATGCCGCGTAGACATCGCTTCATCGAGCTCCGAAACCGACCGCCACCGTTCGTCGTTGCAGCGCACGGCTCCGGCCGTTGCTGCTCGTGCCACTAGGCCTGTTCAATGCGCCGCGTCGTGGCTGTTCTGTAGAGCCTGGGCCCGGTCCAAACGCACGCCGGAATCGGCCGGACGGCCATCACCGCCGTCCCCTGTTATCGCTGGCGGTTAGCCGCCGTTAAGCTACTGATGTGGCGTCGTTTAACCCTAACCCACCTCGCTAACCACTGACTGACAGCCGGGCCCCGCACGTTTAATTATTAGACTAATAAAATGGTTTAGTTAACTAATAAACTGATAGGTGGGGCCGCGGTTACTGTTTAAATGGATAAGGCCCGCTGAGTCAGCGTGCTGACTCAGCACTGGGGCCCACCAGTCAGCCTCTGCTGACTGGGCTGTTGACCCAGTCAACAGGGCCCATTGGTCAGCCCCTGTGCTGGTCAGCTGGGTACGTTTCTAGGTACCTGTAGTATTTTAGTTTAAATGATTTTCGAAATATAGTTAAATCCAGAAAATGTTTAAATCTTTAGAAAATCATAGAAAATAATCCGTAGCTCGGATGAAAATACTTTGTACATGAAAGTTGCTCAGAACGACGAGACGAATCCAACCGTGCCATCTGTTTCCATGTCGGGACCCTCTACGGAGGTGAACCCAAAACTTTTAGCCTGTTTCCGGTAGATGAATAGTGCATAACTACTGGTTAATAGACCCAACTTAAACCCTAAAATAACTAATATGACTTAGGCATGCTTTTAGGCAACCTTGCACTGCACGTTAGCGTAGCCTGCTCTGTGTTACTTTGTATGCCTTGTATTTATCTGTTTCCTCCCCCTCTTCTCTCTTGATAGAGCCTGGTACCAACGCAGTCTCCGAGACCGACGCAGCTCAGGAGCCCGACGACACCGTTGATGACCCTGCCTTTGCCGCCGAGCAACCAGGCAAGCACCCCCCTTTGAGCATGCCTATATCGCCTATTCTCTTCTCTCTTGTGCTTGCATTAGAATTGCTGCTGCTACTGTTTATCCTATTCTGATGCATAGCCTGTTTATTGTAACCTGCTATTGATACCTTACCTGCTTATCCTAAACTGCTTAGTATAGGCTGGATAGAGACCTAGTGACCCCACTTGTCCCGGTTGCCCCGCTGGATCATCGGAAGACTCGACGACCAGGCCCCAGCACCGCACATCACACCCCCTTAGTTGTACGACACTACTGGGTTACTAATGAGTGCCGAGGGTGATACCTGATCAACACTTTCGATGATAACCTTGTAGGGTAGATAATTAGTCGTGGTCCTCGAGGATGATTCCTCCTTCTCCACTTCCGATACGACCCTGTCGCGCATGCTTCAAGTGTGAACCTCGAGGGTGATTCCTCCGAGTTCACCTTGACGGATACATCGATCAGGAATCCAATGAGGGTGATACCTCAGATTCCCCTGATGTCATGGACACACGGATACTTGGACTTCACAATTGTTACTTCGAAAAGCGGGTCGACCCTGAGGGGTACCTGCGAGTGTTGTGGAGACGGGTTGACCTGGACGGTACCCGAGAGATGAATACGAGGCGCGGCTGGGCATTCTTAGCCCTTGCCACAAGTCCTCGAGACGGGGCAACGGGGTCACATCGATCGTGAGTCTCTGCTCGTTACCGCACCCCCAATGTACTAACGATTTGGATATTTGATTCGAGTGGGCCTCTAGCCCGATAGCGCTAACCATCACGTGGGAATAAATATGGGTACTCTGCATCGTGGCATCAGCCGAAAGCTTTGACAGACGTCCAGTTCAGCATTGTGGCAGGGCAGGGCCAGTGCCATCCAGGACTGAGGTGGTGCCCGTCCTGACCCTGCACACAACGACCCGGAGTGCACAGGGCGATGGCCCAAGACCCCTGAGCGCTTAGGATGTAGACCGACGGGGCCCTCTCTGCTGAGCTCTAGGTAGGGTTGCGATGTGTCATTTGGCCGAGGCCGGGCATGACCCAGAAAAGTGTGTCCGGCCGGAGTTAAGCGGGCGTGGTGGGTAAGTTGGTGCACCCCTGCAGGGAAGAACTAATCTATGCATAGCCGGATCCTCGATAACGGACACTCGGAGTTGTATCCCGATCGATACAACTAGAACTGGTTACTTGTGATGAGAAATGGATACTACGGCTCTGGGATTGCTTTCTCGCAGGGAGTTGAGAAAGGATCTCTGGCTGAGGTTGATACTGATTACTGCTACTACTTTATACTGTACTAATCTACACTCTTCTAATGCTGCAAGACCTCTGAAGATGCTAGTCTTCGATAGGACTAGGCCTTCTCTCTATTCTGGCATTTCTGCAACCCAGTCCACATATACAGCCTTTCTTTGATAACGTTGCATATGTAGTGTAGATCCTTGCTTGCTGAGTACTTCGGATGAGTACTCACGGCTGCTTTGCTTCCTCTTTTCCCCCATACCCCTTTTGGTGCAACCAGATGACGGAGCCCCTGAGACAGCTACCCCCACCGATGATCGCTACTACTACCCCGAGGATGGCTATTCCTACGAGTTGGCTGACGACCAGGAGTAGGATCGGAGGGTCCCAGGTAGGAGGCCTGCGCCTTTCGATCGTAGTGTTTTCTTTTACCCCGCCTTTTAAGGGCCTATCTGTGTTTTCTTTTATATCTGTACTTAGATATCTGATGCTTCCGCTAATGCTTGTTTGACATCGAGCTTATGTATTCGAGCCCTCGAGGCCCCTGGCTTGTAATATAATGCTTGTATGCCTTTGTTTATGTTTTAGAGTTGTGTTGTGATATCTTCAAGTGAGTCCTTAGGCTTGATCGTGTGTGCATTGCGTGTATGGTTAGTGCACGATTGAGCCGGGGGCGTCACAGCAAACGAGCCACGACGCCGAGATGTTTGAAATTTATTCCCATTTCTTGCATGGGACCTAAACATGCACCCAAGGACACATATATGATTTTTCAACCCATTTTGGTGCACTGGAGCATATGCGTGTAGTTCAAATTTGAATTATGCACATTAAATGCCTAGAAAACTCAATTAATGCATAAAAAGGCCAAACGAACCCTAAATACTTCCATATTTTAGCACGACACTCCTATTGGTCTATGTTGCCTGTAGAAAAAAAATTGAGGCGAGAAGAGGTAATGAATGTCTTTTCGCCCACAAAGGTGACACGTTCCCTATCGGAACCACGAGACCTCTTGTGAGAAGCTCCGGTTTGTAAGAAGCTTGTACCAAACCTTGCCCCAAATTGAACAATTTTTTTACAATGGCATATATGTGCCATGTCATGACACCATGCCAAGTTTCATGAATTTTAGGTGAGTTTTGAATTTACAGGAATGTAAAAACCAAAATTCTCAATGTCCGCGGCCGAGCCACGACGCCGAGATGTTCGAAAATTCATTCTCATTTCTTGCATGGGACCTAAACATGCACCCAAGGACACATATATGATTTTTCAACCCATTTTGGTGCACTAGAGCATGTGCTTGTAGTTCAAATTTGAATTATGCATATTAAATGCCTATAAAACTCAATTAAGTTATAAAAAAGGCCAAACAAAACCTGAATAATTCCATATTTTAGCACGACACTCCTATAGTTGCATGTTCACTGCATATAAATGTCCTAGCAATTCAAACACCATCCTTTGTCGATGTAACCCCATTTTATCTTCCAAATCAAAATGAAAATCAAGTACACCACAAACAGTTTATTAGCAAGAATCATGTGCGTTGCAGTATAAAATATCTTTGGGCATGATACGTCTCTGTCATATCTATAATTTTTGATTGTTCCATGCCAATATTATACAACTTTCAGATACTTTTGGCAACAACTTATATCATTTATTGGACTAACATATTGATCCAGTGCCAGTTCCTGTTTGTTGCATGTTTTTTGTTCGTAGAATATCCATATCAAATGAAGTCCAAATGCGATAAAAATTTACGGATAATTATTTTGGAATATATGTGATTTTTGGGAGGTAGAATCAACGCAAACGGAGGCCCACGGCCTCAACTACCCACCAGGGCGCGACCTGCCCCCCTGGCGCGCGGTGGTGCCTAGTGGGCACCCCGTAAGTCGGTTGGGGCTCTTCTTCGGCCGCAAGGAATCTTATATCCGTAAAAAATCGTGTTACAATTTCAGCACAATCGGAGTTACGGATCTCGGGATATTTAAGAAATGATTTCCGGCAAGAAAACAGGAACGTGAAATAGAAGAGAACAGAGAGAGATCCAATCTTGGAGGGGCTCTTGCCCCTCTGCCGCCATGGAGGCCATGGACCAGAGGGGGAACTCTCCTCCCATCTAGGGGGGAGGCCATGGAAGAAGAATAAGGAGGGGGCTCTCTCCCCCTCTCTCCCGATGGCGTTGGAGTGCTACCGGGGCAAGGATCGTGACGGCGATCTACACCAACAACTTCACCACCATCAACACCAACTCTCTCCCCATCTATGCAGCTGTGTAACCTCTCTATTCCCGCTATAATTCTCTAATTAAACATTGTCGGTGTACTAAGTATTGGGCCACTAGTACCCCGTACTTGTGCACGGGCAGTTGTAGCCGTCTTCGCAGCAAGGCTTGCCGGGATCAGCTCAAGGTCGACTCAAGTCGTTAAGGAAAATCGTCAAGTCAGAGATCTGGGGATCAGCAGATAAGCAAAGCTGGAAATCGAAGGCCAGCTTCCCCGGCAAGATCCTTGCCGGGATGGCCGTGGAGCCCGGCAAGGCTCGGCGCCCGGCAAGGTTTGGTTCCCAACAAGGCTCGGCGCCCGGCAAGGCTTGGCGCCCGGCAAGCCCTGGCGCCCGGCAAGGCTGGGCGCCCGGCAAGATTCTGCCACTGTGCCACTGCTTCGGCATAGTAACGAGTCTGACATTCTGGCTCCTTCCATGGATGCGTGGCAACGCACCAGTGGAGGAGAGCTTAAGCGGTGCTGATGGGATGGCCCCTTTTTCCATCCCCGAGAAAGTGAGGACACCTAAACGGACACCTCACGGTGCATTAAATGCGTTTGTCCTAATCCGTCAGGGGTTAGGTATGATACCCTGTAGCTACTTTACACCTCAATGTATGTACATTTTGCCACTATGGAGACCCCTTTGAGCATATAAAAGGAGGCCCAAGGCAACTGCTACAGAGGAGGAGAATTTCTGGCCCATTCTGCATGCGTAGCTGCTCTTTGAACGTACTGTTCATCGCGAGCGCTCCTGAAGGCTGGGCTCAAGAACATCAATAAGAACACAAAGCAGGAGTAGGGTTTTACGCTGATCAGCGGCCCGAACCTGGGTAAAAACTTCCCGCGTCGATCACTGGTTCTGCTCTTTGCGTATACCTCTCCTCGCGCCGAATCGTAAAGGGATCTCTCGGGATCCCATAGGTGTCGTACCCCGACATCTTTGGCGCGCCAGGTAGGGGAAGTGAAGGTTGCGTGAACCTGATCTGGTGGTAGACGCCCTAGTTCCTTCATCATCTTCATCGTCATGCCGCCCAAGAAGAAGAACGCTACGACAGCACAACCGTCCGGATCTGCTTTGCCTGCGCCTTTGCAGACAGGCGGTGGTGTGGGTGCAGAAGGAAGAGGACTAGAACCCCCGCGGCGTTCTGGTGACCCAAGCCAAGCGAGCGGTATCGTTCGTAGTGGCAGTGGTAACTTGCGCGCCGCTGGATCTAGAGATGGTGCTGTGTTGCCTACGGGTGGCACAACTAACTCTAGGGATCGAAGGGCGCCTGCTGGAGCTCCCACGCCGGCGCGAGCCTCGCGACCTACCCAGATCGTGCGAGATGAGCGACATCATGGCGCTGGTGGTTCGGGGCGTCCCCATGAAAAGGTTTCTACGCATAGATCCCAAGATGTGCGGGACCAGCATGCACACCAAGCTGCCGGCGAAGGTGGTGCACGGTCGCGTGACCGTGGTGGTGCTCCTTCTAACTTGGTTAGGAGTCAGAGCACCTCACGTACCTCGCACTTGTTGCCGCCACCTACGCCAGCGGAAGCCTTGGCACGTGCACAGCTGCTCCTCGATTTTCCTCCCGCCCCGGAGAAGATGGAGGAGTGGCGAGCTACTATCCAGAGCCTTATCGGCTTCGCTAACAAGGATGGACCGCAAGAGGCAGGGCCCTCTCAGCGGAGGCCCATCGATCCGACGCGAGCCGGTGCAGAGAAAACCGGAGGTGGTGCAACTACAGTGCACTCTCCTCCGCGGCGTCAGCAGCGGCCGACGACTCAGCAAGTCGACCGCCATGAAGAAGTTTCCACGGCGTCGTCCGATCCACGGATGCGCCGTGATCAGCGTCTGGTTCTCCAGGAACGAGGCAAGGAGGACGCTCGAACAACCATCGAGCGGCGACGGGAAGCGCGCTATCAGTCTGATAAGCGCGCGGGGCCGGTTGTCGACGAGCCCGCGCCAGGGAACGTAGGAGACTTGCCTTACGAGGTAGGACCTCCAGCGTTTACCCGTGAGCTGCGGCAAGTCCAGTGGCCCAATCTCCGAACCTTCAAGCCAGAGGTCCCGGAGAAATATGACGGCAAGACCCATCCCTCGGAGTTCCTGAGCATCTACACCATTGCGGTGCAAGCTGCCGGGGGCCGAGATGACAAGATACTTGCCAACTACTTCCTGTTGGTGCTCAAACCCAATGTTAGGTCGTGGTTGATGCATCTGCCGGAGGATTCTATTTCTTCCTGGTCGGATATGTGCCATCAGTTTGTTGGCGCCTTTGTTGGAGGCCACCAAGCTCCTGGCCAAGAAAGTGATTTGCACATCATCTCTCAGAAGGAGGGCGAGTCCCTGCGCAAGTTTATGCAGAGATTCAGCCGGGTGCAATACAATATTCCCGACGATCATCCTGCCGCTGTCATTAGCGCATTCCATCAGAACGTGCGTAACCGCAGGATGCGGGAAGAGCTGGCAATGAACAAAGTCAGGAGTATCGCCGAGCTTTACACTTTGGCCGACAAGTGCGCTCGAGCTGAGGAGGGGAGGAAACTCCTTGGTGAGGCTGTTGGTGCGGCAGGCGACTCAGAAGAAGAAGATGCCGTGGCTCTGTCAAGGAAAGGCCGACGGCGGAACAGGAAGCGCGGAGGCAAGGCCGTGCTTGCTGTCGAGGAATCCGACAACCCTGGCGCCGCCAAGAAGGCCAAGGTTGGTGACCCCGGCAAGGATCTTGCCGGGTGCCCTTCCTATCAGGCCTTGGCGGCTGCCGACAAGTCAGAGAACTCCGGCAAGCAATATTGCAAGATCCATCGCACTAAGGGCCACGATCTCCAGAACTGCCGGCAAGTTGAGCAGCTTGCCGAGAAGCAGAAGGCCGAATACGAGAGGCGAGACAAGGAGAAGGCCCAAGATGGTGCTGAGGGGTCCGGCAAGAAACGCGGTGGCCGAGGGGGTCGCCGCGGCAAGGCCAAGCAACAGAAGGATCGGCCTGCTCGGGGCCGAGATAAAGAAGGAGATGATGATGAGGAAGATGACGAGTCCAGTGAGCAGGAATTCCAGAAGGCTACGGAGGCTATGTGCATTGATGGGGGTGCCTCGCTGCATTCTTCCCACCGCCAACTTAAACAGTGGATGCGGGAGGTTAATGCAGCAGAGCCATCCCCCGATGCATGTAGGCCTCTGAAGTGGTCCAGCACGCCTATCATCTTTGACGCCGAGGATCACCCTGATCGCACAACTGCGGTCGGGTGCTTGCCATTGTTGGTTTCCCCAACAATTCGCAACCTCAAGGTGACGAAGATGTTGTTGACGGCGGGGCCGGCCTAAACTTAATCTCACAAGATGTGCTCACAAAGCTTCAGATTCCCGATGAAGACCTCGAGGAAACGGGTACGTTTCAAGGGGTCAACCCGGGAAGAACACAGCCTAAGGGCAAGATCACACTGCCGGTAACATTTGGCAGCGAGTTTAACTTCAGGACCGAAAAGGTGGTGTTTGATGTCGCTAAGATCCCCATGTCATACAATGGGATCCTTGGTCGGCCAGCGCTGGCTAAGTTTATGGCGGCATCACACTACGCCTACAATGTTTTGAAGATACCCGGGCCGTTGAGCATCATCACTATCCATTCCGATAAGAAGGATGCGCTCATTTGTGCCGACCAACTTTACCGGGAAGCAGTTGCAGCACCTGCCATCAAGGCATCTGCTCCTGTCGCTGGAACTCCCGGGGGGAAGAAGAAGACCGGCAGGAACCTTGGCGCAAACTCCGGCAAGCGCACCTCCTCAGAGTGCTGCGCTTCCGTCGAGGACGTACCAGAGAGTTCCACCGGCAAGAACAAGAAGTCCAAGGCCGCCCCGCCGGAAACCAAGAAGGTGCCTGCCAGGGAGGACGGAACAGGGGGAACTTTCACCATAAGTTCCACCCTAAATGACAAATAGGAAAGCGCGCTCGTTGCTTTCCTGCGGGCGAATGTCAACGTGTTTGCGTGGCAACCGTCTGACATCCCCGGCGTTCCCAGGAAAGTGATTAAGCACCACCTTGCTGTCTGTCCTCATGCGCGGCCCGTCAAGCAAAGGGTGAGGAAACAGGCTTTGGAGTGGCAAGAATTCATTGCCGAAGAAATTAAGAAGCTGGAGGCGGCAGGACTGGTCAAAGGAGTGCTTCATCCAACCTGGTTGGCCAATCTGGTTGTAGTGCGAAAAGCAAATGGGAAATGGAGGCTTTGTATCGACTATACAGATATCAATAAAGCTTGTCCAAAAGATCCTTTTCCCTTGCCGTGCATCGACCAGATTGTGGATGCCACCGCTGGTTGTGATCTCCTGTCCTTCCTTGATGCCTATTCAGGGTATCATCAGATTTTTATGGCAAAGGAAGATGAAGAGAAGACCTCCTTTATCACCCCATGTGGTACGTATTGTTTTATACGGATGCCTTTCGGGTTGAAAAGTGCTGGTTCAACATTCGCCAGAGCAATCCAGATTGGTTTTGAGCCACAACTCCATAGAAATATGGAGGCATATATGGATGATATAGTGGTCAAAACTAAGGATAAAGCGACGCTCATTCAAGACTTAGAAGAAACATTTGCAAACTTGCGCAAGATCAACTTGAAGCTCAATCCTGAGAAGTGCGTGTTCGGTGTTCCTTCCGGCAAGCTCCTCGGATTCTTTGTATCTTGCCGGGGAATCGAGGCCAACCCCAACAAGATCAAGCCATTGAGCAAATTGAAGCGCCGAGACGCGTCAAGGATGTGCGTCGTCTTGCCGGCTCTATTGCTGCTCTAAGCAGGTTTATTTCCAAATCTGCTGAGCGCGCCCGGCCCTTCTTCAAAATTTTGAAGAAGGCAGGTCCAATGAAATGGACTCCGGAAGCGGAGGCGGCGCTGCATGATTTGAAGAAATACTTTTCTTCTCCGCCGACGCTAGTCGCACCTAAACCACAAGAACCGTTGCTACTGTATCTGGCGGCAACAAATCAAGTGGTTAGTGCTGCGCTGGTGGCGCAGAGAGAAGCTGATGAGAAGGCAACATCAGCAGCAGGACCGCCAAGTGACGCGGCAGGATCTTTCCCGGCAGGGGTTGATCCCGGCGAGACATGATCTGCACAAACAGAAGAACTTGTGCAGAAGAAGAAGGTGGTGCAGCGCCCAGTTTATTTTGTTAGCTCTCTGTTACAAGGAGCTAGGTCAAGATATTCTGGTGTGCAGAAGTTGCTTTTCGGCCTCCTTATGGCCTCGAGAAAGCTGCGCCATTATTTTCAAGCACATGAGATCACCGTCGTCACTCGCTTTCCATTGCAACGGATTTTGCAAAATTCGGAGGCAACCGGCAGGATCGTGGAGTGGGCGTTGGAGCTGTCCAGCTTCGGTCTTAAGTTTGAAAGAACTTCCACAATTCAGAGCAGGGCCTTGGCGGAGTTCATTGCAGAATGGACCCCGACGCCAGATGAAGAAGTTCAAGAAACAAGTCTCCCCGGCAAGGAAACCGGTCAGCAATGGGTTATGTACTTTGACGGGGCTTTTTTGCTGCAAGGCGCCGGTGCTGGAGTGCTGCTTGTCGCACCCACCGGGGAGCACCTCAAGTACGTAGTCCAAATGCACTTTCCCTGGGAGAGTTCAACCAACAACACTGCAGAATACGAGGGTTTGCTTGCCGGTCTCAGGATCGCGGCAGACCTTGATATCAGAAAGCTCGTCATCAAAGGCGATTCACAGCTTGTCGTCAGGCAAGTTAACAAGAGTTATCAAAGCCCATTGATGCAGGCCTACGTAGATGAAGTGCGGAAATTGGAAGAACGCTTTGACGGTCTCCAAATGGAGCATGTCCCTCGTGCCGAGAACAGTGTTGCCGACGACCTGTCAAAGCGTGCTGCCCTCAAGTTGCCTGTGGAACCAGGAACTTTTGTGCTCCAATTGACTCAACCATCCGTGGCGCCATCGATGCGGCAAGAAAAGAGAAGAAAGTTGAACTCTGGCTAGTACTTCCCGGCAGAGCTCCCCGGAGCCGCCGGCAAGGAAGTTGCCGGGACCGACACGCCTGCCGGGGAACAACAGGCTCCGACAGGACCTCAGGCCCTCGTTGTCGAGACAACTGTTCCACCGGCAGAGGAGATGCCTCTAGTCCTAGTTGTCGAGCCTCAGGCTCCAGCATGGGCACAGCACATTGTCCATTTCCTTCAGACAGGTGAACTCCCTGAGGAACAAGAAGAAGCGGAAAGAGTAGCTCGTCGGTCTGTTATGTACAAGTTCGTCGATGACGTCCTGTACAGAAAGAGACCAAACGGTGTGAAATTGAAGTGCATTCCTCGAGAGGATGGACTAGAGCTGTTGGCAGAGATACATGGGGGCATGTGTGGTTCTCACATAGGGTCAAGAGCGCTTGCCGGAAAGGCATTCCGGCAAGGCTTCTTTTGGCCTACCGCCCTCCAGGATGCGACTGCACTAGTAACCAAGTGTGAAGCGTGCCAGTTTCATTCGAAGAAATCACATCAGCCAGCTCAAGCTCTTCAAACAATCCCTCTCTCCTGGCCATTTTCGGTCTGGGGGCTCGACATACTGGGCCCCTTTCCCCGTGCTACCGGGGGCTTTGAGTACTTGTACGTTGCTATCGACAAGTTCACAAAGTGGCCGGAGGTGGAAGCAGTGAGGAAGGTGACAGCGCAGTCGGCTGTCAAGTTCTTCAAAGGAATTGTTTGCCATTTTGGTGTGCCTAACAGAATCATCACCGACAACGGCACGCAGTTCACAAGTCGCACCTTCATGCAGTACATCCAAGACCTTGGCGGCAAGATTTGTTTTGCCTCTATTGCTCACCCAAGAAGCAACGGCCAAGCGGAGAGGGCTAATGCTGAAGTGCTGCGCGGTCTCAGGACCAGAACCTTTGACAGGCTGAGAAAGTGCGGAAGGCGCTGGATTGATGAGTTGCCGGCGGTTCTTTGGTCAATCAGAACGACACCAAATCGAGCCACCGGCCAGACGCCCTTCGCTCTGGTCTATGGAGCGGAAGCAGTTCTCCCCACGGAACTCATATACGGATCTCCTCAAATGCTCGCTTATGATGAGCTCGAGCAAGAGCAACTGCGGCAAGATGACGCTGTGCTCCTTGAGGAGAATCGTCTTCAGGCTGCTGTGCGAGCTGCACGCTACCAGCAAGCTTTGCGCCGCTATCATAGCCGCAAAGTTCATGCCCGAAGCCTTGAGGAAGGCGACCTTGTTCTTCGACAGATTCAGTCCGCCAAGAATTCAAACAAGTTGACGCCAAAGTGGGAAGGCCCTTATCGGGTAGTAGGAGTCACCAGGCCCGGCGCTGTCCGCCTGGAGACCGAAGATGGCATTCCAGTGAGTAATTCCTGGAATATCGAACATCTTCGCAAGTTCTATCCATAAGGCGCGGTTGCCGGGGGCTCCCGGCAACCACCTTTTTGTACAAGTCTTGCCGGAAAGGCATGTGATCCTTTGTACAAAGCCAGGCGCAGATCCTGAGCACAGATGAATAAATTTAAGTGTTGTACATTCCCTTATTGATTCTCATGTTCACATTCATATATGCATGTTTGTCTAAGATGTTGTATGACACCTGATCCCGGTAAGTTCTAACGAACCGCCAAGGTTTCATCCCTTTATTTTCTCTTCTTTCTTTTTCTCAAAAGACAGAAGGATTCCTCGCGTGCACATTTGCCGGGGGGGGGGGGAAGGGTACCAGTTGGTGACGTTCGGAATCGACGCTTGCCGGAGGAAGAACAAAGCCAGAAAGCTAAGTCCTAAAACTTAGAGCAAGTTTTTCTTTTAATACCAAGTTATTTCCTTGGACGATTCCGACTCTTGTATGGGAAATCTGCACACGAAGGAACCCTTGTTGTAATCAGTTGCGCCCTTATTTTGTTTCGAGTCCGCTCAACGGTTTAAGTGGCTGCACTGAGAACACCAAGGAGTCTTGCCGGCCGCCGCGCCTCCGGCAGGCTGCTGAAGTCCCGCACCCAGCGCTCGCGGCAGGTTGCGCGCCCGCAAGTTTTTCAGTAAGCGTAGGATGAACTCCATACATAAAGGAATCGGACAAGGAAAGTAGCTAGCATGAGCCTAAACATAGTCGAATTATATTGCATCCATAAGTTGCCGCAGTTCTAACTTGAGACTTAATTGTCTTTTACATGGGATGATGGCGGCAAGAATAAAAGAGAAGCACTCAATCCCTGCGCTGGCCTTCGATCCTTTTGATGGAGTCCACCTTCTTGAGGATTGGCGCGATGCACTTCTCAAGCGCCTCAACATTTGCATCCTTTGGCAGGTGGCCGAGTGCGCTGGAGAGGTCGATGTCGGGATTGCTGTGCACCACCTTGAGGAGCACCTTGCGAAGGACGGCCCGGCAAAGCCGGCGAGTCTCGTTCGCCAGTTGGGTTGCCCGGCTGGACTGGAGCGCCCTCAACGCGTTGATGATGCTTTCAAAGAACATCGTCAACCTGGCGCTTGGAGATATTCTTTCCTCGGAAGAATATCTAAAGTTCGACAAGCCCATGGTTGACAGTTCTGCGGTAAGCTTCTCCGCGGTGGCGATGAGACGGCCAGTCCAGATCTCCACTCCCTTTTCATAATCAGCCTGGGCGGCGGTAGCGCTCTTGAGCAGGTTCCTCTCTCCTTGGAGATCCTTGAGTAGAGCCTTCTCACGGGCCCTGCCGGCCTCGAGAGACTTCTGCAGCGTGGTTAGCTTCAGCTCCAGAACCTCAATACTATCAGCCGCACAGGAGAGCTGCTTGGTCTTGTCGGACAGGGCGACTTGCATCTCCGCCAAGGAGTGGAGGGTTTTTTCCCTGTCCCCCTTGAGCGTCGAGAGCTCCTTGCCGTGCTCGTCGAGATCTGTCTCCAGCCTCTTCACTTTGTCGCTCAGCTCGTTCTTGGCGGCCTCTGCAGCTTCGGCAGCATCGACGGCCTCCTTGAGCTTGCCGGCGTGACTGACAGTTAGAGCTTCGAGCGCCTCCTTGTGCTTCTGCTCCAGCTCCTGGGTCCGCCGCGCGATGAGATTTTCAATGTCTTCATCCTTGCTACGAAGCTTGGCGGCGAGCGCCTGCTCACGTGCGGTGAGATCTTCTTCGTAAGCATCAAGAGCAATGCGGCGCCCTGTCAGGAGGGCATCTTCGGCAGCAATCCTTTGAGCAGCTTCATCATGCGCCTTCTCCATATCGGATTGCTTCAGGAGGACCTCATTCCACTGCTGGCTCACTTGTTCTCGGCCGGCAACCAGCTCTTGAAGGGCCTCGGCGTGCCAGATTTGCATTTGTGCGACGCGCCTGTGAAAATCCGCTTCGGCTGCCTCGACAACTGCCATTCTGGAGTCCGCCTTCTCTTTTCGGGCACGATGGAGAGCCTGGAGTTTGCGGAAGTTCTCGCCCATGGCCTGAAGGAGCTGATCCTCTTCAGACTTGCCGCTGCTAGCACTGGGATCGTCAACAACTTCAAGCCCGGCAGCGGCAATAATCTCCTCGAAAATTTCTCCTTCGGCTGGTGCCTCTGTGCTTGCCGTCCCTGGCAAGTTGATGAATAGATTTTCGCCAACCTTGAGATACTTGCTGGATGAGGGCTCTTCAGATGTTGATGGCTAGTCTTCAGTGGCCGCCTCACCAGTGACAGGGGGCTCTGTGGCCGGTGCAGCGCCTGGCGCTCCTGCGGCAGGAATGCTGTCAGTGTGGTCCTCAACCTCCCTGTCGCCCTCTTCAGCAGGTCCTTCGGCGATTTCCTCTTGTGCTGTCTTGGCGGCCTCCCCGTCAAGAGCATCACCAGCCCCGGCAACATCATCCTTGGTGGCCTCGCTGGCAGCGATCCTGTCCGCTTCGGTGGCGGCATCCCTGGCGGTCTCTTCGATGACGACGTCGACGTCCATATGTTCCATCACAGGGAACTCTAAAGGGCGAAGGAAGAAAACAGAATAAGATCAAAGTTGAAGTTTGAAGTAACCGTAGACAGAGAGATAAGAGAAAAAGAATAACAAGCACTCTGAGGCAATCGAGTACCTGCGTCGGGCTGTCGGGAGGTGGCTTCACCCCTCCCGGCAACTCCGGTTGCCGGGGGCGTGTCACCGGAGTCCGCGCTTGCCGGCTCCCCCTCAGTTCGGACGGGCTCGTCGGCAGGATCTCTTGCCGGGGACGTGCTTGTGGGCGGAGCGGTCGATGAAGGAGGCACAATGGGAATGTCTTCTCCTTGTTGCCATTCTTCTCCTGTGAACCCAAAGACATCAGCGACAAGAGTGAAAGCCTCGGCACCAGCCAACAGAAAAAGGGATAATGAACTTACGCTGGGGGCTGTGCTGGGGGCTGCGCTGGACGCTGCGTTGAGGGCTAGGCTCCGGGCTCACGAATGACGGTTTCTGGCACGCTAGTGGAGCCTGCCGGGGGCTCGTCACCCGTAGAGGTCCTTAACCTCTTCGCCATCCTCTCCAGCAAAGTTTCTGTGTCACTGCAGAAACAATACAAGCAAGTCGGTAAGATTGATACAGATTGGAAGGTGGAAGTTGTGGCAGATACTCACTCTTCTTCCTCCCGCTCTGGACTAAAGCCAGAGACGTCGAAGTCGACCTCCGTTGCGATGTCTGAGTGGGGAGGCAGAGGAGGGGTCCTGGGCCGCTTGGCTGTGGCAGGCGCCGGGGCAACCTCCGGCACGGTTGCGTGAGACCCTCCTACCGCTCCGGCGGTGGTTGCTGGTGTGGGTCTCGCGCGCCGCGCGGGCTGTTGTCGGGCCCCCTGCTGCGGTCCAGTCTTGCCGGCCACTTTCCTGCCGGGGGAGTCGCCGCTCGATGTGGGTTGGCTCGCCGGGACGCCTGATGCAGCTTTCCGAAGGACACGCTTTGCCTTCTTCGGGGGCGAGGGCTCTTCTCGCGTCTCCTCTTCGGCCGTGTCTTCGCCGGATGAGTTCTCAGCGGCTACGCCGCCTTCTTCCCCGGCAACCTTATTCTCCTCGGCAGGTTTTGCCTCCACTACCACCTCTGCATCGCTGGCTTCCCACTCTGTGAAGCCAACGCTGCCGGCCTCCGCGGCAAGATTCGCTTCCTCCACTCTGGTAGCGATGTATGCTACCTCTTGATCTGTGGTGGCGCGAATAAGATCTGACTCTTGCCGGACAGGCTTCTCCATCAGATTGTCGAAGAACTTCTGCGCTTCTTCCTCGCTTGGCTCTACCCAGGTTGGGTCAAGGCCGTGGGCGTTAAACATCGGCAAGAAGGCAATGATCGACCCCAATGCAGAGTTGTTGCATAAGGGGACGATCCTTGCCGGCAGCCGGTGCTTGTCTTCGCGCTGGAATAACTTCTAGCGGAGAGCGCCAAGCTGCATAGCGGTCAGATTATTGTTCAGCCCAGGGCGCAGCCTCATGACATCCGCTGCGTTCTTATACTCCCAGGCTGGCCTCCCCCTATTCTGCAGAGGGGCGATGTGGCGGCGGAGGAAGTCGAAGCCGATCATCTCCATTGTCAGCCCGGCAGCCTTCAAGCGGAGGATCCTGGTAGTGGCGATTGTGAGCTTCTCGTCTTCTGCAGCGAGATCGCCCCAATCCTTGCCGCGGACCACCTTCTGTCGCCGGGGATGACAAAAAGGATGAGGATCTGCTTCCTGGATCCAGCACCATTCGGCCCGCCACTCATCCCACTTTTCGCGGTAAACACCATCTGGGTATATCTCTTTGTTCCAGGCCCGTGGAATCCAAGCAATCGATCCAGAGAGAGCCTCTCCTTTTTGGATTCGAGGATAGAAATAGTGGCAGAAAAGAGCAGAATTGGGGATCACGCCAGCGAAATTCTCACAAAGGTGGGCAAAGATCGACATGCAAAATACGGCGTTCGGCGTGAAATCAAGAAGGCGGAAGCCATATGTATACATGATGTCGTTGAAGAAATCGGAAAAGGGTGGACAGAGCACGCAATAAAAATACGCAGTGAAGAAGGGGTATCTGTCCGATTCGCCTTTGGAACAAGCACCTGGGATTACGCGTGTGGCAGGGTGAGCTTGTGTTCCCTTCGCCCACATGCATTGGTATCGCCCCTTCAAAGTTTCGGCGTCGAGCGTCGGAGGGAAGACGACGAGCCTCTTCCGCATCTTCACCAGTTCGCTCTCCGGAACTTCAGCCTTCGCCTCCTTGTCCGTGCCCTTGCCTTTGCTGGCCTTGGGCGGCATGGCGACTGTGGAGATGGAGGCCGGGGGGCGGAGCGAGCGCGGGAGCAGCGGGCAGAAGAGAAAAAAGGTCTCGCTCTGAGCTCGAGCAGAGGAAGGCGATGGCGATGGCTAGATTGGGAAGAAGAGGGGGGTGAATAGGTTTGCGCCTCCACAACTTCTCCTTTTTATGGGGAAGGAGCGGGCCGCCTTGTTTATCCCCCAATATGAATGCGCCTCTATGGGCGCGAAACAGTTTGCAGCCTTTTTGGCACGCTTCCCATGTCGCGCGCTCTGTGCGCGTAGTGGGGGGCACAGTAAAACAAGATATTCACGAGCAGATTAATTCCCTGCCACGCGTGCCCGTGCACTGTTTGGGCCTAGCCCAACAACGCCTCGCACTCGTGTATGGCCTAGGCCCGGGGGCTCCTGTCGGTGTACTAAGTATTGGGCCACTAGTACCCCGTACTTGTGCATGGGCAGTTGTAGCCGTCTTCGCGGCAAGGCTTGCCGGGATCAGCTCGAGGTCGACTCAAGTCGTCAAGGAAAATCATCAAGTCAGAGATCTGGGGATCAGCAGATAAGCAAAGCTGGAAATCGAAGGCCAGCTTCCCCGGCAAGATCCTTGCCGGGATGGCCGTGGAGCCCGGCAAGGCTCGGCGCCCGGCAAGGCTTGGTTCCCAGCAAGGCTCGGCGCCCGGCAAGGCTTGGCGCCCGGCAAGCCCTGGCGCCCGGCAAGGCTGGGCGCCCGGCAAGATTCTGCCACTGTGCCACCGCTTCGGCATAGTAACGAGTCTGACATTCTGGCTCCTTCCATGGATGCGTGGCAACGCACCAGTGGAGGAGAGCTTAAGCGGTGCTGATGGGATGGCCCCTTTTTCCATCCCCGAGAAAGTGAGGACACCTAAACGGGCACCTCATGGTGCATTAAATGCGTTTGTCCTAATCCGTCAGGGGTTAGGTATGATACCCTGTAGCTACTTTACACCTCAATGTATGTACATTTTGCCACTGTGGAGACCCCTTTGAGAATATAAAAGGAGGCCCAAGGCAACTGCTACAGAGGAGGAGAATTTCTGGCCCATTCTGCATGCGTAGCTGCTCTTTGAACGTACTGTTCATCGCGAGCGCTCCTGAAGGCTGGGCTCAAGAACATCAATAAGAACACAAAGTAGGAGTAGGGTTTTACGCTGATCAGCGGCCCGAACCTGGGTAAAAACTTCCCGCGTCGATCACTGGTTCTGCTCTTTGCGTATACCTCTCCCCCCGTCGAATCGTAAAGGTATCTCTCGGGATCCCATAGGTGTCGTACCCCGACAAACATGGTGCTCAACACTGTATATTATTATCCAATGATATGTGGTTATCTATGATGTTTGAGTAGATTTGTTTTGTCGTATGGGCTGATTGATGATCATGATTGGTTTGAGTTATATATTTTATTTTGGTGATGTCCTATGATGCCCTCCGTGTCACGCAGATGTGAGGGATCCCCGCTGTAGGGTGTTAAAATACGTTCATGATTTGCTTATGGTGGGTAGCGTGAGTGACTGAAACACATACCCGAGTAAGTGGGTTGTTGCGTATGGGAGTAAAGAGGACTTGATACTTATTGCTATGGTTGGGTTTTACCTTAATGATCTTTGGTTGTTGTGGATGCTTGCTAGAGTTCCAATCATAAGTGCATATGATCCAAGTATGGAAAGTATGTTAGCTCATGCCTCTCCCTCATATAAAATTGCAATAATGATTACCAGTCTAGTTATCAATTTGCCTAGGGACAAATAACTTTCTTGTGTGACAAAAACCTTTCTACTAAACTACTAAATTTATTATCTTGCAATTTACTCGTAGTTTTATTCTCGCAAAGTATTTATAGTTTTATACTTGTTCTAGGTAAAGCGAATGTTAAGTGTGCGTAGAGTTGTATCGGTGGTCGATAGAACTTGAGGGAATATTTGTTCTACCTTTATCTCCTCGTTGGGTTCGACACTCTTATTTATCAAAAAAGGCTACAAACGATCCCCTATACTTGCGGGTTATCAAGACCTTTTTCTAAAGCCGCTGCCCGGGAGCAATAGTGTGGGGTGAATATTCTCGTGTGTGCTTGTTCACTAAGTAGTTTTTATTTTGTGCTCTTGTTTTCTATCTTTAGTTATGGGTAGGAAATGTAAAATACGAAAAAGTAGTTGTACCTGCTAGACCAATGGTTGAAGAACCACACAAAATCTATCATACTGCTGAAGCTTTCTACTTGGATCATCTTTGATCCCTATGTGCTCGTGCTGAAAACCCAACTAGCTTGGTTGAGAGAAAATCATTAAATGAGCATGCTTATTTTGTGCGACACCGCTTATCTCAAAAAGGGGAACTTTTATGGCATCATATTAATAATTTGTATTGCTATGCTTTGAATTTATGCGAAATACATGGTTTTACTTGTTGTTCTGAAGACCCTAAAAAACACCTTTCTTTTGAATGTGAGTTTAAAGATAATGGAATCTTATCTTCTTATACCAAGGGTGTTTATAATTACTATGATGTTGAACAAATTGAAGAATTTGTTGCTTTTAAGGGTGCTTATGAAATTGCTTCTTTGATTGAAAAGTATGGTGTTACTCTTTACAAATCTGAAAAATTTGCCATACTTAAATATTGCTATGAAAACTATGCTTCTAGTGCTTATGTTAAACCATATATTGAGGACTCCTCCGCTGTCCAAGAAGAGACTAATATTTTGCAGGAAACTATGGAAGAAGAAATTGAAGACATTGTGAGCTCATTAAATGAAAAAGATGAGGAGGATAGCAAAGAACAGAAGGAGGAAGACCGGATTGATCACCCGTGCCCACCTTCTAATTAGAGTAACTCTTCAACTCATACACTGTTTAATGTCCCTTCGTTCTTACCAAAGGATGAATGCTATGATAATTGCTATGATCCCTTGGATTCATTTGAAATATCCCTTTTTGATGAAATTGATGCTTGTGGCCAAGATGCCAATTTGAATGATGCTTACGGATATGAGCTTGCTATTGTTCCTTATGTTAAACATGAAATTGTTGCTATTGCACCACACATGATAGTCCTATTATCTTTTTTAATTCTCCCAACTACACTATATCGGAGAAGTTTGCTCTTATTAAGGATTACATTGATGGGTTGCGTTTTACTGTTACACATGATGATTTTGATGAATATGATATGCATGTGCTTGCTGCTCCTACTTGCAATTATTATGAGAGAGGAACTACATCTTAACCTCTCTATGTTTCCAACACGATAAAATTGAAGAAACTGCTGATGCTATGTATTGGCCTTTACTTGATGTGCATGAATTGTTCTTTTATGACATGCTGATGCATAGGAAGAGAGTTAGACTTCGTTATTGCATGATATATGTTGCTTTGGTCTCACTAATAAATTATAAATCATTGCTAATTAAAATTGGCTTTGATATACCTTGGGATCCGGGGGATCGATTACTTGAGCACTTTATGCCTAGCTTAATGGCTTTAAAGAAAGCGCTGCCAGGGAGACAACCCGGAAGTTTAAGAGAGTCATTTTATTTTGTTGTGCGCTTTTATATAGTTTAAAAACAAAAAATATAGAGGGGAACATAAAACTTTGCAAAAAGAAAAGTGAAAGTGAGAAAGACGAGCACCGTGGAAGCAGGAGCATGCCTTGAACTTTGTTCATGCCCATGGAAACTTTGTGAATCTTGAATTACAGGAACTTTTCAACAAAAATAATTATACCCTTATACAAATCCATTGTATTATCAAAATAATGTGCCAAGATTTGCCTATAGGATGTTTAGATTGCTTGTTTGGTATGTGCGGTACAAAAACAGAAACTTTGGCTGTACTGCGTGAATTTACATTTTTTACTGGAACATCAAAGTTTCTAAAAAAATTACACAGTACTGCTATGAATTTTTTTATTTTCTCCTAATGTTTCAGAATTTTTGGAGTTATAGAAGTATGGTTAATGTTCAGATTGCTACAGACTGTCCTGTTTTTGACAAATTCTGTTTTTGATGCATTGTTTTGCTTGTTCTGATGGAACTATGTATTGTATTGGTGGTATAAGCCATGGAGAAGTTAGAATATAGTAGGTATAATGCAAAAATAAAATATGAATGGGTTTGCAACAGTACTTAAAGTAGTGATTTGCTTTATTATGCTAATGGATCTCACAGAGGTTTTCTTAAGTTTTGCGTGGATGAAGTGTTCGAAGATCGAGGAGGTATCGATATGAGGAGAAGGAGGAGAGGCAAAAGTTCAATCTTGGGGATGCCCAAGGCACCCCAAGTAAATATTCAAGGAGACTCAAGCGTCTAAGCTTGGGGATGCCCCGGAAGGCATCCCATCTTTCTTCAACAAGTATCGGTAAGTTTTGATTTTTGTTTTGTTCACGTGATATGTGTAAATCTTGGAGCGTCGTGTGCTTTTTATTTTTATTTTAGTAATGCACCATGCTGGTATGAGATAGTCCTTGGTTGATTTATAGAATGCTCTTTGCACTTCACTTATATCTTTTGAGTATGGCTTTATTGAATGCTTCATGTGCTTCAATTATATCATTAGAAATTTGGATTGCCCGTTTCTCTACATATGGAAAACCGCTATTTGTAGAATGTTCTTTTGCTTCACTTATATTTATTAGAGCATGGTCTTTTGTAGAAAGAATTAAACTCTCATGCTTTATTTATATCTATTTAGAGAGTTAACAGGAATTGGTCATTCACATGGTTAGTCATAAAATCCTACATAAAACTTTTGGATCACTGAATATGATATGTTTGATTCCTTGCAATAGTTTTGTGATATAGTGATGATAATATGTGGGAGGTACTAGTGAATGATTGTGGTTATTAAGAATATTGGTGTTAAGGTTTGTGATTCCCAAAGCATGCAAGTATAGTTTCTCGTTATGCTAAGAAGTTGGAGCATGATTTATTACTGATTGTCTTCCTTATGAGTGGCAGTTGGGGACGAGCGATGGTCTTTTCCTACCAATCTATCCCCCTAGGGGCATGCATAGTAGTACTTTGCTTTGAGGGCTAATAAACTTTTGCAATAAGTATGTGAGTTCTTTATTACTAATGTGAGTCCATGGATTATACACACTCTTACCTTTCCGCAATTTGCTAGCCTCTACGGTACTGTGCATTGCCCTTTCTCACCTTGAGATGTGGTGCAAACTTCGTAGGTGCATCCAAACCCCGTGATATGATATGCTCTATCACACATAAGCCTCATTATATCTTCCTCAAAACAGCCACCATACCTACCTATTATGGCATTTCCATAGCCATTCTGAGATATATTGCCATGCAACTTCCATCATCATCATATACATGAATTGAGCATTCACTGTCATATTGCTTTGCATGATTGTAAGATAGCTAGCATGATATTTTCATGGATTGTCCATTTTTTGATATCCTTGCTACACTAGATCATTGCACATCATGGTACACTACCAGAGGCATTCATATAGTCATATTTTTTTAGGTATCGAGTTGTAATTTTTATTTCTTTTGAGTTGTAAGTAAATAGAAGTGTGATGATCATCATTATTCATTATTGGAGCATGTCCCAGTGAGGAAAGGATGATGGAGATTATGATTCCCCCACAAGTCGGGATGAGACTCCGGACAAAAAGAAAAAAAGAAAAAAGTGAGGCCAAAAAGAGCCCAAGAAGAAAAAAAGAAGAAGAAAAGAAAAATGAGAGAAAAAGAGAGAAGGGGCAATGTTACTATCCTTTACCACACTTGTGCTTCAGAGTAGCACCATGTTTTTCATGTAGAGAGTCTCCTATGTAGTCACTTTCATATACTAGTGGGAATTTTTCATTATAGAACTTGGCTTGTATATTCCGATGATGGGCTTCCTCAAATGCCCGAGGTTTTCATGAGGAAGCAAGTTGGATGCACACCCACTTAGTTTTCATGTTGAGCTTTCATACACTTATAGCTCTTATTGCATCTGTTGCATGGCAATCCCTACTCCTCGCATTGATATCAATTGATGGGCATCTCCATAGCCCGTTGATTAGCCGCGTTGATGTGAGGCTTTCTTACTTTTTTGTCTTCTCTATGTTTACCCCTATCATCATACTCTATTCCACCCATAGTGCTATGTCCATGGCTTGCGCTCATGTATTGCGTGGGGGTTGAAAAAGCTGAAGCGCGTTAAAAAGTATGAACCAATTGCTCGGCTTGTCATCGGGGTTGTGCATGATAAATACTTTGTGTTAAGATGGAGCATGACAAGATTATATGATTTTGCAAGGATAGCGTTCTTTAGCATTGATGTTTTGAAAGACATGATTGTTTGTTGGGATGCCTGAGTATTGACGTCCTTATGTCAAATTATAGACTATTGCTTTGAATCACTTGTGTCTTAATATTCATGCCATGATTAGATATATGATCAAGATTATGCTAGGTAGCATTCCACATAAAAAATATCTTTTTTATCATTTACCTACTCGAGGACGAGCAGGAATTAAGCTTGGGGATGCTGACATGTCTCCGTCGTATCTATAATTTTTTATTATTCCATGCCAATATTATACAACTTTCACATACTTTTGGCAACAATTTATATGATTTATTGGACTAACATATTGATCCAGTGCCCAGTGCCAGTTCCTGTTTGTTGCATATTTTTTGTTTCGCAGAATATAAATATCGAACGAAGTCCAAATGCGATAAAAAATTACAGAGAATTATTTTGGAATATATGTGATTTTTGGGAGGTGGAATCAACACAAATGGAGGCCCACGGCGTCCACTACCCACAAGGGCACGACCTGCCCCCTGGCGCATGGTGGTGCCTAGTGGGCACCCCGTATGTCGATTAGGACCCTTCTTCAGCCGCAAGGAAGCTTATATCCGGAAAAAAAAATCGTGTTAAAGTTCAGCGCAATCGGAGTTAGGGATCTCCGGATATTTAAGAAACGGTTTTCGGCCAGAAAACAGGAATGCGAAACAAAAGAGAACAGAGAGAGAGAGAGAGAGAGAGAGAAAGAGAGATCCAATCTCAGAGGGGCTCTCGCCCCTTCGCCACCATGGAGGCCATGGACCTGAGGGGGAACTCTCCTCCCATCTAGTGGGATGGCCAAGGAAGAAGAAGAAGAAGGGGGCTCTGTCGGTGTCAAAACCGGTAGACCTAGGGGTAGGGGGTCCCGAGGTGTGGATCTAGGATCGATGGGGAACAAGGGATGACGAACACAGTGTTTACCCAGGTTCGGGCCCTCTCGAAGAGGTAATACCCTACGTCCTGCTTGATTGTATTGGATGTATTGTATGGTTTACAGAGTAGATCTACCTCGAGATCAGTATGAGCTAAACCCTAAGGAGAGGAGGTGATGAATGTAGCTCTAGCCCTAAAGACTACAACCCTCGGTTTATATAGACACCGGTAGGGTTAGGGTTATCGGAGATATATTACAATAAGGGATAAGGAGATCCTGCGCATTCTTGACTTGGAGGGCACACCACGGCTTCATAGATCTCCCATCACTATACGGCTTTTCTAGTCTGGCCCATGTTCAATGGGATGGCACCCCGAGGACCCCTTAGTCCATGACTCCCTCAGTAGCCCCCGAACTTGCCTCCAACGCCGGTGATCGTCCTCTGGAATCTTCACATCATCGGCTTGTGAGACGAGTTCTTCCATTCCTTCATTCAGTTCGGAGCCATGTCAATCTCGTCGAGCACTATCCGGAACCCAAACTAAAGTAATTGGGCCTGGACAGTTTCAAGATTCTAGGATCCAAAGATATCTTGAGATTGAGGTGGGACCATTAGAGTTTAATGCCATTCCTCGGGGCAATGGCAAGGGCACCTTTCCATAAGCATGTATGACTATATACGGAATACATGCCTACATTATATTGATGAATTGGAGCTAGTTCTGTGTCACCCTAGGTTATGAGTGTTACGTAATGAATGTCATCCAATGAAATCACTGACCCAATGCCTACGAGCTTTTCACATATTGTTCCTTGCTAAGTTACTATTGTTGCTACTACTATCACAATTGCTACAAAACTACTGTTACTACTATTGTTGTTACTATTGCTGCTATCACTATCAAATTACCATACTACTGTGCTACTGATCACTCTGTTGCAGATATTTAGTCTCCATGTGTGGTTGAATTGACAACTCAACTGCTATTACTTGCAAATATTCTTGGGCTCCCCTTGTGTCGAATCAATAAATTTGGGTTGAATACTCTACCCTCAAAAATTGTTGTGATCCCCTATACTTGTGGGTTATCATGGACGCAGTTTAGCCAGGAGTATTTGGCAGCAGAGAAGCAAATCACGGCTGCACACGCGGATGAGGTCCCAATGGCTACCATGCATGCCAACCCCCAGATTTTGGTGGAGCACCTCATTGTCGAGGCCACCATCGATGCCTCACGGGCGGACTCCGCCACGCGATTGGCTTCTTTAAATGATAGTTTATGGTGTTTTCTCGAGGCCACCGCCGATGCCTTCATCAAAGACTACGAGGTGTTTTCTCAGCCTGCCTGTGCTTACCTCAACTCCAGAGCCAGCAGGTTGGTGCCCGGAGCAGCTCGGGCAACTCACCAACCAGGAGGGAACCCATGATGTGGAGGCCTCGCCCTCTTCCAAGTTTAAGGAGCTCATCGTCATTGACATGTTCGACGATGAGTATCTTATTTTTTAAGCTTACTATAAGGACCTATGTTCAGCTAGCTATGCTGGTTAAGCATGTTCGGTTTACCTGTTGCATGTGCTGCTCATGCCTTTCCTTTAGAAATTCTAGTGAATTGTTATATGTTCTATATATTATGCAATGTGGTGCTCAGTTAACTATTTGGTTCATTTGTTGTGATGTTCAGTTAACTATTTGGTTCAATTATGCAATGTGATGTTCAATTCTTGTGGGTACAACTTTGTATTGTTATGCATGTGAGAAATAAGTCAAATTTGGATGCACTAAATACATGATAAACATACACTAGTGCGGCGACGTGCTATATAAATGGTTGTTACCCCCTTTCCGCGAAAGAGTTTTAAACCGTCGCCTTGCATGTGTGCACGATAGGGGGGTCCTTCCCGCACGACCCAGAAACTGTCGGCGATACGGAGTATGAATGCCATATGTTTTGTAGAAGTAAGCGTATGCGATGCCCACATCCATCCCAAACGCGAGTCGTCACACAACTGTTTGTGATATATCAAATATCCCAAACGCTCTATCCTTGCTACTCGTGTGTGCTGGCATTACCATCGCACGCGGTATTCTGTGGTGTAACATTTACGATTCACGCCCCATCACAAAAAGTTCACGGTTTTAAAGTGTGTATGATAAGGAGATTATCACACACATTTATTTTCCTACACCGTATACGATTGGATGTAAGAGTACATACAGTTGTCCCTATAAAACTGTATGCAAAGCTCTAAATATATCCCACACGTTGCTCTGTCCATACATGTTTGTGATACATAAAATGTCCCGAACGATTCATCCATAGTACCTGTGTCGGATGAAGGCCTATCGCACGTGTTCTATGAGCAACGTTTACGATGCGTATGACATCATAAACACTTCATAATTGCAAAGCATGTGTGATAAGGTGACTTTCACAAACATTTAATAAGAAGGAACTGTGTGTGCTGATGTTATTAATCTCACATGTTTTTTCTTCGCTGATCGTGTGTGCAGTAGAGATTCATCGCACACGTAGTGATCTAAGAAACATGTATGATCTTGATGTTTATCACAGACGTATTGCTTTTGCAAACCATGTGCAGTGTAATGGCCTACAGAACATAATTTATCCCTAATTTAATCCCTGCATTTAAAATTCATAGAATTTGAATTTGAAACAGATTTTGAATTTGAAAGTAGGCAATCACTTATTTCATATTGAATCATGTTTATTACAAATATAGGTTCAAGAACGAATGCATAATTCGATGCGCAGGTACATATACTGAAGAACTACAGAAGCACCAAAGTAAAGAATGATGACCAACAGTTGTACTAAAGACTGTAAAGAGAGAGGTGAAAGACATTATGGTTGCTAGAGAAGGTGAAGCGGAATGCCCATATTGTGCCCTCCTCCATGCCTAATGTGCGCACGACTCTAGGCCAATCACATGTGATGGCCGCCCGCCCATCCTTCACTGTCTTCATTAGGACTTCTCGATGTTCATTGTAGTCTCAACGAAATACTTTAACCTTCATTGCATGTCCACCAATCATGTACTTTGGAAGGTGATCTTGAGTAAACTGCTTTGGGAACCACTACAAATGAAAAAGATTCACACATTGTTGTCTAACAACTCATTATGGGCAGTAAAAAGAGAAGGCTACAAAATTTGTCGTTACCATCCTACAGCTCACTGTTGTGTTGGATAGAGCATAAACAAATAAATTAATTGCCATTGTTTGCATCTTTTTGCTAATTATTCTTACCAGTTTCCTCACTTGATGTTGGTTCGTGAATATCTCATTGCCCCATATGCAAAAAGGGTCGAGGCGTGGATCTTTGCCTAGGACATATGTACCTACAAGCAACAAGTGAATGTTAGAAGCTAAAAAGCGTCCAGGCATGCATCTATATGCACTACATTATGGAATGGAGGGACTATAAGCCAAGGGATGAAACTAACCTCGGTGGAAAACGCCGGCCACTCCTTTTGTTATCCTGCATAATTACATGGAAAGGCATGATAAGTACAACATGCTTAACATCAATCAAATATAGCCATGGTAAACAACATCATCTCCAAATGATAGCTTGAATGTGTTGGTTTCAGCATGTTGTTAAAGCAGATAATAAATGGAAGGGAATGTTAACTATACAACAGGCTTAACAGTGACCAAATATTGTAATTCAAACTGGTATTGTTGAAAATGAATAGAACGTAGCTCATGCTTAAACATCACACTGGATAAATGTGTAAAATTGAATTCAAGGGCATGTGTTAACTACACCAGGCATAACATGAACCAAATATAGCTGTTCAAACTGGTATTGATGAAATCGAACTGCGCAGTTCATACTTGCAGGTAATGAACATCACATTGTGAATAACTGAAATAAACAAGGCATATATGCTCACTATAACAACCAAATATAGCCATTTAAAACTGGACAGAGGCTCGCTGCAACCAACCTAACAAGCAAATACACATAAATAAGGCATCTGCTTGAAAACTGGACAAAGGCTCACTTCAATCAACCTAACAAGCAAATACAGATAAACAAGGCAACTTCTTGAAAACTGGACAAATGCTCACTGCAACCAACCTAACAACCAAATATAGATAAACAAGGGATCTACGCACTATAAAAAACCAAATATAGCCATTCGTGAAACTGAAGTGGATAATTCATACTTAAACATTAGATAGCCCTATTGAACATTACATTTTTGCATAACTGAAATAATTAAACATGGCACAGTTGAAACATCGCATGGCAAAAGCTACTACAACAATGGGTACGAGTTGGCTAGCTAGGAAAGTAAGATTTGTTAATAGGATATTGCCTCACTTGTCATGGACGGGATCCTTCCACTTGGAAGAGCACTGACCCAGGGTGCACTCCCTGATGTGGTAGATGGGTTGTTTCACCTTGGAAGAGCCATAGTGTGTGCCCTTCTCGTGATCGTGGTCGATGAGATCTGACTTGGCAGCAGAGGATCCCAAGCCACCGCCATAGAATGTGTCCTTCAGAAATGACAAAATGGGCTCGATGTGCGATCCTTGACCGTGAGGCAGAGGAGATCAGCAGCGGGGCCTTCGAAGATATCGATGGCGGTTGAACCAGAGGCATTGGGAATGGACCACTTAACCTATGACATGGCCCGTGTGACGCTGTCGCTGTCGACGAGCTTGATGTCGTAGCCGGCTGTCCTGAGATATAGTAATATGCGAGCCTGCTGATGTGAAGCCTTCGGCATGGCAACATAGTCAACGTCCTTGCCGGCTTCCACAGCGAGGTGTTCCTCCGAGATCGACAGGTCGGCACGAACGGCGACCACCTCGCCATAGACTGGCGGAGAGGACATGATAGACGTCTTTTTGGTCGTACATTCCTCGGGCTCTCCGGGATATGTGGTTGGGCTTAGGTTGCGACTCTCTAGAGTAGGGGATGGGGATCTGGAGGAGGGACACCGCATGCCTCATCTAAAAACTCAGGGCAGCAAGGGTATGGAAAGCAGTGGGTAACTTGAACTTATCTAAGCTAGGAGGCACGGGTAGACCAACAGGGTTGGTGGTGGAGGGCGGCGGCGGCCGCGAGCTAGGGTTCGTGCAGGGGGAGGGGTGGGTATGTGTGGGTTGCAGAGGGGGCGGGTAGGGCGGGGTGGTGTTTGAGGATATGTCATGGCTACTGAAAGTTTTAGTAATGGTGGGTGGAGATGGTGGTGGACGAGGGAGGGCGACGGTTCAAATGCCTCGGCTACTAGAAGTTTACTATAAGGTCGGTGGTGGAGGAGTGAGGGCGACGGTTGAATACTGCGGCTACTAAAATTTGGGTAAAGGAATTGAAGGGGTGGGAGCAACCAATATCGCACACGGTCCAAACATAGTAATTGTATACGATAATAAGGAAAAGCCGCGGAACCACCAATTTTTGCATCACTCAAGGCGGGTAGCTTTTTTGAGATTTCTAGCTAGCTGGTTTATCGCACATGGTTCATCCTAATTTTCAGCCGCGAACGTGGAATTTATCCTAAATATCGTGTACACATTACCCCTTTACCCTTGCAGGCGCTTGCGAAGTCGTGGCGATTTTACAGGGCATGAGCATCGCACACGATTAAGCCAGTGCACCCGTGTCCGTTGCGCATACGTTTGCAAGCAGTTGTTTCATCCGAGTCATCTACTATCTTATATAACACCATTTGGCAACAAAAAATAATGCCATAAACCGCGAGAGAGTTTCAGAACACAACCACAGCAGCATGTGGCCCAAATATATATGTATGAAAAGGGTGGTGTGTGATGTTCAAATTGCCAATGCACAACTTTTATGTGGCACATGATGCATATATATGCACACATAAAAATCTTCCAGTGCGACAGAAAAGGGTTCATGACATGGGGTCCTGAGACCGCATGGGCCCATGAGTGGGCGCGTTGTCAAAGATCAAGTGAGAGGGGCCAGAAGACAACAACCACCTGGAAGTGGTCAAATATATGTAGGAATAAAAGGGTGGTGTGATGTTTAAATACACAATGCACAACTTTGATGTGGCACCTGCCTCGCAAACTAGAAAGCCCCCTTGGTATCTTTAATGATAGTTAAGGTCGTAGGGTGCCTGCCCCACCCCCACTTCGTGTTGGTGGGACGCATGCACTCATACTTTGGTCGGACATGCATGTCACCATGACCTACCATAACATGGACCAAGTGAATCTATCTTGCTCAAATGAGCACTGTTGTTGTCGGTCAAAAATGGATATAATACACCGCGGGGGACCATAGATTGGACCATCATAAAATACCACATGAGAGGGGCCACAAAACTAGCACCACCTGCATGCAGCCCAAATTAATGTACGTAGGAAGGGGTGATGTGTTTTAAATACCCAATAATGTACAATTTTGATGTGGCACCTACCTCATGAAACGGACAACCCCCATGAAAGCTAGGTAATTAAGGATGACGTACATAGGGTGTCCGTCCAACCCACCAATTTGAGGGCCTGGGAGGGAATCCTGAGAACTCATGAGGTCGAACTTTGCTCGGACATGTCACCATGACCCACGTAACATGAACCAGGAGGAATCCATTCATGACCAAACCCCCTCTTGTTGTCGGTCAAAGGGATGATATATATATATATATATATATATATATATATAGACCCCAGGGGCCCACATATAGGTGTGTCATCAAAAACTGCACGAGGGAGATGGGGTCGATCAGAAGACCTATACCCTACATGCAGCCCAAATATATGTATGGGTGGTGTGATTTGTTCAAATCCCCAATGCACAACTTCAATGGGGCACCAGCTGCATTACAAACCGAACACCATACCCCCAGGAAGCCAGGTTCAAGACGTACGGTACCGGCTCCCCAACTTTGAGCCGGCGGGAGGGAATCCAACGCATGTGCTCAGACTTAATTTGGTCTGACAAGCCACCATGACCTATCGTAACACAGACAAAGAGGAACCCGTCATGGTCAAACCCTTCTAGTACGCTGTGGGTCAAAGGGATAGATCGTGCTGGCCCATAGATCTCGATCATTCACCAGTTTTTCAAAACAACAAATAACAAAGAACATCATTCTCCAAATTTTCAAAACAAGGATCTCAAGGTTTATTTAATCGGCATGACAGGTCACTACAGACACATTTAGATGCTAAATATCTGTAATGATCGTACCATATCGCTTAAATGGTGCTTGAGATATAGCAACTTCTCACCCAGTCACCCATCCTTAGACTGCTCTAGACCCAGCATGTAACATGTGCATTCTACTCGACTCGGCTAGCAGATGGGAAGCTGCACCTTGCTGATCAGAGTTGGCTCCTCGCGTTTAAAGCATTTCCCAATGGTCACGTGTGGGACATACTCCCTACTATCACACACGATTGTGCTTTTAGAAACTGTGTGCAATCTTTACATACCGGACCACTTCCATTCAAACTTACATTATTTTTTACATAAAACTAGCCGGAAGAAGCAAAAGCTTTGCCTTTTCAAGTTTTCATTAATTAAGAACAAGATAGTTTCCCAGTTAATTGTGGAAAACTGGGAGAAACCCGATACAAATAGGGCCTAAACCTACGGGAACTCTTGGCTAAGCATGAACTAGTACATGCCTTCATCCACGCGTCTGATACGCTCACGGAACTATTGTACCACGATATCGATCTCTGCCCAGGATATTTCATCGGCGACGGTTGATTCCGAGCCACAGCGAGCATTTTGCTCTGCTTCATCGTTGGCCACACCTGGGGGGCCAAGGAGGTCCAAGAACCAATCAACCAGTCTATTGGCGTTGTGGCGGCAGATTCTGGCAGCGCGTACGCCGCCTAGGGCAATTATGGCGCTGATGACGTTGCCCATTCCTGGCGGGGAATTAGGATGCTTACTGACCCTTGAAACGACCTCTAGTGGTTGAGTCAACAGGATACTGACACAGCTCCGCTCAAATAATGTGGTGCACCGCACCTGATACATGACGGCGTTATCCTACTCTTGCGTGGCAGCGCTTTGCCACTCTTGCTCTTCTCCGCTCCATGGGCAACGATGAACACATGTATAGACATTGGCCCGCTCAAGCACTGGAGCGCGATGATACCGCTCATGCTCGGTGGCGCACTGCCTCTCTTGCTTGGTGGTGTACAACCATTCTTGCTCTCCAGCCTGCTCCGGCTCGTTCTCCTTGTCGAGGAGGTTGATGACGAGGGTGGCTGAGGGAGTCATGGACTAAGGGGTCCTCGGGGCGACGGCCCATTGTACATGGGCCGGACTGGTGGAGCTGTATGGTGACTGGAGATCTATGAAGCCGTGGTGTGCCCTCCAAGTCAAGGATGGACGAGATCTCTTTCCCTATTGTTGTAATCTATCTCCGATAACCCTAACCCTATCGGTGTCTATATACACCGAGGGTTGTAGTCATTAGGGTTAGAGCTACATTCATCACCTCATAGCCTTAGGGTTTAGCTCATGCTGATCTTGAGGTAGATCTACTCTGTAAACCACATTATACATTCAATACAACAAGCAGGACGTAGGGTTTTACCTCTTCGAGAGGGCCCGAACCTGGGTAAACACTGTGTTTGTCGTCCCTTGTTACCCATCGACCCTAGATCCACAGCTTGGGACCCCCTACCCCAAGGTCTGCCAGTTTTGACACCGACATTGGTGCTTTCTTTGAGAGTTCCGTTGTGCGATTGCCAGAAGAGTCGATGGCTCAACCGGTTGATGGAGACCACACCCGTGCCGAGGGCTTCATCGCCCCTGGTCACCTCCTCGTCTTCGGCGGCATATTAGTGCGCACCGATCCCACTAGTCACCTCGACCAGATCGAAGGCTTCTCTCCCATTGAAGGATTCGTTGGTTCAGTGGCATCGACCCCAGGACCAGCAAACTCACAAAAATCCAGCATCTCTCAGAGTCCGGCCCTGAAGCCCAACTCCGACGGACCGCCCGCAAGGTCTCCTGCCGAGTCGCCGGAGTGCCTGGCACCCCCATGTGCCCAGCCAGTAGATGAGTTGGCAGGTCTGTTCTGTGCAATGGGAATCTCTATTAGCAGGCCCACAGCCTACGATCGGATCAGGCTTAAACCCGACAACCGAGAAATCAACACCCCTCCAGTCACGCACCTCGTCGCCACAGTCGAAGAGGCCGAGGAGGGGCCACAACCTTGTAAGCTGAAGACGGTGTACACTCGAATCACTAGCTTGGAGTCAGACACCAGCCCAGATGTACGTCCGAACATAACCCCCAGCACGAGTCCCGGCCTTGAGTCTATCCGGGTGCACACCAGTTCGGATCCAAGCCCTGTGCCGTCAGAACCAGACATGACTCAACCACCCATCAAGGATAGTCCGAGTCCACGGCAGGAGGGAATTCTCGAAATTTTCCCGCCCGCCCACCACACGGAATACTCTCTGGATTCGGGAAACCCAGACATATGGGACCTCATGTATGTCAAACAGCTGCCAAACGAGACAGTCCACCATTTTGGGCTAGATTTCTCCTGGTAAAGAATAGGATGGCACCTTGCTGTGACAAAGAAATAATTAAAGCATTCCTGTTTAACTGCAGGGACGATGGCCTCTTAAACGCTCTCGCGCGTCGCCGAACTCAAAGCTTCACCGAACTATCCGACATGGTACGCAAGTATTGCGCCATGGAGAACACGTGGAGGGCGCAACAGCTGAACATGGGGCAACAGCCCGCCGCGCATCACGGAAGGCCTCGCCTTAAACGGGCTTACACAAATCGGTCACCGGAGTGTGAGCCTAATGAAAAGAAAACTAGGCCCATATCGGAGTTAGGCGAGTTGCTGGACAAACCATGCCCAATACATTCGGTCTTGCTATACGCAAACCCAACCCACAGACTTCGAGCCTGTTGGGTGGTAAGACAAGTGGCCAAATATGGCGAGCCAATCTGGGCCTTACACCCCCAGATAAACAGTCCTCAGCTTCACCACAGGACCACAATGTCCTCACGGTATACTAGATGTTCGCCTCAAACAATAAAAGAAAAAAGGCTCTTCGAGAGCTCAATCAAATATATCAAGTGACGACCGCGCAGCCATGGGCGGCCACGCCTATCACCTTCAACAAGAAGGACGAGCCAATCCCCCGTAACAACCACGCACCGGTCGCACTGGTCCTCGACCCCATTGTCGATGGTTTCCGGCTGACTAAAGTGCTGATGGACGGAGGCAGCGGCCTCAACCTCATTTACGAGGATACTCTAGACAAAATGCAGTTCAATAGGTCTCACATCGAACGCAGTCATACCACATTCCAAGGTATAATACCCGGTAGGGAGGCACACTGCTCGGGACGCGTAACCCTGGACGTTGTGTTCGGTACACCCGTCAACTACAGATCCGAACCCTTACTATTTCACATTGTGCCCTTCTGTAGCGGATACCGTGCGCTTCTAGGACGTGAGGCATTCTCAAGATTTCAGGCCATACCACATTACAGGTATATGAAACTCAAGATGCCAGGGCCCAACGGGGTGGTCTCTCTTAAAAGTGACCCGAGCAAAGCCTTGCGAGCCAAAAATAAGACGGCATCCCTCGCCCTAGAGGCACTATCTGAAGCCCTCGTGGCCGAAGAGTTGACAGCGCTACGCACTACAGTTGACACGGATGACGTGGTTCTCAGTAAAAGACAAAAACCCACATCATTCAAGCCAGCGGATGAAATAGTCAAATTTCAAGTGCACCCAACAGATCCCAATAAAACGGCATCCATAGGAGCACAGCTGGACCCCGCAGTCAACGAGGCGCTGAGGACATTCCTGCGTGAAAATTGGGAAATATTCGCCTCGCACCCATTAGATATGCCAGGAATCCCACGAAGGCTAGCAGAGCACAACCTCAACATTTTAAAAGGCTTCAAGCCAGTGAAACAAACCCTGCGCCGATTTTCAGAACCCAAACGGCAGGCCATGGGCGCAGAGCTTGCAAAACTGCTAGAGGTCGGATTCATCCGCGAGATCAAGCACCCCGAGTGGTTAGCAAATCTGGTTATGGTACCCAAGAAGGATAAGTCCTGGCGGCTCTGCGTCGACTTTAAAGACCTCAACAAAGCCTGTCCTAAGGATCCATTCCCTCTGCCAAGGATAGACCAAATTATCGATGCCACCGCTGGACACGACTCGTTATGCTTCCTCGATGCATACTCCGGATACCATCAGATCAAGATGAAGGAGTCCGATCAGGCAGCAACCGCGTTCATCACCCCCTACGGCCCCTTCTGCTTCAACACCATGCCGTTTGGACTAAAAAACATGGGAGCCACATACCAGCGCATGATTCAAACATGCCTCGAAAACCAAATTGGCAGAACAGTCAAGGCATACGTAGATGACGTGGTTGTCAAAACCAAACACATCGACCAACTGATAGACGACCTACGCCAAACCTTCGACAACCTGCGGGCCTACGACATATGACTCAACCCAAAGAAATGTGTCTTCGGGGTCCCCACTGGAAAGCTACTCGGATTCATAGTTTCCCATAGAGGAATCGTAGCCAATCCGGCCAAAATTAGAGCGCTATCTCAGCTCGCAATACCAACAGAGCTTAAGCATGTCCAGAAGCTAACGGGATGCGTGGCCACCTTGAGCTGCTTCATATCCTACCTCAGAGAAAAGGCATTACCACTCTACAAACTGCTTAAAAAGACCAAGAACTTCCAATGGACAGATGAAGCAACCATGGCACTCAAGGAGATTAAAACACTCCTCACCGGCAACCCTATCCTGGCCGCACCCGGCATCGGCGAACCCATTCTACTATACATTTCAGCCACCAATCAGGTGGTCAGCGCAGTGCTCGTCGTAGAGCGGGAATCCGAGGGCCACAAGTTCCAAGTCCAAAAGCCGGTCTACTACATGTCCAAGGTGCTTACGCCATGCAAATCACGATACCCGCACTATCAAAAGATAGCTTACACGGTCTTCATGGCATCTCGAAAGCTACGTCATTACTTTCAAGAATGTTCAGTCACAGTGGCATCAGAGGTCCCCTTGAATGATATAATAAAGAACAGGGACACCACAGGCCGCATTGCCAAATGGGCCATCGAGCTTCTCCCCTTCGAGATAACATATAAGCCACGCCGAGCCATTAAATCTCAGGTACTGGCCGATTTCATAGCCAAATGGACCGAGGCCGAACTACCCCGAGAGTACTCTACATACTCACACTGGACAATGTACTTCGACGGCTCAAAGATGTTAGCCGGACTGGGGGCTGGGGTCATCCTAATCTCCCCCATAGGCGACACTGTTCGGTATGTCCTCCAAATAATGTACACGGACTCCAACAACGCAGCCAAATACGAAGCACTACTACATGGTCTTCGTATGGCCACATCAATGGGCATGCAGCGCCTCGAGGTAAGGGGAGATTCAAACTTGGCGATCTCACAAGTCAACGGTGAATTCGGCGCCAAAGACCCCAAGATGGCGGCATATAGAAACGTGGTCCTCCGAATATCAGCTCGATTTGAGGGCCTAGAATTTCACCATGTCGCTAGAGACAGCAATCAAGCAGCTGACGTCCTTGCCCGCATGGGCGCCAAGCATGACCTGGTTCCCAAAAACACCTTCCTCGAGCGGCTCTTTAAGCCCTCCGTGGTGTGGCAGGACGATGCCGCCGGTACACTATCCAACGAGCCCGCTCACAATACCTCGCCCAAAAATGAACAAGACAATCACGTCATTGGCGGCTCCGCACACGAGGTAATGGCCGTAATCCCACCCTGGACAGAACCCCTGCTAGCCTACCTCACACAACATCAGCTTCCGGAGGATCAAACCGAAGCACGGCGCATAGTTCGCCGCTCTAAAGCATACAAGGTCCATGAGGGTGAACTCTATAGGAAGAGTACCACAAGAGTTCTAAAAGGTGCGTCTCCGAAGAAGAGGGGCAGAAGCTCTTGGCAGAGATACACGTGGGCATGGGCGGACACAACGCGGCAGCTTGGGCCCTGGTCAGCAAAGCTTTCCCAGCAGGTTTTTTCTGGCCTACTGCCCGTGAAGATACCCGGACATTAGTCCAACATTGCGTCGGATGCCAGCTATTCGCAAATCAAAGCCACATGCCCCCCATAGCTCTTTGGATGATACCGATCACATGGCCTTTTGCGGTCTGGGGTCTCGACATGGTCGGGCCACTCAAAGGGTGGACAAATAAAAAGAAGTACTTATTGGTCATGGTCGACAAATTCACCAAGTGGATCGAGGCAAGACCCATCACTTCGGCAGAATCCAGACCAGTCGTCGACTTCTTATCCGATGTCGTACACCGTTATGGTGTCCCCCACAGCATAATTACCGATAATGGTACCAACTTCACCGCCCAGGAAGTTAAAGACTGGTGCCAAAAAATGGGCATCAAGCTCGATTATGCCTCGGTGTACCACCCACAGACCAACGGGCAGGTCGAACGAGCCAATGGACTCATTATGAGCGACATTAAGCCTCACTTAGTTCGATCCCTTGAACAATTAGACTGCCATTGGGTCGAGGAACTCGATTCCGTACTATGGGGATTGCACACTACTCCTAATCGGTCAACCGGATACACACCATTTTTTATGGTATACGGTGCGGAAGCAGTTCTCCCATGCGACCTTATCCATGATGCGCCTAGAGTGCGCATGTACGAAGAAAAGGAAGCCGAGCTCGATCGGCAGGATGATCTGGACGCTCTGGAAGAAGAGCGAGACATAGCTCGAGCTTGGTCCACGTTCTATCAGCAGCAAGCACGACGTTACCACAACCGTGAAGTCCGGGCAAAGACATGCGAGACCTTGTCCTCCGACTCCCCAAAAAACAGAAGAATAAACTAACACCTAAATGGGAGGGACAGTACATCATCGATGAAGTACTCATAGGAGGAGCATATCGTCTTCGCCGCCCGTCCGATGACGGCCTCGAGCCGAACCCGTGGAACGCAGCAAGGCTGCTGCTTTTTTACGCCTGAGTCTGACATAAATTTTCGCCTTTTCCTTCTTTTGTTTTTTACCTTTTTTCTCTCTTTCGCCGTGGTACTAGTTCGGCTAAACCGAACCATACCAAGCTTATACTATATACACCATTAAATGTACCACCCAGCTTTGCTTGGGGGCTCCCTTAGAAGAGCCGAATAAATGTATAAATCGCATTCGTCCTGATTCTCATACATGTTAAGCCAACATATACACTTGTTTGACTTAAGATCTTTGCCAAGTCGGGTTGCCTGGCTCCTGTGATTACCCCTACATTCCCGATTGTTCAGCTAGGGAGTAAAGGGAGCACCTCTGCAATTGTTTCGACCGGGTCATCCGGGACCGTACCTCAGACGGGTGAAGCCGAACGCTAGCGTTCTTACAGAATACAATAAGTCGGCCTAAGGGAAGCGAATATAGCCTCGCGCTTATCACCCAGGTTTTTTCGCAGCCATTGGTTTCCGTTGATCTTACGAATCTGGATTATCATTTTACCTGAAGAAAGGAACCCTTGGAGGAACTATTTTCATCAGAAGATGTTTCTTACGTCAAACAGTAATATAACATCGTTCTCCGCACATGTTTCGTCTGTTTAAGCCAGATGGCCGGATTGCCTCATTCCCGAAGTGTTGCTTTGTTTTCCATGGCACATAGTATGGAACACTTCCCGATCTATGATTGGGGAGGTAGAAGCCGATGGCCGGCTAAGACAACATTCTTTCAAAAAATAAATAAGAGCGCGGATTGAGCACGGTCAACGTAAAGTACATAGATACATAGACTTGACAAAATTACTCCTTCTCGACATTGTCTATCAATTGCTCTAAAGCACAATCCTTTTGAGACTATCGAGCGGCTTGCATCACGTCATCATACACCAAGCTTAGTGGTATCTCTTGGTCGTCAGGACCCATTGGACCAACCCGGGCCATATGCACCGGGTCTAGTTTGGTGAAGCGGGTCTTTACCATAGCCCACGCCTCGCACGCTCCTTCTCGACAGGCCGAGATCTTCCATAATTCAAACCTTCACTGAGCCCCTTTAAAGCGACTGGCTAGTTTGGCCATACTCTTTGGTGGCGCATCTGACGGCCATAACGCCTTCGCCATGCTCTTCATGGCTTCCCAGGCCTTTTCATAGGTCTTCGACAGTTCCTTTAGAAGGTTACCATCATAAGTGCTTACTTCTTCCTCAGGCCGCCCAGTCATGAGACCTAACAAGCAGGTGTTGCACATCATCATTAACACATCAATGACACTTGCCAACAGCACGGTACGATCAGCGCTTGCCAAATATGCCACCTTTTAGCTTCTGGTTTTCCTCCATACTTTGGGCCAGCTGAGCTTTCAAACTCTTAATTTCCTCGGCTTGCCGTCGGTTTTCTGCCTTGAGCTCATTTTTCTCCTCCTGACTTCGCGTCAGTACTCGTTTACCAGCCTCCAGCTCCCTCTGCAGCTCACTTATAGCTCCCGTGGCTGTATGGAGAATACGGTGTTAATGCTTAGCATACAACGTATACCTACAAAAATAGTCTTTCCTACTCACCGGACAATTCGCTGCTAGCTTTTCGAGCCACATCCAGTTCAGCCTTGGCTTCGACCAATTGTGTCTGACTCACTTCAAGGTCCTCGGACAGCTTTTTATTCTGCTCTCTAGCAGCCTACAAAAATAAATATCATTAGACACCCTTAACTCGGCCGTCCCGCCCAAATTAAGGCTTGGGGGCTAGTTGGTTAGAGAACATGATATGCTTTTAAGCTATATACATGCACCTTGGCGGCAAATAGACTGGCAATCCCATCAAGACCTGTCCGGGCCACTCCAAGGTATGCATCCACCGAATTAAAAGCATTAAATTCCTGTTCGGCAAAAGCAGTATGACGTAAAGTCTCCCTCCGGCGGCGATGGTTCATTACGCTCTCGACCTCGGAATTAGTGACTGAAACACAGTCGGAGTCCGCCGGAGGTACACTAGCTGCCGCGTGTTTGGAGGAGGCTCTTGCTTGTGCCGAAGACTTGAGACCGGAGTTGCAGTTCAGTGCATCCAGGAGATCTTCGGATTGGTGTAGGGGCATACGCCTTCTGCAAAATTGAGCAAGCTCTAATAAGAAAGTGCCAATGGCAACCCTCGCTGCAATTTCGAGATATGTTACCTTTGGGCCGAGGGGGCAGGTGCCTCCGCCTCGGTGGAAGCTTTCAGCTTTGATCTCCCGTCAAGGGCCAAAGCTGGCGCGGTCCGCGCTCCTCCCGAGACATTCTTACGTGTAGTGCAGCGACCCTTGGGAGTAGAAGTCAGCACGTGGGGGGTAGCATGAGACAGGCGCCCTGTTCGGGAGAGGGTCTTCTTTTCACTTACTGAGGAAGAGGGAAGAGCCACGGGGTGATCGGCTGTTACAGCCACTTTGCCGCCATCAAGGCCCTCCTGATAGAACACCCCATCTTCGAATTCGATTGACGTCTCTGGGTCGTTGTGATACCCCGGATCTCCATCACGAGAGTGATTCTCTGGTTGAGGAGGCGGACAACTAATGGACGCAACCTGACACCTCCATCCCTATTCAAGTGGCGATCAGTAAGAATTCGGTGTGATCTATGGGCTCAAAATAATGGATTATGGCTTACCCAGTCCGTCGGATTGTATCCGGAGCATCCTTCATGAAAACTCATGCGAGCGAACTCTGCTTCGTCTCCCTTGAAGAGATCGGCCAGTATTTTAGCCAGGGTCGCCTTGTTGTCTGGTCCTTGCCGCTGGTGACGTGTCACATCGTTGGTCCTGTTATAGCACCATAGAGGGTGACCCCGCTGTTGGAGGGGTTGCACGCATTGGGTAATGGCGATGGCCATAACTTCGACCATGGTCAGCTTGCTGCTAGTTAGCAGCCTAATCTTGGCCGACAGTGCATGCACTTCTTCGCTGTCCTATTGGGAAGGGCCTCTAGGCCGCCAGTTGTACCGCTTTATAGGTGGGTCATTTGAATATTCGGGTAGCCCTTGTCGAATTGGATCGGTGAGGGATCTTTCTGTGGGGTCCCGATTGGGTACCCTATTCCAGCTATTCGCCATACTTCGGTGCCACCTACCTCGAATATAGATCCCTCTTGGAGGCGAGGGACAAGACAGAAATACTTCCTCCACAAGTCAAAGTGGGGCTCGCAGCTCAGACATATCTCGCACAAGGCTACAAAGACAGAAATGTGCAATATGGACCCTGGGGTGAGGTTGTGGAGCTGGATCCCATAGAACTCTAGCAGACCCTGTAGAAAGGGATGAATAGGAAAACCCAAACCCCTTAGAAGGAAGGGCACGAGACATACTCTCTCCTCCTTGCTTGGGGCAGGCGAGTTCTCGACAAGGGCGCAGCCATCAACGGAGATGAGATCGGCGCGGACTGGGATCAGATCGGCCGGAGGGAGGAAGCACTGCGTCTGCAAGCGACTCAGCTGGATATGCGAGACCGAACAGCTCGACCAATCGCCTGGGAGTGGGCAGTGAGGGCGCGAGGAAGAACCTGGGATGTTGGCCATGGCTTTGGAGAATTTTTTCGGTGTTGTTCTTAGCGAAGGGGGAGGTAACTATTCTCAGCACCTTTTGGATCTATAAATAGGCGTCTTATCACGAAGACGAAAGGACGGGTGCATGGAAGGACGACATTGGGCCGCATGCCCTCTAGAAAGGTGTGCGAAACCCTTGCCCGGAGGAACGGCATTAAAACCTGATGGTCCCACCTCGATCTCGAGATGTCTTCGGATCCCAGAATCTTGAAACTGTCCGGACCCGAGTACATTAGAGCGGGTTCCGGATAGTGTTCAGTGAAATTGATACGGCTTCAAGCAGAATGAAGGAATAAAAGAACTCGTCTCGTAAGCTGATGATGTGAAGATTCCAGAGGACAATCCCCGGTGTTGGAGGCAAGTTCGGGGGCTACTGAGGGAGTCATGGACTAAGGGGTCCTCAGGGCGACGGCCCATTGTACATGGGCCGGACTAGTGGAGCCGTATGGTGACCGGAGATCTATGAAGCCGTGGTGTGCCCTCCAAGTCAAGGATGGACGAGATCTCTTTCCCTCTTGTTGTAATCTATCTCCGATAACCCTAACCCTATCGGTGTCTATATAAACCGAGGGTTGTAGTCATTAGGGTTAGAGCTACATTCATCACCTCATAGCCTTAGGGTTTAGCTCATGCTGATCTCGAGGTAGACCTACTCTGTAAACCACGTTATACATTCAATACAATCAAGCAGGATGTAGGGTTTTACCTCTTCGAGAGGGCCCGAACCTGGGTAAACACTGTGTTCATCGTCCCTTGTAACCCATCGACCCTAGATCCACAGCTCGGGACCCCCTACCCCGAGGTCTACCGGTTTTGACACCGACAGTGGCGCTTCGCTGCATTGGCATGCTTGGAATGGTATAATGCGGTATGGCCAGTGTGTCGCCGCCTAGCATTCTATGCCCACTTACACTAGCAGCGGGAAACTGATGGGAGGAGTGGCGGGAAACCGATTGGGGGAGTGGCGGGAAACGGTAGTGTGTTTGGATATATAACAGCATTAATATGGAAAACTTAGGAAAGAAGGAAGCACGAGTTAGCACGACGCGTGCGCACAGTGCTTACTCACGGGTGCCAGACGGTTGACCAGAACTGCTTTAAATTATACAGGGTTCGTTTGGCCTTTTTTATACATTATAATTGAGCTTTCTATGCATTTAATGTGCATAATTCAAATTTGAACTACAAATACATGCTCTAGTGCACCAAAATGGGTTGAAAAATCATATATGTGTCCTTGGGTGCATGTTTAGGTCCCATGCAAGAAATAGGGATGAATTACAAACATCTCGGTGTCCTAGCTCGGCCTCAAACATTGAGAATCTTGGTTTTTAAATTCACGTAAATCCGAAACTCACCTGAAATTCATGAAACTTGGCATGGTGTCATGACATGGCACATATATGCCGTGGTAAAAAAATTGTCCAATTTGGGGCAAGTTTTGGTACAAGCCTCTTACAAACCGGAGCTTCTCGCAAGAAGCCTTGTGGTTCCGATAGGGAACGTGTCACTGTTATGGGTGAAATGACATTCACTGCCTCTTCTCGCCTTGTATTTTTTTCTACATGCAATATAGACCAATAGGAGATTCATGCTAAAATATGGAATTATTCAGGGTTCATTTGGCCCTTTTTATACATTAATTGAGTTTTCTAGGCATTTAATGTGCATAATTCAAATTTTAACTACAAGCACATGCTCCAGTGCACCAAAATGGGTTGAAAATCTTATATGTGTTCTTGTGTGTATGTTTAGGTCCCATGCAAGAAATGGGAATGAATTACAAACATCTTGGTGTCCTGACTCGGCCTCAAACATTCAGAATCTTGGTTTTTAAATCCCTGTAAATCCAAAGCTTACTTGAAATTCATGAATTGTGCCATGGTGTCATGACATGGCACATATATGTCGTGGTAAAGAAATTGTCCAATTTGGAGCAAGTTTTAGTTCAAACCTCTTACAAACTGGAGCTTCTCATAAGAAGCTTTGTGGTTCCAATAGGGAACGTGTCACCCTTGAGGGCGAAACGACATTCACTGCTTCTTCTCGCCTTGTTTTTTTCTACAAGCAACATAGACCAATAGGAGTGTAGTGCTGAAATATGGAATTATTCAGGGTTTGTTTGGCCTTTTTATACATTAATTGAGTTTTCTAGGCATTTAATGTGCATAATTCAAATTTGAACTGCAAGCACATGCTCGAGTGCACCAAAATGGGTTGAAAAATCATATATGTGTCCTTGCGTGCATGTTTAGGTCCCATACAAGAAATGGGAATGAATTACAAACATCTCGGCATCCTGGATCAGCCTAAACAAATTGAGAATCTTGGTTTTTTAATCCCCGTAAATCGAAAACTCACCAGAAATTCATGAAACTTGGTATGGTGTCCTGACATGGCACATATATGTCGTGGTAAAAAATTGTCCAATTTGGGGCAAGTTTTGGTACAGCTTCTCACAAGAAGCCTCGTGGTTCCGATAGGGAACGTGTCACCCTTGTGGGTGAATGACATTTACTGCCTCTTCTCGCCCTGTATTTTTTCTACAGACAACGTAGACCAATAGGAGTGTCGTGATGAAATATGTAATTATTCAGGGTTTGTCTGGCCTTTTTTATAAATTCATGAGTTTTCTAGGCATTTAATGTCCATAATTCAAATTTGAACTACAAGCACATGCTCAAGTGCGCCAAAATGAGTTGAAAAATCATATATGTGTCCTTGGGTGCATGTTTAGGTCCCATGCAAGAAATGAGAGTGAAGACAAACATCTCGGCATCCTGGCTCGGCCTCAAACATTGAGAATCTTGACTTTTAAATCCCCGTAAATCCAAAACTCGCCTGAAATTCATGAAACTTGGCATCGTGTCATGACATGGCACATATATGTCGTGCTAATTCTTTTGTCCAATTTGAGACTGATGACCCGCAAGTATAGGGGATCAATTATAATCCTTTTAATAAGTAAGAGTGTCAAACCCAACGAGGAGCAGAAGGAAATGACAAGCGGTGTTCAGCAAGGTATTTTCTGCAGGAACTGAAATTAGCGGTAACAGATAGTTCGGTGATAAGATAATTCATAATGGGTAACAAGTAACAAGTGTAACAGAGGTGCATCAAGGTGGCCCAATCCTTTTTGTATCAAAGGATAAGCCTGGACGAACTCTTAGATAAAGCAAAGTGCTCCCGAGGACACATGGGAATTATTGTCAAGTTAGTTTTCATCATGCTCATATGATTACTTATAACAAGACTTCGCCCATGTCCTCGGGAACAAACGTAACTACTCATAAAGCATATTCATGTTCAAGATCAGAGGGGCATTGAATATCATTAAGGATTTGAACATATGATCTTCTACCAAATAAACCAACTAGCATCAACTACAAGGAGTAATCAACACTACTAGCAACCCACAGGTACCAATCTGAGGTTTTGGGACAAAGATTGGATACAAGAGATGAACTAGGGTTTGAGAGGAGATGGTGCTGGTGAAGATGTTGATGAATACTTACCCTCCCTTGATGAGAGGATCATTGGTGAAGACGATGGCTTCGATTTCTCCTTCCGGGAGGGAAGTTTCTCCGGCAGAATCACTCTGCCGGAGCCCTAGATTGCTTCTGCCCAGGTTCTGCCTCGAGACGGTGGCACTTCATCCCGAAAGCTTCCTCTTTATTTTTTCTGGGTCAAAACCTTTCATATAGAAGAAGATGGGCACCAGACGATGGCCAGGGGGCCCACAAGGCCTGGGGGCGCTCCTTGGGGGGTAGGGCGCGCCCCCTAGGCTTGTGGCCACCTGGTGGGTCCCCTTCCGTAGTTTCTTCACCCAATATTTTTTATATATTCCAAAACAATTCTCTGTAAAGTTTCAGGACATTTGGAGTTGTGCAGAATAGGTGTCTCAGATTTGCTCCTTTCCGGTCCATAATTCCAGCTGTCGGCATTCTCCCTCTTTGTGTAAACCTTGTAAAATAAGAGAGAAAAGGCATAAGTATTGTACCATAATGTGAAATAACAGCCTACAATGCAATAAATATCAACATAAAAGCATGATTCCAAAATGAACGTATCAACTCCCCCAAGCTTAGACCTCGCTTGTCCTCAAGTGAAAGCTGAAATCGATAATCATGTCCACATGTTTAGAGATAGAGGTGTCAATAAAATAAAGTATGGACATGAGGGCATCATGATCATCTCTAAAACAACAACATATATTGTCATATAACTTCTCATGCTAAAGTGACAATTCTTCACAAGGTAAAGTATGAATCAAGACCTTTATTGAAAACTAACAAACTATGATCTCAGTCATTGAAGCAATTGCAATTTATCATAACATCGGAAAGAGTCAATATAAGAGATTTTTAGCAAGTTCACATATTCAACCATCATCTAATCTTTCATAATTGCTAACACTCACGCGATACTTATGAGATCAAAGTTCCAATCAGACGCATAGGAAGATAGGGGCTTATAGTTTCGCCTCCCAACCTTTTACCTCAAGGGTAATGTGAACAATAATGATTTATGAACACCTACATCCAAGTGGATATATATGTCTGGATCTTCCCCAACAAAAAGTGCTTACCAAAAAGAGAAAATATAAAAGGAAAGGTGAAGATCACCATGACTCTTGTATAAAGGTAGAAAGTAAAATAAAAGATAGGCCCTTCGCAGAGGGAAGCAGAGGTTGTCATGCGCTTTTATGGTTGGATGCACAAAATCTTAATGCAAAAGAATGTCACTTTATATTGCTGCTTGTGATAAAGAACTTTATTATGCAGTCCGTCGCTTTTATTTCTTCCATATCACAAGTTCGTATAAAGATTATTTTCCTCACACTAAAAGATCATACATATTTAGAGAGCAATTTTTATTGCTTGCACCGATGACAACTTACTTGAAGGATCTTACTCAATCCATAGGTAGATATGATGGACTCTCATGGCAAAACTGGGTTAAAGGATTTTGGATGCACAAGTAGTATCTCTACTTGGTGCAGAAGATTTGGCTAGCATAGGATGAGAAGCAACCTCAACATGTTGGAGGATCCATGACAATATAACTTCTATTCGGATATAAGAAAACATAACTCATCATGTTGTCTTCCTTGTCCAACTTCAACCTTTTAGCATATAATATTTTAATGAGTGCTCACAATCACAAAAGATGTCCAAGATAGTGTATTTATATGTGAGACCTCTCTTTCTTTATTACTTCTTATTAATTGCAACAATGACCAAAACTATGTTTATCAACTTTCAAAAATATATATTCATCATACTCCTTATATGTGAAGTCATCACTCTCCATAAGAGTGTATATAATCTTTTTATTTCCTTTTATTTTATTTTCCTTCTCCAAGATCAAAGCAACAAACCAAAGCCCTCAACTCAAAACTACTCTTTATTATATAACTCTCGGACTCGATTACAAAGATAGATCACAAGGCAAAACTCAAAGACTAGATCATGCTAAAACTTTTATTCTACTAGATAACAATAAAACCAAAAGGATCGAACTAAGGTAAACAATAAAAGTAAATATGTGATGGTGATACGATACTGGGGCACCTTCCCCAAGCTTGGCACCAGCCAAGGGGAGTGCCCATACCCATGTACTCAAATCTCTTTCTTCGGAGGTGGTGATGATGGTGTGGATGATGTGGGAGGCTTGTCCTCCGTCTTCCAAGGCATAGTATCACCATCGTAGAAGGATGAATGAGTGTCCAAAATCCTCAAATCTGCAGCCAAACTCATCCTCTTAAATCTATATTCGTACTCATAGTTTTGGTTTTGCAGGTCATAGATCTGGGCTTGGAGATGCTCGATTTTCTCATGAAGCTTGAAGATGGCCTTTCCAATATCATTGGCATCCAGCTTGTGGTCACGGGTGAATTCTGTGATCATGGAGTGATTGGCATTGAGTCCGCATTCCACCATCCCTTGGCATTTGAAAACTTCTTGCTCCATCGCTTCGAGACTGGACTCCACGCTTCCGGTCCTCCTTGGCCCTTGAACATCTCGGATGTGAAGCACCCCCTAACACATCTCAATGGTTTGAGGGTGTTGCAGCACCTCCTCAAGGTAGGGGTTGATGACCTTCTTGTAGAACTTGTCCTTCGGGGCGCTTGGGGACGTCATGGCGATCTAGATCTGTCAGAAAAATAGCTCGAAACAAGAACAGAGGATATTGCCGTGATACGGTGGTCAAAACCTTTGAGAGATTATATAATGAATTTTTACTATGCAACACAAGTATTCTGGGGGGAAACAGAGTCCGGAGGGCACATGAGGTGGCCACAAGCCTGGGAGGCGCGCCCAGGGGGTAGGGCGCGCCCCCACGGCTTGTCGCCTCCTCGTGCACCTTTCGGACTACTTCTTATTTTCCTAATTTTTTAAATATTCCAAAACGGAGTAAAATTGCTTTTGGGAAAGTTTTGGAGTCGGTTTACTTACCGTATCACATACCTATTGCTTTTTAGGGTTCTGGAGCGTTCTGGAAAGTTTCCCTTATGTACTCCTCCGGCGTTATGGTATTAATAATATTGATTTCAATATTTATGGGAGTACCTGAGATATAATGCTTGATTCTTTGCCCAATCACCAACTTCGGGTTGGTACCCTCGGCATTGTTGATCTTGATGGCACCAGAATAATAAACTTCCTTGATAATGTAAGGCCCTACCCATTTGGAGAGAAGTTTTCCTGCAAAAAATCTTAAACGAGAATTGTATAGCAAGACATGGTCACCTACATTAAATTCACGCTTTTGTATCCTTTTGTCGTGCCATCTTTTAACTTTCTCTTTAAACAGATTGGCATTTTCATATGCTTGGGTTCTACATTCATTAAGTGAGCTAATATCAAATAACCTCTTCTCACCGGCAAGTTGAAATCATAGTTGAGCTCTTTAATTGCCCAATAAGCTTTATGTTCTAGTTCAAGAGGTAAGTGACATGCTTTTCCAAAAACCATTTTATATGGGGACATACCCATAGGATTTTTATAAGCAGTTCTATAAGCCCACAGTGCATCATCAAGTTTCTTAGACCAATTCTTTCTGGATCTATTAACAATCTTTTGCAAGATCAATTTTATTTCTCTATTACTTAATTCTACTTGACCACTAGACTGAGGATGATATGGAGATGCAATTCTATGGTTAACATCATACTTAGCAAGCAATTTACGGAAAGCACCATGAATAAAGTGTGAACCACCATCAGTCATCAAATATCTAGGGACTCCAAACCTCAGGAAAATAACTTCTTTAAGCATTTTAATAGAAGTGTTGTGATCAGCACTACTAGTTGGGATAGCTTCTACCCACTTAGTAACATAATCAACAACAACTAAAATATGTGTATACCCATTAGAGGAAGGAAAAGGTCCCATATAATCAAATCCCCAAACATCAAATGGTTCAATAATAAGTGAATAGTTCATAGGCATTTCCTGACATCTACTAATATTACCAATTCTTTGACATTCATCACAAGACAAGTCAAACTTACGAGCATCCTTGAAAAGAGTAGGCCAATAAAAACCAGATTGTAATACCTTGTGTGCAGTTTTGTCTCCAGCATGGTGTCCTCCGTAGGCCTCGGAGTGGCACTTGCGTAGGATCTGTTCCTGTTCATGCTCGGGTACACAACATCTAATAACACCATCTACTCCTTCTTTATAAAGGTGTGGTTCATCCCAGAAGTAATGTCTTAAATCAAAGAAAAACTTTTTCTTTTGTTGGTATGTAAAACTAGGTGGTATAAATTTAGCAACAATATAATTAGCATAGTCTACATACCATGGGGTACTACGAGAAGCATTTATAACAGCTAATTGTTCATCAGGAAAGCTATCATCAATAGGTAGTGGGTCATCAAGAATATTTTCTAACCTAGACAAGTTGTCTGCTACGGGGTTCTCAGCTCCCTTTCTATCAATAATATGTAAATCAAATTCTTGTAGCAAGAGAACCCACCTAATGAGTCTAGGTTTAGCATATTTCTTTTCCATAAGATATTTAATAGCAGCATGATCAGTGTGAACAGTTACTTTGGAATCAACAATATAAGATCTGAATTTATCACATGCAAACACAACTGCTAAAAATTCTTTTTCAGTAGTAGCATAATTTCTTTGAGCAATGTTTAGAGTTTTACTAGCATAATGGATAACATTTAATTTCTTATCAACTCTTTGTCCTAGAACAGCACCAACAGCATAATCACTAGCACCACACATGATTTCAAAGGGTGGGTTCCAATCAGGCGGTTGAACAATAGGTGCAGAAATTAAGGCTTTCTTAAGGATTTCAAATGCTTCTACACAATCATCATCAGAAACAAATGGAACATCTTTTTGCAAAAGATTAGTGAGAGGCCTAGAAATTTTAGAGAAGTCTTTAATAAATCTCCTATAGAAACTAGCATGACCAAGGAAACTTCTTATACCTTTGATATCTTTAGGACACGGCATTTTTTGATAGCATCAACTTTAGCTTTATCAACTTCAATACCTCTTTCGGAGATTTTATGCCCCAAGACAATACCTTCATTAACCATGAAGTGGCACTTCTCCCAATTCAAGACAAGATTGGTTTCTTCACATCTCTACAAAACTCGATCAAGGTTGCTTAAGCAATCATCAAAAGAAGTTCCATAAACGGAGAAATCATCCATGAAAACCTCAACAATCTTTTCACAAAAGTCAGAGAATATAGCAGTCATACATCTTTGAAAGGTAGCAGGTGCATTGCATAAACCAAAAGGCATACGTCTATAAGCAAATGTACCAAAAGGGCATGTAAAAGTAGTTCTTTCTTGATCCTCTTGTGACACAGGTATTTGGGAAAAACCAGAATATCCATCTAGAAAGCAAAAGTGTGTATGTTTTGATAGTCTTTCTAGCATTTCATCAATGAATGGCAGAGGATAATGATCTATCCTAGTAGCTTTATTTAATTATCTAAAATCAATTACCATTCTATAACCTGTGACAATTCTTTGAGGTATCAATTCATTTTTATCATTAGGAACAACAGTAATACCTCCCTTCTTAGGGACACAATGAACAGGGCTTACCCATCTACTATCAGCTATAGGATAAATTATACCTGCTTCCAGAAGCTTTAATATTTCATTCCTTGCCACTTCTTTCATCTTAGGATCCAACCGTCGTTGGTGATCAACAACGGGTTTACCATCAGGTTCCATATTAATTTTATGCTGACATAGAGTGGGACTAATGCCCTTAAGATCATCAAGAGTATATCCAATAGCAGCACGGTGCTTCCTTAGAGTTTCCAATAATCTATTTTCTTCGTGCTCTGAAAGGTTAGCACTAATAATAACAGGATATATCTTCTTTTCATCAAGATAATCATATTTCAAAGTATCAGGTAATTGTTTAAGATCGAACATAGGATCACTCTTGGGTGGAAGAGGATCTCCAAGAGTCTCAACTGGAAAATTATGTTTCAAAATAGGCATTTGTTTAAAGAATATCTCATCTATCTCATTTCTTTCATTCATATGCATATCATTTTCATGGTCTAGCAAATATTGTTCTAGAGGATCAGTAGGAGGCACGACAATAGAAGCAAGACCAATAATTTCATCCTTACTAGGTAATTCTTTATCTCGAGGTTGTCTACGAAATTTGGAGAAATTAGACTCATGAGACACATCCCCAAAACTTACGCTAACGGTTTCTTTTTCACAATCTATCTTAGCATTAACAGTATTCAAGAAAGGTCTACCAAATATAATGGGACAAAAATCATCTTGTGGGGAGCCAAGAACTAGAAAATCAGTAGGGTATTTTATTTTCCCACACAAGACCTCAACATCTCTAACAATCCCAAGTAGTGTGACAATATCTCTATTAGAAAGCTTGGTAGTAACATCAATATCTTCTATTTCAGCAGGTGCAATATCATTCATAATTTCTTGATATAAAGTAAACGGAATAGCACTCACACTAGCACCCAAATCACACAAGCCATGATAACAATGGTCTCCTATTTTAACGGAGACAACAGGCATGCCAACAACAGGTCTATGTTTATCTTTTTCATCGGGTTTAGCAATTTTAGTAGCTTCATCACAGAAATAAATAACATGCCCATCAATATTTTCAGCCAAGAGATCTTTAACCATAGCAACATTAGGTTCAACTTTAATTTGTTCAGGAGGTGTGGGTGTGGGTGTTCTAGTATAACTCTTACGGACTACAGCTGAAGCTTTAGCATGTTCTTTTATCCTAACAGGAAAAGGTGGTTTCTCAATATAAGCAATAGGAATAACTGGATCAACATTATAAGTAATGGTTTCTTCTTCAGCTTTAATGGGTTCTACTGTTTTTACTTCAATGGGAAGATGATATTTAAACCACTTCTCCTTAGGGAGATCAACATGAGTAGCAAATGATTCACAGAAAGAAGCAACTATCTCAGAGTCAAGGCCAAATTTAGTGCTAAATTCACGAAAAGCATCGGTATCCATAAAAGATTTAACACAATCAAACTCAAGGTTTATACCTGACTCCTTACCTTCGTTGAGTTCCCAATCTTCGGAGTTGTGTTTAATTCTTTCCACAAGATCCCATCGGAATTCAATAGCCTTCTTCATAAAAGAACCAGTACAAGAAGTATCAAGCATGGATTGATCATTACGAGAAAGCCGAGCATGAATATAACATTGACTTAAGCCTCCCCCAAGCTTAAGCAATACTTTCTCCTTCACGAGTCCAAAAATTATATATATAATTCCGATCACGATGAACTAGATGCATAGGATAAAACTTCTGATGAAATTCCAATTTTAATTGGTTGTAATTCCAAGCTCCAATATCATCACATAGCCTATACCATGTCAATGCCTTTCCCTTCTAAGATAAAGGGAAGACCTTCTTCTTGACTTCATCCTCGGGTAAACCTGGAAGCTTAAATAATCCACAAACTTCATCCACATAGATTAGATGCATATCAGGATGTAGTGTTCCATCTTCTGCATAAGGATTAGCTAGCAGTTTCTCTATCATACCCGAAGGAATTTCATAATAAATATTTTCAGCAGGTGCAGTAGGTTGAGGAGCAACTCTTTGCTCTTCTGGTCAAGGTGAAGATACACCAAACAAGCCCATCAAAGGATGATTTTCCATAGTGACAAGTGACAATAAATTTCAGCACGTAGTAATAATTTTTCCTTACCAAATTCCACTTACCAAGAGCGCTTCACTCCCAGACAACGGCGCCAGAAAAGAGTCTTGATGACCCACAAGTATAGGGGATCAATCGTAGTCCTTTCAATAAGTAAGAGTGTCAAACCCAATGAGGAGTAGAAGGAAATGACAAGCGGTTTTCAGTAAGCTATTTTCTGTAGGCACTGAAATTAGCGGTAACAGATAGTTCGGTGATAAGATAATTCATAACGGATAACAAGTAAAAAGTGTAACAAAGGTTCAGCAAGGTGGCCAATCCTTTTTGTAGCAAAGGATAAGCCTGGACGAACTCTTATATAAAGCAAAGTGCTCCCGAGGACACATGGGAATTATTGTCAAGTTAGGTTTCATCATGCTCATATGATTACTTATAACAAGACTTCTCCCATGTCCTCAGGAACAAACGTAATTACTCACAAAGAATATTCATGTTCAATATCAGAGGGGTATTGAATATCATTAAGGATCTGAACATATGATCTTCCACCAAATAAGCCAACTAGCATCAACTACAAGGAGTAATCAACACTACTAGCAACCCACAGGTACCAATCTGAGGTTTTGGGACAAAGATTGGATACAAGAGATGAACTATGGTTTGAGAGGAGATGGTGCTGGTGAAGATGTTGATGAAGATTGACCCTCCCTTGATGAGAGGATCGTTGGTGATGACGATGGCTTCGATTTCCCCCTTTGGGAGGGAAGTTTCTCCGGCAGAATCGCTCTGCCGGAGCCCTAGATCGCTTCTGCCCAGGTTCCGCCTCGAGATGGCAGCGCTTTGTCCCGAAAGCTTCCTCTTTATTTTTTCTGGGTCAAAACCTTTCATATAGCAGAAGATGGGAACCAGACGATGGCCAGGGGGGCCACAAGCCCTGGGGGCGCGCCCTGGGGGGTAGGGCGCCCCCCCAGGCTTGTGGCCACCTAGTGGGTCCCCTTTCATAGTTTCTTCACCCAATATTTTTTATATATTCCAAAACAATTCTCTGTAAAGTTTTAGGACATTTGGAGTTGTGTAGAATAGGTGTCTCAGATTTGCTCCTTTCCGGTCCAAAATTCCAGCTGCCGGCATTCTCCCTCTTTGTGTAAACCTTGTAAAATAAGAGAGAAAAGGCATAAGTATTGTACCATAATGTGAAATAACAGTCCATAATGCAATAAATATCAACATAAAAGCATGATGCCAAATGGACGTATCAGAGACAAGGCGCACACATTAATAGCAACCATAGGCATTTTGGAACAAATGCTGACACGTTACTATCGCAAACGGTTGTATTGCTTGAACCATGGGTGTTGCACTAACCATTTACGTGCCGCTACACGTCCCACTTTTTATTGGAGAGTACCACCTCCATCCTTGTTTATTGATCCTCTTTGTATTTTGTGCCAAAATTTGACCATAAATTTTACAATAGTAGGTGGCGTGCATGTAGCTGTTTGATTAGACGGGACGAGTGTGAGAAGTCTGCTACGCAGGGTCAACGGGACACGTGCGAGCAGTCTGCTACGCAGGCTCGACAGGCACGTGCGAGCAGTCCGCCGTGCAGGCTCGACGGGACATGTGTGAGTAGTGCGCCGCGTAGGCTCTCGACAGGACGCGTGCGAGCTATCCACCGCGCAGGCTCGACGAGAGACGTGCGAGCAGTCCGCCGTGCAGGCTCACCAGGAAGCAAGCCCTTTGACCTCCACCTACCGCCCACCTCACTCTAAACTTCTCCATTAATGGCGGCTGAGCCGCTATTTAACATGTGGTTAATGCACATGGACGGAGGTAGTTTGCTTGTGATCCCATGGCCCCGCTGAACGTTAGCATTGTTTTGTTCTTGTCTCGATGAGAACGTGACTTTTAGCCTGTTTTCGACTCGTATACATGTACCTACGAATGAACTAAAATGACAACCAATTTACAATGGCAACGGATAATAATTGTCTTACATATTCAGGATAATTTAAAATGCCACATGTGGTAACGCCCAAAAGACACAGGGGCAAGATAAGAAGGAAGACACAGACAACAATCTGGGTCACTGCTCTCTACTTGTTGATGGGTCGCTAGGCAACCATGTCGGTATACACAAATAGGGGTATTTGTTTCCCCTGACGGTACGCAAACTCGCGGACAAAAACTGCCCTTGCCGGGTACGACAGCAAATGAAGAAGAACAAGATAGCTGTGAGCCACCTTGGGAAGGCCTCCCTTGCCGAGCAGGAGAGCCTGGCCAGGTCGAGGCTGCCCCAAGGACAAGTCTGGATTCGCCCCGACAGGCTTGCCGGGGCCGCCAAGATCAAACCCCACCAAGCTCCTTCAACAAGGAACCTCCACCAAGATGCCACCACTCCACCTCACCGCACCCAAGTCACTAATCAGTGTGGTGTCAAGGTAATAAGCAACCAGGTGGATCCTACCAAGCATGTGGCAGCATCAAGGAGAAAAGATTAGCTTTATTGACACCTGTCCAGGAGGCATGTCAAGCTGATAAGAATAGGAAGATAAGCGGCGCGACAGGCTTGCCGGGATTCGTCCTCGGCACGACACATAGCAGTGCATTTAATGCACTTTGTCCTAAATGCCAGAGTTAGGTATGATAGCACTGTAGCTATCTAATCACACCCAAATGACTGTTTTGCCACTGTGGTCGCCCCTTAACCTATAAAAGGAGGCCCGAGGCAACCTAGCAAAGGGTTCGAACACTTCGACCCCCTGCACTTGTAAGTTTACGTTGCTCCTCCCGAGGCACCCTTGCCGGGCTAGAGCGCGTCGAGCCTTCGTCCACCTCCAGATCAATCCACCAAATCAAGAGTAGGGTTTTACGCTGCAAAGCGGCCCGGACCTGGGTAAAAGAGAGAGATTCCATCACTGTGTTGTCCTCACTGCTTCTGCTCTTTGTGCAACGCGGCCGTCCCCATGCCGAACCACAAAGGGGCACCCTGCCCCATAGGTGATCGTGCTTCCACACCGACAAGCCATCTCCTTCTTCACATCCTCATGACTTTGCTTGATAGCAGCCACAGATTCCTCCATCAGCAGCTCACGCTCGATGCGGAGTTTCTTCAAGTCATCCATAAGTTCCTTGACGATGGCTTTCAGCCTCATCCCCGAGGCACTACTCTTCTCATGCAGCTTCTTCCAGCCGGCGGCCTCCTCCTTCTTCTTGTCGAGCTCCTTGCGGAGCCTCGCCTTGTCACCCATGAGTTGCATGACGAGGCCAGTCGCCTTCTCAACCGAGGCATCGCTAACCTCCACCAGTTTCACCAAGCTGGCGATCAGCTCCTGCTGCTTAATTAGCTCAGCGAGAATGTCGTCATCGCTGGCTAAGGACTTCAGCACCGCCAGCTCGTCGAGTTCACCGATGTGGCGAGTGTGCTTGGGAGAGCCCTCGCCTACCCGTGAGAGCTCGTTTGAGGCCTTCGTGGTGCGACAGGACATCTTTGTTGTAGCTGCTGCGGTGCGGCAGGACCTCTCTGTTGCTTCCACGGTCTTGGTCTTTGCTCCCTGGTTATATCTCGACCCATAACTCCTCCTATCGTCCATGGCAAACGCAAGGAAAGACTTAACAAGGAAGACCTATTTTTTTGGTGATGAGGAGAGGAATGTGCAGTAATTTTTGAGTGGGTAGTTTTTATAGCCAAGTGCTAAGTGGGAACACATTTAGGTTTGATCGGTGTGAACAGATTTCCAATTACTTATTGCATGGTAATTTGGAATGTGACAGGAAACAAGCTCAAAATTTATTGATGGTTTTGGGTTCGAAGCCTGAAATGGTGCAGGGATGGTGTATGTGGGCCCGCGTTCTCGGATGTGTACCTATCTGCCCAGTATCCACACGGTCTAGATATGGTCATCGTGTCCAATGGATGGGCCGTCGCGCCTCCCACGGGTGCCAGACGGTTGACCAGAACTGCTATATGCAGGTGGTTGCTCGCTGTTGAGGCGACTGATGTGTACTACACAACTTGTTCTTGCAAACTCGTGTTGGGCCTCCAAGCGCAGAGTTTTGTAGGACAGTAGCAAATTTCCGTCAAGTGGATGACTTAAGGTTTATCAATCCGTGGGAGGCGTAGGATGAAGATGGTCTCTATCAAACAACCCTGCAACTAAATAACAAAGAGTCTTTTGTGTCCCCAACACACCAAATACAATGGTAAATTGTATGGGTGCACTAGTTCAGTGAAGAGATGGTGATACAAGTGTAGTAATGACAGTAGATATTGATTTTTGTAATAGGAACAATAAAAATAGCAAGGTAGCAAGTAACAAAAGTGAGCACAAACGGTATTGCAATGCTTGAAAATGAGGCCTAGGGTTCATACTTTCACTAGTGCAATTTCTCAAATGCTAATATAATTGGATCATATAACCATGCCTCAATGTGCGATCAAGAATCACTCCAAATATCTTATCTAGCGAAGAACATAAGACGAAATTGTTTGTAGGGTACGAAACCACCTCAAAGTTATCCTTTCCGATCGATCTATCCAAGAGTTCGTACTAAATAACACCAAGTCATCCTTTCCGATCGATCTATCTAAGAGTTCGTACTAAAATAACACCATATGATACACATCAACCAACTCTAATGTCACCTAGATACTCCAATGTCACCGCGAGTATCCGTGAGTTGATTATACGATATTCATCAAACAATTTCAGATTCATAATACTCAATCCAACAAAAAGAACCTCAAAGAGTGCCCCAAGATTTCAACGAAGAAACAAGGACGAAAACGTGCATCAACCCCTATGCATAGATTGCCCCAATGTACAGAGGCTTGCGGCGGCGAAACTTCTGATCTAGGGTTATTTCTGGGGGTTTCTGAATATATAGTATTTTTGGCGTTGGTTTCACGCAAAGATGGGCCTCAGGGGACCCACTACCCACCAGGGCGCGCCAGGGGAGTGGCGCGCACTGGTGCCTTGTGGGCAGCAGGGGGCCCCCTCCAGTGGTTCTTTGCTCCGGTATTTTTCTTTTCTTCCAAAAAAATAGTCAAAAAGTTTCGTCCAATTCCGAGAACTTTTATTTCTACACAAAAACAACACCATGGTAGTTTTGCTGAAAACAACGTCAGTCCGGGTTAGTTCCATTCAAATCATACCAAAACCATATAAAATTGTTGTAAACATGGCATGAATACTTCATATATTATAGATACATTGGAGACGTATCAGCGGTCGCGGCGCACTTTGCTCGCGTCCCTCCGCGCGCTCTGCTCGTGTCCCACTGCGTGCTCTGCTCGATGTTGAGGCAAATTGTAGGAACGAGGTATGTCTACCAGAGGGGGTGAATGGGACTTCTAAACTTTCTTTCAAAAATCTCAAAACTCTCGGAACCCAGTAGCAGAGTGAATGAAAACAGAGTACAGCGAGCAATTACAAGCTACCGAATGGAAACTAAAAGCATGCATTGAGACAAAACACATGATTGAGACATTTCAAATGTAAAGAGGGAAACAGAGGTAACCAGTGATGCTCGATGGCGACAAGGAATTTGGTAGACCAGTTCGCCCTTCTGCACAAGGACTACTTCTGGTTGGAGGGGTTGTTATTTAACATTGTCGGTGCAACAAACCCTGGGTCTGTTGCCCAGACCGTGCACAGGCCCAAGATCAAGATTGCAACATCCAAAACAAGGCCAAGATGAAGAGATAGGCTCTTTGAGGAATCAAAGGGCAAGTTGAGAAGACCAAGTCAAGCCAAGAAGCAAGACACCGCTAAAGGAAAACCTCCCTTGCCAGGCAGGAGAGCCTGGCGAGGTCAAGGTTGCCCCGGAAGCAAGCCTCAAGACCGCCCCGCCAGGCCTGCCGGGGCATACGAAGGCAAAACACCCCGCCAAGGGTTCACCGCCCCACCTCACAGCGACGCAAGTCACCGATCGGTGTGGTGTCAAGCCCCAAGATGACTAAGTGGCTGCCTTTTTCCACATGGCAGCCATTTTCCACAGGAATCACCTCCAGATGACACCCGTCCTACGATGTGTCATGCAGACAGGAGAGAAGGTGGCCAAACAGCCCGGCAAGGCGTGCCGGGCAGGCCATGATGTGACACTGAGCGGTGCATTTAATGTGTACTGCTCTGTCTGCAGACTAGATATGATAGCATTGTTCGCTATCTAATCAGTATGCAATAACTGATTTGCCACTGTGGTAAACCCTTAATCTATAAAAGGAGGCCCATGGCAACCATAGAAAGGATTCGGACCCCTGTACACTCATACGCGCGTAGCCGCTCTCGCCCTGAGGCAACCCTGCCGGGCAAGAGCGCTGCGTTTCCACCCCATCCACCATCAATCCACCAAAGCAGGAGTAGGGTTTTACGCCTCGCGGCAGCCCGAACCTGGGTAAAACTGCCCGTGTGATCTCTGCCCCGCTACGTTGTGCTCCTCCGCTCTTTGTGCAATGTGCTCAGTCCCCCTGCCAAACCAAAAGGGGCCCTTGGCCCCATAGGTGGCCATGGTTTCCCACGACATCTTTGGCGCGCCAGGTAGGGGGATGCGCTTGCGCGAACCCGAGAAGTGTACGCAGCGCGTCATCTTCTTCATCAACGGCTCCATCGCCATGGCGCCCAAAAAGAAGCCCGGCGACACAGCTCATCCATCCAGCTCGAAGGCCCCGCCACACGCGCCCGCCGATGCCGCGGGGGCTACGGGGACGCCTGGAAGTGCGGACGCTGCGGGGGACGTGGTCGACGTGGGCGGCGTCGTTACCACCTCCCCTGCAGCCGAAGCCGGAGTAGGAGGCACCGGAGAAGGACAACACCAACTACATTCCAGCGGCCACGCCCCACAAGGTACGGGAGGAGAGATCATTCCATCTGCACCTCCCCGTCCGGCCGGGGGGCACAATCGCAGCGGGGGTACTTGCTCTGGGGGGAATCGCAACTCCGCGACCGCTCCCGCCGCGGGAGCGGCCATAGAACATGCGCCACCCCCGGAACGAGCCGACCCAGCCGCTATGCCAAACATAGCTGCTGGCCCTCAAGTGCCTCCACCTCGTCCACACGCCATCCAGGTGGCTAACTCACGACGACGAGAGCACGGCGCGACCGCTACCGGCACCATCAGGAGCCGGGCGACGTTACGGTCTTCATTGACATCCATGCCAAGTACCGCTTCGGAGGCCATGGCGCGGGCTCAGCTACTGTTGAAATTTCCGCCGGCAGCCGATCAGAGGGATGAATGGAGAGCCACCATTCAGAGTCTGATTGGCTTCGCCGAGGTGGGGGGATCGCAGCGGGCTGGCCCGCCATGGCCTCCCCAGGCAGCAACAACGGCCCACGCTACTGGCCATGCGGATGGGGCCACTCCTACGGTGCAGTCCCCTCCGCGGCGGCCGGCGCGGGAGCCGCGTGACCAAGAACCTAACGACGTCTCGATGGCTTCGTCTGACCCTCGAGCGCGTCAAGGCCCACGACGAGTCCTGGAGGACAGGTAGAGGGAAGGCGCGCGTGTCAGCACTGAGCGACACCGCGACGCCCGCCGCCATTCCGACAGGCGCGATGGCCCCGACATTGACGAGCCCACACTCGCTGACGGCGGGTACCTGCCTTTCGAGGCTGGGTGCCTTGCATTCACCCGCGAGCTATGGCAAGTCCGTTGGCCGTCCACTCGCACATTCAAGCCAGAGATACCAGAGAAGTATGACGGAAGACTGAACCCGGCAGAGTTCCTGAGCATCTACACCATCGATGTTTGAGCTGCCGGGGGAAGAGATGAGAAGGTATTCGCCAACTACTTCCCTTTGGCACTCAAGCCAAATGTGAGGTCTTGGCTGATGTACCTGCCGGAGAACTCCATTTCGACCTGGGCTGACCTGTGCCATGAGTTCGTTGGCGCCTTCGCGGGCGGCCATCAAGAACCAAGGCGGCCCAACGACTTGCATCTCCTCCCGTAAAAGGAAGGCGAGAGCCTATGGAAATACATGCAGAGATTCAGCAGAGTCCACAGGAATATTCCAGACATCCACCTGGCAGCTGTGATAGCTGTGTTCCAGTCCAACGTGCGCAATCGTTGGATACGTTCCAAGATGAACGTTCGATTGCCCAAGACTGTGAAGGAGCTTTACACTCTGGTGGATAAGTGTGCTCGAATAGAGGAAGGGAGGAAGCTCCCCGGAGAAGAGGATGGCGTCGACATCGATTCAGAGGATGATGAAGAGGCCGCCAGTCAAAAGAAGAAGAACAAGAAGCACAACAAAAGGCGCAAGGATAAGGCAGTGATGACCGTTGAGGGATCGGGCATGCCTAGTACCGGCAAGAAAGCCAAGGCTGAGATACCCGGCAAGGAGGTTGCCACGTGCACTGACTGCCGGTAAGCCGCGGCTGCCGAGAAGTCTGGGAAAGGCGATGGCCCGTGTTGCAAGATCCATCGGACCAAGGGCCATGATCTCCAGGAGTGTCATCAGGTTGAGCAGCTTGTCAAGAAGCAGAGGGCTGAATATGAGAAGCGAGATAAAGAGAAAGGTCAGAATGGCGCTGGCAGAAAGGGCCGGGGTGGCGGAGCAAGCCGCCCCGGCAAGGCTCCTCAGAATCAAGGGAAACCCGCCAGAGGCTGTGCGAAGGAGGATTGCAACGATGAGAGTGATGGAGGAGATGAAGAGGAAACCAGCGAGCAGGAATTCCAGAAAGCCACTGACGCCCTGTGCATTGACGGGGGTGCATCTTTGCACTCCTCTCACCGCCAACTTAAACAGTGGGCGCATGAAGTCAATGCCATGGAGCTAGCGGCAGACTCTCGAGGGTCGCTCAAGTGGTCCCGCACGCCCATCATCTTCGGAGAAGATGACCACCCTGACCGCACTACCACGGTAGGGCGCTTGCCATTGTTGGTATCACCAACAATTCGCAACCTCAAAGTCACAAAGATGCTGGTTGACTGCGGGGCCGGGTTGAATCTGATTTCTTCAAAGGTCATCAGCAAACTCCAGATAGCAGAAGAAGAGCTCAAGGTTACCGGTACATTTCAAGGACTCAACCCCGACAGGAGTCGTCCTAAAGGAAAAATCACGTTACCGGTGACATTTGGGGGAGAGTTGAACTACCGGACTGAGAAGATAGTGTTTGATGTGGTTGACCTCCCCCTGCCATACAATGGAATCCTTGGTCGCCCAGCTTTAGCCAGGTTCATGGCAGCATCCCACTATGCCTACAACACCTTGAAGATGCCAGGGCTGGTGGGCGCCATTTCCATTCCATCAGACGAGAAGGATGCAATTATTTGCGTGGACAAGATGTACTGGGATGCAGTCGCGGTAGAGGCCACTGAAGCTGCAATCCCCGCCAAGGAAAGTGATGGAAAGAAGAAGGCTAACAGGGACGCCGGCAAGGAATCCGGGAAGCGTACCTCTTTGGGGTATGCTGCGCCTGTTGATGACTCGCCAGAGAGTTCCAATAGCAAGAGATCCAAGGCATCTGCACCCGCTGTGAAACAGGTCCCGGCAGGGCTGGCTGGCGCTGGTGGTACTTTCACCATCAGCGCCACCCTCGATGACAAATAGGAAAGCGCGCTCGTTGCCTTCCTGCGGGCGAATGTTGATGTGTTTGCTTGGCAACCATCTGACATCCCCGGTGTTCCCAGGGAGGTAATCGAGCACCACCTTGTTGTTTGCCCACATGCCCGACCCGTCAAGCAGAAGGTCCGGAAGCAATCTTTGGAGCGGCAGTAGTTTATTGCCGAGGAGATCAAGAAACTTGAGGCAGCTGGTCTGGTTAGAGGAGTGTTGCATCCAACGTGGTTAGCAAATCCTGTGGTGGTACACAAGGCCAATGGGAAGTGGAGGCTGTGCATAGATTTTACGGATCCGAACAAGGCATGCCCGAAGGACCCATTTCCCTTGCCGCGCATCGACCAGATTGTGGATTCCACCTCTGGGTGCAACCTGCTTTCCTTCCTGGATGCCTACTCTGGATATCATCATATCTTCATGTCCAAGGAAGACGAAGAGAAGACCGCATTCATCACCCCATGTGGCACATACTGCTTCGTGCGGATGCCTTTCGGGTTGAAGAGCACCGGGTCTACTTTCGCAAGAGCAATTCAGGTTGGTTTTGAGTCATAGTTGCACAGGAACGTTGAGGCCTACATGGATGATATTGTGGTCAAAACCAAGGACAGATCAACCCTCATTCAGGATTTGGAAGAGACGTTCACTAATCTGCGCAAGATCAACTTGAAGCTAAATCCGAAGAAGTGTGTGTTTGGCGTTCCTTCTGGCAAGCTACTTGGCTTCTTTGTGTCCCACCGGGGGATAAAGGCCAACCCCGACAAGATCAAGGCTGTCGAGCAGATTCAAGCACCCAAGATAGTCAAGGACATGAGGCGTTTGACTAGATGTGTTGCCGCGCTTAGCAGATTCATTTCAAGTCTGCCGAGCGTGCCTTGCCGTTCTTCAAGGTTTTGAAAAAGGCAGGGCCCATGGAATGGACCCCCGAGGCAGATGCCGCACTACAAGATTTGAATGACTACCTTTCCTCTGTGCCCACTTTGGTTGCTCCAAAACCTCAAGAGCCGTTGCTGCTATACTTGGCAGCAACTAATCAGGTGGTTAGCGCAGCATTGGTGGCGCAGAGGGAAGTGGATGGAGCAGCAGACGTAGCTGGTGTCCCTTCCGGGGAGGAAAGCGAACACACCCCGGCAAGGTCAGATGCAGATCAAGGAAGAGAAGAGCAAAGCAGCGGAAGCAGTTCTCTGGTCACGGCAAAGAAGAAAGTGGTGCAGCGCCCAGTATACTTCGTCAGCTCCCTGTTGTAGGGGGCTAGATCCAGGTACTCCGGCGTGCAAAAATTTATCTTTGGCCTCGTCATGGCCTCAAGGAAACTGCGCCACTACTTCCAAGCCCATGAGATCACAATTGTCACCCGTTTCCCTTTGCAACGGATACTCCGAAACCCTGAGGCTACCGGCAGGATAGTGGAGTGGGCTTTGGAGTTATCCAGCTTTGGTTTGGAGTTTGAGAGCACATCAACCATTCAGGGCAGAGCATTGGCAGAGTTTATTGCAGAATGGCTCCAACTCCTGATGAAGAGGTATTGGAGACAGTTATCCCCGGCAAGGAAGCGCCCCAAGAATGGATCATGTATTTCGATGGTGCCTTCTCCCTACAAGGTGCAGGGGCTGGCATGCTTCTCGTTGCTCCCACAGGAGAGCACCTGAAGTATGTAGTCCAGATGCATTTTCCCGAGGAGGAAGCTACCAACAATACAGCAGAGTATGAAGGGCTCCTTACCGGGCTCAGAATTACAACAGAACTGGGGATCAAGAAGCTGATCATCCGCGGAGATTCACAACTTGTGGTGAGACAAGTCAACAAGGATTACCATAGTCCATTGATGGAGGCATACGTTGAGGAAGTGAGAAAGATGGAGGAGCGCTTTGACGGATTGCAAATAGAGCACGTACCCCGTGCGGAAAACAGCATCGCTAATCATCTGTCAAAGTGTGCTGCGCAGAAGCTCCCTGTGGAACCAGGAACTTTTGTTCTCCATCTGACTCAGCCCTCCGTATCCCCGGCAACAATGGCCAGGAAGAGGAGGAAACTGGGCTCCAGCAGGCCTCTCCCGGAAGAGCCTCTCGAGGATCCCGGTAGAAAGCTTGTCGGGCACAACTCCCCTTCAGTCGCTAAGCTGCATCCTCCCGCCAGGCCACCGGTCCCCGCGGTCGAGGATTGCACTCTCACGGATGGGGAGGTGCTGTTAGTCCTCGTTGCCGAGCCACAGGCTCCGCCTTGGGCACGGCACATAGTCCATTTCCTCCAAACTGGAGAACTTCCCGAAGAGTAAGAAGAAGCTAAAAGAGTAGCCCGGAGGGCCAGTATGTATCAGTTCGTTGATGACACGATGTACAGAAGGAGGCCCAACGGTGTGAAATTGAAGTGCATTTGCCGGGAAGGAGGAAAGGAACTGCTGGCGAAGATACACAATGGTATGTGCGGCTCCCACATTGGACAAAGGGCGTTGGTTGGGAAAGCTTTCCGGCAAGGATTCTACTGGCCCACAACCCTCCAAGATGCGGTCGAGCTTGTCACCAAGTGTGAAGCCTGCCAGTTCCATTCCAAGAACATCCACCTGCCTGCCCAAGCTCTTCAGACAATCCCTTTATCATGGCCATTTTCGATCTGGGGGCTCGATATCCTCGGCCCTTTCCCCCATGCTGCCAGGGGCTTTGAATTCTTGTTCGTTGCAATCGACAAGTTTACAAAGTGGCCGAAAGTAGAGCCCATGAGAAAGGTGACTGCTCAGTCAGCTATCAAGTTCTTGAAAGGATTGGTGTGCCGCTTTGGAGTTCCTGTCTGAATCATCATTGACAACGGCACCCAGCTCACGAGTCGCGCCTTCATGCAATACGTTCATACCCTCGGAAGCAAAATCTCGTTCGCCTCTGTGGCCCATCCAAGGAGCAACGAGCAAGCTGAGAGGGCGAATGCTAAAGTGTTGCGAGGACTCAAGATGAGAACTTTTGATAGGCTGCAGAAGTGCGGCAGGCGGTGGATCGATGAGCTGCCGGTGGTTCTTTGGTCCCTCAGAACGACACCAAATCGAGCTACCGGGCAGACTCCCTTCTCCCTAGTCTATGGGGCAGAAGCAGTTATCCCCACGGAACTCATTTACGGGTCACCTCGAGTGCTTGCCTATGATGAAGTAGCGCAAGATCAGCACCAGCATGACGACGCTGTGCTACTTGCGGAGAACCGTCTCCGGGCTGCTACGTGTGCCGCACGCTATCAGCAAGCCCTGCGTCGCTATCACAGCCGCAGGGTTCATCCTCGGTGTTTTGAGGAAGGCGACCTTGTCCTTAGGCGCGTTCAGTCCGCCAAGGGTGTAAACAAGTTGACGCCAAAGTGGGAAGGCCCTTACCGGTAGTACGAGTCACCAGACCTGGCGCAGTCCGTCTGGAGACCGGAGATGGCATTCAGTTGCAAAACTCATGGAATATTGAGCATCTCCACAAGTTCTACCCGTAAGGCGCAGCTGTTGGGCCCTGCCCGGCAGCCACCCTTTTGTACAGGCCTTGCCTCTGTTGCATGTAACCCCTTGTACAAAGCCAGGTGCAAACCCTGAGCAACAGAGAAATAAATGAAGCGTTGGGGGGCCCCCGACAAATTGCATGCATGCATAAGCATATCATGAGCATTGCATGTTCATGTAGATAAGATCGCATGAGGCATCATTTTCATCTGAATCATACTGCAGGCTCCTACCGTGGATTCAGTCCCGAAAAAGGAGAAGAGAAGACAAGCCTACATCGCGACCCCCGGCAAGCCCAAACAGATAAGTTCTCTCTCTTATCCATACGAGTTCTGTAAGTAAAGCTTGTGCATAGGAAAACCTCGCCGCTTTCATGACTTAGGTGCTCCCGTCCCTTAACTCGACCGTTGCTTCGGTCAGGGAGGTTGTAGTGGCCTTTAGCGAGAAACTTGGCGGGGGGCTGGTCCCTCTTCACGATTTGTGCCCGGAAGGCCTGGCCCCGCGGCAGCAACTTGAGGGTACCGGCAGGATAGCCTACCGGGGAAAAACTTGTTTACTTGAGCGTAAAGAGGCATTCTTCCTCTGCATGGACATGTTACATGCACAAGTGCCCAGCAGGGTTTGTCTTTTTCATTAATATGCTGATCAACAAGTACAAACCTTACAGAACACAAACATGGATAAAAGAGATTACATAATTTGAACTAAAGTTTGGCAAGTGCCTACATATTTTAGATTGAAAAAAGATAAGTGCCCCGTAATCCCTTTCTTGTCCACCTCTTCCTAGGCACTGCGGTGGAAGAGAAGGAGGGCAAAAAGGGGTGCCTGAGCAAGGCGACCCACTCGACCCCATCAGGACCTGCCGGGCGCGGCCTGACAAGATCGAGAGTGGCGAGGCTGCGAAGGAGGGAGACGGAAGGAGCAGCTCGACGGTGCCTCGGTCACCACCTCCAGGGCCAACCAGAAGTTCCAGCAAAACGCACCAGCGGGGAGAACCACCGAGGCCAGGCTGGAAGACTGCTGGAGGAGGCGAAGGCACCAAGAGAGCGGCCCTCTCCCCAGCAACCAAGAGGCCGGTGATGATGGTGCCGGGGAGGGAGGGGAAGAGCGGAAAGACGAGGCAGTAGGTCGGCAATACGAGACAAAGGTGTCGATGCCATCGTACTCCGACCTGACGCCCTGCCACCCGCCTTCTTCGTCTTCCCTCGATCTTTCTCCATCACCGCCGCTCTAGAGGGACGCCGGCTCCGGGAGCCGTTGCCTCCTCGGAGAAGCTGTGGGCGACAGCGGCGTCCGAGGCGCCTGAGGGGCGTCGCTCCCCACCTTGGCGGGCAGGAAGATGCCGCCGCCTTCAACATTTGCCCTGACTTCACCAAGGGGGGCGGTACCAGGATTACCAAGGAACCCGAGCGCTGCACCCCTGATGAACACCGGAGCCGCCAAGAACTTCAACACCCAGGAGGAGGGGACAAACAGGCCCCCGCGAGAGAAAGGCTCGGCGCCTCCCGCACCGTGGGTGGCATATCCGCCGCGCCCCTTTTTACTCCAAACCAGGCTCACTCCCCGAGCCCCTTCACGAGCTTCCGATGTCGCCAACCTCAAGCTCGAGCCCGGGGCTCGGCCCCGGTCTCTTTCTCTCGGCATTGCAAGAAGAAAGAAGAAAAAGACGAGAACAGGAGCATGGATGAACACTCCCACTTCCCCCCTGCCCCTCCTTTTTATAGGCAAGTTGGGGGCTGGGGGCTGATTCATCGATGGGTAACCACTGTCCTCCTCCACCAATCCATGAAGACCAGGCCCCTGCCTTAATGCTCCCCCGCACCACGCGCCTCCGTTACCTACGTCGCTCGATGCATGCAGGATACATGGCCGGGGATAAGGGCGTGGTGGGAAGAGTGAATTGGCAGTTATTCACCCGTGTGTTAAAGTCATTCACGGGCCATTACAAGGGTGGCCCCACTACAATTGGCATTACACGATGGGCGGAAGAACCGAAAGCTGATCCGAGCTCAGATTAATGAAGAAGCAAAGAAGATCTCAAAGGGCGAGCAGCTATTCCCCCTCGCCTGTGCACAAGTTAGGGCCTACCCCGACGACGCCCGGCAGCGCGTTCGGGCCAGGCCCGGAGGCTCTTGTCGGTCCAACAAACCCTGGGTCTGTTGCCCAGACCGTGCACAGGCCCAAGATCGAGATTGCAACATCCAAAACAATGCCAAGATGAAGAGATAGGCTCTTTGAGGAATCAAAGGGCAAGTTGAGAAGACCAAGTCAAGCCAAGAAGCAAGACACCGCTAAGGGAAAACCTCCCTTGCCAGGCAGGAGAGCCTGGCGAGGTCAAGGTTGCCCCGGAAGCAAGCCTCAAGACCACCCCGGCAGGCCTGCTGGGGCATACGAAGGCAAAACACCCCGCCAAGGCTTCACCGCCCCACCTCACAGCGACGCAAATCACCGATCGGTGCGGTGTCAAGCCCCAAGATGACTAAGTGGCTGCCTTTTGCCACATGGCAGCCATTTTCTACAGGAATCACCTCCAGATGACACCCGTCCTATGACGTGTCATGCAGACAGGAGAGAAGGTGGTCAAACAGCCCGGCAAGGCGTGCCGGGCAGGCCATGATGTGATACTGAGTGGCACATTTAATGCGTACTGCTCTGTCTGCAGACTAGATATGATAGCACTGTTCGCTATCTAATCAGTACGCAATGACTGATTTGCCACTGTGGTGACCCCTTAATCTATAAAAGGAGGCCCATGGCAACCATAGAAAGGATTCCGACCCCTGTACACTCATACGTGCGTAGCCGCTCTCACCCCGAGGCAACCCTGCCGGGCAAGTGCGTTGTGTTTCCACCCCATCCAGCATCAATCCACCAAAGTAGGAATAGGGTTTTATGCCTCGCGGCGGCCCAAACCTGGGTAAAACTGCCCGTGTGATCTCTGTCATGCTATGCTGCCCTCCTCCGCTCTTTGTGCAATGTGCTCAGTCCCCCTACCGAAACAAAAGGGGCCCTTGGCCCCATAGGTGGCCGTGGTTTCCCACGACAAACACAGAAGATAAACTCTCTTCGCCCTATTCTCCTCGACAATTGGTTTGTCAACCAATGCTGATCACTCGTGGTAGATACTTGAGGCGATCTCCGAACCTTTACAGACTTCTTCTTCGAGAACCACAATTACTCTTGGTCTCTGAAGAAATTGACACCTAACCGTCTAGAGAGTTTGCAGCTCTCAAGAGTAATAGGCGGAGTGTACTGGACTTAGATTCGAGTGATGTTAAACCACTATCTAATTTTTTGGCTCTTGGGGTTTTCTCTCAGTGGATTTTAAACTCAAATCACTCTGGAGAGAGGGTTGCTCAACAATCTTCTCACAATCAAATGGATCAGCCACCAGACAACGTCGGCGCGGGGTGGCTATTTATAGCCGCATCCTTCCCTGGAGGGAAATGACCATTTTGGACACGCGGTCCAGCCAATGGCCAACAGGCACGTTCTCAACGGTCGGATTTCAAAGAGCAATGGTAACATTACTTGAGGAACAAGTAATGCTAACTCCTCGGCCAGATACAAGTCTCTCGCAGCGAAGAAGATCACAGTCTCTTGGTGGCAAGTATTTGCTCAGAACACAAAGAGATTTCTCTCGCAACTTTCATAGGATTTGGGTTTAGCATGCGAGAATCAAAGTTTTGAACGCTACACCCCTCTTAATAGTACGGTGGTCCTGTGACTCAATAAAGAGAAGATAAACAACGAAATAAATGCTACGTCTTCACTTCGTCTTCAATCTCCTCGGTCGCAGTCACTCCCCTCGGACGAGCACCGAACCAATTGCTTCACATCAGCAATTTTTGAGGGGTCACTCTTGTTATCATAATCTTCGGTGATAACCTTCAATGCTACACAGGGGATTATCTTCGGCGTTTGAATCAAACTCCTATTGATTCCAGGGACCTGTTACTCTATGTGCACTAGCAAACACGTAATTCCCATACTGTTTATGTCAACAAACTCCAAAACATAAAGGCCAATAATTGCACCAACAATCTCCCCCTTTTTGGATGGTTGTTGACAAAACAGATAATCATCAAAGTGAAGATAGATAAGTGATAAGTAAATCCAACAAGAGTGAATAAGTGTTACTTTGCTCGATGATGAAATAGACTCCCCCTAGATGTATGCAGGGATAAAGATATGAGATTAATTCTCCTGCAAATATTGAAGTATACAGAGGAAATTTCAATCATTCGAGTCAATGATTCGCACTGATGATATATAATCCATCGAGATCATAGTGCAATCATTCATAACTTCCGATAATAATTCCACCTGCAAAACAAATGCTTCGAGAGAAATGATGCAGCATGTGGGGTTAATAACATTACAGCACAGAAGTTTTACAACATAGAACAGATAGTCTTAAACCAGAAGTTTCAAAAACACACGAAACCAAACCAAAGAAACACAAAAAGCAAATCTATCAAGACTCGATGTAATTCTCCCCCTTTTGTCAACGAGTGTCAAAAAGGTGACGAATAATATGAGTGCAAAACCGCAGAATCTTGATTCACTCGGCCGCATCTCCCGAAGAACTGTCAGAGGTGACTTCATCTTTGGAAGTGATTGGATTGGCTTCATCGTCAGCAGCAGTGGATTTTCCTTCAGGAAGAATAGCTTGGGGCTGAGAGGACGAGGGCATATTTGGATCAGCCACTTGAGTAACACGGGAGAGCACATTGCCCTTGGTAGGTTTCTCTGTCGGTGAGGTGGCATCAGATTCTTCAATCAATTTGCAAAGCTTGAGATGCATAAAACTAGTGGTTGGCTCTCGACCAGGTAGAGGAGGGGTACTCCATTCTTGAAAATCATCAATAGAGAAGCCTTTGTCAATATAATCATAGAGCTCTTGGAGATTGACATTCAGGAGTTTTTCTGTGTAAAGAACTTGCGAAGCAATTTCCAGAGCCTCTTCTTGTTTTCATCCGCAATGAGATGCGTGATTCTTGTTCGATTGTTGATAGCATTCAGCTCAGAGTTGAGATGTTCTTTTTCGCGTCTATCCTCAGCGATGTGTTGCAGCAGCAGTTGTTGAGTATGCAAACTGACTTCGAGTTGCGATGGAGGTTGAAGCGAAATCTTTCGGTCGCGCTGAGGGAGACGTGTCCCGTCAAATTGCTTGTGATAATCATGAGGGTTTCATGCAGGTGATTTTCTCGAAGTGATATCTTCCATTACTTGCAGGGTATCGTGAATAGGCCGTATGAAGCTTTTGTGACTTTGCTTCGCCAGATATTATGTGCGCATGGCATGATCAATAATCTTCTGGATCCATGGCGCGAAACTTTGAGGCAAAAGGGATATTGAGTTGAATCCTTCAGGATACGTAGAAACATGTCTTCAACATCGAAGATATACCTTTCAGAAATTGCATAGATAGTATTCCGAAGAATATCTGAGATGGACTTGTCTGAATTCATCCCGGCCAGAGGGCAAATGGTGTAGGTGAGTATATGGTATAGCGTCTGATTCTCGAAAGTTAAATGCTCAGGACGGGGAGGACCAGTGTAGTCACGAATCTTTTCTTGATCCATTATGCAATGAAAAGTTTCATCTAAAATGACATCAATGTTGTGTACCCGAATTTTATGGGCACCATGCTCAAAGCGAGGGAAATGGAAGTGTGAGACAAAATCTGTCGCAGTGCATTTGATGCGTTTTCCTTTGGTCATCCACTCCATGATCCATTTCGTGCTGTCAGTTTCATCACCCGAGATATACAGAGTAGCATAGAACTGAAGTACAATCTCTTTGTTCCAAGGATGCTCTAATTTGAAGACCTTCGTGAGGTAGAAATCATCAAGATCTTGCAGCAGCTGATTGAAGCATCCAATATTTCGCATAGCAGGGATGTTTGGATATTCATGAGGAAATATCTTTCTGCTCTCATAGAGAACCTGATAGTAATATATGGCCTGTTCTTTTGTCCAAAAGCGAGGCAATTCCAAATTGCGTGGCCCATAATATGGACTATCTTGAAAGAATTTGGGATGTGCATTCCGATTGAAATTAGGACCTTTGGCGCCTTCTCCAGACGAGAACAATGGCAGTTCTTCATGAGGGTATGGGAATTTGAGTTCTTCTTCGAGTGATAGAACTTCATCGCCATACACAACGGAGTCAGTACGGTGAGTAGAAACATATTTTTGTTTGGAGGGACCAATATCTGGTATTCTTGTTGCTGTATCGATAGACAACTTGAGTGGTGAGTGAGTTGGTGGCACAATAGAGGGGGGCTGCAGAGGCAGTAGGCAACAGAGTAGATTCCTTTATGGTAGGCACTAAGGTCAAATCAGGCACTGGAGGTGGTTGATGTTGTTCTTCAGGAATCTGTTGTTGCTGAGCAGTTGAAGAGGCCGAGACATTTGGTATTTCATGAGCCAGAGAATCTTGGGGCTCGAAGTGAGGGATTTCACCTTCCTCAAAAACAATTCACTGGGATGGAATATCAGCATGAGCAGAGGAGGCCACAGGCACTGATTTAGTTGGCCTTGGTGAGGGAGTAGCATCCGAGTCCTTGAATGGGGATTGCGATGGAATAGCTGGCTCAGGAGATTTTTCGTTCTGAGGTTGAGCCTCAGGGCAATCAGGTGACTTTTCGATCGGAGCTGGAGGTACATTTTTCTCCGCAGTTTTCTTTCGCCGCTTCTTCATTTGCTGAGCAGATTGGTCAATATGGCCTTTTACTAGATCATTGTAGCCAGTGACTTGTGCTTGATGCTCATCGCATATCTTGCGAATAATTTCATCTAGATCTGTGTGAAAACACAACCTTCTATTGCAGAGGAGAGTCAAGGCATGATTGATATCCTTGTAGGAGTCTTCGAGTGCTCTAATGACAAACTTGGAGGAAGCATTTTTCATTCGACCATCAAGCTCATTATGTTCGGCAGTGAGGGTGTTGATTTCAACTTAATCTTCTCTCATATCTTGAACAACAGTAGTGGCCTATGAAATAACTTCAGGAGGGATAGGCAAAGAGGCCACTTCACCATCTAATGCATTGTCCACAAACTTATCAAACTGTTTCATGATGAACACATGATTGTAATAGTGAGGAGCATCAGACTTGGCAGTAGAAGCAGTTTGCACTAGAACTTGCTCGGATGGAGGCATAGATGCCAACGGTTGAATCAAAGTGGGAGCAAACTTGGCAACCTTTTCCTTCGGAATAGAAGCTTGAGGAGCATTGTGCTCGGTAGCAGGTGCCTTGATTGTTTTCAAGTCAGGCTTGGGAATTTGTTCACCTGGGTTTGCAGTACTCACAGGAGCGTCAACAACCAAATCCTTCAGATTGATGGCATCTGGATGAGGTGTTGTATCCACATGTTGTTTCATCGTGACAGTGGTATGTGGAGTTTTCCTAGAAGAGATCTTCTTCGGTGGAGCATCTAGAATAACAGGGACCGAAAGATCAGGCAACACCGTTGAAGTGGTGATATTCACTTGCTCGCAGAGAATAGCAGCAACTTCATCCTTAGTGAGCGGAGGATCATCTTCATCTGAAGGTTCATCAGCAGGTTCAGCCTTTCTCTTCTTCGATGCACTCTTCTTCTTAGATGCAGCAGTACTAGGATCATGCTTTCATTTAGAGCAACCTTCAGATTTGCCTTCGGCCTTTTTCTTCTCTACATCATCTTTGAGAAGGCGACGATGTTCTTCTTCTTGAGTCTTTTCCTTTTTAGCCTTCTTGGCTCGCTTAATGGCATTGCACTGACACTCAGCAAGCTCATCAAGATAGGATTCGGGTGTGCGAAGGGAAGACTCATGAGCATTTGGTGGTGGCGGCGGTCTCAATTGGGGATCATTTGGTTTGATGAGACCAATTTCCTAGTAGTCACCCCATGGTGGATGAAATGCAAAGTTCTGAGCAAACCGAGGATGAATAAGTTCATAATTGAACCATTTACGCACCCAGTGGCGTCGAATCCATTGCAGACGCTTATCTTTGTGACGCTTTGTTTCTCCTGGAGCAGTATTATAACGATCATGGGAAATGTATTCAGTTGTGTTTGTATATTGTTGTCTGCCACCCTTCTTCTTCTTCGGAGCATTCTCTTCTTGCTCATCGACATTTTGCTCAGTTCTCTTTCGCTTACTAGTTGATGGGCCTACCGTTGGGCCCTTTGCATTTGGAGCTTTGGACTCCTCTGCTATGCCCAGAATAACATCTTCTCCGTCAGCCATGCTCACTGGTCGAGCAGAATCCTCAACTGACTGCATATACCTATGAATAAGAATAGATGCGAGGGAAAATGGGGAGAGGGTTACGAATGCTCACAGCCAAGATTTTGCAAACGAAAATGTTTTGAAGAAGAATTAGATGCAGACTTTGAGAAATGTTTCGGATGAAGGAAATGTGTAGAACGAACTAGTAGGTTTGAAGAATATACTAGTTAACGTGCTCAGCATTCCATTCGTACGAGACATCACACAAACCCTAGATCTGAAATTTTTTCGGATGCGAGGGACAACTACAAACCACATCCGCACAAGTTACCTAGTAGTAAAGATCTAAGAATTGCGGTAAATACATGTGATTTCTACCGCGGACGAACTCAAACGGGATGGAAGGAAGAACAAGTTCTCACTACACATACCCTAACTCGGTGCTGTTCAGCAGCTATGGTGGCGCCAGGAAGAAGATGATTCGCGGCGACGAGGAATGACTCTGACGACCTCTTTTCGGCAGCAAAGCGGCGAAGAATGATCGACGGCGTCAAGCTCAAGGAGGAGCGGTGTGATAGTGCTTCGGAGAGAGACGGAGGCGAAGAGGAGAAGTGGATTTGGGTATGGAGGCGAAGCTGTATATATATGCGAGGGGAAATAACCGCAGCCGGGTGAATCTGATCAGACGGCCACACTCGATGGACTATTGAGATTCAACAGTCCAGATAAAACAGTGGTTGATGAAGAGCATGTGGCAACCGTCGTCAAAGATCGTGGTCCTGACTTGGGCAGGAAACCACAAATTTTGGACGGCTTTCGCCAAAATGAATTAAGTTCGTAACGAACCTTTAACATGGTTAAGGACACCAGATAAAGTCTCGTTACTAGATGAAATTGAGCATTCATAACGGAACAGCATAGACTAGAAGAGAAAGAATAGAGGGAAAACAGGGTCCTAGGCATTTCACTCAGACAAAGAAACACAGGCACCCGAACGAAAAGCTACGAGTGAAATGCATTCGGACTAACACAAAATCCTTAAACCGAAAGGCAACTCAATCAAAGGAAAATTATGGTGGTGTGACCCACCGTATAATAATTGTATGATCCCGAGCATCGCACAATTATCGTGGCACCCGGTTAGTCTAGTTCTTTGTTAATATATTCACTCTCAGAAAGAAAATTTCACTTTGTCGAAATTTTCAAACTCTTCGAGTGTTGTGCACCCATTCCTTCTAAGATGTGGAGGTGATGGTACGGGTGTCGCGTCCAGCTTACTGCATGTTTGCGGAACCTAGGATATTTAGCTCACACCGTAACACACATAATCTTTTCTCATCGAAGGGCTTGGTGAAGATGTCAGCGAGATTATCTTCAGTATTGACGTGACTGATAACAATATCCCCCCAAGCAACATGATCATGACTGAAATGATGTCTGATGGCAATATGCTTGGTGCGAGAATGCTGCACTGGATTGTGTGCAATTTTTATCGCACTCTCATTGTCGCAATATAGAGGAATCTTCTTGACCTTGATGCCATAATCCTTCAGAGTCTGCTTCATCCACAATAACTGAGTGCAACACGCGCCAGCAACAATATATTCGGCCTCAGTCGTAGAGAGAGAGAGAGAGACAATTATGCTTCCTTGACGACCAATATACCAATGATCTACCAAGGACATATCCCCGAGGTAGATTTCCTATCAACTAGGTCACCTGCGTAATCTTAATCTAAATATCCAACAAGATCAAACTGTGCTCCCTTAGGATACCATAAACCTAAGGTGGGGGCGTGAGCCAAATATCTCAGAATACGCTTGACCGCTTGGTGATGCGATTCTTTCGATGCAGCTTGATAGCGGGCACACATACAAACACTCAACATAATATCAGGTCTGGATGCACATAGGTAGAGTAAAGAACCAATCATCGAACGATAAGCCTTCTGATCGTAATCCTTACCATACACATTTGCGTCCAGCTTACCATTCGTGGGCATTGGAGTTTTGTAGCCCTTAAGTTTGCAATTTTGCATTTTGAACTTTTTCAGACAGTCTCTCAGATATTTCTCCTGAGGGATGAAAATTCCATTGTCCTGTTGATGTATTTGTAGTCCGAGAAAGAACTTAAGTTCACCCATCATACACATTTGATATTTCTCGGACATCATTCGCCCGAATTCCATGCTGCAAGCATTGTTAGTACAGCCAAAAATAATATCATCCACATAAATTTGACACATGAATAGATCACCATCAATAGCACGTGTGAAAAGAGTGGAATCAGTGGATCCTGGCTTGAACCCTTTGTCGAGCAAAAACCTTTTCCAGGTGTCATACCAAGCTCGAGGGGCTTGCTTCAGCCCATATAGAGCCTTTTTTAACCTGAAAACTTTGTTAGGAAACTGAGGGTTTTCAAAGCCAGGTGGCTGCCTCACATATACTTCCTCATCAATTTCACCATTAAGGAAAGCACTTTCCACATCCATTTGATAAAGTGGGATATCATTGTAGTTTGCATAAGAGAGAAGAATACGAATTGCCTCAAGGCGAGTAACAGGAGCATATGTTTCACCGAAATCAATACCTTCTACCTGTGTATACCCTTGAGCGACAAGACATGCTTTGTCTCTCACAACAATGCCATTTTCATCTTGCTTATTCCTGAATATCCATTTTGTGCCGATGATATTGTGCTTCTTAGGATTCGGTTTGTCAACCAATTCCCATACATCATTCAATTCAAATTGCACAAACTCTTCTTGCATGGCATTCATCCAATCGGGATCATTCATGGCTTCCTCATACTTGGTAGGTTTTGCCAATGAGACAAAGGAGAAACTGCCACAGTAGTTAGCCAAACGAGTGCGAGAACGAGTTGTGGGTCGATAACCTGGATTCTCGAGATCTTTGAGAATTAATGTAGGGTCAACTCTATTAGCCACTCGAGGGTGAGGATTTTCATCTTGAAGATCATTTTCATTTTCCTCAGCATCAGTATCGGGATTAGCATTTGTGTAACCATTTCCATCGGGATTGCCATTGAGATTGGCATTTACATTCTGGTTGCCATTTGTGTTCGGAATGGCATTTTCTTCGGCAGTAGCTTGGTGTGTTCTGCTTCGAGTCATGGGGGCATCATCATCGAAAGAGTCAGGAGCATTTCCTTCAACGGGCTTGACGCTCCCAATGGCCATTTGCCGAATAGCATCCGAAACCGAAGGTTCATCTATCACATTAGGTAGGTGCTCCTTTTGGGAGCCATTAGATTCATCAAACCGCACATTTACCGTTTCCATAACTTTCCCGTGGTGAGAGTTATAGACACGATAAGTATGCGAATTTGAGCCATAACCAAGAAGAAAAACTTCATGTGCCTTAGGTGCAAACTTGGAATTATGATTCATATCACGAATATAACAAGGTGCACCAAAAACACATAAATAAGAAACATTCGGTTTCTTGCCAGTGATAAGCTCATATGAAGTTTTCTTAAGGGACTTGTGAAGATAAACACGATTCACAACATGACAAGCAGTGTTAATAGCATCAGCCCAGAAGAGAATAGGAGTTTTATACTCACTGAGCATTGTTCTCGCCATCTCGATGAGAGTTCTTTCTTTCACTCAACAACTCCATTCACTTGGGGAGTGTATGCGGCAGAGAACTCATGAGTTATACCATTTTCGTCGACAAAATCTTCGATATGAGTATTTTTTAACTCGGTACCATTATCGCTTCTAACATGCTTAATTCGCACATCATATTCATTCTGGGCCTTCTTGCCGAATCTTTTGAAGATGTCTTGGGTGCAGGTTTTGTCTTCGAGAAAGAATACCCAAGTGTAACAAGAGAAATCATCAACAATAACCAGATCATAATGACAGCCTCCGAAACTTGCATAGTTTTGAGGTCCGAATAAATCCATATGAAGAATTTCCAGAGGTCTTGTTGTGGTCATGATAGTTTTTGATGAATGATGCTACTCGGCCAATTTACCGGCCTCGCACACAACACATAAACGATCCTTGTCGAACTTTACATCCGGAATGCCATGGAGATGATTTTTCTTCACTAGAGTCCGCAAATTTCTCATACCTGCATGACCAAGTCTTCGGTGCCACAACCATCCTTCAGTTGCTTTTTCAAGCAAACAAGTTTGGACTGAGGGACCCTTAGAGAAATCCACAATATATAAATCACCTTTTCTATTTCCCTCAAAGATGAAGGAATTGTCAGAGGCCATAAAGACAATGCACTTGGATATAGAAAATAGAGCTAGCATGCCTAGATCACAAACCTTGCCAACTGACATGAGATTGAATCCAAGAGACTGAACAAGTAAAACATCATCAATGCTCTTGTCTTTGGATATAGCAATTTTACCTAACCCAATTACCTTTCCTTTGTTGTTGTCGCCAAAAGTGATATACTTCAGAGATGAAGCAGTTAAGTTGGGGTTGACAAACAATGACTTGTCTCCGGTCATATGACTAGTGTATCCACTATCCATCATCCATTCGGTACACCCGGAGACATAGTCCTGCAGAAGAATTAGGCTTTCTTAACCACCCACATCTTTGCAGGTGGCTTCAAAATAGAAGAGCGAGCAGGATATGATTTCTTTCGATAATCATAATTGTTACTTGAGGAAGTACGAGCATAATCGAAAGAATAGGCATTGAAATTCTTTCCAGACGAATGAGTATAGTGGTTAAATGAGGTACGCATGTACTCATTCTATCGAACGAAGTAACGAGCATTTTCTGCCTGCAAGGTTAGTACAGTAGTAATAGGAAATGCTTCGATAGTTTTCCTGGGCACCCAGATAGCTTTCTTTGGGGGGCCATTCCTGCTGTTCGGTCCAACATAGCGAGCAATAGTCTCACCACATTGGTTTTTGAACAGCTTATAGTTGTCCATAGAATCATCAAGAGAGTATTCAGGGATAGGAGAGTCATATCCCGAGAGTAAAGCTGGATCGAGTTTTTTGCTCTTGGCAGGCACCCACACAGTGCGATTTTATTGATCAGGTTCCCACTAGGAGCCATTTTCATTCAGTTTCCTTTCCAAACCGATGCCTTCTTTCCTGGGATTTTTGTGAAGAATGGGTTTCTTTAGAACATCACAAAGGGTTTGATGCCCTTTGAGAGACTTGAACATTCCTGCCTGAATAAGATCCTTCAACCTAGCATTCTCATCAGACAAAGAACCATTTTCCTCAACAGAGGGGTTAGCATTCACAGAAGATTCAACATTTGATTCCGCATTGTTGCATTCAAGACATGTTAAGTAAGGTGGTACAAACACTTCAGGTTTCACTTTGAGTTGTTGGGTGAGAAGAGAATTTTCTCTAATCAAGTCATCATGAGCCTCTCTCAGTGACTCGAGTTCCTATTTCCTTTTTAGATAATCATAATTCAATATCTCATAGTTGTCCGAGAGAAAATCATGACGAGTTGATAGTTCTTCCATTCGTGACTTCAGAGTGGAATGCTCTTCTGTCAACGACTGATTTTTCTCCATCTCCTTAACCAACAACCCTTCAAATTTCCTGAGGGTTTTCTCAATTTTCTTAAGAGAGTTTTTTTGTATATTAGCAATTTTGATCAGTTTAGCATGGTCATCCTCATCCGAAGAATAATGATCACTGGAGTGAACCTTGTGATGTTTGGAGGATACCTTTTCTTTCGATGCTTTGGCCATGAAGCAGTAGGCAGGAGATTCATCGTCGCTTGAGTGATTCTCGAAGAAGTTTGATGTAGGGGTGGAGGCACAAGCTATACCAGCCATACCGGAATCTGAATCCTCATCGGATTGATCCGCTTCTTCGGAATCAGATGACTCTTCTTCATCGGAGTCTATTTCCTTGCCGATGTACGCCTTGGCCTTGCGAGAGGTATTCTTGCAGTTGGAGGAGGACTTGGAAGGGTTCCTTGAGGAAGATCTTGATGAAGACTTGGAGGCAGAGTTGTCCTTCTTCTTGAAGAACTTCTTCGTTTTCTTCTCATCATCAGAATCGTAGTTCTTGCTCTTGTTTTTGCCTCGATAGTTGCCTGAATCATATCTTCCACTAGCATGGATTACAGCTTCCCAGAGAGGGCAGTCCAAAATGAAATTTCTTGGGTTTTTGCACTTGAAGCAGGTGTAATCTCAAGTGGGTTTTCATGAAGATTTTGAACTGCCAGAGTTGCTGGATCCTTTCTTCTGGAATTGGTTCTTCCTGTGAAGGTGCTGGAATCTTTTCGTGATCAATGCGAGATCTTTGCTGATCCTTTCTGGGTCATTAGAATCTTCTTCGGCATTTCCTTATGAGGAAGAATCAACCACAGCCTTGAGAGCATGGCTTTTGCGATGACTTGAACCATAGAGATCTCTCTTCTCTTCTTCTTGTTCCTCGTGGGTGTTTAGCCTTTCCATGATATCAGCAGAGTCAAGAACTTTGAAATCAGCTCATTCCCTAATCATCAGAACAAGAGTGTCGAATGAACTGTCAAGTGATCGGAGCAGTTTCTTCACAACTTCGTGATCAGTGATGTCTTTGGCGCCGAGAACTTGCAGCTCATTTTCGATGCCACTCAGATGATCGAAAGTTTGCTGACAACTTTCATTTCCAATGCGCTTGAACTGATTGAACTTTGCTCGAAGAGTATCAATGCGAGCTTCTTTCTGAGTTGAAACACCCTCATTTATCTTTTCGAGAATGTCCCACAATTCCTTCACAGTTTCACACTGACGATAGCGAAGAAATTGAGCACGAGAGAGATGGCTCTTTAGCTTGAGCATCCATCTGAATGAGTTTCTTCTCTTGGTCAGTGGGGGCTTGAGGCACTTCGACCGTGAATCCAAACTGCACCACGTTCCACATATCATCATCAATAGCTCGGAGACGGATCTTCATCTTCTCTTTCTAGAAGGGATAGTCTGTCCCATCGAAGATGGGAATCTTGAGATGCGACTTGTAGCTTACTGAAGACATACTTAAACTCCAAGGTGGTTAGACCAAAATGGGCAGAGTCAAGGAGTACCTCGCTCTGATACTAATTGTAGGAGCAAAGTATGTCTATCAGAGGGGGTGAATGGGAGTTTTAAACTTTCTTTCGAAAATCTCAAAACTCTCGGAACCCAGCAGCGGAGTGAATGAAAACAGTGTACAACAAGCAATTACAAGCTACCGAATGGAAACTAAAAGCATGCATCAAGACAAAACACATGATTGAGACAGTTCGAATGTAAAGAGGGAAACAGAGGTAACCAGTGATGCTCGGTGGCGACAAGGAATTTGGTAGACTAGTTCGCCCTTCTGCACAAGGACTACGTCTGGTTGGAGGGGTTATGATTTAACACAGAAGATAAACTCTCTTTGCCCTATTCTCCTCGACAATTGGTTCGTCAACCAATGTCGATCACTCGTGGTAGATACTTGAGGCGATCTCCGAACCTTTGCAGACTTCTTCTTCGAGAACCACAACTACTCTTGGTCTCTAAAGAAATTGACACCTAACCGTCTAGAGAGTTTGCAGCTCTCAAGAGTAATAGGCGGAGCGTACTGGACTTAGATTCGAGTGATGCTGAACCACCATCTAATTTTTCAGCTCTAGGGGTTTTCTCTCAGTGGATTTTAAACTCAAATCACTCTGGAGAGGGGGTTGCTCAACAATCTTCTCACAATCAAACGAAGCAGCCACCAGACAACGCCGGTGCAGGGTGGCTATTTATAGCCGCAGCCTTCCCTGGAGTGAAATGACCATTTTGGACACGCGGTCCAGCCAATGGCCAACCGACACGTTCTCAACGGTCAGATTTCAAAGAGCAATGGTAACATTACTTGAGGAACAAGTAATTCTAACTCCTCGGTCAGATACAAATCTCTCGCAGCGAAGAAGATCACAGTCTCTTGCTAGCAAGTATTTGCTCGGAACACAAAGAGATTTCTCTCGCAACTTTCATTGGATTTGGGTTTAGCATCAGAGAATCAAAGTTTCGAATGCTACACCCCTCTTAATAGTACGATGGTCCTGTGACTCAATAAAGAGAAGAGAAACAACGAAATAAATGCTATGTCTTCACTTCGTCTTAAATCTCCTCGGTCGTAGTCACTCCCTTCGGACGAGCACCGAACCAATTGCTTCACGTCAGCAATTTTTGAGGGGTCACTCTTGTTACCATAATCTTTGGTGATAACCTTCACTGCTACGCAGGGGATTATCTTCGGCGTTTGAATCAAACTCCTCTTGATTCCAGGGACCTGTTACTCTTTGTGCATTAGCAAACACATAAGTCACATACTGTTTATGTCAACAAACTCCAAAACATAAGGGGCCAATAATTGCACCAACACAAATTTACAATGGCAACGGTTAATAATTGTCATACATATTCAGGATAATTTAAAATGCCACATGCGGCAAAGCCCAAAAGGCACAGCGACATTCCATACAATTATAAAAAAAATAGGTTAAAAGGCTAATCTGGCGGCCTTCCAACGATGCTCTTCTCGGACTCCATGACTAGCATAGCACCCTTGCGGTCGTTCAAAATGAGTGTCTAGACCCGCAGCCACGGTACCCGTCTTCGTCGACGGAGCTGGTGGCGCTAGGAGACTCTTGGGTCTGCTGCGCCTCATCCAGTAGAGCTTGACAGCGTGCAATCACGTGCATGACACGCCCGCGGAACCGCTCCATCTCCATGTCTCTCCACTGGTAGCAAATTCCATTCATAACCTGCATCCCCAAGATAGTACATTGTCGTTGTTCTACTTCGTCGGGGATGCCAACTCCGCTAACGAGGCACTCGAGCCTAGCCACCACATCGTCGGGATCGAGGATGGCATGGCTGCCGACGGCAATGATGAGGCGGCAGACAGGCTGTCTCATAATTGAATCACAGAGGACCTCTGCCCATTCCTGGTGGGGCATCATGCTCACAATGAGCACCGGTGACGGTGGCTCTTCGGGTGGGTCATCGATCATGCCACCTAGCAGCTCTGGATCTTTTGCACGGTGGATGGCAAACTGCTCTTCCCACTTCCTCTATAATACGTCCATTGTGCGCCCAAGGAACGGCACGGCGATATCGCTGCCGATGGGCCATGGAGCCTACGCCGGCCGACGAAGCTCTTGCTCTACGACCTGCTCCAGCTCATTCTCCTCGTCGAAGATGTAATCCATGAAGGGGCCAACGTCGAAGCTTTGGTTGCCTAGCATGCTTGGAATAATTAATGGTAGATGGGTGTGGACTAGATCTACGCACAGTGTCGCTATGGTGCGTTGCTGCCTGGGTCATATAGAGCTAGCCACTCGCTGATGGTAGGAAACCGATGGGGGAAGAGGCGGGAAGCATTGGCGTGGATAGCGGGACAAGTGTATAATGCCAGTTTCTTCACTTTGCTCTGTGTTGGTAGGTACGAGCTGGTATATGGATCCGCCGGCTTGTGGACGGCTATTTCTGGTGTGTTCAACTGCTATATGCATGTGGTTGCTCACCTTGAGGCGGCCGCGACGTGCTCTACTCGCATCCCGCCGCGTGCTCTACTCGCTGTTGAGGCGGCCGCGGCACGCTCTACTCTCGTGTCCCTCCGCGCGCTCTACTCGCGTCTTTCTGTGCTCATCTCACCATTGAGGTAGCCACAATGCGTTCTACTCAGGTCCCTTTGTGCACGCTTTGCCAGCAGTTGGGGCCGACAAATGATCTAGTTGGGGGGCCATATGCATGTGGTTGTGCCGCACGCGTCGCCACAATGCAGTTACGCGTGGCACGATGGAGTTACGCGCTGCAAAAACTGCCATCCCGATGTGCCGATATTCCAGGCCGTCCAGCCTACCCATTTATTCCTGCGGCCATTATAACCTTAGTCTCTTCAACCTTTCGATCGCGCCCCACAACACGAGAAGAACACCCACGACAACACACAGAGGGGATATCTAGCGGCGACCCAATGGAGTTCGGCGGGCATGTGGACACCCACGTGGGGGAGAAGGACCTCTCGGTGGTGTACACCAACGACCCGGCCGTGGTGGAGGACTCCATCAACACCATGGAGAAGTTGCTTGCTGAGGATGACAAGTACAAAGTGGTCGGCTTCGACCTCCAGTACACCGGCGGTCATCCCGGCAAAGATCAGAAGGTTGCCGCCGCCCAGTTGTGCGTGCGCCATCACATCCTTGTCTACCACTACTACCTAGCCATACGGCCTTGCGAGCATTTCGCCAGGTTTGCCAACAGCCCCAACTACAAGTTCACTACGGTGGACACCGCCGATGATGTAAAAGTGCTCAAGATTTCGGGCTTGGCCTGCCAAAAGCTTGTCGACATTCGTGGCCACTACAGGGTGTGGCGCCACACGAAGGACAAGGACTCCCTGGTTGACCTCGCCTCAGCCATCATGGACCCCTACTACAAAAACATGAAGGAAGATGTCAAGGAAAATCCTGAAGCCTGGCACGGTGCCTGGGTGCGGAGACTGGATGAAGCTCACCTCAAGTTTGCGGCCAAGAACGTGTACACATGCTACGAGATGCATAGCCGGATCATTGAGATGAGGGAGTGCCTCCTTCCTGTACTCAGCGAGGGATCGATCCACTAGCAGAGTAGTGGCTACAAGCGTCACAAGAAGAAATAGATGATGATTAGATGATCATTTATCCTAGTTTATTATGCATGTAATTGTTTACTTTGGTGTGTGCAAATGTTATGTGTATAGTCACTTATGTAATTGGATGTTTAATTTGGTTATGTAATCATGTCCTTATAAGTATATATGTTGTTGTTCTGTAGACAGAGCATAGATATTGTGCAGACTAAGCAAATTACATCGCATACGGATTAAACTACGGAACCCGTTGGTGATTATTTCATCAACTGCTGACAATTGTTTACCACCAACTGTTTGCCCACAACACACACAGCTTATTTGGACCAATCTCTGTTTTATTGTCGGTCTTCACACACAATTTTGATTACTGACCTGTTTGCTGGTATCACACACATCTTGCTAAGCCAAATCGATTCTGTTGTTTTGGCTCATCCCAAACAGTTCATCCGAGTGACATATATGCCTTCTATCGCACACACCTTAATCTGGCTGACCGTTTCTGTTGTTTTAGCTCATCGCAAACAGCACATCCGAATGAGTTGTATGCCATCTATCGCACACACCTTGATCCGACTGACCATTTATGTTGTTTTATCTTATCGCAAACAGTTCATCCGAGTGAATTGTATGCCGTCTATCACACACACCTTGATTCGGCTGACCGTTTTTGTTGTTTTGGCTCATCGCAAACAGTTCATATGGATCAACTGTATGCCACGTATCGCACACGCAGCTCAAATATGAATCGTGCTTGATGTCTCCGCCATCGCACACAGTTCGTCTTATTGGTGATGGTTTTATTACCATACTGTTTGAGATTCATGCATAGCACACAGTTTGGTTGAAGGGTCTCTTATACATGTGTCATGTAGCACCATCCTGCGGTAGTGATATACAATTGCTACATTTTCAAGTTGTTAAGCATGCTTGGTTTGGTTAACTGTTTGATTTTCTAGTATGTTCTATTGTGCAATGTGGTGTTCAGTGAACTGTGTGATTCATTTGTTGTGGTGTTCAGTTAACTGTTTGGTTCAATTTTGCAATGTGATGATCAATTTTTGTTGGTACAATTTTATATTGTTATGCATGTGAGAAATAAATCGAATTTGGCTATACTAAATACATGAGGAACATATACAATTGCTATATTTCCTAACTCTTAAGCATGCTTGGTTTGGATAACTGGCTTTTCCATGTGGCTCGAATTAATATGTTGGATCTGAAGTGTGTTTATTTTTCATCAACATATTTTACTGATAGTATGCCAACTCTCACTTAACCTGATCAATAACTACATTATATGTGTTGCAGGGAAACAATGGGAGACACTGAGGTTTACCATCGAGGTTTGCACATGCATATCCTTTTGCTAATAGCACATTATTGTGCAATTGCAGGAACCATTCTAATATTTAGGTTTTTAACAATTTGGTCTTGCACATGCAGGTCCTTCTGTCAGAGGTTTACACCCATTGTTCGACCCATTTTGCATATGGGGAAATGATATGTCCATGAATATCAGTCAAGTCAAGAAACTCAGAAAGATTGTTAGGATAAAGAAACTAGTGACAAAAACAACAAGATCTTTCTCTGTACAATCAAGAAGACATCAGTGAACTACAGGATGGTACTAACTCTTGTACCTTGTTTTTTTCCTTTGCACCATTTCAAAATTTAGAGAAGATATTTATGCATATCTTTGTTTTCAGTCCTTTCCAAAGCAGCTCACCGATGATTACTCTCAAACCACCTGTATGGTCAAGAGGCGAGGAAGGTATTCATACAACACCCATGGTACAATACTGAAGTCTTCCTCAAGAGGACGAAGGATAGGCAGTCAATCATCCACATGCACTGACCTAAAGTAGCAAGGATCTTCAACATCATTGAAGGCTCAATATTCGTCTTCCGCTTCAGCAGTTTTTCAGATGAGATTCATCTGTCTATTTGCCATCTATGATGCTACTTTCCAAAGGTTTTAGATGTTGCATGTTAAACTTGGTGCTGTTGTGTAATGGGGTAGCTAGTTATATGCCTATATGGTGTAACTGAGTGCTGAAGCTATATGATGTTGTACTCTGATGTAATTCAATTATGAAATCCTGGTTGCCATAATATGAATATAAAATATGTTGTGTGTTTGATATGAAATGTCAATTTGATTACTAAATGGATTATAAATAATAGGCCAATTAGCATGCTTATTGGGTTTTTCTATTGCAGACGGTTTCTCAGACAACACTGTGGGTGATGACCTCAAACAACCCACACAGTTTCTAGAAAGTAGGCGTGTTGGAGCAATGAACAATCACACACGACTTCCGCCCAACAACTGTTTGCGTTAGGCCACCTTGCACAAACGTTTCCACATAAAAAGTGTGTGTGATGGACAGCCTATGCCATACAATTTCTTCTAGGCACTGTGCTAATGTATTCAATAATGCAAATGGAAATTTTATAAACATCGTCTGTCATGGCTATGCTATCAAAGACGATGTGATGCGGAAAATTGTGTGTGATGTACCATATGAACGGAAACGTTTGTTTGGGATTCACTGTGTGGGATGCTAAGAACATCTCATACAATTTTTCCCATATGATTGTTTGTGATAGCTCACCCGATCACACACGAGCTCTTTTTGCCCTACGTGTGTGAGTGGAGAAGTTATCGTCGATGATTTTCTGAGTCATGTGGGATGGACACCCCCCCCCCCCCCCCTCCTATTGCCCACACAGGCAAGGTGATGGTTTAAAACTATGTCACAAAAGGGGGCAGTGATACACTCTAGTACTGCAAATTTCACTCACTGAGTTTGGGTAGTGTACATTAGGCTTTTTGGTGGCTATATTTTTTGGTGATATTGTGTATGAATGTATGATGATTGAAGTGTGTGACGAGCTTAATCCTTCATCTTGGCATTTCCCATCTTAATAGTGCAAGATCCCTAATAACTCAAATACAATCAACCAAAAAGGCCACACTAAGCTATCGGGGATCCACGACGTCATCCTTATAATTTTGTGGGGTTGATGTATCTTCATTAGTATTTAAAAATTAGTGCAAAGCTTCAAAGTCACAAAAATAAAAAATACTAAATTAGCGACAATTAATATGGATCAAGGGAGTAGTTAAACTTAATTAAACCTTACCCACGAAAAAAATACTTAACAAAACCTTACCGATTATCATATCAAACTCGAAAACGACAGATCCAACTGCAATAATATATAACCCTAAATATGTAATAAAGAAATGAGCTAACTAGCTAGAAATTAACAAGGGGATGATGAAGATGTGACATGCTCTTGTGTAAACGTAGATCCAATCTTCGGTCTCGTGGCGTCACAACCCGACCAGCAATGAATCTATCCAATCTGTATAGGTGGGTGAGAAAAAGTGGTGGCTATGAGACCTATAGAAAAAACAAATCCAAACGAAACACCCCACAAATACTCGGGAATTTCAAGATATTTTCCAAATTATAAAAATGCTCAAGAATCAAACAATTATTACAAATTAAAAATTATTCGTCAATTTTAAAAATATTCATGAATTTTGTAAATGTACTAATTTCAATAATATTCAAAAAATAAAAATATTCATAAATTAAATAAATAATAATATAATAATATAGAAAATAAAAAATCAAAAGAAAACTGATAAACTGACGGAAAAATAAAAGGAAGGACAAAGAACCTTCCTGAAGCTTTTTTTAGGGGGGGAGGCATTTTTTTTTTGAAAGCATAGACTTTATTTCTCAGATGGTCGATGGGTCATTTACAAGAGTTTGAGAAATAAAATCAGGGATCGCAGACTCCCAGAACGTAGAACCTTTTTGCTAAAAGAATTCTTCGCTAACACATCAGCAACTTCATTTGCTTCTCAGAGGCAGTGAGCATATGACCTCTATGCAAAATCCACGGCTAACTCCTTGCATTCGAGCACTATAGCCATGGCAGAACCAACATGATCGCCTCCCTACAGAACCGCCTCCACTGCAAAATTGCTGTCAGATTCTATCATCAACTTATTAGTCCTGATTCGTCCTGGTAAGTATAATCCATTCCTGATTGTTGTTATCTTTGCCGCATCGACACAGCTGATATGTGGAAGAAACCAATTAGCTGTAGCTATAAAGTTACCTTTTTCGTCGTGGGTAATGCACCTATTGCACCCGAAAGTGTTTCATATTGGAACGCCGCATCTACCTTAATTTTAATAACATCACTACCCGACTTCTTCCACGTCTGATTTTGCGTCCTCATAATCTGCTTTGTTGTATATGCTTTGGTATAATTCGTCGTCAGTACTTTGATAGAAACAGTTGTTTTGTCAGGTGCCTGAATTTTTTCGCCTTGCATATGTTGGCAGTGTTGCCACCAAATATACGAAGAAGCTACCCTTATCAATTATGCTATAGCCTGTAGGTAATCCATCCAGGACCGAATGATTCCTCGCCAGGATGTCCATTGTCACAGAACCCTACCGATCCTCCTTGACTGCATCAGTTATGATTTTATGTAGTCCCGGCTCTATCCACACATCCATAGCTCGACGGCAGCTGAATAAAGTGTGTTGGATATTCTAAAGTCCAGCGTGACAGATCGGATATTGGGGAATTAGTGGAATATGTCTATCTGCTAGGATACCAAAGCAAAGGGAGTGAGCCATTTACAACTTTCCATGCAAAGTGTTTAATTTTTCCCGAGATCTTGAGGTTCCATATTTCCTTCCAAATATTGTTTATTTGCATGTTACCCTGACCATCAGAACGAGCTAGACGCTGGCCATGTTGATGCTCAAACTCTCGGTGATATGTAGACCGAACAGAAAACGTCCCAGACCTCGTATAATTCCATGCCACAAAGTCCTCCACCATATGAACATTGAGAGGGATTTGTAGCATTCTGTAGGCATCCACTGGTGAGAAAACATCCGTATGAAAACCTTCATCCCAGTGACCCATATGTGGATTAATGAATTCCTCCACATATGTAAGCATTGTTTCACCTCTAGGAGTAATGACTTTTCTGACGGGCTGTATGGTACTCATGGCTCCTGCCAAATATTTATATGTGCACCCGAACCAACTCTCCATATACAACCCCTTTTAAAAGTTTGTATTCCTGCAACAATACTCTACTAGGTGTATGACGATCCCTTCTTCCAACCAGCCCCTAAGATATTACCATTAGGGTAGTATTTAGCACTCAGGACATGTGCACATAAAGAATCATGGTTCTGGATTAGTCGCCAACACTGTTTTGCTAACATAGCAAGGTTAAAACTGTGAAGGTCTCTAAACCCCAAGCCCCCTTTCTTCTTCAGAATAATTCACATTTTGCACCATGCGAACTAGGGCATTTTCTTCTTCTCCTCATTATCACCCCACCAAAATCCTGACATTTCATCTGTGATTGCCTTACAAATTTCTTTAGGCAATTTAAACACTGACATAGCATAGGAGGGATTAGCTTGTGTTACAGATTTCAATAATATCTCCTTTCCCTGCATAGATAGAATATTTTCCTTCCAGGCCTTGAGTCTTTGACACACACACACGATCAATAAGATGCTGGAAATAATCACTTGTATCCACTCCCACTATAGTGGGCAGCCCCAAATATATGTCAGATAATGCTTCTGTAACTATGTTTAGCTCCCTGCAAATATCCTCCCTTACCCCAACAGGGGTGTTAGGACTAAAAAATATACTGGACTTGGCATTACTTGCCACCTGCCCTGAACTGCTACAATATGTGTCCAATATATGTTTAAGGGTACTTGCATATTTTGTATTCGCCTTCATCATAATCAGCGAGTCATCTGCAAAGAGAAGATGAGAGATAGTTGGAGCATTCCTGCTCACCTTTATACCATCTAGGTTCCCCATCTCCTCCTCATGTGCAACCATACTGGATAGGCCTTCTAAACAAAGCAGAAAAAGATACGGGGAGAGAGGGTCTCCCTGTCGCAAACCTCTAGTCGGTATAAATTTTTCTGTCATGGTGCCATTGAACCTCACCATGTAGCTGACTAAAGAAACACACTCCATAATCATCTCGACCCACTGCTCATGAAACCCATCTTCAACATCATCTTCTCCAAAAAGCTCCATTCAACCTGTCATAGGCTTTGTTCATGTCTAGTTTGACAGCACAATATCCATTCTGGCCATGAGTTTTCTTTTTTATGGTATGAAAATATTCATACTCCACCAAAACATTGTCTGTAATAAGTCTCCCTCGTACAAAGGCACTCTGTGATGGGGAGATAACCTCAGGCAGTATCCTCTTGAGTCTGTTAGAAATCATTTTTGAGATTATCTTATAAACAACATTACAGAGACTAATAGGTCTATATTGTGTGATTACCTCAGGACTATCAACTTTGGGTATCATTTTTTAGGGGGAACCTTCCTAAAGCTGAAGGGAAAAAAGGAAAACAAACGTCAAAGTAGGCCCAATAGCGTGCATGAGCATCTTATGGTGTGTGTTTGCTCGCTCCCCCTCCAGCGCTAGGGTGCATCTATGTCTCGCTTGTAGCGAGGCAGAAGCATGCATCGCCTCAACCAAACCTGTAGTGGGCCGGTCTAGTAGGAATCTCCTTTCCTGCGTTGGTTTTTTTTCCTCTCGTGTTGATTCACCTGCCACACACCAAGCGTACATACGCACAATTTTCTTCGAATTTTTCTCACATTTTTTGCTAATTTTAGAGATGCTATAGGAAATTTATATGAAAAAACATTTTACTAAAAGTGATTGTTGTGTATTTACAAATTTGTTCACGTATCTTTAAAATAAAGTGCTCGCATATTTTAATAAAATATTACTGATACATTAATAAAAATGTTCATCATAATTTTTTGAGATTATCATCATATTTTTTTTAAAAGTTCGTACCATTCGAAAAAAATGTTCAAGTCTTATCAATTTGTTCAGAACATATTTTAAAAATGTACATGAAATGTAAATATTTGTTTACACGATTCTAGTAAAATATTCATTACATAAAATGCCTGTATCTTTTCAAAATATATTCATAACACTAAAAATTCAGAATTTAAGTATTCATGAAATATTAAAAAAAATGTCCATCCATTTGTAGAAAAATGTTCATGGCATATACATGGACTATTCACTCTTTTTTTTTCAAGATATAAAATATATAAAAATATGAGAAACATGAGTTGGAAAAAGAAATAGAAGAAGCAACAAAAAAAACATAAAAAGGATACAAAAAGAGCACAAAAGAAAAAAGTGAAAATGAAAATAAAAAGATGAAGAAAAGCACAAAAAAAGAAAAGAAACTCAAACGGGAATTTCTGAGACCAAGCGGATCCCAAAACTACTCCCTCTTTACGATGGAAGCTACGATGACACGGAGCAACCACTGTTGGCTGGCCTTCTCAGACGAGCACTGTAGGCGAGCGCTCGCTCTATCTCACAATAGGCAAGGTATAATATTTACGTCCAGGGTGCGGCTTTGTCTCACCTGCAGTGAGACACGGGTGCGGCTATGTGCCGCTCAGTGCAAGTCCTACCATGGATCGCCTGCAGGGAGCAGGTTTTAGGCCGGCCGGCCCGTAGGCAGTAGCCACGGCTCTTCTGCTGATGTCAAGTTATTTTTTTCTTTCAATTTTTATTCACATTTTTTACTTTTATTTTTATTTCTAAAATCCTAAATATATTTAATAAGACACTTTACATAAAGTTTAAAAAATTCTAGGATTACATTCAAAAAATGTTTAACATGTATTAAAAATGTTTTTGATGTATACGAAAAAATGTACGAAGTGCATCGAAAAGAGAAGAAAATGTTAATCATGTGTATGAAAAATGTTTGCGTAATTTAAAAACAAATGACTCTGCACATTGAAAAAATGTGCATTACATTAAAAAAATTCAAAAATGTGTTCGAGGCATTTAAAAAACTTTTAGACTTTTAATCTTGCATCTGTAAAATATTAAACATGTATAGAAAAATATCGCTGACGTGTATCAAAAAATGTCTCTGACGTGTACAAACAATGTATAAATGTGAATGTATATGGAAAAATGTTACTCATATGTACGAAAAATACTAACCATATGTACGAAAATGTGTTAAATATAAAATGCCGCACATTTCAAAATAAATGTACGTGTTTTAAAGAATGTTTACATGTAGGTAAAAAATGTTCTATAATTCAATAAAAATATTTCGTACATTCAAAAAATGTTCTCACATTTTAAAAAGTCTTCACAAGTTTCAGAAATGTGTTTGTAACATTTTCAAAAAATGTTTGTACAACGTACTAAAAATGTTTTAATGGTGCAAAAAAAATTATTTTAGCATTAAGAAATGTTTCAACGTGTATATGTAAAACATATTTATCATCTATTTGAAAAAAACAATCAAAAATGTTTTTTTACAAAGTTAAACATGTATTTGAAAGTTTTAAATGGGTATATTGTAAAAATGTACAACCTATATGAAAAAAATTATAGATGTATAGAAAAACAAAACCAATGACAAAAGAAAAAATAACTGAAGAAAACCCGTATAGAAACAAAGGAAACCAGAGTATAAATAGGAAAAACAAAAACAAAACAACCATGGAAACAACAAAGAAAACCGAAGGATAATAGAACAAGAAAAGTAAAAAAAAACTGAAAAAAACGAAGATAAAATAAAAGAAAACAGAGAAAAAATGAGACAGGAAAAAATGGAGCGAGCGAACTCTAACTGCGATCGCCACGAGCCAGAACAAAACGAACCTACGCGTGCATTTGGTACAGGGCGCATACCCCTCCCTGTACGCTTGGTTGGATAACAGGCCGGCCCATCCAACTTCCTTCCGCCTTTTTTCCTGTTTTCTATAAACTGCAATGCAGAAAGAGCGTGCATGGCAGGATTCGAACCCACGACGTTCTTGTAAAGAGTACGACACCATAACCACCCCGACCAACAACCTTACGTGTTCATATAGTGGGTTGTTCCGCTTTTTCTTCTTCTTTCTTCGTTTTTCTCTCTGTTCCTTTCTTCTTTCTTTTTCCAAATTCATGAAAAATAATTGCGAAAGAAACTCGTGAACTTTTTTCTCAAAAGTAGATGAACGTTTTTTCAAAATCGATGAACTTTATTCAAAATTGATGAACTATTTTCAAATTCTATGAACTTTTTCCAAATTTTGTGAATTTTTTTTCAAATTCAATGAACTTTTTTTTAAATCCGTGAACTTTTTTTCAAGTTTGATGAACTTTTTTTGAAAATCTGTGAACATTTTTTAAATCCGTGAACTTTTTTTAAAGTTTGATGAATTTTTTAGATCCGTGAGCATCTTGTTTTTTGAATTCTGTTTTCTGAAATTCTGACTTTTTTCTCGAAAGTCAACAACGAAACGATTGAGCTTTTTTTTTCTCTTCAAGTAAACGAATTTTTTTTTTTGAAAATAATGGGCAGCACCCTTACATTCATTCACTTAGAAACATGTTCATTACGACTAATGGCCCTGATTTCATCAGGTGGCTCACTAGACCAACAAGACCCAACATCAAATTCTGCAGATTTTGCTAGTACATGAGCTGTCTCATTACTACAACGTTTGACATGGATAAAATCACAAGATAAGAACTTTGTGGCCCTACTTTTAATATCCTGGACTATGGCGCCTGAAGGGGACCTGTCAAAACTCACATCTCGTACCTTGTTCATCAACGACAAGCAGTTGGAGACCACCAGAATCTTATGAAAACCAGCATCTTCAGTAGCAATGAGGGCTTGACGAACATCAATAGCTTCAGCCACTTCTGGGTTTTGAATTTGATCAATATAAGAGCCTCGATATGCAGCCAAAAGTGTCCCTCGATGGTCTCGCACCACAACTCCATAGCCCGCACGTCTTGAGTGGGAGAAAACCGCAGCGTCCACATTGATCAGCAACCAACCTTCCGGCGGCGGAGACCATTTTGGGGTTGATGTAGAGATCTCACGCCTGTTGGAACCTAGTGGTCTGACATTATACAAAGTTATGAATTCAATATAAGCCTTGATTTTCCCCACCACGCGAAGTGGATTAACTAGTACCTCGCCATTGCGATAGTTGTTCCTGTTCTCCCAAATATGCCACATAGCGACCGCCATAATCAGTGCTTCGGAGGGCGTTGCTTCTACTATCCAGTCTAGCAGCCATTGCCTAATATGAGTAAAATTCTTTAGTTTTAGGCAGATTTTGTAGCTCTTTTTTAGATCCCTCCAGATTTCTTTTACATATTGGCATTGTAGAAAACAATGCTCCACATTTTCCTCTCTGTTGCAAAAATAGCAGTTGTACCTTGTGGGTATCGATCGTGTCTGGAGTTGGGAACCTGTAGGTAAGCAGTTGTGTGCTATTCTCCAGAGCACTATCTTCATCTTGTAAGGGCACGGAATGGCCCAAAGTTTCTTCCATGCCTTCTCCATATAATCTTGTCTTGATGATGATCATTTACCTGAAATGCTTCGGTTACTCCAAAATTGATGAGTTCTTACTAAATTATATGCTGATCTAACAGTATAAACACCATTTTTTGAGTAATTCCAAGATGGAAAATCATTACATCCCTCAGAGCTAATAGGAATGCTTAAAATTTCCCCTGCAATTTCTACCGGAAAAAGGTTTCTTATCAAATTTTCATTCCATTTATTCTCATTCTCCAACATAAGAGTGTTAACTTTTTTGTTATCTAGAGTGGGAGAGTAAGCTAACAAAGTGGCAGGTGTGGTACCTGGGATCCAGTGATCCCTAAGGATGTCTATTTGCTTACCACTCCCTACTCTCCACAGTATACCTTTTTGGATCAGCTTCTTCCCATGCATAATACTGCGCCAAACATATGATGATGATCTTGGGCACTAAGCTATCCAGAAGTCCCCATTTGGATAATATCGACCTTTAAGTACTTGTGCGCACAACGAGTTTGGCTCGGTCAATAGCCTCCAACATTGTTTTCCAAGCATTGCTTGGTTAAAAATAGACATGTCTCGAAATCCCAATCCACCCACATACTTTGGTGATGATAACCAATCCCATGATTTCCAATGTAACTTTTTCTTTCCATCTTCAATATCCCACCAGAGGTTAGATATTGGTCGTCTCATCTTCTCGCATATACTTACCGGAATCTGGAAGCAACTCATGACATACGTTGGAATGGCCTGAGCCACTGACTTCAACAGCACCTCCTTACCAGCCCTTGATAAGGGTCGATCACTACACCCATTAAGGCGTTTCCACATCCGACCAGGGAAGAAATTGAAGCTACTCGTTGGAGAACGTCCCACCCAGGTTGGCATGCCAAGGTATGTTGTCTGAAATGTCTCGTCTTGCACCCCCAATGTTTGCTTCACAAATTTCTTGATCTGTACATCACAGTGTGAACCAAAGAAAACAGAAGATTTCTGAAGGTTTATCCTCTGTCCTGATCCCTCACAGTAGCTTTGTAGTGCAGATTTAAGTGCATTGGTGCTTCTGTTATCTCCTCTGGTGAAGAAAACACTATCATCAGCGAACAATAAATGGGAGATAGACGGTCCATTTCTGCCATTACGAATGCCCTTCAGCTTACCAGATGCTTCTTTTTGCTGCAACAAGCAAGAAAGGCATTCAGCACACAAGAGAAACAAGCAAGGACTAATAGGGTCCCCTTGTCTAATGCCCCTAGTTGGCAAAAAAGATTTGGTTAATTCACCATTCACTTTAACGGCATATTTAGCCGAGGTTATACATCGCATGACCATATCCACCCAATTAGTCTTGAAGCCCAGTTTCAATAGAACTCCCTCGAGGTAATTCCATTCTACCCTATCATAAGCTTTTGACATATCTATTTTAAGGGCAAAGAAAGGATATTTCGCCTTCTGCTTTCGAATTGTGTGGGGACATTCATATGCCACTATAACATTGTCGGTAATTAGTCTCCCCGGCACAAAGGCACTTTGTTGCTCTGATATTATCTCCGGCAAAAAGAGTTTAAGGCGATTAGCGATTACTTTAGAGGCTATTTTATAAATGACATTGCATAGGCTTATTGGCCGAAAGTTAGAGAGCATATCAGGATTATTAACTTTTGGGATAAGGACAATTACCGAATCACAGAAGCCTTCTGGAATGACCCGTGCCAAAAGGAAGTCTTTAACTGCTGCACATATATCTTCTCCCAAAACATCCCAATGAATTTGATAAAATAGTGCTGGGAAACCATCCGGCCCTGGTGCCTTGGTTGGACCATCTGGAATAAGGCAGTCTTAATTTCTTCATTAGTATATTCCTTGCACAGATCTTCATTCATATCCTCAGTTACCTTGCATGGTATAGCCTTCAGGACTGATTCCAGAGAGCCACATGGTTCAAAGGTGAACATATTGGAATAGAATTCATGTACCATACTCCTGATACCCTCAGGATCTTCACATAGTGATCCATCAACTCTCCTCAAGACTTTAATTTTGTTGGTTCTTTTTCTAGCTGAAGCACGTGCATGGAAAAAGGAAGTATTTCGATCACCTTCACGAAGCCAATCAATTCTTGATCGTTGCTTGGCCATTATTTCTTCTCTTTCAAACATCTTATAAAGTCTCTTCTCCACCTCCTTTTCCTCTCTCGAATAACCACTAGCCATGTTGTTCCTTCGTAATGAAGCTAATTTCTTTTCCAGTTTCTTTATCTCCTTCTTTACCGAACCAAAAGATTCTCTGCTCCAGGCTTGAAGAGTTGTGGACAATTTGTTCAGAGCCGACCAAGTATTATTCAGTGAAGGGGGGTCCTCCTTAAGTTTTTCCCAATTTTCTTCGATCATTTGCCCATAATCAGGTGCTCTCATCCATGCAGCTTCGAATTGAAAGGATCGAAGTACGTGATTGATAGCACCTTGTCTTCCTTTCTTCGCTATCGTCACTAATATAGCAAAATGATAAGATGATATTGTTATAATGTTCTCTACAGTGCAGTCATCGAAAAGTTGTAGGAAATCACCATTTGCAACTGCCCTGTCAAGTCTTACCCTGACGTTTCGGCCATCCTCTTGTCTGTTGGACCATGTATATTTGGGACCAATATACCCCAAATCTATTAGCCCACAATCATCTAGGCAATCTCGGAACAACATCATTTGATTGTCGTCCCTATCCCTCACGCCCATGTGCTCGTCACCATGCAACGCTTCATTGAAGTCACCTGCGCATATCCATGGGCCTTTCCATTGAGCATTCAGGAACCTTAGCCTATCCCAGAATTGGTGCCTTAATTCCCTTTTTGGTTCCCCATAAACAAACGTTGTACGCCACTCTCACCCTCTTATGTTTTGACCAAAATGTCAAAAATCTAATTTGAGAAGGCTTTTAATGAGACTGATATGGATGAATACCAAAATAGAGCCATCCCTCCACTCAGGCCATCGCTACTCACAGCAAAAGAACCACTAAATCCCAAAGACCTCATAAACTTCCGAGCTCTTGAATCCCTCATCTTCGTCTCGGACAGGAAGAGGAGGGAGGGACGAAATTTGCTTACGAGCCATTTCAGCTCACCAACTGTCGCGTTCGTCCCTAGTCCGCGACAGTTCCAACATAGGAAACTCATTGCATGTGGCGGGGCTGCTCTGCTGCAGCCGCCGCCTGATCCGCCGATCCTGATGTATGAGCGCTGGTTTCCTTCCTCTGTTTCTTATAGCAGTCATCCTGATTTTCATCACCACATGGAAGTAGAGCCGGATTAACTTCACATTTATTAGCATCTAGTCTGCTCGTTATCAGGACAGGATTATACGTCTCCTGCGTCAACATCTCTTGAGGATTCTGACCCTGCCCTTTAGGTCTATAGACCTTCACTTGCTTTCTCTTTTGTCCAACTATTTTGGTAGCCTCCGTCCGAAGTGGAAAGAGCTCCTTACACACATTCCCGACCTTCTGTAGTGCTCTCTGTTTCGTGCTTTGGTCTTGTAACTTCATTGGAGAAATTATCTCACCTTGCACCTCCCCTGATTCTGATTTCTTTTCACCTGATATGTCCCTTGGAGCTGGTTGTGATTCCCAGTATTTATCTTCCTGATAAGAGCTTCTACCACTGCATTGAGTGCTTTGACCAGATTTTGATCCCAAGAAACTCTTTCTTTTCTCCTCCTTCACACATAATTTGTCCGTGTTATATGGGAGTTTACTGTCGGCGTCCCTTTCTCCTGGATTTGGGCACTCTATCGAAGAGTGTCCGAGAATTCCACAAGAGAAACAATAATGGGGAAGTCTCTCATATTTGACTTCATACCTTTCATAATCCTTAAGCTTCAGTGAGTAGGAGGTGACATATCTCATTAATGGTTTTGTTATATCCACTGAGACTCTTACTCGCAAGCAATCCCCTGATGCCCTCCCTTGGCCATCGACATCCACTTTCTCAACTTTCCCAATTTTCGCTCCAAGTAACTCCCCCCAATGCTTATTCATTAGCTCGAAACGAGGGTTCGTGATTCTTGCCCACAACATAATGGTCTTGAAAACAACATCAGAGGGAGGGAGCTCCTATTGCGCGCCTTCGGCGCCCGAAAACGCAACCGGCGCTAACAGCCACGTCCGGGTGGGCCGGATTTGAAAAAAGTTTCATCAAAATTGAAGAACTTTCATCGAATTTGAAAAAAGTTTATCCAATTTGAAAAAAGTTCATTGAATTTTAAAAAAAGTTCACCAATTTTGAAAAAGTTCATCAATTTTGAAAATAAACTCATCAAATTTAAAAAAGATTCATTCATTTGAAAAAATAGTTCACAAATTTGAAAAAAAATCATGGAATTTTAAAAAAAGTTCTTGGAATTTTGAAAAAAGTTCATCAAATTTGAATAAAAAGTTCATCAAATTTGAAAAAAGTTCACCGAATTTAAGAAAAGTTCACCGATTTTGGAAAACATGTTCATCAAATTTGAAAAAAAATCATTGAATTTAAAAAAGAATCCGCGCATTTAAAAAGAAAAAAGGAAAAAGAATGAAAAAGAACAAGAAAAAAGAAAAAGAATAAAAACGTGTGAAAACTGAGAAGCGAGCTGTGAAAAAACTCGATGAAGGTAATAATAAAAGAAACGAAAACGCAAGTTGCACAAGTCGGGGATTGCTGGCGTAGTGGTTCGCTTTGTTTCCTAAGAGCTCAGGGATCCTGAGTTCGACTTCCTATCATGTCGGCGTCTTTTTTAGGTGTTTTAGAACAGGGAAATAAACGCTACATGGGCCGACCGAGCGCGGGGCGCTGCAGGCGCCCGTTTGCGGAATACACATTAATCGGCGCCTACAGCGTCAAATAGGATTCGCCGAGCAGGGAAGCGCTCGTGCGCGAGCTCGTCGGCTTGTTATTGGGCCGGTCCATGTAGCTAGGCGCGCGGGCGCTAGTTTCCACTGCTGGCGCATAAGGCGCCAGCGAGGAGCTCTCGGGCTGGACCGCCACTGTTACCCCAAAGCAATTCCTATTAAAAATCAGTATGTTCTAAAAAAACAATTAGAAATCAGTACGGGCGACATATAGCCCTGATGGTTAGACACATGTTTAAATGTCGCCGGGCCATAATCACATAGGCACACGTACAGTCATTTATTTTCTTCTTTTCTAATTTTTGTTGATATTTCCAAAAACACTATAATTAACAAATATTACAAAAAACTAAATGTACTTAATTTTTTCAAATATTTCACAGCGAATTTGAAGAATGTTAACACAGTGTAAATTTTTTGCTAGTGCAATTTTCATATTTATAGCATTAAAAAAACTCATGAAGTTTATAAAATGTTCACATGTTTCAAAAAATATATGTGACAGTTTTCTTAAATATGCTACATAATGTGGAAAAGTTTGTATAATTCAATAAAATACATTACATTTAAAAACAAATTCATGTGTTTCAAAAATATGTTTGTGATATTTAAAAAATGTTTATACAATGTAATAAAATATTTGGATAATTTAAAACAATATTTTGTATCTTTCAAAATTTTGTTTTTAGCATGTATTTGAAAAACATTTAAGTCATATTCAAAACTATTGAAAAAAAATTAATCATGTATTTGAGAAATTGTTAAACGTGTATAGAAACATTTTATACACATACCAAAAATGTACAATGTGTATGAAAAATAGGCATCCAACTTATATTTGAAAAATGTTAGAGTTGTATAAGAAAATGTTTATGTTCTATACGGAAAATGTATAATGTGTAAAAAAAATGTTGACATGTGTTGAAAACAAAGATAGAGGAAAATTGATGAGAACCTAGAAAGAAATAAAGAAAACCAAAGAAACTGAAGAAAAAAAGAACAAAGAAGCCACGGAAAATCGTTGCAAACAGTAAGAAAACTGATAAAAAAAGAAAGGAAAAACTCACACCGCTGCTACACTATGAGCTGGCCCAATGACGTGTTCGCAAGAGGCAAAATGGAGCTTCAACTCGATGAGCTAGAAATAGCGAAATCACTAGCTGAGGGTATCTCTTGCAAAGGTCACCCTTCACCTCTTCTTATGGTGACAAGTGGCTCACTGCATGTGTGACACTTATCGCAACCTCGGAGCTTTCCTTTTTTTGTAGATTCATTTTTACAAAATGTTTTATCTATTGAATCGTGCGTACAAATCACAAACCCTTCTCAACATTTGATTTCTCGTGTCGAGATCTTCAAAACTAAATCTCATGTTAATAAGTTTTAACAAACCTTTTTTCATGAAATAAACCAAGGAAAAACCAGAAATAAAAAATCTAGAAACAAAATAAATAAATATAAAAATATAATCCTAAGAAAAAGAAACCCGAAAAAACAGAAACCAAAAAAGACTGAAAATTGGTAAAAGAACATAACCGAAAAAACGTAACCCGAAAGCACGGTTGTATTTTTTTTTTACCTTTTTGGGGTCTCGCAGAAGCTTATGATTTGTTTTTTGGGGGGAAGCACAGTTGCACTTTTTCCTTTTGGGAAGCACATGTTATGCTTTTTTCTCCGGGGAAGCACATATGTGTTTTTCCTTTTTAGGAAGGACATATATGCTTCTCCTAGAAGTACTATGTTTTTTTTCCAGGGAATCACATCTATGCTTCTCGCGGAAAAGCACGGTTTCTCGGGAAAGAAATCCGTCAAAAGCTAGGGAAAACCAAGAAAAAACAAAAAGAATGGAAAACACCGAAAACACATGAAGAAAAATGAAATCTCAAGGGTGAGCCCAGAGTACGACACGTGGCAGCGTCTGAACGCATCACTTGGCGCCCTTCAAGCACTAGGAAAGTGATTGTTGCGGTTGCTCCCGAAGAGGTACCCGTCAGTAGCTCCCAAAGAAATAGGGCAGATCCTATTTGCCGCCCGCGAGTGGCAAAGAACGGAGGCTACGCATGAAGCAAGGCACGACGGGGCTATCTAGTAGCGTTTTGCGGGGCGGGATAGACACTGGTTTCAGTATGTTTTTTCCTCCTGTTTTGTTTCACTTTTGTACTTTCGTTCGGTTGTCCGTGGTTCTTCCTCCTTTTTCATTTTAACTAGAACAATGCCCGTGCATTGCAACGGGATATAAATATTTTAGTACATTAGCTTGTGATTACCTGTCTATATTAATGCAATTGTGTAAATAAATGCTCATCAAATTCTGCCTGTAAATTACCTTATATTTTGATCAGAAGTTTGGTAAGTAAATTAAAGTGGAATTGGTTCATAATGTAAGTAAATTAAGTTGATTGATTATCATACAGGGAAGGTTGGACGAAAGGGTGCTGGGAAGAAAGGTGAAATGGGAACCTTACGGGTTTTTTAAGTAGTAGAGATTTCGGCGTTAGTTGGGTTTTATTTTTCCTTTCTGAGTTTTATTTTTTGAACCGGGCATAACCCCTTTTCCTTAACTGAATAACAGAAATACATCAGTCCGAACTAAAGCACAAGGTTTAAAGGGGATGGAAAAGGGGAGAGCCAGTTCAGCATCGGCGGGAAACCCATTGCAGGTAATCGTCGTCGAAACACCTGTCATGGGCGTGAAAACCTGATGACACTCAAAACAGAAATCTAAAAACCTTTCCAGACCGTTCAAAGGAAACCACCAGCTCACACAGGAGCCAAAAGTCTAGCAAGAGCCGCCCACGCATAGGTCACAAAAGCAAATCAAAACATGCAGCAACAACGTATTTGAAGATAGCAGACGAGTGCTAGAAGTTGTCCTCAATTCGTCACGGCTTTGTCCTGAACAGCCGTATGGATGCGCATCATGCTGCTAGAACTATAAATGGCAAAATATTACTGTTGACAAATGGCAAACTTTCTTCAGAAGGTGCCTCCTCTGCGGCAATAAATGCCAAATTCCCCGAGCTTTTTGTATTTGTAATATGATGAAGGTCAAGTATTTGTAGGCGTTTTCTGATCCAATTGCACCAGGTTACACTGAATCCACGCATCTCATGGCACTCAAGTAAGAAATCCCAATTTATTTTGTCGTAGGCCTTCTCAAAGTCGAGTTTGAGAACAATGCCTGCTTTTTTTCTTAACCAGCATATAGTGCAGAATCTCATGCAAAGACAGGATCCCGTACATGATGTGTTGCTTAACAAAAGCATTTTGGTGCCGTATAATCAAGGTGTCAGCAAAGAGATCTACTCGGTTATCAAGCACCTTGGTAATGAGTTTATAAGGGCACCTAAGCAAGCAAATGAGACGAAGTTGCATTATCTTTTAGCGCCATTCAGCATAGGAATTAACGTGATAACCCCATAACTGAGTCGGGCTACGTCAAGGGTGCCCTCATGCAAAACACTAAATAACCGCATGATATCAGGTTTTTCTATATCCCAGGAACATTTATAAAACTCTGTTGGTAGGTTATCCGGGCCAGGAGCACGATTACTCTCCATGGAAGATAGAGCTTGCATTACCTCATCCTCAGTAAACACCCTCACAAGGAATTTGTTATCAGCCTCAGAGAGTTTCTCATGTTCCTCCCATGAATCAGTAAATAAAGTGAAACATATTGCCAGAAGCAGGCCCAAACAGATTCTTATAAAAGTTAGTGGCATGGTTTAATAAGTCTTTCGTCCCCTTAATCACTGTGTCACCATCAAATAAGGATACAATAGTGTGTTTTCTTTTTCTACTATTAGCAATATGATAATAATAATTTGTATTTTGATCGCCTTTCAAGAGACATTGTTCACTCGATTGCTGCAAGCGAACCAACTCTTCATTGGCCAAGATTTTATTAAGCTCGGAGCAAAAGGGAGGATTTCATAGCAGCAAGACCAGTGTCTAAATTTTCCTCTACTTCCACGGTCTCAATAATTTTTAGCTCTTTTTAATCTCATTTTCCCTTTTTCTAGCCTTACCAAATGCATTTGATCCCCAACCTTTGAAATATTTCTTGAACCTTTGAGTTTAATATTAAGAATATCGATATGATCAGAAGATGATAGTTGTTTCTCCCAAACACTTTTAGGCAGAAAATCCTTATGCTTCAACCAACTAATCTCAAAGTGAAAATCTCTCTGCTTAGGAGGCCCAGGTTTGCTAATATGAGAGGAAAGCAACAAAGGATTGTGGTCAGAAATATCTCTCACCAGTTTACAAACATTAACTAGAGGAAACATATCCTTCCACCCATTATTCATAAGAACGGTCACATTTCTCTAAAATTGGATGGGCTTGATTACTTGTCCAAGTATACTTGCCCCCATTCATGTGAATTTCTCGAAGGTTCATCGAGTTAATCACAGTATTGAATTTGTCAACATATTGAGAGTGGGACATCTTTTTATTTTTCTCCTCACAACTTGTAAGGATATTAAAATCCCCTCCAACTATATAGGTTATATTCAGATGAAAACAAAAGGAGGCTAATTCCACTAGGAAATCATCTTTATCTTCATCATGAGAAGCTCCATAAACTATGAGAAGCCCCCAAACACATTTCTTATCCACATCAAAAACTTTAACCTGGAGTATAAACCTCCCAGTAAGCTAGGAAATAACCTCAAGTTTCTCTTTCCTAATGCCACATAGGATCAGCCCAGCTTTACCAATGGAGGGAATCCACTTCCACTCCAAAACGTTATAGGGGGTCCACTTTTCTAAACTAACTAAGAGGGAAATTATTTTTCATGGTTTCTTGCAAACCAACCAAGGAAAGGGAATGATCTTTTATAAGACCAAAGAGGCAGGTAGCCATACCTATTTTACACTATAAATTTTTCTCTATTTTGAGACATTTCACTTGTGTACGTAAAACCGTTTTTTATCACAAAAAATGTACTGGTGACGTTTTCCAGCCGTCACCCCCACCATCGCTGAAGCACCATCACAGAAAAAAAAAATCTTGACGGTACGACTTCATTCGTCACGCAAGATCATGTCTTTGGTGACGAACCCAAAATTGTCACTGATGGCCCTTTTTGGTGACCGGCCCAGAATGTCACCTATGATAGGCCAATCTGTCGCCTAAGGCCGTTTTTGGTGAGGATAATCCGTCATGAGTGATTGTTCCACGGGTTTGACCGGTCAAAGATTATGACAAGTAGGGCCAGCAATTGCTGACGTGGCTGCTTCTATGTGGGCCCGTCGTAGGTTTTATCACTGACAGTGGCCGTCAGTAATAAGTCGTGCGTCGGTTTTGACTGGTCAATGCTGCTAACATAATGGCGTAGAAGATGTTGACGTGGCTGCTTACATGTGGGTCCGGACGGTGCTGACATGGCTGCTTACATGTGGGTCCGGACGATGCTAACATGGGTGCTTATAAGTGGGGCCACGACTGTGGTGACGGCTTCAATTTCGTCACCAGTACCATCATAGGTTCTACATAGTGTCAGATTGTGCACTATTTGATTTTGTAAGCGAATTTGAATTTAAATTAGTGAAAATTTGAAATTAAGCATTGCCATCACAACTTTATTAACAATGAGACTTGACACTAACACAGATTCACATATAAAATGAGCATCCAAATGTCATATTATCAAGCATGAGAAATAAGACGCACAAGAAAGCATCATGATTTTTCTCTCCTGGTCCATCTTGAGAATTTCTATTTCTTGTTGTTGTTTCCTTTTGAGCTCTTCGGTTTCCTACTTTTGTGCACTAAGTACTACATTCAGACTTTCTGCCAATGTGTCATTTGCCAGCTTTGTGTCTGTCGCTTGTGTTGTAATATTCTCCTCTAACTCTCGGATGTATTGTTTAGAGGATGAATTATGTGATGAGACGCCGAAGCTTGAAAGTAACATACCGTAAGAGCTCTTTTCCTCAACAATCTGCACGTCAGGTAGTTGCGGCAGAACTTCTTGTGTACGTGCCCTCTCTGTGGTCTGCATCATGATTGAAAGCGTTGTTCGTGCATTGTTAGTAAATTACAATATGATGGCTCACACAATACTTTTGAAGTTGAAACATTATAAATTACTTACGGATGCTTCTTCTGCACTCTGCCTCATACTGGGATCGTTCTTAATGGTGTGGGAGTTTCTAGAAAACTCTATACTGGATGCTTTCTTCTTGCTATTTTTGTCCTTACGGAAGAAGGACACTCACATCAGTAGTGTATATAATCTAATAATCCACAATATACAGGATTTCTATAAGTTGTCTAAATTCTTACCAAAGAGCTATGATGGGTATCATATTTTGAACAGCCAGCCGTACCGCTTACCACCATAGCATGTATGTTTGTTTTTCCCTTGTCAGAAAGTTCCTACTACATGAAGCTAAAACTTAGTATGATGGGGCATGCATAAGTCTGAAATCTCAAGTGGAAGCTCAAGTATTATGTATGGTTTCTGACCTTGTTTGAACATTTGGTCATGAAGCTATATTTACGTTGTTGAACACTTTTTTTACAAAATACTAGTGTAAAATTCTTCTGCAAATTCATCCCTCAAGTCATTTCCGAGTTGTCCCAGAAGAAACCATGTACTCATGAAAGTTAGAACATATTTAGTGCACAGTTTTATGAATGTGTTATAACAGAATTTCATAATACAACTGCATGTCAAATCATCAAAGGAAGTTTACCTTGTAAATAGATGGGACCAATTTATTCTTATTGTAACTGAAGATAAAGGTACATATTCATCCATGTCAACATCGTAGACATTAGCTTCCTCCTCTAAATTGTTTTCAAAATCATCATCTATTTGCGCACCAGCATGCAGAAAAGAATGTGCAATACAGGCAAAATCTGGTGGACCAATGGTACCAGCGGAGTGTTTCTTCATGCGTGCAGATATTCTAGCAGCACTGTCCTTTGTTGTTTCTACTAGTACCTGCTCGTATACTTGCGCTGATTTACTGGCAGTAGCTGAGAATCAAAGACTAACTGCTCACATGCATGTTCCTCATTGATGCAAATACTTGTGTTTTAGTTATCAAATAATCTGAAAATACACAAGTATCGATTAATAATCAAGATCTGCCTAATTAGATGGACATGTACGTGGCGATTGGCTAATCACAAAATGATACATGAAGAAACAATCTTACATTTCTTCAAGTATGATGAATCCAGTGTGAGGTGATTTTTAATAAGAACATGTGAAATGAACTAGAACCCTAGATACAATGAACCGCACTACGAACCCTAATAAAAACAACAAAATTTAGTCGATCTACAAGAATCCAAAGGTGCAAGTACATTAAGAGGCCAAATTGAAGGAGATGTATGAATCTAGATGGGCGTCAGAATCTTATATAGGGTTGTTGAAGCAAATATGCCCTAGAGGCAATAATAAAGTTGTTATTTTATATTTCCTTATTCATCATAAAGGTTTGTTATTCATTCTAGAATTGTATTGATCGGAAACTTAAATACATGTGTGAATACATAAACAAATATCGTGTCCCTAGTAAGCCTCTACTAGACTAGCTCGTTGATCAAAGATGGTTAAGGTTTCCTAACCATAGACATGTGTTGTCATTTGATAATGGGATCACATCATTAGGAGAATGATGTGATGGACAAGACGCATCCATTAGCTTAGCATATGATTGTTCAGTTTATTGCTATTGCTTTCTTAATGTCAAATACATATTCCTTTGACTATGAGATCATGCAACTCCCGGATACCGGAGGAATACATTGTGTGCTATCAAACGTCACAACTTAACTGGTGATCATAAAGATGCTCTAAAGGTATCTCCGAAGGTGTCTGTTGAGTTGGCATGGATCGAGATTAGGATTTGTCACTCCGTGTATCGGAGAGGTATCTCTGGGCCCTCTCGGTAATACACACCATAAGAAGCCTTGCAAGCAAAGTGACTAAGGAGTTAGTTACAAGATGATGTATTACGGAACGAGTAAAGAGACTTGCCAGTAACGAGATTGAACTAGGTATGAAGATACCGACGATCGAATCTCGGGCAAGTAACATACCGACGGACAAAGGGAATTACGTATGTTGTCATAAGGTTCGACCGATCAAGATCTTCGTAGAATATGTAGGAACCAATATGGGCATCCAGGTTCCGCTATTGGTTATTGACTGGAGAGGTGTCTTGGTCATGTATACATAGTTCTCGAACCCGTAGGGTCCGCACGCTTAACGTTCGTTGACGATATAGTGTTATATGAGTTATATGATTTGGTGACCGAATGTTGTTCGGAGTCTCGGATGAGATCACGAACATGACAAGGAGCTCCGGAATGGTCCGGAGGTAAAGATTGATATATTGGACGATACTATTTGGACACCAGAAGAGTTTCGGAGTGCACCGGGTAGTCATCGGATCGCCGAAAGGGGTTCCGGACACCCCCGGGAGGTCTATGGGCCTAATGGGCCAAGGGGAGGGACACACCAGCCCACAAGGGGGCTGGCGCGCCCCTCTCCCTGGCCGCCGGCCCTAGGGGAAGGAAAGGGGGAGGGTTGGCCCCTCCTGCCTTTCCCTCCTCATGAGAGAAAGGAAAGGGGGGCGCCACCTCCCCCTGCCTTCCTCCCATGCACAAACAAGGAAGGGGGCGCGGCTTGGGGCAGGAGCCCAAGTGGGATTCGGCCCCACTTGGGGTGCCTCCTGGCTGCCTCCCCTCTCCCCCACCTATATATATGTGGGAGGGGGCGCCACACATCACCACGACAATCTCTTAGCCGTGTGCGGCGCCCCTCTACATAGTTTCGTCCCTCGGTCATATTTTCGGAGTGCTTAGGCAAAGCCTTGGGGAGACAGCATCACCACCACCGTCACCACGCCGTTGTGCTGTCGGAACTCATCCACTACTTTGCCGTCTTGCTGGATCAAGAAGGCGAGGACGTCACCGAGCTGAATGTGTGCTGAACGCGGAGGTGACGTATGTTTGGTACTCGATCGGTTGGATCACGAAGAATTTCGACTACATCAACCGCGTTAATAAATGCTTCCGCTTACAGTCTACGAGGGTACGTAGACACACTCTCCCCTCTCGTTGCTATGCATCTCCTTAGATAGATCTTGCGTGTGCGTAGAATTTTTTTTGTTTACCATGCAACGTTTCCCAACAGTGGTATCAGAGCCAGGTCTATGCGTAGATGATATGCATGAGTAGAACACAAAGAGTTGTGGATGGTGATAGTCATACTGCTTACCACCAACGTCTTATTTTGATTCGGCGGTATTGTGGGATGAAGCGGCCTGGACCAACCTTACATGTCCACGCACATGAGACCGGTTCCACCGACTGACATGCAACTTGTTTTGCATAAAGGTGGCTGGCGGGTGTCTGTTTCTCCTACTTTAGTTGAATCAAATTTGACTACGGCCGGTCCTTGAAGAAGGTTAAAACACCAAACTTGATAAATCATCGTTGTGGTTTTTGCGTAGTTAAGAATGGTTCTTGCTAGAAGCCCGTAGCAGCCACGTAAAACTTGCAACAACAAAGTAGAGGACGTCTAACTTATTTTTGCAGGGCATGTTGTGATGTGATATGGTCAAGATATGATGTGATATATGTTGATGTATGAGATGATCATGTTTTGTAATATCGACAACCGGCAGGAGCATTGGGGTTATATCTTAATTATTGTATGAAATGCAAGCGCCATGTAATTGCTTTACTTTATCACTATGCGTTAGCAATAGTTGTAGAAGCAATAGTTGGCGAGACGACCCCGACGCAACGATGGAGATCAAGGTGTTGAGCCGGTGACAATGGAGATCATGACGATGTTTGGAGATGGAGATCAAAAGCACAAGATGATGATGGCCATATCATGTCACATATTTTGATTGCATGTGATGTTTATCCTTTATGCATCTTATTTTGCTTAGAACGGCGGTAGCTTTATAAGATGATCCCTTCACTAAATTTCAAGATAAAAGTGTTCTCCCTGAGTATGCACCGTTGCCAAAGTTCATCGTTTCGAAGCACCTCGTGATGATCGGGTGTGATAGACTCTACCTTCACATACAACGGGTGTAAGACAGTTTTGCACATGCATAATAATTGGGTTAAACTTGACGAGCCTAGCATGTACAGACATGGTCTCGGAACGCTGGAGACCAAAAGGTCGAACGTGAGTCATATAGTAGATATGATCAACATAGAGATGTTCACCATTGATGACTACCCCATCTCACGTGATGATTGGACATGGGTTAGTTGATTTGGATCATGTATCACTTAGATAACTTGAGGGATGTTTATTTAAGTGGGAGTTCATTAGTAATTTGATTAATTGAACTTAATTTATCATGAACTTAGTCTTAATAGTTTTGCATATCTATGTTGTAGATCAATGGCCAGAGCTACCGTTCCCCTGAATTTTAATGCGTTCCTAGAGAAAGCTAAGTTGAAAGATGATGGTAGCAACTAAACGGACTGGGTCCATAACTTGAGGATTATCCTCATTGCTCCACAGAAGAATTATGTCCTTGATGCACCGCTAGGTGACAAGCCCGCTCCCGCTAATCTAGACGTTGTGAACGCCTGGCAAACGCGGTCTGATGACTACTCAATAGTTTAGTGTGTCATGCTTTACGGCTTAGAACCGGGACTTGAAAGATGTTTTGAACGTCATGGAGCATATGAGATGTTCCAAGAGTTGAAGTTAATATTTCAAGCAAATGCCCGGGTTGATAGATATGAAGTCTCCAACAAGTTCTATAGCTGCAAGATGGAGGAGAATGGTTCTGTCAGTGAACACATACTCAAAATGTCTGGGTATCATAACCACTTGACTCAGCTGGGAGTTGATCTTCCAGTTGATAGTGTTATTGACAGAGTTCTTCAATCACTGCCACCAAGCTACAAAGGCTTCGTGATGAACTATAATATGCAAGGGATGCCAAAAATGATTCCTGAGCTCTTCGCAATGCTTAAGGCCGCGGAGGTAGAAATCAAGAAGGAGCATCAAGTGTTGATGGTTAACAAAACCACTAGTTTCAAGAAAAAGGGCAAGGGAAAGAAAGGGAACTTCAAGAAGAATGGCAAGAAAGTTGCCACTCCCGTGAAGAATCCCAAAGCTGGACCCAAGCCTGAAACTGAGTGCTTCTACTGCAAAGGGAATGGTCACTGGAAGCGGAACTGCCCCAAATACTTGGCGGATAAGAAGGATGGCAAAGTGAACAAAGGTATATTTGATATACATGTTATTGATGTGTACCTTACTAATGCTCGTCGTAACGCCTGGGTATTTGATACTGGTTTGGTTGCTCATATTTATAACTCAAAATAGGAGCTGCAGAATAAACCAAGATTGGCTAAGGACGAGGTGACGATGCGCGTCGGGAATGGTTCTAAGGTCAATGTGATCGCCGTCAGCACGCTACCTCTACATCTACCTTCGGGATTAGTTTTAGACCTCAATAATTGTTATTTGGTGCCAGCGTTGAGCATGAATATTATATCTGGATCTTGTTTATTGTGAGACGGTTATTCATTTAAGTCAGAGAATAGTGGTTGTTCTATTTATATGAGTAATATCTTTTATGGTCATGCACCCTTGATGAATGGTCTATTCTTGTTGAATCTCGATCGTAGTGATACACATATTCATAATATTGATGCCAAAAGATGCAAAGTTGATAATGATAGTGCAACATACTTGTGGCACTGCCGTTTAGGTCATATTGGTGTAAAACGCATGAAGAAACTCCATGCAGATGGACTTTTGGAGTCACTTGATTATGAATCATTGATACTTGCGAACCATGCCTCATGGGCAAGATGACTAAAACTCCGTTCTCTGGAACAATGGAGCGAGCTAATGACTTATTGGAAATAATACATACCGATGTATGCGGTCCGATGAGTGTTGAAGCACGCGGCGGGTATCGTTATTTTCTAACCTTCACAGATGATTTGAGTAGGTATGGGTATATCTACTTAATGAAACACAAGTCTGAAATATTTGAAAAGTTCAAAGAATTTCAGAGTGAAGTGGAGAATCATCATAACAAGAAAATAAAGTTTCTACGATCTAATCGCGGAGGCGAATATTTGAGTTACGAGTTTGGCCTTCATTTAAAACAATGTTGAATTGTTTCACAACTCACGCCACTTGGAACACCACAGCGTAATGGTGTGTCCAGACGTCGTAACCGTACTTTATTAGATATGGTGCGTTCTATGATGTCTCTTACCGATTTACCACTATCGTTTTGGGGTTATGCATTAGAGACAACCGCATTCACGTTAAATAGGGCACCGTCGAAATCCGTTGAGATGACACCGTATGAACTATGGTTTGGCAAGAAACCTAAGCTGTCGTTTCTTAAAGTTTGGGGATGCGACACTTATGTCAAAAGGCTTCAGCCTGATAAGCTCGAACCCAAATCGGAGAAGTGCGTCTTCATAGGATACCCTAAGTAAACTATTGGGTACACCTTCTACCACAGATCCGAAGGCAAGATATTTGTTGCAAAGAATGGGTCCTTTCTAGAGAAGGAGTTTCTCTCGAAAGAAGTAAGTGGGAGGAAAGTAGAACTTGATGAGGTAATTGTACGTTCTCTCGAACTGGAAAGTAGTACATCAAAGAAAACCGTTCCCATGATGCCTACACCAACTAGAGAGGAAGCAAATGATGATGATCATGAAACTTCAGATCAAGTTACTACTGAACCTCGTAGGTCGACCAGAGCACGATCCGCACCAGAGTGGTACGGTAATCTTGTCCTAGAAGTTATGTTATTAGACCATGGCAAACCTACGAACTATGAAGAAGCTATGATGAGCCCAGATTTCGATAAATGGCTTGAGGCCATGAAATCTGAGATATGATCCATGTATGAGAACAAAGTGTGGACTTTGGTGGACTTGCCCGATGATCGGCAAGCCATTGAGAATAAATGGATCTTCAAAAAGAAGACAGACGATGACGATAATGTCACTATCTACAAAGCTCGACTTGTCGCAAAAGGTTTTTGACAAGTTCAAGGGGTTGACTACGATGAGACTTTCTCACCCGTAGCGATGCTTAAGTCTGTCCGAATCATGTTAGCAATTGCCGCATTTTATAATTATGAAATCTGGCAAATGGACGTCAAAACTGCATTCCATAATGGATTTCTCAAAGAAGAGTTGTATATGATGCAACCAGAAGGTTTTGTCGATCCTAAAGGTGCTAACAAAGTGTGCAAGCTCCAGCGATCCATCTATGGACTGCTGCAAGCATCTCGGAGTTGGAATATACGCTTTGATGAGGTGATCAAAGCATATGGTTTTATACAGACTTACAGAGTGATACGTCTCCAACGTATCTATAATTTTTGATTGTTCCATGCTGTTATATTATCATTTTTGGATGTTTTACAATCATTTTATATCAACTTTATATCATTTTTTGGGACTAACCTATTGACATAGTACCCAGTGCCAGTTGTTGTTTTCTGCTTGTTTTTTACTTCGCAAGAAATCAATACCAAACGGAGTCCAAACGCAGCAAAACTTTTTGGAGATTTTTTTTGGACCAGAAGACATCCAGTGGGCCAAAGAAGTACCGAAGGGGGGGCCCGAGGTGAGCACAAGACACCAGGGCACGCCTGGGCCCCCAGGCACGCCCTGGTGGGTTGTGCCCATCTCGGAGACCTCCCGCACCGCCTCTTTGCTCTATAAATACCCCAATATTCCAGAAACCCTAGGGGAGTCGACGAAAATCAATTCCAGCCGCCGCAAGTTCCAGAAACCACAGATCCAATCTAGACACCATCATGGAGGGGTTCATCATCCTCATTGGTGCCTCTCCGATGATGCATGAGTAGTTCACTGTAGACCTACGGGTCCATAGTTAGTAGCTAGATGGCTTTCTCTCTCTCGTTTGATTCTCAATACAATGGTCTCTCGGAGATCTATTTGATGTAACTCTTTTTGCGGTGTGTTTGTTGGGATCCGATGAACTTTGAGTTTATGATCAGATCTATGTTTTTATCCATGAAAGTTATTTGAGTCTTCTTTGATCTCTTATATGCATGATTGCTTATAGCCTCGTATTTCTTCTCCGATATTTGGGTTTTGTTTGGCCAACTTGATCTATTTATCTTGCAATGGGAAGAGGTGCTTTGTGATGGGTTCGATCTTACGGTGCTTGATCCCAGTGACAGAAGGGGAAATGACACGTATGTATCGTTGCTATTAAGGATAACAAGATGGGGTCTATTTCTACATAAATAGATCTTGTCTACATCATGTCATCGTTCTTATTGCATTACTCTGTTTTTCCATGAACTTAATACACTAGATGCATGCTGGATAGCGGTCGATGTGTGGAGTAATAGTAGTAGATGCAGGCAGGAGTCGGTCTACTAATCTTGGACGTGATGCCTATATAATGATCATTGCCTGGATATCGTCACGATTATTTGAAGTTCTATCAATTGCCCAACAGTAATTTGTTTACCAACCGTTTGCTATTTTTCTCGAGAGAAGCCACTAGTGAAACCTACGGCCCCCGGGTCTCTTCTTTAATATATTTGCCTTCGCGATCTATTTTTATTTGCTTTTATTTTCATATCTATTAATCCAAAAATACAAAAATACCTTGCTGCAATTTTTACTTATTTATTTTATCTCGCGTTCCCGCAAGATCTATTTATCCAATCTACTACAATTTTACCTACCCTTTTACCCGTGAGGGATTGACAACCCCTCTCTTACGTCGGGTTGCAAGTATTTGTTCTTTGTGTGTAGGAGCTGTTTACGTGGTGTTGCGTGGTTCTCCTACTGGTTCGATAACCTTGGTCTCATCACTGAGGGAAATACCTACCGTTGCTGTGCTGCATCATCCCTTCCTCTTTGGGGAAATACCGACGTAGTTCAAGCAAACATCAAAAGGAATTTCTAACGCCGTTGCCGGGGAGACATCATCAACATCAACCAGGTTCCTAATCACAAATCTCATCTCCTTGCAACTTACATTATTTGCCATTTGCCTCTCATTTTCCTCTCCCCCACTTCACAAAAATTTGTCGTTTTATTCGCCCTCTTTTTCGTTCGCCATTTTCTCGTCAGATCTGTTTTTGAGTGCAATCTTGTTTGCGTAGTCATGCTGCCTCAAAGAAAATATTATGATGTTCCTTACCCAAATATTTTGCTTGAGATCGAGAAAAGTACTAAGGAATATATGCTACACAATTTGAGCATAATAAGTATTTCACCAAAGAACTTAAGGAGCATTCCGTTGTGCTAGATGCTATAACAAAACAACTTGACGATATCAGTAGAGAAGTTTGCAATATCCAATCTAAGTATGCTTTTGGCGAAAGTTTGCTAGGTAAAATATCCGATGCACAAGCTACCCTAGTAAATCAAATGGCCGCTAAACCAATCTCGTTAGAAGGTAAAAGTGATGAAGATCTTAAAATGATTGGTGTTTCTTCCATTGATTCCTTGTTTAGTAAAATTAAGATTGATGAAAAAGGGACTGGAGAAGAGTCAACTTTAGCTAGAAGGCGTCCCGATAATTTGGAGGGTGAAAATCTTGTTGAAATTTTTGATAAAAGTGGGTTTGAAGAGGTCAAGACTTTAACTAGTGATGTGCCCACTCTTTAGGATTACAAAGACTTTAATTATGATAGTTGTTCTTTGGTTGATTGTATTTCTTTGTTGCAATCCATGATAAATTCACCCCATGCTTATGAACAAAATAAAGCTTTTACTAAACATATTGTTGATGCTACGATGAAAGCTTTAGGAGAAAAGTTGGAATTAGAAGTTTCAATTCCTAGAAAATTACATGATGAATGGGAACCTACTATCAAAGTTAAGATTAAAAATTATGAGTGTTTTGCTTTATGTGACTTGGGTGCTAGTGTTTCTACAATTCTGAAATCTTTATGTGATGTGCTTGGTCTTACCGATATTGAAGAATGCTCTTTAAATTTGCACTTGGTAGATTCTACTATTAAAAAGCCTATGGGAAGAATTAATGATGTTCTTATTCTTGCAAATAGGAATTATGTGCTTATAGATTTTATTGTCCTTGATATTGATTGCAATCCGTCTTGTCCAATTATACTTGGTAGACCGTTTTTACGTACTATTGGTGCCGTGATTGATATGAAAGAAGGCAATATTAAATTTCAATTTCCACTAAGGAAGGGCATGGAACACTTCCCTAGAACTATAATTAAGCCACCATATGAATCAATCATGAGGGCATCTTATGGATCTCGAAACAAAGATGACAATACTTAGATCCTTTGCTTTATGCCTAGCTAGGGGCGTAAAACGATAGCGCTCGTTGGGAGGCAACCCAACTTGTATCTTTTTGCTTTTTGGTTTTCTTGCTGTTTTCAATAAAATACCCAATTATGCCTCTGATTAGATGTGTTTTTGTGGTTTAAATTAGTGTTTGTGCCAAACAAAGCCTTTGGGATGATTTGGGTGATAGTTGATTTGATCTTGCTGAAAAACAGAAACTTTTGCGCTCAGGAAAACAATTCTTATTTTTAACAGAAGAGTGATTTTGATTTGATTATATTTTCAGAAGATTAATAAACAAATTTCTCACGTTGTCCTAATTTTTCAGAATTTTTGGAGTTACAGAAGTATTCGAAGTTTTCAGATTGCTACAGACTGTTCTGTTTTTGACAGATTCTGTTTTCTTTGCGTTGTGTGCTTGTTTTGATGATTCTATGGTTTCCTTTGAAGAGTTTTTGCCATATAAAAGTTGGAATACAGTAGATATAATGCAAAAATAAAATATGAATGGGTTTACAACAGTACTTATAGTAGTGATTTGCTTTGTTATACTAACGGATCTCACAAAGGTTTTGTTGAGTTTTGTGTGGTTGAAGTTTTCAAGTTTTGGGTGAGATCACGATGGATGAAGGAATAAGGATGAGCAAAAGGCTAAGCTTGGGGATGCCCGAGGCACCCCAAGATAATATTCAAGAAGTATCAAGCAACTAAGCTTGGGTATGCCCCCGAGTGGCATCCCCTCTTTCTTCTAACGACCATCGGTATTTTACTTGGAGCTATATTTTTATTCGTCACATATTATGAGTTTTGCTTGGAGCGTCTTGTATGATATGAGTCTTTGCTTGTTTTGCTTTTTATTTTAAGTCTTGAGCCCTTGCTGGACACACCTTTTTGGGAGGGCCAAAAATTATGCTATGCTTGCTCCTATGCTTCACTTAATTTTTTTTATGAGCTATGGAATTGCTCTAGTGCTTCACTTATATCTTTTTGAGCACGGTGTGCTTTGTTATTTTTGAAGAAATGCTCTCATGCTTCACTTAGATTTATTTGGGAGTTAGTAAAATTTTAAAGAAATTCTCTCTTGCTTCACTTAGATTAATTTGAGAGAAAGAAATATTATGCTCATGTTCTTCACTTATATTTGTTTGAGCTTATTAAAAGCAACATATGAAACTAGTCACAAAGTGATAGATATCCAAAAAGGATATAATAAAAACTTTCATGAAGATCATTGGACAAAATAAACTTGATTCTTAGTAATAGTTTTGAGATATGATGATAGTGATATGTGAGTCATGTTGATGAGTAATTATGCTTTAGTAAGAATATTGGTGTTAAGGTTTGTGATTCCCTATGCAAGCATGAAAGTCAATAGTTATGCAATGAAATTATATCATATTTGTGGTGCATTATTCGGTGTTAATTATGCTTAATGCTTGCTTATGAGATTTTTTGTTTCTTGGTTGGACGCTTCTCAATCTTTTTGCTAGCCTTCATTTGCACTAAGTATGATCACTACTTGTGCATCCAAATCCCTTTAAACCAGTTTTGCCATATGAGTCCACTATACCTACATATATGCGGTATTTCCGTGTCGTTCTAAGCAAATTTGTATGTGCCATCTCTAATTTTCAAAATAAATTTCTCTTTTGTGTGCTTGTACCACTCGCGAGGCGGTGAGGGGTGGCCGATATTTTTCCATGCTAGATATGTTATTCTCACGATGAGTGTTTATTCACTTGTCAATGCACGAGAGTACGGCAAAGGTATTAAGGATGCCCAGTCCCGAAATGAAAAATGAATTTACTTTATGTTGTCAAATAATAAATTCCTTGGAAAGTGTTGGTATGGAGGGCACCCGTGGATACGGTTAGCCATGGAAAGTGAAAGTATGGTGGAAAAAGGAATAAACTTTAATTTCTGTTTGGGAACCGCCTATGATATATCTAGCATGGAAAGTATTGGAAACTCTAAGTCGTTTTCGTTGGTGGGAAATGTATGCCTCTCAAAATGTTTTTATCTCTCAATTTAAGCTTTGAGCTCTGGCACCTCTACAAATCCCTACTTCCCTCCGCGAAGGGCCTTTCTTTTACTTTATGCAATTTTTATTTTTACTTGAGTCTCCATCTTCTCTTATAAAGCACCAACTAAGGGGCACTATGATCGTACTTGAGCATTGGGTGTAGCTAATATTCGAGTGTGTTTCATAAATGGATCAATGATTGAGCATAATGGGCTAGGGATAACTTGCTTTAGTGTTGATATTTTGAAAGACATGGTTGCTTGTTGATATGCTTGAGTATTAAAGTCCTCATGTCAAAACTAGACTATTGCTTTGAACCATATAAAAGTCCAAATGTCCATGCTACAAAGAAAAGAATACGTGATGAACATGTTAGGCAGCATTCCACATCAAAAATTCTGTTTTTATCATTTACCAACTCGAGGACGAGCAGGAATTAAGCTTGGGGATGCTGATACGTCTCCAACGTTTCTACAATTTTTGATTGTTCCATGCTATTATATTATCATTTTTGGATGTTTTACAATCATTTTATATCAACTTTATATCATTTTTTGGGACTAACCTATTGACATAGTGCCCAGTGCTAGTTGCTGTTTTCTGCTTGTTTTTTACTTCGCAGGAAATCAATACCAAACGGAGTCCAAACGCAGTAAAACTTTTTGGAGATTTTTTTGGACCAGAAGACATCTAGTGGGCCAAAGAAGTACCGAAGAGGGGGCCCGAGGTGAGCACAAGACACCAGGGCACGCCTGGGCCCTCAGGCGCGCCCTGGTGGGTTGTGCCCATCTCGGAGACCTCCCGCACCGCCTCTTTGCTCTATAAATACCCCAATATTCCAGAAACCCTAGGGGAGTCGACGAAAATCAATTCTAGCCGCCGCAAGTTGCAGAAACCACAGATCCAATCTAGACACCATCACGGAGGGGTTCATCATCCTCATTGGTGCCTCTCCGATGATGCGTGAGTAGTTCACTGTAGACCTACGGGTCCGTAGTTAGTAGCTAGATGGCTTTCTCTCTCTCATTTGATTCTCAATACAATGGTCTCTCGGAGATCTATTTGATGTAACTCTTTTTGCGGTGTGTTTGTTGGGATCCGATGAACTTTGAGTTTATGATCAGATCTATGTTTTTATCCATGAAAGTTATTTGAGTCTTCTTTGATCTCTTATATGCATGATTGCTTATAGCCTCGTATTTCTTCTCTGATATTTGGGTTTTGTTTGGCCAACTTGATCTATTTATCTTGCAATGGGAAGAGGTGCTTTGAGATGGGTTCGATCTTACGGTGCTTGATCCCAGTGACAGAAGGGGAAACGACACGTATGTATCGTTGTTATTAAGGATAACAAGATGGGGTCTATTTCTACATAAATAGATCTTGTCTACATCATGTCATCGTTCTTATTGCATTACTCTATTTTTCCATGAACTTAATACACTAGATGCATGCTGGATAGCGGTCGATGTGTGGAGTAATAGTAGTAGATGCAGGCAGGAGTCGGTCTACTAATTTTGGACGTGATGCCTATATAATGATCATTGCTTGGATATCATCATGATTATTTGAAGGTCTATCAATTGCCCAACAGTAATTTGTTTACCCACCGTTTGCTATTTTTCTTGAGAGAAGCCACTAGTGAAACCTACGGCCCCCGGGTCTCTTCTTTAATATATTTGCCTTCGCGATCTATTTTTATTTGCTTTTATTTTCATATCTATTAATCCAAAAATACAAAAATACCTTGCTGCAATTTTTACTTATTTATTTTATCTCGCGTTCCCGCGAGATCTATTTATCCAATCTACTACAATTTTACCTACCCTTTTACCCGTGAGGGATTGACAACCCCTCTCTTACGTCGGGTTGCAAGTATTTGTTCTTTGTGTGTAGGAGCTGTTTACCTGGTGTTGCGTGGTTCTCCTACTGGTTCGATAACCTTGGTCTCATCACTGAGGGAAATACCTACCATTGTTGTGCTGCATCATCCCTTCCTCTTTGGGGAAATACCGACGTAGTTCAAGCAAACATCACGGTGAAGCCTGTATTTACAAGAAAGTGAGTGGGAGCTCTGTAGCATTTCTGATATTATATGTGGATGACATATTGTTGATTGGAAATGATATAGAATTTCTGGATAGCGTAAAAGGATACTTGAATAAGAATTTTTCAATGAAAGACCTCGGTGAAGCTGCTTATATATTGGGCATCAAGATCTATAGGGATAGGTCGAGATGCTTAATAGGACTTTCACAAAGCACATACCTTCACAAAGTTTTGAAGAAGTTCAAAATGGATCAGTCAAAGAAAGGATTCTTGCCTGTGTTACAAGGTGTAAAATTGAGTCAGACTCAAAGCCCGACCACTGCAGAAGATAGAGATAAAATGAAAGTAATTCCCTATGCCTCAGCCATAGGTTCTATCAAGTATGCTATACTGTGTACCAGACCTGATGTGTGCCTTGCCATAAGTTTGGCATGGAGGTACCAAAGTAATCCAGGAGTGGATCACTGGACAACGGTCAAGAACATCCTGAAGTACCTGAAAAGGACCAAGGATATGTTTCTCATTTATGGAGGTGACAAAGAGCTCGTCGTAAATGGTTACATCGATGCTAGCTTCGACACAGATCCGGATGACTCTAAGTCACAAACTGGATACATATTTATATTGAATGGTGGAGCTGTCAGTTGGTGCAGTTCCAAGCAGAGCGTCGTGGCGGGATCTACATGTGAAGCGGAGTACATAGCTGCTTCGAAAGCAGCACATGACGGAGTCTGGATGAAGGAGTTCATATCCGATCTGGGTGTAATACCCAGTGCATCGGGTCCAATGAAAATCTTTTGTGACAACACTGGAGCAATTTCCTTAGCGAAGGAATCCAGGTTGCACAAGAGAACCAAACACATCAAGAGATGCTTCAACTCCATTCGTGAAAAGGTCAAGGATGGAGACATAGAGATTTTCAAAATACATACGGATCTGAATGTAGCAGACCCGTTGACTAAGCCTCTTCCACGAGCAAAACATGATCAGCACCAAGACTCCATGGGTGTTAGATTCATTACAATGTAATCTAGATTATTGACTCTAGTGCAAGTGGGAGACTGAATGAAATATGCTCTAGAGGCAATAATAAAGTTGTTATTTTATATTTCCTTATTCATGATAAAGGTTTATTATTCATGCTAGAATTTTATTGATCGGAAACTTAAATACATGTGTGAATACATAAACAAATACCGTGTCCCTAGTAAGCCTCTACTAGACTAGGTCATTGATCAAAGATGGTTAAGGTTTCCTAACCATAGACATGTGTTGTCATTTGATAACGGGATCACATCATTAGGAGAATGATGTGATGGACAAGACCCATCCATTAGCTTAGCATATGATCGTTTAGTTTATTGCTATTGCTTTCTTAATGTCAAATACATATTCCTTTGACTATGAGACCATGCAACTCCCGGATACCGGAGGAATACCTTGTGTGCTATCAAACGTCACAACGTAACTGGGTGATCATAAAGATGCGCTATAGGTATCTCCAAAGAAGTCTGTTGAGTTGGCATGGATCGAGATTAGGATTTGTCACTCCGTGTATCGGAGAGGTATCTCTGGGCCCTCTTGGTAATACACATCATAAGAAGCCTTGCAAGCAAAGTGACTAAGGAGTTAGTTACAAGATGATGTATTACGGAATGAGTAAAGAGACTTGTCGGTAATGAGATTGAACTAGGTATGAAGATACCGACGATCGAATCTCGCGCAAGTAACATACCGACAGACAAAGGGAATTACATATGTTGTCATAAGGTTCGATCGATAAAGATCTTCGTGGAATATGTAGGAACCAATATGGGCATCCAGGTTCCGCTATTGGTTATTGACCAAAGAGGTGTCTCGTTCATGTCTACATATTTCTCGAACCCGTAGGGTCCGCACGCTTAACGTTCGTTGACGATATAGTGTTATATGATTTGGTGACCGAATGTTGTTCGGAGTCCTGGATGAGATCACGGACATGACGAGGAGCTCCGGAATGGTCCGGAGGTAAAGATTGATATATAGGACGATACTATTTGGACACGGGAAGAGTTTCGGTGTGCACCGGGTAGTCATCGGATCGCCGGAAGGGGTTCCGGACACCCCCGGGAGGTCTATGGGCCTAATGGGCCAAGGGGAGGGACACACCAGCCCACAAGGGGGCTGGCGCGCCCCTCTCCCTGGCCACCGGCCCTAGGAGAAGGAAAGGGGGAGGGTTGGCCCCTCCTGCCTTTCCCTCCTCATGAGAGAAAGGAAAGGGGGGCACCACCTCCCCCTGCCTTCCTCCCGCACACAAACAAGAAAGGGGGCGCGGCTTGGGGCAGGAGCCCAAGTGGGATTCAGCCCCACTTGGGGCGCCTCCTGGTTGCCTCCCCTCTCCCCCACCTATATATATGTGGGAGGGGGCGCCACACATCACCACGACAATCTCTTAGCCGTGTGCGGCGCCCCTCTCCACAGTTTCGTCCCTCGGTCATATTTTTGGGGTGCTTAGGCGAAGCCCTGCGGAGATAGCATCACCACCACTATCACCACGCCGTCGTGCTGCCGGAACTCATCCACTACTTCGCCGTCTTGCTGGATCAAGAAGGCGAGGACGTCACCGAGCTAAAGGTGTGCTGAACGCGGAGGTGCCGTACGTTCGGTACTCGATCGGTTGGATCGCGAAGAAGTTTGACTACATCAACCGTGTTAATAAACGCTTTTGCTTACGGTCTACGAGGGTACGTAGACACACTCTCCCCTCTTGTTGCTATGCATCTCCTTAGATAGATCTTGGGTGTGCATAGAAAAGTTTTTGTTTTCCATGCAACGTTTCCCAACAGTTGTGGGGTAGGGATAGCGGGGGAGAAACTTTTGACCTGGTCTCGTTAGATAAGGTTTTGGGCTACATAGGGGAGATTTGCGGAGTTTCCCGGTACTGAGTGTCACGGCCATCTCGTACGCCGGAGATGGAGCCATAGGTCTCCAGGAGGACAGCGGATCTAAGGGCGAAGAGAGGGATGAGGGAGCGGTGAGAGTCAAGTTGTGAGTACTTAGGAGGAGGTGTTGAAAATTGAGAGCGTCATTCCAAATCGATGGAGGGAACAAAAACACTGGGGGCAAAAATTGGAGGGGGAAACATTTTTTCTTTTGAGCTATGTAGGGAAAGACAATTTGGGGCCGGTCGTAATTATTCAAGTAATACGAAATAGACGTGACAACCATTCAGGTTTGCTATCCATTTTTCATTGAAAAAAATAATCCAGCCGAATTCTTGGTCAAACAATTGTAGAATTTCTCAAGTTGTATTATTGTGGCCCTATTAGTGAGGACAAAAAGTCTGTCAACGAATTGCAAATGTTTGGTTCACGTTTGCTTATGAATATGTTTGATCCACCACAATGTGATGCACGATTCAACGGGAGAGGTTTGCGATGAACAAACCTTTACATTTTCCAAGTGACATGGATAATATTGAGCACAAATCATGTCTTATTCCATTGATGATCACAAGTTTGACCTCACATTTGAACTTGCCATGTGACGATGTGGACTCGTGTTTACTAAGACATGATCATTTTGAAACAAACCATGCGAGAATAGCATTTTAAATTCGTCCACACAAGGTCTCGATGTAGGAACCACATTGTACATGTCTTTCGCACTCGCTCATGTCGCATATCTCATTTGTTTCTACTTGGTCACCATTGGGCTTTTCTTTCCATTTCACAATTTCACGAGAGAGGTTTGCGATGAACGGACCTTTACATTTTCCATGTGACATGGACAATATTGAGCATAGATCATGTCTCATTCCATTGATGACTGCAAATTTGACCTCACATTCGAACTTGCCATGAGACGATGCGGACCCGGGTTTACTAAGACATGATCATTTTGAAACACATCTTGCGAGAATACCAATTTAAAGTCATGCGCACAAGGTCTCCATGATGTAGGAACCACATTGTATATGTCTTGTGCACTCGCTCATGTTGCATATCTCATTTGCTTGTACTTGGTCACCATTGGTTTTTTTTTTCATTTCACATTTTGATGAGAGAGGTTTGTGATGAACTGACTTTTACATTTTCCATGTGAAATGCATAATATTGAGCACAGATCATGTCTTATTCCATTGATGACCGCAAGTTCGACCTCACATTTGAACTTGCCACGAGACGATGTGGACTCGGGTTTACTAAGACATGGTCATTTTGAAACACACCTTGCGAGAATAGCATTTTAAAGTCATGCACACAAGGTCTTCATGATGTAGGAAGCACATTGTACATCTCTTGTGCACTTGCTCACGTAGCATATCTCATTTTTCTTGTACTTGGTCACCATTGGGGTTTTCTTTCCATTTCACGATTTGACGGGAAAGGTTTGCGATGAACACGCCTTTACATTTTCCATGTGACATGCACAATATAGAGCACAGATCCTGTCTTATTCCATTGATGATCGCAAGTTCGAACTCACATTTGAACTTGCCACGAGATGATGTGGACTTGGGTTTACATTTTCTCTCCATTTTTCAAAAAATAAACAGCGCAGTTAGATTCGTGGCCGTTGGATGCACGATGCATGGCCTCTATGTCGTTGTCTACTCGCCTTCCTTAAAACACTAGGAACAGCCAGATGGAGGATCGATGGCTACTAATTCGCCTGCCTTCTCACATAACCTTCGACCACATCAAGAAGAAACATGTAAAATAAGTACCACCGCTCCTCCCACTCCTCCTGCCCCATCAGAAAACTGCCCCTTGATTTATCATCTCGTTTCCCCATTCTCTCTCTTGTTCTTGACTTCTTGAACTACACAGAGTTTCATTGGTTCTTTGAGAATCTGAATCTGCATGACAGATCCCAGCGGGACCCTTGATGAAGCTATGAAGGCTAAGGTGAGTTTGTTCATACTGCTTGCGAGCTAGTTTTTCATTTGTTTGGATGAATCAAACGCCCAAATCTAAACATTTATGTGCTTTGTTTTTCATTTGTTTCACATGTCTGTCAGGGAAAAAGGCCTACATTGGCAGCCAATGAAGTTGCAGATTATGGAAGCAAGTGCCACCAGTTCTTGGATCCTGAGGTACATTAATGTTCTAATCTTTCATGATTTCTTCCTAATCTTGTGCTACGTATCCCATAATTCTGGCCATGGGCAATATGGATGATGATTAGGTTCCCCTAATTAGTAATGGTATGTACTGAATCTGAACTTCAATGTGTTTTTTCAGTAAAATGTTATTTATTTGCATTTCAGTTGTATGATCGTTCCCCTAAAGTTCTTCGAACAGCGTATGCCACAAAGGTTCAGTTGGATGTGGAATATAGTCCTGTTAATGATGTATCCATGTTCACTGTCAGGAGCGGCCTATTTTCAGCTGCATTTGTTGTTGCATATGTTATCCATCAGACTTTAGGTCACTGGGACTTCAAGATCGTTGATCATGAATTCCAGGATGTTGTTCTAATGAAATTTAAGAACCAATAGTCTATTTCCTTGATTCATGGCTGCAACCTCAAGTTAGCTGAAGGCACCTCAATTGAAGCACTAATGATGGCAACCAAAATTTCAGAGCTGATGCCACGTACTCCAGAATTTTACTACATCACCAGAACTGTCATAATGCCTGTTTCTCGTCATTATTTTGAGGATGAGGATGATGAAGATGTTGGAGATGTTGCATGTGTTGTTATAGGGGCTGCTGTAGGGGCTGGCGATGTTGGAGGTTGTGGTGTTGGAGGTTCCATTGTAGCTGCTTGAACTCTAGGAATCAAGTCTGCTCTTTTTATGGAACTAGTGATGTACAAGACTATGTTTATGTATGTTTGGTGTCTGCAATGTCTGAAGTGGCAAGATATTAATATATCCTTTTTATTTATATTGGAACAAGAAAGGGTATCCCGCACCTATTTCCTAGAGGTGACCTTGGGTATCGAACCCACGAGAGGAAGACTCCCTTGAAGCGATGGTCTCTAGCAAGCTTTTGCTAAAGTCTCAAATCCAGCTTTTGGCCGGATCAGCAAGCAAATTGTGATTCAAACACTTACAATAAAAAGAAGGTACGAGGATGAGGTCTTAATGCTTACAACCATTGAGGGAGTAATGGACTAAGGGGTCCTCAGGGTGCCGGCCCATTGAACATGGGCCGGACTGGAGAAGTCGTATAGTGACGGGAGGTCTATGAAGCCGTGGTGTGCCCTCCAAGTCAAGAATGCGCAGGATCTCTTTAATCCCTTATTGTAATCTATCTTTGGTAACCCTAACCCTACCGGTGTCTATATAAACCAACGGTTGTAGTCTTTAGGGCTAGGGCTATATTCATCACCACATCACCTTAGGGTTTAGCTCATGCTGATCTCGAGGTAGATCTACTCTGTAACCATACTATACATCCAATACAATCAAGCAGGACGTAGGGTATTACCTCTTCGAGAGGGCCCGAACCTGGGTAAACATCGTGTTCATCATCCCTTATTCCCCGTCGACCTTAGATCCACAGCTCGGGACCCCCTACCCCGAGGTCTGCCGGTTTTGACACCGACATTGGTGCTTTTATTGAGAGTTCCGCTGTGGGGGCGCCCAAAGGATCGATGGCTCGCCTGATCATAGGAGAAGGCATCGGATCCGGGGACTTCTTTGTCCCCGGATAACTCTTCGCGTTCGGCAGCATCGTACTGCACGCCGACCGACTGGTCATTTGGATCAGATTGACAACTTCGCACCTGAACACCGAATTCGATTCGGTAATCTAGAATACGTTGCGGACATGTGGGGTGATCTGGTCTTCGCCGGATTCACTACCCCCTTCTGCACCCTTGCAGGCCTCGCCATGCCCGCTCTGGAGTCCCCCTCCGATCCGATCTACGGATTGGCACTCACCCTCCGAACAGTTTTGGGCCAGGAGGGCTCCGCCTCAAGCGGGGGCCAGACTCCACCTTTGGCCGAATCCATCATGTCTGCAGAGGGCATATCCTTGGCCTTCAAGGTAGAATCAGGAGGCGGAAGCCAGGAGTCAAGCTCGGCCGGACCGCTCCCTCACAACGCTCCTCCGGCCTTGAGCCCTTACGACAATGCGGCAGCCGATGGCCAGGGGTCAACCCCGGCCCAAAGCAGCTCGATCTCGAACCCCGGCGCGGAAATCACACACAAAAATCAAGGCCCGCCCTTGATCACCAGTGACGATCCGGATTCCCTCAAGGATTCGGCACCGCACCCCGAGTTCAGCTCATCCTGTGGGAACCAAGGATCGGTAACCCTCGCTATGCTAAATGAGGCGCTAGACCGAATCCAGAAAATGACCATCCAGGAGGGCCTGCCCTCCGCCCACAATCATCAACCCTTCGAGGCGCACAAGGAATTTTACGACCCACCCACCACCCACTTGGTAGCCACTATCGACAACTTAAGCGATATGCTAGATTATAATTTAGAAAACACTGAATACATGGATGAGGATGGCAGAGCCATAGCTAACACCAATGTCGCTCCCCTGGTCACCGGTCGCTGGTTGGCCACGTCCACCTACGATATTTACATGGTGGACACCCCCAAGGGCGGCGATGGCACTCCCAAACAGGACGAGACAAGCCCGAAGATGAGCCGCCTAAACGCCAAAGGCAGTGCCATCGATCAAAGCCACATCGAAGCCATGCGAGCAATGTGGACTCTGTGGAAAACGGCACCGTAAATAATACGAATGACCTCGCCGGAGCCGCAGCCAACGAACATCATCAGGATGACCCCGCGGGGCAGGATGACCCGCTTGACCTAGAAAACCCCGACGACTCCGAAGATAGCAACTACCTCCCACTCTCTGAAGAGGAGGCCAGTCTCGGGGACGATGATTTCATCGTCCCCGAAGACCCACTAGAGCAGGAACGGTTCAAACGGAGGCTTTTAGTCACCGCCCGCAGCCTGAAGAAACAAAAACGTAGAATCAAGGCCAAACAGGACACCCTCAATGACCGATGGACCAAAGTCCTAGCCTCCGAAGAAGGGTATGGCCGCGAACAGCCAATCAAAAGTTATCCCAAGTGAAAACTACTGCCGCAGTTCGACGATCAGGCCGTAGAGCCCACATGTCCGACATATACCGAACAGCCGAACCGCCCCCTAGAGGGCGGGACAGAGAAGCTGATGAGGCCGAGCACCCAGCCGCCCCACCTCGCCGTTGCGGCAAGGATCAAGTGTGGCCCACCTACGAGTATGACCTCCGCCATGACCTAGACGCTCGAGGAGGCCGTACCAGGTCCATCTATGGACCTAGAGAAGACACGTCCGCTTACCGGGAGGGATACTACGATTGGCTAAATCAGGATGATAGAATCCGGGAGCAGTAGCGGACTCGAAGGGCCGAAGACCTCTGACGCAATGTAGCCCAAGTTTGGGGCACCGCACACCCCCTGTGCTTCACAGAGAGGGTAATGCAACACCAATTCCCGGAAGGCTTCAAGCATGTGAACATCGAATCATACGACGGAACCACGGACCCGGCTGGATAGAAGATTTCCTCCTCCACATTCACATGGCGAGAGGAGACGACCTTCATGCCATTAAATATCTACCACTAAAACTTAAAGGTCCGGCTCGACACTGGTTGAATAGCCTTCCCGAAGACTCTATAGGCTATTGGGAAGAGCTTGAGGACATTTCAAGCGAACTTTTAGGGCACCTATGTCCAACCTCCGGACGCTGACGACCTAAATCGCATCACACAGCAGCCCAGAGAATCTGCCCGGCAATTTTGGAACCGATTCCTGACCAAGAAAAACCAGATTGTCGATTGTCCGGATGCCGATGCCTTGGCCACAATCAAGCATAGTGTCAAGGACGAATGGCTCGTAAGACAGCTCGGCCAGGACAAGCCAAGAACTATGGCAGCCCTTACTTCTCTCATGACCCGCTTTTGCGCGGGCGAAGACAGTTGGCTCGCTCATAAAAATGCCAACCCCGATACACCCGGTACTTTCGAGGTTCGGGACGGAAATGGAAAGCCCCGACGCAGCAAGAGTAAACGACGCCACAATGACGGCGAGGGCGAGGATACGACAGTAAATGCTGGATTCCGAAACCAGAAGTCTGGACCACGAAAGAAGGCCCCTAGGGGCAACAGTGACGGCCTGTCTAGACTAGACACAATTCTGGACAGGCCTTGCCAGATCCACGGCACATCAGAGAAGCCCGCCAACCACTCCAACCGTAACTGTTGGGTGATCAAACAGGCCAGCAAACTCACAGCCGAAGACCCGAGCAAAAGCCCATGAAGCGAGGACGATGACAACCCCCGCAGGCCGAATAGTGGAGGCCAGAAACCCTTCCCTTCCGAGGTCAAGACGGTGAACATGATCTACGCAACCCATATACCAAAGAAGGAGACGAAGCGAGCGCTGCGAGACGTATATGCCGTCGAGCCTGTAGCACCAAAGTTCAATCCATGGTCAGCCTGCCCGATCACTTTTGATCGCAGGGATCACTCGACCAGTATACGCGACGGAGGGTCCACAGCCTTAGTGCTCGACCCCATAATTGATGGATTCCACCTCACTAGAGTCCTAATGGACGGAGGTAGCAGCCTCAATCTGATATACGAAGACACAGTGAGGAAGATGGGGATCGATCCGTCAAGGATCAAACCCAGTAACACCACCTTCAAGGGGGTCATTCTGGGAGTGGAGGCCCGCTGCACAGGCCACCTTGAAGTAGTGTTCGGCTCTTCGGACAACTTCCGAAGCGAGGACTTGATCTTCGACATTGCACCGTTTCGCAGCGGCTATCACGCCCTCCTCGGCCGAACGACGTTCGCCAAATTCAATGTCGTCCCGCATTACGCGTACCTCAAGTTAAAGATGCCTGGTCCTTCGGGCGTCATAACTATCAACGGCAATACAGAACGCTCACTCTGGACCGAAGAGTAAACTGAGGCCCTCGCGGCCAAAGACCAAACCGGCCTATACAGGTCCCGATGCTGACCCGCCGTAAAGGCCGGCGACAACAGTAAATGGGTTCGAACCCGTTCCTCGTCATGGGAACCCGCATGCGTTTGCCGCAAATAGGGATGTGCGCCCCATGGCACGCCCACATTGTTCGCGCTCCACGTGCCTCGCCAGCACAATTTCGCGCTCAAAATACCATGGGCAGCCGTGACATTTATATATATAAATAAACCCGAAGCATATGTTCGGATAACCTGAACTTCAAAATTACCTTGTCTTCGGACAACCTGGGGACCCATTCTGGAACACCACCCCCAAGCACAAAGCTTCATAGGTAGGATCCTCACCCCTCAAGGTCTCATCGAAGGTCCCAACACCCGCCTCTCAGAAGCAAAGGCACAGATGTGCAGCAGGGCAAAGTGGAGGCTTCGACTCACGCGTCAAGGCCCTGCGTAAACCTTTACTCTGTAAAACTTTTTTCTCTTTTACAAATAATGCCTTCACAGTTCGAATTGTACGGTTAGAAGTTTTGAGCATACGATAAATAATAAAAACGCCCTTTATGGTGTTCAGTTATCCGCATATTGCGATTGTCTATTTGCTTTTTGATTCTCCCCTCGCTCTTCGAACAGCCCGACATGAAAATATGATCGGTTAGCTAACCCAGAGCTCGATTTTCATATCAGCTCGGCACCCCAAGTCCGACACTTCTTCCCGCAGAGTGTTCAGCGTCTCGGATATTGCACTATATGCATCAAGTTCTAAACTATGTCTTATGTCAATAGTTGGGTTGCCCGGCTCCTATGCTTGCCCTTATGTTCCGCACGTCCGGCTAAGAGGGCAAAGGGAGAACCCCTGCAATTGTACTTCTGGCTTGCCCGGTCAAGTACCTCAGGAGGAGAAAGCCGAAAACTGACCGTCATAGTAAGCGCGAACTGATCAGCGATCCGATGACGAGGTTTGACTCTAAAAATCATTGGCGATTTTCCCGTGTCACACGAAGGGTTCGTCTTAACACAAACCACACGATCAGAAAGGGTAGGCATTTGCCCCCAAGTACATCACAAAACACAGGGGGCTAGTCCTTAGCCCCCACCGTCAAGCTCCTAAGGCTAAGTGAAAGCAATAAAACCGAATAGTCTGATTGCCTAGTTTTGCTCACGCGCTACCGCCTCCGGGTACCAAGACATTGGCTAAGGGTAACAGCGTGGAGACAAAACACCCCTCGTGACATTCACCTGGGGGCTGAAGCCGACGACTGGTAGCTTTCAGAATAAACATACAACCAAATAGGAGTCAAAATTAAAATCATGACAATATAAAATAAGTCAGGCGGACGCATCATAAAGCATAAGGTCCAATCGGTAAACACTCAATACAGTCATTCAAACATTACATCTTTCGAACACTGGACCTCTATCGCCCGTGCGCCATTCATCACCTGCGCAAAATATTGCTCAGGGCGGCGACGCTCTTTTCCCTTGGGTGGAGGACCAGTGGCCATGTCCATTGGATTAACTTTCGGCCAATGCACCATGGTCTTCGCAAACGCAAGCCTCACCCCCTCAAGGCATGCTGAGCACTTCATGGCGTCAATCCAGAGCGGCTCCTCCCGCAGCTTTTGCACAAGGCCGAAGTAGGTGTCCGGAATGGGCTCGGTGGGCCACAGACTGACACAGAGATCCTTCACGGCCAGCTCAGACATCCGATGCATCTCCATCAGCCGCTTCATTTGATCGCTGAGGAGGGGAGGATGCTCGGAATCCGGAAACTGCGACCAGAAGAGCCGCTGCGTGGAGTCCTCCTCGTGAGCGGCATAATGCTCCTTGGTGGCCGCCACATTCTTCAGAAGCTCAGCGAAGACGCCTGCGGAGCGCCAGACCCGCATCAGTAGGGCGAACCTGTTGCCTCCGAACACACTCTGCAGTAAGTATTTCTTACCATTTGCAATTTGTCCGACTTGGCGGAGCTCTTCCCGGACACCTCGCACTTCAGTACTTGCCTCCTGGAGCTCCTTATCCACCTTGGATAGCTGGGAGGATCGCTTCCCCTATTCCTTCTCAATGGCTTCAAGCTTCTTGACGGCATCCTAGAGCTCCACTTGCACCTCGGTTACCCGAGCCTCGTGCTGCTCACCAGCAAGCTTGGCCTGCTCGAGCTCGGCCACCGCCTTGTCAGTGGCCGTTTTCTTGGCAGCCGCCTCTACCTCGGCTTTCTTCAAAGCCTCTCTCAAGCCCTCAACTTCAAAGGCAGCAGCTGCAAGATAATAACAATAAAAGATCAGCATACAGTCCGGATCGTCAATATCCGGCATCAAGTAGTTGTACACCTGATCAAAGGGCTTACCTTGTGCCTCATCAAGCCGTTTGTTGACAAGGTCAAGCTCTTTATCGAAATGCTTGAGTTTCTGATCCATCTCCTCCAGTGCCGCAGCATTAGCAGATGCGGACAGAGAAGACGCCTGTGACATTAAAAAATTCACACCATTTCAGATAATGGCATGTAGAACGAGATCCTCCGCAAGTTTTCTTTGCAAACCTTGCAGAGTCTCAGGGGCTATTATAGATATGACATACTTAAACTAAGGATTAAATCCAATTTATGAGGAAAGAACATTACTTGACTTACCTCAAAGCCTGTTAGCAGGCCTTGAACAGCGGCGTTCAGTCCGGAATGAAGGGACCGAACACCCTGTATAACCGCACTCATAAGAGTGCGGTGCTCGTCGACGACGGCAGAGTTGTTCCCCAACTCTGCCAGCGCGTCCGGCCACCCCACCGCCGCCCGAGTGGAGGTGTTCGGCGTGGGCGTCGGGCCCCCAACACCTTCCCCATCGAAAGGAGGTATTGGCTCCCTTGGGGGCTCGGGAGCCGAATTCAGCAGGGGTTCGGATGATCCGGATCCCCTCCCAGCGGTAGCCAGGAGGGATGCATCCCCTGGTCTTCAACGACCGAGGCGTTGGCGTCGGCCTCGGCCATGGTGGCATCAACCTCCTCCCCTGTGTTCAGAGGAGGAGGGGTCTTTCATGACACCACCTCCCCAACTTCTTCGGGGATCAGAGGAGGTGCAGAACACGAGCCATTGTCCGCCATTCGGCGGGCAGGGACGTCCCCGAAGAGGACTGCTCGGCGGGGTGGCCACGCGAAGGGCTGCCCCACCAGAAAAACAATCAATCTATGTTCTACCAGGGACTACTAAAAGGATAAAGCAATTGAAAATGTCGCAATATGTACCTGGCCGCTTGGGGCTTGACCCTGGGTTCCTTCTCCGGAACCTTTTCGGACGCTTCGGACTCCTCGTTGGAGTCCGAGCTGTCGGACAGGACTAGCTTGGGCCGGCACTGTCTCTTCCGGACCTGCGGGGTTGAACCTCCTCGATGTCGCTAGACGCCGCCCTCTTCTTAGAGTGCGAGGAGGCGCTTTCCTCCTCGTCCTCGTCCCCCTCCTGTGCGGACTGGGCCGCGGTGTCTCCGGACCTGTTGTCCGGACGGGCTTTGCGATGGAGGCCCTCTTGGGCCTCCGGCACCTCTGTCTTCTTGCCCTTCTTGTTGGGCGCCCTGTAAGGCACCACGACCAACAGCTTCTCTAGCTGCTTGAATCGGGGCCCCTCTGGCAGCGGCGCTGGGCTGCTGATCTTCTCGGCCTTGGCAAGCCAGCCCTGCAAAACCCACATAAAGAGGTTCGGATCAAATCGTGTGGTGCTAATATTCAGATTTATGATAAGACAAGTGTCGCTCACCTTCCTCGGAGGGTTCGTGGATTCGATGCCGATGTCCACCCCCTCGACCGGCCACTCCTTCTGCGGTTTGAATAGCAGACTCCACACTTTCTTGTGGGTCGTACCGAAGAGGTGCTGCATGGTAGCCGGATCTTCGGGGTCATACTCCCACATTGGCTTGGCCCTCTCCTGGCAAGGGAGGAACCGATGATGGAGCATGACCTGAATCACATCGACCAGCTTCGTGCCGGTCTCCATGACGCTGACGACGCGCTTCTGCAGCGCCTTCAAATAATCAGCGGATCCCCAGTCCGGGCTCTTGTTGATCCATGAGGCCAGCCTGGTAGCGGGTCCAGATCTGAATGCGGGAGCTACTGCCCAGGTGGCTCCCCATGGCTCGGTGATATAGAACCATTCTTTTTGCCACATTCTGACGATGTCAACGAAGTGGCCCTTTGGCCACTGGACCCGCGTCAGTTTGCTGATCATGGCCCCGCCACAGTCCGCCTGCTCGCCGCCATCTACCTTGGGCTTGATGTTGAACACCTTTAGCCACAGGGCGAAGTGTGGCTGGACTCAGAGGAAGGCTTCGCAGAAGATAATAAAGGACGAGATGTGGAGAAGGGAGTTGGGGGCTAGATCATGAAAATCTAGCCCGTAGAAGAACATCAGCCCCCGCACAAAGAGGTGTAGGGGAAATCCTAGCCCCCTAAGGAAATGAGGGAGGAATACGACCCTTTCGCCCGGCTTGGGCGTAGCGATGATCTGGCCCTCTTCGGGGGCCCGATGGGCAATGTCGGCCGACAAATAGCTGGCCTGCTTCAGCTTCACGATATCGCCGCCGGTGACGGTGGAAGCCTCCCACTTCCCGTTGGCGCCGGATCCGACCATGGCTGGAGACGGAGTGGGATTTGCTGTGGAGGCAGAGGAAAGGGGCGCTGGAGCTCTGAGGATCTGCATGAGAGGAAGGTGGAGGAAGGCGTGGGATGCTGACTATAGTAGCTCCCCCTTTATAGACTGCTGACAGACCAGGGGTTCCTTTTTCCGCGTCGTTGGCTTCTCCACTTCCCAATATACCCGGAACGTTATGTGCGGGGAGGGGAATCGAAATCATTAACCATATCCCCTAAAAGGCAGGACACGATCTCCACCTCGAGGGGACGTGCCAAACTTGGCGTCAGCCTTGAGCCGCGCTTCGAGAAATAGTAACTGCTCGGCGTTATGGCCGGAGGCGACTCTTCGTTGAAAGAGAAAAAGTTGTCAGATGAAGGCACTATTTACACTTGAACGATTTTTTGTTATTGCCTTCGTTGTTAAGTAAAACTGCCGTTTCAGATTCCGGACATCACTTGGCTCCGAACATGAACAAAACATACTGAAGAACTCGCCTCGCAAGCTGAACACTGTTGAGTTAGCGGACGCTGGATATAAGCCTTGGCGTTGGAGGAAAGTTCGGGGGCTACTGAGGGAGTCATGGACTAAGGGGTCCTCGGGGTGCTAGCCCATTGAACAAGGGCCGGACTGGAGAAGCCGTATAGTGATGGGAGATCTATGAAGCCATGGTGTGCCCTCCAAGTCAAGAATGCACATGATCTCTTTAACCCCTTATTGTAATCTATCTTCAGTAACCCTAACCCTACCGATGTCTATATAAACCGAGGGTTGTAGTCTTTAGGGCTAGGGCTATATTCATCACCACATCACCTTAGGGTTTAGCTCATGCTGATCTCGAGGTAGATCTACTCTGTAACCATACTATACATCCAATACAATCAAGCAGGACATAGGGTATTACCTCTTCGATAGGGCCCGAACCTGGGTAAACATCGTGTTCATCGTCCCTTGTTCCCCATCGACCTTAGATCCACAGCTCGGGACCCCTACCCCGAGGTCTGCCGGTTTTGACACCGACAACCATGTATTGGTGTTGGGATAAAAAATGATATTAGTTTGTGCTCGGGAAGTCACCCATCAAGAGGTGTTTGCTTCGTATCGGAGTGGGGGATGTGTCCAAATTACATCTTGACCGACATGAGTCCTGCATCAAGAATCAGTTGTCCTACCGAAGGCCCTATATCCATCTCGTGGGGTTGCCCTGATAATTAAGTTAATAACATCAGACAAAAGCTTTGGGCGTTTAATGACTACACCTCATGAATCCCGAAGGATATGATCCATGTTACCCTACTAAACCTTACTGTCACCAGTGCCCGGTATAACACTTCATGGTCCCCCTGCTACTAGCCTCATCGGCGCTCAATCTCCATGATACTGGGTACATGCAGGGATGAAGATTGCGGACAAGACAAGAGATACTTCACGAAAAAAATTATTTCACACATACGAGACGTTGTGTCAAAGACTTCCATTGATCCCTTCATCTAATACCTGGGGTCGCAAGGCTCATGCCTCACCCCATACCTTACTGAACTACTCACACATGGAGATCAGATCGCGATAAGAAAACATTGAAGAACACATCTTGGGATTGATTGATTGCAATATGTCTTACAGTGGATGCATTGTGCGATGCACGATTACAAGTATGAACTAGATGCGAGAGGGCTATGGTGGTGGAGATGGCTATGGAGGTGAAAATGGCGGCGGCTAGGGTTTGTGGATGAAGATGATGATGAACAGGTTGTGGCTATGCTCGACGCTCCTCCTTCTCTCGTTCTATTGACATTTCGACAGGGTCCCCTTAATAAAAGTTGTTCAGGTGGATGACCTGCCTCGGTTTCCATGCCAAACGACCGCTCATGCGAGCGCATGCGGTCGCATGGAACGTCGTCTTTGGTACTGGTGGCCTTCTGACGCCTCCTGGTGACTTGTTTCTTCTCCATTTTCCTTCCTTTCCTTTCTCCCATGTGATATCTTCCCTTTTTAGCCCATTTCCTGTGGAAAAAATATCAAAGAGAGGATTTGTGGAATCCTTTGCATTCATTAGTCATTAGTGGCAATATCAAAGCGAATATCTCTCTTCTAATGAAATATCTCAGTTTAAACAAAGTTGAAATGAGTGTAAAAATATCACTCATCAACTCCCCCAAGCTTAAACTTGATCGTCCTCGAGCAACATAGAGAGAAATCCGAAGCATAAGGAACTCAGTTGTTTAAACCAAAATAATGAGAAGGTTTTGGTTCACTTATGATCGGTATGCCTGGATAGCCCTCCGCTTCTTGACCTGAAAACTTATTGTAGATATAGTGGTGGCATGGTTATAGTACAAGTGTTAGTGAAGCAGAGATAATCAACACAAAGTTTCTGATCTACTAGATAAAACAACTTTGCAACACTTCATTTCATTTAATCTAGACAACACTTGCTTCCCGGGAATGCACAAAAGAGTTTTTTTTCAGATAGAGCCATGAAAACATAAATTAGGGAGTAGAAAGCATGTAGTAAAATATGATGCTCAAGTGATATTGAGCACACCCACAATTTTTTCCTCCTCTAGGCTCTTAAACACTTTGTTTCAATCATTGTTTGGTGGAACTTTAATTGTCACGTGAAGGAGAGTATGCCAAATAAGTGATCATGCATAGGTTTTAGCCGTGGCTTAATGTTTGGGAACTATGGACCTTTAGCAATAATGTCTCTTTCAAGCTCATCAATCCCCTTTATTTACCACATGCACACCCATTCAAGAGAATGACGAATAATATTCATTTCTAGTGTTGCCACTACGTACGGTAACAAAATCATAGCCAAAATCCAAGCTATCGCTCTTTGTGGATCATTCATTCGCCAGCGGAGTCCTCAGCATAACATTGAGAAGGGTGACGAAGCCACATTTACACACGTAAACACATATATAGTAGCAAAGGCCATGGCAGCAGCCGGAGGCTGTAACACCGTGTTGAGATATATATACAACACAGATTTTGGGAATAATCTCACCCACCTTTCAACTAAGTTCCTCTAGACAATTTAATCTACAAGTGCTATCAAGTCTATTAAAATTAGCAACATGGGGTTGAGCATGTTAAACATCACTTCCACTACAATTTCTCAACTCCCAAGTCTTGAAAGACTTTCTCTTGTGCAAAGTTACACTTGGCTAATTTCATTTCATTTAAAAACTGTCCCACGGCAAGTCTTAGTTGTCTAAACTAAAGAAAACAAAGGCTACAAAATTATTTTAGCTACTAGAGCAAAACCTTTGTATCAACTATCAAGACTCACTCCCATCTACACATATCACACATACAACTACTACATCTACTCTAAGTATCCAAGTGCAAAAGATGGGGGTCGTAGGACATACCTTCGCGGTTGTGAATTTACACACTTCTCTTTCTTACTCTTGCATTCCTCGTTGTCCTGGCATAGATCAACTCCTATGAAAATAAAATGCAAATGAACTCCAAGGGGCTAAATAAGAACAAGAGCAAAGCAAAGCTTGTTCTATTCTTTTGGTTTTGGGTTTTTTGAAAACTAACTTGCAATCAAAAAATCATAAATAAAAAGCAGAAGTAAATAAAATCAAAGTGTTGGAACAAACCAACATGAGTGTTTTGAAGCTCCTCGAGCTTTAGTACAACCTGATTACAATTTATTCAAATACCGCCACATCTTGATGTAGAAGTGGTGATAACCTCCCCCAAGCTTAGGCTCTTACAAGCCCAAACTGGCGAGATCATTGTGGCGGTTGGTCAGGAGCCCACTCTTGGCTCCAGTTGGAGAAGTTCATGTTCATGTAGGTGGGCGTGCTTCTCAGGGACGATGCGAGGTTGCTCATATCATCAATAGAGCCCTGAAGGTTGTTGAGATCCGCATAGGTGGTGTAGTCTTGTTGGGACTGCTCCACCTCTTCATCGATGGTGAGTTATTCTTCATCTACTTGCTCAAGTTCTGGCCCTTCTTGGTCAAAAGTTGCATCTCCTTCCTATGCAACATAATGCACTTTTCCATTCTCGATGGAGAAATGGTTAGTCATAGGTGTGGGTAACAAGTACGCCACTCCAGGAATTTTAATACAATGAAGGCCATTACGAACTACTACCATACCAGCGCTAGTAAGAACACAAATGTTAACAAGGGTGTTACCGACAATGGGGCGGAGATGACTGTAGTCAAGGCCAAGGGAGTTGGCCAACATGGTGATCACTCCTCCACACACGATATCTCCTTGTGCATGATTGCTTGATGCGCGAGGTGTAGCAAAATTATTGCCCCTAGATTAGGCGAATAACTGACGTCCAGGTTTGCTGCTTTCCCGAGAACTAGCATGTTCTCGTCATTCACCTTAGAAACTTCTCCTCGTGCCTGCAACGAGTTAGTCATAACATAGTAGAAATAGTGTATAACAGGACTTTCAATGCAGCTGGCTCTTTGCTTAGAGCCACGGTGACTCATTCGAATAAACGATTGCCTTGTGTGCGGGTTAGTGAAATCATAAACATGTCTAATATCAGCATCATTGTTGGGGAAGCAAAAGTAGTTACACCACTCAACAAAAGTGATGTTAAAGTCTTGGTCAAGGAGGCGGAAAGTGATCCTATCCTCCTCATATGCATTTGGCACTAACCCAACATTGTGCGAGAGAGTACTAAGAAACTCAAGCGTCAATCGTTCATAAGCCTCACATCCCTGATAAATAAAATGGTGCAACCCGACATTATGACAAAGCAAATTAAAATCATGAGTGATACGTAGCTTGGTGAGAGTATCCGCACAAGCCCATTTGGTTGCTTTGATCTTCCTTGTAGTGAGCTTCTGGAACTTCTTTTTTGCTCCACGGTCAGTAAAGATGATCCCCTGAGTGAAAACTTGTTGCAGTTGTGTGGTGGATGAACTCGAATCATCGCGTACTCGAGAAGACCTCCGTGTAAACATCTCCTTCCTCAGGCTTATTGGAGCCACCGGCGTGCAATACGACCGCTCATACGAGCGCAAGAGCCCACATGGAACGTCATCTTCAACTCGGTTAACTCACCTTTGCCTGCATGCAGATGAAACGACCGCTGAAACGAGCATCGGTGTCCGTTTTAAACACCGTCATTCGTTAAATTCTTTTTGTGCTCCTGGTCAAAGATGTCAAACAACCGCTCAAATGGGCGCATGTGCCCGTTTGGAGCACCTTTGAATGCTCTAGACTCGTCGATGGTTTCTGCAGAGAATCAAAACGAGCGCAGAAACAAGCGTGTGTGCCCATTTGATACGCCATCCTTCACTCTATTGCCTCTGGTTGTTTTGCGCTGGAACCTCCTGTAGGTCAAACGACCGCCCGTACGACCGCCGCGGTCGCAGGAAGGGCCGTCTTTTGGTATGTTTCTTCTGAAACTTGTATTTTTATTTGTTTTCCTGCGGTGTTAGTTCCATAGCAATACATAGACATATTTCCAGGCATTCAAACATCACTCTAGCATATAAATCATCTTGCACAAGGCTATGCCTTCATTAGAACAACTCTTCCAAACTCACTTCTTCACATGGAACTTCAATCACTCTTTTATTAAAAACAAAAATAAAAACTTGTCTACTTTATTCACGTGGGTTGCCTCCCATGAAGCGCTTGTTTTCGGTCGGATAGCTCAACCGTAGTGGTGATCAAGGTGGTGCTAGAACACCGAGACCATAGCTTCCAGCATTCAAAATGATGCCACCTCCTGTGTAGGTCTTCAATTTGTTTTTCCTGGGGAAATGCCTTATAAAGGGATCTTTAGTTGGTAAATCAAAACAAACATTTCCCTCAAACACATTTATCATAGCTTTGATAGTCCTTAGAAAAGGTCTATCGAGAATTATAGGAGCAATTGGATCTTCAGGCATATCTACTATAACAAGATCAATCACGACGGGGCAATCATTAATTTGAACTATAACTCCATGCTTAATGCCTACTGCCTGAGTAAAAATAGAGTTATCCATATTCAATATAATCTCAGTATTAGCATAAGGACCAAGATTAAGACTATCATAAACAAATTTGGGGATAGTGGAAACACTTGCCCCTAGATCACATAAAGCACTGGATTTATTAAGTCCTATCTCAATCTCTATAGTAGGTTCAAAAGCATCTTCTTGCTTAGCTGGTAACTTACTGAATAACTTCTTTCTTTCATCATCAAATTCACGTACCTTGGCTGCAACTTGTTCAACAAAGACATTATATGCCTCATTGTTAGTTACCTCCGGTAGTGGATACTTCATGGATATCATCTTGACAAAATTTGCAACGGTATAATTATACTCTGGCACAAGACTTGTGTCAAGTACCCCAGCTTTCTCTTTGTTGCTTCTTACCATTTTAACTTCTTCAATTGGGTTAGGATCCAGTTTACCAGCAAACTTGGCCAAAATCAAGGTCTGGCTCTCTGCTATCTTTGCCACTTGTGCCGTCATATTCTTGGAACAGGCTTCAAGTATCTGCACATCATTTGTTAGTCCAGCAACCTTACCGGTCAATTGACCGAGTAAGTTATCATGATTCTTCAAGATATTCTTGAAGTTTTCATTTTGCTCGGTCTGGCTAGCAATAAAACTTTTAAGAATTTCTTCAAAAGTATTTCTATTGCTACCATTAGCTCCATTAAGATTATTTGATGCTCCTCCATTGTTAGGATAAGGAAGTTTAGGAGCATAACTATTATTTTTCCAATTGGGATTGTAGCTATTAAGAGCAATAAAATTCACATTACTAGTATCTTCATTAGTGATGGCATTGACATTTACCTCTTCTTTACCTTTCATCAAAGAGATAAGTTCTTCTAGCTTGGTTGTTAACTCTGAGATATTTTCTTCTATGACATCCACTTTCTTGGTGATGGTTCTCTCAACATGCCATTGGCATTGGTTCTCTTACATATCATCTAGTATCTTCTTGACATCTTCTATGGGCTTTCCCATGATTGTTCCTCCTGCAGCTGCATCAAGCATAGTTTTTGACATGTGATTCAAGCCATTATAAAACATACGAAGGATTAACCACTCCTCCATTCCATGATTGGGGCAGTTTCTTATAGCTTCTTTCATTCTATCCCACGCAAGCGCTAGTGGCTCATGTTCCTCTTGCTTGAAACCTGTAATCTAAGAACGTAATTGCATAATTTTTGCAGGTGGACAAAACTTCGATAAAAATTTACTACAACAAGCAGCCCAAGAAGTAATATTGCCTTTAGGCAAAGCTAAAAGCCATTCTTTAGCTTTTCCTCTCAAAGAGAAAGGAAATAAGCGAAGTTTCAAAGCATCTGGGTCATAGTCCTTTATGCATGTCATGTTTCACAATTCAGAAAAATTATGTAAATGCATACCTGCATCTTCAGAAGCAGAGCCTCCAAATTGTTCCAGATAAACCTTGGAAACTAGGTCTGGTTTGATCTCATATTCTGCAGCTGCAACATCAGGTTGTGCTATTGGTTCACACATGAAATTGTTGCTAGGAGTAGCAAAACTCCCAAGATTACGAGCCATAGTAACTTTTTGTTTTTTTAACTGACAATACTTGCAACAAAATAAGACTTAAACTAAAACTAAAAAGGTAAAACAAAAACTAAAAATTAACTTTAACAAAAACTCTAAACACAAAGACTAGGAATACTAAAATCCTCCCCGGCAATGGCGCTAGAAAAAGGGCTTGATATCTCCTTTTTATTGATCCGATATTGGAACAAGAAAGGGTATCCCGCACCTACTTCCCCAGAGGTGACCCTGGGTATCAAACCCATGAGAGGAAGACTCCCTTGAAGCGATGGTCTCTAGCAAGTTTTTGCTAAAGTGCCAGATCCAGCTTTTGACCAGATCAGCAAGCAAATTGTGATTCAAACACTTATAATAAAAAGAAGGTATGGGGATGAGGTCTTAATGCTTACAACCATGTATTGGTGTTGGGATAAAAATGATACTAGTTTGTGCTCGGGAAGTCACCCATCAAGCGGTGCTTGCTTCATATCGGAGTGGGGGATGTGTCCAAATTACATCTTAACCGGCATAAGTCCTGCATCAAGAATCAGTTTTTCTATCGAAGGCCCTATCTGTCTCGCGGGGTTGCACTGATAATTAAGATAATAATATCAAACAAAAGCTTTGGGCGTTTAATGACCACACATCATGAATCCCCAAGGATATATATGATCCATGTTACCCTACTAAACCTTACTGTCACCGGTGTTTGGTATAACACTTCATAGTACCCTTGCTCCTAGCCTCACCGGTGCTCAATCTCCATGATCCTAGGTACCTGCAGGGATGAAGATCACGGACAAGACAAGAGATACTTCACAAAACAATTTTATTTCACACTTACGAGACATTGTGTCAAAGACTTTCATTGATCCCTTCACCTAATACCTGGGGTTGCAAGGCTCATGCATCACCCCATACCTTACTGAACTACTCACACATGGAGATCAGATCACGAGAAGAAAACATTGAAGAACACATCATGGGATTGATTGACTGCAATATGTCTTACGATGGATGCCTTGTACGATGCACGATTACAAGTATGAACTAGATGAGAGAGGGCTATGGTGGTGGAGATGGCTATGGAGGATAAAATGGCGGCAGCTAGGGTTTGTGGATGAAGATGATGATGAACAGGTTGTGGTTGTGCTCGACGCTCCTCCTTCTCTCATTTTGTTGACATTTCGATGGGGTCCCCTTAATAAAAGTTGTTCAGGTGGATGACCTTCCTCAGTTTCCATGCCAAAGGACCGCTCATGCGAGCGCGTGCGGTCGCATGGAACGCCGTCTTTGGTTCTGGTGGCCTTTTCATGCCTCCTAGTGACTTATTTCTTCTCCATTTTCCTTCCTTTCCTTTCTCCCACGTGATCTCTTCCCTTTTTAGCCCATTTCCTATGGAAAAAATATCAAAGAGAGGATTTGTGGAATCCTTTGCATTCATTAGTCATTACTGGCAATATCAGAGCGAATATCTCTCTTTTAATGAAATATCTCTGTTTAAACAAGGTTGAAATGAGTGTAAAAATATCACTCATCAGATATGCAACTAAACTTTCGTGACGTTTTAAGTGCCAGAATGTGTGAACTTATGTGAGCTTTAATTGCCACTATATGTGTGCACATTTAGATGTTTTATGGAACTTCAGTTGTATGTCTAATTATATATGTGTGTGTGTGTGGTGTGTGTGGGGTGTGTGTGTGTGTATTAGGATGCCAGTGTCATAGGGTTATCTAATTGTAACACCTAAACACATTTATTTACAAAAGGAGGCAAATGAATTGTTAACATGAACAATATTACTAAAAGTTACCAGACACTCCTATATACTTGTGTGTCTAATTTTTTTCCGATACCATAGCCTTACTACACTGTCCACGCAGATAAACTCATCAGATGCAGGTAGATGGTTCAAACCACCCACACCACAAATTTTTTGGGTTATATATTAGCTCTAAGTCGTTCACTGACAACTGGGCCATACAACCATACGCTCGATGACATGTGGGCCAAGTCCATACGGACATTCTCCTCACCTTGAGCGAAAACCCCTGTCCCCTTCTTCCTCGCTCGCATGATGCCTCGCAGTCCCCTCCTCATTCACAACTCTGCTCAGATACACGAGCTCTCAGCCTGATGTCATCATAGATTGCAACCACCTGTAGACACAACCGCCTTTCGCATCTCACCGTAGCACTGCCGGCTATCGGTAGCGACTATCACCGACGTTTCTGGCGCTGCCGGTCCACCCCCGCCAAATTGGGGTTTTCTCATGGACACAAGATGAGTGCAATTTGCATCCATATCTTGTAGTTCGAATTCGTAGTCTATCGCTGGGTGATAATCCACCAAAAGGCAATCACCGTCTACGCATTTTTCTGCAGTCTGATTTGAGGGTCCTATTTTCAGTGCCCACAGTGTCATGATGGAGGGCGCCTGTGCAGTCTCGGCCAGACAAACGAGTTGTTCAACATCACCATCCGAGAGGACTTTAGGAAGTGCACGGTATGTTTGTAAAGACCCCTCTCACCTGGAGGGTTAGGGTTCTTGAACTATTTTTTCCATATTTTCTTCAAAAGTGGATGACATGTAATTGATATGAAATTAAAAGTTACATGATTTTGCAGAGACTCCATGGTTGTACTTTAGGCCAAATTGGGAGTATTGCCTACTTTACCAACATAGTATTGCTAAATTGGGATAAATGGTACCATTCAACACTGACGTCAATATGGAAACATTGCCTACTTTAGGCCAAATTGAAAATGTTACCTACTTTACCAACATAGCACTGCTAAATTGGGATAAATGGTACCTTGCACCGGTGGTGTCAAACTAAAAATTCTTGCATGTATTTTCTCGTATGTTTCTGACCATATATTTTTAACCTATATGAATGACACATTATATCTTCATTGTTAACAAATATATCATGTCTTACTATTTCCCGCAGTACATCCCTTGCTTTGCAACAAAACATGTGGTAGAAAAGTTTTTCCTTTTCTTACATGAGGACTCTGCTCAGTTCACATTGCACGCAAACCATGGATATACGTTCCAAGTTGTACTCAATATCGATAATGAAGGTCACTCCTATTTTCATCTGGGATTGTGGAGAGAGCTTGCTACGCGTTATGTACTCCCTCCGGTCCTTTTTAGTCCGCATATAAGCTTTATCTAAAGTGAAGCCTCGTAAAGTTTGACCACGTTTATAGAAAAAATATCAACATTCACAATGTGAAGTCAATATCTAGAGACGCATCATGACTTAAATTTTCATATTGTATAACTTTATCATGGTAGATGTTGATATTTTTCCATATATATATGGTCAAACTTTATGAAGTTTGACTTCAGACAATTCTTATACGCAGAGTAAAAATGACCGGAGGGAGTACTAAGAGCTGGCACTGACTTGATAGTTCATATAACACAGCCTGGTCTTATCATCTGTCTGTCCATACCATCTGAGATCCCTCGATGGACCAACAACCTAAGTTAGTTTTCTTTCAAGTTATTGCATGTTGAACTACAACTTAGCAAAAATAATGTATTTGTCCTGACTTACTAATTAGTATTTTATTTTCATGCAGGGCTTGTTAAATATGTAGTTAAAGAGATGGTGGTTACTCCTGCATCTAACTTGTATTGGAAAGACTTGAAGCATCTCATGAAATTTGTTACTAGAGTTGACTCCCTTACTAAAAGGTTCCATGCTGGAGGCTAGATGGGAATATGTGTGCCGCTGGTGCATACCTTGAACAGGATGAATTGTATCATTCACAAAATTATGGTTCAAAGTCTTTTCTGTTAAATATGCTCTCAATGAACTATTGCTTCATACAGTGTCACGATTGTTTTATTCCTCGTTTAACAGATATTGCTGCCTTCAATTGTTCCTGAATTGCTATCCAATTATGGTCCAATCACACTAGCTATTGGTCATGACAAGAAGTTCATGGCAAGATACATAATATCCCCTATAAATGGAACCATTCGCGTTACTGATGACCCACAAGTGTAGGGGGTCAATCATAGTCCTTTCGATAAGTAAGAGTGTCGAACCCAACGAGGAGCAGAAGGAAATGACAAGTGGTTTTCAGCAAGGTAATTTCTGCAAGCACTGAAATTGTAGGTAACAGGTAGTTTGATAGCAAGGTAATTTGTAATGAGCAAGTAATGGTAATGGTAAATAAAGTGCAGCAAGGTAGCCCAATCCTTTTGTGGCAAAGGACATGCCAAAACGGTCTCTTATAATAAGCAAAGCGTTCTTGAGGGCACACGGGAATTTCACCATGTCACTTTCATCATGTTGGTTTGATTCGTGTTCGCTACTTTGATAATTTGATATGTGGGTGGATCAGTGCTTAGGTGCTGTTCTTACTTGAACAAACCACCTACTTATGATTAACCCCCTCGCAAGCATCTGCAACTACGAGATAAGTATTAAGATAAAATCTAACCATAACATTAAACTTTTGGATCCAAATCGGTCCCTTACGAAATAGTGCATAAACTAGGGTTTAAGCTTCTATCACTCTAGCAACCCATCATCTAATACCTACTCCACAATGCATTCCCTTAGGCCCAAAGATGGTGAAGTGCCATGTAGTCGAAAATCACATGACACCACTAAGGGAATCAAGACATACATATCATCAAAATATCGAACACATATCAACTTCACATGATTACTTGCAACATGACTTCTCCTGTGACCTCAAGAACAAAAGTAACTACTCACAAATGATATTCATGCTCAATATTAGAGGGGTATTAAATAGCATAATGGATCTGAACATATAATCTTCCACCAAATAAACCATATAGAAATCAACTACAAGATGTAATCAACACTACTAGTCACCCACAGGTACCAATCTGAGGTTCCGGTACAAAGATTGAACACAAGAGATGAACTAGGGTTTGAGAGGAGATGGTGTTGTTGAAGATGTTGATGAAGGTTGGCCTCCCAAAGGTGAGAGGGTTGTTGGTGATGACGATGGCTTCGATTTCCCCCTCCGGGAGGGAAGTTCCCCCGGCGGAATCGCTCCACCGGAGGGCAAAAGTGCTCCTGCCCAAGTTCCGCCTCAAGACGGCGGCGTTCCATCCCGAAAGTCCTCTCTCTATTTTTTCTAGGTCAAAATGACTTATATACCAGAAGATGGGCACTGGAGGTGGGCTGGGCTGAGCACAACCCACCAGGGCACGCCTCGGGGGCCTGGCGCACCCTGGTGTCTTGTGCTCACCAGGTGGCCCCCCTCCGGTAGTATTTGCTCCAGTATTTTTTATATATTCCAAAACAATTCTCCGTAAATTTTCAGCTCATTTGGAGATGTGCAGAATAGGTAACTCTGACATAGCTTTTTCAGGTCCAGAATTCCAAGTTGCCGACATTCTCCCTCTTTGTTTAAACCTTGCATATTATGAGAGAAAAGGAATTAACATTACTCCATAAAGCTTTATTATGCATAAAAACATTAAAAATAACAGTAGGAAATCATGATGCAAAATGGACGTATCAACTCCCCCAAGCTTAGACCTTGCTTGTCCTCAAGCGAAAACCGATATCGAAAAACATGCCCACATGCTTAGAGAGAGAGGTGTCGATAAAAACAAAATACGGACATAGTAGCATCATGCTTATTATCATAACAGCAACAAACTTTATCATAAAACTTTTATCATATAACTCTTGTCATATAACTTCTCGTGAGCAAGTAACAATTCATCACAACATCAAAGTAAAAAGCATAAACTCTATTGAAAACCAACAAACTGTGTTCTTAGTCAACTTTGCAACTACAATTCATCATATTTTCAGGAAGGGTCTCGTATCGGAGCCTTTTGGCAAGTCCACATACTCAACCATCATTTAATCTTCTATGATTGCTAACACTCACAGCATAACCATGAGCAAAAAGTTTCAACCGGACACATAGAAAGATAGGGGCTTATAGTTTCGCCTCTCAAGGTAATCACCTCAAGGGTGATGTCAACAATAATAACTCATGCTCACCCATATTCAACAGGATATATATATATATGGCTAGATCTTTCCTCACCACATGATGGTTGCAAAAAGAGAAAATAAAAAGGAATAGGGAAGAATACTTTGACTCTTACATAAAAGTAAATGCATAAAAGTAAAAGATAGGCTCTTCGCAAAGGGAAGCAGAGGTTGTCATGCACTTTTTGGTTTGTATGAAAAATCCCTTAATGCAAAAGAACATCACGTTATATTGCCCCTTATGATAGCAACCTTTATTATGCAGTCCGTCGCTTTTATTACTTTGCCATCACAAGTTCGTACAACGCTCAATTTTCTCTTACACTAAATGATCCAACACATTTAGAAGCAAATTTTATTGCCTTATTTGCACCGATGACAACTTACTTGAAGGATCTTACTCAATCCATAGGTAGGTATGGTGGACTCTCAAAACATGAGTTTGGGTTTAGGGTTTTTGGATGCACAAATAATATCTCTACTTAGTGTGGTATTTTGGCTAGCAAAGATATTGAGCAAGCACCACATGTTGAAGGATCTATGACAATATAACTTCTATGTGAATATGGACAAACATAACTCATTACGTTGTATTCCTTGTCCAACGTCAACAATTTTGGCATATAATAATTAATGGGGGCTCACAATCATAAAAGATGTCCAAGATAGTGTATTTGCATGTGAATCTTCTCTTCCCTTATTAATTCTTTCATGAGTTGCATTATTGACCAATGCTATGTTTGTCAATCTTCAATATATTTTACCACTTATACTTTTTCTTATGTGATGTCATTACTCACTATAAGATTAGCATATGATATTTTTCATTTCTTTCTTTCTTTTATTTGATTGCAATACAAAGGTAAAGAAGCAAAAACTCAAACTAAACTTTATTATATAACTCCCACTCGATTACAAAGAAAGATAGATCATGAAACTAAAGCTTGAAGATAAATCATGCTAAACTTTATTCAACTAATTCATGATATAACTAAAGATCGAACTAAAATTGGTAAAGGCAAATATAAGTGATGGTGATACGATACCGGGGCACCTCCCTCAAGCTTGCCACAAGCCAAGGGGAGTGCCCATACCTGTGTACTCAAGTCTCCTTTGGTGGGGAAGATGATGTAGGTGGCGGTGATGAGGTAGTAAGCTTGTCCTCCGGTTTCCAGGGCAGGGGCTCACCATCAAAAGATGATGAAAGAGTCTCCCGAGTCCTGCAACTGGCAGCTAAACTCATACTTTTAAATCTTGCTTCATACTCAAAGACCTGGTTTTGGAGATCATATATTTGGCTTTGCAGAAAGTTGATTTGCTCATTGAAGGTGAAGAAGATGTCCTTCATGGACTGGCCATCCACCATGTGGTCACGGGTAAATTCCGTGATCATGGAGTGATTGCACTAAGTCCACGCTCCACCGTCCCTTTGCATTTGAAGATGTCTTGTTCCACCGCTTCGAGCCTGGCCTCCATGGTCCCCGTCTTCTTGGGCCCTTGAACATCTCGGATGTGGAGCACCCCCTCACGCATCTCAATGGCTTGAGGGTGATGCATCACCTCCCGCAAATACGGGCTGATGACCTTCTCAAAGAACTTGTCCTTAGAGGAGCTTGGTGGAGCCATGGTGGTTTAGATCTGATAGGAAAAACAACACGAAACAAGAACAGGGGATTTTTCTGCGATGCGGTGGTCAGATCGTTCGGGGGTATATATAGATATTTTTTTATCTTGGGAAACAAGAATATGGAAGGAAAACGGAGTCGGGAAGGTTCCCGAGGTGGGCACAACCCACCTAGGCGCGCCCTAGTGTCTTGTGCCCTCCTCGGTTGCCTTCCTGGTTATTTCTTATTTTCCTAATTTTTGTAATATTCTAAAACTGAGAGAAAATCTTTTTGCGGATTTTTCGGAGTCCATTTACTTACCGTATCACGTACCTTCTCTTTTTCAGGATTCTGGAAGGTTTCCTTTATGTGTTCCTCCAGTGTCATGGTTTGAATAATATTGCTTTCAACATTAATAGGCGTACCTGAGATATAGTGTTTAATTCTTTGTCCATTGACCACCTTCGGGTTAGTACCTTCGGCATTATTAATCTTAATAGCTCCAGAGCGATACACCTCTTCGATAATATATGGTCCTTCCCATTTGGAGAGAAGTTTTCCTGCAAAGAATCTAAAATGAGAGTTGTACAAAAGAACATATTCTCCAACTTTGAATTCCCGCTTTTGGATTCTTTTATCATGCCATCTTTTAACTTTTTCTTTGAATAGTTTGGCATTTTCATAGGCTTGGGTTCTCCATTCATCTAGTGAGCTAATATCAAATAACCTCTTTTCACTGGCAAGTTTGAAGTCATAATTAAGTTCTTTGATTGCTTCAAACAGTGTCACGATTGTTTTATTCCTCATTTAACAGATATAGCTGCCTTCAATTGTTCCTGAATTGCTACCCAATTATGGTCTAATCACACTAGCTATTGGTCACGACAAGAAGTTCATGGCAAGATACATAATATCCCCTATAAATGGAACCATTCGCATTACTAATGACCCACAAGTGTAGGGGGTCAATCGTAGTCCTTTCGATAAGTAAGAGTGTCGAACCCAACGAGGAGCAGAAGGAAATGACAATTGGTTTTCAGCAAGGTAATTTCTGCAAGCACTGAAATTGTAGGTAACAGGTAATTTAATAGCAAGGTAATTTGTAATGAGCAAGTAATGGTAACGGTAAATAAAGTGCAGCAAGGTAGCCCAATCCTTTTGTGGCAAAGGACAGGCCAAAACGGTCTCTTATAATAAGCAAAGCGTTCTTGAGGGCACACGGGAATTTCACCATGTCACTTTCATCATGTTGGTTTGATTCGTGTTCGCTACTTTGATAATTTGATATGTGGGTGGATTGGTGCTTAGGTGCTGTTCTTACTTGAACAAACCTCCTAGTTATGATTAACCCCCTCGCAAGCATCCGCAACTACGAGAAAAGTATTAAGATAAAATCTAACCATAGCATTAAACTTTTGGATCCAAATCGGTCCCTTACGAAATAGTGCATAAACTACGGTTTAAGCTTCTGTCACTCTAGCAACCCATCATCTAATAACCACTCCACAATGCATTCCCTTAGGCCCAAAGATGGTGACGTGCCATGTAGTCGAAGTTCACATGACACCACTAAGGGAATCACAACATACATATCATCAAAATATCGAACACATATCAACTTCACATGATTACTTGCAACATGACTTCTCCCGTGACCTCAAGAACAAAAGTAACTACTCACAAATGATATTCATGCTCAAGATCAGAGGGGTATTAAATAGCATAATGGATCTGAACATATAATCTTCCACCAAATAAACCATATAGTAATCAACTACAAGATGTAATCAACACTACTAGTCACCCATCGGTACCAATCTGAGGCTCTGGTACAAAGATTAAACACAAGAGATGAACTAGGGTTTGAGAGGAGATGGTGTTGTTGAAGATGTTGATGAAGGTTGGCCTCCCAAAGATGAGAGGGTTGTTGGTGATGACGATGGCTTCGATCCCCCCCCCCCCCCGGGAGGGAAGTTACCCAGGTGGAATCGCTCCACCGGAGGGCAAAAGTGCTCCTGCCCAAGTTCCGCCTCGAGATGGCGGCGTTCCGTCCCGAAAGACCTCTCTCTATTTTTTCTAGGTCAAAATGACTGGCACCGGAGGTGGGCTGGGCTGAGCACAACCCACCAGGGCACGCCTGGGGGGCCTGGCATTCCCTGGTGTCTTGTGCTCACCAGGTGGCCCCCCTCCGGTAGTTATTTGCTCCAGTATTTTTTATATATTCCAAAACAATTCTCCATAAATTTTCAGCTCATTTGGAGATGTGCAGAATAGGTAACTCTGACATAGCTTTTTCAGGTCCAGAATTCCAAGTGTCGGCATTCTCCCTCTTTGTGTAAACCTTGCATATTATGAGAGAAAAGGCATTAAAATTACTCCATAAAGGTTTATTATGCATACAAACATTGTAAATAACAGTAGGAAATCATGATGCAAAATGGACGTATCAACTCCCCAAAGCTTAGACCTCGCTTGCCCTCAAGCGAAAACCGATATCGAAAAACATGCCCACATGCTTAGAGAGAGAGGTGTCGATAAAAACAAAATACGGACATAGTAGCATCATGCTTATTATTATAACAGCAACAAACTTTATCATAAAACTTTTATCATATAACTCTTGTCATATAACTTCTCATGAACAAGTAACAATTCATCACAACATCGAAGTAAAAAGCATAAACTCTATTGAAAACCAACAAACTGTGTTCTCAGTCAACTTTGCAACTACAATTCATCATATTTTCAAGAAGGGTCTCGTATCGGAGCCTTTTGGCAAGTCCACATACTCAACCATCATTTAATCTTCTATGATTGCTAACACTCACAGCATACCCATGAGCAAAAAGTTTCAACCGGACACATACAAAGATAGGGGCTTATAGTTTCGCCTCCCAACGTAATCACCTCGAGGGTGATGTCAACAATAATAACTCATGCTCACCCATATTCAACTGGATATATGTGCCTAGATCTTTCCTCACCACATGATGCTTGCAAAAAGAGAAAATAAAAAGGAATAGGGAAGAATACTTTGACTCTTACATAAAAGTAAATGCATAAAAGTAAAAGATAGGCCCTTCGCAAAGGGAAGCAGAGGTTGTCATGGGCTTTTTGGTTTGTATGCCAAATCCCTTAATGCAAAAGAACGTCATGTTATATTGCCCCTTATGATAGCAACCTTTATTATGCAGTCCGTCGCTTTTATTACTTTGCCATCACAAGTTCGTACAACGCTTAATTTTCTCTTACACTAAATGATCCAACACATTTAGAAGCAAATTTTATTGCCTTATTTGCACCGATGACAACTTACTTGAAGGATCTTACTCAATCCATAGGTAGGTATGGTGGACTCTCAAAACATGAGTTTGGGTTTAGGGTTTTTGGATGCACAAGTAGTATCTCTACTTAGTGCGGTATTTTGGCTAGCAAATGTATGGAGCAAGCACCACATGTTGAAGGATCTATGACAATATAACTTCTATATGAATATGGACAAACATAACTCATTACGTTGTCTTCCTTATCCAACGTCAACAATTTTGGCATATAATAATTAATGGGGGCTCACAATCATAAAAGATGTCCAAGATAGTGTATTTGCATGTGAATCTTCTCTTCCCTTATTAATTCTTTCATGAGTTGCATTATTGACCAATGCTATGTTAGTCAATCTTCAATAAATTTTACCACTTATACTTTTTCTTATGTGATGTCATTACTCACTATAAGATTAGCATATGATCTTTTTCATTTCTTTCTTTCTTTTATTTGATTGCAATACAAAGGTAAAGAAGCAAAAACTCAACCTAAACTTTATTATATAACTCCCACTCGATTACAAAGAAAGAAAGATCATGAAACTAAAGCTTGAAGATAAATCATGCTAAACTTTATTCAACTAATTCATGATATAAGTAAAGATCGAACTAAAATTGGTAAAGGCAAATATAAGTGATGGTGATACGATACCGGGGCACCTCCCCCAAACTTGGCACAAGCCAAGGGGAGTGCCCATACGCGTGTACTCAAGTCTCCTTTGGTGGGGAAGATGATGTAGGTAGCGGTGATGAGGTAGTAAGCTTTTCCTCCGGTTTCCAGGGCAGGGGCTCACCATCAAAAGATGATGAACGAGTCTCCTGAGTCCTGCAACTGGCAGCTAAACTCATACTTTTAAATCTTGCTTCATACTCAAAGACCTGGTTTTGGAGATCATTGATTTGGCTTTGCAGAAAGTTGATTTGCTCATTGAAGGTGAAGAAGATGTCCTTCATGGACTGGCCATCCACCATGTGGTCACGGGTAAATTCCGTGATCATGGAGTGATTGCACTAAGTCCATGCTCCACCGTCCCTTTGCATTTGAAGATGTCTTGTTCCACCGCTTCGAGCCTGGCCTCCATGGTCCCCGTCTTCTTAGGCCCTTGAACATCTCGGATGTGGAGCACCCCCTCACGTATCTCAATGGCTTGAGGGTGATGCATCACCTCCCGCAAATACGGGTTGATGACCTTCTCAAAGAACTTGTCCTTAGAGGAGCTTGGTGGAGCCATGGTGGTTTAGATCTGATAGGAAAAACAGCACGAAACAAGAACAGGGGATTTTTCTGCGATGCGGTGGTCAGATCGTTCGGGGGTATATATAGATATTTTTTTATCTTGGGAAACAAGAATATGGAAGGAAAACGGAGTCGGGAAGGTTCCCGAGGTGGGCACAACCCACCTGGGCGTGCCAGGCAAGGCAGGCACGCCCTGGTGTCTTGTGCCCTCCTCGGTTGCCTTCCTGGTTATTTCTTATTTTCCTAATTTTTGTAATATTCTAAAACTGAGAGAAAATATTTTTGCGGATTTTTCGGAGTCCATTTACTTACCGTATCACGTACCTTCTCTTTTTCAGGATTCTGGAAGGTTTCCTTTATGTGTTCCTCCCCCTCGGTTGCCTTCCTGGTTATTTCTTATTTTCCTAATTTTTGTAATATTCTAAAACTGAGAGAAAATATTTTTGCGGATTTTCGGAGTCCGTTTACTTACTGTATCATGTACCTCCTCTTTTTTAGGATTCTGGAGTGTTCTGGAAGGTTTCCTTTATGTGTTCCTCCGGTGTCATGGTTTGAATAATATTGCTTTCAACATTAATAGGCATACCTGAGATATAGTGTTTAATTCTTTGTCCATTGACCACCTTCGGGTTAGTACCTTCGGCATTATTAATCTTAATAGCTCCAGAGCGATACACCTCTTCAATAATATATGGTCCTTCCCATTTGGAGAGCAGTTTTCGTGCAAAGAATCTAAAACGAGAGTTGTACAAAAGAACATATTCTCCAACTTTGAATTCCCGCTTTTGGATTCTTTTATCATGCCATCTTTTAACTTTTTCTTTGAATAATTTGGCATTTTCATAGGCTTGGGTTCTCCATTCATCTAGTGAGCTAATATCAAATAACCTCTTTTCACCGGCAAGTTTGAAGTCATAATTAAGTTCTTTGATTGCCTAATATGCTTTATGTTCTAACTCAAGAGGCAAATGACAAGCTTTTCCATAAACCATTTTATAAGGAGACATACCCATAGGATTTTTATAAGCTGTTCTGTAGGCCCAAAGTGCATCATCCAATTTCTTAGACCAATTCTTTCGGGGCCTATTGACAGTTTTTTGTAATATTAGTTTTATTTCTCTATTGCTAAGTTCTACTTGACCACTAGATGGAGGATGATAGGGTGATGCAATTCTATGGTTAAAATCATATTTAGCAAGCATTTTACGGAAAGCACCATGAATAAAGTGTGAACCACCATCAGTCATTAAATACCTAGGGACTCCAAACCTTGGGAAAATAACTTCTTTAAGCATTTTAATGGAAGTGTTATGATCAGCACTACTAGTTGTAATAGCTTCTACCCGCTTAGTAACATAATCAATAGCAACCAAAATATGTGTATACCCATTAGAGGAAGGAAAAGGTCCCATATAATCAAAACCCCAAACATCAAATGGTTTAACAACAAGTGAATAATTCATAGGCATTTCCTGACGCTTACCGATATTACCAATTCTTTGGCATTTATCACAAGACAAGACAAACTTACGGGCATCCTTGAAAATAGTAGGCCAATAAAAACCAGATTGCAATACCTTGTGAGTAGTTCTATCTCCCGCATGATGTCCTCCATAAGCTTCGGAGTGACATTTCCGTAGGATTTGTTCCTGTTCATGCTCAGGTACACAATGTCTAATAATACCATCTACTCCTTCTTTATAAAGATGCGGGTCATCCCAAAAGTAATGTCTTAAATCGTAGAAGAATTTTTTTGTTGGTATGTGAAACTAGTTGGTATATACTTAGCAACAATATAATTTGCATAGTCAGCATACCAAGGAGTATTATGAGAAACATTTATTGCAGCTACTTGTTCATCAGGAAAGCTATCATCAATAGGTAGTGGGTCATCAAGAATATTTTCTAACCTAGACAAGTTTTCAGCTACGGGGTTCTTAGCTCCTTTTCTATCAATGATATGCAAATCAAATTCTTATAGAAAGAGAACCCACCTAATGAGTCTAGGTTTAGCAACTTTCTTTTTCATAAGATATTTTAGAGCAACATGATTAGTGTGAAAAATTACTTTGGAATCAACAATATAAGATCTGAATTTATCACAAGCAAACACAACTGCTAAAAATTCTTTCTCAGTAGTAGCATAATTTCTTTGGGCACTGTCTAGAGTTTTGCTAGCATAATGGATAACATTTAATTTCTTATAAACTCTTTGTCCTAAAACAGCACCAACAGCATAATCACTAGCATCACACATAATTTCAAAAGGCAAGTTTCAATCAGGTGGTTGAACAATAGGTGCAGAAGTTAAGGATTTCTTAAGTGTTTCAAAAGCTTCTACACAATCATCATAAAAAACAAATGGAACATCCTTTTGTAAAAGATTTGTAAGAGGCCTAGAAATTTTAGAGAAGTCTATAATAAACCTCCTATAGAAACCAGCATGACCAAGGAAACTACGACTACCTTTGATATCTTTAGGACATGGCATTTTCTAAATTGCATCAACTTTAGCTTTATCTACCTCAATACCTCATTCCGTAATTTTATGCCCCAAAACAATACCTTCATTAACCATAAAGTGGCACTTCTCCCAATTCAAGACAAGATTAGTTTGCTCACATCTCTGCAAAACTCGATCAAGGTTGCTTAAGCAATCATCAAAAGAAGTTCCGTAAACGAAAAAATCATCCATGAAAACCTCAACAATCTTTTCACAAAAATCAGAGAATATAGCAGTCATACATCTTTGAAAGGTAGCAGGTGCATTGCATAAACCAAAAGGCATACGTCTATAAGCATAAGTTCCAAAGGGACAAGTAAATGTGGTTTTCTCTTGATCAGGTTGTGAAACAGGTATTTGAGAAAAACCAGAATATCCATCAAGAAAACAAAAGTGTGTGTGCTTAGATAATCTTTCTAACATTTGATCAATAAAAGGTAAAGGGTAATGATCTTTTCTAGTAGCTTTATTTAATTTTCTGAAATCAATTACCATTCTATAGCCAGTAACAATTCTTTGTGGGATAAGTTTATTTTTATAATTAGGAACAACAGTAATACCTCCCTTCTTAGGGACACAATGAACAGGACTTACCCATCTACTATCAGCTATGGGATAGATTATACCTGCTTCCAGAAGCTTTAATATTTCAGTTCTTACCACTTCTTTCATTTTAGGATTCAACCATCGTTGGTGATCAACAACGGGTTTAGCATCAGGTTCCATAGTAATCTTGTGCTGACATAGAGTGGGACTAATGCCCTTAAGATCATCAAGCGTGTATCCAATAGCAGCACGGTGCTTCCTCAGAATTTTCAATAATCTTTCTTCTTCATGTTCTGAAAGGTTAGCACTAATAATAACATGATATATCTTCTTCTTATCAAGATAAGCATACTTCAAAGTGTCAGGCAATTGTTTTAATTCAAACATATGATCACCTTTAGGTGGAGGAGGACCTCCTAGAGTTTCAATAGGCAAATTGTGTTTAAGCAGAGGTTGTTGTTCAAAGAATATTGTCGAGGGAAAACACGACCACCTATGGGGCCATCGGCCCCTTGTGGTTCGGCAGTGGGGAAGGACGCATTGCACAAAGAGCGGAGGGCGCGGAGCAGCACGACAGCGATCACACGGGTAGTTTTTACCCAGGTTTAGGCCACCGCGAGGCATAAAACCCTACTCCTGCTTTGGTGGATTGATGAAAGGACCGAGGTGGAGACGCAGCGCTCTAGCCCGGCAGGGTCGCCTCGGGGTGAGAGCAACTACGCGCGTATGAGTGTACAAGGGTCCGAATCCTTTCTAAGGTTGCCATGGCCCTCCTTTTATAGATCAAGGGGTCACCACAATGGCAAATCAGTCATTGCGTACTGATTAGATAGCAAACAGTGCTATCATACCTAACTCTACAGACAGGACAGAGCGCATTAAATGCGCCGCTTAGTGTCACATCATAGCGTAGCCCGGCAAGCCTTGCTGCGCCGTTCGGCCACCTTCTCACCTGCCTGCGTGACACATCTCTGGACGGGTGTCATTTGCAGGTGATTTCCTTCGGAAGTGGCTACCACGTGCCAAATAACAGCCACTTAGTCACCTGGGGGCTCGACACCGCACCGATCGATGACTTGCGTTGCTATGAGGTGGTGCGGTGGAGTCTTGGCGGGGTAATCCACCCTCGGCGTCCCCGGCAAGCCTGTCGGGGCTATCTGGAGACTTGTCTTTGGGGCAACCTCGTCCCCGCCAGGCTCGCCTGCCCGGCAAGGGAGGTTTTTCCTTAGTGGTATCTTGCTCCTTTGGTTGGCCTTGGTCTTCTTGATCTGCCCTTTGATTTCTCAAAGAGCTCATCTCTTCTGCTTGGTCTTGTCTTGGACACTGCAACCTTGTTCTCGAGCCTGTGTACAGTCTGGGCAACACACCTGGGGTTTGTTGCACCAACAGGAGCCCCCGGGCCTGGCCCGAACGCGCTGCCGAGCGTCGTCGGGGTAGGCCCTGTCCAGTACATAGGCAGGGAGGCTGCGGTAGCTCACCCTTTGAGATCTTCTTTGCTTCTTCATTAATCCGAGCTTGAGTCAGTTTCCGGTTTTTCCGCGCGTCGTGCAAGATGTTGTGGGGGAGATTATGAGCCACGATCCATGGGCTACCCACGTCCCACGTTCACGGGGTGGTAACTGCCATTCCATTATCTTTCCCACTTGCAGCGCTTCTACCACGTGTACTGCATGCGTTGAGCAGGGTGGGTGGCGGACGCGGAGGGCATGGAAGTGCGTGCCATGGCAGAAATCCAGACGCCATGGATTGGTGCTGAGGGTTGGCCTTGATTCCACGAGCCATTGGTGGCGCGGGGAAGCCGGATTGGCGGAGTAGGGTGGCTGCCTTCAGGGAGAGGAGCCAGCCCCCTGCCCCGTTCGCCTATAAAAAAGGAACGCAGGGCAGGGTGCTTCTCCACACATCTCACCCCTTCCTTCTCTTTAGCAGTTCTCGTCCACCATGGTGAGGGGTTGTGGCGGTTCTCCAGTGGTGGCGACGAGGGCTTCTACTCGACAGCGCCTCCCTCCTCCTGTTGAAAACACGGGGGTGGAGCCCGCCACGAGAGGAGGTGGGAGGGGGCGAGGTCGCGGCCGCCGTGGTGCCCGGGGTCAAGGAGGACGGGGTGGTGCTCTGATTGCACCTCCGCCGGCCGCTCATCCCCAAATGGAAGGCCACATCGGAGATCAACCGCTGGAGTTCATCATCAGGTTCTATAAGCCCCCGCGCGGCCGCCTCCGCCTCCCTACTCCATTCACGAGGGTGATGGAGCTTGAACAACCGCGTGCACTGAAGCTGCACATGAGGGGTTGCTATAATGGCAGCATACGGGTGGATGTGGATTTCCCCGCCCCTCATGTCATGCTCTTCCGACACGGATGGAAGACTTTTGCCCGTGCCCACAGCTTGTCGGAGAGGCACGTCCTCCATTTTAAATTAATGGACGCCGATCTGCTCTCCATCAAGGTCTTCGGATGCTCGGGTGCTCGCTTAGGGTGCTGCGCGGAGAGCTCGACCGATGACGAAAGCTCCTCCTCAAGCGGTAGCGACGAGGAGGACAGTGACGGCGATGACGACGGCGCCAACGGGGAGGACGACGGCTCCGACTCCGGCTGAACACCAGCCGCACCATCACCGTCAGGCGGCGGCACCATCATCTGCACCTGCATCTCCTTCCCGACAAGGCGATTTGCCGGGGAGTTGGATGCAGAGGTGGGGGTGGTGCCCTCGGCTCCTCCAGCAGCCTTCCAGCTGGACCCCGGCAGGCTTCCTCTCGGGCTGCAGCTTTGTTCGCCCTGCCACGTCCTGCTGGCCCTAGTGGCGGTGGCCAGGGGGACCCTTCCGCCGCTCTCTTCACCATCACCTTCGCCCATGCCCTCCCAATTTTGTCGGGCTCCCTGTCGTGGGGCCTGACGGGGTCAGGCTGGGCTTCTGCCCAGGCACCCCTTTTGCCCTCTTCTCTTCTCATCGTAGTGCCTAGGAGGAGAGGGACAAGAAAGGGGTTACGGGTCACTTATCTTTTTTCAGTTTAAAATGTGCAGGCATCAGCCAAACTTTAGTCTAAATAATGTAAACTTCTTCATCCATGTTTGTGTTCTGTAAGATCTATACTTGCTTATCAGCATGTTAATGAAAAAGACAAGCTTTGCCAGGCACTTGTGCATGTACCATATCCATGCAGAGGTGAAATGCCTCTATACATTTAAGTAAACAAGTTTCCCCGGTAGGCTATCCTGTCGGTGCCCTCAGTTTGTTGCCGCGGGGCTAGGCCTGCCGGGCAAAAAACCGTAAAAAGGGACCAGCCCCCCACCAAACCTTTTCCGCCAAAGGCCACTGCGACCACCTTGCCCGAAGCAGCGTTCGAGTCAAAGGTTAGGAGCACCTATGTTTCGAAGGTGGCGGGGTTTTCATATGCACAAGTTTTCAAATTACAGAACAGGTATGGATAAGAATGAACTTATCTGTTTGGTCTGCCGGGGATCATCACGTAGGCTCATCTTCATTTCTTCTCTTCAGGATCAAGTCCACGGCAAGAACCCTGCAACTTAGTGCAGATGAAAACAATGCCACATGCGACCTCATCTACATGATCATGCTATGCTTATGCATGCATGCAAGTTTCGGGGGCCCCCCAGCGCTTCGTTTATTTCTCTGTTGCTCAGGGTCTGCGCCTGGCTTTGTACAAAGGGTTACATGCAACTTCGGCAAAGCTTGTACAAAAGGGTGGCTGCCGGGCAGGGCCCGACAGCCGCGCCTTATGGGTAGAACTTACGGAGATGCTCAATGTTCCATGAGTTTTGCAATTGAATGCCATCTCCAGTCTCCGGATGGACTGCGCCAGGTCTGGTGACTCGTACTACCCGGTAAGGGCCTTCCCACTTCGGCGTCAACTTGTTTGCACCCTTGGCGGACTGAACACGCCTAAGGACAAGGTCGCCTTCCTCAAAACTCCGGGCATGAACCATGCGGCTGTGATAGCGATGCAGGGCTTGCTGGTAGCGTGCAACACGCGTAGCAGCCCGGAGACGGTTCTCCTCAAGTAGCATAGCATCGTCACGCTGGTGCTGTTCCTGCACTACTTCATCGTAGGCAAGCACTCGAGGAGACCCGAATATGAGTTCCGTGGGGATAACTGCTTCTGCCCCATAGACTAGGGAGAAGGGAGTCTGCCCGGTAGCTCGATTTGGTGTCGTACGGAGGGACCAAAGAACCACTGGCAGCTCGTCGATCCATCGCCTGCCGCACTTCTGCAGCCGATCAAAAGTTCTTGTCTTAAGACCTCGCAGCACTTCAGCGTTTGCCCTCTCAGCTTGCCCGTTGCTTCTGGGATGGGCCACAGAGGCAAATGAGATCTTGCTTCCGAGGGCATGAACGTATTGCATGAAGGCGCGGCTTGTGAATTGGGTGCCATTGTCGGTGATGATTCGGGCAGGTACCCCGAAGCGGCACACCAATCCTTTCAAGAACTTGATAGCTGATTGCGCGGTCACCTTTCTCACGGGCTCTACTTCTGGCCACTTTGTAAACTTGTCGATTGCGACGAACAAGAATTCAAAGCCCCCGGTAGCACGGGGGAAGGGGCCCAAGATGTTGAGCCACTAGACCGAAAATGGCCATGACAAAGGGATTGTTTGGAGAGCTTGAGCAGGCTGATGGATATTCTTGGAGTGGAACTGGCAGGCTTCACACTTGGTGACTAGCTCAATTGCATCTTGGAGGGCTGTGGGCCAGTAGAAGCCTTGCCAGAAAGCTTTCCCAACCAAGGCCCTTGATCCGATGTGGGAGCCACACATACCCTTGTGTATCTCTGCCAGCAGTTCCTTTCCTTCTTCCCGACAAATGCACTTCAATTTCACACCATTGGGCCTTCTTCTATATAGCGTGTTGTCAACGAACTGATACATACTAGCCCTCTAGGCTACTCTTTCAGCTTCTTCTTGCTCTTCGGGAAGTTCTCCTGTTTGGAGGAAATGAACAATGTGCCGCACCCAAGTTGGAGCCTGGGGCTCGGCAACAACGACTAGCGACACCTCCCCGTCGATGGGAGCGCATGCCTCGACCGCAAAGACTGATAGTTTGGCAGGGGGGTGCAGCTCACTGATCGAAGGGGAGTTGTTCCCGCCAAGCTCTCTGCCGGGGGCTTCGGGAAGCTCTGCCGAGAGAGGCTTACCGGAGTTCAATTTCCTCCTCTTGCTGGCCATTGTTGCTGGGGATACGGAGGGTTGAGTTAGATGGAGAACAAAAGTCCCTGGTTCCACAGGGAGTTTTTGCGCAGCGTACTTTGACAGATGATCAGTAATGCTGTTTTCCGCATGCAGTATGTGCTCTATTTGTAATCCGTCAAAGCGCTCGTCCAACTTTCTCACTTCCTCGACATATGCCCCCATCAATGGGCTTTGATAATCCTTGTTCACTTGTCTCACCACCAGTTGTGAATCTCCGCGGATAATCAGCTTCTTGATTCCCAGTTCTGTTGCAATTCTTAGCCCGGCAAGGAGCCCTTCATACTCTGCAGTATTGTTGGTAGCCTTCTCCCGGGGGAAATGCATTTGAACGACGTACTTAAGGTGCTCCCCAGTGGGAGCAACGAGAAGCACGCCAGCTCCTCCACCTTGTAGGGAGAAGGCATCATCAAAATACATAATCCATTCTTGGGGCGCTTCCTGCCGGGGATGACTGTCTCCAGTACTTCTTCATCAGGGGTCGGCGTCCACTCAGCAATGAACTCTGCCAGTGCTCTGCTCTAAATAGTTGACGTGCTTTCAAACTTCAAACCAAAGCTGGATAACTCCAAAGCCCATTCCATGATCCTGCCAGTGGCCTTGGGGTTTTGGAGTATGCGTTGCAAGGGGAAGCGGGTGACAACCGTGATCTCGTGGGCTTGGAAGTAGTGGCGCAGTTTTCTTGAGGCCATGATGAGGCCAAAAATCAACTTCTGCACGCCAGAGTACCTCGACCTAGCCCCCTGCAGTAGGGAGCTAATGAAGTATACTGGGCGCTGCACCACCTTCTTCCTTGCCGTGATCTTGGAACTGTCTCCGCTGCCTTGCTCTTCTTTGTCTTGAACAACATCTGACCTTGCCGGGACGGGTTCACTTTCCTCTCCAGAGGGGACGGCGGTGGCGACTGTTGCGTCATCTACCTCCCGCTGCACCACCAGCGCTGCGCTAACCACTTGATTGGTCGCTGCTAAATATAGCAGCAACGGCTCTTGTGGTTTAGGAGCGACTAAGGTGGGAACAAAGGAAACGTATGTCTTCAAATCTTGTAGTGCAGCGTCCGCCTCCGGGGTCCACTCCACGGGTCCTGCCTTCTTCAGGATTTTGAAGAAAGGCAAGGCACGCTCAACGGACTTGGAAATGAACCTGCTCAGTGCGGCAACACATCCAGTCAAACGCCTCACGTCTTTAACTGTCTTGGGTGCTTGGTCGCGTGGCTCTGGCTGCGGCCCCTGCGCTTGCTGCTGCGGAGGGGATTGCACCGTGGGGGTGGCCCCTTCGGTACGGCCAGCGGCTCGGGCCGTTGTCGCCGCCTGCGGAGGCCATGACGGGCCCGCTCGCTATGATCCTCCCACCTCGGCGAAACCAATCAGGCTCTGAATGGTGGCTCTCCACTCATCCATCTGATCGGCCGCCGGCAGAAATCTCAACAGGAGTTGGGCCCGCACCATGGCCTCCGAAGCAGTGCTCGCCATGGATGACGATGCAGACCGTAACGTCGCCTCACTTCTGACGGTGCCGGTAGTGGCAGCGTCATGCTCTCGTCGCCGTGAGCCAGTCGCCAGGGGGCGTGGTGACGAGATGGTTGTGCTTGGGGATCGGCGGCTCCGTTCAGCGCATTGACTTGGCCAGCCTGTTCCGGGGGTGGCGCGTGCCCTGTGGCCGCACCCGCAGCGGGGGCGGCCGGAGGGTTGCGGTTCACCCCAGGGCGAGCGCCACTGTTGTGGCTGCGTCCTTCGGTGGGGCGGAGAGGCGTGGACAGGATGATCTCTCCACCCACACCTTGTGGAGCGTGGCCGCTGGGAAGTTGTTGGCACTGTCCTTCTCCGGTGCCTCCCGCTCCCGTTTCGGCCATAGGGGAGGTGGCGATGACGCCGCCTGCGTCGGCCATGTCCCCGTGCGCCCCCGTAGCCCCCACGGCATCGGCGGCCGCATGCGAAGGGGCCTTTGAGGTGGACGGGTGAGCTGCGGCACCGGGTTTCTTCTTGGGCGCCATGGATGATGAAGCCATCGATGAAGAGAATGATGATGAAGATGACGTGCTACGTACGCTCTCGGGTTCGCGCAAGCGCTTCCCCCTACCTGGCGCGCCAAAGATGTCGTGGGAAAACACGGCCACCTATGGGGCCATTGGCCCCTTGTGGTTCAGCAGTGCGGAAGGACGCATTGCACAAAGAGCGGAGGGTGCGGAGCAGCACGACATCGATCACACGGGCAGTTTTTACCCAGGTTCAGGCCGCCGCGAGGCGTAAAACCCTACTCCTACTTTGGTGGATTGATGAGAGGACCGAGGTGGAGATGCAACGCTCTAGCCCGGCAGGGTCGCCTCGGGGCAAGAGCAACTACGCGCGTATGAGTGTACAAGGATCCGAATCCTTTCTAAGGTTGACATGGCCCTCCTTTTATAGATCAAGGGGTCACCATAATGGCAAATCAGTCATTGCGTACTGATTAGATAGCAAACAGTGTTATCATACCTAACTCTGCAAACAGGACAGAGCGCATTAAATGCGCCGCTTAGTGTCACATCGTAGCGTAGCCCAGCAAGCCTTGCCGTGCCGTTCGGCCACCTTCTCGCCTGCCTGCGTGACACGTCTCTGGACGGGTGTCATTTGGAGGTGATTTCCTTCGGAAGTGGCTGCCACGTGCCAAATAACAGCCACTTAGTCACCTGGGGGCTCGACACCGCACCGATCGATGACTTGCGTTGCTGTGAGGTGGTGCAGTGGAGTCTTGGCGGGGTAATCCGCCCTCGGCGTCCCCGGCAAGCCTGCCGGGGCTATCTGGAGACTTGTCTTCGGGGCAACCTTGTCCCCGCCAGGCTCGCCTGCCCGGCAAGGGAGGTTTTTCCTTAGTGGTATCTTGCTCCTTTGGTTGGCCTTGGTCTTCTTGATCTGCCCTTTGATTTCTCAAAGAGCTCATCTCTTCTACTTGGTCTTGTCTTGGATGCTGCAACCTTGTTCTCGAGCCTGTGTACAATCTGGGCAACACACTTGGGTTTGTTGCACCGACAAATATTTTATCTATTTCATTTCTTTCACGCAAGTGCATATCATTCTCATGGTCTAGCAAATATTGTTCTAGTGGATCAGTAGGAGGCACAGCAATAGAAGCAAGACCAATTATTTCATCCTTACCAGGTAATTCTTCATTACGAGGTTGTCTACTAAACTTGGAGAAATTAAATTCATGAGACTCATCTCCAAAACTGACACCGACAGTTTGTTTTGCACAATCTATCTTAGCATTAACGGTGTTCAAGAAGGGCCTACCAAAGATAATGGGAGAAAAGTCATCTTGTGGGGAACCAAGAACTAGAAAATCAGTAGGGTATTTTATTTTCCCACACAAGACATCAACATCTCTAACTATCCCAAGTGGTGTGATGGTGTCTCTATTAGCAAGTTTAATAGTAACATCTATGTCTTCCATTTCAGCGGGTGCCATGTCATTCATAATTTCTTGGTAAAGAGTAAAAGGAATAGCACTCACACTAGCACCCAAGTCACATAAACCATGATAGCAATGATCTCCAATTTTAATTGAGACAATAGGCATGCCAACTATGGGTCTATGTTTATCTTTTTCATCAGGTTTGGCAATTCTAGCAGCTTCATCACAAAGGTAAATAACATGTCCATCAATATTTTCTACCAAAAGATCTTTAACCATAGCAACACTAGGTTATACTTTAATTTGCTCAGAGGGTTTAGGTGCTTTAATATTACTTTTGTGAACCACAGTTGATACCTTAGCATGTTCCTTTATCCTAACAGGGAAAGGTGGTTTTTCAATGTAGGTAGTAGGCACAACTGGATCAACATTGTAAATGATAGTTTCATCTTTAGCTTTAATCGGTTCTTTAATTTCTTATTTAATAGGGGGATGATATTTAAACCACTTCTCTTTAGGGAGATCAACATGAGTAGCAAATGATTCACAGAAAGAGGCTACTATCTCAGAGTCAAGTCCATATTTAGTGCTAAACTTGTGAAAAGCATCGGTATTCATAAAAGATTTAACACAATAAAACTCAAGCTTAATACCTGACTCTTTACCTTCGTCGAGTTCCCAATCTTCAGAGTTGCGTTTAATTATTTCTAAAATATTCCACCTGAATTCAATAGTCTTCTTCATAAAAGAACCAGTACAAGAAGTATCGAGCATGGATTGATCATCATGAGAAAGTCAAGAATAAAAATTCTGAATGATAATTTCTCTAGAGAGATCATGATTGGGTCATGAATATAACATTGACTTAAGCCTCCCCCAGGCTAGAGCGATACTTTCTCCTTCACGAGGTCAAAAATTATATATTTAATTCCGATCACGATGAACTAGATGCATAGGATTTTTTTTTGTGAAATTCCAATTTCAATCGATTCCAGTTCCAAGATCCAATATCATCGCATAGCCTATACCATGTCAATGCTTTTCCCTTCAAAGATAAAGGGAAAACCTTCTTCTTAGCTTCATCTTCGGGTAAACCTGCAAGCTTAAATAATCCACAAATTTGATCCACATATATGAAGTGCATATCAGGATGTTCAGTTTCGTCTCCTGCATAACGATTAGCTAGCAGTTGTTCTATCATACCCGAAGGAATTTCATAGCCAATATTTCAGTAGGTACAGTAGGTTGAGGGGCAACTAATTGTGCTTCCGGTCGAGGTGAAGATACCCCGAACAAACCCCTCAAAGGATGGTTTTCCATAGTAACAAGTGACAATAAATTTCAGCACATAGTAATAATTTTTCCTTACCAATTTCCACTTACCAAGAGCGCTTCACTCCTCGGCAACGGCGCCAGAAAAGAGTCTTGATGACCCACAAGTTTAGGGGGCCAATCGTAGTCCTTTCAATAAGTAAGAGTGTCGAACCCAACGAGGAGCAGAAGGAAATGACAAGTGGTTTTCAGCAAGGTAATTTCTGCAAGCACTGAAATTGTAGGTAACAGGTAGTTTGATAGCAAGGTAATTTGTAATGAGCAAGTAATGGTACTGGTAAATAAAGTGCATCAAGGTAGCCCAATCCTTTTGTGGCAAAGGACAGCCCAAAACAGTCTCTTATAATAAGCAAAGCGTTCTTGAGGGCACACGGGAATTTCACCATGTCACTTTCATCATGTTGGTTTGATTCGTGTTCGCTACTTTGATAATTTGATATGTGGGTGGATCGGTGCTTAGGTGCTGTCCTTACTTGAACAAACCTCCTAGTTATGATTAACCCCCTCGCAAGCATCCGCAACTACGAGAAAAGTATTAAGATAAAATCTAACCATAACATTAAACTTTTGGATCCAAATCGGTCCCTTACGAAATAGCGCATAAACTAGGGTTTAAGCTTCTGTCACTCTAGCAACCCATCATCTAATAACTACTCCACAATGCATTCCCTTAGGCCCAAAGATGGTGAAGTGCCATGTAGTCGATGTTCATATGACACCACGAAGGGAATCACAACATACATATCATCAAAATATCGAACACATATCAACTTCACATGATTACTTGCAACATGACTTCTCCCGTGACCTCAAGAACAAAAGTAACTACTCACAAATGATATTCATGCTCAATATCAGAGGGGTATTAAATAGCATAATGGATCTGAACATATAATCTTCCACCAAATAAACCATATAGTAATCAACTACAAGATGTAATCAACACTACTAGTCAACCATAGGTACCAATCTGAGGTTCCGGTACAAAGATTGAACACAAGAGATGAACTAGGGTTTGAGAGGAGATGGTGTTGTTGAAGATGTTAATGAAGATTGGCCTCCCAAAGATGAGAGGGTTGTTGGTGACGATGATGGCTTCGATTTCCCCCTCCGGGGGGGAAGTTCCCCCGGCGGAATCGCTCCACCGGAGGGCAAAAGTGCTCCTGCCCAAGTTTTGCCTCGAGACGGCGGTGTTCCGTCACGAAAGTCCTCTCTCTATTTTTTCTAGGTCAAAATGACTTATATACCAGAAGATGGACACCGGAGGTGGGCCGAGTTGAGCACAACCCACCAGGGCGCGCCTGGGGGGCCTGGCGCGCCCTGGTGTCTTGTGCTCACCAGGTGGCCCCCCTCCGGTAGTTATTTGCTCCAGTATTTTTTATATATTCCAAAACAATTCTCCGTAAATTTTCAGCTCATTTGGAGATGTGCAGAATAGGTAATTCTGACATAGCTTTTTCAGGTCCAGAATTCTAGGTGCCGGCATTCTCCCTCTTTGTGTAAACCTTGCATATTATGAGAGAAAAGGCATTAAAATTACTCCATAAAGCTTTATTATGCATAAAAGCATTGTAAATAACAGTAGGAAATCATGATGCAAAATGGACGTATCAGTTAATAAACGGGAGGCTGTGATGGCAATGCGTTCACATTTGAAAATGGGAGTCAGTGTTATGCTCATGCTGTATGAAGGCATTGAAGGGCTTTTCCTGTTCATTGACGATATTCTGTGGTGCATTTCGAGGCCATTGATTTCCTAAAATCCTGATTGTTAAGTACTATATGTGGAGTAGCACTTAAGTATATGTCGATGATAAGTTTATCAAGTACTGCATGCTAAGTATTGTGTTAATTATTTGCTTCCATACTAAAATGTTTTTAACTTTGTGGTACAATACGATACGCAGGTCATGTCTTCTGAACATGATCATATACTGCATCACTCTTGCAAATTAAAACAACTAATGATACATGAATTGAAAATGCCAAGTATGCATACGCCTTTATAAGTGGAAAGTTTCAATAGTACACATCATTGATTGCACTTTCACCCAAATTTTCTTGAATTTCAACGAATTTCACACATTGCAGTCACATAATTTTATAAGCATTGTAAATATTAAGATGAACATAGTCGAATTCGTCCCAGAATTATCGCACTACGACACCATCCGATACAACACCTAATAATACAAACTATTAGAACAAACTAATATAGCCATATGGCCACGGCGTAGTTGTGGCCACGACCACCCGCGTAGTTGTGTCCACAACCACGGTCATTGCGTTGTTGTGGCCACGGCCACCGTCACCGCCTAGTTCTGGCCGCGGCCACGGTCACCGCCTAGTTGCGACCACGGCCAAGGCGCACCGATGCCATGGACGCCGCCACGCCCACGTCTGTCGCCATGACCAGCGCCACTGCCATGTCTGGCACCAACAAAGTTGTACAATGCGGCTTGGGCAGCCTGGACACACTGCAGAAAATCGTTTGTGTTAAGCGCAGACGCTGGTATGGGCTTGGGCGCAGGCGCTGGCACATGCGCGGAGCGCGTCCATCTGCACGGCCTCTGCCTCCATCTGCGCAACCTCCTCCAACGCCTTGTCCATCTCCGCCCACAAGGGGGCCAGAGGATCCTCTTCCTACTATTTTCTCAATTTCAACATTGTTCTTATTTAAACCCGGAGGGAAGCTTACATTTTCAGGAACAAGACCTTTCGTATCACAGGGCATAAGCCATTTCTCCTTGACATTCTCCTCATCCACCAGGCCCTGCTCGAGAGCCATGGAGCCAATGAGGAGAGTGTTTTCCATTGAGTCATCGAAAACTTCCTCCTTAGGGGATTCCTGGATAGGGCACATGTTTTACCCTGGGTATGGGAGATGTCTTTCCACTCGGACTAACAGAAGAACAATTCTTGTTTTATTCATAAATCCTTGAGTTTTCATTTTTTTTATGCATGGGACTGCTAGGCCTAGAGGAAGCATGAAGAGCAGTATCTTTTTTCTCAGGATTCATAACCACAATCTGGTCAACCTCATAGAAGAAATCATAGAAATAACCTCCCAGAACTGCTTCTCCTACTGGAGGTATCTCAGTCACATCATGACACCCAAGCCTGAACCTAACAGACTCATGGCGATGAAGAGTTACAGTGTCAGTCTGTAAGGGTACGCCCACTAGCGAGGAAACATAGGCCAAAATTCGCACACTTATTTTCTCAAGAGGGACATTGCTAACTTTAACCCATGCTACTTCCATAACACCCTTGGATCCGACAACATCGGATCAGTCATCCATTTTAACCACATCACCCCGAGGATTTCAAGGTCATACGACCGATGTAGCATGCTTTTGACACTTCTCTACTGTTAGGAAATCTCACCACATAAACACTGAGACCAGTAGGTTCAGTAGTACAACGCCAACCCGTAGCAATGTAATCAGAAAAATCTTTCTCTAGTTGGCTCCTAGTAGAATCACCTTCAATTATAGTGATCACAATACTGGTAGATCTTTCTTTCAATTGCTTAGCAGTGCAGGAATCATGTATGTAATAAAAACCCTGCCCCCTCATTTAGAATTCACACATGGGAGCTATGAATTCCCAGGGAAGGAACACATCACACATAAAAGCTAGGTGTCAAGATTACGCATCTCTCACAAAATGCCTGAGGAAACCTAGTAGGGACATGCAAAATCGCTTTACATATGGGCCATTGAGCAATAGTCATGGAAGAGGGCACCTGAGTAGGGTTTTTTCCTTGGTTGCACTATTGTGGAGGATCTGGGGGGTGTTCGTGGTGTTGCTCCCTCCAGATCCAGTGGATAGGTGTGCCTTCTCCACCTAGACCGCCCCGGAGTTGACAGCATAGTGATCCGTCACCGCTTCCCAGAGCGACGTGCATGTCCCCGTTGTGTTGGATGAGGAGTAGTCGATGTCGCCGACGTCCCGCTTCAAGGAGTACTTGGCCTGGCCACGGTCAAAACGACCGGCGCTGCGTGATATGTCTCCAACGTATCTATAATTTTCAGGAACAATATCAGCCTTCCTGTGTTTTGGAGATTGTTAACAGAAACAGGTATGGACTGATGTGTTTGCTAGTGCATACAGAGAGAAATATTCCATACAGAAACCGAAGAGAATGCTGTCTTCGGTGCCAAGTTCGAGGAACTTCACCGAAGTATATCTGCGTTGCAGAGAAGAACGAGCTACATCTGTTGAAGATATGTAGACGAGAAGATTGATGTGTGATATGTCTCCAACATATCTATAATTTTTGCTTGTTCCATGCTGTTATATTATCATCCTTGGATGTTTTACAATCATTTTATAGCAACTTTATATCATTTTTTGGGACTAACCTATTGACATAGTGCCCAGTGCCAGTTGCTGTTTTTTGCTTGTTTTTTACTTCGCAGAATATCAGTACCAAACGGAGTCCAAACGCAGCGAAACTTTTTGGAGAATTTTTATGGACCAGAAGGAACAACTTGGGCCAAAGAAGTACCAGAGGGGTGCCCCAAGGGGGGCACAACCCACCTGGGTGCGCCTAGGGGCCCAGGCGCGCCCTAGTGGGTTGTGCCCACCTCGGTGGCCTCCCGCACCGCCTCTTCGCCCTATAAATACCCAAATATTCCAAAAACCCTAGGGGAGTCGATGAAACACAATTCCAGCCGGCGCAAGCTCCAGAAGCATGAGATCCAATCTAGACACCATCACGAAGGGGTTCATAATCCTCATTGGTGCCTCTCCGATGATGCGTGAGTAGTTCATTGTAGACCTACGGGTCCGTAGGCAGTAGCTAGATGGCTTCTTCTCTCTTTTTGATTCTCAATACAATGGTCTCTTGGAGATCTATTTGATGTAACTCTTTTTGCGGTGTGTTTGTTGGGATCCAATGAACTTTGAGTTTATGATCAGATCCATATCCATGAAAGTTATTTGAGTTCTTTGATCTCTTTTATGCATGATTACTTATAGCCTCGTATTTTTTCTTCAAATCTTTGGTTTAGTTAGGCCAACTAGATCGATTTTTCTTGTCATGGGAAGAGGTGCTTTGTGATGGGTTCGATCGTGCGGTGTTCTTTCCCAGTGACAGAAGGGGCAGCAAGACACGCATGTATCGTTGCTATTAAGGATAACAAGATGGGGGCTATTCCTACATGAATAGATCTCGTCTACATCATGTCATCGTTCTCATTGCATTACTCCGTTTTTTCATGATCTTAATACACTAGATGCATGCTGGACGTGATGCCTATATAATGATCATTGCCTGGATATCGTCATAATTATTCGATCTTCTATCAATTGCCCAACAGTAATTTGTTTACCCACCGTATGCTATTTCTTGAGAGAAGCCACTAGTGAAATCTACGGCCCCCGGGTCTATTTTTTTTATCATATTTGCTTTGAGATCTATTTTTATTCGCTTTTATTTTCAGATCTATTATACCAAAAACCCAAAAATACCTTGCTGCACTTTTTTGCTATTTATTTTATTTTGCGTTTTATCGAGATCTATTTATCCAATCTACACAATTTTTATCCCGTCAACTTGACAAATTCTGGCACCGTTAGCCGTAGAGGGATTGACAACCCCTCCTAATCATCAGGTTGCAAGTATTTGTTATTTGTGTGCAGGTACCGTTTACATAGTGTTGCTTGGTTCTCCTACTGATTGATACCTTGGTTTCATAAATGAGGGAAATACCTACTGTAGCTGTGCTGCATCATCCCTTCCTCTTTGGGGAACTACCGACGTAGTTCAAGCGACATCAATGTGAAGGAATTATCCCCTCAAAATTTTACTGCTGAAGCGAAGCATTTGGTTCGGTGTTGTTGTCCGAAGAAATTGACTGCAGCGAACGAAAGTCGAAGACAAAGTGAAGACGTAGTATTCCTTTCATTCTTCTTCTTCCGTTCATTTGAGCCATAGGACCTCCGTACTATTAAGAGGGGTATAGGTTCTCGAAGCTTAGGTCTGCTGTGATGCTTAGCCCAAAACCTATGAAAGATGCGAGAGAAATCTCTTTATGCTTGGAATGATTACCTGGCAGTAATAGACATTATTCTTTGTGCTGCAGGAGATATCTTTCGAACTGAGGAGTTAGCATTACTTGCTCCGCAAGTTATGTTACCGTTGTGCTCAAAATCCGACCGTTGGACTCGTGTCGTTCGGCCATTGGCTGCTCCTCGTGTCCAATTTGGTCATTTTCCATCAGGGAAGGCTACGGCTATAAATAGCCACCCCGCTCCAATGTTGCCCGTTGGCTGCTCCGCTTAAGATTTCTGAGAAGATTGATTTGAGCAACCCCTCTATGAGTGATTTGAGTTTAAGATCCACCGAGAGAAAAATCAAGAGCCCAAACTTAGACAGTGGTTGAGCATCACAGTAGTTTTGAGTTAGAGTTCTTGTACCTATTACTCTTGAGAGCTGCGCACTCTCTAGAAGGATAAGTGTCGGCTCGAGTGTTGAAGAGTTGTTGTCTTCACCGAGCTAGATCTTCAGCAACCAAGAGTGATTGTGGTTCGCGAAGGTTGGCCAAAGGTTTGGAGATCGCCGACAAGTATCTACCACGAGTGAAATCAGCTAAAGTCTGATCAGCTTCGAGTTGAAGCAGAATATGGTGAAGAGAGTTTATCTTCCGTGTTAAGTCACAGCCTCTCCAACCAGACGTAGCCCTTTGGTAGAAGGGTGAACTGGTATATCAAATCTCTCTGTCACCATTGAGCACCACTGGTTCAATTTACTTCACCGCATTACTTTCATCAGTTTTATTTGTGCTTTGTGACGATAGTTAATCTGTCAGTTATTCTCTGTCGCATATCATTCGGCTCCACTCTCGCTGCAGTTGTTATCTTTCATTGCCCACTTTATTGCACTCTCATCATTCTGTTATGCTATCTTATTCCTTGTCATTTATGCATGATTGTTATAGATTTGTATTTCTCTCTAATCTATTGATTTGGTTTGGCCAACTTGATTATTATTCTTGCAATGGGAGGGATGCTTTGTGATGGGTTCGATCTTGCGGTGCTCAATCCTAGTGACCGAAGGGGACATGACACGTATTTGTATCGTTGCCATTAAGGATAAAAAGATGAGGTTTATTCATACGTGAGTTTTTCTTTGTCTACATCATGTCATCTTGCTTAAGGCGTTACTCCGTTCTTTATGAACTTAATACTCTAGATGCATGCTGGATAGCGGTCGATGTGTGGAGTAATAGTAGTAGATGCAGAATCGTTTCGGTCTACTTGTCTCGGACGTGATGCCTATATACATGATCATTGCCTTGAATATCGTCATGATTATTTGCTTTTCTATCAATTGTCCAACAGTAATTTGTTTACCCACCGTATGTTATTTTCAAGAGAGAAGCCTCTAGTAAAACTATGGCCCCCGGGTCTATTTTCTATCATATATTAAAACCAAAAATACATTACTGCAATTTTTTATTTTTATTTTTGTTCGATCTATCTATCTATCACCATACAATTTAATCTTGCAAGTAACCACTGAGGGATTGACAACCCCTTGTTCGCGTTGGTTGCAAGGATTTGTTACTGGATTGGTAACCTTGGTTCTTAACTGAGGAAAATACTTATCTCTACTGTACTGCATCATCTTGTCCTCTTCGAGGAAATCCCAACGCAGCTCACAAGTAGCACTGCGGCCGCTCCTCCCAGATCCGAACCCCTCGCGACGACCCCCTGGTAGCCACACCCTCCTTTGTTCGCCATGGATGCTTGAATGCACAGTGGTGTGGCCACAACCGCCACGAAGGATCTCTCGCCACCCCTCACTTTCCCCTCCCACCACTAGAAGGAGGGTGGAGATTTGGATCTGGGTGGTGTCAGGCTCACTGGCGGAGGAGCCCAGTGGGCAAGGTGTGGCAACCGCCACACCTTGATTTGGCACCAATTTTTTATATATATAAGCATATATTTTTCTTCATGTGTGGAAATACCTAAACATATACTGCTTGTTAGTTTTAGACCGCACTAGATCGATTTACCCAAACAAAGCTAGATGAAGTACATAAGTTAGATAGGAAGCACACAAGCAGGCAGCTTGATTGATGTGTTGCCCAGCACATGCCCATCTCACTACGTAGACGTACGCGAACCAGCTCGCTTCTGCTGCACAATGATCCGATCGATTCTCTCCGCGGCTCACTCCTGATGGAACTCGTGACTAGGCGATCCAAAAACAGAACGGATAAAATTTTGTTGATGTGTGCAACGTGTATTTTTTTTCTTTTATTATGACATATATAAAAGTACATGATTGACTACCAACAAAACGCGACTCAGTGTTAGGTTTAAGAGCATCTTCAAGAGAAGATGTATATGCAAAAATAACTATCTTTTGCATCTCCGAGGCCCCAAAACACCTCCCAACAGATGTGTAGATGCAAAATAAATTACATTTCCGCCTCCCGGAGATGTAAACTACAACACCTCACGGTGCAAATTTGCATCTCCACCTGTAGGATATGTAAAACTGACGGCAGCGCGCCAACTGCCCAACCGCCTTCATTTCACTACCGCCAGCCCGTCCGCCGGCGATTTTTGCCCTGAAACGCGCCGCCGTCTTCCGTCGGCCCATCCTCGACCCCGCCGCCGGCCGCGCAGTCGTAGCCGCCACCGACCCACCGATTTGAGTCTGCTACGCTGATGACTGCCCGCCTCTGCCGCCGGCGATTTGTCCCCGAAAACGCCGCCGCTGCCGCCCGTCCGTCCATCCCTAACTCCGCCACGACCCCGCGGCCTATTCCTGCCACTGCATGCGTCTTCTAGATGCCATTAAAAGCTTCAGTGCAGTGCAGTGTTAATTGACTATTATGTTTTTTTGCATCAATTTTTTTGAGGGGGCATCAATTTTGTTTAGTTAACAGTTTGCCACACCTTAAATTTTTTTCGTCCTCCGCCTCTGGTCGGGCTGTCGGCATTGTCTAGAAGTGGACGAGAGCGAGATCGACTACTCCTCATCCAACATAACGGGGCAGCGGGGATTGGAATTTATACCTCCACCGAGGGCACCTGTGTCGCATGGTGGGCTGGATCCTTATCCACGTGTTGAGGCTCCGCCACGGTGGGGGTTGGACTCGAGCTCGGGCCCGGCCTAGTATCCCTGGCTTGACAGCATGCGCCATAGCCGCTCTACCCGTGTACCGTATTGGCTCGCCGTGATGCTCCTGCGCCGCCGTACGCTTAATCGGAATCGACACCTGCAACCTGTCTCTAACCCTAGCAAAATGACACACGAAGCTGACTATGTCCCCGATGTCAATGACCTCCACTTCACAGTCGAACACGGGCATCCATCGTCGAGCCCTTAGTGCTCAAGAGCACGACCCGAAGAGGGTCCCGACGGAACCAGAGCTCACCGCCGACGAGCGTCACAATACGCGCCGACGCGAAGCCGGGCGCGTACGAGACCCGGCAGTGTACATCGCAAGCCATCCCCCGAGAGCGACCACCTTTCTTTCTGGGTTTAATTTTTAGGAATGTACTTGCAGCTTTACGTGCAGCCAAATTTGGTTATTTCGCACAGTTTAAAAGATCAAATCTTTGCGAAACATGCTACAACTGCACTAGGCAGTGCTCAACAGCTCAAGCTTGAAACGGAGCGAAAAAAAATGGTGTCTTTCGTGCCCGGTTTGAGCGATACTACTCCACGTGCTAAAAAACCGCGTCAGCAGTCGGCACTCGGCAAGGCGCCCACGCCCACGTGTCAGCAGGAGCACGAGTCGTGGGCCCGGCGGCCCAAACGGCCCGCCTAATCGCACCCACACCATCCTCGTTCGCTCCGCGCACCCAGCTCGCTCTCTCGCCTCCAACCCTCCCCCACCCCACGCCTCCCTCCTCCCTCCGTTCCATCCTCGCCCAAGCTCTCCCCCTCTCCCCGCATCGGCTCGCAATCCCCGCGCGCGCAATCGAGCTCCTCCTCCCCCGACCGGCCGATCGATCTCCGCCGCCCGAGCGCCTCCTCGCCGTGGTATTCCCATCGATGCATTGAGCTCCCGCCCAGGCAAGGGCCCCGCTTCTCGGTTCTTTCATCTCCGCCCATTCCCGCCGGGTCTCCGTGATTTCTGGATCCTCGTCTGTTTTGCATGATGACATACCGATTTGGAATCCGGTGCAATGGCAACGTTCTGGTTCGCGGCGGGGGTTACGGTGTGGATGTGTGGGTTTCTAAAAAAAATGGATGAATTTGGTGGCTCGTCGTGGGGTCTTTGTTAAATTACTTCTTTGATAATGATTTGCTGGTCCTGCCATTGACTTTTTTGCCTTTCCTTTAATTTTAATTTTATGTTTCTGCAATATATATTAATCGGTTTAAGGTACTATGATTATTCGTTGTTGATACGCTGTTTCCTTCAATACCAGCCTTTTCAATTAGTATTATTATTATTGTTTATGAAAATGTGATGTTGTTATGGCCTATATTTTTTCCCTTTCTTTTGTATAATGTGTTGGTTGAGTGAGTCCTTTAACTTATGATGATGTGTGTATTGATATCGACAAGCGAAAATTGTGGCCATGCTTGATGAAAACGCGTGGCCACAAGGCAATCAATCTAATATGTTATCATAACTCTAAATACTGGAATGCTGAGAATTAGACAGGGAGGTCCTATTTTATGAGAGGCCGATGTGATGAATGCTTTCTTGGCCCTCATTGGCCACATGCTGCTAGTCATAGCAAGTTGGCAACACTGTTGCTTTTCAGCCTTGTGCCGCCTTTAGCTTGGGCCAGGGAGATCAAGTAACACCTCAAGCACCATTGCTGTCTGTTTTCATTGTTGCTGCCGTTGCTCTTCATCAAGTCCTTTTCAACTACGTTATCCTCTATGTCCATTCGTTCTTCCAGAGGCACCTGAAACTGAACTCAGTCGCACACCTTTGACCATGAACGTTAAATTATGACTGTGTAATCAATGTATTTCATTCCCGGCAGTAACTAGGAGAGTTTATTTAGTTCCTAGTGTCACTTCTAGAAGAGCTATGTTCAATTTGGAGTTAGGCAGTCAACTAACGTATATACACATATGTAATATCTTGCTCTTCTTTGTTTTAGTCAAGAGTGGATCTCAATGTGTGTGTTTTCTAGTGTTGGTGTCTATTGTTATAGTATTGGTGGCTTGGCAGGCTTACAAGCTTAGTGACCCTTAAATGTGTGAAAATATCCTCAGAATAAGGATAGTTAGTTATGCCCAAGCTCTCATCCCCGATATTACGTACATTTCCAGGCAACAGGTTTCTACCACTCTACAAAATAGAGCAATTCGCTGAAATGGGGGGTGTGATTGGAAAGGGAGACACCCCAAGGTACAGTTCAGCAGCTACAAAGTTAGAGCAGAAGATGGTTGATGCCATGCAGCAGAGGGCACAACAAGGGACTTCTCTGAAGTCATTCAACAGTGTCATCATGAAGTTCCCTAAAATTGACGAGAGTTTGAGAAACTGCAGGATTATCTTTCAGCAATTTGGTGAGCATTATCCTCCTGTATGTAAAGTTGTCGACTAACGTTGGTAGTGTTAACCTTGTATTCTACCATGCCATCAAAATTTCAAAACCCAAGTCTGAGAACTAGTTTGAGATACGTTAATTCTGAAGTTTCTGAACTTAACCTACTTGGGATAATTTTGATTTCGTGTATTGTATAGTAATTTACTAGTAATTTCATATGTAAATCGTACTATCCTTTATTGTTCTCTCTTTTCCTAATATCTTTCTTTTTCATGCTCAAACAAATAATGTTCTGTATTTTGCAGATGAAGATTCAAATGGTGAAATAGATCAATTAGAACTGAAGCATTGTTTCCAAAAGCTGGATATCTCATTCACAGACGAGGAGATAAAAGATCTATTTGAAGCATGCGACATATATGAACACATGGGCATGAAGTTCAATGAGTTCATTGTCTTCCTGTGCCTTGTTTATCTTCTCAATGATCCAGCTGTGTCAGAAGCAGTATCCTTCATACTTCCGAATATAAAATACACCTACTTTCAGATTCTCGCTATCATTTGGTGCTTTACTGCTGCTGCTACACCATGTGAGAACTATTATTAGTAAGAAATACATGACCCAGTTCATAAAAGCAACGTTGATTTTCTCCATTATTTTAAACAAAATATCAATATGCTTATTTATGTTTGGCAGACTACATAATACGAATTAATTTATCAAAGCTAGTGATAGGTAGGTTCTCTTGCAATATATATGCTTATCATGCAATACATTAATTAATCAACATAGGGAGTAAGAATCACATGCAAAGTGCCTTGGATCAGGTTATTCAGTAAAGATATAAATTATGTGAAGTTCCATAAAATACTTTAAGAGAAGTACTTAAAAATTGTTCAAGGTATTCAAATTTTTTTCATGGAAGTTTTGGTCATTGCAAGAGAAGACATCATATAAGGGCAACTAGGTAGATATGTCAGACTTCTGCACTGGGATCCTTGTTTACATGTTTCTTTGTTCTGTTTTGATGAGGAGACTTGTTATGTCCTTGATGTGTTGCTTTAGAGAAAAAGAATGGGATTAGGTAACCTTGAGCCGACTTTTGAGACGTTGGTTGATGCATTTGTGTTCTTGGATAAGAACAAAGATGGATATGTCAGTAAGAATGAGGTGATAGAAGCGATAAATGAGACCAGTGCAGGAGAACGCTCTTCTGGACGCATAGGCGTGAAAAGATTTGGTGAGCCATCCCCCCTGCAGCGCCATATTGAATCCTCTATAAAATCTGAAGCATTACACAAACTCTCATACTTTTCTGTTGGTTAATCTTTGGTTTCTCAACTAACTTTAGATTGCAAATTCTAATCGGCTTTAGATATGTTATGCTGCTACAGCATTACTTTTATAGGCATCTCAGCAGTTCAGAAGGACACTTTTAGAAAGTAAATCTGGTGGTGAAAACAACTATGACTATGTTTTCACTTCCTTTCTCTAGTTTTTCCTTCTGGAATTACCACCTCTCTCTACCTGCCTTGCAATGGCCTTGTGACATAGGCAACCCTTTTTGGGTTAAAAAATAATCGATACAAGTCTCAAGCTGCTGGCAATTTTAATTTCCTTTGGAACATTGGTGCCAAGCCTCAGCGGTAGGGATGCCTCCAAATTTATTCATATTCCTTCGTGCTTTGGCTTTTGAAGAATTTTTGTTTTAAGTTCAACAGCTGCATAGGAGGTTTGGTGCTTAGTGCTTATTCCAGCCCACATTATGAGAGTTTCCTCATTTATGTTGACCCTGATGTTTACTCGTTGGTGGTTCCAGAGGAAATGGATTGGGACAAGAACGGAACGGTGACCTTCAAAGAGTTTCTTTTTGCCTTTACTCGCTGGGTGGGGATTGACGATAATGAAGATGACGACGATGATGAATGAGCGCAGCTGAAGATTTAGCCATTCTGAATAGGCCAAGTCAGCCCTCGGTAGCCTCCAGCAGCTTTCCTACTTATGATAATGAAAGAGTAGTTTAAAATGTTCATTGGTGCCTTGCCAATTATGTCTGTTTATGTTTTGTTAATAGAATGAACCGAAGTTGTTGAGAATTTGGCGATAAAACTTTGTGCTTTGGTGTTGTCTGATCATAGATAACCATGCCATTGAAAACTTTGTGCGCTCAGGTATTGGAAGCAAAATTGTGAAGTTTGGAAGAGAGGTGGTCTTCTTTCCATTGAAATTAAACAATTTTTTGGGGTGAAATCAAACTTTTTTTCTCCTTGAAAAAAGAAAGAAACTAAACATTTTTTCGTTAGATAATAGACGAGCTTTATTGCTCTCGTGGCCTCCCTCTGCATTGATAGATGCACACCTGCACGGGCGACAAAATTACATTGTCCAGTTGCAAGTATATTTCACTGGCATTTAGGTGCGACAAAATTACAATGTCGAGTTGCAAGTATATTTCACTGGCATTTAGGCGCTTCTGCTGTTGCAGAAAGAGCAATATTTTTCATACCGTTACCGTTACAGATATATGGTAGAGTTATCCATGCCAGGGCTTGTCAATCCCCTCCAATCCCTCTCGGAAGGGGGTGTTAACGGAACAAGCGCTCAAAGTATTAGCACCAGTCTCAGGCTTTGTTGGTGACCAGGGGGAGAACGCCGAGGATACTAAATCCCTTTTTATTCTAAAAGCATCAAGTCTATTATAAAAACTTCATGGAAGTACAAAGCATCTCAAATGTAATAAAAATTCCGTGAGATTCTGGAAAAACCGAACGACTACTACTGCCGTCAGAACGTGCCGCTGTCACCGCTTCCCTGTCGGAGCCGGCTTGACCTTGTCAATGAAAGCCGGGAAGTCTTCGTGCATGTGCCCCTGAGGTCCAGCGCTTTGGAGCCGCACTCGTCGTTGTTGAATTCTTGTATAGATTTGAAGCATCTGACACCAAATCTCGCCACATGACGAGAAACCCTAACCTCACCGCCCCAAGGAGACCGCAGGAATCTACACCGGTGCTTCGTCGACTATGTGGACAGATTCAAGGAGGATCGGAGTCCGGGAGACAAACTCGAAGAAGAAGCTCCGCCATCCGCCCGAGCGCCGCACTTGCGAGTACTAAAAAACCCTAACCTAAAGTACTAACCGAAGCGAGGCAACGGGATTTCCCTCCCTGCCACCAGCCGCCGGAGCGTCGGGCAGAGGGGAGGTGAATCCATAGGCTGGCTGGTGAAGTCTGGATGGGAGAGTTTGCCCTAACCGTCTAGGGTTAGTTAATTAGCATCGCTGGTGCCTAACCTTAGCTTTTTTCGGGCAGATGATGTTCTGCATATTTGCTCTCGGGGTACTAAATCTAGATAGGGGAATTTTCTAGAGCACACGTGATCCCCTTCGTTCCACAGGGGAGATCTACTCCTTGTGATGGTCATTTGGTGACGGAGCGAGGCGGACGAGGATCGCAAGCTCAGATCATGCAGGAAAAACGATGCGCGGAAATTTTCCACGAGTATCGAGGCGTGGGACCTCTACTCGAGGAAAGAGCAGGGTTCGGGCAGGCCTACCTCGACCTGGTAGTCCAAATGCCGGGCTCGTTTCCCCGGCGAACGTCTCTGCGTGGGTTTCGTCCCCTGCGAAAACACAGGGTTCCCGGGGGAACCCAAGCAACCTATAAATATTGACATGATTTGCAAGTTCTATCCCCGTCGCGCCAGCAATTTTTCGAAACTACTATGCAGACGATGCACTACATGCACGACAGCTGCACGATGTCAATCTTGCCGTCCGCTTCACTTTGATAATATGAATGGACGCACTGATATATTCTATCGTCCAGAAATCGTCTGCGGTGCATCGTGTGTATAGCACTGCTGGCAATTTTTTGACTGTCGTCGCGCCCTACGCCCTCACGCCGCCCCTAAGCGCCCAAATCCAGCCACCCTCAACCTCAGGCCGACACTGCCGCACGCCTCCGGCCGCCGCCGCATAGCCGTTGTCGCCGTCCTTGTGCGAGGAGAGAAGGAGAGAGAAAGAGGAGAAGAAGGGGATTCAATCTGTTTGAGCAAATGAGTCCTTGGATTTTTAGCCATAAGGTAAATGATGAACAGTCGAATGGCCTTGGGATGATAAGGCACTAGTTTAAAAGAGCATATACAATGCAAGTCACGCAAAGCGCAAAGCCAAGTTTTTTTATGGATATAATCTGCGTACTGCGTATTAGGCCTTATACAATGCTAGGTGCTTAGGGAGGTGCTTAAAAAAATAAACTGGGTTTTCCTAAAGCAGCAGCGCCTATTTCTACAGGAGAGACGCCTAATTAAGCGTCTACCCTGTACAAATAAGCACCGGTGCTTAAGAAAAGCCTGATTTGTTTCTCCAAGCACCTCCCCTGAGCACCTTGCAAGGCTTTAGGTGAAGTTACCGACCAGGCCACGTGGACCTCAGCTGTTCTACAGAGAGAGAGAGAGAGAGATCTGAGGAGTCAGGTTGGTAGCCCTGAAGAACCCTCTCGCAGGCAACCAGAAGGGGAGAGATCCGAGGTAGGCAACCCAGCAAATTCTTTCTTGGTTTTTCCAATCTCTGATTCCATATGATCCGATCCTAATACGAGGGAAAAACAAGACCTAAGATCGGGCTTGCCGGATCGGGTGACGGTGTTGTGCCCTTCACATCACTACCTCCTTGGAGGCGTCATCTTGGGGACTCTAACGACGACTTTCGTTCCTCCTGTTGATTTGGCTGTTGCGCCAGATGGTTGTGGTGGTGGTTTGTGTTTGGTGGTGGTGGTAGTTTGGTGGTGTTTTTTGGGGGCAGGCGGCGGTGTCTCTGATGCCGCAGGGCGGCCTTTTTTTCCCCCTGTGAAGGTGTCTCGCCCTTCGCTACGCAAGCTCAAGACTTCCCATGGCGGCCGATGTGTTGCGGCGAGCTTACTGCTCTTGGTATTGTCTCGGTTCATCTTTGCTCTGTTTTGGCGCAAGAAGCCTCCTCAACTGGTTAATCGTTCTGATTTCCGTGGCGGAGCCCTCAGTCAAGGTTCGTGTTGTGGCACTCGTTGATTGTGGATGCTCCTGAGTAGCGCCGTGGGGCTCGGGTGCGCACGCAAGTGGTGCGTTGGGCCTATTGTAACGTTCTGGTATTGTGATCCTTCGACGATACCCCACATCTACTTGTGTCTGTCATGTGGTGGTTCCCCGGTTTGCTAGCTAGGCGGGCATGTCTTGGGTGTCCCTTTTTCTCTCGTCTTTTTTTCTTTCTTCCTGCTTCATGTATGGTTTTCAGCCCGGTTTTCCTTATAAATGGGTCAATTTGTTCAGGTTTTCGATCCGGTTTTCCTTATAAACTGGATCAGCCAAAGCCAAGGAGGTAACTTCATGGTGTTTGGCCGCTTTTGAGCAATATATTCAGGTGGGAGAGCTCTCCCCCCGGTGATTCCTCAAAAAAAAAAAACAAGACCATTTCTTGGTTTCGTTTCTGCCGTAGTACTACAACATGGCTTGACGATGACAATTTGTCTTGGTCCTCCGTTGGATTCCATAGTAGGGTAGGATTAACCTCCTGGAATGTCAATGGATGTCATGTATCATCAATAGATAGAAAGGGGTTCAGCCCATATTGAAATAGTTCCTTCATCCTTTATTGCTTGATTGCAAACTGAACTTCTTTTGGGTGGGTGGATTGAATTCCCCAATTTGCTTAACTGATTCTGGAAGGAAACTGCTAAATCTAGATGATCCCCATTACTAAGATGAGTGCAAGACATCTTTGCAGGGGCTGGCAGCTGAGATGAGTGGAGGGCATGGTGATGCTGGGATGGCTTCATGTAGAGACCGTTTCTGAACAGTATATACAGCAGGACTGACTTATCTTGGAGTTGCAAAGGAAATGCAGGAGCAAACGGCATAGCGCTTCTTTTTCGTCATTTGGCTGCTTTGTTACTACTCCAGTTAATACTTCTTGAATTCAAGCATTTTTACACGCATGGTGGTAAATATCACTGTCGTGCGCCCACTCCGTCGCGTCAATGCAGCACCGTTGCTGTGGTAGTGTTGTTTGCAAAAACTAGTTAGATTTTAACAATAATATGGTTGGGCATGTGTGCGGTGTGGCAATGTTCGTGTGACACGAGACTGAGAATTACTTGTGGAGCAGTGAGCACTATTGTAAATGAATTAGGGAGATATTTAAAAGAATGTTAGCAGTCATGCGCGAACTTGGGATATACACAGATATGTGTATCTCTTAGATATTCGAGTGCTGGCTATTAAGATCAAATCAGGTCACTTGCCCAGTCCATCTGGCACCGTGAACTCAAATTTCACCTTTGAATTGCAGGTAAGATGGCAAAGCTGAAGGAGTTGTTGGACAGAAGTGAAAATCGCATTTGTGCTGACTGCAGCGCACCTGATCCCAAATGGGCGTGAGTCACGACGTTCTAACCATTTGACAATTTAAGCTATCACTATTCAAACAGTAATGACTAGCTAGTTATCAGCCTGATTCTCATCATTTTCTGACATTCTATATGTACCCCCTTTTGGTTCTGATATGTTTTGCACAAGAAAATACTATAATTTTCTTTTATTTTCTTTATTCACTCATGTTTCGTCGCAAATAACCGAGTGTGTCCTTACAGATCAGCTAATATTGGAGTATTCATATGCGTAAAATGTTCTGGCGTTCACAGAAATCTCGGTACACACATCTCAAAGGTTTAACTAGCTGCAACTCAATAATAATCTTATGTGTGTATGTCCCCCTTTTTTCACTTTTTAGCAACTACCAAGTGTTTAAACTAGCATTAACATTGCAACCAATGTTTGTAGTTGCAAGTAGCACGCATCATGTAAGATAGCTGCAGGATAGAACACACTTACCTTCATTACCATATCAGTTTTGTTGCAATTGAACTGTTGGGAATGAGCTGATTTATATATAATTAATGAGTTCCAAACAAGTCGTAAGTTAACCTTTTTTTATCCCTTGGCCCAGGTCCTGTCAGTGACACTAGATAAGTGGTCTGACGCTAAAATTGACTCCATGGTAGAAGTTGGTGGAAACTCGCAAGCCAACGCAATCTATGAGGCCTTTCTCCCAGAAGGCTACCGCAAGCCACACCCAGATTCCGCCCAGGAAGAGCGACAAAAGTTTATCAAGTATTTCATCTTGTTTCTCAGATGGAACTTCCTTATGGTTCAGTTTATACCTTGCAGTTTCCAGTTTGATCGCCTAGCATAACTTAGCAAATGGTTGTTTACCTTGCAAAAATCCATAAAGGCATTTACAATCCGATTGATCAAATGGTTCATTCATAAACTCCATATTACTACCACTGTAAGCTTTTCATTAGCCACGGTCTCAATGTTTCAGGTCCAAATATGAACTTCAAGAATTTCTGGAGCCAAGCTTACGGATCGTCTCTAATCATCCTAGTGATGCCGGAAAACAAGCATCCAACTCACATTCTGGTAGCTCCAAGAGTGAGGCAAGGCTGCCCCAAGATTGCAAATGAAGTAATTAACACAATCTCTTTGTTTCTTAGGATGTTATACATATCACATGTTCCTCGTCTCCGCAGATTGGCATGGTTGAGTTCATCGGGATACTGAATGTCAAAATCATCGGAGGCACCAAATTAGCTATCAGGGATATGTCCAGCAGTGACCCTTATGTCGTCTTGACCCTCGGACAACAGGTAAGCACATAGCGAGCCTTGTTGACATCGATATTTGGACATTCTTGCAGAGTCATTTAGCAAATTTGAACATTGAGCATTGTTGTCTACAGAAAGCACAGACTTCAGTGATGAAAGGAAACTTGAACCCCGTCTGGAATGAAGAACTTAAGCTCTCTGTTCCTCAGAAGTACGGGCCTCTGAAGCTGGTAACAATAATCTCATGAACCTAGCACTAAGAAACAAACGCAAAACTCATATCTAATCTTATGGCTAAAAATTAGATTTCTAACAAGATCCTTTTGTTATCAACTCTTGACCACAACCAGCAAGTGTTGGACCATGATATGGTTTCCAAGGACGACCTGATGGGGGAGGCCGAGATCGACCTGCAGCCCATGATCAATGCGGCAGCATCGTTTGGAGATCCAGAGCTGCTCGGCTGACATACAGATCGGCCGGTGGCTCAAGTCCGGCGACAACGCTCTAATCGCCGACAGCGCTGTCATGGTGACCGGAGGCAAGGTGAAGCAGGAGGTCTCCCTGAAGCTGCAACACACTGAGTCGGGGGAGGTGACGGTGGAGATGGAATGGATGGCTCTAAACCTGTAGAGAATCCGGATACCGTGGCAAGTTCGCCAAGGCCGCTGCATACACAATGATGTGTATTTTGCTGCGAAGGATCCATTGAATCGACTTTTTGGGGAAAATAATAATTTCTGTTACGATATACTACTAGGCAATAACAAACATAATTTGAGCGCAAGTTTTGCAGAGCAAAAGTAGTTTCGGTAAATGCAGTCAGCTAGGGGTGTCGACAAATAGTTACTCTATCCGATCCAAAATAAGTGTCGTGGTTTTAATTCATGTCAAATCAGGGGGAGTATTAAAAAGAGAAGTGTATGATGTCGTGGAGAATTGTAGAGAAAGCAATAGTGTCTAAAGAGATCTCGTCGGTTAGTGGTTATATCCAAGGCCTCCGGATGGGTAAAAGCCATATGTCATACGCCAACCATTTTTGTCGATAGCATGCGAAAATTACAGTTGAGTTTTTTTGCGGGAGAATGGAGTTTACCTATCTACTGAGCTAGGCTATGAGTTTCTGCTACCGGGTGACCATGGTTTTTCTTCCGTTGAAATCTGTTCCCCTTTGTATAAGCCGATAGTGGCAGGTACTTTGATAGCTAACTTTGAGAGAGAAACGGGGTGATTCTCTAGTTATAGGGAACTAATTTCCTGCAACGGTAAAGTCCCCAAAATAGTGCAACGGTTCATATCCCTTACGTGCATCTTGCAGGGTGTGAAATTCAGGAGTACCTAAACACCCGGGGGGTGATATGATCCAATCGCGCTCGTAAAGTTCACCTCTTCGAGTGGGTATCCGTATTCACCGATAAGCCCCAAATACTTAGTCTCTGCTGGGATGATCCGTACTTAGTCTCTGCTGGGATGATCCGGGGAAAGGTCTTCGTGACCAGCATCGGCCCTAAGCCTTTCCTTGGAATTTTAACCAGGTACATCAGAGTCAAAGAAGATTCTCAAGTCGGGATAACCTTTTCAAGCAAAAGGCTGGAAGTCCATAAGCTCATTTATCTGAGAAGGCGGAGGTCGACTTGTCGCACATGATTTTTGAGGGGTGGCGCATGCCTCCTTAGACCATCTCCATCTGATAATGTAAAAGTTGATTCCCTAAAAATGATTTTAGGTGAGGAGAGAGAAAGCATCTGGACACCAAAAAAGATTTTGCTTTAACAGATGCCCTAAACTAGTGCCCTAAAATTTGGAAAGCAATTGAAACATGAGATTCGACAATGAGGTTCTGATGGTTACTGGAGGTCAAGGAAAGGCGGACAGGGCAGGGACCGGAGGGGAGCCTAGGGATGCAGACAAATCCAGCGGTGCCGTGCCGACTGAGTGCTGAAAGCTTGGCAAGGAGCGGCGGCTTGTCGGCGGCCGCCAATATACATCGGTGGGCAGCGGCGATGCTGCAACGGCCATCTCAGGTAGCGGCGGTGAAAGAACATGTGGTGCCCCCACGTTTGGTTTTGGTAATTGATGACAATCTCTATGGACTAATGGTTGCCTTGATTATATTTGAAGGGTTTGTCCATAGGTATTGCTTGAAGACCATTTGTTGGTTTCAAGGTTATTAGAAGAAGAATATACGTTGACCAAGGTGTTATTCAAGGATTTATCCAAAGATTGGTCTCGTGAGAGTTGAGTCTATTGCAAGCATGTCTTAAAGAAGATTGTGCGAACATTCATGCTTACCTTCAAGACATCGTCTTAAAGTATAGAGTTGGAAAGATTCAAGATTGATCAAGACTAAGTCAAAGTGTGAATCAAGTTGATCAACACGCAAAGCGTAGAAGAGAAGATTGTGCGAACATTATTCATGTTTACCTTCAAGACATAATCTTAAAGTATAGAGTTGAAAAGATTCAAGGTTGATCAAGACTAAGTCAAAGCGTGAATCAAATTGATCAACACGCAAAGCGTAGAAGATGTACCAAAAGGGATCAAGTGACCCCATGTTATGGTAAGCATTGTCCATTACACTTTGAGTACTAACCCATGGTCTACGTGAGAGTTCTATGTGGGGTTAGGTATGTTTCCATTGGTTTGCATCAAGAGGAAGATCTCATACAACCCATGGAGGATGACATCAAGTGGTGATCGTCATCAAGATTACGGTGTGCAAGGTCAAGTGGTGCATCATGAAGAGACCAAGTGCTTGAAGCTTGACGTCCCTTGTGGTGGCAATGGACTTGTGAAGATGTGCCGAAAAGTGGCTCACCCATAGTGGAGTATGGGGGAGAAATCAACTAGTATTCATCGAGCCAACGCAATCAAGAAAGAATGTCCAACTTGAGGAAGTCAAGATTGTCATCATCTAGCTCAAGTGGACTATGTGCAAGGCAAATGTTTGCCCTTGATAGGTTTTCTATTTTACCGGTCTCATGGTGGTAGTTGGGAGACCGGGTTACATGATCGTTTGTCGTACTATCAAGGGGGGATCTCAAGTTAGTAGCTTGATCGTATCATTCATAGCGAGCAAAAACCATTGCATTCTTGCATCATCTTTCTTGGTTCTTGTTTGGTGTTTCTCTTTGTGAGTTTTAGAGCTTATAGTCATCTTCTTGACAAGCTCGAGTTCATCGAAACGGAGTTTATATATGCATCTTCTATGATGTTTTTGATGTTGGAGTTCTTGCCGGTTCTTCATTCATAGAGGTTTCACATCTCTATATCATTGGCATCTCTATATCATCTTCATCTATCCAACAAGCTTGAGTTTGCTCTGTTCGGAGCCCGTATGGAGAAGTTATGGCAGTTTTAGTCTCTGGACAGTTTTTTTGTGCTCAGGCGGTAGTACCGCTTGGTACCACGGTAGAACCGCTTAGGTGGTACTTCCGCTATGGACTACCGTTGCTTCTACCGCTTGGGAAATCCTTTCTGTGCCTCTTTCTGTAGCCTATTTTCTTGTAGCGGTAGTTGCACGGTAGTAGCCCGGTAGTACCGCTTAAGCGGTACTTCCGCACTCTACTACCGCGTCTAGTACCGCTTAGGAAATACCTTCTGTGCTGATTTCTGGTTGCCAGCTTTGCCTTAGCGGTAGTACCGCTGTGGGATGGACGGTAGTATTGCTTCGGCGGCACTACTGCTCATGCGCTTCACGTGCCCACCGTGCTTCTCCTGGAACTGCCGCTTAAGCAGCAGTACTGCTTCAGTGTGGGCTGGGCAGATAACGGTTGGATTTTCCCCACCTATAAAAGGGGGTCTTCTTCCCCAATGGACCTAATCTCTTGAGCTCGTGTTTGCCTTCCATTGTTGACCTTCTTCGAGCTTGCTATCTCTCAATCCCTCCAATGATTCTTGCTAGTTCTTGAGGGAAAAGAGAGAGGAGATCTAGAGCTACGTTTCCACCAATCACTTTCTCCTCTATGTGAGGGGAACCCCTTGGATCTAGATCTTGGAGTTCTTTGTGTTCTCTTCTTCGTTCTTCTTCTCATTTTCCTCCATAGCATTAGCTGTTGTGGTGGGATTTGGGAGAGGACTTAGGCACTCCGTGTGCCCTTGCCATTGCATTTGGTGCATCGGTTTGAGTTCTCCATGGTGATACGTGGAAGTGAAGTTTGAGAACTTGTTACTCTTGGGTGCTTGGTACCCTAGAGCTTGTTCCTCTTGGGTGCCTGGGCGCCCTAGACGGTTGTTGGTGTCTCAGAGCTCAATCATTGTGGTGTAAAGCTCCAGGCAAGCGTCGGGGTCTCCAATTAGGTTGTGGAGGCCGCCTCCAGCAGTTTGTACGGGTTCTGGTGACCGCCCCCAAGGGTTGCCAAAGTGTACGGGTTCGGTGACCGCCCCCAAGGGTTGCCATTTGTACGGGTTCGGTGACCGACCTCAAGGGTCCCTTAGTGGAATCACGGCATCTTGCATTGTGCGAGGGTGTGAGGATATTACGGTGGCCCTAGTGGCTTCTTGGGGAGCATTGTGCCTCCACACCGCTCCAAATGGATATTAGCATCCGCAAGGGTGTGAACTTCGGGATACATCGTCGTCTCCGCGTGACTCGGTTATCTCTTACCCGAGCTCTTTACTTATGCACTTTACTTTGTGATAGCCATAGTGTTTCATGTTATATATCTTGCTATCACATGGTTATTTATCTTGCTTAGCATAAGTTGCTGGTGCACATAGGTGAGCCTAGTTGTTTTAGCTTTTGTGCTTGACAAATTAAATGCTAGTTTTATTCCGCATTTGTTCAAGCCTAAACCATAATTATTTTAAAGCACCTATTCACCCCCCTCTAGGCGACATCCACGATCTTTCAGGCGGGTCTGGGAATGAACAAAATCAGGTGGCATCGTCCTGAGATTCGCTAGCAGACTCATGGGTCACGACGGATGTCCCAAGTAGTGCGATGGCTATGGGATGGGGGCAGCCGATGAAGTCACGATGAGAACATGTGGCGGCCAGAACCAGCCAGAATCAGCGTGGGGTGGTGACGGTTGGTGATGGGAAAGTTTCACCGTGAGGGTTAGGTTCCAGTAACAATGTTTTTGGTTTTAGGGAAGTCGCTAGAGGTGCTACAAATATGCATCACTTGTAGGAAAATTTAGGGCACTTGTAAAAAACTGGGCCCCATATAGAGATAGGGCATATGCTGGAGTTGTTTTTTTTGTCCAAAGTACCTCAAATGGCAGTTTTTTGGGGATGTCCATTATTTTGGGGCATCTGTTGGAGATTCTGTTAAGTATATCATGCATGTGGAAATGTTGCGGTTACCATGCATGAGACATATCATGGGCGGCGCTGCTTTGAAGTTCTGCACCCCTCGTCCATGGGCCCCACATCTGAGCAAAGCGACCACTCATTCCCAACCTTATCCAACCGCGTTGATCTCCTCCAAATGTTTCTTCTCCTCCTTGTCTCACCCTCTCTCTCTCTCCCTTTGACAAGAAGCTTGTTGGTGCAATAATTTGCCTTCTTGTGTTTTGGAGATTATTATTATCAAAAAATAGTGAGGGACTAATGTATTTGCTAGTGCACACAGAGGTTATAAGTCCCTAGGGTCAAGAGGAGTTTTGTACAAACTCCAAAGATAATCTCCTACGCAGCAGCGAAGATTATGCATGACGAAGAGGAACCTTAAATTGCTTAAGTGAAGCAATTTCTTCGGTGTGTGGTCCGAAGAAATTGACTGCAGTCGAGAAGAATGAAGATGGAGATAAGTCGTAGAATTTTATTTTGTAGTTCATTTTCTCTTTCTTAAGTCATAGGACCACCATACTATTAAGAGGAGTATAGTGTTAGAAACTTATGCCTCACTGATGCTAAACCGAAACCTATGAGAGTTGAGAGAAATCTCTTTGTGTTTCAAAACAATACTCGCCAGCCAGAGACGTAGTTTTTATCTACTGTGAGAGATTTGATTCAGACCGAGGAGTCAGCTTACTTGTTCCACAAGTAAAGTCATCGGGTGCGCTTGAAATCCGACCGTTGGCAACGTGCCAGTTGTGCATTGGCTAGTTGTCATGTCCAAAAATGGTGTTTTCCCCCTCTGGAAGACCGCGGCTATAAATAGCCACCCCACACCAACGTGAATCGTTGGTTGCTCTATGAGATTTCGAGAATTTTGTGTGAGCACCCTCTCTCCAGAAGATTTGAGTTTAAAGTCCACTGAGAGAAAACCCCAAGCCAAAAATTAGATAGTGGTTTAGCATCACTGGAATCTAAGTCTAGTATGCTCTACCTATTACTGAGAGCTTCCAACTCTCTAGACGGTTAGGTGTCAAGTTTTTCAGTGACCAAGAGTAATTGTGGTTCGCGAAGACAAAGTTTGTGAAGGTTATGGAGATCACCTCAAGCATCTACCCCGAGTGGTCGACACTAGTTGATGAACTAGTTGTCGAGGAGAATAGGACGAAGAGAGTTTATCTTCGGTGTTCAGTCACAAGTCCCTCCAACCAGACATAGCTCTTTTGCAAAAGAGTGAACTGGTCGAACAAATATCTTGTCACCATCAAGCATCACTAGTCACCTTTGAACTCCAATTTATCTTCAGTTGTTTATCGTTGGTTATGTCGACCATGTGATTGATGTTCAGTATATGTCTCTGATTTCCATCGATAGTTTTGCTTCTTAGACTTGTTTCTGTTCTGGTATTCTGCTGCTGGGTTCTGAGGGATTTGAAGTTTCTCGAAGAAATTTCAAATCCCCCATTCACCCCCTCTGGTAGACATACTTCGTTCCTACAAAGCTTCGCCAGAATCACGCCCCGTTGCTCACTTCTCCGATAATCTCCCATGCACGCGACCTCTCTGTCCTTATCATTCCCAATCTCTCCCTCTTTCGTACAAAGCCGCGGATGATGAACCATAAGTATAGGGGATCAATCATAGTCCTTTCGATACGTAAGAGTGTCAAACCAAACGAGGAGCTGAAGGAAATGACAAGAAGTTTTCAGCAAGGTATTCTCTACAAGTACTGAAAGTAGCGGTAACAAGTTTTTTGGTAGCAAGATAATTCGTATCAAGTAACAAGTGATAATAGTAACAAAAGTGCAGCAAGGTGGCCCAATCCTTTTTATAGCAAAGGACAAGTCAGTAAGTTCTCTTATAGTGAGCAAAGCGTTCTCGAGGACACATGGGAATTCTCATCTAGTTATGTTCATCATGTTTAGTTGATTCGCATTTGCTACTTTGATAATTTGGTATATGGGTGGACGGGTGCTAGGGTGCTGTTCTTACTTGAACAAGCAACCCTCTTATGAATAACCTCTCTGGCAAGCATCCACAACTACGAAATAAGAATTAAGATAAATCTAACCATAGCATGAAACATATGGATCCAAATCAGCCCCTTATGGAATAAGCATAAACTAGGGTTTAAGCTTCTGCCACTCTCGCAACCCACCATCAACTTATTACTGCTCAATGCCTTCCCTTAGGCCCAAGTATGATGAAGTCTCATGTAGTCGACGTTCACATGACACCAATAAAGGAAGAACAACATACATATCATCAAAATATGAAACGAATACCAACATCACATGATTACTTATAACAAGACTTCTCCGATGTCCTCAAGAACAAAAGTAACTACCCAAAAATCATGCTCATATTCAAGATCAGAGGGGTATCGAATATGCTTAAGGATATGGACATATAATCTTCCACCAAATAAACCAACTAGCATGAACTACAAGATGTAATCAACACTACTAGCAACCCACAGGTACCAATCTGAGGTTTTGGGACAAAGATTGAATACAAGAGAAGAACTAGGGTTTGAGAGGAGATGGTGATGGTGAAGATGTTGATGACTATTGGTCCTCCCATGATGAGAGGATCGTTGGTGATGTCAATGGCTTTGATTTCCCCCTCCCAGAGGGAAGTATCCCCGGTGGAATCGCTCCGTCGGAGAGCAAAAGTGCTCCTGCCCAGGTTCCGCCTCGAGACGGCGGCGCTTCATCCTGAAAGTATTCTCTTATTTTTTTCCCAGGGCAAAAGGCTTCATATAGCAGAAGGAGGGCATTGGAGGGACGATAACCCACAAGTATAGGGGATCGCAATAGTTTTCGAGGGTAGAGTATTCAACCCAAATTTATTGATTCGACACAAGGGGAGCCAAAGAATATTTGCAAGCATTAGCAGTTGAGTTGTCAATTCAACCACACCTGGATAACTAAATATCCGCAGCAGAGTGATCAATAGCACAGTAATATGATAGTTTTATAACGATGGTAACAATAGCAATAGTAACAGTAACGGTAACCGTAGCAGTTTTGTAGTGATTGTAACAGTAGCAGCAACAGTAGGAACTTAGCAAAGATCAATATGTGAAAATCTCGTAGGCATTGGATCGGTGATGGATAATTATGTTGGATAACATTCATCATGTAACAGTTATAACCTAGGGCGACACAGAACTAACTCCAATTCATCAATGTAATGTAGGCATGTATTCCGTAAATAGTCATATGTGCTTATAATAAGAACTTGCATGACATCTTTTGTCCTACCCTCCCGTGCAGGGGGGTCCATAAGGAAACTAAGGGATATTAAGGCCTCCTTTTAATAGAGAACCAGAACAAAGCATTAACACATAGCGAATACATGAACTCCTCAAACTACGGTAATCACCGGAAAGAATCCCAATTATTATCACCTTGGGGTATGCAGATCATTACACGTAATAGGTGCGTATAACTTGCAAGATAGGATCAAGAACACAAATGTATTCATGAAAACATAAAGGGTTCCTAAAATCATGGCACTCGGGCCCTAGTGACAAGCATTAAGCATAGCAAAGTCATAGGCAACATCAATCTCAGAACATAGTGGATACTAGGGATCAAGCCCTAACAAAACTAACTCGATTACATGATAAATCTCATCCAACCCATCACCGTCCAGCAAGCCTACGAAGGAATTACTCACTCTAGGCTGTGAGCATCATGAAATTGGTGATGGAGGAAGGTTGATGATGATGACGTCGTTGAATCCCCCTCTCCGAAGCCCCAAAAGGACTCCAGATCAGCCCTCCCGATGAAGAACAGGAGGTGGCGGCGAATGATAACCCATAAGTATAGGGGATCGCAATAGTTTTCGAGGGTAGAGTATTCAATCCAAATTTATAGATTCGACACAAGGGGAGCCAGAGAATGCTTATAAGTTTTAGCAGCTGAGTTGTCAATTCAACCACACCTGGAGATTAATTATCTGCAGCAATACGATCAGTTGCACAGTAATATGATAGTTTTGATAGCAGTGATGATAGTAACGGTAACGGTAACAATGATAACAATGATTTTGTAGCAGTTGTAACAATAACAACAGCAGTAGTAACTTAGCAAGAACAATATACGAAAAATTCATAGGCATTGGATCGGTGAATTCGTTGGATGATATTCATCATATAACAGTCATAACGTAGGGCGATACGGCACTAGCTCCAGTTCATAAATATAATGTAGGCATGTATTCCGTAAATAGTCATACGTGCTTATGGAAAGAATTTGCATGACATCTTTTGCCCTACCCTCCCGTGGCAGCGGGGTCCATAAGGAAACTAAGGGATATTAAGGCCTCCTTTTAATAGAGAACCGGAACAAAGCATTAACACATAGTGAATACATGAACTCCTCAAACTACGGTCATCACCGGAAAGTATCCCGATTACTGTCACACCGGGGTTTACGGATCATAACACGGAATAGGTGAATCTGACTTGCAAGATCGGATCTAGAACATAGATATAATGGTGATAACATAAACGGTTCAGATATGAAATCATGGCACCCGGGCCCAAAGTGACAAGCATTAAGCATGGCAAAGTCATAACAACATCAATCTCAGAACATAATGGATACTAGGGATCAAGCCCTAACAAAACTAACTCGATTACATGATGAATCTCATCCAACTCCTCACCGACCAGCGAGCCTACGAAGGAAGTACTCACTCCTGGTGGGGAGCATCATGGAATTGGCGATGGAGAAGGGTTGGTGACGACGAAGATCGAAGATCCCCCTCTCCGGAGCCCCAAACGGGCTCCAGATCTAGTCTCCCGATGAAGAACAGGAGGTGGCGGCGGCTACGTATCGTGAAACGTGATAATTCTTTCTCCCTGATTTTTTCTCCAAAAATAGGATTTTATAGAGTCGGAGTCAGGGTCCGCGGGGCCACCAGGTGGGTTGTGGCACAACCCACCTGGGCGCGCCTGGAGTGGGGGCGCCCTGGTGGGTTGTGCTCACCCAGGGGGCCCTCTCCAGTGGTTCTTGGCTCTAGTATTTTTCTTTTATTCCATAAAAATTCTCCAAAAACTTTCGTTCAATTTCGAGAACTTTTATTTCTGCACAAAAACAACACCATGATAGTTTTGCTGAAAACAGCGTCAGTCCGGGTTAGTTTCATTCAAATCATGCAAATTAGAGTCCAAAACAAGAGCAAAAGCGTTAGGAAAAGTAGATACACCGGAGACGTATCAACTCCCCCAAGCTTAAACCTTTGTTTGTCCTCAAGCAATTCAGTTGATAAACTGAAAGTGAAAAAGAAAAACTTTTACGAACTCTTTTGTTCTTGTTTACATAAATAAGCTTAAGTAGCACCCAGGTTTTCAGCAAAGATTATAACTAACCATGTCAACAATAACTCTTAAAAATTATATTAACTCATATCAATGGCATAAGCAACTAGCGAGTAATAATAAAATATCTCAAATGACAACACTTTGTCAAAACAATCGTGATATAATATGACAATAGTGGTATCTCGCTAGCCCTTTCTGAGACCGCAAAACATAAATGCAGAGCACCTCCAAAGTTCAAGCAGTGACTAAACATTGTAATTCATGGTAGAAAAGATCCAGTCATGATGCATCCAACATTAGCTATACACAATGCATGAGGATGACAATAGTGCTCTCAGATCTGGCGCTTATTTGAGAAGGTGATGACACAACATAAAATTAAATAGATAGTCCCTTTGCAAAGGGAAGCAGTGATTTGCAGCGGTGCCAGAGCTCAGGTTTTTAAAACAGAGATAAATGAATTTTTTGAGAAATGCACCCTTCCTGTTTACTTCGCGACCATTGGTTATCGATATCTTCCATGCTAAACACATTAGTGGCGGTTCCCAAGTGATAAAAGTAAAGGTTTACTCCCCCTCCACAAACAAACACACTCCAGGCTAGCCGAATCCACGGGTACCGTCCATACCAACATCATTCCTGGGGGATTTTTGTTTAATTATTTGCAATTTTTGATTTCGGGACTGGGGATCCCTATTACCGCCCCTCTCGTGCAAGGATGAGTGAATAAACACTCATCATGAGAATAACCCACTTAGCATGGAAGATACCGACTACCTCCTGTCGCTCTATGAACAATCCAGGCACACAAAAACGGATGTTTATTTGAAGTTTTTAGAGGTGGCACATGCAAATTTACTTAGAACGGCAGGGTAATACCGCATATAGGTAGATATATGGTGGACTCATCTGGAATAACTTGGGTTTTAGGATTTTGATGCACAAGCAGTATTCCCGCTTAGTACAGGCGAAGGCTAGCAAATAGGTTGAGAAGCGGACAGCTAGAGAGTGAAAACGGCCGTGAACATGCATTATGCATAAGTAACATTGGATACTAGCATGAGTAGGATATGAACACCATGAACATAAATATCATAGAGGCTATGTTGGTTTTGATTCAACTACATGCATGAACATGTGCCAAGTCAAGCCACTTGAAACATTCAGAGGAGGATACCATATCATCATACCACATCACAATCATTTTAATGCATGTTAACATCCAAGATAAATCATTATCCACTCCTAACTACTTAAGCATGGCATGAGAAACTATAATCTCTAATTGTCATTGCAAACATGTTTAATCATAATAGGCTGAATCGTGGATACTAGGTTAAACATATTTACAAAAATAGAACAGGTTGAGTTCATACCCGTTTCTCTCTGCCACAGCCAGTTCATCAAACATCGTCATTATTGCCTTTCACTTGCACGACCGAATGATATGAAAATAATAATAGTGCAAGAGTGCCGTGGACTAAGCTGGAATCTGCAAACATTTTATTCAAAAAGGAGAAGACAAGGTAATATGGGCTCTTTATTAGATCAATATCAATGCATATGAGAGCCACTCAGCATTTTCATCGTGGTCTTCTCCTCGGTACGACTCAATAAAAAGAAGAGAATTTCAGAGAAACACACTGAAATATTTTTGGAGTTTTTAGTTTTTCTTGAAGAAAGCAAATTAAAGAGAAAAACAAAAACGAGAAAAACTATTTACATAGGAGAGATCCCAACAAGCAAAAGAAGAACAAGAAAATCTTTTTGGGTTTTCTTTTTAATACTACAACTAGCTACACTAGAAAGAAAAACCGAAAAGAAGCAAGAAACATTTTTTTGAATTTTCTCAAAGTTTTTCAAACACACAAGAAGAAAAAGAGAAAATAAATCTAGCATGGATAATACAATGAAAAAGTGTGAACACCGATAACTGGAATGAAATGTGTGGACATGAATGTAATGTCGGTGGAAACACGTACTCCCCCAAGCTTAGGCTTTTGGCCTAGCTTGGTAATCACCACTTGTAGTAGCCATCAGGTCCCACGTTGAAGTGCTGGGGTGCAGGTACCTGAGCGTCCCACTCCTGAGGTTCCTCCTCTGCCTCTCCGTGGGCGTTCCGGTAAGCAATAATATCCTCAGACATGATCCTGTATCCGCCCCTGGCAATAGAATCAAACAAAGTAGGTGCAGGCAACGAAATAATATCACGAGTTTCCACACTGAAAACAAGGTTGTAAGGGATATTATGAATAGATTTATCAACATCAATAAACTGGTGATCCTCCATCGCCTGATGATCTAAATAAACCTTGGGTAAACAATAATCATGTTGGCGGATCTGAACATTAAAGTGACTCGCTAAACGAGTAGCATAAATACCGCCATGAATTTTGCCCTTGGTTCTGTTAAGGTGAGACGACATGCAATAATAGCCCCGAGGCTATAGGTGTTATCGCCGTAAAGTGCGCGGCGTAAAATGGCGAAGTCAGGAGCATTGAGTGCATCGACTTTCTCTCTAGCAACTAAACACTTAGCAATGAATAGAGCAAAATAATGCACAGCAGGAAACTGCAAACTAGTAGCAGTGACACTTGACACGCCTCTCTCATCTCCCACTAACAGAGTACGATAAAAGTCCTCGAACTCTGCAGGCCTAGGCTCTCTTATTTTCCCGTCAGAAGGGATCAAACATACATCGCAAAAATCAGTGAGTGGCATCTGATGGGTTTCAGCATATAAATTAAACTGCACCTCAGGGGGGTTATTCCTACTCAGAAAATGAAAATTTTGCACAAAGGAATTTGTAAAAAGATGGTATTGTTCACACTCAGCTGCGATGAAGTCGGTGAGACCAGCATTAGCAGCAAATTGTGTGAACTCTTGACGGATCCCGGCTCCATCCATGAAGGGGTTTTGCGGCCATTCGCGCGGCCGCACCTCCGCTCTTCTCTGAGTATGGAGATCGTTGTCTGATGATTCCCCAATGACTCCCTTAGAGCTCTTTTTGGAGGCAAACTTCCTAAAGAAACTCATCTTATTCCTATGAATAAAATTCTGAAAATTTTAGTCCACAAAAGTTTTGTCAACAAAACTTCACAAGATTGATAGCAACTACTCATATGGAAGCGTAGAGGCTATATTGAGCATTAAAACTACTTAGAACTCTAAGAATTCAACATGCAAGCTCATCTACAGCAGCACCAAGAGTAGCTAATTATTCAAAATATAATCCACTAAAGAAAAAACTAATTGGAGCAATGGAGGAGTCACATACCAAGTAGCAATCCCCCAAAACAATTTCGGAAACAGAGCTTCGAGCAAAGAGATCGAAATCCACGGGTTTGAGAGCGAGAACATGAGAGAGAGAGAGAGAGAGAGCAATGGTGATTTTTTTCTGGAGGTAGGTGATGACATGGGCTAAAGAGATAAGTGAGGGGGCCCACGTGGGGACTACAACCCACCAGGGCACGCCTAGGGCTGCTGTGGTGCCCAGGTGGGTTGTGCCCACCTGGTGCACCCCCCTCTGATGTTATTTGTACTAAAAATTCAGAAAAATTAAAAAAAAAATCATATTAAATTTTCAGGGTATTCTGAGAACTTTTATTTTTGGGTCATTTTTTATTGCACGGGAAATTCAGAAAACAGACAAAACATGGCATTTATTTTATTTAACTAAGAAAAATAGAAAACAAAAGTTGGGAGCAGAAGGTTGTGCTTACTAAATTCATCAACTTCATACCTCTAAAAAATGATCCATTAATAAGGTTGATCAAGTCTTATTAACAACCACCTTGGATTAGCATGAAACCGAGGAACTTTCGTAAAACACTAAGTTACCTCAATGGGGATATGCATGTCCCCAACAATAAGCATTTCATATTTCTTTTTGGCAGTAGGTAGAGGTAGTTTAAAACTTCCAATAGTGAGTGTCGGAGATTTTTCAATAACATTAATACCATTCACTTGGAATTGTTTCTTCGGAAAGTGCACCGTATGTTCATTACCATTGGTATGAAAAGTGACCTTGCTTTTATTGCAATCAATAACAGCCCCTGTAGTATTCAAAAAGGGTCTACCAAGGGTAATCGACATATTGTCATCCTCGGGCATCTCAAGTATAACAAAGTCAGTTAAGATAGTAACATTTGCAACAACAACGGGAACATCCTCACAAATACCGATAGGTATGGCAGTTGATTTGTCAGCCATTTGCAAAGATATTTTAGTAGGTGTGAGTTTATTTAAATCAAGTCTTTTATATAAAGAAAAAGGCATAACACTAACACCAGCTCCTAAATCACACAAAGCAGTCTTGACATAATTTCTTTTGATGGAGCAAGGTATAGTTGGTATTCCCGAATCTCCATGTTTTTTAGGTACTCCATCCTTAAAAGAATAATTAGCAAGCATGGTGGAGATTTCAGCTTCAGGTATTTTTCTCTTATTAGTGATGATGTCTTTCATATATTTTGCATAAGGAGCCATCTTTAATATATCAGTCAAGCGAGTGCGCAAAAAGACTGGCCTAAGCATTTCAGCAAAGCGTTCAAATTCTTCATCATCTTTCTTCTTAGTAGATTTAGGTGGAAAGGGCATGGGTTTTTGAACCCATGGTTCTCCTTCTCTTCCATGTTTTCTAGCAACAAAGTCTATTTTATCATATCTTTTATTTTTAGGTTGTGGGTTATCAAGATCAACAATTGGTTCTATTTCAACATCATTATCTAGTTGTTTATCATTGTCTGGTTGAGTATCTTCATGAACATCATCATTATCCTTTTCATTATCACTAGATGAGTGTTCATTACCAGATTGAGTTTCAGCATCAGAAATAGAAATATCATTATCATTATCAGGAGTTTTTTCTACTTCAGATTCACTAGAGGCATGCAAAGTCCTATTATTTTTCTTTTTCTTCTTCTTTCTAGAAGGACTAGGTGCATCTGTGAGAGTCTTGTTCAATTCTTTTAGGGTGACCCTCAGGATAAAGTGGTTCCTGAGTCATTTTACCTCCTCTAGTTGCTACTCTAACAGCAAAGTCATTTATATTATTATTCATTTTATCAAGCAACTCTCTTTGAGATTTAGCAACTTGTTCTAGTTGAGTTTGAACCATAGAAGCATGTTTTCCTACACCTCTAACATCATTGGAGATTCTAAATAACAAGCCACTCAAGTGAGCAATCATATTGGAATTGTATTTCAATTGTTTCATAACATTTTCATTGAAGTGGTCTTGTTTTCTAATGTAGTTGTCAAATTCATAAAGGCATTGACTAGGATGTTTATTGTAAGGGACGTCACTTTCATCAAATTCCATTAAAGAGTTTACCTCTACCACCTTCAGTGGTGGTGTGTCAAGTCCATGTATTTCTTCAATAGGAGGTAAATTTTTAACATCCTCTGCTTTAATACCTTTTTCCTTCATACTTTTCTTTGCCTCTTGCATATCTTCAGGACTTAGATATAAGATACCCCTCTTCTTCGGAGTGGGTTTAGGAGGTGGTTCAGGAAGAGTCCAATCATCATAATTTTTCAATATATTATTCAATAATTCCTCAGCCTGTTCAACAGTTCGTTCCCTGAAAACACAACCAGCACAACTATCTAGGAAGTCCCTAGAAGCATCAGTTAGTCCATTATAGAAGATATCAAGTATTTCATTTTTCTTAAGAGGATGATCAGGCAAAGCATTAAGCAATTGGAGAAGCCTCCCCCAAGCTTGTGGGAGACCCTCTTCTTCAATTTGCACAAAGATAAATATTTCCTGTAAGGCAGCTTGTTTCTTACGAGCAGGAAAATATTTTTCAGAGAAGTAGTAAATCATATCCTGGGGACTACGCACACAACCAGGAGCAAGAGTATTGTACCATATCTTAGCATCACCCTTTAATGAGAATGGAAATAATTTGAGAATATAGTAGTAGCGAATCTTCTCATCATGAGCAAATAGGGTGGCTATATCATTTAATTTAGTGAGATGTGCCACAACAGTTTCAGTCTCATAGCCATGGAAAGGATCAGATTCAACCAAAGTAATTAACTCTGGGTCGACAGAGAATTCATAATCCTTATCATCAACAAAGATAGGTGAAGTAGCAAACTTAGGATCACATTTCATTCTAGCATTCAAGGACTTTTCTTTCAGTTTGCATAGTAATTTCTTAAGATCATCTCGATCATTGCAAGCAAGAAAATCTCTAGCTGTCTCCTCATCCATAACATAACCTTCAGGTATTTTAGGCAATTCATATCTAGGAGAGCTAGGCCTAATAGGTGTTTCAAGATTTTCAGTTTCAAGTACTTCATCAGTTTCAATAATTTCATCAGTTTCAGCATTCTCAATATCTTTAGCTCTCGCAATTTGTTCATCAAGAAATTCACCTAGTGGCATATTATCATCAAGCAAGGTACTAGCATCATCTTGAGTAGCATTCATAGCAGAAGTAGCATCATCAATAACTTGCGACATATCAGGATTAATAGCATGTGGTGGTGTTGCAAGTCTACTCAAAATAGAAGGTGAATCAAGTGCAGAGTGTGATGGCAGTTCCTTACCTCCCCTAGTCTTAGAGGGAAAACTCATAGTCTTGGTATCCTTCAGATTATTCATAGTGATAAATAGATAATAATCCCAAGTGACTCAACAAATATAGCTATGGTCCCCGGCAACAGCGCCAGAAAAAGGTCTTGATAACCAACAAGTATAGGGGATCGCAACAATTTTTGATTGTAGAGTATTCAACCCAAATTTATAGATTCGTAACAAGGGGAGCCAAAGAATACTTGTAAGTATTAGCAACTGAGTTGTCAATTCAACCACACCTGAAGATTAATTATCTGCAGCAATACGATCAGTAGCACAGTAATATGATAGTTTTGATAGCAGTGATGATATTAACGGTAATGGTAACAATGATAGCAATGATTTTGTAGCAGTTGTAACAGTAATAATAGCAGTAGTAACTTAGCAAGAACAATATACGGAAAATTCGTAGGCATTGGATCGGTGAATTCGTTGGATGATATTCATCATATAACAGTCATAACCTAGGGCAATACGGCACTAGCTCCAGTTCATAAATATAATGTAGGCATGTATTTCATAAATAGTCATACGTGCTTATGGAAAGAACTTGCATGACATCTTTTGTCCTACCCTCCTGTGGCAGCGGGGTCCATAAGGAAACTAAGCAATATTAAGGCCTCCTTTTAATAGAGAACCGGAACAAAGCATTAACACATAGTGAATACATGAACTCCTCAAACTACGGTCATCACCGGAAAGTATCCCGATTACTGTCACACCGGGGTTTACGGATGATAACACGTAATAGGAGAATATGACTTGCAAGATCGGATCTAGAACATAGATATAATGGTGATAACATAAACGGTTCAGATCTGAAATGATGGCACCCGGGCCCAAAGTGACAAGCATTAAACATGGCAAAGTCATAACAACATCAATCTCAGATCATAATGGATACTAGGGATCAAGCCCTAACAAAACTAACTCGATTACATGATGAATCTCATCCAACTCCTCACTGACCAGTGAGCCTACGAAGGAATTACTCACTCCCGGTGGGGAGCATCATTGAATTGGCGATGGAGAAGGGTTGGTGATGATGAAGATCGAAGATCCCCCTCTCCGGAGCCCCAAACGGGCTCCAGATCTGGCCTCCCGACAAAGAACAGGAGGTGGCGGTGGCTCCGTATCGTGAAACGCGATAATTCTTTCTCCCTGATTTTTTTCTCCAAAAATAGGATTTTATGGAGTCGGAGTCAGGGTCTGCGGGGCCACCAGGTGGGCACAACCCACCTGGGCGCGCCTAGAGGGGGGCGCGCCCTGGTGGGTTGTGCTCACCCAGGGGCCCCCCTCCGGTGGTTCTTGGCTCTAGTATTTTTCTTTTATTCCATAAAAATTCTCCAAAAAGTTTCGTTCCATTCTGAGAACTTTTATTTCTACACAAAAACAACACCATGGTAGTTCTACTGAAAACAGCGTCAGTCCGGGTTAGTTTCATTCAAATCATGCAAATTAGAGTCCAAAACAAGAGCAAAAGCGTTAGGAAAAGTAGATACGCCAGAGACGTATCAACGGCTCCGTATCGTAAAATGTGATGATTCCTTCTCTCTGATTTGTTTCTTGGCGATTAGGTACTTATGGAGTTGGAGTTAGGGTTGTGAGAGCTGCCACGGGCCCATAAGCCTGCCAGGCGAGCCCTGGGGGGTGGCACGCCCCTAGGCTTGTGGCGCCCTGGTGGCCCCTCTCTGGTAGTTTCCTTCGCCAATATTTTTATATATTCTGAAATAATTCTCCGTAAATTTTTAGCTCAATCCGAGAACTTCTATTTCTGCACAAAAACAACACCATGGAAATTTTGCTGAAAACAGTGTCAGTCCGGGTTAGTTCCATTCAAATCATGCAAATTAGAGTCTAAAACAAGAGCAAAAGTGTTTGGAAAAGTAGATACGTTTGGGACATATCAAGGGTTGTTGTGGGACCCACAAGGCATCAGGGCGCGGCTTGGGGGGTGGGCACGCCATGTTGCCTTGTGAGAAGCAGGTGGCCCTCCTCTGGTGATTCTCCGTTCCAGTATTTTTTATATATTCAATAAAAAAATCTCTGTAAAGTTTCAGGCCATTTGGAGCTCCGTAGAATAGCTATCTCTCTTGTAGCTCTTTTAGGTCCAGAATTCTAGCTACCGGTAATTTCCCTCTTCATATAGATCTTGCAAATTAAGAGAGAAAAGGCATTATAATTGCATCATAAATTGAAATAATGACCAAAAACATTATAAATAACAGTGGGAAAACATGATGCAAAATGGACGTATAGCGGGCACCTCCACTGCCCCGTTCTGGCATGTCGGCGATAGATGTGTATGTCTGATGAGTGATATTTTACACTCATTTCACCTTTGTTTAAAATGAGATATTTCAATTAAAAAGAGATATTCGCTCCGATATTGGTACTAATGACTAATGAATGCAACAGATTCCACACAAATCCTATCTTTGATGTGTTTCCACGGGAAATGGGATCAAAGGGGAAGAAATCATGTGTGGAAATGGAATGGAAGGAGAATGGAGGAAGAAGGAATCAACAGGAAGCGTGTGCACGAAGACAGCATAGGCAGATCGTCCACCTGAACAAATTTCGTTAAAGGGACCCCGTCCAATGTCAACCAGGAGACGAGCATAGAAGCCAGAACCTCTTCATCATCAACCTCATCCACAAACCCTAGCCGCTGCCATCGCCATAGCCATCTCCACCAACACCATTGTGCTCTTCCATCCCATTCATACTTGTAATCGTGCATCGCAAAAGGCATCCATATTAAGACATATTGCAATCAATCAATCTCAAGATGTGTTCTTCAATGTTTTCTTCCCATGATCTGATCTCCATGTGTGAGTAGTTCGGTAAGGTATGGGTTGAGGCATAAGCCTTGCAACCCAAGGTATTTGTTGAGGGGATCAATGGAAGACTTTGACATAACGTCCCGTATGTGTGAAATAAAATTGTTCCATGAAGATGTCTATTGTCTTGTCCGCGATCTTCATCCCTGCGGGTACCCAGGATCATGGAGATCGAGCACCGGTGAGGCTAGGAGCAAGGTGACCGTGAAGTGTTATACCGAACACCGGTGACAGTAAGGTTCAGTAGGGTAACATGGGTCATATCCTTGGGAGAAATGGGGTGTAGTCATTAAACACCCAAATCTCTTGTTTGATTTCATTATCTTAATTATCGAGTCAACCCCGCTCGACGGATAGGGCATGCGGTAGGACAACTGCTTGATGTAGGAGTCGTGCTAGTCAAGATATTATTTGGACACATCCCCCACTTCAATCTGTAACAAGTACATCTCGATGGGTGACTTTCAGGGCACGAATTAATATCTAATTTGATCCTAGCGCAAATAGAAGGTTGTAAGCATAAGACCTCATACGCGTACCTCTTTTTATTATAAGTGTTTGAATCACTATTTGCTTGCTGATCCGGTCAAAAGATGGATTTGACACTTTGACAAAAGCTTTCTAGAGACCATCGCTTCAAGGGAACCTTCCTCTCATGGGTTCAATAACCCAGGGTCACCTTTGGGAAATAGGTGCGGGATACTCTTTTTCTGTTCCAATACCGGATCAATAAAAGGAGGTATCAAGCCCTTTTTCTGGCGCCGTTGTCGGGGAGGAGTTTAATATTCCTAGTCTTTGTGTTTAGAGTTTTTGTTAAAGTTAATTTTCAGTTCTTGTTTTTACTTCTTTGTTTTTAGTTTAAGTTTAATTTTAGTTGCAAGTCTTGTCAGTTGAGAAAAAAACAAAAAGATTACTATGCCTTGTAATCTTGGGAGTTTTATTACTCCCAGCAACAACTTCATGCGTGAACCTATAGCACAACCTGAGGTAGCAGCCACTGAGTATGAGATCAAACCGAACTTAGGTTCCATGGTTCAACAGGACCAATTTGGAGGCTCTGCTTCTAAGGATGTCAGTATGCACTTACACAATTTCACTGAATTGTGAAACATGACAGTCATAAAGGATTATGATCCTGACACACTAAAATTGCGTCTATTTCCTTTCTCTTTAAGAGGAAAGGCCAAGGAATGGCTTATTACACTACCTAAGGGCAATATTACTTCTGGGCTGATTGTTGCAGTAAATTTTTATCTAATTTCTGTCCACCTGCAAATATTATGCAATTACGTTTTCAAATTACAGGTTTCAAGCGGGAAGAAAGTGAGCCACTAGCGATTGCGTGGGATAGAATGAAGGAAGCTATAAGAAACTGTTCCAATCATGGAATGGAGGAGTGGTTAATCCTTCATATGTCAAAAACTATGCTTGATACATCTGCAGGAGAAACAATCATGGGAAAGCCTATAGAAGATGTCAAGAAACTACTTGATGATATGCAAGAGAACCATGCCCAATGGCATGTTGAAAGAACCACCACTAAAAGAATGAATGCCATGGAAGAAAGTAACACGGAGTTGATAGCCAAGCTTGAAGAACTTATCTCCCTGATAAAAGGTAAAGAAGAGGTAAATGTAAGTGCCATCACTAATGAAGAAATTAGTGGTGTGAATTTTATCACTCATAATAGCTACAATCCTAATTGGAAATTATGGATATGCTCCTAGACTTCCTTATCATGCTAATGGAGGAGCATCCAATAATTTTAATGGAGCTAATGCTAGCAATAGAAATACTCTTGAAGAAACTCTTAAAAGGTTTATTGCTAGTCAGACTGAGCAGAATGAGAACTTCAAGAATATCTTGAAGAATCATGATAACTTACTTGGTCAATTGACCAGTAAGGTTGTTGGACTAACAAATGATGTGCAGGTACTTGAAGGAAGATCCAAGAATATGGAGGCACAAGTAGCTAAAATAGCTGAGAGCCAAACACTAATTTTGGCTAAGTTTGCAGGTTAACTGGAGCCTAACCCGGTTGAAGAAGTTAAAATGGTGAGAAGCAACAAAGAGAAAGATGAAGTACCTGACATAAGCCATGTGCCAGAGTACAATTATACTGTTGCCGATTTTGTGAAGATGATATCCATGAAGTATCCACTACCGGAGGTAAGTAATAACGAAGCATATAATGTCTTTGTTGAAAAAGTTGCAGCCAAGGTACATGAACTTGATGATGAAAGGAAAAAGCTCTACATTAAGTTACCAGCTAAGTAAGAGGATGCTTTTGAACCTACTATAGAAATTGAGATAGGATTGAATACGTTCAGTGCTTTATGTGATTTAGGGGCAAGTGTTTCCACTATCCCCAAATCAGTTTATTATAGTCTCAATCTCGGTCCTTATGCTAATACCGAGATCATTTTGAACATGGCTAATTCTACTTTTACTCAGCCAGTAGGCATTAAGCATGGTGTTATAGTTCAAATTAATGATTGCCCTTCATGATTGATCTTGTCATAGTAAATATGCCTGAAGATCCAATTGCCCTATAATTCTTGGTAGGTCTTTTCTAAGGACTATCAAAGCTATGATAAATGTGTTTGAGGGGAATGTTAGGTTTGATTTACCCACTAAAGATCCTTTTGTAAGACATTTCCCCAGGAAAAATAAAATAAAGACCTACTTAGGAGAAGGCATCATTGTGAATGCCAGAAGCTATGGTCTTGGTGTGTTTGCACCACCTTGATCACCACTACGATCGAGCTAACCGACCAAAAACAAGCGCTTCGTGAGAGGCAACCCACGCGAATAAAGTAGACAAGTAAGTTTTTATTTTTGTTTCAATAAGAAAGTGATTGAAGTTCTATATGAAGAAGTAAGTTTAGGAGAGTTGTTCTAGTGAAGGCTTTGCGATGTGCAAGTTGAATTATGTGTTGAATCGATGTTTGGATGCCTAGAAATATGCCTATGTATTATCTTGGAACTAACCCCGCAGGAGAGCAAGGAAAAAGAAAAGTTTTGAAAGAAGAAGATCAAAAGACGGCCTTCAAAATGACCGCGAGTGGTCGTATGAGCGGTCGCATGACCTGCTGGAGGTTCTAGAACAAAACAACTATAGGCAGTAGGAGGAAAGACGGTGTTTCAAATAGCACGAGCGCCTATTCGAGCTGTCGTTTGACTCTTTTGCAGAAAACAAAGAGAAATTCTAGAGCGTTCGACAGTGTTCCAAACGGGCGCGTGTGCCCGTCTGAGCGATCGTTTGACACCTTCGGCCAGAAGAAGAAAAGAACAGCGTGAACGATGGTGTTTCAAATGGACGCCACCGGTCGTATGAGCGGTCGCATGATATGAGCACAGACACAGGTAAGTCTTTAGGAAGAATGATGGCGTTCCATGCGAGCGCTTGTGCCCGCATGAGTGGTCGTTTCGTATCCTGGTGGCCCCAATAAGCCCGAGGAAGAAGGTAAATTTCCCCCATCTCTCTCTTTTCTTCTTATTCTTCCTCCAAACCTCTCCAAACCCTAGCAAAACTTCGCCCAATCTCTCTACTCGCTCGATTTCAGTTCAAATCCTTTCATGTGATCGATCTACGGTATGTTTCTCCTCCGATCACAAGTTATTTTTCATGAATCCTTGTTCTACATGCCTAGCATTGTCATGACTAGGAGATGCATATTTTTTATCCAAATTTGAGTTTGGCTTGGATTCGTTAATGTTTTTATAGGAGTATGACGTTATGATTGCCGTAGGATCAATATTGCTTAAATGTATTGGACTGAATAGTTGTTTTGTAGATGTTTACATGGAGGTCTTCTCGCGTACGCAGGGCTTCGAGTTCATCCACCGCACCGCCACAACAAGTTTTCACCCAGGGGATCGTATTCACCTACCGTGAAGCGAAAAGAAAGTTTAGGCAACTAAGCTCAAGGAAGATCAAAGCAACCAAGTGGGCTTGTGCGCCAACACTCGCCAAGCTAGGCATTACTAATGATTTCAATTTGCTTTGTCATAATGTCAGGTTGCAACATTTTGTTTATCAGGGATATGAGACATATGAATGCATGACGCTTGAGTTTCTTAGTACTGTCTCGCATAATGTTGGTTCGCTGCCCAATGCATATGAAAAGGAGAGGATCACTTTTTGTCTCATGGACCAAGACTTCAACATCACTTTTCAGGAGTGGTGATTACTTTGGCTTCACCAACAATGATGATGACATCCGCCATGTTTATGATTACACTGAACCGCACCCAAAGCAAACCTTTAATTTGATGAGCACGCGCGCCAGACTCGAGAGATAGTTGCATTGGAAATCCTGCTATACGTTATTTCTATTATGTTATCACTAAATTGTTGCAGGCATGAGGAGAAGTTTCTAAGGTGAATGAGGATAATATGCTAGTTCTCGCGAAAGCAGCAAACTTTGACATCGGTTGTTCGCCCAACTTAGGGGCAATACTTTTGCTACACCTCACGCATCAAGCAAATCATGCACAAGGAGATATCGTGTTTGGAGGAGTGATCACCATGTTGGCAAACACCCTTGATCTCTGTAGGATCGAAATTATGTCTAGAGGGGGGATTAGACTACTTGACCAAATAAAAATCTATCCTTTTCCCAATTTTAGTTGTGGGCAGGTTTTAGCAATTAGCACAAGTCAAGCAATCAACCTACACATGTAATTCTAAGAGTATAATAGTGGAATGTAAAACATTGCATATGAAGGTAAAGGGAAGGGTTTGGAGAAGGCAAACGCAATGGAGACACGGAGATTTTTGTCGTGGTTTCGATAGGTGGTGTTATCGTACGTCCACGTTGATGGAGACTTCAACCCACGAAAGGGTGACGGCTGTGCGAGTCCACGAAGGGCTCCACCCACGAAGGGTCCATGAAGAAGCAACCTTGTCTATCCCACCGTGGCCATCGCCCACGAAATACTTGCCTCACTCGGGTAGATCTTCACGAAGTAGGCGATCTCGTTGCCCTTACAAACTTCTTGGTTCAACTCGACATCATGACGGAGGCTCCCAAGCGACACCTAACCAATCTAGGAGACACCACTCTCCACATCATGACGAAGTAGGCGATGGTGTGTTGATGATGAACTCCTTGCTCTTGTGCTTCAAATGATAGTCTCCCCAACACTCAACTCTCTCTCATAGATTCTGCTATGGTGGAAGAAGGATTTGGGTGGAAAGCAACTTGGGGAAGGCTAGAAATCAAGGTTCAAATGGTAGGAATGGAATCTCTTGATCTCAACACATGAGTAGGTGGTTCTCTCTCAGAAAATGAATGGTGGAAGTGTAGGCACGTTCTAATGGCTCTCTCACAAATGGAGAAGGGGGTGGAGGGGTATATATAGCCTCCACACAAAATCCAACCGTTACACACTTTTGACTCATCTCGGTGGCACCGATTAGTTAAACTCGGTGGCACCGATCTGTTCAAAAATATGAACGTTAGGAATCTTGGTGGGATCGACTAGAAGAACTCGGTGGAACCGATGTGCTAGGGCTTAGGGCAAACCTCATCTCGGTGGCACCGATTGCATCAACTCGGTGAGACCGAAGTGAAGCAATAAGGCAATAGAGAGTTGGGAAGCCATCTCGATGAGACCGATTGCAAATCTCGGTGAGACTGAAATAATTGCAACGAGTAACAGAGAGTTGGCAAGGCCATCTCGGTGGGACCGAGATCCGTATCGGTGTGACCGAACTGTTAGGGTTTCTGGCAGTGGCTATGTCAAATGAACTCGGTGGCTCCGGATAGAAATAATTGGTGGGGCTGAGTTGGAGTTTAGGGTTTGGACATATTTGGATGGAGAAAGTGGCTGAGGGTATTGGAGCAATATCACTAAGCACTTCGAGCAAGTAGACCATTAAGCAACACCTCATCCCCTTTTAATAGTATTGGCTTTCCTATGGACTCAATGTGATATTGGATCCTAAAATAGAAATGAAGAGTCTTGAGCTTTTGCCAATCTTTGTCCTTAGCATTTTGAGGGGTCCACATCTCTATGTCATGCCATGCCAATCATTGAACATCCTAAAATATTTATCTTGAATGGACATTAGTTCAATGAGATATATGTTGTTATGAATTACCAAAACCACCCGGGGATTAGTTGCACTTTCAATCTCCCCCTTCTTGGTAATTGATGACAACATATAGATCAAAGCTTCGACAAATGATTAAATGAATGAAATACATCGTCGCTTTGAGAAGTATGTGATAAGTAAGAGCTCCCTCTAAATTTGTGCATTATTAATAATTTGCGTTTGAATGCAAATGCACAATCAATTAGGATCATGGGTCACTCTTCCATGTCACATACATCTTGGTGGAGTGCACCAAATGATAAGAGTGAAATAACATGCACGCATCACCAAAGACATAAGTGAATGATCATACACAAAATATGATAGGAATAAGCATTAAGCACACATTAAGCAAAGTATGAGCAAACACAAACAAACATAGTATCCCACGAGCATCAAACGATCAAGTAGCACGGATCAAACGAACATAGTAGAAAAAACTCAATAAAAACCAAAGAGCAAAAGTGAGACACTTTCTCTCTCGAAGCCTATGATCTATACAATTTCTCCCCCTTTGGCAACAAGTACCAAAAAGCTTGAAAAGGTATAGAGCTATACGTCTCTCTAGGCACGATCCTCTGAAGCTCCTGAAGGAGTCTTCTGGCTTGTGGCTCCGGTGTGCATAGATGGCATGGAGAGAAGTGCATCTGCAAATGCCTGTGAAGATGTCTGCTGGACCGGTGGAGTAGACACTGGAGGTGGCACTGGAGTAGTAGCGGCAGGTGCAGAGTGAGTAGGCCTCGTGTCTGCAACTGGCACAACTAAAGATATGGGTGCCCTGGGTACAGTCCGAAACCTCTGAGTGGTAGGTCTCTCATCTCCACTGTCCTCGGCAGCAATCCTGCTTGCCTCAACATCTGCCTGCAGCTTCTGCATAACTATCTGAACCTCGGTGATCTTCACATCAAGATCATGAATCTTTGTCTCGACAACCCGCTCTAGACTCTCCTGGTTCTTGGAGATGTTGGCCAGACTCCTCTCAATCCTCAGGGTGGCCTCTAGCAGATATGTCATCTGATCGTTCTTTGACTTGAGGTTTGCAATGGGTGCATTGGGAGCTACGGCTTCCTGAGCTGCTTTAGCTGCTGCCTAGGCCTTCTCTTGAGCCTCAGTGGATGTGGGGTGAGAGGAATCCATCACCACCGCATTATCCTCGAACTCTGGCTGAAGAGGGAGGTGCTCATGATCTATTAGATATGTGTCTGTACCAACTTTGAAGTTGATAAGCATTTGAATGTGTGGGGCATATCCACAAGACCTCTTCTGGTCAGTAGCTGTCCTCTTGACCGTCTCTACAATCAAACTCATAACTTTGAACTTCTGAGGTGGGGACTCAAACAAGTGAAGCAAATTGATGGAGTGGCCACGTATCATCTTGCCATCTCCAGACTTGGGCAAAAGGGTATGCCTCAAGATAGTGTTGGTTGTGGCCAACCTTGCTAGCAAGTGCTTGACTGACCCAAGCTTGTGGCTCTCAACATCCTTTGGAGGGATTTCCTTGTACATGTTTGCCATTGTGTTGTGGTCCATCCTGGGCTTCCCATAAACATCAACATAATCTTCATCTTCCTTAGGGGCATTAATAAGAGCGGCCCACTCAGAGATTGATGATTGGTACTTGTGTCCCTCAGTCATCCATGCAATCTTCCCGTCTGGATAAAAGTGTGCTGTGGAGTAGAATTGCATGATCATCTCATCATTCCACTTGGTGAGATTTTGACCAACAAATGCATCAACTCCGGCAAGTCTGAAACTCTCATGAACGTGGGGGAAATAATCTTCATTAGCATCAATGTATTTCTAGTCCACCCACTTCATGTCACTGACAATGGGCTTCTTATCAAGCAAAACTGTCACATAGAAATCTCGTTGTTCTGTGGTGTGGAAATGGTAGTCACAAGCAGTCCTTCTCCTAACTGAATAGGGATCCACTTTCCTCCACTCTCGCATGCCCTTGTACTTCCTGAGCATCATGTTTTCTACAATAGGGTGTACATTGTCATGGTCTGGGATCTTGGGCTTGAGCTTCCTAAGCACTAGTGGCTCATCATCATCCTGAACCTCTGGCACTGGGGCCTTGTTCTTCTCAGCAACTGGAATGTTTCTTGTAGACCTTTTGGGAGCTGAGACCTTGGGCTTGGACTTGGGTTTGGAAGGAGAAGCTGTCTTCATGGCATCTGACATGAGTTTCTGTGTTTTGGCAGGAGGTGCTTCAACTTCTGATTCTTTCTCCTCATCAGTAGCGTGCTTTTCAAATTCAGCCATGGGATCAACAAGTTTGCACCATCTACCTCTTTTCCTTTCTTTCTTCTTTCCTATAGCTTTGTCAACCTTGGACTGAGGAACTTTCTTGACAATAGTCCTTTCCTTGGTACTTGGCTTAGTGCTAGCTGCAGAGCCATACTCCTTTCTCAATACTGCCTTTTTCTTTGATGTGGCATCTCCAGCCACAAAGTCTTCATCCTCACTGTCTGAGGTTTTCTTCTTCTTTGTTCCGGTGATAGCCTTTGGCAAATCTGGAGAGCTCCTCTCTCCCTCATACTAGCTCTCATTGGGACTAGAGCCTTCACTTAGATCAACATTCTGCTCTGACTGGTTCTGACTGTCACTAGCACTAGACATCTTGCAAAGTTAACCCTGTGAATAGATGGGTATGGGCAGAGTAGATGAGTTATAACAAAAAGCAGATAGTTTTTCCAAAGTTTGAGTTCAAACATTACTTTTAGATTTTCACAGAAAGCATTTCGGAGCTACCGAGTTGATCATTTCGGTGACATCGAAGCACTCACAGAGCCTAAACACAACATTTCCGTTGGACCGAGTTGTGGTTCGGTGGCTCCGAGATGCTAGGGTTTCACTGAAACTTTACTTTCGGTCTCACTAATCAGTACATTTTGGTGGAACCGAGTTATACATGTGCAATGGCCAGGGCCAATCGGTGGGACCAAAAATTTCATTTCGGTCGGTCCGAGATGAGTTCGGCAGAAACCTAACCCTAAATTTTTTCTTCGAATCTATCCTAACGAATTTGTTTGGTGGATAGATCAACCTCAAATGTGGCAAGATACTAGGCAAGATCCTTGTGCATTGAATCGGAGAAAGAAAGCACAAGGAGATCGAATCTCACCCTAACTCGGTGATGATCCTCTATGGCGGCAACGGTGGAGAAGATTCTGTTGAGGGCGGCGGATTCCTACGGTGACGACACATAGGAGACGACAACGATGATCCGGAGACCAAGGGGGCGACATCAATGGGGCGCGGGCTCGAAATGTTTGAAGAATTTTTCAACCGTACGAGCCACAAGATATATATATATATATATATATATATATATATATATATATATATATATATATACCCATGTGCTGTCGGTGGCACCGAGTGGAAAGAATCGGTGGCACCGAGATGTGAAACTGCGTGCAGTTACAACAAATCGGTGAGACCGAGTCGGTCTAATCGGTAGCACCAAGATGAAAACCTAGATCAATCTAATGCTTTCGGTGTGACCGAATTTGAGTGAATTGGTCTGACCAAAAAACAATAGAAGGTTTTGGAAGGCAACCTTTGACGGATCGGTGGCTCCGAGTGCTCCTCACCCGGAGGGTCCGAAAAGAACTTGTTCAATTTTTGTGATATAGCATGAAAAGAATTTGAGACAAGAAGAGCATAGATAGCTAGAGAAGGTTCTTAGGCATTCTTGTACATCCACTTGGCCAATATAAACCAAGACAACCAAAAAAACAAATGGATGCCCTCGAATGGAGAAAATATGCAACCAACATGCTCACACAATAAGATAGCAAATGAAATATGTGACAAAGCATGCACAAACAATTTTAGCATCTATCAAGCAATTGGCGATGACTAGGTCATCTATATATGAGTATATTGACTTAGGAGTCAAATGAGAACATTTGATCATAGGTCATACTCATCGTTTAAGCACAAGTGGGGTTACCACTTTTACATAAAGCATTAATGTGTTCACACCATTAGAGTTGCTTTAGCTCAATTTTTAGAGCATAGCCCCCCTAGATGTGATATCCACCCTAAGAGGGATGAAGATGTGGATGCTCAATGTTGAAGCAGATCATTTGTAGCAATCCTTTGGAGTGTTGCACTTTCAATACCTAGATGGGTTAGTCCCACAAGGAACATACAAGGATATACATAGACATAGAGTGAATTACACATACGATGATGTCCATGAAAGCATTAGGTTACCTTGTCCCTTGTCTTACCAGCAAGAGGGTTTGTGACTCCATGAACTAGTGCAAGACATGAAAGTTGATTGCACAAGTCCTTGCCAATATGAATGTGAGTGAAGTATGTTGGCGGAGTCACCCTCAAGAACACTCTAGTTCTTCTTCTTTGGGACCCACATCAACTTGATGGGAATCCTTGGAGTTGTAGTTGAACTTGATGAAGTAGAGCTTGACTTAGTCTTGGGAACCCACTTGACCATGGCTTTAGGAGCTTCTTCAAATGAGTCAATCTCTTCTTGAAGCTTGTCCTTGCCTTTTAGCTTGTGGTCTTGTGGTGGAAGATCATCTTGAGCTTGTGTTCCCTCAAAAGAAGTGGGGTCATACTTCTCTTGTTGAGGAACAAACTTCGTCTTGGGGTATTGATCTTCCTCCCATTCAACTCCATTGGCATTGAACTTTCGTTCAAAACTAACACCTTGCTTCTTCCGGTGCCTTCCTTGCTTGCGTATAATTTCCTTAAATTGCTTACTCCCGGCAAGGCTCTTGTAAACACCTTTCTCTATAATTCCCTTCAATAAGATATTTTCTTGCTCAAGTGAAACTTGGCTAAGAGAATCATTAGTGGAATCAAGAGAACTACTAGAAGCAACAATATTGGATTTAGCATGGTTATTGTTACTACTAGAAGAAGAATCTTTCTTGCTCTTGTTGCTAGATTTTACTTGCGGCATATAGGTAGACAAGAGGAGACATTTGGCACTGTAAGAAGAACTCTTCTTTCGAAGATCATCATTGATAGCTTTTAGGAACTCATGCTCTTGCTCTAAATTTAGCTTCTCGAAGCGTAGCTTCTCATGAGTTCTTAGGAGCTCTCATGATCCTCTTGAGTTTTTTCATGAGCTAACTTAAGAGTGTTTAGCTCTTTAGTTAGACGCTCAATCTCCTTCTTATCATTGTCATTCGTTTCATCTTGATTAGCATGATTACTAGCGAGTTCATCATTGTTTTCACTAGTCTTGTCAACAAGTAAATCATCATCACCTAGCAAGTCATCTTCATCACTAACAAAATCAAGATACTCGGGGTGTGATACCTTGGGGCCTTTAGCCATGAAGCATCTTCCAATTCCTTCATTTGGTGAATAAAATATGTCATAGGAGTTGGATGACACTAGTGTAAGATCGGCAACACCTTCATCTTGAGTATATTCAAAGTCAGAGTGATAGCTTCTCTCGGAGTAGTTGTCGGAGTCGGAACCGGACACCCATTCACCAACGTGAGCTTGATGTCTTTGTCTTGTGTAGCTCTTTGATGACTTGTCCTTCCTTTCCGAATATTTGCTTCTTCAAGAGTGTCTTCGTTCATAACGATCTTCTCTACTCCTTCTCTCTCTTGGAGGTGATCCATCTCTTCTACTTCTCCTTTTTGGCGAGTCTTCTCTTTTCTTGTAGGGAGCCGTACACTCATTGGAATAGTGTCCAGGTCTTTCACAATTGTAACAATTACGATCACGACTAGAAGATCTTTTGTCATTGTAGGACCTTGACTTGGAGCTTCTCTCTTTACTTCTACTCTTGTATAATTTGTTGAAGTTCTTCACCAGTAAGCTCAATTCTTCATTGGAGACTTGCTTTTCACTTGATGTTGTAGGAGCATCACTTGAAACTTTGTAAGCACCACTTGACTTGTTGTGGAGCTCTTCCTTATCCTTGAGTGACATTTCATGAGCAACAATTCTACCAATGACTTCTGTGGGCTTGAGATCTTTGTAACTGGCAATCATTTGGATCAATGTGCACACGGTATCATATTTTCTATCCAAGGCTCTAAGGATCTTCTTGATGATGAATTTGTCGGTCATCTCTGCACTTCCTAAGCCGGCAATCTCATTTGTGATGAGAGCAAGCCTAGAGTACATTTCGGTGACTCCTTCACCATCCTTCATCTTGAACTTGTCAAGTTGACTTTGAAGCACATCCAACTTGGATTCCTTGACAGACTCGATACCTTCATGCATATCAACCAAAGTATCCCAAATCTCCTTTGCATTCTCAAGGCGGTTGATTTTGTTGAATTCTTCGGGGCACAATCCATTGAAGAGAATATCACAAGCTTGAGCATTGTATTGCAACATCTTCAATTCTTCCGCGGTCGCTTCACGATCCGGTTCTTTACCATCCTTGAAGAAATCACGTTGCAACCCAACATGCACAACAGCCCAAACGGCGGGGTTATGACCAAGAATATGCATTTTCATCTTATGCTTCCAACTAGCAAAATTTGTACCATAAAAATAAGGACCTCTACGGTGATAGTTACCCTCACTAGACACCATACTCTACTAGGTTGTGAAACCAAGGCTATGATCACCAAAGCTATGGAAATCAAGGCTAATGGAGACCAAAGCTCTGATACCACTTGTAGGATCGAAAGTATGTCTAGAGGGGGGATTAGACTACTTGACCAAATAAAAATCTATCATTTTCCCAATTTTAGTTGTGGGCAGATTTTAGCAATTAACACAAGTCAAGCAATCAACCTACACATGAAATTCTAAGAGTATAGCAGCGGAATGTAAAACATTGCATATGAAGGTAAAGGGAAGGGTTTGGAGAAGGCAAATGCAATGGAGACACGAAGATTTTTGGCGTGGTTTCGATAGGTGGTGCTATCGTACATCCACGATGATGGAGACTTCAACCCACGAAGGGTAACGGCTGTGCGAGTCCACGGAGGGCTCCACCCAGGAAGGGTCCATGAAGAAGCAACCTTTTCTATCCCACCATGGCCATCGCCCACGAAGGACTTGCCTCACTCGGGTAGATCTTCACGAAGTCGGCGATCTCCTTGCCCTTACAAACTTCTTGGTTCAACTCCACATCATGACGGAGGCTCCCAAGTGACACCTAACCAATCTAGGAGACACCACTCTCCAAAAGGTAATAGATGGTGTGTTGATGATGAACTCCTTGCTCTTGTGCTTCAAATGATAGTCTCCCCAACACTCAACTCTCTCTCACGGATTTGGCTATGGTGGAAGAAGGATTTGAGTGGAAAACAACTTGGGGAAGGCTAGAATTCAAGGTTCAAATGGTAGGAATGGAATCTCTTGATCTCAACACATGAGTAGGTGGTTCTCTCTCAAAAAATGAATGGTGGAAGTGTAGGCACGTTCAGATGGCTCTCTCACAAATGGAGAAGGGGGGTGGAGGGGTATATATAGGCTCCACACAAATTCCAACTGTTACACACTTTTGACTCATCTCGGTGGCACCGATTAGTTTAACTCGGTGGCACCGATCTGTTAAAAAATATGAACATTAGGAATCTCGGTGGGAGCGACTGGAACAACTCGGTGGAACCGATGTGCTAGGGCTTATGGCAAACCTCATCTTGATGGCACCGATTGCATCAACTCAGTGAGACCGAAGTGAAGCAATAAGGCAACAGAGAGTTGGCAAGCCATCTCGGTGAGACTGATTGCAAATCTCAGTGAGACCAAAATAATTGCAATGAGTAACAGAGAGTTGGCAAGGCCATCTCGGTGGGACCGAGATCCGTATCGGTTGACCGAACTGTTAGGGTTTTTGGCAGTGGCTATCTCAAATGAACTCGGTGGCTCCGGATAGAAAGAATCGGTGGGGCCAAGTTGGAGTTTAGGGTTTGGACATATTTGGATGGAGAAAGTGGCTGAGGGTTTTGGAGCAATATCACTAAGCACTTTGAGCAAGTAGACCATTAAGCAACACCTCATCCCCTTTTAATAGTATTGGCTTTTCTATGGACTCAATGTGATCTTGGATCACTAAAATAGAAATGAAGAGTCTTGAGCTTTTGCCATTCTTTGTACTTAGCATTTTGAGGGGTCCACATCTCTATGTCATGCCATGCCAATCATTGAACAACCTGAAATATTTAACTTGAATGGACATTAGTTCAATGAGATATATGTTGTTATGAATTACCAAAACCACCCGGGGATTAGTTGCACTTTCAATCTCCCCCTTTTTGGTAAATACATTGTCGCTTTGAGAAGTATGTGATAAGCAAGAGCTCTCCCTAAATTTGTGCATTATTAATAATTTACGTTTGAATGCAAATGCACAATCGATTAGGATAATGGGTCAATCTTCCAATCGATAATGGGGACTGATCAAACACTACTAGGGAAAAGCCTAGCAGTAGCGCGGGTAAAAGGCCTAGCAGTAGCGCGGGCTGCCGCGCTACTACTACAGCTAACTTGTAGCAGTAGCGACGCGCTACTGCTATCTATATGTAGCAGTAACGCATGTTACTAAATATTTCCTTTGTATTTGTACAGATTTTATACAATAGTCTCTAGCATATCATACACATACAAATCTAATCATATCATACACATACAAATAGTCTCATCAAATCATGTCATCATCATAATCATCATCCAACACAAAATGATGTCTCTCGTCATCATCTCGAAATAGCAATACAAGTTATGACATGTCTCGAATACTTCCAACTACATCGTTAACCATCTAAACAATGATATAGAAGAGAAGAGCTATCAGTATGAGTGAGAGTGGAACTATGCAGTACATGAGGCGGCGGTTCTCATTCCTCTCTCGCGCTAGCATGAACCTCAAGTAACTAGCTTCTGCTTCTTATCTGCTATCGAACCCTTTATGGCTGGCACCCGAGAACCGCTCCACTTGCGCCTGACACTAGGGCCACTTGTGTACACTCCCAGAACCTTCCCTATGTACACGACATAGCACTTCTTTGCCATCAAGGATCTATGTACCTGTTAGAGATACATCTTCATCCAGAGAATCAACAATAATATGCAACAAAATATACTTGAGCAACACAAAACGAAAGGGTTAGCAAATAGATGCTACATATAGTAAACATAAATAGTCAACGCAGGTTCATCGTACGCAAACTAATTAACTAGAGGTACGTAGGTCATCATACCCAAACTATAGCATTTGGCAAGTTTGACAGGGACTGTGGACATCACAAAGTTTCATCGCTATAGAAAGTATACAAGTTCAATCGACACATCATCATCGGCATCGTCAATCACTGGAAGTTCCATCCATCCATATCCGGGAGGATGCACCCTAGCTTCGTGAACGGCGTTAGGTCTTGACATTGTAGGCCTATGCGAGTTCGGACGTCAGCTGGCGATATAGGGCCGTGGTGGAACATCCCCTTCTCTTCAGTGACTTCTTTCATGATGATCATTGCAATGTCCCTCTGGATACGAAAGAAGTCATCTCTGAGTTTATAATCTGGTTCTTGTCCCAGGGATCCTGCCCATTTGCGGATATGATCATCGTTTCTGGTTGTCATGCGAAGCTGTTGGTGATCCCTTCTGAACTCCATCATGAGATGGAGGAGGTAGGATCCATCGTTCTTCCTTGCTGTCGGTTGATGGATGCCGCAGAAGCTAATTTTATGCGAGAAACCCGGCTTGCTCTTCCTTTGTTTCCTAATCTCGAGGTGGCCACCCCTCATGCTGAAGCCGTGGAGAGCATCATCTAAAATATCCATTATATGGGTGTAGTCCTTATTCTCATAGTTTCTGGAAGGGTCAAAATACATGGCGTGGGAGACTCGCGGGAAAAGAACGATAAGGACGGCGTGCCCGTTGCTGCGAAAAAAACACCTCAAATTATTCTCCATATGAGAGAGAAGGAATGATTGAAATGTATGAAAGGGTTGTCCGGCAATGACTTACATTGGATGATAAGGCAGGAGAACCGTTTCCTTGTCCTTATTCCTTATCATGAAGTTTTCGATGTACTCCCTAGCAGATTTACGCTCAAAGTCGCCGAGACTCAAGAAGGACTCATGCATGTAGTATGGATCTGCCACACAGATTTGCGAGATTTGCTCTCTCGTGATGACAAAGTTCATATGTAGCGCAAAAAGGCGGACGATTGTAAAATCTAGCCGCCTTGTGAGAAAAATCTCAAAGATATGATCAAACCGCAGGAAGAACACCTCCTCGGGAAGTGTGTCGACGTAGTACTTCCCCTCAGGCACATGAACCATGTAAAGCGGATATTTTGGATCCTTCGAGGCTAGAAGGCTTTTCTCAGTCATCAGCACATGGTCGTGCAATCTATGAAGATCCCCTGATATGCCCTCTAGCGGTTTCGGTGGTAGGATTGGCTCGCTTGTGACATGGTACATCACCGCACCTTTGACCGGTACACGGCCTGCAAAATCAGTCGGCGGAGCCGATTGGCTGCTAGAAGCTTTCGCCTACTTGTAGCCAGCATAGCCTCTCTTCGGCGGTTTCTTCCTCTCCTTTTTCTTGGGCTGACCTTCCAGACCCTTCCTTAACCCCGCCACCAGTGTTGTCGGGCTAAGCACTGTACGACCCTCGGCTAGTTGACCCTGCATTGAGGCGTGATACGTATCCAATGTATCTATAATTTTTTATTGTTCCATGCTATTATATTATCCATCTTGGATGTTTTATATGCATTATTATGCAATTTTATATCATTTTTGGGACTAACCTATTAACCTAGTGCCCAGTGCCAGTTGTTGTTTTTTCTATGTTTTTGTCTTTTACAGAAAATCAATACCAAACGGAGTCCAAATGGAATGAAACTTTTTGATGATTTTTCTTGGACCAGAAGACACCTAGGAAGCTTCGGGAGGAGGCCAGAAGAGCCACGAGGCCACGACAAGCTCAGAGGCCGCGCCCTAGGGGGCGCCTCCCGAGCTTGTGGGCCCCCTGTGGCTCCTCTAACCCTAATCTTAGCTCCATAAAATACCCAAATATTCCTCGTATACCAGGGGCACACCAAAAATACTTTACCGCCGCCGCAAGTTTCTGTCCTCGTGAGACCCCATCTGGAGACATGTTCCGGTACTCTCCCGGAGGGCCTCTACATCAACCTTGCTGCCCTTCCGATGATGTGTGAGTAGTTTACCACAGACCTACGGGTCCATAGCTAGTAGCTAGATGGCTTCTTCTCTCTATTTGATCTTCAATACAATGTTCTCCTTGATGTTCTTGGAGATCTATTCGATGTAATCTTCTTTTACGGTGCTTTTGTTGAGATCCGATGAATTGTGGATTTATGATTAGATTATCTATGAATATTATTTGAGTCTTCTCTGAACTCTTTTATGCATGATTAATATAGTTTTGTATTTCTTTCCGATCTATTGATTTGGTTTAGCCAACTAGATTGATTTTTCTTGCACTGGGAGAGGTGCTTTGTAATGGGTACAATCTTGCGGTGTCCTCACCCAGTGACCGAAAGGGTTGCGAGGCAGGTATTTGTATTGTTGCCATTAAGGATAAAAAGGTGGGGTTTATTCATATTGATTGGATCTATCTCTCTACATCATGTCATCTTGCTTAAGGCGTTACTCCATTCTTGTTAACTTAATACACTAGATGCATGCAGGATAGCGGTCGATGTGTGGAGTAATAGTAGTAGATGCAGGCAGGAGTCGGTCTACTTATCACGGACGTGATGCCTATATTCATGATCATTGCCTTAGATATGGTCATAACTTCGCGCTTTTCTATCAATTGCTCAACAGTAATTTGTTTACCCATCGTATGTGTTCTTTCAAGAGAGAAGACTCTAGTGAAAACTATGGCCCCCAGGTCTATTTTGATGATATTATTTTCAGATCTATAAAACCAAAAACCCAAAAATACCTTGCTGCAATTTATTTACCTTTACTTTATTTTGAGCTTTTATTTATCTTTTATACCTATCTCTATCAGATCTCATCCTTACAAGTAACCGTGAAGGGATTGACAACCGCTTTATCGCGTTGGGTGCAAGTATTTGTTTGTTTGTGTAGGTGCAACCATTGGTGACTTGTGTGTTCCTCCTACTGAATTGATACCTTGGTTCTCAAACAGAGGGAAATACTTATCTCTACTTTGCTGCATCACCCTTTCCTCTTCAAGGGAAAAACCAACGCATGCTCAAGAAGTAGCAGGAAGAAATTCTGGCGCCATTGCCGGGCAGGATCTACATCAAGCCTACCAAGTACCCATCATAAACTCTCATCTCTTGCATTTACATTATTCACCATTTACCTCTCGTTTTCCTCTCCCCCAATTCTAAAAACATTTTCAGAAAAACACAAAAATATTTGCCTTTTTATTTGCCTTCTTTCCGTTCGCCTTTTTGTTTGCCTTTATGTCTTACTTGGTTTATTTGCTTGTTCGTTTGGTATAATTGTATGTTTATTGAAAATCAGAAAACAAAAAGCTTATGGATCCTCATCCACTTGCTAATCTTTTTAAAAGATCAGACTATGATGAACCAATTGCTAGTGAGTTGAGTGCACTAGATTATCTTTATGAAGTTTTGCTTGAAATTCATGAATCTGAAAATTGTGATGAAGTGCTAAAAGAGGAAATTTATGAAGTGATTCACGATAGCTCATTGAATGAAAAGCATGATTGCAATGGTGTTATTATAAATTCTATTAATGTCAGTTGTGCTAATAATATGCAAAACCCCAAGCTTGGGGATGCTAATTTTGATACGTCCACTACTTATTGCAATGATCATGATTGGGGTGATTCTTCTTATGATCTTGAAATTTTATTTAAGCCTCATGATGAATATGTTTGCGATAATATTGAAAGAGGGTTTGGAAGAGTCCCAACTTTAGGTAATAATGATCCCACTACTTTGGAGAATGATCAATCTTATGAATTTTTTGATAAAAGTGGGCTTGGAGAGGTCATGACTTTATTTGATGATAATCCCACTATTTTGGAAGAGTGTCATCTTTGCATGCATGTGGATCATGAAGAATTTTTTTATATGATAGCTATATTGTTGAATTTGATTATGATCCTACATGTAATTATTATGAGAGAGGAAAATATGGTTGTAGAAATTTTCATGTCACTAAATTACCTCTCATTATGTTGAGATTGCTTTTGTTTCTTTCTTCTTCCTTGCATATGCTAGTTTTTGCTTGTCTTGATAATTCGTTTGCTTATAAAATGCCTATGCATAGGAAGTATGTTAGACTTTAACTTGTTTTTCACATGCTACATGATGCTCTCTTCGTGTTTCAATTGCTATCTTTCATGTGAGCATCATTAAAATTATCAATGCCTAGCTAAAAGGCTTTAAAGAAAAGCGCTTGTTGGGAGACAACCCAATTTTTTATTTTTTGTTATTATGTGTTTACGCAATTATACTTCTTTTATGATTGTGTTTTAATGTTTTAATTAGTGTTTGATCCAAGTAAGACCTTTGGGATGATTTGGATGATAGTTGATTTGATTTTGCTGTAAAACAGAAACTTTTGCATCCAGTAGCAGAATTGTTAAAATTTGGTGGAACATGAAAAAATTCTAAATTTTTTACAAAAGATTGATGTACAGATTTCCTACGTTTTCCTAATTTTTGTGAAGGTTTTGAGTTACAGAAGTATGACTTTAATTCGGGTCTTTACAGACTGTTTTGTTTTTGACAGATTCTGTTTTCGTTGTGTTGTTCGCTTATTTTGATGCATCTATGGGTAGTATCTGTAACACCCCAAAAATTTGACCATGTTTTATTAATTAAAATTTTTTGCCAGGAAATTAAATTTTGATTTTCTGGATTATCTTCTAATTTCAGAATCACTCCTTTCTTCTGAATTGTGGAGTTTTTCCCTCTAAATGGAACTTTTCAAAAATATTGTTGGACTTGTATACCTTCTCAGAAACATTTCTCTTATCAGTGGAATTATTTCTATAATTATTTTCCTAAGTTTTATTTCTTTTAAAATGGTTACTCATAAGTGTTAGAGTCCCTTTTTGCACTACAACCCTTTGATTAATTCATTTTATAATTCCACCAAAATTTGGGGATGACATGAGATGTTCCTAAATCACTTTTATGCAAAAACTTCTCTTAGTCATTTGGGGATTTTGAGCCCTACCTCAAGTTTTCAAATCTAGTTCAGTTTGTAGTTTACACTACAACCTATTTTTATTTTGCTCTATTAATCTTGGGATTTTTTCCTGCTTGTAGTCCACCCTACCAAACTCTTAAGTCCAGGAGATCAGCCCCATTAGAAGTTTTTAAGCACATGCAATAATGGCATATATTTTCTGTCCAGATCTGGTTTTCTCAAAAACTTGCACTAGGAAGTTTTTGCTTTTGTCAAACTAACCTTGCCACCCTCTTTATCATCCAAAGAGACTCTGATCTGGGAATTTTAGCCACCAGAGGAGATGCCTAGATGCCCATGGCATTCTGTCGAGCACCTTGTGTTCATGGACAGAGTTGGCATAGTTTTTAGTTTGCATTATGAACCTGCTTGCTTTGCCTAACCAGCATGTCTCATGGCTCTACCTTGGTCTATAGCCCCACCCTGCTAAACCTCATGTGGATTAGAGCCCCCTGGCAGGCATTGGCATTTTGCCAAGCACCTCGCGTGCGTGCTCTAGGCGCGAGCAGAACGCGCGTTTTGCACGTGCGTGCGCCCGAGTCGCCGCGTCCGGCTGCCGCCTCCCCGCGCCCGTCCTGATCCATTTCCACTCGCAGCCAACGCGCTGACCCCTCTCTCATCACAGAGTCGCTCTGGCCACCTCCTGGAGCCCCGCAGCGCCACCGTCAGGTCGGCCGTGGCGGCTAGCGGACGGCCGCAGCAGGCCCCGGCCTTGGCAGCGCCGCCCGAGCCTTCCCCGCGCGCCAGCTGCCCTCTGGAATAGCTCGAGCTCATCCGCGAGCTCGTCGGTTAGCGCCGACCAGCGCCACATCGCCCTGCTACCAACAGAGCGGCGGTTCACCGGCGTTCTTATCCACTGCCGCCGTCGAACCGACCTTCCCCGGCTATAAATGGCCCCCAGACCTCGCTCGAGCTTGGGAGCATCATCAGGCAAGCCGTAGAGTTCTCCCCCTCACTCAAATCCATCTGGAACCGCCGTCTTCTCCGCCTCCGGCAACTTCGGCCGTCGCTGTCCCTCGGCTAAATTCACCGTAGCCGGAGCTCCCTAGTCCTTCCGGCACGACCATCCGATTCCCCTCGACCGTATAGAGCCGCCCAACCCTGCTAGATCGGTCGGGAGCCATTGTAGCGGGTCAGGTGTGTTTTCAAGTAAAAGACTGTAAACGGAATTAGTCCCGATGGACTAAAGGAATCCGTTACTCGTGGGTAAAGAGTACACCCTCTGCAGAGATTACATCTATTCGAATAGCCGTGTCCATGGTTAAGGACTACAGTCTGGGATAGGTCAAGTGTCGGTCTTAGTGTCGGTCTTCGGAGGAAAAACTGCTAAACCAGAACATTGATCATGACATATGATGATTATGATTATTATTATTTTGGACTAACCATTTGTATTATTTGAATTATTGAGTATCCCTGGGACGGTTCTACCTCCTAGATATTCACTGTGATTATTCTCATATAAGCCCTTTATGTGGTGTCGCTCAGACGCCCGACTATGGCACGTTTGTTATTTACTTTCTTTATAAGCCCTTTATGTGGTGTCGCTGAGACGCCCGACTGTGGCATGCCTGCTATTTATTTCTTTATAAGCCCTTTATGTGGTGTCGCTGAGACGCCCGACTGTGGCATGCCTGCTATTTATTTCTTTATAAGCCCTTTATGTGGTGTCGCTGAGACGCCCGACTGTGGCATGCTAATTATTTAATTTCCTTTACAAGCCCTTTATGTGGCGTCGCTCAGACGCCCGACTAAGGCATGCTTTATATTTTTATCCTTTCGAGGCGTCGCTTCAGACACCCGATCGGTTTATTTTATTCTTATTATCTAATTGCTTTTTCATATTTAATTCTGAATGGCCTGCTTGCATGCGGCATGAATTTTTATTTCACGACTGGCTAAGTGATCATGAAAATATTTCAGAGCATGATTATCATCTGTTATATTATACCTGTGTTCATAATGTTTGCGAGTACATTCAAAGTACTCACTGGCTTGTCCCTGGCTATTGTCTTGGCCAGATTTCTCGCTTGGAGAGGAGCGCTACGATGACAGCCCCGGAACCTAGGCAATGATGATAGCAGCCTCGCGAAGATAGGAGTTATCCAGGTCAGCTGTTCCTGTGGGAAATGGAGTCCCATAGACGCTGATAATCCGCAAACCGCTTCCGCCATCAACCACCAGAAACCTTTTGTTGTACTCATAGGCCAGAACGGTCTTGTTCTACATATTTTGTATTTTGCTTGGAATTTCTGTATCAAGTTGGTGTCTCATCAGCTAACAGTAATCCTGGGGCTGGTGAGCACAAGGGCCATTTACTAGGAAATTAATATCCTGGAAAACCGTTCCCGACAACCTTGGTACCAGAGCCAGGCTGACCATTGGCTAATCCTATCTTAGCCAGGTCAATAAACCTAGGTTAACCAACCCACCAGACTTTAACCTAAACCCAGTCAAGCTTCTCGTGTAAGATAGCCACACAGTGACCCCGACACCTTTTTGGCAGTCGGTGCCTAACCTATCGGCCTAGGCTGTCGATCACGCGCCAGTGACCGACACCTAAACTGTCTCATTCGCAAGCGTGCGAAGGAAGACTCCGTCCTCTTTTTCTATAAAAAGGGAACGCTAGCCCCAACCCAGCACCGCACAACCTCTACCCCAAAACCGAGCCAAGATGCCTGGCCCCATTGTCCACAATGAGACCACAGCAACCGACCTTGGAGGTTTTGTGACCGTGCTAGCAAACCTCACCCGTCGTGCCTTTGCATTAGAAGAGCCCCCGGAGTATGTTGTGTACCAAGGGTCCATGAGCGGTGAGAGCCGTCAATTCTGGGCCACTGTGCACGTCTATGGTAGGGGTATGTCGCCAGAACGCCCCTACAGGTTCACCGGAAGGACAACTCCCTTTGAGCCACAAGCCATTCAGCTAGCTGCTCGAGAGGCTATAGTTCAACTCCGGCACCTGTCACCCAGAGTTAACTGCCGCTCGTTCTACTACTACCCCAGCCATGACGGGTATGGCAGGCCACCCCAGGTTGCCAACGGAGACCACGAGACGGACCCTGCATTGCTGCATCTGGTGCGCTATGTAAGTGCACTAGAGGCACTATTCGATCAGATCACCCTTGATCTGATCGCCGCTCATGGAGAGCTTGTTCGCCGAGCCCCGGCAAGAGGAGAAGAGGAGCCCGACGCCGACAACCCAGTTGTGGTGTTCTGGCAACCGATCGACTCCTTGAGGTCTGCCCCTGCCATCGATCGAAATGCTTTGGTGTCCCCAGAAGTGTTTCGTCGCCTTTTGGGAACACGCTCCAACGGGGATGTGGACAACAACCCCGCGATGGTCATCATCGTACCCCGACCCTGCAACTCCTCAACCCCATCCAGCTAACCCCGATGGTGAAGCCCATGGAGAAGGCTTGACATCCACAAGGCACGCCCGCTTAGATATTAACGAGGTAGACTAAGCCACTCGAATAGTACCGAGCCTTAGTATTTCTACGCCTTGTAATAGTGTGACCTTGTACTCGCCTGAATGGACGCAGACTGCTTGTGCACCTTTGTTTTGTTAGTAGCCCCGCAAAGTTCTGTTGGCATGCGGGTGCATTTTTTATTCCGAGCAGCTACCAAAAACCACCCCGACGACACCCACAGTAACACATCACTTTTGTGAGAATTGTGTATCTGTGGCTTTGACCCCGACCCCATAGAGCAGAACCGACAAATAGTTGCCCCCACACCACTACGGTAACCCAGCCCTGATGCTATATAAGAGCACACCCGTGACCTTACCACAGCATCCCTCCTTTTTGCACAACTCTCACAACCATTCTTTTGCCATGCCGAGCCCTAGTATTTATCTGAGAACTCCAGATGCAACCCCAGGTAGTTTTGTAAAATATTGTGGGACTTTACCTGCAGTACCATGAGTTCTACCCATCCACCCCATACGAGCTGCTCAAATCGAGAATCACCCCATCCACCTCGAAATATTGGCAGTAGTGCACATCCCTCCCGCAAACCCAAACAAGACCCAACGGAAGTTTCTTCGGGGAAATCTATGCCGACTCCCAAATGGCCATAGAAGTGCTGCGTACGAAGCGATTACTCGTCTTCGCTTCGAGTACCCTATGCCAGCGAAAGGGGGTTTATTACTTCCTGAGTCGTGCAGCACCCGAAGAAGTAGCATCTTTTTCGGTGGGCGAATTGAGAGGGACCCAGTACTGGCCAACCTTGCCCAGTATGTCATCGCTCAAGAGCGTTTGACCCAGCGAGTAATGGGTTATCTCCAGAGCCTCGCCGATTTGAATCCTCAGATCGCTATTGGCAAACCACTGAGGCCAGACCAGGAGAGTCGCGTTCTTCGGCTAGTCAATCCGCTTTCCCCGGTAGAAGAAGATTGTGCCCCAGTGCCGGAAACTTTTTCTCAGGACCCAGCATATTTTACGCTTGCGTCATAGACGCCACTTCTGTGTTATTAGCCTAGCATGTGTTGCAGCTTATGCGTTGTATCCTAAGTTTGTGTGGTGAATTAATTGTTTGGTTTCAATTAATGTGAGCATTACTTTCACTGTTGTTATTTTTGATTAACTGTTTTTCGCTCTCGGTAAATTCCGAGGTGGGATTTCCCTTGAGTTATTGCAGCAATTAATTCTCCACGACATAAATTTAAATTCAGCAGCACCGCGACAGCAGGCTCACAACCACTACCACTCGACCACAGGCACTAATTGCTAAACCACGTACACATTTTGCACCTAACTGATCACCTCTCTAACACACCACAGTTTCTGAAGGAGAAATTTGTGGGGTAATTATTCTAGTGCAGATTGCCTCCAGCACACTGACAGCAGTTAGCACCCGACACCAGCACCTAATCCTCCTGATCACCGCCGCCCGAAGAGCTAACACTCGAGCAGCAGCATCACGATGATCATCGAGGATCATCGCGCACAAGAGCCCAGAGAACCCCAGCAATGCCGCCAACCCTCCACATATCAGGATCATGTACCAATCGGCATCACCTCCGCCATTAGAGCCTCGTCTCGAGCTCCTGCAGACAGAATGGAGGAGAAGGAGAAAGCGAGGCCAGGTGTGAGGAAGAAGAGTGGAGCACCGCGGTCATTTATAGCTCGAGATCGGTGTACGGTGGGCGAAGTCCACCAGCGCCGCTCGTCGCTCGATGGGGTGTTCGGAGGTGAATCCGCGAGCAGTGCCAACAGCGCACTGGCCCGCGAGGTGAGTGCACGCTGCGCCGGCAGCTAGCGCGCCGCGCACTACCGCAATACGGCCTAGATGCCCTACTCGCTAGGTGTCGCTGGTGGAGAAAGCGCGGACGCGTGCGAGAGAGAGAAGGAAGAAGAGAAACGGAAGAGGAAGAAGAGACTGACAGTGGGCCCCGGGTCCACTTGTCAGCCAGAGAGAACTATGCACTCGGGTGCGACCAGCGAAATTTAGAAATTTAGAATTTTATTCTAAATTTACCCTAGCCAATAGTAGAATTTTCTCGGTTTCCCCAACCGTAGATTTTTTTTCTTTTCACACAGCTCCAGTGCCCCACTGTAGTTGTACAAATTATCTGCCCTCTCGCTATAGCCTCGTCATATGTGTGAGCTGATTATTTTAATCTTCGAGTCATTATTGCATGGCAGTAGGAGTAATATTTTTTGATACCATTCTCCAAATCTCGAGGACGAGATTTTTCTTAAGGGGGCTAGTGTTGTAACACCCCAAAAATGTCCTTGTTTTATTAATTAATTTTTTTGCCAGGAAATTAAATTTCGATTTTCTGGATTATCTTCTAATTTCAGAATCACTCCTTTCTTCTGAATTGTGGAGTTTTTCCTCTAAATGGAACTTTTCAAAAAATGTTTGACTTGTGTACCTTCTCAGAAACATTTCTCTTATCAGTGGAATTATTTCTATAATATTTTCCTAAGTTTTTATCTTTAAAATGGTTACTCATAAGTGTTAGAGTCCTCCTTTGCACTACAACCCTTTGATTAATTCATTTTATAATTCCACCAAAATTTGGGGATGACATGAGATGTTCTAAATCACTTTTATGCAAAAAACTTCTCTTAGTCATTTGGGGATTTTGAGCCCTACCTAAGTTTTCAAATCTGGTTCAGTTTGTAGTTTACACTACAACCTATTTTTATTTGCTCTATTAATCTTGGTTTTTTTCCTGCTTGTAGTCCACCCTACCAAACTCTTAAGTCCAGGAGATCAGCCCCATTAGAAGTTTTTAAGCACATGCAATAATGGCATATATTTTCTGTCCAGATCTGGTTTTCTCAAAAACTTGCACTAGGAAGTTTTTGCTTTTGTCAAACTAACCTTGCCACCCTCTTTATCATCCAAGAGACTCTGATCTGGGAATTTTAGCCACAGAGGAGATGCCTAGATGCCCATGGCATTCTGTCGAGCACCTTGTGTTCATGGACAGAGTTGGCATAGTTTTTAGTTTGCATTATGAACCTGCTTGCTTTGCCTAACCAGCATGTCTCATGGCTCTACCTTGGTCTAAAGCCCACCTGCTAAACCTCATGTGGATTAGAGCCCCCTGGCAGGCATTGGCATTTTGCCAAGCACCTCGGGTGCGTGCTCTGGGCGCGAGCAGAACGCGCGTTTTGCACGTGCGTGCGCCCGAGTCGCCGCGTCCGGCTGCCGCCTCCCCGCGCCCGTCCTGATCCATTTCCACTCGCAGCCAACGCGCTGACCCCTCTCTCATCGCAGAGTCGCTCTGGCCACCTCCTGGAGCCCCGCAGCGCCACCGTCAGGTCAGCCGTGGCGGCTAGGGACGGCCGCAGAGGCCCGGCCCTGGCAGCGCCGCCCGAGCCTTCCCGCGCGCCAGCGCCCTCTGGAATAGCTCGAGCTCATCCGCGAGCTCGTCGGTTAGCGCCGACCAGCGCCACATTGCCCTGCTACCAACAGAGCGGCGGTTCGCCGGCGTTCTTATCCACTGCCGCCGTCGAACCGACCTTCCCCGGCTATAAATGGCCCCTAGACCTCGCTCGAGCTCGGGAGCATCATCAGGCAAGCCGTAGAGTTCTCCCCCTCACTCAAATCCATCTGGAACCGCCGTCTTCTCCGCCTCCGGCAACTTCGGCCGTCGCTGTCCCCGGCTAAATTCACCGTAGCCGGAGCTCCCTAGTCCTTCCAGCGCGACCATCCGATTCCCCTCGACCGTATAGAGCCGCCCCCAACCCGCTAGATCGGTCGGGAGCCATTTGAGCGGGTCAGGTGTGTTTTCAAGTAAAAGACTGTAAACGGAATTAGTCCCGATGGACTAAAGGAATCCGTTACTCGTGGGTAAAGAGTACACCCTCTGCAGAGATTAATCTATTCGAATAGCCGTGTCCATGGTTAAGGACTACTGGCGGGATAGGTCAAGTGTCGGTCTTAGTGCGGTTTTCGGAGGAAAAACTACTAAACCAGAACATTGATCATGACATATGATGATTATGATTATAATTATTTGGACTAACATTTGATATTTGAATTATTGAGTATCCCTGGGACGGTTCTACCTCCTGATATTCACTGTGATTATTCTCATATAAGCCCTTTATGTGGTGTCGCTCAGACGCCCGACTGTGGCACGTTTGTTATTTACTTTCTTTATAAGCCCTTTATGTGGTGTCGCTTGAGACGCCCGACTGTGGCATGCCTGCTATTTATTTCTTATAAGCCCTTTAGTGGTGTCGCTGAGACGCCCGACTGTGGCATGCCTGCTATTTATTTCTTTATAGCCTTTATGTGGTGTCGCTGAGACGCCCGACTGTGGCATGCTAATTATTTAATTTCCTTTACAAGCCCTTTATGTGGCGTCGCTCAGACGCCCGACTAAGGCATGCTTTATATTTTTATCCTTTCGAGGGTCGCTTCAGACACCCGATCGGTTTATTTTTTTTAATCTAATTGCTTTTCATATTTAATTCTGAATGGCCTGCTTGCATGCGGCATGAATTTTATTTCACGACTGGCTAAGTGATCATGAAAATTTCAGAGCATGATTATCATCTGTTATATTATACCTGTGTTCATAATGTTTGCGAGTACATTCAAAGTACTCACTGGCTTGTCCCTGGCTATTGTCTTGGCCAGATTTCTCGCTTGGAGAGGAGCGCTACGATGACAGCCCCGGAACCTAGGCAATGATGATAGCAGCCTCGCGAAGATAGGAGTTATCCAGGTAGCTGTTCCTGGGGGAAATGGAGTCCCATAGACGCTGATAATCCGCAAACCGCTTCCGCCATCAACCACCAGAAACCTTTTGTTGTACTCATAGGCCAGAACGGTCTTGTTCTACATATTTTGTATTTTGCTTGGATTTCTGTATCAAGTTGGTGTCTCATCAGCTAACAGTAATCCTGGGGCTGGTGAGCACAGGGCCATTACTAGGAAATTAATATCCTGGAAAACCGTTCCCGACAACCTTGGTACCAGAGCCAGGCTGACCATTGGCTAATCCTATCTTAGCCAGGTCAATAAACCTAGGTTAACCAACCCACCAGACTTAACCTAAACCCAGTCAAGCTTCTCGTGTAAGATAGCCACACAGTGACCCCGACACCTTTTTGGCAGTCGGTGCCTAACCTATCGGCCTAGGCTGTCGACACGCGCCAGTGACCGACACCTAAACTGTCTCATTCGCAAGCGTGCGAAGGAAGACTCCGTCCTTTTCTATAAAAAGGGAACGCTAGCCCCAACCCAGCACCGCACAACCTCTACCCCAAAACCGAGCCAAGATGCCTGGCCCCATTGTCCACAATGAGACCACAGCAACCGACCTTGGAGGTTTTGTGACCGTGCTAGCAAACCTCACCCGTCGTGCCTTTGCATTAGAAGAGCCCCCGGAGTATGTTGTGTACCAAGGGTCCATGAGCGGTGAGAGCCGTCAATTCTGGGCCACTGTGCACGTCTATGGTAGGGGTATGTCGCCAGAACGCCCCTACAGGTTCACCGGAAGGACAACTCCCTTTGAGCCACAAGCCATTCAGCTAGCTGCTCGAGAGGCTATAGTTCAACTCCGGCACCTGTCACCCAGAGTTAACTGCCGCTCGTTCTACTACTACCCCAGCCATGACGGGTATGGCAGGCCACCCCAGGTTGCCAACGGAGACCACGAGACGGACCCTGCATTGCTGCATCTGGTGCGCTATGTAAGTGCACTAGAGGCACTATTCGATCAGATCACCCTTGATCTGATCGCCGCTCATGGAGAGCTTGTTCGCCGAGCCCCGGCAAGAGGAGAAGAGGAGCCCGACGCCGACAACCCAGTTGTGGTGTTTGGCAACCGATCGACTCTTGAGGTCTGCCCCTGCCATCGATCGAAATGCTTTGGTGTCCCCAGAAGTGTTTCGTCGCCTTTTGGGAAACGCTCCAACGGGATTGTGGCCAACAACCCCCGCGATGGTCATCATCGCTACCCCGACCCTGCACTCCTCAACCCCATCCAGCTAACCCGATGGTGAAGCCCATGGAGAAGCCTTGACATCCACAAGGCACGCCCGCTTAGATATTAACGAGGTAGACTAAGCCACTCGAATAGTACCGAGCCTTAGTATTTCTACGCCTTGTAATAGTGTGACCTTGTACTCGCCTGAATGGACGCAGACTGCTTGTGCACCTTTGTTTTGTTTAGTAGCCCGCATAAGTCGTTGGCATGCGGTTGCATTTTAATTCCGAGCGTAGCTACCAAAAACCCACGACGACACCCACGTAACACATCATTTTGTGAGATATGTGTATCTGTGGCTTTGACCCGACCCCATAGAGCAGAACCGACAAACTAGTTGCCCCCACACACTATCGGTACCCAGCCCTGATGCTATATAAGAGGCCACCCCGTGACCTTACCAAGCATCCCTCCCTTTTTGCACAACTCTCACAACCATTTCTTTGCCATGCCGAGCCCTAGATTTATCTGAGAACTCCAGATGCAACCCAGGTAGTTTTGTAAAAAATTGGGACTTTACCTGCAGTACCATGAGTTCTAACCCATCCACCCCAAGTACGAGCTGCTCAAATCGAGAATCACCCCATCCACCTCGAAATATTGGGCAGTAGTGCACATCCCTCCCGCAAACCCAAACCAAGACCCAACGGAAGTTCCTTCGTGGGAAACTATGCCGACTCCCCAAATGGCCATAGAAGCTGCTGCGTACGAAGCGATTACTCGTCTTCGCTTCGCAGTACCTATGCCAGCGAAAGGGGGTATTATTACTTCCTGAGTCGTGCAGCACACCCGAAGAAGTAGCATCTTTTCTCGGTGGGCGAATTGAGAGGGACCCAGTACTGGCCAACCTTGCCCAGTATGTCATCGCTCAAGAGCGTTTGACCAGCGAGTAATGGGTTATCTCCAGAGCCTCGCCGATTTGAATCCTCAGATCGCTATTGGCAAACCACTGAGGCCAGACCAGGAGAGTCGCGTTCTTCGGCTAGTCAATCCGCTTTCCCGGTAGAAGAAGATTGTGCCCCAGTGCCGGAAACTTTTTCTCAGGACCCAGCATATTTTACGCTTGCGTCATAGACGCCACTTGTGTTTATTAGCCTAGCATGTGTTGCAGCTTATGCGTTGTATCCTAAGTTTGTGTGGTGAATTAATTGTTTGGTTTCAATAATGTGAGCAATTTACTTACTGTTGTTATTTTTGATTAACTGTTTTTCGCTCTCGGTAAATTCCGAGGTGGGATTTCCCTTGAGTTATTGCAGCAATTAATTCTCCACGACATAAATTTAAATTCACGCAGCACCCGGACAGCAGGCTCACAACCACTACCACTCGACCACAGGCACTAATTGCTAAACCACGTACACATTTTGCACCTAACTGATCACCTCTCTAACACACCACAGTTTCTGAAGGAGAAATTTGTGGTAATATTCTAGTGCAGATTGCCTGCAGCACACTGACAGCAGTTAGCACCCGACACCAGCACCTAATCCTCATGATCACCGCCGCCGCGAAGAGCTAACACTCGAGCAGCAGCATCACGATGATCATCGAGGATCATCGCGCACAAGAGCCCAGAGAACCCCAGCAATGCCGCCCAACCTCCACATATCAGGATCATGTACCAATCCGGCATCACCTCCGCCATTAGAGCTCGTCTCGAGCTCCTGCAGACAGCAATGGAGGAGAAGGAGAAGCGAGGCCAGGTGTGAGGAAGAAGAGTGGAGCACGCGGTCATTTTATAGCTCGAGATCGGTGTACGGTGGGCGAAGTCCACCAGCGCCGCTCGTCGCTCGATCGCCGGTTGTTCGGAGGTGAATCCGCGAGCAGTCCAACAGCGCACTGGCCGCGAGGTGAGTGCACGCTGCGCCGGCAGCTAGCGCGCGCGCGCACTACGCCAATACGGCCTAGATGCCCTACTCGCTAGGTGTCGCTGGTGGAGAAAGCCGGACGCGTGCGAGAGAGAGAAGGAAGAGAGAAAAGGAAGAGGAAGAAGAGATTGACAGTGGGCCCGGGTCCACTTGTCAGCCCAGAGAGAACTATGCACTCGGGTGCGACCAGCGAAATTTAGAAATTTAGAATTTTATTCTAAATTTACCCTAGCCAATAGTAGAATTTTCTCGGTTTCCCCAACCGTAGATTTTTTTTTTTTCACGCAGCTCCAGTGCCCCACTGTAGTTGTACAAATTATCTGCCCTCTCGCTATGCCTCGTATATCGTGTGAGCTGATTATTTTAATCTTCGAGTCATTATTGCATGGCAGTAGGAGTAATATTTTTTGATACCATTCTCAGCAAATCTCGAGGACGAGATTTTTCTTAAGGGGCTAGTGTTGTAACACCCCAAAATTTGTCCTTGTTTTATTAATTAAATTTTTTTGCCAGGAAATTAAATTTCGATTTTCTGGATTATCTTCTAATTTCAGAATCACTCCTTTCTTCTGAATTGTGGAGTTTTTCCCTCTAAATGGAACTTTTCAAAAATATTGTTGGACTGTATACTTCTCAGAAACATTTCTTATACAGTGGAATTATTTCTATAATTATTTTCCTAAGTTTATTTCTTTTAAAATGGTTACTCATAAGTGTTAGAGTCCCTTTTTGCACTACAACCCTTTGATTAATTCATTTTATAATTCCACCAAAATTTGGGGATGACATGAGATGTTCTAAATCACTTTTATGCAAAAACTTCTCTTAGTCATTGGGGATTTTGAGCCCTACCTCAAGTTTTCAAATCTGGTTCAGTTTGTAGTTTACACTAAACCTATTTTTATTTTGCTATTAATCTTGGTTTTTTTTCCTGTTGTAGTCCACCCTACCAAACTCTTAAGTCCAGGAGATCAGCCCCATTAGAAGTTTTTAAGCACATGCAATAATGGCATATATTTTCTGTCCAGATCTGGTTTTCTCAAAAACTTGCACTAGGAAGTTTTTGCTTTTGTCAAACTAACCTTGCCACCCTCTTTATCATCCAAAGAGACTCTGATCTGGGAATTTTAGCCACCAGAGGAGATGCCTAGATGCCCATGGCATTCTGTCGAGCACCTTGTGTTCATGGACAGAGTTGGCATAGTTTTTAGTTTGCATTATGAACCTGTTGCTTTGCCTAACCAGCATGTCTCATGGCTCTACCTTGGTCTACAGCCCCACCCTGCTAAACCTCATGTGGATTAGAGCCCCTGGCAGGCATTGGCATTTTGCCAAGCACCTCGCGTGCGTGCTCTGGGCGCGAGCAGAACGCGCGTTTTGCACGTGCGGCGCCCGAGTCGCCGCGTCCGGCTGCCGCCTCCCGCGCCCGTCCTGACCATTTCCACTCGCAGCCAACGCGCCGACCCCTCTCTCGTCGCAGAGTCGCTCTGGCCACCTCCTGGAGCCCCGCAGCGCCACCGTCAGGTTGGCCGTGGCGGCTAGCGGACGGCCGCAGCAGGCCGGATTGGCAGCGCCGCCCGAGCCTTCCCCGCGCGCCAGCTGCCCTCGGAATAGCTCGAGCTCATCCGCGAGCTCATCGGTTAGCGCGACCAGCGCCACATCGCCCTGCTACCAACAGAGCGGTGGTTTGCCGGCGTTCTTATCCACTGCCACCGTCGAACCGACCTTCCCCGGCTATAAATGGCCCCCAGACCTCGCTCGAGCTCAGGAGCATCATCAGGCAAGCCGTAGAGTTCTCCCTCTCACTCAAATCCATCTGGAACCGCCGTCTTCTCCGCCTCCGGCAACTTCGGCCGTCGCTGTCCCTCGGCAAATTCGTCGTAGCTGGAGCTCCCTAGTCCTTCCAGCGCCACCATCTGATTCCCCTCGACCGTATAGAGCTGCCCAACCCCGCTAGATCGGTCGGGAGCCATTGTAGGCCGAGACCCGATCCACCAGAAGCCACCACCCGCTGAGGAGCTCGCCACCGGCGACCCCCTCATCCCCGCTAGCCTATCGACATTGGGAGGACCGCCCTGGACCAGCGGATCCATCTCCCCCCTCGGAACCCCGTGGGAGCCGCCGTTCGTCGTCGGCAATCGCCGGAGCCCCGCCTCCGCTCGGCCAGAGGAGGAAGGAGGCGGGGGCGACTGGTCAAACCTGACCAGTGGGCCCGATGGACCCACTGTCAGTGAACCAGCCCTGCCGAAACGTTTAAGTGGAAACGTATTCCCCCAGAATACGCTTTCATCAATGGAAAGGTAAGCCCTCCGAACCGTTTTCTTTTTCTGATTTTTATTAAAAACAGATTTTGACCTGAACTTGACTGGCTCTAGTTTCTATAATACAACTCCATTTGACTTGATTCTTTTCTGTTGTCTCTCAAATTCCATCTAGTTATTTTATATTTATTTGAAAATTTCCCGAACAACTTTTTGTACTGTTTTCGAATTGCGTGTTGATTCAACTTTTCAAAATAGGATATTGGAGGTAGATGAAAACTTTCAAAAGTGCACCCCACCTACATACACATGGAAGGCAAGCATTCTGAACCCTAGTATAATATTTGCCGTGTGTTGTTTTGATACAGCTACAACACCGAGCTGATTGGAACATGCTTTATTTCATGTGATGTATGATCATGTCCTGTGTGCATGATGGAAATTCCTTGCTGTTGGAATTGATATACTTGTGACAGTATTCACCCACGTATGCCTTTCATGCCTACCGGAAGGAATCCAGAAAAGTCTCTGTCGTGGGTAGACACGAGCTTGATACGTATATTTCGTTGAAACGAGCATATTCAGTAAGGCATGTGGTGAGGTATGATGAGTGGTGATTCTGTCTGTTGGTGGAATATATTTATCATGCAGGGAATACTTAAACCTCTGAGACGACCATAGATCGAGTCTTGTGCCAGTAACCCCATACTTGCTTCGTGCTACCACTTGTTGCCTTAGGTAGGGTAACGGTTCAGTAAGTTGTCAACCCCTTTCTTAGCACACACCGTACAGAGAGGCCATGGTGGAAGATACTGGCAGCATCCGGTAGACATGCCACCTGGTCCGGGGGCATGGGTGTTTCCGGTTGGAACCGAGGGGTAGCTCCCCTAGTTTGCGCACGTTTAAAATTTTGTGATCCCATGCTAGTCGAGGTTGTAGCCTCCCCACTTAGAGTTTTGCTTAATGGGTGTCGTGGGTGATTCCAGACACCGGTAAGTTAAGCTGGTGTGTGCGGGTCAGGTGTGTTTTCAAGTAAAAGACCGTAACAGAATTAGTCCCGATGGACTAAAGGAATCTGTTACTCGTGGGTAAAGAGTACACCCTCTGTAGAGATTACATCTATTCGAATAGCCGTGGTCCATGTTTAAGGACTACAGTCTGGGATAGGTCAAGTGTCGGTCTTAGTGTCGGTCTTCGGAGGAAAAACTGCTAAACCAGAACATTGATCATGACATGATGATTATGATTATTATATTATGGACTAACCATTTGTAATATTTGAATTATTGAGTATCCCTGGGACGGTTCTACCTCCTGGATATTCACATGATTATTCTCATATAAGCCCTTTATGTGGTGTCGCTCAGAGCCCAACTGTGGCACGTTTGTTATTTACTTTCTTTATAAGCCTTTATGTGGTGTCGCTGGACGCCCGACTGTGGCATGCCTGCTATTTATTTCTTTATAAGCCCTTTATGTGGTGTCGCTGAGACGCCGACTGTGGATGCCTGCTTTTATTTCTTTATAAGCCCTTTATGTGGTGTCGCTGAGACGCCGACTATGGCATGCCTGCTATTTATTTCTTTATAAGCCCTTTATGTGGTGTCGCTGAGACGCCCGACTGTGGCATGCTAATTATTTAATTTCCTTACAAGCCCTTTATGTGGCGTCGCTCAGACGCCGACTAAGGCATGCTTATATTTTTATCCTTCGAGCGTCGCTTCAGACACCCGATCGGTTTATTTTATTCTTATTATCTAATTGCTTTTTCATATTTAATTCTGAATGGCCTGCTGCATGCGGCATGAATTTTTATTTCACGACTGGCTAAGTGATCATGAAAATATTTCAGATCATGATTATCATCTGTTATATTATACCTGTGTTATAATGTTTGCGAGTACATTCAAAGTACTCACTGGCTTGTCCCTGGCTATTGTCTTGGCCAGATTTCTCGCTTGGAGAGGAGCGCTACGATGACAGCCCCGGAACCTAGGCAATGATGATAGCAGCCTCGCGAAGATAGGAGTTATCCAGGTAGCTGTTCCTGTGGGAAATGGAGTCCCATAGACGTGATAATCCGCAAACCGCTTCCGCCATCAACCACCAGAAACCTTTGTTGTACTCATAGGCAGAACGGTATTGTACTATATTTTGTATTTTGCTTGGAATTTTGTATCAAGTTGGTGTCTCATTAGCTAACATAATCCTGGGGCTGGTGAGCACAAGGGCCATTTACTGGGAAATTAATATCCTGGAAAACCGGTCCCGACAGTATCGGGGGTATGAGCCATGGGAAGTTAGAAATAAGTAGATGTAATGCAAATCTAAAATTGCAATGAGTTTACAATAGTACCTAAAAGTGAAGATTTGTTTTAGTATACTAACGGATCTCACGAGTTTTTTCTGTTGAGTTTTGTGTTGTGAAGTTTTCAAGCTTGGGTGAAGTTTCGATGGACTATGGAATAAGGAATGGCAAGAGCCTAAGCTTGGGGATGACAAGGCACCCCAGGTAATATGAAGGACAACCAAGCACTAAGCTGGGGATGCCCGGTAGCATCCCTCTTTTGTATTCAATCCATCAGTAAATTACTCGAGGCTATATTTTATTCACCACATGATATGGTTTTTGTGGTGGTACTAAGTATGGGCCTTTAGTACCCCATACTTGTGCACGGGCAGTTGTAGCCAAGCCTGCGGCAAGGCTTGTCAGGAAAAACAGAAGAGAGATGTTTTCAAGGTTGTAAAGGGACACTCAAGCCAAGAATCAGAGGATCAGGAGATAAAAGAGCTGACGACCGAAGATTAGGCCCCGGCAAGATCTTGCCGGGGTGGCTTGCGGAGCCCGGCAAGATTTGTGCCCGGCAAGATTTGCGCCCGATAAGATTCTGTCACTGTGCCACCGCTTAGCACAGCAACTAGCCTGGCATTCTGGGCCCTTCTCTGGATGCGTGGCAAGGCACCAGTGGAGGAGAGCTTAAGCGGTGCTGATGGGATGGCCCCTTTTTCCATCCCAAAAAATGAGGACACCTAAACGGACACCTCACGGTGCATTAAATGCATTTGTCCTAAACGTCAGTGGTTAGGTATGATAACCCTGTAGCTACTTTACACCTCAATGTATGTACATTTTGCCACCGTGGTGACCCCTTGAGCGTATAAAGGAGCCCCAAGGCAACCTACAGGGGAGGAGACTAGAGAGAACACTCTCGGCCCATTTTGCATGTGTAGCTGCTGCACGAACATACTGTTCATGCAAGCGCTCCAAGAACTGGGATGTAAACACTGATAATAATCAAAGTAGGAGTAGGGTTTTACGCTCTTGAGCGGCCCGAACTGGGTAAAAATCCCTCAGTTGATTGGGATCTGCTCTTTGTGGCATACATCTCTCCCTGCCGAATCGTAGAAGGGATCCACGCGGTCCCCATAGTGTGTACGTATAAATCTTGGCGCGCCAGGTGGGGGAAGAAGGTTGCGCAAACCTGATCCAGTGATCGACGCCTCAGTTTTTTATCGTCTCTATACCCATGCCACCCAAGAAGAAGAGTGCGCCAATGGTGCTACCATCTACGTCCGTTTTACCCGTACCCTCGCGTAGGGTGACTGCGTGGATGCAGAAGGTAGAGGGTTTAGAGCCTCCACGGCATTCTGGTGATACAAGCAGGCGAGCGGCGTGTTCGCAGCGGCGACGGAACCTGCACGCCGCTGGATCCAGAGATGGGGCTGTGTGCCTAGGGCGGCAAGCGAATTCCAGAGAGGAGGACGCCTCCTAGATCCCGCGCCGGCGCGAGCGTCGCGGCCTTCACAGGTTGCACACACGACGCATCGCCATGGCGCTGGTGGTTCAGTACGTCCCCATGAAAAGACTTCTAGCATCGATCCCAGGTGCGCAGGCCAGCATGCACGCACCTTAACCTCTGCACCCTCTTTATCATCCAAAAGACTCTGATCTGGGAATTTTAGCCACCAGAGGAGATGCCTAGTATGCCATGGCATTCTGTCGAGCACCTTGTGTTCATGGACAAGTTGGCATAGTTTTTAGTTTGCATTATGAACCTGCTTGCTTTGCCTAACCAGCATTTCTATGGCTCTAACCTTGGTCTATAGCCCCACCCCTGCTAACCTCATGTGGATTGAGCCCCTGGCAGGCATTGGCATTTTGCCAAGCACCCTCGCGTCGTGCTCTAGGCGCGGCAGAACGCGCGTTTTGCACGTGCGTGCGCCCGAGTCGCCGTTCCGGCTGCCGCCCCTCCCCGCGCCCGTCCTGATCCATTTCCACTCGCCAACGCGCTGACCCCTCTCTCACAGAGTCGCTCTGGCCACCTCCTGGAGCCCCGCAGCGCCACCGTCAGGTCGGCCGTGGCGGCTAGCGGACGGCCGCAGCAGGCCCCGGCCTTGGCAGCGCCCCCAGAGCCTTCCCCGCCGCCCAGCTGCCCTCTGGAATAGCTCGAGCTATCCGCGAGCGTCGTCGGTTAGCGCCGACCAGCGCCACATCGCCCTGCTACCAACAGAGCGGCGGTTCACCGGCGTTCTTACTCACTGCCGCCGTCGAACCGACCTTCCCCGGCTATAATGGCCCCCAGACCTCCTGAGCTTGGGCAGCATCATCAGCAAGCCGTAGAGTTCTCCCCTCACTCAAATCCATCTGGAACCGCCGTCTCTCCCGCCTCCGGCAACTTCGGCCGTCGCTGTCCCTGGCTAAATTCACCGTAGCCGGAGCTCCCTAGTCCTTCCGGCACGACCATCCGATTCCCCTCGACCGTATAGAGCCGCCCAACCCTGCTAGATCGGTCGGGAGCCATTGTAGCGGGTCAGGTGTGTTTTCAAGTAAAAAGACTGTAAACGGAATTAGTCCCATGGCCTAAGGAATCCGTTACTCGTGGGTAAAGAGTACACCCTCTGCAGAGATTACATCTATTCGAATAGCCGTGTCCATGGTTTAAGGACTACATCTGGGATAGGTCAAGTGTCGGTCTTAGTGTCGGTCTTCGGAGAAAAACTGCTAAAACCAGAACATTGATCATGACATATGATGATTATGGATTATTATTATTGGACTAACCATTTGTATTATTTGAATTATTGGTACCTGGGACGGTTCTACCTCCTAGTATTCACTGTGATTTTCTCAATAGCCCTTATGTGGTGTCGCTCAGACGCCCGATATGGCACGTTTGTTATTTCTTTCTTTATAAGCCCTTTATGTGGTGTCGCTGAGACGCCCGACTGTGGCATGCCTGCTATTTATTTCTTTATAAGCCCTTTATGTGTGTCGCTAGAACGCCCGACTGTGGCATGCCCTGCTATTTATTTCTTTATAAGCCCTTTATGTGGTGTCGCTGAGACGCCGACTGTGGCATGCTAATATTTAATTTCCTTTACAAGCCCTTTATGTGGCGTCGCTCAACGCCGACTAAGGCATCTTTATATTTTTATCCTTTCGAGGCGTCGCTTCAGACACCCGATCGTTTATTTTATCTTATATCTAATTGCTTTTTCATATTTAATTCTGAATGGCCTGCTTGCATGCGGCATGAATTTTTATTTCACGACTGGCTAAGTAATCAGAAAATATTTCAGAGCATGATTATCATCTGTTATATTATACCTTGTTCATATGTTTGCGAGTACATTCAAAGTATCACTGCTTGTCCCTGGCTATTGTCTTGGCCAGATTTCTCGCTTGGAGAGGAGCGCTACGATGACAGCCCCGGAACCTAGGCAATGATGATAGCAGCCTCGCGAAGATAGGAGTTTATCCAGGTCCCTGTTCCTGTGGGAAATGGAGTCCCATAGACGCTGATAATCCCAAACCGCTTCCGCCATCAACCACCAGAACCTTTGTTGTACCATAGGCCAAACGGTCTTGTTCTACATATTTTGTATTTTGCTTGGAATTTCTTCTGTATCAAGTTGGTGTCCATCAGCTAACAGTAATCCTGGGGCTGGTGAGCACAAGGGCCATTTACTAGGAAATTAATATCCTGGAAAACCGTTCCGACAACCTTGGTACCAGAGCCAGGCTGACCATTGGCAATCCTATCTTAGCCAGGTCAATAAACCTAGGTTAACCAACCCACCAGACTTAACCTAAACCCAGTCAAGCTTCTCGTGTAAGATAGCCACACAGTGACCCCGACACCTTTTTGGCAGTCGGTGCCTAACCTATCGGCCTAGGCTTGTCGATCACGCGCCAGTGACCGACACCTAAACTGTCTCATTCGCAAGCGTGCGAAGGAAGACTCCGTCCTCTTTTTCTATAAAAAGGGAACGCTAGCCCCAACCCAGCACCGCACAACCTCTACCCACCCCAAACCGGCCAAGAATGCTGCCCCATTGTCCACAATGAGACCACAGCAACCGACCTTGGAGGTTTTGTGACCGTGCTAGCAAACCTCACCCGTCGTGCCTTTGCATTAGAAGAGCCCCCCGGAGTATGTGGTGTACCAAGGGTCCATGAGCGGTGAGAGCCGTCAATCTGGGCCACTGTGCACGTCTATGGTAGGGGTATGTCGCCAGAACGCCCCTACAGGTTTCACCGGAAGGACAACTCCTTTGAGCCACAACCATTCAGCTGCTGCTCGAGAGGCTATAGTTTCAACTCCGGCACCTGTCACCCAGAGTTAACTGCCGCTCGTTCTACTACTACCCCAGCCTGACGGTATGGCAGGCCACCCCAGGTTGCCAACGAGACCACGAGACGACCCTGCATTGCTGCATCTGGTGCGCTATGTAAGTGCACTAGAGGCACTATTCGATCAGATCACCCTGATCTGATCGCCGCTCATGGAGATCTTGTTCGCCGAGCCCCGGCAAGGAGAAGAGAGCCCGACCCGACACCCAGTTGTGGTGTTCTGGCAACCGACTCGACTCCTTGAGGTCTGCCCCTGCCATCGATCGAATGCTTTGGTGTCCCCAGAAGTGTTTCGTCGCCTTTTGGGAACACGCTCCAACGGGATGTGGCCAACAACCCCCGCGATGTGCATCATCGCTACCCCGACCCTGCAACTCCTCAACCCCATCCAGCTAACCCCCGATGGTGAAGCCCATGGAGAAGGCTTGACACCACAGGCACGCCCGCTTAGATATTAACGAGGTAGACTAAGCCACTCGAATAGTACCGAGCCTTATAGATTTCTACGCCTTGTAATTAGTGTGACCTTGTACTCGCCTGAATGGACGCAGACTGCTTGTGCACCTTTGTTTGTTAGTAGCCCCGATAAGTCTGTTGGCATGCGGTGTGCATTTTTTAATTCCAGCGTAGCTACCAAAACCCCCCCGACGACACCCACAGTACACACATCACTTTTGTGAGATATGTGTATCTGTGGCTTTGACCCCGACCCCATAAGAGCAGAACCGACAAACTAGTTGCCCCCACACCACTATCGGTACCCAGCCCTGATGCTTATAAGAGCAGGCCACCCGTACCTTACCAAGCATCCCTCCCTTTTTGCACAACTCTCACAACCATTTCTTGCCATGCAGCCCTAGTATTTATCTGAGAACTCCAGATCAACCCCAGTAGTTTTGTAAAATATTGTGGGACTTTACCGCAGTACCATGAGTTTCTACCCATCCACCCAGTACGAGCTGCTCAAATCGAGAATCACCCCATCCACCTCGAAATATTGGGCAGTATGCACATCCCTCCCGCAACCCAAACAAGACCCAACGGAAGTTTCCTCGTGGGGAATCTATGCCGACTCCCCAAATGGCCATAGAAGCGGCTGCGTACGAAGCGATTACTCGTCTTCGCTTCGCAGTACCCTATGCCAGCGAAAGGGGTATATTACTTCCTGATCGTGCAGCACCCGAAAAGTAGCATCTTTCTCGGTGGGCGAATTGAAGAGGACCCAGTACTGGCCAACCTTGCCCATATGTCATCGCTCAAGAGCGTTTGACCCAGCGAGTAATGGGTTATCTCCGGCCTCGCCGATTGAATCCTCAATCGCTATTGGCAAACCACTGAGGAGCAAGACCAGGAGAGTCCGCGTTCTTCGGCTAGTCAATCCGCTTCTTCCCCGGTAGAAGAAGATGTGCCCCAGTGCCGAAACTTTTTCTCAGGACCCAGCATATTTTACCTTGCGTCATAGACGCCACTTCTGTGTTTTTAGCCTAGCATGTGTTGCAGCTTATGCGTTGTATCCTAAGTTTGTGTGTGAATTAATTGTTTGGTTTCAATTAATGTGAGCATTTACTTACTGTTGTTATTTTTGATTAACTGTTTTTCGCTCTCGGTAAATTCCGAGGTGGGATTCCCTTGAGTTATTGCAGCAATTAATTCTCCACGACTAAATTTAAATTCCGCAGCACCGCACAGCAGCTCACAACCACTACCACTCGACCACAGGCACTAATTGCTAACAACGTACACATTTTGCACCTAACTGATCACCTCTCTAACACACCACAGTTTCTGAAGGAGAATTTGTGGTAATTATTCTAGTGCAGATTGCTCCAGCACACTGACAGCAGTTAGCACCCGACACCAGCACCTAATCCTCATGATCACCGCCGCCGCGAAGAGCAACACTCAGCAGCAGCATCACGATGATCATCGAGGATCATCGCGCACAAGAGCCCGAGAACCCCAGCAATGCCGCCAACCCTCCACATATCAGATCATGTACCAATCCGCATCACACCTCCGCCATTAGAGCCTCGTCCGAGCTCCTGCAGACAGCAATGGAGGAGAAGGAGAAGCGAGGCCAGGTGTGAGGAAGAAGAGTGGAGCACCACGCGGTCATTTTATAGCTCGAGATCGGTGTACGGTGGGCGAAGTCCACCAGCGCCGCTCGTCGCTCGATCGCCGGTGTTCGGAGGTGAATCCGCGAGCAGTGCCAACAGCGCACTGGCCCGCGAGGTGTGCCACGCTGCGCCGGCAGCTAGCGCCGCCGCCACTACCCCATACTCCTAGATGCCCTACTCGCTAGGTGTCGCTGGTGGAGAAAGCGCGGACGCGTGCGAGAGAGTAGAAGGAAGAAGAGAAACGGAAGAGGAAGAAGAGACTGACAGTGGGCCCCGGGTCCACTTGTCAGCCAGAAGAGAACTATGCACTCGGGTGCGACCAGCGAAATTTAGAAATTTAGAATTTTATTCTAAATTTACCTACTAGCCAATAGTAGAATTTTCTCGGTTTCCCACACCGTAGATTTTTTTTCTTTTTCAACAGCTCCAGTGCCCCACTGTAGTTGGTACAAATTATCTGCCCTCTGCCTATAGCCTCGTCATATCGTGTGAGCTGATTATTTTAATCTTCGAGTCATTATTGCATGGCAGTAGGAGTAATATTTTTTATACCATTCTCAGCAAATCTCGAGGACGAGATTTTTCTTAAGGGGGCTAGTGTGTGTAACACCCCAAAAATTTGTCCTTGTTTTATTAATTAAATTTTTTTGCCAGGAAATTAAATTCGATTTCTGGATTATCTTCTAATTTCAGAATCACTCCTTCTTCTGAATTGTGGAGTTTTTTTCCCTCTAAATGGAACTTTTCAAAAATATTGTTTGACTTGTGTACCTTCTCAGAAACTTTCTCTTATCAGTGGATTATTTCTATAATTATTTTCCTAAGTTTATTTCTTTAAAATGGGTTACTCATAAGTGTTAGAGTCCCTTTTTGCACTACACCCTTTGATTAATTCATTTATAATCCACCAAAATTTGGGGATGACATGAGATGTTCCTAAATCACTTTTATGCAAAAACTTCTCTTAGTCATTTGGGATTTTGAGCCCTACCTCAAGTTTTCAAATCTGGTTCAGTTTGTAGTTACACTACAACCTATTTTTATTTTGCTCTATTAATCTTGGTTTTTTCCTGCTTGTAGTCCACCCTACCAAACTCTTAAGTCCAGGAGATCAGCCCCATTAGAAGTTTTTAAGCACATGCAATAATGGCATATATTTTCTGTCCAGATCTGGTTTCTCAAAACTTGCACTAGGAAGTTTTTGCTTTTGTCAAACTAACCTTGCCACCCCTCTTTATCATCCAAAGAGACTCTGATCTGGGAATTTTAGCAACCAAGGAGATGCCTAGATGCCCATGGCATTCTGTCGAGCACCTTGTGTTCATGGACAGAGTTGCATAGTTTTTAGTTTGCATTATGAACCTGCTTGCTTTGCCTAACCAGCATGTCTCATGGCTCTACCTTGGTCTACAGCCCACCTGCTAAACCTCATGTGGATTAGAGCCCCCTGCAGGCATTGGCATTTTGCCAAGCACCTCGCGTGCGTGCCTGGGCGCGAGCAGAACGCGCGTTTTGCACGTGCGTGCGCCCGAGTCGCCGCGTCCGGCTGCCGCCTCCCCGCCCCGCCCGTCCTGATCCTTTTCCACTCGCAGCCAACGCGCTGACCCCTCTCTCATCATCGCAGAGTCGCTCTGGCCACCTCCTGAGCCCCGCAGCGCCACCGTCAGGTCAGCCGTGGCGGCTAGCGGACCCGCAGCAGGCCCGGCCTTGGCAGCGGCCGCCCGAGTCCTTCCCCGCGCCAGCTGCCCTCTGGAATAGCTCGAGCTCATCCGCGAGCTCGTCGGTTTAGCGCCGACCAGCGCCACATTGCCCTGCTACCAACAGAGCGGCCGGTTCGCCGGCGTTCTTATCCACTGCCGCCGTCGAACCGACCTCCCCCGGCTATAAATGGCCCCTACCGCCTCGCTCGAGTCTCGGAGCATCATACAGGCAAGCCGTAGAGTTCTCCCCCTCACTCAAATCCATCTGGAACCCGCCGTCTTCTCCCGCCTCCGGCAACTTCGGCCGTCGCTGTCCTCCGGCTAAATTCACCGTAGCCGGAGCTCCCTAGTCCTCCACGCGACCATACCGATTCCCCTCGACCGTATAGACCCGCCCAACCCCCGCTAGATCGGTCGGGAGCCATTTGTAGCGGGTCAGGTGTGTTTTCAAGTAAAAGACTTTAAACGGAATTAGTCCCGATGGACTAAAGGAATCCGTTACTCGTGGTTAAAGAGTACACCCTCTGCAGAGATTACATCTATCGATAGCCGTGTCCATGGTTAAGGACTACTGGCTGGGATAGGTCAAGTGTCGGTCTTAGTGTCGGTCTTCGGAGGAAAAACTACTAACCAGAACATTGATCATGACATATGATGATTATGATTATAATTATTTGGACTAACCATTTGTATTATTTGAATTATTGAGTATCCCTGGGACGGTTCTACCTCCTGATATTCACTGTGATTATTCTCATATAAGCCCTTTATGTGGTGTCGCTCAGACGCCCTCTGTGGCACGTTTGTTATTTACTTTCTTTATAAGCCCTTTATGTGGGTGTCGCTGAGACGCCCGACTGTGCATGCTGCTATTTATTTCTTTATAAGCCCTTTATGTGGTGTCGCTGAGACGCCCCTGTGGCATGCCTGCTATTTATTTCTTTATAGCCCTTTATGTGGTGTCCGCTGAGACGCCCGACTGTGGCATGCTAATTATTTAATTTCCTTTACAAGCCCTTTATGTGGCGTCGCTCAGACGCCCGACTAAGGCATGCTTTATATTTTTTATCCTTTCGAGGCGTCGCTTCAGACACCGCGGTTTATTTTATTCTTATTTAATTGCTTTTTCATATTTAATTCTGAATGGCCTGCTTGCATGCGGCATGAATTTTTATTTCACGACTGCTAAGTGATCATGAAAATATTTCAGAGCATGATATCTCTGTTATATTATACCTGTGTTCATATGTTTGCGAGTACATTCAAAGTACTCACTGGCTTGTCCTTGGCTATTGTCTTGGCCAGATTTCCCGCTTGGAGAGGAGCGCTACGATGACACCCCGGAACCTAGGCAATGATGATAGCAGCCCTCGCGAAGATAGGAGTTATCCAGGTCAGCTGTTCCTGTGGGAAATGGAGTCCCATAGACGCTGATTAATCCGCAAACCGCTTCCGCCATCAACCACCAGAAACCTTTTGTTGTACTCATAGGCCAGAACGGTCTTGTTCTACATATTTTGTATTTTGCTTGGAATTTCTGTATCAATTTTGTGTCTCATCAGCTAACAGTAATCCTGGCTGGTGAGCACAAGGGCCATTTACTAGAAATTAATATCCTGGAAAACCGTTCCCACAACCTTGGTACCAGAGCCAGGCTGACCATTGGCTAATCCTATCTTAGCCGGTCAATAAACCAGGTTAACCAACCCACCAACTTTAACACTAAACCCAGTCAAGCTTCTCGTGTAAGATAGCCACACAGTGACCCGACACCTTTTGGCAGCGGTGCCTAACCTATCGGCCTAGCTGTCGATCACGCGCGCCATGTGACCGACACCTAAACTGTCTCATCTCGCAAGCGTGCGAAGGAAGACTCCGTCCTCTTGTTCTATAAAAAGGAACGCTAGCCCCAACCCAGCACCGCACAACTCTCACCCCCAAAACCGAGCAAGATGCCTGGCCCCATTGTCCACAATGAGACCACAGCAACCGACCTTGAGTTTTTGTGACCGTGCTACAAACCTCACCCGTCGTGCCTTTGCTTAGAAGAGCCCCCGGAGTATGTTGTGTACCAAGGGTCCATGAGCGGTGAGAGCCGTCAATTCTGGCCCCTGTGCACTCTCATGGTAGGGGTATGTCGCCAGAACGCCCCTACGTTCACCGGAAGGGACAACTCCCTTTGAGCCACAGCCATTCAGCTAGCTGCTCGAGAGGCTATAGTTCAACTCCGGCACCTGTCACCCAGAGTTAACTGCCGCTCGTTCTACTACGACCTACTACCCCAGCCATGACGGGTATGGCAGGCCACCCCAGGTTGCCAACGGAGACCACACGGACGACCCTGCATTGCTGCATCTGGTGCGCTATTGTAAGTGCACTAGAGGCCACTTTCGATCAGATCACCCTTGATCTGATCGCCGCTCATGGAGAGCTTGTTCGCCGACCCCGGCAAGAGGAGAAGAGGAGCCCGACGCCGACAACCAAGTTGTGGTTGTTCTGGCAACCGATCGACTCCTTGAGGTCGCCCCTGCCATCGATCGAAATGCTTTGGTGTCCCCAAAGTTTTCGTCGCCTTTTGGGAACGCTCCAACGGGATTGTGGCCAACCAACCCCGCGAATGTCATCATCGCTACCCGACCAACCCCCTGCAACTCCTCAACCCCATCCAGCTAACCCGATGGTGAAGCCCATGGAGAAGCCTGACATCCCAAGGCACGCCCGCTTTATATTAACGAGGTAGACTAAGCCACTCGAATAGTACCGAGCCTTAGTTTTCTACGCCTTGTAATAGTGTGACCTTGTACTCGCCTTGAATGGACGAACCTGCTTGTGCACCTTTGTTTGTTTAGGTACCCCGTCATAGTCTGTTGGCATGCGGTTGCATTTTTTAATTCCGAGCGTAGCCCAAAACCACCCCGACGAACACCCACAGTAACACATCACTTTGTGAGATATGTGTATCTGTGGCTTTGACCCGACCCCATAGAGCAGAACCGACAAACTAGTTGCCCCCACACCACTATCGGTAACCCAGCCCTGATGCTATATAAGAGGCCACCCCGTGACCTTACCAAGCATCCCTCCCTTTTTGCACAACTCTCACAACCATTTCTTTGCCATGCCGAGCCCTAGTATTTATCTGAGAACTCCAGATGCAACCCAGGTAGTTTTGTAAAAATATTGTGGGACTTTACCTGCAGTACCATGAGTTCTAACCCATCCACCCCAGTACGACTGCTCAAATCGAGAATCACCCCATCCACCTCGAAATATTGGGCAGTAGTGCACATCCCTCCCGCAAACCCAAACCAAGACCCAACGGAAGTTTCCTCGTGGGGAAATCTATGCCGACTCCCCAATGGCCATAGAAGCTGCTGCCGTACGAAGCGATTACTCGTCTTCGCTTCGCATACCCTATAGCCAGCGAAAGGGGGTATTATTACTTCCTGAGTCGTGCAGCACCCGAAGAAGTAGCATCTTTTCTCGGTGGGCGAATTGAGAGGGACCCAGTCCTGGCCACCTTGCCCAGTATGTCATCGCTCAAGAGCGTTTGACCCAGCGAGTAATGGGTTATCTCCAAGCCTCGCCGATTTAATCCTCAGATCGCTATTGGCAAACCACTGAGGCCGCCAGACAAGAGGTCGCGTTCTTCGTGCTAGTCAATCCGCTTTCCCCGGTAGAAGAAGATTGTGCCCCAGTGCGGAAACTTTTTCTCAGGACCCAGCATATTTTACGCTTGCGTCATAGACGCCACTTCTGTTTATTAGCCTAGCATGTGTTGCAGCTTATGCGTTGTATATCCTAAGTTTGTGTGGTGAATTATTTTTGGTTTCAATTAATTGAGCAATTACTTACTGTTGTTATTTTTGATTAACTGTTTTTCGCTCTCGGTAAATTCCGAGGTGGGATTTCCCTTGAGTATTGCAGCAATTAATTCTCCACGACATAAATTTAATTCACGCAGCACCCGACAGCAGGCTCACAACCACTACCACTCGACCACAGGCACTAATTGCTAAACCACGTACACATTTTGCACCTAACTGATCACCTCTCTAACACACCACGTTTCTGAAGGAGAAAATTTGTGGGTAATTATTCTAGTGCAGATTGCCTGCAGCACACTGACAGCAGTTAGCACCCGACACCAGCACCTAATCCTCATGATCACCGCCGCCGCGAAGATCTAACACTCGCGCACACAGCATCACGAGTACATCGAGGATCATCGCGCACAAGACCCAGAGAACCCAGCAATGCCATGCCGCCAACCCTCCCACATATCAGGATCATGTACCAATCCGCATCACCTCCGCCATTAGAGCCGTCTCGAGCCTGCAGACAGCAATGGGAGAGGAGAAGCGAGGCAGGTGTGAGGAAGAAGAGTGGAGCACCGCGGTCATTTTTGTAGCTCGAATCGTGTACGGTGGGCGAAGTCCACCAGCGCCGCTCGTCGCTCGATCAGCGGTGTTCGGAGGTGAATCCGCGAGCAGTGCCCAACAGCGCCACTGGCCCGCGAGGTAGTGCACGCTGCGCCGGCAGCTAGCCGCGCCGCGCACTACCGCAATACGGCCTAGATGCCCTACCGCTAGTTGTCGCTGGTGGAGAAAGCGCGGACGCCGTGCGAGAGAGAGAAGGAAGAAGAGAAACGGAAGAGGAAGAAGAGATGACAGTGGCCCCGGGTCCACTTGTCACCAGAGAGAACTATCCACTCGGGTGCGACCAGCGAAATTTGAAATTTAGAATTTTATTCTAAATTTACCCAGCCAATAGTAGAATTTTCTCGGTTTCCCCAACCGTAGATTTTTTTTCTTTTTCACGCAGCTCCAGTGCCCCACACTTGTGTTGTACAAATATCTGCCCTCTCGCTATAGCCTCGTCATATCGTGTGAGCTGATTATTTAATCTTCGAGTCATTATTGCATGCAGTAGGAGTAATATTTTTTGATACCATTCTCAGACAATCTCGAGGACGAGATTTTTCTTAAGGGGGCTAGTGTTGTAAACCCCCAAAAATTTCCTTGTTTTATTAAATTAATTTTTTTGCCAGGAAATTAAATTTCGATTTTCTGGATTATCTTCTAATTTCAGAATCACTCCTTTCTTTCTCGAATTGTGGAGTTTTTCTCCTCTAAATGGAACTTTTCAAAAATATTGTTGGACTGTTACCTTCTCAGAACATTTCTCTTATCAAGTGGAATATTTCTTATATTATTTTCCTAGTTTTATTTCTTTAAAATGGTTACTCATAAGTGTTAGAGTCCCTTTTTGCACTACAACCCTTGATTAATTCATTTTATATTCCACCAAAATTTGGATGACATGAGATGTTCCTAAATCACTTTTATGCAAAAACTTCTCTTAGTCATTGGGGATTTTGAGCCCTACCTCAATTTTCAAATCTGGTTCAGTTTGTAGTTTACACTACAACCTATTTTTATTTTGCTCTATTAATCTTGGTTTTTTTTCCTGCTTGTAGTCCACCCTACCAAACTCTTAAGTCCAGGAGATCAGCCCCATTAGAAGTTTTTAAGCACATGCAAATATGGCATTAATTTTCTGTCCAGATCTGGTTTTCTCAAAAACTTGCACTAGGAAGTTTTTTGCTTTTGTCAAACTAACCTTGCCACCCTCTTTATCATCCAAAGAGACTCTGATCTGGGAATTTAGCCACCAGAGGAGTGCCTAGATGCCCATGGCATTTCTGTCGAGCACCTTGTGTTCATGGACAGAGTTGGCATAGTTTTTAGTTGGCATTATGAACCTGCTGCTTTGCTAACACAGCATGTCTCATGGCTCTACCTGGCACAGCCCCACCCTGCTAAACCCATGGATTAGAGCCCCCTGGCAGCATTGGCATTTTGCAAGCACCTCGCGTGCGTGCTCTGGGCGCGAGCAGAACGCGCGTTTTGCACGTGCGTGCGCCCGATCGCCGCGTCCGCTGCCGCCTCCCCGCGCCCTTCCTGACCCTTCCTCCTCGCACGCAACGCGCCGACCCTCTCTCGTCGCAGAGTCGCTCTGGCCACCTCCTGGAGCCCCGCAGCCCACCGTCGGTTGGCCTGGCGGCTAGCGGACGGCCGCAGCAGGCCCCGGCATTGGCAGCGCCGCCCGAGCCTTCCCCGCGCGCCAGCTGCCTCTGGAATGCTCGAGCTCATCCGCGACCATCGGTTAGCGCGACCAGCGCCACAATCGCCCTGCTACCAACAGACGGTGGTTGCCGGCGTTCTATCCACTGCCACCGTCGAACCGACTTCTTCCCCGGCTATAAATGGCCCCCAGACCTCGCTCGAGCTCAGGAGCATCATCAGGCAAGCCGTAGAGTTTCCCTCTCACTCAAATCCTTGGAACCCCGCCGTCTCTCCGCCTCCGGCAACTTCGGCCGTCGCTTGTCCCTCGGCTAAATTCGTCGTACTGGAGCTCCCTAGTCCTTCCAGCGCCACCATCTGATCCCCTCGACCGTATAGAGCTGCCCCACCCGCTAGATCGTCGGGAGCCATTGTAGGCCGAGACCCGATCCACCAGAAGCCACCACCCCCGCTGAGGATCTCGCCACCGGCGACCCCCTTCATCCCCGCTAGCCTATCGACCTTGGGAGGACCGCCCTGGACCAGCGGATCCATCTCCCCCCTCGAACCCCGTGGGAGCCGCCGTTCGTCGTCGGCAATCGCCGGAGCCCGCCTCCGCTGGCCAGAGGAGGAAGGAGGCGGGGGCGACTGGTCAAACCTGACCATTGGGCCGATGGACCCACTGTCATGAACCAGCCCTGCCGAAACGTTTTTAGGGAAACGTATTCCCCCAGAATACGCTTTCATCAATGGAAAGCGTAAGCCCTCGAACCCGTTTCTTTTTTCTGATTTTTATTAAAAACAGATTTTGACCTGAACTTGACTGGCTCTAGTTTCTATAATACAACCCATTTGACTTGATTCTTTTTCTGTTGTCTCTCAAATTCCATCTAGTTTTATTTCATATTTATTTGAAAATTTCCCGAACACTTTTTTGTACTGTTTTCGAATTGCGTGTTGATTCAATCTTTTCAAAAATAGGATATTGGAGGTAGATGAAAACTTTCAAAAGTGCACCCCACCTACATACACATGGAAGGCAAGCATTCTGACCCTAGTATATATTTGCCGGTGTGTTGTTTTTGATACAGCTACAACACCGAGCTGATTGGAACATGCTTATTTCATGTGATGTTATGATCATGTCCCTGTGTGCATGATGGAAATTCCTTGCTGTTGGAATTGATATACTTGTGACTATTCACCCACGTATGCCTTTCATGCCTACCGGAAGGAATCCAGAAAAGTCTCTGTCGTGGGTAGACACGAGCTTGATACTGATATTTCGTTGAAACGAGCATATTCAGTAAGGCATGGTGAGGGTTGTGAGATGTGGTGATTCTGTCTGTTGTGTGGAATATATTTATCATGCAGGGAATACTTAAACCCTCTGAGACGACCATAGATCGAGTCTTGTGCAGTAACCCCCATACTTGCTTCGTGCTACCACTTGTCCTGCCTTGGTAGGGTACGGTTCAGTAGTTGTCAACCCCTTTCTTAGCACACACCGTACAGAGAGGCCATGGTGGAAGATACTGGCAGCATCGTAGACATCCACCTGGTCCGGGGATGGGTGTTTCCGGTGGAACCGAGGGGGTAGCTCCCCTAGTTTGCGCACGTTATATTTTGTGATCCCATGCTAGTCGAGGTTGTAGCCTCCCCACTTAGTTTTGCTTAATGGGTGTCGTGGGTGGATTCCAGACACCGGTAAGTTAAGCTGGTTGTGCGGGTCAGGTGTGTTTTCAAGTAAAAGACCGTAAACAGAATTAGTCCCGATGGACAAGGAATCGGTTACTCGTGGGTAAAGAGTACACCCTCTGTAGAGATTACATCTATTCGAATAGCCGTGTCCATGTTTAGGACTACATCTGGATAGGTCAAGTGTCGTCTTAGTGTCGGTCTTCGGAGGAAAAACTGCTAAACCAGAACATTGATCAGTGACATATGATGATATGATTATTATTATTATGGACTAACCATTTGTAATATTTGAATTATTGAGTATCCCTGGGACGGTTCTACCTCCTGGATATTCACTATGATTATTTCTCATATAAGCCCTTTATGTGGTGTCCGCTCAGACGCCCAACTTGGCACGTTTGTTATTACTTCTTTATAAGCCTTTATTGGTGTCGCTGGATACCGCCCGACTTATTTTCAGATCTATAAAACCAAAAACCCAAAAATACCTTGCTGCAATTTATTTACCTTTACTTTATTTTGAGCTTTTATTTATCTTTATACCTATCTCTATCAAGTCTCATCCTTACAAGTAACCGTGAAGGGATTGACAACCGCTTTATCGCGTTGGGTGCAAGTATTTGTTTGTTTGTGTAGGTGCAACCATTGGTGACTTGTGTGTTCTCCTACTGAATTGATCCTTGGTTCTCAAACAGAGGGAAATACTTATCTCTACTTTGCTGCATCACCTTTCCTCTTCAAGGGAAAAACCAACGCATGCTCAAGAAGTAGCAGGAAGAAATTCTGGCGCCATTGCCGGGCAGGATCTACATCAAGCCTACCAAGTACCCATCATAAACTCTATCTCTTGCATTTACATTATTCACCATTTACCTCTCGTTTTCCCTCCCCCAATTCTAAAAACATTTTCAGAAAAACACAAAAATATTTGCCTTTTTATTTGCCTTCTTTCCGTTCGCCTTTTTGTTTGCCTTTATGTCTTACTTGGTTTATTTGCTTGTTCGTTTGGTATAATTTGATGTTTATTGAAAATCAGAAAACAAAAAGCTTATGGATCCTCATCCACTTGCTAATCTTTTAAAAGATCAGAACTATGATGAACCAATTGCTAGTGAGTTGAGTGCACTAGATTATCTTTATGAAGTTTTGCTTGAAATTCATGAATCTGAAAATTGTGATGAAGTGCTAAAAGAGGAAATTTAGAAGTGATTCACGATAGCTCATTGAATGAAAAGCATGATTGCAATGGTGTTATTATAAATCTATTATAGTCAGTTGTGCTAATAATGCAAAACCCCAAGCTTGGGGATGCTAATTTTGATACGTCCACTACTTATTGCAATGATCATGATTGGGGTGATTCTTCTTATGATCTTGAAATTTATTTAAGCCTATGATGAATATGTTGCGATAATATTGAAAGAGGGTTTGGAAGAGTCCCAACTTTAGGTAATAATGATCCCACTACTTTGGAGAATGATCAATCTTATGAATTTTTTGATAAAAGTGGGCTTGGGAGGTCATGACTTTATTTGATGATAATCCCACTATTTTGGAAGAGTGTCATCTTTGCATGCATGTGGATCATGAAGAATTTTTTTATATGATAGCTATATTGTTGAATTTGATTATGATCCTACATGTAATATTATGAGAGAGGAAAATATGGTTGTAGAAATTTTCATGTCACTAAATACCTCTCATTATGTTGAGATGCTTTTGTTCTTTCTTCTTCCTTGCATATGCTAGTTTTTGCTTGTCTTGATAATTCGTTTGCTTATAAAATGCCTGCATAGGAAGTATGTTAGACTTTAACTTGTTTTTCACATGCTACATGATGCTCTCTTCGTGTTTCAATTGCTATCTTTCATGTGAGCATCATAAAATTATCAATGCCTAGCTAAAAGGCTTTAAAGAAAGCGCTTGTTGGGAGACAACCCACATTTTTATTTTTTGTTTTTTATTATGTGTTTACGCAATTATACTTCTTTTATGTTGTTGTGTTTTAATGTTTTAATTAGTGTTTGATCCAGTAAGACCTTTGGGATGATTTGGATGATAGTTGATTTTGATTTTGCTGTAAAACAGAAACTTTTGCATCCAGTAGCAGATTGTTAAAATTTGGTGGAACATGAAAAAATTCTAAATTTTTTACAAAGATTGATGTACAGATTTCACGTTTTCCTAATTTTTGTGAAGGTTTTGAGTTACAGAAGTATGACTTTAATTGTGCGGTCTTTACAGACTGTTTTGTTTTGACAGATTCTGTTTCGTGTGTTGTTCGCTTATTTTGATGCATCTATGGGTAGTAGCTGTAACACCCCAAAAATTTGCCATGTTTTATTAATTAAAATTTTTTGCCAGGAAAAAAATTTGATTTTCTGGATTATCTTCTAATTTCAGAATCACTCTTCTTCTGAATGTGGAGTTTTTCCCTCTAAATGGAACTTTTCAAAAATATTGTTGGACTTGGTACCTTCTCAGAAACATTCTCTTATCAGTGGAATTATTTCTATAATTATTTTCCTAGTTTTATTTCTTTTAAAATGGTTTACTATAAGTGTTAGAGTCCCTTTTTGCACTACAACCCTTTGATTAATTCATTTTATAATCCACCAAAATTTGGGGATGACATGAGATGTTCCTAAATCACTTTTATGCAAAAACTTCTCTTAGTCATTTGGGGATTTTGAGCCCTACCTCAAGTTTTAAATCTGGTTCAGTTTGTAGTTTACACTACAACCTATTTTTATTTTGCTCTATTAATCTTGGTTTTTTCTGCTTGTAGTCCACCCTACCAAACTTTAAGTCCAGGAGATCAGCCCCATTAGAAGTTTTTAAGCACATGCAATAATGGCATATATTTTCTGTCCAGATCTGGTTTTCTCAAAAACTTGCACTAGGAAGTTTTTGCTTTTGTCAAACTACCTGCCACCCTCTTTATCATCCAAAGAGACTCTGATCTGGGAATTTTAGCCACCAGAGGAGATGCCTAGATGCCATGGCATTCTGTCGAGCACCTTGTGTTCATGGACAGAGTTGGCATAGTTTTTAGTTTGCATTATGAACCTGCTTGCTTTGCCTAACCAGCATGTCTCATGGCTCTACCTTGGTCTATAGCCCCCCCCTGCTAAACCTCATGTGGATTAGAGCCCCCTGGCAGGCATTGGCATTTTGCCAAGCACCTCGCTGCGTGTCTGCTCTGGCGCGAGAGAACGCGCGTTTTGCACGTGCGTGCGCCCGAGTCGCCGCGTCCGGCTGCCGCCTCCCCGCGCCCGTCCTGATCCATTCCACTCGCAGCCAACGCGCTGACCCCTCTCTATCACAGAGTCGCTCTGGCCACCTCCTGGAGCCCCGCAGCGCCACCGTCAGGTGGCCGTGGCGGCTAGGGACGGCCGCAGCAGCCCGGCTTGGCAGCGCGCCCGAGCCTTCCCCCCGCGCCAGCTGCCCTCTGGAATAGTCGAGCTCATCGGAGCTCGTCGGTTAGCGCCGACCAGCGCCACATCGCCCTGCTACCAACAGAGCGGCGGTTCCCGGCGTTCTTATCCACTGCCGCCGTCGAACCGACCTTCCCCGGCTATAAATGGCCCCCAGACCTCGCTGAGCTTGGGAGCATCATCAGGCAAGCCGTAGAGTTCTCCCCCTCACTCAAATCCATCTGGAACCGCCGTCTCTCCGCCTCGGCAACTTCGGCCGTCGCTGTCCCTCGGCTAAATTCACCGTAGCCGGAGCTCCCTAGTCCTTCCGGCACGACCATCCGATTCCCCTCGACCGTATAGAGCCGCCCAACCCGCTAGATCGGTCGGGAGCCATTGTAGCGGGTCAGGTGTGTTTTCAAGTAAAAGAACTGTAAACGGAATTAGTCATGGACTAAAGGAATCCGTTACTCGTGGGTAAAGAGTACACCCTCTGCAGAGATTACATCTATCGAATAGCCGTGTCCATGGTTAAGGACTACGTCTGGGATAGGTCAAGTGTCGGTCTTAGTGTCGGTCTTGGAGAAAAACTCTAAACCAGAAACATTGATCATGACATATGATGATTATGATTATTATTATTTTGGACTACCACTTTGTATTATTTGAATTATTGAGTATCCCTGGGACGGTTCTACCTCCTGATATTCACTGTGATTTCTCATATAAGCCCTTTATGTGGTGTCGCTCAGACGCCCGACTATGGCACGTTTGTTATTTACTTTCTTTATAAGCCCTTTATGTGGTGTCGCCTGAGACGCCCGACTGTGGCATGCCTGCTATTTATTTCTTTATAAGCCCTTTATGTGTGTGTCGCTGAGACGCCCGACTGTGGCATGCCTGCTATTTATTTCTTTATAAGCCCTTTATGTGGTGTCGCTGAGAGCCCGACTGTGGCATGCTAATTATTTAATTTCCTTTACAAGCCCTTATGTGGCGTCGCTCAGACGCCCGACTAAGGCATGCTTTATATTTTTATCCTTTCGAGGCGTCGCTTCAGACACCCGATCGGTTTATTTTATTTATTATCTAATTGCTTTTTCATATTTAATTCGAATGCCCTGTGCAGCGGCATGAATTTTTATTTCACGACTGGCTAATGATCATGAAAATATTTCAGAGCATGATTATCATCTGTTATATTATACGTTTCATAATGTTTGCGAGTACATTCAAAGTACTCACTGGCTTGTCCCTGGCTATTGTCTTGGCCAGATTTCTCGCTTGGAGAGGAGCGCTACGATGACAGCCCCGGAACCTAGGCAATGATGATAGCAGCCTCGCGAGATAGGAGTTATCCAGGTCAGCTGTTCCTGTGGGAAATGGAGTCCCATAGACGCGATAATCCGCAAACCGCTTCCGCCATCAACCACCAGAAACCTTTGTTTTGTACTCATAGGCCAGAACGGTCTTGTTCTAAATATTTTGTATTTTGCTTGGAATTTCTGTATCAAGTTGGTGTCTCATCAGCTAACAGTAATCCTGGGGCTGGTGAGCACAAGCCATTTACTAGGAAATTAATATCCTGGAAAACCGTTCCCGACAACCTTGGTACCAGAGCCAGGCTGACCATTGGCTAATCCTATCTTAGCCAGGTCAATAAACCTAGGTTAACCAACCCACCAGACTTTAACCTAAACCCAGTCAAGCTTCTCGTGTAAGATAGCCACACAGTGACCCCGACACCTTTTTGGCAGTCGGTGCCTAACCTATCGGCCTAGCTGTCGATCACGCGCCAGTGACCGACACCTAAACTGTCTCATTCGCAAGCTGCTGGAAGGAAGATCCGTCCTCTTTTTCTATAAAAAGGGAAGCTAGCCCCAACCCAGCACCGCACAACCTCTACCCCAAAAACCGAGCCAAGATGCCTGGCCCCATTGTCCACAATGAGAACAGCAACCGACCTTGGAGGTTTTGTGACCGTGCTAGCAAACCTCACGTCGTGCCTTTGCATTAGAAGAGCCCCCGGAGTATGTTGTGTACACGGGTCCATGAGCGGTGAGAGCCGTCAATTCTGGGCCACTGTGCACGTCTATGGTAGGGGATGTCGCCAGAACGCCCCTACAGGTTCAACGGAAGAGCAAACTCCTTGAGCCACAAGCCATTCAGCTAGCTGCTCGAGAGGCTATAGTTCAACTCCGGCACCTGTCACCCAGAGTTAACTGCCGCGTGCTACTACTACCCCAGCCATGACGGGTATGGCAGGCCACCCCAGGTTGCCAACGGAGACCACGAGACGGACCCTGCATTGCTGCATCTGGTGCGCTATGAAGTGCACTAGAGGCACTATTCGATCAGATCACCCTTGATCTGATCGCCGCTCATGGAGAGCTTGTTCGCCGAGCCCCGGCAAGAGGAGAAGAGGAGCCCGACGCCGACAACCCAGGTGGGTGTCTGGCAACCGATCGACTCCTTGAGGTCTGCCCCTGCCATCGATCGAAATGCTTGGTGTCCCAGAAGTGTTTCGTCGCCTTTTGGGACACCCAACGGGATTGTGGCCAACAACCCCCGCGATGGTATCATCGCTACCCCGACCCTGCAACTCCTCAACCCATCCAGCTAACCCCGATGTGTGAAGCCCATGGAGAAGGCTTGACATCACAAAGGCACGCCCGCTTAGATATTAACGAGGTAGACTAAGCCACTCGAATAGTACCGAGCCTTAGTATTTCTACGCCTTGTAATAGTGTGACCTTGTACTCGCCTTGAAGGACGCAGACTGCTTGTGCACCTTTGTTTTGTTAGTAGCCCGCCAAAGTCTGTTGGCATGCGGTTGCATTTTTTAATTCCGAGCGTAGCTACCAAAAACCACCCCGACGACCCACAGTAACACATCACTTTTGTGAGATATGTGTATCTGTGGCTTTGACCCCCGACCCCAAGAGCAGAACCGACAAATAGTTGCCACACACCACTATCGGTAACCCAGCCCTGATGCTATATAAGAGGCCACCCGTGACCTACCAAGCATCCCTCCCTTTTTGCACAACTCTCACAACCATTTCTTTGCCATGCCGAGCCCTGTATTTATCTGAGAACTCCAGATGCAACCCCAGGTAGTTTTGTAAATATTGTGGGACTTTACCTGCAGTACCAATGAGTTCTACCCATCCACCCCAGTACGAGCTGCTCAAATCGAGAATCACCCCATCCACCTCGAAATATTGGGCAGTAGTGCACATCCCTCCCGCAAACCCAAACCAAGACCCAACGGAAGTTTCCTTCGTGGGGAAATCTATGCCGACTCCCCAAATGGCCATAGAAGCTGCTGCGTACGAAGCGATTACTCGTCTTCGCTTCGCAGTACCCTATGCCAGCGAAAGGGGGTATTATTACTTCCTGAGTCGTGCAGCACCCGAAGAAGTAGCATCTTTTCTCGGTGGGCGAATTGAGAGGGACCCAGTACTGGCCAACCTTGCCCAGTATGTCATCGCTCAAGAGCGTTTGACCCAGCGAGTAATGGGTTATCTCCAGAGCCTCGCCGATTTGAATCCTCAGATCGCTATTGGCAAACCACTGAGGCCAGACCAGGAGAGTCGCGTTCTTCGGCTAGTCAATCCGCTTTCCCCGGTAGAAGAAGATTGTGCCCCAGTGCCGGAAACTTTTTCTCAGGACCCAGCATATTTTACGCTTGCGTCATAGACGCCACTTCTGTGTTTATTAGCCTAGCATGTGTTGCAGCTTATGCGTTGTATCCTAAGTTTGTGTGGTGAATTAATTGTTTGGTTTCAATTAATGTGAGCAATTTACTTACTGTTGTTATTTTTGATTAACTGTTTTTCGCTCTCGGTAAATTCCGAGGTGGGATTTCCCTTGAGTTATTGCAGCAATTAATTCTCCACGACATAAATTTAAATTCACGCAGCACCGCGACAGCAGGCTCACAACCACTACCACTCGACCACAGGCACTAATTGCTAAACCACGTACACATTTTGCACCTAACTGATCACCTCTCTAACACACCACAGTTTCTGAAGGAGAAATTTGTGGGTAATTATTCTAGTGCAGATTGCCTCCAGCACACTGACAGCAGTTAGCACCCGACACCAGCACCTAATCCTCATGATCACCGCCGCCGCGAAGAGCTAACACTCGAGCAGCAGCATCACGATGATCATCGAGGATCATCGCGCACAAGAGCCCAGAGAACCCCAGCAATGCCGCCAACCCTCCACATATCAGGATCATGTACCAATCCGGCATCACCTCCGCCATTAGAGCCTCGTCTCGAGCTCCTGCAGACAGCAATGGAGGAGAAGGAGAAGCGAGGCCAGGTGTGAGGAAGAAGAGTGGAGCACCGCGGTCATTTTATAGCTCGAGATCGGTGTACGGTGGGCGAAGTCCACCAGCGCCGCTCGTCGCTCGATCGCCGGTGTTCGGAGGTGAATCCGCGAGCAGTGCCAACAGCGCACTGGCCCGCGAGGTGAGTGCACGCTGCGCCGGCAGCTAGCGCGCCGCGCACTACCGCAATACGGCCTAGATGCCCTACTCGCTAGGTGTCGCTGGTGGAGAAAGCGCGGACGCGTGCGAGAGAGAGAAGGAAGAAGAGAAACGGAAGAGGAAGAAGAGACTGACAGTGGGCCCCGGGTCCACTTGTCAGCCAGAGAGAACTATGCACTCGGGTGCGACCAGCGAAATTTAGAAATTTAGAATTTTATTCTAAATTTACCCTAGCCAATAGTAGAATTTTCTCGGTTTCCCCAACCGTAGATTTTTTTTCTTTTTCACACAGCTCCAGTGCCCCACTGTAGTTGTACAAATTATCTGCCCTCTCGCTATAGCCTCGTCATATCGTGTGAGCTGATTATTTTAATCTTCGAGTCATTATTGCATGGCAGTAGGAGTAATATTTTTTGATACCATTCTCAGCAAATCTCGAGGACGAGATTTTTCTTAAGGGGGCTAGTGTTGTAACACCCCAAAAATTTGTCCTTGTTTTATTAATTAAATTTTTTTGCCAGGAAATTAAATTTCGATTTTCTGGATTATCTTCTAATTTCAGAATCACTCCTTTCTTCTGAATTGTGGAGTTTTTCCCTCTAAATGGAACTTTTCAAAAATATTGTTGGACTTGTGTACCTTCTCAGAAACATTTCTCTTATCAGTGGAATTATTTCTATAATTATTTTCCTAAGTTTTATTTCTTTTAAAATGGTTACTCATAAGTGTTAGAGTCCCTTTTTGCACTACAACCCTTTGATTAATTCATTTTATAATTCCACCAAAATTTGGGGATGACATGAGATGTTCCTAAATCACTTTTATGCAAAAACTTCTCTTAGTCATTTGGGGATTTTGAGCCCTACCTCAAGTTTTCAAATCTGGTTCAGTTTGTAGTTTACACTACAACCTATTTTTATTTTGCTCTATTAATCTTGGTTTTTTTTCCTGCTTGTAGTCCACCCTACCAAACTCTTAAGTCCAGGAGATCAGCCCCATTAGAAGTTTTTAAGCACATGCAATAATGGCATATATTTTCTGTCCAGATCTGGTTTTCTCAAAAACTTGCACTAGGAAGTTTTTGCTTTTGTCAAACTAACCTTGCCACCCTCTTTATCATCCAAAGAGACTCTGATCTGGGAATTTTAGCCACCAGAGGAGATGCCTAGATGCCCATGGCATTCTGTCGAGCACCTTGTGTTCATGGACAGAGTTGGCATAGTTTTTAGTTTGCATTATGAACCTGCTTGCTTTGCCTAACCAGCATGTCTCATGGCTCTACCTTGGTCTACAGCCCCACCCTGCTAAACCTCATGTGGATTAGAGCCCCCTGGCAGGCATTGGCATTTTGCCAAGCACCTCGCGTGCGTGCTCTGGGCGCGAGCAGAACGCGCGTTTTGCACGTGCGTGCGCCCGAGTCGCCGCGTCCGGCTGCCGCCTCCCCGCGCCCGTCCTGATCCATTTCCACTCGCAGCCAACGCGCTGACCCCTCTCTCATCGCAGAGTCGCTCTGGCCACCTCCTGGAGCCCCGCAGCGCCACCGTCAGGTCAGCCGTGGCGGCTAGCGGACGGCCGCAGCAGGCCCCGGCCTTGGCAGCGCCGCCCGAGCCTTCCCCGCGCGCCAGCTGCCCTCTGGAATAGCTCGAGCTCATCCGCGAGCTCGTCGGTTAGCGCCGACCAGCGCCACATTGCCCTGCTACCAACAGAGCGGCGGTTCGCCGGCGTTCTTATCCACTGCCGCCGTCGAACCGACCTTCCCCGGCTATAAATGGCCCCTAGACCTCGCTCGAGCTCGGGAGCATCATCAGGCAAGCCGTAGAGTTCTCCCCCTCACTCAAATCCATCTGGAACCGCCGTCTTCTCCGCCTCCGGCAACTTCGGCCGTCGCTGTCCCTCGGCTAAATTCACCGTAGCCGGAGCTCCCTAGTCCTTCCAGCGCGACCATCCGATTCCCCTCGACCGTATAGAGCCGCCCAACCCCGCTAGATCGGTCGGGAGCCATTGTAGCGGGTCAGGTGTGTTTTCAAGTAAAAGACTGTAAACGGAATTAGTCCCGATGGACTAAAGGAATCCGTTACTCGTGGGTAAAGAGTACACCCTCTGCAGAGATTACATCTATTCGAATAGCCGTGTCCATGGTTAAGGACTACTGGCTGGGATAGGTCAAGTGTCGGTCTTAGTGTCGGTCTTCGGAGGAAAAACTACTAAACCAGAACATTGATCATGACATATGATGATTATGATTATAATTATTTTGGACTAACCATTTGTATTATTTGAATTATTGAGTATCCCTGGGACGGTTCTACCTCCTTGATATTCACTGTGATTATTCTCATATAAGCCCTTTATGTGGTGTCGCTCAGACGCCCGACTGTGGCACGTTTGTTATTTACTTTCTTTATAAGCCCTTTATGTGGTGTCGCTGAGACGCCCGACTGTGGCATGCCTGCTATTTATTTCTTTATAAGCCCTTTATGTGGTGTCGCTGAGACGCCCGACTGTGGCATGCCTGCTATTTATTTCTTTATAAGCCCTTTATGTGGTGTCGCTGAGACGCCCGACTGTGGCATGCTAATTATTTAATTTCCTTTACAAGCCCTTTATGTGGCGTCGCTCAGACGCCCGACTAAGGCATGCTTTATATTTTTATCCTTTCGAGGCGTCGCTTCAGACACCCGATCGGTTTATTTTATTCTTATTATCTAATTGCTTTTTCATATTTAATTCTGAATGGCCTGCTTGCATGCGGCATGAATTTTTATTTCACGACTGGCTAAGTGATCATGAAAATATTTCAGAGCATGATTATCATCTGTTATATTATACCTGTGTTCATAATGTTTGCGAGTACATTCAAAGTACTCACTGGCTTGTCCCTGGCTATTGTCTTGGCCAGATTTCTCGCTTGGAGAGGAGCGCTACGATGACAGCCCCGGAACCTAGGCAATGATGATAGCAGCCTCGCGAAGATAGGAGTTATCCAGGTCAGCTGTTCCTGTGGGAAATGGAGTCCCATAGACGCTGATAATCCGCAAACCGCTTCCGCCATCAACCACCAGAAACCTTTTGTTGTACTCATAGGCCAGAACGGTCTTGTTCTACATATTTTGTATTTTGCTTGGAATTTCTGTATCAAGTTGGTGTCTCATCAGCTAACAGTAATCCTGGGGCTGGTGAGCACAAGGGCCATTTACTAGGAAATTAATATCCTGGAAAACCGTTCCCGACAACCTTGGTACCAGAGCCAGGCTGACCATTGGCTAATCCTATCTTAGCCAGGTCAATAAACCTAGGTTAACCAACCCACCAGACTTTAACCTAAACCCAGTCAAGCTTCTCGTGTAAGATAGCCACACAGTGACCCCGACACCTTTTTGGCAGTCGGTGCCTAACCTATCGGCCTAGGCTGTCGATCACGCGCCAGTGACCGACACCTAAACTGTCTCATTCGCAAGCGTGCGAAGGAAGACTCCGTCCTCTTTTTCTATAAAAAGGGAACGCTAGCCCCAACCCAGCACCGCACAACCTCTACCCCAAAACCGAGCCAAGATGCCTGGCCCCATTGTCCACAATGAGACCACAGCAACCGACCTTGGAGGTTTTGTGACCGTGCTAGCAAACCTCACCCGTCGTGCCTTTGCATTAGAAGAGCCCCCGGAGTATGTTGTGTACCAAGGGTCCATGAGCGGTGAGAGCCGTCAATTCTGGGCCACTGTGCACGTCTATGGTAGGGGTATGTCGCCAGAACGCCCCTACAGGTTCACCGGAAGGACAACTCCCTTTGAGCCACAAGCCATTCAGCTAGCTGCTCGAGAGGCTATAGTTCAACTCCGGCACCTGTCACCCAGAGTTAACTGCCGCTCGTTCTACTACTACCCCAGCCATGACGGGTATGGCAGGCCACCCCAGGTTGCCAACGGAGACCACGAGACGGACCCTGCATTGCTGCATCTGGTGCGCTATGTAAGTGCACTAGAGGCACTATTCGATCAGATCACCCTTGATCTGATCGCCGCTCATGGAGAGCTTGTTCGCCGAGCCCCGGCAAGAGGAGAAGAGGAGCCCGACGCCGACAACCCAGTTGTGGTGTTCTGGCAACCGATCGACTCCTTGAGGTCTGCCCCTGCCATCGATCGAAATGCTTTGGTGTCCCCAGAAGTGTTTCGTCGCCTTTTGGGAACACGCTCCAACGGGATTGTGGCCAACAACCCCCGCGATGGTCATCATCGCTACCCCGACCCTGCAACTCCTCAACCCCATCCAGCTAACCCCGATGGTGAAGCCCATGGAGAAGCCTTGACATCCACAAGGCACGCCCGCTTAGATATTAACGAGGTAGACTAAGCCACTCGAATAGTACCGAGCCTTAGTATTTCTACGCCTTGTAATAGTGTGACCTTGTACTCGCCTTGAATGGACGCAGACTGCTTGTGCACCTTTGTTTTGTTTAGTAGCCCCGCATAAGTCTGTTGGCATGCGGTTGCATTTTTTAATTCCGAGCGTAGCTACCAAAAACCACCCCGACGACACCCACAGTAACACATCACTTTTGTGAGATATGTGTATCTGTGGCTTTGACCCCGACCCCATAGAGCAGAACCGACAAACTAGTTGCCCCCACACCACTATCGGTAACCCAGCCCTGATGCTATATAAGAGGCCACCCCGTGACCTTACCAAGCATCCCTCCCTTTTTGCACAACTCTCACAACCATTTCTTTGCCATGCCGAGCCCTAGTATTTATCTGAGAACTCCAGATGCAACCCCAGGTAGTTTTGTAAAAATATTGTGGGACTTTACCTGCAGTACCATGAGTTCTACCCATCCACCCCAGTACGAGCTGCTCAAATCGAGAATCACCCCATCCACCTCGAAATATTGGGCAGTAGTGCACATCCCTCCCGCAAACCCAAACCAAGACCCAACGGAAGTTTCCTTCGTGGGGAAATCTATGCCGACTCCCCAAATGGCCATAGAAGCTGCTGCGTACGAAGCGATTACTCGTCTTCGCTTCGCAGTACCCTATGCCAGCGAAAGGGGGTATTATTACTTCCTGAGTCGTGCAGCACCCGAAGAAGTAGCATCTTTTCTCGGTGGGCGAATTGAGAGGGACCCAGTACTGGCCAACCTTGCCCAGTATGTCATCGCTCAAGAGCGTTTGACCCAGCGAGTAATGGGTTATCTCCAGAGCCTCGCCGATTTGAATCCTCAGATCGCTATTGGCAAACCACTGAGGCCAGACCAGGAGAGTCGCGTTCTTCGGCTAGTCAATCCGCTTTCCCCGGTAGAAGAAGATTGTGCCCCAGTGCCGGAAACTTTTTCTCAGGACCCAGCATATTTTACGCTTGCGTCATAGACGCCACTTCTGTGTTTATTAGCCTAGCATGTGTTGCAGCTTATGCGTTGTATCCTAAGTTTGTGTGGTGAATTAATTGTTTGGTTTCAATTAATGTGAGCAATTTACTTACTGTTGTTATTTTTGATTAACTGTTTTTCGCTCTCGGTAAATTCCGAGGTGGGATTTCCCTTGAGTTATTGCAGCAATTAATTCTCCACGACATAAATTTAAATTCACGCAGCACCGCGACAGCAGGCTCACAACCACTACCACTCGACCACAGGCACTAATTGCTAAACCACGTACACATTTTGCACCTAACTGATCACCTCTCTAACACACCACAGTTTCTGAAGGAGAAATTTGTGGGTAATTATTCTAGTGCAGATTGCCTGCAGCACACTGACAGCAGTTAGCACCCGACACCAGCACCTAATCCTCATGATCACCGCCGCCGCGAAGAGCTAACACTCGAGCAGCAGCATCACGATGATCATCGAGGATCATCGCGCACAAGAGCCCAGAGAACCCCAGCAATGCCGCCAACCCTCCACATATCAGGATCATGTACCAATCCGGCATCACCTCCGCCATTAGAGCCTCGTCTCGAGCTCCTGCAGACAGCAATGGAGGAGAAGGAGAAGCGAGGCCAGGTGTGAGGAAGAAGAGTGGAGCACCGCGGTCATTTTATAGCTCGAGATCGGTGTACGGTGGGCGAAGTCCACCAGCGCCGCTCGTCGCTCGATCGCCGGTGTTCGGAGGTGAATCCGCGAGCAGTGCCAACAGCGCACTGGCCCGCGAGGTGAGTGCACGCTGCGCCGGCAGCTAGCGCGCCGCGCACTACCGCAATACGGCCTAGATGCCCTACTCGCTAGGTGTCGCTGGTGGAGAAAGCGCGGACGCGTGCGAGAGAGAGAAGGAAGAAGAGAAACGGAAGAGGAAGAAGAGATTGACAGTGGGCCCCGGGTCCACTTGTCAGCCAGAGAGAACTATGCACTCGGGTGCGACCAGCGAAATTTAGAAATTTAGAATTTTATTCTAAATTTACCCTAGCCAATAGTAGAATTTTCTCGGTTTCCCCAACCGTAGATTTTTTTTCTTTTTCACGCAGCTCCAGTGCCCCACTGTAGTTGTACAAATTATCTGCCCTCTCGCTATAGCCTCGTCATATCGTGTGAGCTGATTATTTTAATCTTCGAGTCATTATTGCATGGCAGTAGGAGTAATATTTTTTGATACCATTCTCAGCAAATCTCGAGGACGAGATTTTTCTTAAGGGGGCTAGTGTTGTAACACCCCAAAAATTTGTCCTTGTTTTATTAATTAAATTTTTTTGCCAGGAAATTAAATTTCGATTTTCTGGATTATCTTCTAATTTCAGAATCACTCCTTTCTTCTGAATTGTGGAGTTTTTCCCTCTAAATGGAACTTTTCAAAAATATTGTTGGACTTGTATACCTTCTCAGAAACATTTCTCTTATCAGTGGAATTATTTCTATAATTATTTTCCTAAGTTTTATTTCTTTTAAAATGGTTACTCATAAGTGTTAGAGTCCCTTTTTGCACTACAACCCTTTGATTAATTCATTTTATAATTCCACCAAAATTTGGGGATGACATGAGATGTTCCTAAATCACTTTTATGCAAAAACTTCTCTTAGTCATTTGGGGATTTTGAGCCCTACCTCAAGTTTTCAAATCTGGTTCAGTTTGTAGTTTACACTACAACCTATTTTTATTTTGCTCTATTAATCTTGGTTTTTTTTCCTGCTTGTAGTCCACCCTACCAAACTCTTAAGTCCAGGAGATCAGCCCCATTAGAAGTTTTTAAGCACATGCAATAATGGCATATATTTTCTGTCCAGATCTGGTTTTCTCAAAAACTTGCACTAGGAAGTTTTTGCTTTTGTCAAACTAACCTTGCCACCCTCTTTATCATCCAAAGAGACTCTGATCTGGGAATTTTAGCCACCAGAGGAGATGCCTAGATGCCCATGGCATTCTGTCGAGCACCTTGTGTTCATGGACAGAGTTGGCATAGTTTTTAGTTTGCATTATGAACCTGCTTGCTTTGCCTAACCAGCATGTCTCATGGCTCTACCTTGGTCTACAGCCCCACCCTGCTAAACCTCATGTGGATTAGAGCCCCCTGGCAGGCATTGGCATTTTGCCAAGCACCTCGCGTGCGTGCTCTGGGCGCGAGCAGAACGCGCGTTTTGCACGTGCGTGCGCCCGAGTCGCCGCGTCCGGCTGCCGCCTCCCCGCGCCCGTCCTGATCCATTTCCACTCGCAGCCAACGCGCCGACCCCTCTCTCGTCGCAGAGTCGCTCTGGCCACCTCCTGGAGCCCCGCAGCGCCACCGTCAGGTTGGCCGTGGCGGCTAGCGGACGGCCGCAGCAGGCCCCGGCATTGGCAGCGCCGCCCGAGCCTTCCCCGCGCGCCAGCTGCCCTCTGGAATAGCTCGAGCTCATCCGCGAGCTCATCGGTTAGCGCCGACCAGCGCCACATCGCCCTGCTACCAACAGAGCGGTGGTTTGCCGGCGTTCTTATCCACTGCCACCGTCGAACCGACCTTCCCCGGCTATAAATGGCCCCCAGACCTCGCTCGAGCTCAGGAGCATCATCAGGCAAGCCGTAGAGTTCTCCCTCTCACTCAAATCCATCTGGAACCGCCGTCTTCTCCGCCTCCGGCAACTTCGGCCGTCGCTGTCCCTCGGCTAAATTCGTCGTAGCTGGAGCTCCCTAGTCCTTCCAGCGCCACCATCTGATTCCCCTCGACCGTATAGAGCTGCCCAACCCCGCTAGATCGGTCGGGAGCCATTGTAGGCCGAGACCCCGATCCACCAGAAGCCACCACCCGCTGAGGAGCTCGCCACCGGCGACCCCCTTCATCCCCGCTAGCCTATCGACCATTGGGAGGACCGCCCTGGACCAGCGGATCCATCTCCCCCCTCGGAACCCCGTGGGGAGCCGCCGTTCGTCGTCGGCAATCGCCGGAGCCCCGCCTCCGCTCGGCCAGAGGAGGAAGGAGGCGGGGGCGACTGGTCAAACCTGACCAGTGGGCCCGATGGACCCACTGTCAGTGAACCAGCCCTGCCGAAACGTTTTTAAGTGGAAACGTATTCCCCCAGAATACGCTTTCATCAATGGAAAGCGTAAGCCCTCCGAACCGTTTTCTTTTTCTGATTTTTATTAAAAACAGATTTTGACCTGAACTTTGACTGGCTCTAGTTTCTATAATACAACTCCATTTGACTTGATTCTTTTTCTGTTGTCTCTCAAATTCCATCTAGTTTATTTTCATATTTATTTGAAAATTTCCCGAACAACTTTTTTGTACTGTTTTCGAATTGCGTGTTGATTCAATCTTTTCAAAAATAGGATATTGGAGGTAAGATGAAAACTTTCAAAAAGTGCACCCCACCTACATACACATGGAAGGCAAGCATTCTGAACCCTAGTATAATATTTGCCGTGTGTTGTTTTGATACAGCTACAACACCGAGCTGATTGGAACATGCTTTATTTCATGTGATGTTATGATCATGTCCCTGTGTGCATGATGGAAATTCCTTGCTGTTGGAATTGATATACTTGTGACAGTATTCACCCACGTATGCCTTTCATGCCTACCGGAAGGAATCCAGAAAAGTCTCTGTCGTGGGTAGACACGAGCTTGATACTGATATTTCGTTGAAACGAGCATATTCAGTAAGGCATGGTGAGGTATGATGAGTGGTGATTCTGTCTGTTGGTGTGGAATATATTTATCATGCAGGGAATACTTAAACCTCCTGAGACGACCATAGATCGAGTCTTGTGCCAGTAACCCCCATACTTGCTTCGTGCTACCACTTGTCCTTGCCTTAGGTAGGGTACGGTTCAGTAAGTTGTCAACCCCTTTCTTAGCACACACCGTACAGAGAGGCCATGGTGGAAGATACTGGCAGCATCCGGTAGACATGCCACCTGGTCCGGGGGCATGGGTGTTTCCGGTTGGAACCGAGGGGGTAGCTCCCCTAGTTTGCGCACGTTATAAATTTTGTGATCCCATGCTAGTCGAGGTTGTAGCCTCCCCACTTAGAGTTTTGCTTAATGGGTGTCGTGGGTGATTCCAGACACCGGTAAGTTAAGCTGGTGTGTGCGGGTCAGGTGTGTTTTCAAGTAAAAGACCGTAAACAGAATTAGTCCCGATGGACTAAAGGAATCTGTTACTCGTGGGTAAAGAGTACACCCTCTGTAGAGATTACATCTATTCGAATAGCCGTGTCCATGTTTAAGGACTACAGTCTGGGATAGGTCAAGTGTCGGTCTTAGTGTCGGTCTTCGGAGGAAAAACTGCTAAACCAGAACATTGATCATGACATATGATGATTATGATTATTATTATTATGGACTAACCATTTGTAATATTTGAATTATTGAGTATCCCTGGGACGGTTCTACCTCCTGGATATTCACTATGATTATTCTCATATAAGCCCTTTATGTGGTGTCGCTCAGACGCCCAACTGTGGCACGTTTGTTATTTACTTTCTTTATAAGCCCTTTATGTGGTGTCGCTGAGACGCCCGACTGTGGCATGCCTGCTATTTATTTCTTTATAAGCCCTTTATGTGGTGTCGCTGAGACGCCCGACTGTGGCATGCCTGCTATTTATTTCTTTATAAGCCCTTTATGTGGTGTCGCTGAGACGCCCGACTATGGCATGCCTGCTATTTATTTCTTTATAAGCCCTTTATGTGGTGTCGCTGAGACGCCCGACTGTGGCATGCTAATTATTTAATTTCCTTTACAAGCCCTTTATGTGGCGTCGCTCAGACGCCCGACTAAGGCATGCTTTATATTTTTATCCTTTCGAGGCGTCGCTTCAGACACCCGATCGGTTTATTTTATTCTTATTATCTAATTGCTTTTTCATATTTAATTCTGAATGGCCTGCTTGCATGCGGCATGAATTTTTATTTCACGACTGGCTAAGTGATCATGAAAATATTTCAGATCATGATTATCATCTGTTATATTATACCTGTGTTCATAATGTTTGCGAGTACATTCAAAGTACTCACTGGCTTGTCCCTGGCTATTGTCTTGGCCAGATTTCTCGCTTGGAGAGGAGCGCTACGATGACAGCCCCGGAACCTAGGCAATGATGATAGCAGCCTCGCGAAGATAGGAGTTATCCAGGTCAGCTGTTCCTGTGGGAAATGGAGTCCCATAGACGCTGATAATCCGCAAACCGCTTCCGCCATCAACCACCAGAAACCTTTTGTTGTACTCATAGGCCAGAACGGTATTGTACTACATATTTTGTATTTTGCTTGGAATTTCTGTATCAAGTTGGTGTCTCATTAGCTAACAGTAATCCTGGGGCTGGTGAGCACAAGGGCCATTTACTGGGAAATTAATATCCTGGAAAACCGGTCCCGACAGTATCGGGGGTATGAGCCATGGTGAAGTTAGAATACAGTAGATGTAATGCAAATCTAAAATTGCAATGAGTTTACAATAGTACCTAAAAGTGAAGATTTGTTTTAGTATACTAACGGATCTCACGAGTTTTTCTGTTGAGTTTTGTGTTGTGAAGTTTTCAAGCTTTGGGTGAAGTTTCGATGGACTATGGAATAAGGAATGGCAAGAGCCTAAGCTTGGGGATGACCAAGGCACCCCAAGGTAATATTGAAGGACAACCAAGCAACTAAGCTTGGGGATGCCCCGGATAGCATCCCCTCTTTTGTATTCAATCCATCAGTAAATTACTCGAGGCTATATTTTTATTCACCACATGATATGGTTTTTGTCGGTGTACTAAGTATTGGGCCTTTAGTACCCCATACTTGTGCACGGGCAGTTGTAGCCAAGCCTGCGGCAAGGCTTGTCAGGAAAAACAGCAGGAGATTGGTTCAAGGTTGTCAAAGGGACACTCAAGCCAAGAATCAGAGGATCAGGAGATAATAAGAGCTGACGACCGAAGATTAGGCCCCCGGCAAGATCTTGCCGGGGTGGCTTGCGGAGCCCGGCAAGATTTGTGCCCGGCAAGATTTGCGCCCGATAAGATTCTGTCACTGTGCCACCGCTTCAGCACAGCAACTAGCCTGGCATTCTGGGCCCTTCTCTGGATGCGTGGCAAGGCACCAGTGGAGGAGAGCTTAAGCGGTGCTGATGGGATGGCCCCTTTTTCCATCCCCAAAAAAATGAGGACACCTAAACGGACACCTCACGGTGCATTAAATGCATTTGTCCTAAACCGTCAGTGGTTAGGTATGATAACCCTGTAGCTACTTTACACCTCAATGTATGTACATTTTGCCACCGTGGTGACCCCTTTGAGCGTATAAAAGGACGCCCAAGGCAACTGCTACAGGGGAGGAGACTAGAGAGAACACTCTCGGCCCATTTTGCATGTGTAGCTGCTGCACGAACATACTGTTCATCGCAAGCGCTCCAAGAACTGGGATGTAAACACTGATAATAAATCAAAGTAGGAGTAGGGTTTTACGCTCTTGAGCGGCCCGAACCTGGGTAAAAATCCCTCACGTTGATTGTTGGATCTGCTCTTTGTGCATACATCTCTCCCTGCCGAATCGTAGAAGGGATCCACGCGGTCCCATAGGTGTCGTACGTATACATCTTTGGCGCGCCAGGTAGGGGGAAGAAGGTTGCGCAAACCTGATCCAGTGATCGACGCCTCAGTTTCTTCATCGTCTTCATCACCATGCCACCCAAGAAGAAGAGTGCCGCAATGGTGCTACCATCTACGTCCGTTTTACCCGTACCCTCGCGTACGGGTGACTGCGTGGATGCAGAAGGTAGAGGTTTAGAGCCTCCACGGCATTCTGGTGATCCAAGCCAGGCGAGCGGCGTCGTTCGCAGCGGCGACGGCAACCTGCACGCCGCTGGATCCAGAGATGGGGCTGTGCTGCCTATGGGCGGCACAGCGAATTCCAGAGATCGGAGGACGCCTCCTAGGACTCCCGCGCCGGCGCGAGCGTCGCGGCCTTCACAGGTTGCACACGACGAGCATCGCCATGGCGCTGGTGGTTCAGTACGTCCCCATGAAAAGACTTCTACGCATCGATCCCAAGGTGCGCAGGCCCAGCATGCACGCCAAACTGCCGGTGGAAGTGGCGCGCGGTCGCGCGATCGTGACGGTGCTCCTTCTAACATTGTTAGGAGTCAGAGCACCTCACGTACTTCGCACCTGTCACCGCCGCCTACACCAGCGGAAGCTCTGGCACGTGCGCAGCTGCTCCTCAATTTCCCTCCTGCTCCGGAGAAGATGGAGGAGTGGTGATCTAGCATCCAAAGCCTCATCGGCTTCGTCAACAAGGATGGGCCGCAGCAGGCAGGGCCCTCGCGGTAGCGGTCCATCGATCCGGCCCGAGCCGATGGAGAGAAGACTGGAGGCGGTGCGACCACTATGCACTCCCCTCCACGACAGCAGCGGCGATCGACAACCTGGTGGACCGATGGCCGTAATGATGATTCCACGGCGTCGTCCGATCCGTGGATGCGTCGCGATCAGCGTCAAGTTCTTCGGGAATAAAACAAAGAGGACGCTTGAACTACCATCGAGCGGCGACGGGAGGCGCGCCATCAATCTGATAAACGCGCAGGACCTGCTGTCGACAAGCCTGCACCAGGGGACGCAGGTGACTTGCCTTACGAGGTAGGTTGTCCAGCGTTTACCCGTGAGCTACGGCGAGTCCAGTGGCCCAATTCCCGAACCTTCAAGCCAGAAGTCCGAGAGAAATATGACGGCAAGACCCACCCGTCGGAGTTCCTGAGCATCTACACCATTGCGGTGCAGGCTGCCGGGGGCTGAGACGACAAGATACTTGCCAACTACTTCCCGTTGGTATTCAAACCCAACATCAGGTCATGGTTGATGCATCTGCTAGAGAATTCCATTTCTTCTTGGTCAGATCTGTGCCATCAGTTTGTTGGCACCTTTGTTGGAGGCCATCAAACTCCTGGCCAGGAAAGTGATTTGCATCTCATCCCCCAGAAGGAGGGCGAGCCTCTGCGCAAATATATCCAAAGGTTCAGCCGTGTGCAATACAGCATCCTGGATGTTCATCCTGCCGCCGTTATCGGCGTGTTCCGTCAGAACATGCGTAACCGCAAGATGCGGGAAGAAATGGCGATGAACAAGATCAGGGATATCGCCGAGCTTTACGCTCTGGCTGATAAATGTGCTCGGGCTGAAGAGGGAAGGAGACTTCCCGGCGAGGATGTTGGCGCAGGGGGCGACTCTGAAGGCGAAGATGCTGCCGCCCCGACAAAGAAGGGCCGGCGGCGAAACAAGAAGCGTAAAGGCAAGGCCGTGCTTGCTGTCGAGGGATCCGGCAACCCTGGCACCACCAAGAAGGCCAAAGTTGGCGCCCCCAGCAAGGAAGTTGCCGGGTGCGTCTCCTGTCAGGCCTTGGCGGCTGCCGACAAGCCGAAAGGCTCCGGCAAATAGTATTGCAAGATCCATCGCACCAAGGGCCACGATCTCCAAAATTGCCGGCAAGTTGAACAGCTTGTCGAAAAGCAGAGAGCTGAGTACAAGAGGCGAGACAAGGAGAAGGCCCAAGATAGTGCTGAGGGATCCGGCAAGAAGCGTGGTGGCCGGGGGGGTCGCCGCGGCAAGGCCAAGCAACAGAAGGAGAGGCCCGCTCGAGGCCGTGACAAGGAAGAGGGTGATGATGATGATGAAGAAGATGATGAGTCCAGTGAGCACGAATTTCAGAAAGCTACATAGGCCATGTGTATTGACGGAGGTGCCTCATTGCATTCTTCCCACCGTCTACTTAAATAGTGGGTGTGTGAGGTTAATGCAACGGAGCCATCGTTTGATGCACGTAAAGCCCTGAAGTGGTCCAACACGCCTATCATTTTTGACGCCGAGGATCACCCTGATCACACGACTGCGGTCGGGTGCTTGCCATTGTTGGTTTCACCAACAATCTGCAACCTCAAGGTGACAAAAATGCTAGTTGACGGTGGGGCCGGACTGAACCTAATCTCACCAGACGTGCTCAAAAAGCTGCAAATTCCTGATGAAGATCTCGAGGAAACGGGCACGTTTCAAGGGATCAATCCAGGGAGGACCCAGCCAAAAGGCAAGATAACGCTACCAGTAACATTTGGTAGCGAGCTCAATTACAGGACCGAGAAGGTGGTGTTCGATGTCGCCAAGATCCCCATGTCATACAATGGGATCCTTGGCCGCCCAGCGTTGGCCAAGTTCATGGCGGCATCACACTATGCATATAATGTGCTGAAAATGCCCGGGCCGTTGAGCGTCATCACTGTCCACTCTGACAAAAAGGATGCGCTCATCTGCGCCGACCAACTATACCGGGAAGTAGTTGTAGCACCTGCCGTCAAGGCATCTGCTCCTGCCGCTGGAACTCCCGGGGGGAAGAAGAAGACCGGCAGGAACCTTGGCGCAAACTCCGGCAAGCGCACCTCCTCAGAGTATTGCGCTCCCGTTGAGGATGTACCAGGAAGTTCCACCGGCAAGAACAAGAAATCCAAGGCTGTTCCACCGAAGACCAAGAAAGTGCCCGTCAAAGAGGATGGAACGGGAGGAACTTTCAGCATAAGTTCCACCCTTGATGACAAATTGGAAAGCGCGCTCATTGCCTTCCTGCGGGCGAATGTCGATGTGTTTGCATGGCAACCATCTGACATCCCCGGTGTTCCCAGGCAGGTAATTGAGCACCACCTTGCTGTCTGTCCTCACGCGCGGCCCGTCAAGCAGAGGGTGAGAAAGCAAGCCTTAGAGCGGCAAGAATTTATTGCCAAAGAGATCAGGAAGTTAGAAGCGGCAGGTTTGGTCAGAGGGGTGCTTCACCCAACGTGGTTAGCCAATCCAGTTGTAGTGCACAAGGCAAACAGAAAATGGAGGCTGTGTATTGATTATACAGATATCAATAAAGCCTGTCCAAAAGATCCTTTCCCCTTGCCACACATCGACCAGATTGTGGACTCCACTGCTGGTTGTGACCTACTGTCGTTCCTTGATGCCTACTCAGGGTATCATCAGATCTTCATGGCAAAAGAAGATGAAGAAAAGATCGCATTTATCACCCCATGTGGTACGTATTGTTTTATACGAATGCCTTTCGGGTTGAAAAGTGCTGGTTCTACATTCGCGAGAGCGGTCCAAATTGGTTTTGAGCCTCAGCTGCATAGAAACATGGAAGCATACATGGATGACATAGTGGTCAAAACCAAGGACAAAGCGACGCTCATACAAGATTTAGAAGAAACATTTACAAATCTGCGCAAGATCAATTTAAAGCTCAATCCTGAGAAGTGCGTGTTTGACGTTCCTTCAGGCAAGCTTCTCGGATTCTTTGTGTCTCAGCGAGGGATCGAGGCGAACCCCGACAAGATCAAAGCTATTGAGAAAATTGAGGCACCAAGATGCGTCAAGGATGTACTTGCAAAATCCAGAGGCAACCGGCAGGATCGTGGAGTGGGCGTTAGAATTGTCAAGCTTTGGTCTCAAGTTTGAAAGTACTTCAACAACTCAGAGCAGAGCCTTGGCGGAGTTCATTGCGGAGTGGACCCCGACACCAGATGAGGAAATTCAAGAAACGACTCTTCCCCGCAAGGAAACTGATCAAGAATGGGTTATGTACTTTGACGGGGCTTTCTCGCTGCAAGGCGCCGGTGCTAGCGTGCTGCTTGTCGCACCCACCGGAGAGCACCTCAAGTATGTAATCCAAATGCATTTCCCCCAGGAGAGTTCGACAAACAACACTGCGGAGTACGAAGGGCTGCTTGCCGGTCTCAGAATCGCGGCAGACCTTGGTATCAAGAAGCTCATCATCAGAGGTGATTCACAGCTTGTTGTCAGGCAAGTTAACAAAAATTACCAGAGTCCATTGATGCAAGCTTATGTGGATGAAGTGAGAAAAATGGAAGAGCGCTTTGATGGTCTGCAAACGAAGCACATTCCTCGTGCTGAGAACAATATTGCTGATGACCTGTCAAAGCGCGCTGCCCTCAAGTTGCCTGTGGAACCAGGAACTTTTGTGCTCCATTTGACTCAACCATCTGTGGCACCATCAATGAGACAAGAAAAGAGAAGAAAGTTGAATTCTGGACAATACTTTCCAGCAGAGCTCCCTGGAGCCGTCGGCAAGGAACTTGCCGGGATCAGCGACAAGCCTGCCGAGGGATGACAGGCTCCGGCGGAGCCTCAGGCTTTTGCTGTCGAGACAAATGTTCCCCCGGTGGAAGAGATGCCTTTAGTCCTAGCTGTCGAGCCCCAGGCTCCGGCATGGGCACAGCACATTGTCCATTTCCTTCAGACAGGAGAACTCCCCGAAGAGCAGGAAGAAGCGTAAAAAGTAGCCCGTCAGTCTACTATGTACCAGTTCGTCGATGACGTTCTGTACAGAAAGAGACCGAACGGTGTGAAATTGAAGTGTATTCCTCAGAAGGATGGACTAGAGCTGTTGGCAGAGATACATGGAGGCATATGTGGCTCTCACATAGGATCAAGAGCGCTTGTCGGAAAGGCATTCTGACAAGGTTTCTTTTGGCCCACTGCTCTCCAGGATGCAACTGCACTAGTAACCAAGTGTGAAGCGTGCCAGTTTCATTCGAAGAAATCACATCAGCTAGCTCAAGCTCTTCAGACAATCCCTCTCTCCTGGCCATTTTTGGTCTGGGGGCTTGACATACTGGGCCCCTTTCCCCGTGCTGCCCGGGGCTTTGAGTACTTGTACGTTGCGATCGACTAGTTCACAAAGTGGCCGGAAGTGGAAGCAGTGAGAAAGGTGACAGCACAATCAGCCGTCAAGTTCTTTAAGGGAATAGTTTGCCGTTTTGGTGTGCCCAATAGGATCATCACCGACAACGGCATGCAATTCACAAGTCGCACCTTCATGCAGTACGTCCAAGACCTTGGCGGCAAAATTTGTTTTGCCTCTGTTGCTCATCCAAGAAGCAACGGCCAAGCGGAGAGGGCTAATGCTGAAGTGCTGCGCGGTCTCAGGACCAGAACTTTTGACAAGCTGAAAAAGTGTGGAAGGCGCTGGATTGATGAGTTGCCGACGGTTCTTAGGTCAATCAGAACGACACCAAATCGAGCCACTGGCCAGACACCCTTCGCTCTGGTCTACGGAGCGGAAGCAGTTCTCCCCACGGAACTCATATACGGGTTACCTCGAGTGCTCACTTATGATGAGCTTGAGCAAGAGCAGCTGCGGCAAGATGACATTGTGCTCCTTGAGGAGGATCGTCTTCAGGCTGCTGTGCGAGCCGCTCGCTACCAGCAAGCTTTGCGCCGCTACCATAGCTGCAAAGTTCATGCCTGAAGCCTTGAGGAAGGCGACCTTGTTCTTCGACGGATTCAGTCCGCCAAGAATTCAAACAAGTTGATGCCAAAGTGGGAAGGCCCTTATTGGGTAGTACGAGTCACCAGGCCCGGCGCTGTCCGCCTGGAGACCAAGGATGACGTTCCAGTGAGAAACTCCTGGAATATCGAGCATCTTCGCAAGTTTTACCCGTGAGGCGCGGTTGCCGGGGGCCCCCGGCAACCACCTTTTGTACAAGTCTTGCCGGTAAGGCATGTAATCCTCTGTACAAAGCCAGGCATAGACCCTGTGCGCAGATGAATAAGATTAAGTGTTGTGCATTCTCTTATCGATTTTCATGTTTTATATATATATATATGCATGCTTGTCTGAGATATTGTATGACGCTTGTTCCCGGTAAGCATTAATGAATCGTCAAGGTTCCATATTTCTATTTTCTCTTCTTTCTTTTTCTCAAAAGATAGAAGATTTCCTCGCGCGCACGTTTGCCGGGGGGGAAGGAAGATATGGATACCAGTGGGCGACGTTCAGAATTGACATTTTACCGGAAGAAGTACGGCGACAGAAAGCTAAGTTACAAAACTTGGAGCAAGTTTCTTTTATTGTGAAGTTATTTTCCTTAGACGATTTCGGTCTTTGTATGGAAAACTTGCACGCGAAGGAACCCTTGTCGTAATCGGTTGCGCCCTTATTTTGTTTCGAGTCCGCTCAACAGTTTAAGTGGCTGCACTGAGATCGCCAAGGTGTTTTGCCGGCCGCTGCACCTCCAGCAGGCTGCTGAAGTCCCGCACCCAGCGCTCGCGGCAGGTTGCGCGCCGGCAAGTTTTCAGTAAGCGTAGGGTGTGCTCCATATAGAAAGAAATCAGACAAGGGAAATAGCATGCATGTACCCAAACATAAGCAAGTTATATTACACCAATAAATTGCCGCAGTTCTAACTTAAGACTTAATTGTCTTTGGCATGGAATGGTGGCGACAAGGGAAAATGAGGCAGCTAGTCCCTGCGCTGGCCTTCGACCCTCTTGATTGAATCTACCTTTTCAAGGATAGGCGCGACAAGCTCCTCAAGTGTCTTGAGATCTGCATCCTTCGGCAAATGATCGAGCATGTTGGTGAGGTCGACGCGAGGGTTCTTGTACCCCACCTTGATGAGCACCTTGCGGAGGACGGCCCGGCAAAGCTTGCGGGATTCATCGGCTAGTTGGGTCGCTCGGTCGGACTGGAGTAGCTTCAGAGCATCAATGATTCTTTCAAAGAACATGGTCAACCTGGCGCTCGGAGATACCCTTTCTTCAGAAGAATACTTGAAGTTTGGCAGGCCCATGGTTGACAGTTGTGCTGTGAGCTTCTCCGCAGTGTCGACAAGGCGTTTGGTCCAGATTTTCACCCCCTTCTCATAGTCGATTTGGGCGGCGGCAGGGCTCTTAAGCAAGTTCCTCTCATCTTGGAGATCTTTGCTCAGAGCCTTCTCGCGGGGTCCTGCCGTCCTCAAGAGACTTCTCCAGCATGGTCAGTTTCAGCCTCAGATCGGCAATGATATCGTTGGCTGAAGAGAGCTGCATGGTCTTGTTAGATATGGCAACTTGCATCTCCACTAGGCTGTGGAGAGTTTTCTCCCTGTCACCTTTGAGCGTCGAGAGCTCCTTGCTGTGTTCTTCAAGATCCACCTCCAGCTTCTTCACTTTGTCGCTCAGCTCATTCTTGGCAGCCTCTGCAGCCTCGACAGCATCGACGGCCTCCTAGAGCTTGCCGGCGTGATCTACAATTAGAGCTTCGAGCGCCTCCTTGTGCTTCTGCTCCAGCTCCTGGGTCCGCTGCGTGACCAGCTTCTTGATTTCTTCATCTTTGCTGCGAAGCTTAGCGGCGAGCGCCTGCTCACGTGCGGCAAGATCTTCCTCGTGAGCATCAAGCGCAATGCGACGCTCCGTCAGGAGAGCATCTTCAGCGGCAATTCTTTGCGCAGCTTCCTCTTGCGCCTTCTCTATGTCAGATTGTTTCAAGAGGAGCTCTATCCAGCTTTGGCTCACTTGTTCCCGGTTGACAGCCAACTCTTGAAAGGCCTCGGCGTGCCAGATTTGCATTTGCTCAACACGCTTTTGAAAATCTGCCTCAGCTGCTTCAACAACTGCAGCTCTGGAATCTACCTTCTCCTTTTGAGCACGGTGGAGCGTTGGAGCTTGCGGAAGTTATCGCCCATGGCCTGAAGGAGCTGATCTTCCTCAGATTTGCTACTGCTGGCACTTGGTTCGTTGACGATCTCGAGCCCGACAGCAGTAATGATTTCTTCATCATAAGCTTCCCCTTCGGTCGGTGCCCAATGCTTGCCGTCCCCGGCAAGTTGACGAACAGGTTCTCGCCAACTTTGAGATATCTGCTTGAAGGAGGAACTTCAGATGTTGACGGTTGATCCTTAGCAACTGCCTCGCCAGCAACTGGGGGCTTCGTGGCCAGCGTAGTGCCTGGTGCTCCTGCGGCAGGAATGCCGTCAGTACAGTCACCAGCCTCCTCACCGGCCCTTTCAGCAGATTCCTTGGCGGTTTCCTCCTATGCATCCTTGGTGGCCTCGTCGGCAGAGGTGCCGCTAGCCTTGAGGGTGGCATCCTTGGCGGCCTCGCTAGTAGTGATCTTGCCGACTTTGGCGGCAGCATCCCTGGCGGTCTCCTCGATGACAACATCGACGTCCATGTGTTCCATCACAGGGAATTCTAGAGGACGAAGAAGGGAAACGAAATGAGATCAAGATTGAAGTTCAAGAAGACAAAAGAAAGAGAGATGAAGGAAAGGATAGCAAGCATTCTGAGGCAATCTGTTACCTGCGTCGAGCTGTTGAGAAGTGGCCTCGCCTCTCCCGGCAACCTTAGTTGCCGAGGAAAGGCTGCCGGTGCCCATGCTTGCCAGCTCCTCCTCAACCAAGATAGGCTCATCGGTAGGAACTCTTGCCGGGGATGCGCTTGTGGGCGGCGTAGTCAACGGGGGTGGCACGACGGGGGCGTCTTCCAACGACTCTCCCTGTTGCGGTCCTTCTCCTGCAAGCCCAAAGATATCAGCGGCAAGAATAGAAACCTCAGCGCCCGCCAGCGGAAATGAGTAATGGACTCACACTGGGGGCTGTGCTGGGGGCTGCGTCGAGGGCTAAGCTCCAGGCTGATGACGATAGTTTCCGGCGCACTTGTGAAACCTGCCGGAGGCTCGTCGCCCGTGGAAGTCTTTGCCCTCTTCGCCATCCTTTCTGCCAAGGTTTCGGCATCGCTGCAGAAACAAGACAAAACAAGGCTATGAGATTAATCCAAAATTTGGGAGATAAAGGCTGTGACAGGATACTTACTCTTCCTCTTCTCGTTCCGGGCTAAAGCCGGAGATGTCGAAATCGACCTCTGTTGTAGTGTCCGTATGGGGAGCCGGAGGAGGGGTCCTAGGTCGCTTGGCTGTAGCAAGTGCAGGGGGTTGGCGTGGCTCCGCCGCCTCAGCCTCCGGTGCGGTTGTGTGAGACGCCTCTGCCGCCCCAGTAGTTGCCGTAGGTGTGAGTCTCGCGCGCCGCGCAGGTTGCTGTTGAACTCCTTGCCGCGGTGCAGTCTTGCCGGCCACCTTCTTGCCGGGAGCCTCGCTGCTCGAAGAGGGTTGGCTTGCCGGGATGCCAGAAGCGGCCTTTTGAAGAACACGCTTTGTCTTCTTCGGGGCTGGGGGCTCCTCTTGCGGCTCTTCTTCAGCTGCGTCTTCGTCGGACGAGCTCTCAGTGGCTGCACTGCTCTGTTCCCCGGCAGCCTTATCCTCCCCGACAGGATTCTCTTCCATCACAACTTCTCTGTCACTGGTTTCCCATTCTGTGAAGACGACACTGCCAGCCTCCGCGGCAAGATTCACCTCTTCCACCCTAGTGGCAATATACGCCACTTCTTCATCAGTGGTGGCATGAATGAGGTTCGTCTCTTCTCGGATGGCCCTCTCCGACAAATTGTCGAAGAACTTTTGTGCTTCCTCCTCGGATGGCTCGGCCCAAGTCGCGTCAAGACCATGGGCGTTAAACATTGGCATTGTGGCAATGATCGACCCCAGGGCGGAGTTGTTTCACAAAGGGACAATTCTTGCCGGCAACCGATGTTTGTCCTCACGCTGGAATAGCTTGTGGCGGAGAGCGCCAAGCTGCATGGCAGTCAAATTGTTGTTCAATCCAGGGCGCAGCCTCATGATATCTGCAGCGTTCTGGTACTCCCAAGCTGGTCTTCCCTTGTTTTGCAAAGGGGCGATGTGGTGGCGAAGGAAATCGAAGCCAATCATCTCCATTGTGAGCCCGGCAGCTTTCAGACGAAGGATTTTGGTGGTGGCGATCATGAGCCTCTCGTGTTCTGCGGCAAAATCGCTCCAGTCATTGCCACGGACCGCCTTCTGCTGTCGGGGCAAACAGAACGGATGGGGATCTTTCTCCTTGATCCAGCACCACTCGGACCGCCATTCATCCCACTTCTCGCGGTAAACCCCATCTGGGTATATTTCCTTGTTCCAAGCCCTTGGGATCCAGGCAATAGAACCAGAAAGGGCCTCCCCTTTTTGGATGCAAGGAATAAAGTAATGGCGGAAGAGGGCAGTGTTGGGAACTACTCCGGCAAAATTTTCGCAAAGATGGGCAAAGATGGACATACACATTACGGCATTCGGCGTGAAATCAAGAAGATGGAAGCCGTATGTGTACATAATATCATTGAAGAAATCAGAGAATGGAGGACAGAGCCCGCAATAGAAATAAGCGACGAAGAAGGGATATCTGTCTGGTCCGCTTTTGGAACAAGAACCTGGAACCACGCGAGTTGCAGGGTGAGCCTTCGTCTCCCTCGCCCACATGCACTGGTACCGGTTCTTCAGAGCTTTCGCATCGAGCGTCGGGGCGAAGACGACATACTTCTTCCACATCTTCGCTAGCTCGCTCTCCGGGACATCGGCTTTCATCTCCTTGCCCTTGCCTTTGCTGGCCTTGGGTGGCATGGCGGCTATGAGGGCAGAAGCCGAGGATGGAGCGGGTGCGGAGGCGGTGAGCGGATGAGGAAAAGCTTTACTCTGGGCTCGAGAGAAGGAAGGCAATGGCGAATTCCAGATTGGAAAGAAGAGGGGGGTAAATGGGCAGTGTCTCTGCGGTTTCCTCTTTATGGGGAAGGAGCGAGGCCGCCTCTTTTACTACCCAATGTAAATACGCCTCTACAAGCGCGCTGCAGCTGCAGCCTTTCAGCGCACGCTTCCCACGTCGCGCATTCAACACGCACAATGGAGGGGCGTAGTGAGCAGGATGATTGCGAGCAGTTAACCCCAGCCACACGTGCCCGTGCACTGTTTGGGCCTAGCCCAACAACGCCTCATACTCGTGTGTGGCCTAGGCCCGGGGGCTCCTGTCGGTGTACTAAGTATTGGGCCTTTAGTACCCCATACTTGTGCACGGGCAGTTGTAGCCAAGCCTGCGGCAAGGCTTGTCGGGGAAAACAGCAGGAGATTGGTTCAAGGTTGTCAAAGGGACACTCAAGCCAAGAATCAGAGGATCAGGAGATAATAAGAGCTAAAGACCGAAGATTAGGCCCCCGGCAAGATCTTGCCGGGGTGGCTTGCGGAGCCCGGGAAGATTTGTGCCCGGCAAGATTTGCGCCCGACAAGATTCTGTCACTGTGCCACCGCTTCAGCACAGCAACCAGCCTGGCATTCTGGGCCCTTCCTTGGATGCGTGGCAAGGCACAGTGGAGGAGAGCTTAAGCGGTGCTGATGGGATGGCCCCTTTTTCCATCCCCAAGAAAATGAGGACACCTAAATGGACACCTCATGGTGCATTAAATGCATTTGTCCTAAACCGTCAGTGGTTAGGTATGATAACCCTGTAGCTACTTTACACCTCAATGTATGTACATTTTGCCACTGTGGTGACCCCTTTGAGCATATAAAAGGAGGCCCAAGGCAACTGCTACAGGGGAGGAGACTAGAGAGAACACTCTCGGCCCATTCTGCATGTGTAGCTGCTGCACAAACATACTATTCATCGCAAGCGCTCCAAGAACTGGGACGTAAACACTGATAATAAATCAAAACAGGAGTAGGGTTTTACGCTCCTGAGCGGCCCGAACCTGGGTAAAAATCCCTCGCGTTGATCGTTGGATCTGCTCTTTGTGCACACCTCTCTCCCTGCCGAATCGTAGAAGGGATCCACGCGGTCCCATAGGTGTCGTACGTCGACAATTTTTGTTGGAGCGTCTTGTATTATATGAGTCTTTGCTTTTTAGTTTTCCACAATCATCCTTGCTGACACACCTATTGAGAGGGACGCACATTAATTGTTAATTTATTAGAATACTCTATGTGCTTCACTTATATCTTTTGAGCTTGGTAGTTGCTCTAGTGCTTCACTTATATCTTTTTAGAGCACAACCATGGTTTTATTTTTAATAAATTGATGAACTCTCATGCTTCACTTATATTATTTTGAGAGTCTTATAAATAGTATGGTAATTTGCTTAGGTTATGAATTTAGTCGTAATACGATGGGTATTCAAGAGGGATATAATAAAAACTTTCATGAAGATCATTGAATATATGAGAAGTTTGATTCCTTGCATTTGTGAGATATAAAGATGGTGATATTGGAGTCATGCTAGTGAGTAATTGTGGTTTAGTAAGAATATTTGTGTTAAGGTTTGTGATTCCCAAAGCATGCACGTATGGTCTCTCGTTATGCGATGAAGTTGGAGCATGATTTATTTTTGATTGTCTTCCTTATGAGTGGCGGTCGGGGACGAGCGATGGTATTTTCCTACCAATCTACCCCCCTAGGAGCATGTGTAGTAGTACTTTGCTTCAAGGGCTAATAAACTTTTGCAATAAGTATGTGAGTTCCTTATGACTAATGTTGAGTCCATGGATTATACGCACTCTCACCCTTCCACCATTGCTAGCCTCTTCTGTACCGTGCATTGCCCTTTGTCACCTTCAGAGTTGGTGCAAACTTCACTGGTATATCCAAATCCTGTGATATGATAAGCTCTTTAACACGTAAGCCACCTTATATCTTCCTCAAAACAGCCACCATGCCTACCTATTATGGCATTTCCATAGCCATTCCGAGATATATTGCCATGCAAATTCCACCGTTCCGTTTATTATGACACATACCATCATTGTCAAATTGCTTTGCATGATCATATAGTTGACATAGTATTTGTGGCTTGTCCATCATTCATATTTTTTATATATGTCACGCTAGATCATTGCACATCCCGGTACACCGCCGGAGGCATTCATATAGAGTCATATTTTTGTTCTAGTATCGAGTTGTAATTCTTGAGTTGTAAGTAAATAAAATGTGATGATCATCATTATTAGAGCATTGTCCCATGTGAGGAAAGGATGATGGAGACTATGATTCCCCCACAAGTTGGGATGATACTCCAGACTTAAATAAAAAGGAGCCAAAGAGCCCAAAATAAAAAAAAGAGGCCAAAGAGCCCAAAAAGAAAAAAAGAAAAGAAAAAAATGAGAGAAAAAGAGAGAAGGGACAATGTTAATTTCCTTTTCCACACTTGTGCTTCAAAGTAGCACCATGTTGAAAGAACATGTGGTGCCCCCATGTGTGGTTTTGGTAATTGATGACATTCTCTATGGACTAATGGTTGCCTTGAGTTATATTTGTAGGATTTGTCCATAGGCTTTTCTTGAAGTCCATTTGTTGGTTTCAAGGAGTTTATGTGTTGGCCAGTGTGTTTTTCAAGGAATTACCTAAAGATTGATCATGTGAGAGTTGAGCTTATTGCAAGCATGTCTTGAAGAAGATTGTGTGAACATTCATGTTTACCTTCAAGACGTCATCCTAATGAAGAGAGTTGGAAAGATTCAAGGTTGATCAAGACTAAGTACAAAAAGTGATTCAAGTTGATCAACACACAAAGCATAGAAGATGTACCGGGTGGGATCAAGTAATCCCATGGTATGGTAAGCATTATCCATTATGCTTTGTGTACTAACCCATGGTCTACGTGAGAGTTCTATGTGGGGTTAGGTATGTTTCCATGGGCTTGCTTCAAGAGGAAGATATCATACAACCCATGGAGGATGACATCAAGTGGTGATCGTCATCAAGTTTGCGGTGTGCAAGTTCAAGTGGAGCAAGTCGAAGAGTGGCTCACCCATAATGGAGCATGGGGGATAAATCATGCTTGAAGCTTGCCGTCCATTGTGGTGACAATGGACTTGTGAAGATGTGCCTAAGAGTGGCTCTCCCATAGTGGAGTATGGGGGAGCAATCAACTAGTCTTCATCAAGTGAACGTAATCAAGAAAGGTCGTCCAACTTGAGGAAGTCAAGATCATCATCATCTAGCTCAAGTAGACTTTGTGCAAGGCAAAGGTTTGCCCTTGATAGGTTTTCTATTTTACCGGTCTCATGGTGGTAGTTGGGAGACCGGGTTATAGGATCGATTGCCTTACTATCAAGGGAGGCTCTCGAGTGAGTAGCTTGATCGTATCGTTCGGTGAGAGCTCAAACCATTGCATTCTTGGAATCATCGTCTTTCTTGGTTCTTGTTTGGCTTTTCACTTTGTGAGTTTAGGAGCTTTTGGTCTTCATCGTGATAAGCTCAAGCTCATCGAAAACGGATTTCGTATGCATCATATTTGTGTTTTCGATGTTGGAGATTTTGCCAGATATGACTTGGGAAGGTCATCTTCCATATCCTAGTGGCATTTATTATCCTTGCTTGTTCTTATTTTAGCCAATCACTTTTGGATAGCTCTTGTCGTCATCTATCCAACAAGCTTGAGTTTGCTTAATTTGGAGCTCGTATGCGAAAGTTATGGCTGTTTTGATCGTACCTGTTTTTCATAGACCGGTTGTACCGCTTCTTACACCGGTTGTACCGATTGACCGGTGTTTGGGGCTATTGTACCGCTCCAGAGTTGGTTTGATGGTTGTACTGGCCCTGTACCGCTCTACCACCAGACTGGGTTCTGTTGTGAAGCGATTCTTGGGCGGTTGTGGGCCGGTTGTACCTGTTAGTTTCAGTTTAACTGGTACTACCGGTTCCCCGCGCGGTTGTACCGCTTAGTGCTTTTCCTTCAGGTAGGTTTTTCCTTTGCTTTAACCGGTTGTACTGGTACTTTCACCAGTTGTACTGGTCCTACAGTTTTCTGCACATAACGGGCAGATTTGTGGGGACCTATAAAAGGGGGTCTTCTTCCCCATTGGACCCTATCTTTTGAGCTCGTGTTCTTCCCCCTTTGTTGACCTGCTTAGAGCTTGCTAACTCTCAATCCCTCCAATGATTCTTGCTCCTTTTTGAGGGAAAAAGAGAGGAGATCTAGATCCACATTTCCACCAATCTCTTTCTCCTCTATGTGAGGGGATCCCCTTGGATCTAGATATTGGAGTTCTTTGTGAGCTCCTTGTTCTTCCTCTCATATTCCTCCATAGCTTTTGTTATTGTGGTGGGATTTGGGAGTGAGGGACTTGACCACTTTGAGTGTTCTTGCCATTGCATTAGTTGCATCGGTTTGAGTTCTCCACGCTGATACGTGGAAGTGAAAAGTTAAGAAGCTTATTACTCTTGGGTGCTTGGTACCCTAGAGCTTGTTCCTCTTGGGTGCTTGGGCGCCCTAGACGGTTGGTGGTGCTTCGAAGCTCAATCATTGTGGTGTAAAGCTCCGGGCAAGCGTCGGGGTCTCCAATTAGGTTGTGGAGATTGCTCTGAGCAATTTGTACGGGTTCCGGTGACTGCCCCCAAGGGTTGCCAAAGTGTACGGGTTCGGTGACCATCCTCAAGGGTTGCCAATTGTACGGGTTCGGTGACCACCCTCAAGGGTCCCTTAGTGGAATCACGGCATCTTGCATGGTGCGAGGGCGTGGGGAGATTACGGTGGCCCTAGTGGCTTCTTGGGGAGCATTGTGCCTCCACACCGCTCCAAACGAAGATTAGCATCCGCAAGGGTGTGAACTTCGGGATACATCGTCGTCTCCGCGTGCCTCGATTATCTCTTACCCGAGCCCTTTACTTATGCACTTTACTTTGTGATAGCCATATTGTTTCTTGTCATATATCTTGCTATCACTTAGTTGTTTATCTTGCTTAGCATAAGTTGTTGGTGCACATAGGTGAGCCTAGTTGTTTTAGGTTTTGTGCTTGACAAATTAAACACTAGTTTTATTCCGCATTTGTTCAAGCCTAAACCGTAATTATTCTAAAGTGCCTATTCACCCCCCTCTAGGCGACATCCACGATCTTTCAATTGGTACCAGAGCCTCGTCTCTCGTTATTAGGCTTAACCGCCTAGAGAGTAAAGATGTTGACTAGGGGATTAGGATTCTCTGACACTGTTAGTTTCGATGGCACAAATTTTGATGTTTGGGTTCTTCGCATGCTTAATCTCTTTAGGGTCATGGACCCAAATTTAGAGCGAATTGTAGATATGGGGTTTTCTCCTTCGAAGGATCCCCAAAGATTATATTTAGAGGATGAGAAAAACTCTAATCTTAATGCTCAAGCTTCTAATGTGTTTTTCGATGTTTTGAGCAATGTAGTTATATTTCAACTCATGCCTTTCCGGGATGCTCATGAGTTGTTGACAAAGCTTCAAGATAAATATGGTGTGTCCAATATTTGTGGGGATGATTGTTCTCCCTCCACCTTTGGTCGTGGTGTGTTCTCAACTTCTTCTACTTCACCTACATGTGGATTGCCACAAGGTAATGATATGGCGAGTAGTGTTGTTCATTGCAATGATGATAGTGGGCTTATTGTTGATAATTCTTCATCACTATCTTATTGCAATGCTACATCTTTGGACTTTGACACTTTGAGCACCCTACATGTTTCACATGCTTGTATTGATAGTCCTTTCATATCATCTAGAAATGGCTTGACTAAATCTCATGATGATATGCTTGCTATATCTTGTTGCCATAATAAAAATGCATGTATTTCCTCGAGTTGTTGCACTAACAATATAGAGGAAACCCAACACTCCATGGAACAAGATGTGGTCTTGAATGGTGCTTCAAGGGATCTTACAACATCATCTATTGCTTCTCACTTTTGTCTTATGGCTAAGGCTTTGAAGGTATCTCCTACTTCGAATCCCAATATATCTCTTGATGATGATGTTGATGATGATAAGAACGATGATGATGTTGATAATGATGAATAGAATGATAATGTTGCCTCCTTAAAAATTAAGGGGGAAATGGTTTTTAAAGCTCTTCATAAAAATAAAATTGCTCGTTCCAACTTCATGGAAATCATGTCCATTGCCATTGAGGGCAAGAAATATATTGAGGAGTTGGAATCTCATCTCGAGGAGCAAGAGGTCACCATTGATAAAATGGAAAGTCATGAGCATGATTATGCTAATGAGATTGCGGACCTCTCTCAAGCTGAACAAACCACCAAGGAATCTCTTGAGGAGACTTTTGCTCTAGAATTATCTAGAGTGAGGGAATCTCATGATAGAGCTCTTGAGGTGGCCAATGATTTTGAAACTAAAAATGAGAAGCTTGAAGTTGCACATGCTAAACTCCTTGAGGACTTTGGGCACCTCGAAAATGGCTCAAGGGTCATTAAGAGTGAGCTCATACAACTCACCGAGTCTCATGCTCAACTTAAAGCTTCATATTCAAAAGAGCTTGAAAAGTTGCCTTCTCCTCTTGTTGTTAATGATGATGCTTGTGCTACTAACTCTATTTCTTGTGAAGCATCCATTTTGAAGGAGAATGTTGAGCTAAGGGCTCAACTTGCGTTGCTATCTAGCAATTATGGGAAATTGGAAGAAAGTCATGAAAAGCTTTCTAGCTCTCTTGATGATCTTCTAGTATCCCATAATGTGCTAAAGTTAGCTCATGAGGCTATGACTACTAAGGTAACATGTAGTGAGCCTCATGCGGATACTAGCACTACTACAAGTCAAAATGCTATCTTGCCATGTGCTAATTCTCATAATTCATCTACTCATAATGTTGCTACATCTTGTGATGAATTGCTTTACTTGCCTTATTGCCCTAACAATGAGGCTTACACTTCCTCTAGTACTTGTGTTGATACTAACCATGTAGAGGAAATCAAAGAGCTCAAGGCCCAAGTAACTTCATTGAAGAAAGACTTGGAAATGTGTCATGAAGGGAAGTCCACACTCAACAATATCTTGAGTGTGCAAAAATCCCCCAATGACAATGGTGGACTTGGATTCAACTCCAATAAGAAGAAGAAGTCCAAGATGAACAAGAAGAAGGGCCAAGAGCAAGTCAAGAATTCGGCCAAGATTGTTTGCTTCAAGTGCAAAATTGAAGGGCATCGTGTTAGATCTTGCCCATTGAAGAAGAAGCCCATTAGTGACAAGCAACAAGGGAAGCGGCCACAAGTTCACTCTCATGCTCAACCTCAAGTTGGAGAAAGGCCTCTTCCCAAGAAGACTCAAGCTAATCCTTCTCAAGTTGAGAAATCAAGTGAGAAGAAAGTGAAGAGTAGACGTTGCTACATATGTCGTGAGAAAGGTCACGTCGCTTCTTCATGCACAAATGGTACCTTATCCAACCCTATTCTAATTGATGATATCTATTCTCTTGGGAATGATAAGGTTGGTAATATGTTTGTCAAATTTGTTGGTACTCAAAGTGGTGTCAAGAAAAGAACCATTTGGGTAGCCAAGCCTATTGTGACTAATCTCTTAGGACCCAACTTGGTTGGGGACCAACTAGCTCAAACTTGATCAATAGGTGTTGTTGGAGGGCATTGGAGACTTGGCTACATTATGAAGAATTAAGGGGACTTCATCATTCTTATTGTCTCAAGCCAAGTCAATTGGGTTATCAAGTTTCTATCTTATATCCAATGTGCCTCCTTGCGGTAACTTGTACTTAAATTGTTTACATTGAAAGTTACTTGCTCCTTTGCATGTTTTGGTTTTGTACCTTGCATGTGTTTGTATATGTTGTGCTTCTAATTTACTTATCTTGAGAAATCAAGTATGTGTGTGTTGGTTTGCATATCATGTACGTGTGTGTCATGCGTTGAGCCTTTATGCTTCTTGTTTTTATCTTAGTTGACTCTTGTGGGAGATTAATGGAACATCCCATTTTGAGGTCGTGATGTGCCTTGGGCATTTCACGATCCTACAAATGTGTGTACATGAGGAATACCACCTAGTATTGATATTACAAGATTATCTAGTCTCTATGTGGTATGTCTTCTCATGAGAAATTAAAAATCTAAATAGTCCATTAATTATCTCTTGTTGGACCTTATTGCCTCTTGTTAAGGTTTCTTTGGTATCACATTATGGGGAGTAATGTGCTATGTGCATATTACAAGCCTAGAAAATGTGTACATTTGGGATATTGTCACCTAGAATTGATATTGTAAATTATCTTGTTCCTACGTGGCATGTTAGCTCTACAAGTTGCAATTCGCTTGTGTTTGGCGTGAAGATGATGTTGGATATCCTTGCTATCTACCACCGGGACATATTTCCAAATACTTCTTGTCTTTTGACAATTGGTACTCACATATGTGTGGTAGAAATTATTGATCATCTTTACATTGGCTTTTGCTTTTATTTGCCTTATCTCTTGCCAAGTATTGTGTCAACTCCCTTGTCTTCCATACTGATGGTGTCATGGACTAGGGGATACTCACCACATCGTCTCCCGACCAGGTGGATCGGGTCGAGGACCCCCATGGCGGTTCACTCATGGGCCACTTCGGGCAGCCCATGCCGCATACAAGGAGGTTTCCATAAGACTTGGCGCACAAGACGAGGACTCCTCTAAACCCTAGGCCTCCGGTGTATTATATAAACCGAGGCTAGGCTAGTCAATAGATCAACTCATATTCATTAGAACAATCTCGTGGTAGATACTTGTTCTCTGTACTATCCCCATATGAATACAATCAAAAGCAGGACGTAGGGTATTATCTCTTCGAGAGAGCCCGAACATGGGTAAAATCCTGTGTCCATGTTACCATCGCTCCAAGACGCCTAATTTAGGACCCCTACTACGAGATACACCGGATATAGAACTGACATTGGTGCTTTCATTGAGAGCCTGCTAGGTGATCGTCGCGGTTCGAGGGAAGTTGAAATCAATGATCAGGTGATATTTTTTTCAATCAAAACTGATCCACACAAGTTTTTTTTGGGGGAATTTTTCATTGCCGGTTTGCAAACTTGGTTCACAGATTTAGGTGAGATCAAGATCCAAAGAATTTGCTACGGCAGCGCGCTTCGTATGCGGCATATGGCACTTTACTGCAGTCCAGAGATCAGTAAACAGCGGCGGCCGATCGTAATCATGAGCACATCCGACATTGATTGGGCGCTGGCTGCGGGCATCGTACTCGGCGCCGGTCCAGGGGAGTGTAGACCGAGGACGTCTAGTACCATTGAGTCAAGGAATCTCCCGATCGGGCAGCGACCATCCTGCGAAATTTCTTCCCTTTTTCTTTTCTCCTTCTATATGCTTTCTCCTTTCTTTAATCTGTGCATAGATGGGCGCTATTGTCCACTAGTAGTAGTAATTTTTGCTGCTTCCGTATGCCGAAGTACTAACGCAGTCAATGATCAGTTTTGCAGCACGGTCTCCAAGCCCTACTTGATCAAAACTAGTACTAACTATTTAACTAGTAATACTACACGTTGTTGATCAATACCAGAAGCCATACTACTACTACTTCACTTCTCTCTTGTGAAGACCAAGCTACGCACACGCCAAAAGAAAATAGGTGATATTGTTTCTATTGCTCAATTTGAACCGTGCAAATTGCTTGTACCAGTATATTCCCTGCTGTTTGTACTGTCTTTTGTATATCCAGGTCGCAGTACGGCCTATGTGGTGGTCCAACCTGTTTTCTGTTCGCGGTCCGATGAACACCGCATTTGGAATCCGGACTGCTATGCGAGTTGGGACTTTGTCATGCCTTCACTGTCCCGCGCCGATTATCCACTTTGAATCGACCTTCGCATCAGATAATCAACCTCAACTGTGCCACACTGCCACCTTGGCGAGCCAACGTCCTTGTCCTGCCCGTGCCGACCAAGTTGTGTCGTCACTTCGGCGCGCGTCCTTGCGCCGGCCTTCCTGCGCTGCCACTCTGTCGTGCCAACCTCAGCACTCGGGCCATATTTCTTTAATTATTTACTTCACTTAAATTAATTAAGTAGAAGATTTTTTTAAATATATATATATATATATTGTTATCTTCATTTGTTATTACTTTTGGTTTGCACTCTTTTATGTGCACAGGTAAACCGACGTCGACTGGTCTGCGTCGCCACCTCGGTGATATGACATCGTCGTTCTTCCAGCATTAACCAAACCATGTCGTCTCCGCAGCAAGCCGCCCTAGGCCGGCATCGCCGCGCCGTTGCTTCATCCAACCAGTGTCCACGACGCTGACCTGTTTCGACGCGTCGACTGACGTGGGTGCTCCGGCGTCACCCGCCGACCTGCTCCATCACCTCGGCTACATTGGGGACTTCACCTCTCCACAGCGGTCATGCTGTGTCGCCACTTCGAAGTGCCGAACTCTTCGCTCGGCCACCTCGGGACCGTGTCATCAACACCGAGCACATTAACCAGCTAAGTCGCTTTCATGCTCATTTTTTTTAATTTTCTGTTCGGTTCGACCAAGCATTATATTTATGTTAAACAAAATTTGTTTGTTAAAAACAAGGTTTGTAAAAAAAACACTTCTTTTACTCAAGTTAACTAGGGGCTCTTAGATTTATATGAGCCATTTTATAATAAACATTTATTCTTCTAAGTCATTGCAAAGTCTTTTTATAACGCTCCTTTTTCAACTCGAGTGTGTGGTCAATAGCCGGATAGCCTGGTTTCTCTCTAAAGCCGCTGAGGTTTAGTTTGCTAAATTAGCCTCTGAGAAGAACTCTGCCTTCGGGATATGGAGGTTGAAGCCGAAGGCTGACCTACTTGAAGTTTAGAGATCGGATATGTCATGTTAAAGCACAACGGAAGGAAAAAATATTTTAAGACCAATTTTCAGATTGGCGCCGAACACTTGATTTAGTTCGGACGTCAAGGTTTTACATAAGTTTTTTAGCTTTTCGAGCTTATGGAACTTTTAAGCTATTTATATGTTTTTCTTTCAGGAAGTGGGGCATCCTCATGACTGAGGTGCCCTGCGTAATAATTCAGCTCGGGAAATCCTTTCCGACCCATAGCTCGGCATCTTTCCTGCCGACCTCCACCTCGGCGTTGTCAAAACACACACCATATCTGGACTAGTTCCCGAGCAATGCAATGTTCGACGTCTTTAAATCATCGACAAATATGATCAGGGGGCTGCGACTAGAGCCGAACCCATCAAAAGCCGAGGTACTCCATGGAGTCCTCAGCAATATATTCTCGGATATTGCTTTATATGCATCGGTTTCGAATTATGTCTTTGGTCAATAGTTGGGTTGCCTGGCTCCCATGCTTACCCTTACGTTCCCGATTGTTCGGCTAAGGGTAAAGGGAGAACCACTGCGATTGTGCTTCCGGTTCAACTGGTCAAGTGCCTCAGTGGAGAAAGCCAAAAACGGACTGTCACAATAAGCGTAAATTGGTCAGTGATCCGATGACTGTGTTAAACTATAGATCGATGGAGGTCAGCCCGTGTTAAATGACGGGCCTTTCATAACATTGCCCGAAGTGTTAACGGCTTGACCTCGGCTGATGCCGAACACTAACCGGGAGCTAGTAACTTGCCTCCCAACTTTAAGCTCCTATGACTAAGCAAAAGTTATAAAGCTCGCATATCTGATTGCCTCGTTTCCGCTAACACAACCGCCCCCAGGCACCGAGACGTTGGCTAAGGGTTGTCTTGTTACTGCAGAAACACCCTGTGTAGCATCAACACAGGGGTAGAAGCCGACGATGGGCCACTTTCAAATGATAAACGGTCGCAACGGAGTCCAAATAAACATAGATCATCAGCGTTTGTATTCATTATACAAGCGCTGCCTTTCGTAATTATCGTTATAAAGCCATAAAAATGCATCAATTTGACTTAAGATTTTGGCCAAGCTGGGTTGCCTGGCTCCTGTGCTTACCCCCTACGTTCCCGATTGTTCGGCTAGGCGGTAAAGGGAGCACCTCTGTGATTGTTACTACCGGGTCATCCGAGTTAGTACCTCAGACTGGGTGAAGCCGAAAGCTAGCCATCATAAAGGATATAATTGGTCGGCAACGACGGAAGTGAAAATTTAGGTTCGCTAAAGACCACATAGTTTGGGAACTTTCCCCAAACTAAATCCTCAATATTTTCCTCCCGCATTGATCGGAGCTGAGGTTTCTCGATCATGGTCAACATGATAGCCTGGGAAAAGGAACCTATAAAGGAACTATTTTTCCCATAAGATGTTTCTTATGTTAAAAAGTAATATAACATATCTCTCCGCGTACCTTTGTTTATAAAACCATATGGCCGGATTGCCTTGTTTGTCGTAAATCTTTGCCCTTATAAAGGCTTTATAAAGTAGGACAAACACTCCCCGGCTACTGGCCGAGGAGGTTGAAGCCAATGGTCGGTTAACAAGGTTTTGTACAATGCGGATCCGAGCATTAATGATGTAGAGTACTTAGATACATAGAATCATTACACATAATTTGTGATTTTACTCCGGATATCGATCCTTAATTCGGCCACCCGTGCCCACATTAAGGCTCGGGGCTACTGGGCTTCGGGCTTATCATTTACAAATATTAAAGGGGCACATCGATCTCCTGATCTGGTGTTGCCACCCGACCAGTGGCTCGGGGGGCTACTGCATTGCCTATTCAATGCAGAAAATTCAAAGTGCTCAGTGTTCGGCTTGACCAAACTATGGGCAAACGCGTCTTCGGACAACAATAGGTACCATCTGGGACTTATTCGGCGTTGGAGCTTGGATACAGTCTGGCGTTGGAGCTTAGATATAGTCCGGCGTTGGAGCATGGATGCAGTCCGGCGTTGGAACTCGGCTGCAAAAAGACACCTCGGATGTAGTCCGGCAATTGGAGCTCGAACATGAGAGGACACCGTCGCACGGGAAACACTTCAAACCCGAGGTGTGGCGTAAAAAATAACAAGGCATTGATAAAGGCCGAAGACTTAAAGGGCTCCTCGGATGCCCGACACATGAACTCTTCGGATTTAGCTCGGCAATCCTCAAGATCGAAGATGGAAAGATTTGTTGAACCAATTTTCAAGACCGACGACCGAAGGCAAAGAACAATTCAGAAGAACCAAGGAGTGTCCCCAACTTGAAGACCGGTTCAGGGGGCTACTGATGGTGTCCTAGACTAGGAGATACTCACCACGTCGTCTCCCGACCAGGTGGATCGGGCCGAGGACCCCCATGGCGGTTCACTCATGGGCCACTTCGGGCAGCCCATGCCGGATACAAGGAGGTTTCCATAAGACTTGGCACACAAGACGAGGACTCCTCTAAACCCTAGGCCTCCGGTGTATTATATAAACCGAGGCCAGGCTAGTCAATAGATCAACTCATATTCATTAGAACAATCTCGTGGTAGATACTTGTACTCAGTACTATCCCCATATGAATACAATCAAAAGTAGGACGTAGGGTATTATCTCTTTGAGAGAGCCCGAACCTGGGTAAAATCATGTGTCCATGTTACCATCGCTCCAAGACGCCTAGTTTAGGACCCCTACTACGAGATACGACGGATATAGAACCGACACATACCACTTGTGGATCTTGTTAATTTCTTGATCTTGTCTAGTATTTTTATAGATATAGTGAAAATGACGATCCCATCATGTGCATTTTGTTGTCAAATGCAAATTATCTATAATGCACACCTCTTTGGGGAGCTATCCTATTTTCTATAGAACACTCATCTTGTGATCTTTATCAAGTGCGTGTTGGTGGAAGGCAAGCCGTCTCTTTTTGGTACTTTGTGCCATCATGAAACTTTGTAGAAGGCTTGGTTTGTTTGAACCATCCTCTCTTTTGGGAGTTTGATATCTTTCTTTTTGCATTTATCAATGGATATCTCATTCCTTGATGTATCTTTTAATTGATATCTTCCAAGTGATGATCTCTCCATTTGGTATCCTATTTTCTCTTGGTATTTATTTTTCATTGGGTATCGGTTCTTGAAAGTCTTGAGCATGCATATTTACTTCTTGTATTTTCTTTGGCATGCTTTCTTTCTTTGACCCAATATGTAGGGGAAACTCCACCAAGTCTCAAATTGGATGAGATGTGCATGATATTCATTTTCATATCTATATGCACATATGTATGTGGAGTTTGTCCTATGTATTGTTGGTTCTCTAACTCTTTGGTCCCAATGAGTTTGGGTACCATTTTGTTTGTGTTGTTGTTCTAGGAACAATTAGATATGCATTGGATGCTCGGCTCACTCACAAGGAAGGTAGTTTCACCATGTGCTTATTGGAGTTAAGCTAGGATGATCAATGAGCTACTATCTACTAACTTCTATTGGTATCTTCTTCGTCCTTCCAATGCTATCTCGGTAACAAGTATCTATTCATGCATTCTTTTCTTGCATTCAACCTTGTGTAGGTTGCATCCTGGCATGATATTCATTCCATCTTGTGATACTTGTTTCCTTTCTCAAAGCATCCCAACGATGATCTCTTGTTGCTAGTTGTGATTTCTTTGATGGTTGTGTGGTGGGAGTTCATTTATATACAATAAGACCATATCAAGCCATATGCTATGCTTTCAAGCAAATATCTTATTGGCATATTTATGACTTCCTTGTGGATATCGTGCTCCTTCCTTTTGTAACTATTTCGTGTGTACATCCTTCTTTCTGGATTGATATCATCATGTTTTTCATCTACCTAGAATCTTATACACTTGAGATAAGTTACATCTCTAGTTGATATCCTTATTCTTTCACATCCACCTTTTCTTTGGTGGTTTCGTGAAAGGTGTTATCTTGAGTGTGGGTCTTATATCGTTGCATCTTGATGCACTCGTTAATGGCAAAGATTGCTTTCCTCATGCTTGCCTTGACGAGGCTTTTGCCATTCGTTTGGTATCCCTCCTCTTGACGAGGATATCATTGTCTTTCTTCACCATGGGTTGTCACAAGCTTTGGTTTTTTAATTAACTTAGTGAGCTTGTGAACCCATTTGCTAGTTGTATGTGTGTGGGAAGGACATGTCTTGCACTTTGTATCTCATACTATTCAAGACTATGTTGATGCTTAATGCTCATCCTCGTATTAGTCTTCTCAAGTGCTTTGCCATGACTCACACACATCGATTTGGTTGAGCCTACTTCTAAGTTGCCTCTGTTTTCATATTGCTCAACCATGTGCTTGTTGCAAGTGCTATGCCTTGTTTCTTATCTTTGCTCACTTGCACTTGTTGTGAGCTTCTATTGATTTTGGGGAGTGATGATCCTATTTTGTGCACGTTGTTTTCAAATACAAATCTTCTTATTTGTACACAAATCATGGGGAGCTTCTCTAGTTTCCTTAGAACTCTCCTTTGCTCATATCATAATATCTTTTATTCATTTGGCTCGTAGGAGCATTTGATTGATTGTTTCAATTGGTATGTTTTGATTGCTTTGCTTCTCTCTTTGTTATGCCTTTGTGGCATATCATCCTTTTTGCAATCTTTGGGTCCTCAATATAGTTTGTCTTCCTCAAACTATTCATCATTGGATATGTGTATATCATTCCACTCATATTTTGAGAAATGCACAATTATGGAGGAACACATATTTATATAGGCCTTCTAAGCATTTCGCCCATTTTGGCAATCGATGCCAATGGGGGAGAAGTTTCAATAGTTTTGTTTGGAGATCTTAGAGGTGTTTTGGTATCTTGCTTTGGTTTTGTTCCTAAGCATTTGCATCTCATGCTCATGCATTATTCGTTGTTGCATTGCATGGTTGGTGATGCTTTGGTATCTTGCTTTGGTTTTTTCCTAAGCATTGGTATCTTGCTTTGGTTTTGTTCCTAAGCATTTGCATCTCATGCTCATGCATTATTGGTTGTTGCATTGCATGGTTGGTGATGCTTCATTCCTTATATAAACTCTCTTCAAAGTGATTGTCATCAATTACCAAAATGGGGGAGATTGAAAGAACATGTGGTGCCCCCATGTGCGGTTTTGGTAATTGATGACATTCTCTATGGACTAATGGTTGCCTTGAGTTATATTCGTAGCATTTGTCCATAGGCTTTTCTTGAAGTCCATTTGTTGGTTTCAAGAAGTTTATGTGTTGGCCAAGGTGCTTTTCAAGGAATTACCTAAAGATTGGTCATGTGAGAGTTGAGCTTATTGCAAGCATGTCTTGAAGAAGAAGATTGTGTGAACATTCATGTTTACCTTCAAAACGTCATCCTAATGAAGAGAGTTGTAAAGATTCAAGGTTGATCAAGACTAAGTACAAAGAGTGATTCAAGTTGATCAACACACAAAGCTTAGAAGATGTACCGGGTGGGATCAAGTAATCCCATGGTATGGTAAGCATTGTCCATTACGCTTTGTGTACTAACCCATGGTCTACGTGAGAGTTCTATGTGGGGTTAGGTATGTTTCCATGGGCTTGCGTCAAGAGGAAGATCTCATACAACCCATGGAGGATGACATCAAGTGGTGATCGTCATCAAGTTTGCGGTGTGCAAGTTCAAGTGGAGCAACTTGAAGAGTGGCTCACCCATAATGGAGTATGGGGGACAAATCATGCTTGAAGCTTGCCGTCCATTGTGGTGACAATGGACTTGTGAAGATGTGCCGAAGAGTGGCTTTCCCATAGTGGAGTATGGGGGAGCAATCAACTAGTCTTCATCAAGCCAACGTAATCAAGAAAGGTGGTCCAACTTGAGGAAGTCAAGATCATCATCATCTAGCTCAAGTGGACTTTGTGCAAGGCAAAGGTTTGCCCTTGATAGGTTTTCTATTTTACCGGTCTCAAGGTGGTAGTTGGGAGACCGGGTTATAGGATCGATTGCCTTACTATCAAGGGGGGCTCTCGAGTGAGTAGCTTGATCATATCATTCGGTGAGAGCTCAAACCATTGCATTCTTGGCATCATCATCTTTATTGGTTCTTGTTTGGCTTTTCACTTTGTGAGTTTAGGAGCTTTTGGTCTTCATCGTGATAAGCTCAAGCTCATCGAAAACGGATTTCGTATGCATCATATTTGTGTTTTTTATGTTGGAGATTTTGCCAGATATGACTTGGGAAGGTCATCTTCCATATCCTAGTGGCATTTAATATCCATTGCTTGTTCTTATTTTAGCCAATCACTTTTGGATAGCTCTTGTCGTCATCTATCCAACAAGCTTGAGTTTGTTTAATTCGGAGCTCGTATGCGAAAGTTATGGCTGTTTTGATCGTACCTGTTTTTCATAGACCGGTTGTACCGCTTCTTACATCGGTTGACCGGTACTACCGGTGTTTGGGGCTGTTGTACCCTCCAGAGTTGGTCCGATGGTTGTACTGGCCCTGTACCGCTCTACCACCGGACTGGGTTCTGTTGTGGAGCGGTTCTTGGGCGGTTGTGGGCCGGTTGTACCGGTTAGTTTCAGTTTAACCGGTACTACCGGTTCCCGGGCGGTTGTACCTCTTAGTGCTTTTCCTTGAGGTAGGTTTTTCCTCTGCTTTGACTGGTTGTACCGGTCCTACAGTTTTCTGCACATAACGGGCAGATTTGTGGGGACCTATAAAAGGGGGTCTTCTTTCCCATTGGACCCTATCTTTTGAGCTCGTGTTCTTCCCCCATTGTTGACCTACTTAGAGCTTGCTAACTCTCAATCCCTCCAATGATTCTTGCTCCTTTTTGAGGGAAAAGAGAGACGATATTGAGATCCACATTTCCACCAATCTCTTTCTCCTCTATGTAGGGGGATCCCCTTGGATCTAGATCTTGGAGTTCTTTGTGAGCTCCTTGTTCTTCCTCTCATATTCCTCTACAGCTTTTGTTGTTGTGGTCGGATTTGGGAGTGAGGGACTTGACCACTTTGTGTGTTCTTGCCATTGCATTCGTTGCATCGGTTTGAGTTCTCCACGCTGATACGTGGAAGTGAAAAGTTGAGAAGCTTATTACTCTTGGGTGCTTGGTACCCTAGAGCTTGTTCCTCTTGGGTGCTTGGGCGCCGTAGACGGTTGGTCGTGCTCCGGAGCTCAATCATTGTGGTGTAAAGCTCCGGGCAAGCATCGGGGTCTCCAATTAGGTTGTGGAGATTGCTCCGAGCAATATGTATGGGTTCCGGTGACCGCCCCCAAGGGTTGCCAAAGTGTACGGGTTCGGTGACCACCCTCAAGGGTTGCCAATTGTACGGATTCGGTGACTGCCCTCAAGGGCCCCTTAGTGGAATCACGGCATCTTGCATTGTGCGAGGGCGTGAGGAGATTACGGTGGCCCTAGTGGCTTCTTGGGGAGCATTGTGCTTCCACACCGCTCCAAACGGAGATTAGCATCTGCAAGGGTGTGAACTTCGGGATACATCGTCATCTCCGCGTGCCTCGGTTATCTCTTACCCGAGCCCTTTACTTATGCACTTTACTTTGTGATAGCCATATTGTTTCTTGTCATATATCTTGCTATCACTTAGTTGTTTATCTTGCTTAGCATAAGTTGTTGGTGCACATAGGTGAGCCTAGTTGTTTTAGGTTTTGTGCTTGACAAATTAAATGCTAGTTTTATTCCGCATTTGTTCAAGCCTAAACCATAATTATTCTAAAGCGCCTATTCACTCCTCCCTCTAGGCGACATCCATGATCTTTCACATGTTCTTCATGATAGAGAGTCTATTTTGTCACTTTCATATATTACTAGTGGGAATTTTTCATTATAGAACTTGGCTTGTATATTCCAATGATGGGCTTCCTCAAATGCCCTAGGTCTTCGTGACCAAGCAAGTTGGATGCACACCCACTTAGTTTTCTTTTGAGCTTTCATACGCTTATAGCTCTAGTGCATCCATTGCATGGCAATCCCTACTCCTTGCATTGACATCAATTGATGCGCATCTCCATAGCCCATTGATTAGCCTCGTCAATGTGAGACTTTCTCCTTTTAGTCTTCTCCACACAACCTCCACCATCATATTCTATTCCACCCATAGTGCTATATCCATTGTTCACACTCATGTATTGCGTGAGAGTTGAAAAAGTTGAAGCACGTTAAAAGTATGAACCAATTACTTGGCTTGTCATCGGGGTTGTGCATGATAAATACTTTGTGTTAAGAAGATAGAGCAAGACAAGATTATATGATTTTGTAGGGATAACTTTCTTTAGCCATAATATTTTGAGAAGACATGATTGCTTTATTAGTATGCTTGAATTATTATTTTTTTATGTCAATATTAAACCTTTGTTTTGAATCTTATGGATCTGAATATTCATGTCACATAAAGAAAGATTACATGATAAACATGTTAGGTAGCATTCCACATCAAAAATTCTGTTTTTATCATTTACCTACTCGCGGACGAGCAGTAATTAAGCTTGGGGATGCTTGATACGTCTCCAACGTATCTATAATTTTTGATTGTTCCATGCTATTATATTATCCATCTTGGATGTTTTATATGCTTTATTAGTGCCAAGTGCCAGTTGCTATTTTTTTCATATTTTTGTCTTTTACAGAAAATCAATACCAAATGGAGTCCAAACGAAATGAAATTTTTTACGATTTTTCTTGGACCAAAAGACACCTAGGAAGCTTCGGGAGGAGGCTAGAAGAGCCAAGAGGCCACGACAAGCTCGGAGGCTGCGCCCTAGGGGGGCGCCTCCCGAGCTTGTGGGCCCCTTTGGCTCCTCTAACTCTAATCTCAGCTCCATAAATACCCAAATATTCCTCGTATACCAGGGGGCACACCAAAAACTTTTCCACCGCCGCAAGTTTCTGTCCTCGTGAGATCCCATCTGGAGACCTATTCCGGTACTCTGCTGGAGGGGGATTCAATCACGGAGGGCCTCTACATCAACCTTACTGCCCTTCCGATGATGTGTGAGTAGTTTACCATAGACCTACGGGTCCATAGCTAGTAGCTAGATGATTTCTTCTCTCTGTTTGATCTTCAATACAATGTTCTCCTCGATGTTCTTGGAGATCTATTCGATGTAATCTTCTTTTGTGGTGCGTTTGTTGTGATCCGATGAATTGTGGATTTATGATCAGATTATCTATGAATATTATTTGAGTCTTCTCTGAACTCTTTTATGCATGATTAAGATAGCTTTGTATTTCTCTCCGATCTATTGATTTGGTTTGGCCAACTAGATTGATTTTTCTTGCAATGGGAGAGGTGCTTTGTAGTGGGTTCAATCTTGCTGTGCTTATTCCTAGTGACAGAAAGGGACATGACATGTATTTGTATTGTTGCCACTAAGGATAAAAAGATGGGGTTTGTTCATATTGATTGGATATATCCCTCTACATCATGTCATCTTGCTTAGGTGTTACTCCGTTCTTGTTAACTTAATACACTAGATGCATGCTGGATAGCGGTCGATGTGTAGAGTAATAGTAGTAGATGCAGGCAAGAGTCGGTCTACTTGTCATGGACGTGACGCCTATATTCATGATCATTGACTTAGATATCGTCATAACTTTGTGCTTTTATATCAATTGCTCAACAGTAATGTGTTTACCCACCGTATGTGTTCTTTCAAGAGAGAAGCCTCTAGTGAAAACTATGGCCCCCGGGTCTATTTTGATCATATTATTTTCATATCTATAAAACCAAAAATACCTTGCTGCAATTTATTTATCTTTACTTTATTTTGCACTTTTATTTATCTTTTATATATATCTCTATCAGATCTCATCCTTGCAAGTAACCATGAAGGGATTGACAACCCCTTTATCGCGTTGGGTGCAAGCATTTGTTTGTTTGTGTAGGTGCAACCGTTGGTGACTTGTGTGTTCCTCCTACTAGATTGATACCTTGGTTCTCAAACCGAGGGAAATACTTATCTATACTTTGCTGCATCACCCTTTCCTCTTCAAGGGAAAAACCAACGCAAGCTCAAGAAGTAGCAAGGCGGCATCTGCAGGCGTGTCTGATACGTCTCCAACGTATCTATAATTTTTGCTTGTTCATGCTGTTATATTATCATTCTTGGATGTTTTACAATCATTTTATAGCAACTTTATATCATTTTTGGGGACTAACCTATTGACATAGTGCCATGTGCCAGTTGCTGTTTTTTGCTTGTTTTTTACTTCGCAGAATATCAGTACCAAACGGAGTCCAAACACAGTGAAACTTTTTGGAGATTTTTTTGGACCAGAAGACACCCCATGGGCCAACGAACTACCAGAGGGGAGGCCCGAGGTGGGCACAACCCACCAGGGTGCTCCCAGGGGGGTTGTGCCCCCCTCGGTGGCCTCCCACACCGCCTCTTCGCCCTATAAATCCCCAAATATTCCAGAAACCCTAGGGGAGTCAACGAAACACAATTCCAGCTGCCGCAAGTTCCAGAATCACAAGATCCAATCTAGACACCATCATGGAGGGGTTCATCATCCTCATTGGTGCCTCTCCGATGATTCGTGAGTAGTTCATCATAGACCTACGGGTCCGTAGGCAGTAGCTAGATGGCTTCCTCTCTCTCTTTTGATTCTCAATACAATGGTCTCTTGGAGATCTATTTGATGTAACTCTTTTTTGCGGTGTGTTTGTTGGGATTCAATGAACTTTGAGTTTATGATAAGATCTATATCCATCAGTATTATTTGAGTCTTCTTTTGATCTCTTATATGCATGATTATTTATAGCCTCGTATTTCTTCTTCGAATCTTGGGTTTAGTTAGGCCAACTAGATCAATTTTTCTTGCCATGGGAAGAGGTGCTTTGTGATGGGTTCGATCGTGCGGTGTTCTTTCCCAGTGACAGAAGGGGCAGCAAGACACGCATGTATCGTTGCTATTAAGGATAACAAGATGGGGGCTATTCCTACATGAATAGATCTCGCCTACATCATGTCATCGTTCTTATTGCATTACTCCGTTTCTCCATGAACTTAATACACTAGATGCATGCAGGATAGCAGTTGATGTGTGGAGTAATAGTAGTAGATGCAGACAGGAGTCGGTCTACTAATCTTGGACGTGATGCCTATATATTGATCATTGCCTTGGATATCGTCATAATTATTCGATCGGCTATCAATTGCCCAACAGTAATTTGTTTACCCACCGTGTGCTATTTTCTTGAGAGAAGCCACTAGTGAAATCTACAGCCCCCGGGTCTATTCTTTATCATATTTGCTTTGAGATCTATTTTTATTCACTTTTATTTTCAGATCTATTATTCCAAAGACCCAAAAATACCATGTTGCACTTTTTTGTTACTTATTTTATTTCGCGTTTTATCGAGATCTATTTATCCAATCTACACAATTTTTATCCCGTCAACTTGACAATTTCTGGCGCCGTTACCCGTAGAGGGATTGACAACCCCTCATAAGCGTCGGGTTGCAAGTATTTGTTCTTTGTGTGCAGGTACTGTTTACATAGTGTTGCTTGGTTCTCCTACAGGATTGATACCTTGGTTTCATAACTAAGGGAAATACCTACCGTAGCTGTGCTGCATCATCCCTTCCTCTTTGGGGAAATACCGGCGTAGTTCAAGCGACATCAGTGTCCTGTGAGGAATGCATAAAGAGAGACTTCTTGCAATCAACCGTAGGACGTTCCTGCTCGGGCACATCATCCATCTCCTCATCCGCATGCTCATAGCCCAAGTCATATGGCTGACTCGTCAGTTCTCTGGTGTCATAGGCGCCGGTATTGAGGAACCAAAGAGGGTCGTCCTCCATCTCATCATCCATTTCTTGTTCCACAGGGCAATTCCATCATCTACTATTGGACCACCTTCCTCGCGTCGTCCGCCGCTCTCAACCGGCATGAGATCAGGTGCTTGTAATTGCGTAGGAGGGGTGGTGTTCATACCTTGCTGATGTGATGTTGTCATTGGTGTGCTCTCGGCCGCCTCCACACGAAGAAGATTCTTCGGCCACAGCAGCATCCAACCCTTGAATTGACCAAGCCGCATCGGGGTCTTGTCATCCTCTCACCCGAGCTATACTAGAGGAGCCAAATCCTCGTGGCCCACTATGACACTCATCAAGGAAACCCTGAAGGTGCCAACGGGGATCGGCTGGCTGTGGAACAAGCTTTCCTTGGGCTTCTCTATCGTCGCGGTTCCCACGTCCACCTTCTGGCCGTTGATCATGTACAGTATGGTGCACGGGGTTTGGTCGGCCTGTAAAGACATGTCTGCAGCGTCAGGCATCCGAAAGGCAACAGAAGCAGAAGATTATAGATATGTTGGTTGGACGTGTAATTACCATGAGGGCGTCGAGCTCAGGCAAAGTCGAAGCCCCGCCTTGCTCGCCAGAGACGGAGGACAGGCTACTATGAGCGGGTGCGGGACCTTGTGCGGTAGCGGCAGCATGCGCTATTGGTGTCATGGCTATCGAGTTGCTCCCGACGAAGCTGGGCATTAGAAAGTCTTGTGGCCCTTTGTCTCGGTTTTTCTTCGTCCAGTCGACAATAGCTAGAACCAAGGCCTCCACCGAAGATATAAAATCTACTCTGTAGGCAGATACTGCTGCATCGACTGCCACTTTGAGCAACTCAGCTTTCATGGCTTCTTGGCTCTCAGCTGTCGCTTTGGCTAACTCAGATTTCATGACTTCTTGGGTCTCAGCTGCTCTTTTGTCGACCGCAACCACCACCTTCTCATCGATTTTCACCTAACTAAACTTCCTTCTTTACCTTCTAGCCTCCGGGTCCTCATTGTAGTAGTACTTCCATGTGGCGCCGTCTCCGACGCCGTGGACACGTCCATACTGTGACCGCTGCCCCTCGGGAAGTCCCTTCAGTATGTTCAAGGTCCGGTTGAGAGGGGTGTCCCACTTGGGCCTCGCCGACGACGAGTCACTTTTGGCCGCAAGCTTGTTGTGTTGATCTTTCTACAAAAAGAACGTTGACCGTTTAGAAATGTTACTATAATGTGTAGTCGAATTGATCACAACTAATATAATTAAGGTGGTAATTACGAGTATTCTCATCAACTTCCTTGTGGGCTTGTCAGTGTAGAAAACCTTTTTTTACTCTATCCCACTTGTACCGAGCCCTGATGAAGTCATACTCCAGCTGGTCGGTGAACTCCGCCAAGGGGTCAGGGATCCCCGCGGCTTCACGTTCAGCGTCCTCCTTATCCCATATGGGTTTCTTGCCAAGGTAACCACGGCTTCAGAGGTGATGGTTCCCAGTGTTCCTTAGCTGAAGCCCCTTGAATTTCTCAGGCTTACGCTTGGCATCTTCGGTAGCGCAAGTTTTCCTTGAATTTTTTGTAGTCCTCCTCCAAAAGTGTGGGATTTTCCTCAAAAATCTTGGAGTATGGTTCATTCTTGGCAATCGATCGTTTCACCCTGACTTTCCAAGCGGACAACGCACCGCTGAACTTCCCCATGGTGGCGTTGTTTCTCTTCTTCATGGCATCATCTTCCCACAGATCTTTGGCGTCATCCCGGTTGGGGAAATGGTATCTTCGGTGCACCTTTGTTAGGAGGAGATGCTCCATATTTTTTGGTTTAGCCCTTAACTACTTATCGTTGATGCTCGTGACTTCCCGTAGGATGCATCCGAGTTGGTTGCCGTAGTTCATGCGAGCTTCAACCGACAATAGTGGCTCAAATTTCCCGGGGTGCATCCCTGTGACCACCAGTCTGCCGGTGTCGAGCTTGTTAGGTTTTCGTGTCCTCGAACACATCTACTTCGGAACAGGTCTCGGTGCTGGTGTCGGTGCCATCGGTGCCGGTGGTTGTGTCGGTGTCGGTGTCGGGGTCGGGGCAGTAGCACCGTCCGCTATGACAAGGGGGTCGGCGCCCTGTCCTGCCCGAGTACACAAAAAGTCGAGGTAATCGTGTTCACCCTATAAGGGATCACAGACCTCTTGATGATCAGAAGCCCCGACTTCATTGTTGTTTGACATGTTTCCTACGTACGGGTTAATTGCTCATTTAATTCTCAAAATATATATAATAAAATGAATAATGACATTAAAAAGGCCTATGGTTTGCTGGAATGCCGTTTCATTCCCGTCTCGGCAATTCCCGGGCACTCGGTATGTCCTACTTTCTAGCACAAGTCATGCCGAAATTCACGGGAAATTTCGGCATGACCTTTGCTAAAAAGTGGACATATCGAGGGCCTGAAATTCACCGGAACGGAAATGAATCAACATTCGGGCAAAACATAGGCCACTCGGATCATTTTCCCTGCACATAACCATCATTTTCCAAATATCACATGTCCAAATCACATGTCCACATATCACATGTCCACTTCAAATTTTCATATAACAGGACCTCTTCAAGAAAATATAGAACTTGAAGAAAAATGCAAGCTAGCTGGTGGAGTGCAAGAAATGATCATTACTTGTAAAAACTAAATAACCCTAGATCACAGCAAGCTATACTAGATCCTAAAGATCATTCTATAAACCCTAGAGCACTAGCTATACTTGCTGCTATTACTAGCTTCAATTGGACAATCCTAATTATTTTTATATAATGAACAAGAAGTCCTTTTTCTTCACAATATTTGGCACTAAATTCAACACTTGTCAAATTTGATACTAAATTCAGCACTTGTCAAATTTTATATAGTGAACAAGAAACCCTAGAGCACTAGCACATCATCATCCATCATCCAACCTAAAAATTTGACACTAAATTCAGCACTTGTCAAATTTGACACTCTTAGATAACCCAACTAGATCCTAACGGCAGTAGCACCTAGGGTTCATATATCACCTAGGGTTCCAACTAGATCCTCCATTTCTGTCACTAGAACTAAAATCCTACTACAAAATCCTAGAACTAAAATCCTACTAATGAACTAAAATCCTACTGTTGAATCCTCCTAATGAACCCTAGCTAATGAACACTAGGAACCCTAACTAGTGTTGAATCCTAGTGTTACACAGAAGAGAGGGGAGGGTAGAGAGAGGGCCCACCGAAGGGCTGCAGAGGGTGGAGGGGGAGGCGGTGATAAGGAGGAGAGGCATCCATGGGTGGCGGCGACTCGTGCTCCGGTGACCTCGGGTGGCGGGGGAGACCACGGTCATGATCAGGAGGCTCTGGGGAGACTGCGGCGACAACGGCCCTGGGAGGGGTCCGGCGACGACGACGGGGGCACGAGGTCGACGATGGCGTGGGCGCGACGACGGCGAGGTCAACAACGCTGTGGGCATGACGGCGGCGACATGAGTGGGGAATCGGGGGAATTGGAGAGAGGGGGGATTTGGGGGAAGGAGAGGGAGGCCCGCGTGCGTAGCTAGGTTAACTTAAAATAGCCGTAGCGCGGCCTAGCGACACGTGCTACAGCTAAGTTAGCTATAGCGCGGGTTGCTAAGCCGCGCTACTGCTATTCTTAGTAGCGGTAGCGAGCTTTTACGTAAAACGCGCTATAGCTAAGTTAGCTATAGTGCGTTTTTAAAAGCCGCGCTACTGCTATGTTAAGTTAGAGGCAGGCGCGTTTTCCGCTCCATTCTTTTTTTTCCTTTCTTTTTCTTTTCATTTTCTTTTTCTTTTCATTTTCATTTTCTTATTCCTTTCCTTTTGCCTTTTCTTTTCATTTTCTTATTCCTTCTCTTTTTCTTTTCATTTTCTTATTCCTTTGCTTTTGCTCTTTCTTTTAATTTTCTTATTCCTTTGAACGATATATAACACGGGGATATATTAATAGTGCATAACATATAGGTACATCATTTGACCGATAACGCGGTCAAGTGCGTATACAAAATAGGTACAAATATAAATGTTGTTTACTTAGCGTCGACATTTTCGTTTCTGAGTGACCTTCTTTCCTTTCTTGTTTGCTGTCGAATAATTGAGCCCCTCGTTGTGACCTTTTCTTTTCCATGGAGTACGATCTTTCTTCGGTAATGTAGTCTTGATTCTTCTTTTGACGTACGCTTCATCGTCATCGTCATCTTCCCTCATTGGGTTCCCGTACTGGTCGTAGTCTTCCTCGTTGGTGACTCCATCCATTCCGGCTATGCTCCTTTTGCCTCTCCTCACGACAACACGACTCAGATTGCTTGGGTCGGTTAGGAAGAAGCATTGTGTCACGTGCTTGCGTGTACCCATGGCTCATTTTTGGCGATGACGTTCATGGTAGCGCTCTTGGCGTCGGGTATGGACATGGTGGTGAAAAATAGTTTTCTCTTCGGATGGACTTAGCCCATCTGACACGGAACATCGTCGTACTGTGCAGTCCAGAGTAGTCAAGCTCCCAGATCTTTTCGACCCTTCCATAGAATCTTTCAGTTGTGCCGTTGTTGCCGGTCATGCATTCCATCATCATCCCTGAGTTCTGATAATCACTGTTTATATCTTTGGCCTTCGTGTAGAACGTGTATCCATTGATATCGTATGCCTGATAGGTCGCGAGGTTTGGCGCGGGGCCATGTGCTAAGGCGTATATGAGCAATCTGTCAGTAGAGCCCTCTTCTGGGGGGTTAGCAACAACATGCTTTTTGAACCAAGTCAAGAAAGTGAGGTTGTGCTCTCTAATAACTTCGGCGTCTATCCTGCATAGCCCATGGTCACGGTATTTCTTTGCGATGGTTTCTTTGTGCAGTGTCATGAAAGGATCTACCATGTCTAGGTGTTTTAGAACTACTAAGTTTGCTATGTAAAAGTCATTGCGTCAACCCTCATGGTCCACATGCAGTTCCCTCCGGCCGTTGGAGTGACCTTCACCTTCAAGCCTCCCAAGGTGCTTGTTGACGGGCAAACCAACAACAGGATCTCCGACGCCTAGATAATTCTCGCAGAAGGAGATGCACTCTTGGGTAAGAAAGCCCTAGACGATGCTTCCATCCGGATGGGACATGTTACGAACGAATCCTTTGATGACCCCATTCATCCTCTCGAACGACATCATGTTGTGCAGGAATGTCGGCCCGAGGTCGATGATGTCATCCACAATGTGGACACACAGATGCACCAGGACATCAAAGAACGCGGGCGGGAAGTACATCTCAAGCTCATTTAGTATGACAACGACCTCTTCCCGTAGCCTTTGGAGTTGCTTCACACTGATCGACTTTCGAGAGATAACATCGAAAAAGTTGCAGAGACCAGTAAGCATGTCACGGACGTGCTGGTCCATTATCCCTCTAATGGCAATAGGAAGTATCTTCGTCATCATCACGTGACAGTTATGAGACTTCATCCCGCTGAACCTTTTCTTCTTCGTGTCTAGAAATCTGCTTATCTTCCCACAGTAACCGGAGCTAACTTTGATTCCGGTATGGAACTTGAAGAATTCATCTATCTCCTTCAGATTTAAGGTGAAGCAAGAAGGGGGGGGGGCAATATTTCTCTTCCTTCTTGTTGACTTGTTTGTCCCTGTCCCCCGCCTCCATCTCCGTCTCCGTGTCCTCTGATGACTTTTTACAGGGAATGTGGAGATCTGCCCTGATTTTCAAATCTTCTAAGTCTTTTCTTGTCTTCGGCCCATCCTTGGTCTTGTCCGGCATCTTCATCAGTGTCCCAAACAAACTCTCGAGGACATTCTTCGTGATATGCATTTGATCAAGGCAATGAGTGCTACTTCTTGAGCTTGCGTTGGTTTTTCCCTTGAAGAGGAAAGGGTGATGCAGCAAAGTAGAGATAAGTATTTCCCTCAGTTAGAGAACCAAGGTATTAATCCAGTAGGAGGCACAAGCAAGTCTCCAATCTATGCACCTACACAAACAATCAAACACTTGCACCCAATGTGATAAAGGGGTTGTCAATCCCTTCACGGTCAATTGCAATGGTGAGATCTGATAGAGATAGATATAAAAGATTACTAAAACATCAAATAAAATAAAAGTAAATAAATTGCAGCAAGATATTTTTGGTATTTTTGGTTTATAGATCTGAAAATATATAAGGGAAAATAGACCCGGGGGCCATAGGTTTCACTAGAGGCTTCTCTCTTGAAGGAAAATAATACGGTGGGTGAACAAATTACTGTCGAGCAATTGATAGAAAAGCGCAAAGTTATGACGATATCCAAGGCAATGATTATGCATATAGGCATCATGTCCGTGTCAAGTAGACCGAAACGATTCTGCATCTACTACTATTACTCCACACATCGACCAACTTCTTCCTGCATCTAGAGTATTAAGTTCAAGAGAACAGAGTAACGCATTAAGTAAGATGACATGATGTAGAGGGATAAACTCAAGCAATATGATGAAAACCCCATCTTTTTATCCTTGATGGCAACAATACAATACGTGCCTCGCTACCCCTACTATGTCACTTGGTGAGGACACCACAAGATTGAACCCAAAACTAAGCACCTCTCCCATTGCAAGAAGAACCAATCTAGTTGGCCAAACCAAACCGATAATTCAAAGAGAAATACAAAGATATCAAATCATGCATATAAGAATTCAGAGAAGATTCAAATAATATTCATAGATAATCTGATCATAAATCCACAATTCATCGTATCTTGACAAACACACCACAAAAGAATATTACATCGAATAGAACTCCAAGAACATCGAGAACATGGTATTGAAGATCATAGAGAGAAAAGAAGCCATCTAGCTACTAGCTATGGACCCGTAGGTCTGAGGTAAACTACTCACGCTTCATCAGAAGAGCAATAGGGTTGATGTAGATGGCCTCCGTGATCGAATCCCCCTCCGGCAGATCGCCGAAAAAGGCCCCAAGATGGGATCTCACGGGAACAGAGGCTTGCAGCGGCGGAAAAGTATTTTTGTGGATGGCGCCGATGGTTTGGGAATATTTGGGAATTTATTGGCCGAAGATTAGGGTTAGAGGAGCTCCGAGGGACCCACAAGGCAGGGGGCGCGCCCCCCTGGGGCACACCCTGCACCCTTGCCGTCGCCTCGGGACTCCTTTTCCTTGGTCTCCAAGTCCTACGTGTGTCTTCTGGTCCAAGAAAAATCATCGTAAAGTTTTATTCCGTTTGGACTCCATTTGATATTCCTTTTTTGTGAAACTCAAAAACATGGAAAAACAGGAACTGGCACTGGGCTCTGGGTTAATAGGTTAGTTTCAAAAATAATATAAAATAGCATATTAATGCATATAAAACATCCAAAACAGATAATATAATAGCATGGAACAATAAAAAATTATAGATACGTTGGAGATGTGTCAAGCATCCCCAAGCTTAATTCCTGCTCGTCCTCGAGTAGGTAAATGATAAAAACAAATTTTTTGATGTGGAATGCTACCTAACATATTTATCCATGTAGTTTTCTTTATTGTGGCATTAATATTCAGATCCATAAGATTCAAAACAAAAGTTTAATATTGACATAAAAACAATAATACTTCAAGCAAACTAACAAAGCAATCATGTCTTCTCGAAATAACATGACCAAAGAAAGTTATCCCTACAAAATCATATAGTCTGGCTATGCTCCATCTTCATCACACAATGTATTAAATCATGCACAACCCCAATGACAAGCCAAGCAATTGTTTCATACTTTTGATGTTCTCAAACTTTTTCAACTTTCATGCAATACATGAGCGTGAGCCATGGATATAGCACTATAGGTGGAATAGAATATGGTGGTTATGGAGAAGACAAAAAGAAGGAGATAGTCTCACATCAACTAGGCGTATCAACGGGCTATGGAGATGCCCATCAATAGATATCAATGTGAGTGAGTAGGGATTGTCATGCAACGGATGCACTAGAGCTATAAGTGTATGAAAGCTCAAAAAGAAACTAAGTGGGTGTGCATCCAACTCGCTTGCTCACGAAGACCTAGGGCAATTTGAGGAAGCCCATCATTGGAATATACAAGCCAAGTTCTATAATGAAAAATTCCCACTAGTATATGAAAGTGACAATATAGGAGACTCTCTATCATGAAGATCATGGTGCTACTTTGAAGAACAAGTGTGGAAAAAGGATAGTAGCATTGCCCCTTCTCTCTTTTCTGTCATTTTTTTTATTTTGGGCTCTTTGACCTCTCTTTTTTATTTTATTTTCTTTCCCCTTTTTTCTTTTTATTTTATTTTATTTTTCGTCCGGAGTCTCATCCCGACTTGTGGGGGAATCATAGTCTCCATCATCCTTTCCTCACATGGGACAATGCTCTAATAATGATGATCATCGCACTTTTATTTACTTACAACTCAAGAATTACAACTCGATACTTAGAACAAAATATGACTCTATATGAATGCCTCCGGTGGTGTACCGGGATGTGCAATGACTCAAGAGTTACATGTATAAAAAATATGAATGGTGGCTTTGCCACAAATACGATGTCAACTATATGATCATGCAAAGCAATATGACAATGATGAAGCGTGTCATAATAAACAGAACGGTGGAAGTTGCATGGCGATATATCTTGGAATGGCTATGGAAATGCCATAATAGGTAGGTATGGTGGCTGTTTTGAGGAAGGTATATGGTGGGTGCAATGCACCTGTGAAAGTTGCGCGGTACTAGAGAGGCTAGCAATGGTGGAAGGGTGAGACTGCGTATAATCCATGGACTCAACATTAGTCATAAAGAACTCACATACTTATTGCAAAAGCCTATTAGCTATCGAAACAAAGTACTACATGCATGCTCCTAGGGGGATAGATTGGTAGGAAAAGTGTAACACCCTGGATTTTTGCCCATTTTCTTTTTCTTTTGATTTTGGTCTGGTTTTGCTTTTCAGTGGCTTAATGGTCTTGAAACCTGGAGAGATCACCTTTGATTTCTCTCCCCAGTGGCTTGTCAATCTCAAAATCATTTCAAGACCTTTCCATTTCCATTTTGGACCAATCCCAATATTATTTTCTTTGGGAATATTCCTTTTTCTATTAAAGGAATAACCCTGTCTGTCTTGGGTTGTGAAGCAACCCACATTTCCATCACTCCGAAAATTCCCAAATAATCATTTTCCTATTCTGCCCTAAATGGCACTTTGAGAAGGAAGTGTTATTTATATTTGTTTGTTTGACTCCAAACTTTTTGGACACTCTTTCCTATCCATATAATAGCCCTCCACAAGATTTGAGCATAATCCCATCATCTATATGATCACAGCATCAAATCTTTGCTAGTGGTTATATTTTCCTGTTGTGAAGCAACTATATTTTATATTGCTTCATAATTGCTGAAAATCTACCAGGACCTTCTCCCACCCATATTAACTCCCTCCACCAAGTTTTGGCTCAATTCATTAAACCAATTGCCCTGTGCAATTTTTCCTAGTTCCTGTCCAGAGAGATGCTTTATGAAGCAAGTGCTATTTTGGCAAGTCCAAGTGGCATGAAACTTTTTGGGCATCATCATATGTTCAAATAATTGGGCCATGCCAAATTTTGGCTCAAGTGGCTACTCTCTGTGAGTGCTACTCCAAGATGGGCAATTCTGGTCAGTATTGGCTTTTGAACAGCAAGTACCCTCCAGAGACCCCCATTTGGGCTGATATTTTGCCAACACAGTCACCTTGTTGTGTGATCACACCAGGGCAAAGCTCAGAGCCAATCTCCAGTCGAGACTTCCTCTCCAAGCATCAAACACCTTGCTGTTCCAGATAAGATCTGCTCGCTGTAGTCACCTCAAGCTCCATAGCACTTGTTTCTTCCTTGATCGGACCTCTCCTTTGAATGACCTATCCATCAGACATGGTCGGCCTGTCCAGAACGCGCCTTGTGCACCAGTTCATATGGTGACCACACGGCCGGCGTGCCATACGCGCGCTCTGGCGGATGGAGCCCTCAGCCACGTCGGTTTCCGCCTCTCCCTCGCCACCTAGCCATGTCTAGAGGCTTCGCCCCATCGCCGTACTCCCTCTGGAACCCTCTCCCCCTCCGGATTCCCTCTCCTCACGCCACGGCGATCGCCGCCGTCGTCCTGTTCCTCCCGTGACCGAGCCGTCACGTCCCCTCCGTTGGCTCCTTCTTCCCTGAGCTGTCGCGCCGCGTTTAATGATCGTCAGGTCGGCCGCTCCGCGATGCCGCCCGCCAGCCTGAGCCATCACCTCCATGCTCCAGGATCCGGCTAAGATCGCCACGGCGACGAGCTCACCCCCTCTCCCCCGTCCGGCTATAAATAGCCACCCCGATCCCTCCCGAGCTCATCACCAGCCTCACCCCTCTCCACAAGCCCCCCCGAACCTCTAGCTCGAGCTCGAGGAGCTCTCTGACCCCTCCCCATCGCCATGGCCGCCGCCTCGGGTTCCTCTTGATTCCCAGCACCCTAGCACCCCCGAGCCCCATGCGCACCCTGGATGGATGCGCCGCACTCCGGCGAGCCTCCCCGTAGCCTCAGACCCTCCGTTCCCCCACCAGAGCACCATGTTCACCGGCGGCCGAAGCCCACCTCCGCCGCGTGCCCTGCTGCTCCTTCTCCCGTGCTCCTCGCCGGCAACGGAGACCACCCCGAGATGCGCCGTTTCCTCCTGAACTGGTGGGTAGGTCGGCCGTCGCGAGAGGTGGCCGGACGCGCCAGCTATCGCCGTCGAGGCGAGCCCCTCCTCTGCCCGGCGTGTGTGCGAGCGGGAGGTTGAAGACACAGGCCAGGCGGGCCCCACCTCCGCGAGGCCCACCCGTCAGTCGCGCTAGGGGTTGACCCCAGGCGCTGACGTGGATAAGTGACCACGTATTCCCGAAAATGCGCTTTCTCTAAGCCGAAAGCGTATTCCTCCTCTTCTTCGGGCCAGAATGCGCTTTCCTCTCTAGAAAGCGTATTTCTCAGAAAGGCGCGTTCAGTTTTCCTACAGGGGCCCATTTGCTGAAAAAATTTCACTGATAGGTCCCTGAACTTCAAACCTTCGTATCTCGACAACCGTAACTCCGATTGAGGTAAAACCAACGCTCACGTCTTCGTCTTGTCGAGCCCGTTCTGTTCCCACCATTTTCACTATGTTTCAACATTCTGAAAATGACCATTATGCCCTTGCCCGAAAACAGCCTTCCGAGGAAGAACTGTTTCCGGCAATCGTCTCCGCGGACCCTCCGCACTTCTTCCCATGGATCCTTCATTCCCAGGCAAGCCACGACAGCCACTTGCATGACGGACTAGCAGTAGCTATGTTTTCCTACTTATAATTAATTATTATGTGCCTGTTAATATATATATGCTTATGTGACCTGCTAGTTATCAAGTATCCGTTGCTATCGTTATGCTCATGATTATTACTTGCAGTAGTTCAACTAGGATGATGATATGTTTGCATGCCTTGTAGTCATCTGTTATGAATATACTGATGTTGTTCATACTCACCATACTCGTCTGCATTTAAATGATTAAATGCTTGCATGCTATGATCCAGATATTATGCTGTCCATTCCTGCTAGGGTTGTACCATGCTCATGTGCATTACGGTTTCATCATGTTATCATGACTCAGCACATTATCATGCAAATTTTAACCGGATGTTAATCAAATTCGAACACCTGTTGGCTGAGTCATAGTGGGTGCCGAATCGAGCTCACCAGTGCAACCACACTTGCTGGGATGGGGCAGCCCTAATCCGGTCTTTTGTCATGCCTCTCGCCGGTGCCTCCAACCAGGGAAGGTTATGCGGCAGCGCTACCCTGATCAGGTAGGCGGCAGAAGCCTTGTGAACCCAGGTTTGGTTTTGCGCGCGGTCCCCGTTTGGGACAGTTTTGTTTGGCCATGACGATGGCAGGTGTCGGAAGGACACAGGGTCACCCATGACATAGCCCAAAGGGGAGTTTGTCGGAGTGGCCGGGAGAGTGCCATGCAATAGATTGGGTTTTGTCGAAACGTCGTTGGTCCACCCGAATGGGAGCACGAGGCCATGAGTTCCGTGGTGTGGGTACAGTGTACTAACCTCTGCAGAGTGTATATAATCTATCGATAGCCGCGTCCTCGGATATGGGCATAGTTCGTAGTAGGACACACTATGGGTCAACAGTATAATAATCTTGCTTATAACAACCCTGTTCGATGAGAAAGGAGTTGATTGATCTTTATGTGATCGCGAGAGGATCATCGTGGTATCGAGGATACCGACGTTGGTTGATCGTGATCATGTGAGGATCACTGTGGTATCATAGATACCGGATTTGTTTGATAGTGTTATGTGGTGATCTCGGGTAAAGACCAAGCTCCCTGTGATCATGTTATCACTACAGTATTGTAATACCAAGTTTGGTTGGTCCCGAGGTTATCGTGTGGCACACACGATGGTAAGTTCTTACAGGTGATGGTTACGGGGTAACCTCACGACAGAGTAAGTTGCAACCTGTTGCATGTAGTATATGCCATGCCATGCTTATATTGTTCTAGCACCATCATGTTTACACCTGCTTAACCTGTAAATGCCATGCTGTTGCTTGTCTTGACTGCTCTGGTTGTTATGAGCTTGCGAGTACATTCAAAGTACTCACCTGGCATATCATGCCAGTTTGCAGGTCATGCCATGATTGCTTGCTTGTCGAGGATTCTGAGTTTGCGAGCTAGGATACGCGTTCCAGCCAGAGTCCCTGCGGAGTGGAGTCCATCATCGTCGTCATAGTTCCGCTGCATCGGGTTGTTCCGCTGTTAGCATAGAGCTACCCTGGGCAGGCGTAGTATCACTGTGCCGATGTAATCCTTGTACCCTTGTAACCTTATTCATAGTAATAAAGAGTTGATTTGTTCTATGCCAACAGTGCCGTATTCTAGAAGACTTGTCTCTGGGCTGGAATACGGGGCGTTCCGGTGTCCTCTGAGCCGGGGTGCCACAAGCGTTGGTATCAGAGCAGGTTTGGCTGTAGGACGCGCGGTCTAGGCGTGAACGTTAGAAATCGGTAGTATAGGATCCAGTTGAGTTGCTACACTTGTTTGTTGCATTTGTTTGTGCATAGCATGCATATAGAATATTTATTTTGTCACTAACGGTTGATTTGGTGAGTGTAGGTGGCATCAGCTTCGATTCACCACCTGCACCCTCTAATTTGCATATTTGCTCCTTGGCGTGGTGTCATCTTCGTCCAAGCAGAGTGATGCCAAGGTGCTTGGTGTGTCGATCCCTTGCAGGATTGATGCACAGGTACCACACCAATTATCCTTTTCAGCCACCCCTATTGTTCAGTGATAGACATGTTTCTATCCCGAATCGTGCCATCTCTCTAGCCGCTTTGGCAACCCTTACTGATCTTGATTATCAAAAAAGGGCAATGTCTGCGAGCCCTTCTTTCCACCGCTATCCCACCTTGCCATCCATTCTTTGGACAAGTACGGTTTCTTCCGTACGCTTGATGATGATGTGGTCGTGACCCCCGTGTTCCAATCCATGATCACCAAGTCTGTCCTCGCCTCTGTATTTCGTCCAGTGGGAACCGGTGTTAATCCCGTGTTTGGTGTAGCTTTGTTTACACCAACTTTTTCCACACATGAATTCACTTTCGTGCACATCGCCACAGCATGTTAGACCACAATACCGGAGTTCTTGCGGGATGTGTGTGCTTAGGTAGGCATGCATATTATTGCTGTGGATAGTTGTATATTATGATATTGCTTGTGTGTGATCTTGTTGCTTTGTGTGCTTTTGTTTTAGTCGTTTCTTTTGCTTCTTTCTTTGGGCCCTTGGTGTTACCTTATTTCCCCTTATGGAAGTTGCTCACCGACGCCGGACTCAAAGAATCAGTGAAGAAGCAAGCATGTGGAAGCTCAGCTCAACAATATGGAATTTTTCGCTGACTGCCTGATATTGGGAATATCTGGTCTCATTACAAATGGTGTTCTGGATTGATTATCGGCATCAAGTATACATCAGTGTGCAATTTTCACAACAGTAATGATCAATTCAGCAAGAAGGATAGTCGAACAACTTTCTTCATACAACAAGTGACCGACAACAGTAATATCAAGGTATATATATAACTGCATCCAGTTCGCATACGACAAAAAGAAAGCTTCAGATATAAGCAACCCAGTCTTTCTTCACAAGCCATCTGAGAAGCGTACAATGCAAAGGTTCCTGTGTCTTCCTCGATATGACACCTGGACATCTTGCGATGCAAGCATGCTATTCCGGCAGAAGCTTCAGGTGCAAGCCATTCCGTCTTCCTCAGCAAGATACTCTCGATGGCTTTCAAGACAAGCTAAGCAATCTTCGTCAGTAAGGCATCACATCCTCACCAGTACAAGATAATTCCCAGTCAGTTGGCCACATATGACCATGCATCCCAGGGATCAGCTCCATAACAGTTTGATTAGAAGGCAAGAATCGGTCAGGATGCAAGTCTGCCTCAGAAATCAAATGCCCAGCTACACATGTTTCCATAGATATGGTGAACATGCTGCCAAGGTTATACGAGTTACTCATATAATGATGACAGCCCGTGAGTTGTATGGGATGCTACTGAACCCTTGCCTGCTTTCCTTTAGTAACGGCACCACGCCTGTGTTCTGAGCTGTTACGGCCGTCCGGGGTGGATGCCGATTTTTATTTCTTTTGTCAGCAACTGTCCGTGTTCTGAGCTGCTTTTCGGCCGTCTCGGGCAGCTATTGAATTTCTTTCCGTAGCGGTGGCCCTATGTTCTGAGCTGTTTTTTGGCCGTCTTAGGGAACTGCTACTTTCTTCTTATCAACACCGTCTCATGCTCTGAGCTGCTTTTCAGCCGTCTTGAGTCGGGGTTGAGTTATTCCAGTAATGTCCCAGATCTGAGTTGTAAAGACCGTTCTGGTGGCTACTGGTTTATTTGCCGGTTTCATACAAGGGTTCAGACGGTCGGTACTCTACAGCTACAACTTGTAAAGTAATATGCTTGCCAAAATATTGCACCTGACAGCACCCATGGTCACCCGAAGAATCAAGAACACAACAGGCCAAGCTCTTTCAGCTAAGGATCCAGGCAAAGAAAACCATAATGAAGGAGCAAGATTGGCTATACAGGTATGATAATGGTTGCATGATCAACATGATACAGATACTCCGGACAGTATGGATCAGTACCGATCACCATGGGAACACACCCACGGGGTCTATCTCATTTGCAAGGACCCCATATCGAGTCAACCCGCTCAGCCAGCTATATATTCTCAGAAATATCAGAAGGGGATATTCAAACCTGTCAGGTAAGACCGAAGTGTCAGCTCAGCAGATCGATTGCAGCAACCGTGTTAAAGCATTATACGGCTACCATCCACATAAAAATGCCGACAGACTGAGTAATCAGAAGAATGAACAACATTCTCGAAACACATGTCCTCACATGCGGGAATCAGTTAAAGAAGAACCTGTCGTGCATAAAATTCTGCTGCCAGGACCACTGTCAGTCAAGACTGTGGATAATATTGTAATAAGACCGTGCACTTTTAAGCTGGTCACGACAGGTGACAGTCAAATCTTTGGCACAAATATGATACCCGAGACAGTAAAGATACCCAAGATGATTCAGCAACCCGTGCGAAAAGTCAGATTCCGCCAAGGGAGCGGTACGATTCACGGCACTGTTTTACACCTGGAGGACACACAGCCATTTGAGGCCACCCAATGCAATGAGCAAAAGATTTCATGTCCACCGAGAGAATCTGTTCACAACTCATTGGACGGTCGTCCGTATTGGACTTCATCATACCTGACACATCCATAAGGAACAACTCTCGGACTTGTGAGAAGGGCATGTAAATCAGTCAGGATAGCTCATCGCACTCAGATAAGTCAGCGGACGTAAAAGGAGGGAAGTCAGAGTAATATATGAGGCAAGATTTGCCAGAAAAAGGATCCAGTGAAACAAACCACCCTGAAGTCAGGTAGTCAGTCAGATGAAATTTAATGGGAGTATTACACAAAGGCAAAAAGGAAGCCCGAGTTGGAAACGGTTTCCTTAAGTCAGAATATTCATGCTTGACCCCTGAGCAACCAAATCTCGAGGACGAGATTTCTTTAAGGGGGGTAGGTTTGTAACACCCTGGATTTTTGCCCATTTTCTTTTTCTTTTGATTTTGGTCTGGTTTTGCTTTTCAGTGGCTTAATGGTCTTGAAACCTGGAGAGATCACCTTTGATTTCTCTCCCCAGTGGCTTGTCAATCTCAAAATCATTTCAAGACCTTTCCATTTCCATTTTGGACCAATCCCAATATTCTTTTCTTTGGGAATATTCCTTTTTCTATTAAAGGAATAACCCTGTCTGTCTTGGGTTGTGAAGCAACCCACATTTCCATCACTCTGAAAATTCCCAAATAATCATTTTCCTATTCTGCCCTAAATGGCACTTTGAGAAGGAAGTGCTATTTATATTTGTTTGTTTGACTCCAAACTTTTTGGACACTCTTTCCTATCCATATAATAGCCCTCCACAAGATTTGAGCATAATCCCATCATCTATATGATCACAGCATCAAATCTTTGCTAGTGGTTATATTTTCCTGTTGTGAAGCAACTATATTTTATATTGCTTCATAATTGCTGAAAATCTACCAGGACCTTCTCCCACCCATATTAACTCCCTCCACCAAGTTTTGGCTCAATTCATTAAACCAATTGCCCTGTGCAATTTTTCCTAGTTCCTGTCCAGAGAGATGCTTTATGAAGCAAGTGCTATTTTGGCAAGTCCAAGTGGCATGAAACTTTTTGGGCATCATCATATGTTCAAATAATTGGGCCATGCCAAATTTTGGCTCAAGTGGCTACTCTCTGTGAGTGCTACTCCAAGATGGGCAATTCTGGTCAGTATTGGCTTTTGAACAGCAAGTACCCTCCAGAGACCCCCATTTGGGCTGATATTTTGCCAACACAGTCACCTTGTTGTGTGATCACACCAGGGCAAAGCTCAGAGCCAATCTCCAGTCGAGACTTCCTCTCCAAGCATCAAACACCTTGCTGTTCCAGATAAGATCTGCTCGCTGTAGTCACCTCAAGCTCCACAGCACTTGTTTCTTCCTTGATCGGACCTCTCCTTTGAATGACCTATCCATCAGACATGGTCGGCCTGTCCAGAACGCGCCTTGTGCACCAGTTCATATGGTGACCACACGGCCAGCGTGCCATACGCGCGCTCTGGCGGATGGAGCCCTCGGCCACGTCGGTTTCCGCCTCTCCCTCGCCACCTAGCCATGTCTAGAGGCTTCGCCCCGTCGCCGTACTCCCTCTGGAACCCTCTCCCCCTCCGGATTCCCTCTCCTCACGCCACGGCGATCGCCGCCGTCGTCTTGTTCCTCCCGTGACCGAGCCGTCACGTCCCCTCCGTTGGCTCCTTCTTCCCTGAGCTGTCGCGCCGCGTTTAATGATCGTCAGGTCGGCCGCTCCGCGACGCCGCGCGCCAGCCTGAGCCATCACCTCCATGCTCCAGGATCCGGCTAAGATCGCCACGGCGACGAGCTCACCCCCTCTCCCCCGTCCGGTATAAATAGCCACCCCGATCCCTCCCGAGCTCATCACCAGCCTCACCCCTCTCCACAAGCCCCCCCGAACCTCTAGCTCGAGCTCGAGGAGCTCTCTGACCCCTCCCCATCGCCATGGCCGCCGCCTCGGGTTCCTCTTGATTCCCAGCACCCTAGCACCCCCGAGCCCCATGCGCACCCTGGATGGATGCGCCGCACTCCGGCGAGCCTCCCTGTAGCCTCAGACCCTCCGTTCCCCCACCGGAGCACCATGTTCACCGGCGGCCGAAGCCCACCTCCGCCGCGTGCCCTGCTGCTCCTTCTCCCGTGCTCCTCGCCGGCAACGGAGACCACCCCGAGATGCGCCGTTTCCTCCTGAACTCGTGGGTAGGTCGGCCGTCGCGAGAGGTGGCCGGACGCGCCGGCTATCGCCGTCGAGGCGAGCCCCTCCTCTGCCCGGCGCGCGTGCGAGCGGGAGGTTAAAGACACAGGCCAGGCGGGCCCCACCTCCGTGAGGCCCACCCGTCAGTCGCGCTAGGGGTTGACCCCAGGCGCTGACGTGGATAAGTGACCACGCATTCCCGAAAATGCGCTTTCTCTAAGCCAAAAGCGTATTCCTCCTCTTCTTCGGGCCAGAATGCGCTTTCCTCTCTAGAAAGCGTATTTCTCAGAAAGGCGCGTTCAGTTTTCCTACAGGGGCCCATTTGCTGAAAAAAATTCACTGATAGGTCCCTGAACTTCAAACCTTCGTATCTCGACAACCGTAACTCCGATTGAGGTAAAACCAACGCTCACGTCTTCGTCTTGTCGAGCCCATTCTGTTCCCATCATTTTCCCTATGTTTCAACATTCTGAAAATGACCATTATGCCCTTGCCCGAGAACAGCCTTCCGAGGAAGAACTGTTTCCGGCAATCGTCTCCGCGGACCCTCCGCACTTCTTCCCGTGGATCCTTCATTCCCAGGCAAGCCACGACAGCCACTTGCATGACGGACTTGCAGTAGCTATGTTTTCCTACTTATAATTAATTATTATGTGCCTGTTAATATATATATGCTTATGTGACCTGCTAGTTATCAAGTATCCGTTGCTATCATTATGCTCATGATTATTACTTGCAGTAGTTCAACTAGGATGATGATATGTTTGCATGCCTTGTAGTCATCTGTTATGAATATACTGATGTTGTTCATACTCACCATACTCGTCTGCATTTAAACGATTAAATGCTTGCATGCTATGATCCAGATATTATGCTGTCCATTCCTGCTAGGGTTGTACCATGCTCATGTGCATTACGGTTTCATCATGTTATCATGACTCAGCACATTATCATGCAAATTTTAACCGGATGTTAATCGAACTCGAACACCTGTTGGCTGAGTCATAGTGGGTGCCGAATCGAGCTCACCAGTGCAACCACACTTGCTGGGATGGGGCAGCCCTAATCCGGTCTTTTGTCATGCCTCTCGCCGGTGCCTCCAACCAGGGAAGGTTATGCGGCAGCGCTACCCTGATCAGGTAGGCGGCAGAAGCCTTGTGAACCCAGGTTTGGTTTTGCGCGCGGTCCCCGTTTGGGACAGTTTTGTTTGGCCATGACGATGGCAGGTGTCGGAAGGACACAGGGTCACCCATGACATAGCCCAAAGGGGAGTTTGTCGGAGTGGCCGGGAGAGTGCCATGCAATAGATTGGGTTTTGTCGGAACATCGTTGGTCCACCCGAATGGGAGCACGAGGCCATGAGTTCCGTGGTGTGGGTACAGTGTACTAACCTCTGCAGAGTGTATATAATCTAGCGATAGCCGCGTCCTCGGATATGGGCATAGTTCGTAGTAGGACACACTATGGGTCAACAGTATAATAATCTTGCTTATAACAACCCTGTTCGATGAGAAAGGAGTTGATTGATCTTTATGTGATCGCGAGAGGATCACCGTGGTATCGAGGATACCGACGTTGGTTGATCGTGATCATGTGAGGATCACTGTGGTATCATAGATACCGGATTTGTTTGATAGTGTTATGTGGTGATCTCGGGTAAAGACCAAGCTCCCTGTGATCATGTTATCACTACGGTATTGTAATACCAAGTTTGGTTGGTCCCGAGGTTATCGTGTGGCACACACGATGGTAAGTTCTTACAGGTGATGGTTACAGGGTAACCTCATGACAGAGTAAGTTGCAACCTGTTGCATGTAGTATATGCCATGCCATGCTTATATTGTTCTAGCACCATCATGTTTACACCTGCTTAACCTGTAAATGCCATGCTGTTGCTTGTCTTGACTGCTCTGGTTGTTATGAGCTTGTGAGTACATTCAAAGTACTCACCTGGCGTATCATGCCAGTTTGCAGGTCATGCCATGATTGCTTGCTTGTCGAGGATTCTGAGTTTGCGAGCTAGGATACGCGTTCCAGCCAGAGTCCCTGCGGAGTGGAGTCCATCGTCGTCGTCATAGTTCCGCTGCATCGGGTTGTTCCGCTGTTAGAATAGAGCTACCCTGGGCAGGCGTAGTATCGCTGTGCCGATGTAATCCTTGTACCCTTGTAACCTTATTCATAGTAATAAAGAGTTGATTTGTTCTATGCCAACAGTGCCGTATTCCAGAAGACTTGTCTCTGGGATGGAATACAGGGTGTTCCGGTGTCCTCTGAGCCGGGGTGCCACAAAAAGACCATCGCTCGTCCCCGACCGCCACTCATAAGGAAGACAATCAATAAATAAATCATGCTCCGACTTCATCACATAACGGTTCACCATACGTGCATGCTATGGGAATCACAAACTTTAACACAAGTATTTCTACCAATCCACAATTACTCACTAGCATGACTCTAATATCACCATCTTTATATCTCAAAAAAATATGCAAGGAATCAAACTTCTCATAGTATTCAATGCACTTAATATGAAAGTTTTTATTATATCCCTCTTGGATGCCCATCATATTAGGACTAAATTCATAACCTAAGAAAATTAGCATGCTGTTTAGAGACTCACAAAATAATATAAGTGAAGCAAGATAGTTCAACAATTTCTATAAAATAAAGCCACCACCATGCTCTAAAAAGATATAAGTGAAGCACTAGAGCATATTGCCTAGCTCAAAAGATATAAGTGAAGCACATAGAGTATTCTAATAAATTCATGATTAATGCGTGTCCCTCTCAAAAGGTGTGTACAGCAAGGATGATTGTGGGAAACTAAAAAGGAAAGACTCATATCATACAAGACGCTCCAAGCAAAACACATATCATGTGGTGAATAAAAATATAGCCTCAAGTAAATTTAGATGGATTGAAGACGAAAGAGGGGATGCCTTCCGGGGCATCCCCAAGCTTAGGCTCTTGGTTGTCCTTGAATATTACCTTGGGGTGCCTTGGGTATCCCCAAGCTTAGGCTCTTGCCACTCCTTATTCCATAGTCCATCAAATCTTTACCCAAAACTTGAAAACTTCACAACACAAAACTCAACAGAAAACTCATGAGATCCGTTAGTATAAGAAAAATAAATCACTACTTTGGTACTGTTGTGAACTAATTATTTATTTATATTTGTGTAATATCTACTATATTCCAACTTTTTCATGGTTCATACCCCCCCGATACTACCCATAGATTCATCAAAATAAGCAAACAACACAAAGAAAACAGAATCTGTCAAAAACAGAATAGTCTGTGAAAATCCGAATTGTTCTAATACTTATGTAACTCCAAAAATTCTGAAAAATTAGGAAAACATAGAAAATTTATATATAAATATTTTGTAAAAAACTCAGAGTTTTTCGTCGCTTTTGTGAATTATTAAATTCTGCAACTGTACGCAAAAGTTTCTGTTTTTCAGCAAGATCAAATCAACTATCACCGTAAGTCATCCCAAAGTCTTACTTGGATCAAACACTAATTAAAACAGCAAAACACAATTACTACAGAGGTAATAATGTGTATTTTATTCAAGAATAGAAGCAAAACAAAAAACATAAAAACAAAAATTGGTTTGCCTCCCAACAAGCGCTATTGTTTAACACCCCTAGCTAGGCATAAAACATAGATCTAAGTATTATAATAGAAGTGAGGGAGATCGTCCATGCTGATCTCATATTCCATCTTCTCGGCAGCAAGCTTTCTTTGTGGCAAACAAAAATAATCAAAAGGGCTAAATTTGATAGGGTACGGATCTATAAGATCAAGTTTGGGAGGAATTGGTTCCTCCTTTAGCCCTTTGTATTTGATAATTATTTCTTCATTGTAAATGTTCCTTTGATTAAAAGCCCTAAGTCTATCCCTAAGCACAAACCCTAATCAATTATTTTGTATAGCAAAATTATCGTTGAGCTCAGAAATTTTATCAATCAAAACATCAGTAGGAACTTTCTTTCTTAGGTTTTCATTGTAAACAGCATAATCCGGAGATTGCAGTCTCCTAGTTTCTTCTTGATTAAAAATGATCTCTTCTATAGGGGGACAACCACCATTAATATTATAATGAGCAAATATTTCGCCGGACTCTTTCATTATAAACCTAAACTCATGATCTAGAAATATAGTGGTGTCACGTTTAACAGAGGGATCATGAATATTAGAAAATTCTAGTAGAAGCCTTTGTATGCATGGATGCATGTGAACAAATTGTCTTTCCAATTCAACTATAAGCAAAGATATCGCATCCGCAAGACTAATTGTTTTATTCAGAACTGACCCTCCAAGCATAGGCAAAGTACCGGCACAAGTAAAGAAATCTTGAATAACCCCTTTTCCAATAATGTTACCACTACCTCCACGGAGTTTTCTAGTATGAATAATAGTGGGTTCTTATCCATGAGGATCATTGTTGGCAACATAATTAAAACTTCCATCAAGATTATTGCTATCTTTTTCAATGATAAACTCCCCAGATTCAGAAATGGTGGCAACAAATCGATCTAGCACACAAGCAAACAAAAAGCAAACGAAAAGACGAACGGAAGAAGGGCGAATGAAAAGGCAAACCTTTTTGTGTTTTTCTGAAAATCATTTTAGAAGTGGGGGAGAGGAAAATGAGAGGCAAATGGCGAATAATGTAAGGCAAGAGATGAGAGTTTATGATGGGTACTTGGTAGGCTTGATGTAGAACCTCCCCGGCAACGGCGCCAGAAATTCTTCCTGCTACTTCTTGAGCTTGCGTTGGTTTTTCCCTTGAAGAGGAAAGGGTGATGCAGCAAAGTAGAGATAAGTATTTCCCTCAGTTAGAGAACCAAGGTATCAATCCAGTAGGAGGCACAAGCAAGTCTCCAATCTATGCACCTACAAAAACAATCAAACACTTGCACCCAACACGATAAAGCGGTTGTCAATCCCTTCATGGTCAATTGCAATGGTGAGATCTGATAGAGATAGATATAAAAGATTACTAAAACGTAAAATAAAATAAAAGTAAATAAATTGCAGAAAGATATTTTTGGTATTTTTGGTTTATAGATCTGAAAATATATAAGGGAAAATAGACCCGGGGGCCATAGGTTTCACTAGAGGCTTCTCTCTTGAAGGAAAATAATACAGTGGATGAACAAATTACTGTCGAGCAATTGATAGAAAAGCGCAAAGTTATGATGATATCCAAGGCAATGATTATGCATATAGGCATCACGTCCGTGTCAAGTAGACCGAAATGATTCTGCATCTACTACTATTACTCCACACATCGACCGACTCCTGCCTACATCTAGAGTATTAAGTTCAAGAGAACAGAGTAACGCATGAAGTAAGATGACATGATGTAGAGGGATAAACTCATGCAATATGATGAAAACCCCATCTTTTTATCCTTGATGGCAACAATACAATACGTGCCTCGCTACCCCTACTATGTCACTGGGTGAGGACATCGCAAGATTGAACCCAAAAATAAGCACCTCTCCCATTGCAAGAAGAACCAATCTAGTTGGCCAAACCAAACCGATAATTCGAAGAGAAATACAAAGATATCAAATCATGCATATAAGAATTCAGAGAAGATTCAAATAATATTCATAGATAATCTGATCATAAATCCATAATTCATCGAATCTCGACAAACACACCGCAAAAGAATATTACATTGGATAGAACTCCAAGAACATCGAGAACATGGTATTCAAGATCATAGAGAGAGAAGCCATCTAGCTACTAGCTATGGACCCGTAGGTCTGAGGTAAACTACTCACGTTTCATCGGAAGGGCAATAGGGTTGATGTAGATGCCCTCCGTGATCGAATCCCCCTCTGGCAGATCACCGGAAAAGGCCCCAAGATGGGATCTCACGGGAACAGAGGCTTGCAGCGGCGAAAAAGTATTTTCGTGGATGACTCCGATGGTTTGGGAATATTTGGGAATTTATAGGCCGAATATTAGTGTTAGAGGAGCTCCGAGGGACCCACAAGGCAGGGGGCGCACCCCCTGGGGCGCGCCCTGCACCCTTGTTGTCGCCTCGGGACTCCTTTTCCTTGGTCTCCAAGTCCTACGTGTGTCTTCTGGTCCAAGAAAACTCATCGTAAAGTTTTATTCCGTTTGGACTCCGTTTGATATTCCTTTTCTGCGAAACTCAAAAACAAGGAAAAAACAGGAACTGGCACTGGGCTCTGGGTTAATAGGTTAGTCCCAAAAATAATATAAAATAGCATATTAATCCATATAAAACATCCAAAACAGATAATATAATAGCATGGAACAATAACAAATTATAGATACGTTGGAGACGTATCAATGAGGCGTGCCGAGTTTGGGCTAGTACTCCATGTCCCAGAAAACTGACCTCATTTTCCATACCTTCAGCAGCGGCTCTGACGCTTTTTCATCTTTCCCGACGCGGGGCACACTTTCCAGTTTTTCAACAACTCATTGATTTCGGTGCCGCTCCTCTTACATGGAGGTCCTCGATGCTCGGCCTCACCATTGAATAGATCTCCATGGTTTCTCCACGGGTCATCCTTCTCGAGCCATCTTCGATGCCCCATGTACAGGACTTTCCCAGACCTGCCATCTTTCGTTAGCTGCTGAGACATTGTATCATCCATGCACCGGGTGCATCCACAATATCCGTGGCACACCTATCCTGCGAGTTATCCGCAACCGAGATAGTTGTGCACCGTCAGCATCAGCGCGGCTCTCATATAGAAATACTCTTGTTTGCTGGCATCCCATGTCTTGACCGGTGTTTTCCATAACGTGTCTAACTCCTCTTTCAGTAGCCCAGATACAGATTAATATTATTTCCTGGTTGTTTCGGCCCTTGAATTAGCATGCTTATGTGTATGTACTTTGCCTTCATGCACAACCAAGGGGGAGGTTGTACATCCATACAAACACGGGCCATGTGCTATGGTTGCTGTTCTGGTTGCAAAACGGATTCATGCCATCGGTACTCGTGCCAAGCACTATGTTCCTTGCATCTCCTGCAAAAATTTGATATGTGGCGTTGAACGCTCTCCACTGGCTTGCATTCATGAGGTGTCTCAATTTCAGATCATCTCCATCGTCGGGCTTTTTCTTCTCCGCGTACCAACGCATTAGCTTTGCTTTCTTAGGATCCACGAAATAACGCTGCAGACGGGGAGTGATCGGTAAGTACCATACAACTTTCTGAGTACATTTCTTTCCCGCCTTCTTGTATCTAATGTGCCGCAACAGGTTTTTTCCGCATTGCACACCGGATAACAGGTTTTTTTTTCACGTACTCCTTCCGATAAATGATGCAATCGTTGATGCATGCGTGGTATCTAATGTGCGGCAGATCAAGAGGGCACACAATTTTCTTGGCCTCATCGACACTAGTAGGACACAAGTTCCTTGCGGGAAGAACCTTCTTTAGATACTTGAGAAGCTCATCGAGGCTTCTGTCGGTCCATTTGTTTTTAGCCTTCGTCTTTAAAAGTTCCAGCGTGAAACTCAAGCGGGTCACCTCTGGATCGCAACCACCATACAATGGACTCTTCGAGTCTTCCTCCAGCTGCTCAAGCTTGGACTCCTCTCTAGAAGCAGCTCTGCCGCTAGTTGTCTTCTTGTAAAGCAAGTCTCAAACATGAGGGTCCCTCATGATTGAACTAAAGAAGGCTGCAGCGTGTCCGTGGCTTCTCCATCATGTCCGGCCTCTTCTCCGCCATCATGTTCGGCCTCTTCTCCGCCGCCCTATCCGGCCTCTTCTCGACCGCTATTATTGTCGTGGTATCACACGGCCACCTATGGGGCCATCGGCCCCTTGTGGTTCGGCAAGGGGGAAGAGCGCATTGCACAAAGAGCGGAAAGCATAGAGCAGCACGACAACGATGATACGGGCAGTTTTACCCAGGTTTGGGCCGCCGCGAGGTGTAAAACCCTACTCCTGCTTTGGTGGATTGATGGAAGGACCGTGGTGGAGACGTAGCGCTCTTGCCCGGCAAGGTCGCCTCGGGGCGGGAGCAGCTACACGCGTACGAGCGTTCAAGGGTCCGAATCCTTTCTAAGGTAGCCACGACCTTGCTTTTATAGGTCAAGGGGTCTCCACAATGGCAAAACAGTCATTTATCCAACGATTAGACAGCCACAGTGTTATCATACCTAACTCCGTGGACAAGATAGGGCGCATTAAATGCATCGCTTAGTGTCACATCGTAGCATAGCCCGGCAAGCCTTGCCGTGCCATTCAGCCACCTTTTTGCCTTTCCGCGTGACACGTCGCCTGGACGGGTGTCATTGGGGGTGTTCTTCCTCAGAAATGGCCTGCCACATACCAAATAACAGCCACGTAGTCACTTGGAGGCTCAACACCGCACCGATAGGTGACTTGCGTTGCTGTGAGGTGGAGCGGTGGAGCTTTGGCGGGGTAATCCGCCCTTGGTGTCCCCGGCAAGCCTGCCGGGGGAGTCTTGAGGCTTGTCTTGGTGTAACCTCGACCTCGCCAGGCTCGCCTGCCCGGCAAGGGAGGTTTTTCCTTAGTGATATATTGCTTGTTTGGTTGGTCTTGGTCTTCTTGATCCGCCCTTTGATTTCTCAAAGAGCTATCACTTCTGCTTGGCCTTGTCTTGAACGTCGTAACCTTGCTCTTGAGCCTGTGTATAGTCCGGGCAACACAACTGGGGGTTTGTTTCACTGACAGGAGCCCTCGGGCCTGGCCTGAATGCGCTGCCGAGCATCGTCGGGGTAGGCCCTGTATAGTACATAGGTGAGCGGGTTGTGGTAGCTCGTCCTTTGAGATCTTCTTTGCTTCTCCATTAACCTGTGCTAGAGTCAGTTTCCCGTTTTCCAGTGTGTCGCATGATGTAGTGGAGAGGTTAGTAAGCCATGATCCGTGGGCTACCCACGTCCCCACGTTCACGGGGCGGTAACTGCCATTCCGCTATCTTCCCCGCTTCTGCCGTTTCCGCCACGTGTGCAGCATGCATTATGCTGGGTCGGTGGTGGACGCGGAGAGCGCAGAAATGCGTGCCATGGTAGAAATCCAGACGCCATGGATTGGCGCACGGGGTCGGCCTCGATTCCACGAGCCGTTGGTGGCACGGGAGGGAGACGAATTGGCAGAGCAGGGCGGTCGTCCCCCTTGAGTAGGGAGCCAGCCCCCGGCCTCGTTTTCCATATAAAAGGGGACACGGGCGAGGGTGTAGGCTCATATCCATTCCCTTCTTCTTTCTTCTGGTGTCGTTTATTCATCATGGTGAGGGGAAGAGGACACAGTGGCACCCCAGTAGTGGCGATGAGGGATTCTGCTCGACAGCGCCTTCCTCCTCCCGTCGTAGTGACTAGGAGGAGAGGGACAAGAAAGGGATTATGGGGCACTTATCTTTTTTCAGTCTAAAACATGTAGGCACTTGCCAAACTTTAGTCTAAATTATGTAATCTTCTTTATCCATGTTTGCGTTCTATAAGATATGTACTTGCTTATCAGCATATTAATGAAAAAGACAAGCCTTGCCGGGTACTTATGCATGTATCCCGTCCATGCAGAGGTGAGGTGCCTCTATACGTTTAAGTAAACAAGTTTCCTCCGACAAGCTATCCTGCCGGTACCTTTAGTTTGCTGCTGTGGGGCATGGCCTGCCGGGCATAGAACTATAAAAAAGGGACCAGCCCCTCGTCGAACCCTCTCCATCAGAGGCCATTGCAACCACCTTGCCTGAAGCAACGTTCGGGACAAAGGATGAGAGCGCCTATGTTTTCAAGGTGATGAGGTTTTCATATGCACAAGTTTTCTCTTTACAGAACAGATATGGATAAGAAGGAACTTATCTGTTTGGCTTGGTGGGGACCGCTATGTAGGCTTGTCTTCATTTCTCCTCTTTGGGACTAAGCCCACGGCAAGAACCCTGCAACTTAGTGCAGATGAAAACAGTGCTACATGCGACCTCATCTACATGATCAGGCTATGCTCATGATATGCTTATGCATGCATGCAATCTTGTCGGGGGACCCCCAGCGCTTCGTTTATTCATCTGTTGCTCAGGGTCTGCGCCTGGCTATGTACCAAGGGTTACATGCAAGATCGGCAAGGCTTGTACAAAAGGGTGGCTGCCGGGCAGGGCCCGGCAGCCGCGCCTTACGGGTAGAACTTACGGAGATGCTCAACGTTCTATGAGTTTTGCAACTGAATGCCATCTCCGGTCTCTAGACAGACTGCGCCGGGTCTGGTGACTCGTACTACCCGGTAAGGGCCTTCCCACTTCGGTGTCAACTTGTTTGCACCCTTGGCGGACTGAACACGCCTGAGGACAAGGTCGCCTTCCTCAAGGCTCCGGGCATGAACCCTGCGGCTGTGATAGCGACGCAGGGCTTGCTGGTAGCGTGCCGCACGCGTAGCAGCCCGGAGACGGTTCTCCTCAAGTAGCACAGCGTCGTCACGCCGATGTTGTTCCTGTGCTACTTCATCGTAGGCAAGCACTCGAGGTGATCCGTATATGAGTTCCGTGGGGATAACTGCTTCTGCCCCATAGACTAGGGAGAAGGGAGTCTGCCCGGTAGCTCGATTTGGTGTCATACAGAGGGACCAAAGGACAACCGGCAGCTCGTTGATCCATCGCCTGCCGCACTTCTTGCATCTTATCAAATGTTCTTGTCTTGAGTCCTCGCAACACTTCAGCGTTTGCCCTCTTAGCTTGTTCGTTGCTTCTGGGATTGGCAATAGAGGCAAATGAGACTTTGCTTCCGAGGGCATGAACGTATTGCATGAAGGCGCGGCTTGTGAATTGGGTGCCATTGTCAGTGATGATCCTAGCGGGTGCTCCGAAATGGCACACCAATCCTTTCAAGAACTTGATAGCTGACTGTGCGGTCACCTTCCTCACGGGCTCCACCTCTGGCCACTTTGTGAACTTGTCGATAGCGACGAACAAGAACTCAAAGCCCCAGGTAGCACGGGGGAAGGGGCCCAAGATGTTGAGCCCCCAGACCAAGAAGGGCCATGACAAAGGGATCGTTTGGAGAGCTTGAGCAGGCCGATGGATATTCTTGGAGTGGAACTGGCAGGCTTCACATTTGGTGACTAGCTCAAATGCATCTTGGAGGGCCGTGGGCCAGTAAAAACCTTGCCGGAAGGCTTTTCCAACCAGGGCCCTCGATCCAATATGGGAGCCGCATATACCCTTGTGTATCTATGCCAAAAGTTCCTTTCCTTCTTCCCGGCAAATGCACTTCAATTTCACTCCGTTGGGCCTTCTTCTGTATAGCGTGTCATCAAAAAACTGATACATACTGGCCCTCCAGGCTACTCTTTCAGCTTCTTCTTGCTCTTCGGGAAGTTCTCCTGTTTGGAGGAAATGGACAATGTGCCGTGCCCAAGTTGGAGCCTGAGGCTCGGCAACGAGGACCAGCGGCACCTCCTCATTCGTGGGAGTGTACTCCTTGACCGCAGAGATTGGTAGTTTGGCGGGAGGGTGCAGCTCGCCGATCGAATGGGAGTTGTTCCCGCCAAGCTCTCTGCCGGGGGCCCTAGAGGGCTCTGCCGGGAGAGGCCTGCTGGAGTCCAGTTTCCTCCTCTTCCTGGCCATTGTTGCCGGGGATACGGAGGGTTGAGTCAGATGGAGAACAAAAGTCCCTGGTTCCACAGGGAGTTTTTGCGCAGCGCACTTTGACAGATGATCAGCAATGCTGTTTTCCGCACGTGGTATGTGCTCTGTTTGCAATCCATCAAAGCGCTCCTCCAACTTCCTCACCTCCTTGACATATGCCTTCATCAATGGGCTTTGATAATCCTTGTTCACTTGCCTCACCACAAGTTGCGAATCTCCACAAATGATCAACTTCTTGATTCCCAATTCTGTTGCGATCCTGAGCCTGGCAAGGAGTCCTTCATATTATGTTGTATTGTTGGTAGCCTTCTCCCAGGGGAAATGCATTTGAACCACGTACTTGAGGTGCTCCCCAGAGGGAGCAACAAGAAGCACGCTAGCTCCTGCACCTTGTAGGGAGAAGGCACCATCAAAGTACATGATCCATTCTTGGGGCGCTTCCTTGCCGGGGATAACTGTCTCCAACATGTCTTCGTCAGGAGTAGGTGTCCATTCCGCAATAAACTCCGCCAGTGCTCTGCTCTGAATGGTTGACGTGCTCTCGAATTTCAAACAAAAGCTGGATAACTCCAATGCCCATTCCACTATCCAGCCAGTGGCCTCAGGGTTCCTCAGTATGTGTTGCAAGGGGAAGCGGGTGACAACTGTGATCTCGTGGGCTTGGAAGTAGTGGCGCAGTTTCCTTGAGGCCATGATGAGGCCAAAAATCAATTTTTGCATGCCAGAGTACCTCGACCTAGCCCCTGCAATAGGGAGCTGACGAAGTATACTGGGCGCTGCACCACTTTCTTCCTAGCCGCGACCTTGGAGTTGTCTCCACTACCCCGCTCCTCCTTGTTCTGATCTGCCTCTGACCTTGCCGGGGCGAGTTCACTTCCTTCTCCAGAGGGGACGGCAGTTGCAGCTACTTCTTCATCTACTTCCCGCTGCGCCACCAGCGCTGTGCTAAACACTCGATTGGTTGTGGCTAAGTATAGCAGCAACGGTTCTTGTGGTTTTGGAGCGACTAAGGTGGGGACAGAGGAAAGATAGGTCTTCAGATCCTGTAGCGCAACACCTGCCTTCGGGGTCCACTCCATGGGCCCAGCCTTCTTCAAAATTTTGAAGAATGGCAAGGCGTGTTTGGCGGGCTTGGAAATGAAACTGCTTAGCGCGGTAACACATCCAGTCAAACGCCTCATGTCTTTAACTGTCTTGGGTGCTTGAATCTGCTCAATTGCCTTGATCTTGTTGGGGCTGGCCTCTATCCCCCGGTGAGACACAAAGAAGCCAAGCAGCTTGCTGGAAGGAACACCAAACACACACTTCTCTGGGTTAGCTTCAAGTTGATCTTGCGTAGATTTGCAAAGGTCTCTTCCAAGTCCTGAATGAGAGTTGATTTGTCCTTGGTTTTAACCACTATATCATCCATGTAGGCTTCAATATTCCTGTGCAACTGGGACTCAAAGCCAATCTATACTACTCTCATGAAAGTGGATCCAGCACTTTTTAACACAAAGGGCATACGTACAAAGCAGTACGTGCCGCATGGGGTTATAAACGCGGTCTTCTCTTCGTCTTCCTCGGACATGAAAATCTGGTGGTACCCGGAGTAGGCATCCAAGAAGGAAAGTAGGTCACATCCAGAGGTGGCCACAATCTGATCGATGCGCGGCAAGGGGAATGGGTCCTTCAGGCATGCTCTATTCAGATCTGTGAAATCTATGCAAAGCCTCCATTTCCCATTCACCTTGCGCACCACCACTGGATTTGCCAACCAAGTTGGATGCAATACCCCTCTGACCAAACCAGCAGCTTCGAGTTTCTTGATCTCCTCGGCAATAAACTAACGCCGCTCCACAGCTTGCTTTCGGACCTTCTGTTTGACGGGTCGGGCATGTGGGCAGACAGCAAGGTGGTGCTCGATTACCTCCCTGGGAACACCAGGGATGTCAGATGGTTGCCAAGCAAACGCATCAACATTCGCCCGTAGGAAGGCAACGAGCGCGCTTTCCTATTTGTCATCAAGGGCGGAGCTGATAGTAAATGTACCATCAGCGCCAACCAACCCTGCCGGGACCTTCTTCACAGCAGGCGCAGCAACCTTTGATCTCTTGCTATTGGAACTCTCCGGCAAATCATCAACAGGCGCAGCGCAATCCGAAGAGGCGCGCTTCCCGGATTCTTTGCTGGCGTCCTTGCTAGCTTTCTTCCCTTTCTTGCTTTCCTTGGCGGGAGCAGTAGCTTTCGCGGCCTCTGCAGCGACTGCTTCCTGGTACATCTTATCCACGCATATGACTACGTCCTTCTTGTCTGATGGAATGGAAATGACGCCCATCGGTCCTGGCATCTTCAGAGTGTTGTAGGCATAGTGGGATGCCGCCATGAATTTTTCCAGGGCAGGGCGACCAAGGATTCCATTGTATGGCAGGGGGAGGTCGACCACATCAGACACGATCTTCTTGGTCCGGTAGTTCAGCTCCCCCCCCCCCGCCGAACGTTACCGGTAGTGTGATCTTCCCCTTAGGATGACTCCTGCCGGGGTTGATGCCTTGGAAAGTAACGGTAACCTTGAGCTCTTCATCTGCTATCTGGAGCTTGCTGATGACCTTGGGAGATATCAGATTCAACCCGGCCCCGCCGTCAACTAACATCTTTGTGACTTTGAGGTTGCGAATCGTTGGTGAAACCAACAATGGCAAACATCCTACCGTAGTGGTGCGGTCAGGGTGATCCTCTTCATCATAGATGATGGGCATGCGGGACCACTTGAGCGGCTTTCGAGAATCTGCCACTGGCTCCATGGCATTGACCTCATGTGCCCACTGTTTGAGCTGGTGGTGAGGGGAGTGCAAGGATGCACCTCCGTCAATGCACAGGGCATCAGTGGCCTTCTGGAACTCCTGCTCGCTGGTTTCCTCTTCATCACTCCCATCATCGCATTCCTTCTTCTCATAGCCTCTGGCCAGTTTTCCCTTGATACTGAGGGGCCTTGTCGGGTGACCTCCTCTGCCACCTCAGCCCTTCCCGCCAGCACCATCTTGGTCTCTCTCTTTGTCACGCTTCTCGTACTCAGCTTTCTGCTTCTTGACGAGCTGCTCAACTTGATGACACTCTTAAAGGTCGTGTCCCTTAGTCTGATGGATCTTGTAGTACGGCCCGTCAGCCTTCCCAGCCTTCTCGGCAGCCGCGGCTTCCCGGCAGTCAGCGCACGCGGCAACTTCCTTGCCGGGAGCCTCGGTCTTGGCCTTCTTGCCAGTACTAGGAGTGCTCACTCCTTCAACAGCCATCACTTCTTTATCCTTGCACTTCTTGTTGTGTTTCTTATTCTTCTTCTTCTGATTGGTGGCGTCGTCATCGTCCTCTGAGTCAACGTCGACGCCATCTGTGGCACCCCGGTTTAGAGAACCAGATTACCAATGTTTCCAGCCCAGAGACCATGTCTTCTAGAAACATCCAACAACTTGATACAGAACATAACTGAACTTTATTGATAAACTCAAAATACAAACTCATATTTTACACCGAAAGCAAGGCCAAAAGCACCCTTGGTGTCACGACAATATCTACATTATTTATGCAACATAGCAGGGCCTTGATACTACTCGGTACTTCTACGGCGTAGCAGAACATAGCGGTACTCCTTCCACAGGGACCTGCTGTGGACACAGCCTAGTTGCATGAGTCATTGGGACCTCCGTCCTCGGCTTCTCCTGCATCTGGCATGATACGCCAGGTGAGTACTTTGAATGTACTCGCAAGCTCACAACAACCAAATAATGCAGCAAACAATAGCATGGCAAGTAGCATGTTGGATTATTCTAAAATGATTCACTTACTGCCTCCGGTTATTCACTTACTCACTTTCGGGTTGTCCCACAACCCTAGGAATATTCACCGAGTACTCTTATCCTCAAGATGAGTTCTTCCATCATTACTATCACTATTACGATTGACCACCTAGTGAGGTCTGGACGGGCTGTCCAATACCGTGGACACGGCTATTCGAATAGATTTAACACTCTGCAGAGGTTGCGCACTTTACCCACACTATGGAGCACTAACCTTGTGATCCCATTCGGGTGGACCAGCATTGCTCCAACGAAAACTTGCCTGACCCGTGACTCGCCCATCGTACCACCAGCATTCATTCTCCCCCGGAGTCCTGCCCTGGGTGGCCCCTGTGTCACCCCGTGACACCTGCCACCATCGTGGCCCAACTAAACTGTCCCAAATGGGGACGCCGGCATAAAACTCAACTGGGCTCACAGGGTTATCGCCGTCTACCTGATCAGGGCAGCACGCACGCATAACCCTCCCTCGATGGCGATACCGGTGAAAGAGCACGGAGCCAGACCAAGTCAAGACCGTCCCATACCGGCAAGTGTGGTTGCACGAAAAAGCCCGGACAGGTGACTCAAGATCAACCGTCTACCATCACTTAGCAAGTATAGCCACAAATAACTCAAGTTATTGTCCATCAAGTATTTAACTTAATTTGCCATGAATTGATATATAGCAAATGAACAAAAATGATGAATTCAAGTATGCAATGCTATTGATATGCTCATGAAATGGAAGTCATGGCTTGCCTTGCTCTGTTGGGTTGCCTGAAAATTCCTGATCTTCAAAGTTGCCAAAATTTCCCTCTGAAAATGATTTAAAATAGCACTTTAAAATATCACATAATACTGTTTTAATCACCAGAAATTCTATGAGTGTGAGAAAAATACCAAACTTTACAAGGAATTAAAGGGACTCAAAACAAACCTAATGCAAAAAGAATCAGGTGATTTGGACTTGTAAATAAAAAGTTATGGCCGGTCAAAGTTACTGGTCAAATCAGTTTAAAAATAAAAAATTAGAAAATACCAGACTGGGCCACATTGAAGGCATATTGGGCTAATACGCCTCCACTTACCCCTTCGCTTAGAGGCTGACAGTGGGCCTAGCCCGTTTAAAACAGAGAGAGGGGAGGGAACAGGGGAGGGGGCGGCTCACCGGCGATCGTTGCCGGCGATCCCGACGGTGGTTGGGCTCGGAGATGGCTGGGATGGAAAGTGCGTCGAGCGGTGGTCCACCCTATACCCGAAACGTGGCCGGAGGTGGACGGACGGCGGGGTTCCCTTCTTCTCCGGCGGGCGGCAGCTGCGGTGATCGGCATACCCAACGATCCCGGCAGCAATTGGCCTAGCAGAGTGGTCGAGAAGCACCACCGGACTCCACTGAGCTCAACGAAAGGCTTGGTTGGAGCGGAGGAGAGGTGGAGATGGCTGGCGGAGGAGAGGGGATTGGCGACGGAGCTCTGATCGAGCTTGAGGCCAGAGGCCTCTCTGCCTCGATTGCTGCTGCTGGTTGTAGCTATGGGGAGGAGGAGTTGGGTGAGGAGCTTTGCAGCGCCAGGCGGGGCTATTTATAGCCAGGAGGAGGCGGGCGGCGAGCTCTCCCGAAGCTCGTGGATGCAGGCCATGGCGCCGGCGGACGTAAGCCGCGCTGGCTGGCTCGACGCGGGCGAGACGACAGGTGAGGGCAGGCGCATTGAATGCCCGAGGGGATTGCGCAGGAGGAAGACGACAGCGCCGCAACACTGTGGCCGCACGGGCAGAACAGTCCGGCGATGACGCGGCGGCTGGCGAGGGCTCCTCCGGCGCAGGTGATGGTTCCAGGGGGTCTAGGTGTCACCATGGAAGGTTGTCGGCGCGAGCGGACGAGCGACTGCGGCGAGGGGCAGTGGGACGAGACGGCACAGACACGGGAGCTGCGCAGCGCGCGGCGATAACCATGCCGGTGCCGTGCTCACCACGGTGGCTCGTGTCCATGGGCCATGTTGGCCTGGCCAACTTTGTCTAGCTCATCGACCGTCGATGCCTCACTTCACCTGTGGCACTGGTTTGCCAAGATTCAAGCAGAGCTGAGAGGTTCAGTCATCTACAGGTTCTGACAGAAAACTTGGGAGGTTTCTGGAGCATGGATGAGGATGAGGTTGAGCCAGGGGAGGTGTCTGGAGTGATCCACGATGAAAGAACTACAAACTGGTCAAGTTTGAAGGGGTTTGGATAAGAAATGAGGGTAGTTCATGTAGAAGCTGTAAATCTGGTCTGAATCTGCCACTTGAAGTACTGCTCATATGGTTGATCTTCCTTCACAAAGGTCCATGCTGACCAGGAGCAAAAAATGATTTATTTGGCAGAATACTTGAACTAGACCATAGAATATTTTTGGATATTGGGGCAATATAGGGTCCAAGGTATTTTATAGAATTATTTGAGAGTTTTTTGAGCACTATAGCTATAGGTTGCTTCACAACCCATAGTAATGCCCTAAATTCCCAAATAAAAGAAAAGGGTTATTGAAAATAATTTAAATTGAAATTTGGGCACTTGAGGTACTTGGCAGGGTTTTGGCAAGGTGATGAGGCTTTGGATCATTTGGAAGGAATTCAGAATGTCCAAGTCCAATTGAAAAAGGTTCAAAAACCAACCAAATTCAAATAAAACCAAGAAAAAGTTTGAGAAGAAAAAGCTGCTAAAATCAGGGTGTCACACCATCTTCCTCACCGGGGAGTCGCCTCGCCTCCTCTGTTCGGCAATCGAACGTTCATTTTGGAATGTATCCCGCGGTTGCGCACGTTGGACTGGAACGCAGCTATCACAGCTGCTGGATGGATGTCTGGAATGTTCCTGTGCACCCGGCTGAACCTCTGCATATACTTCCGCAAACTCTCTCCTTCCTTCTGTGGGAGGAGCTGCAAGTCGCTGGGCGGCCCTGGTTCTTGATGGCCGCCCGTGAAGGCGCCAATAAACTCATGGCATAGATCAGCCCAGGTAGAGATGGAGATCTCTGGCAAGTGCATCAGCCATGACCTCACGTTTGGCTTGAGTGCCAAAGGGAAGTAGTTGGCAAACACCCTCTCGTACCTTCCTCCGGCAGCTTGAACAGTGATGGTGTAGATGCTCAAGAACTCTGTCGGGTTCAATCTTCCATCATAATTTTCTGGTATCTCTCGCTTAAACGTACGGGCAGATGGCCAACGGACTTGCCGCAGCTCACGAATGAAGGCGGGGCACCCAACCTCGAAAGGCAGGTACCCGCCCCCATCGGGCATGGGTTCGTCGATGTCGGGGACATTGCTCCTATCATACAGGCGGCGGGTGTCGTGGCGTCGCTCAATGGTGACGCGTGCGTCTTCCCTCCGCCTGTCTTCCAGGGCCCGTCGCTGGTCTCGACGCGCCTGAGCATCAGACGAAGCCATTGATACGTCGTCGGGTTCTTGGTCGCGTGGCCCCGGCTGCGGCCCCTGCACTGGCTGTCATGGAGGGGACTGCACCATCAGAACGGCTCCCTCGGTGCGGCCATCGGCTTGAGCCGTTGCTGCCGTTGGTGGAGGCCCTGGCGGGCCTGCCTGCTGTGATCCTCCCACCTCAGCGAAACCAATCATGCTCTGGATAGTGGCCCTCCACTCATCCATTTGATTGGTCGCTGGTGGAAATCTCAACAAGAGATGGGCGCGCACCATGGCCTCCGAAGCGGTGCTTGGAATGGACGACGATGCGCATCACGACGTCGCCCGACTTCTGATGGTGCCTGTACTGGCGGCGCCATGTTCTCGCCGCCGCGAGCCAGTCGCCAGGGCGGCATGATGATGAGGCGGATGCGCTTGGGGGTTGAGAACCCCATTTGGCGTGTCGTCTCAGTTAGCTTGCCCTGGGGGTGGCGCGGGCCCTGTGGCCGCACCCGCGGCGGGGGCAGCTAGGTGATTATGATCCGGATCAGGGCGAGCGCCACCGCTGCGGCTGTGCCCCTCGGCAAGGTGGGGACGCGGAGACGAAGTGTTCTCCCCACTCGCACCTTGCGGAGCATAGTCACCGGGTTGTTGTTGGTGTCGCCCTCCTTCGGTGCCTCCCGCTCATGCTTCGGCCGTAGGGGGAACGGTGATGGCGCCGCCTGCGCCAGTCACGTTCCCCGCGGCGTCAGCGTTCCCGTGTTCCCCCGCAGCCCCCACGACAATTGTGGCCCCATGCGAGGGGGCCTTCGAGGTGGACGGGTGAGCTGAAGCACTGGATTTCTTCTTGGGCGCCATGGACGATGAAGCCGTTAGCAAAGAAAACAATGATGAAGATGGCGCGCTGCTTAAAGTCTCAGGTTCGCGCAAGCGCCTCCCCCTACCTGGCGCACCAAAGATGTCATGGTATCACACGGCCACCTATGGGGCCACCGGCCCCTTGTGTTTCGGCAAGGGGGAAGAGCGCATTGCACAAAGAGCAGAAAGCACAGAGCAGCACAGCAATGATGACACAGGCAGTTTTACCCAGGTTCGGGCCACCGCGAGGCGTAAAACCCTACTCCTGCTTTGGTGGATTGATGGAAGGACCGTGGTGGAGACGCAGCGCTCTTCCCCGGCAAGGTCGCCTCAGGGCGGGAGCAGCTACGCGCGTCCGAGTGTACAAGGGTCCGAATCCTTTCTAAGGTAGCCACGGCCCTCCTTTTATAGGTCAAGGGGTCACCACAATGGCAAAACAGTCATTTATCCAATGATTAGATAGCCACAATGCTATCATACCTAACTCTGCGGACAGGACAGGGCGCATTAAATGCACCACTTAGTGTCACATCCTAGCGTAGCCCGGCAAGCCTTGCCGTGCCATTCAGCCACCTTTTTGCCTGTCCGCGCAACACGTCGCCTGGATGGGTGTCATTGGGGGCGTTCTTCCTCAGAAATGGCCTGCCACGTACCAAGTAACAGCCACGTAATCACTTGGGGGCTCGACACCGCACCGATAGGTGACTTGCGTTGCTGTGAGGTGGAGCGGTGGAGCTTTGGCGGGGTAATCCGCCCTTGGCATCCCCGGCAAGCCTGCCGGGGGAGTATTGAGGCTTGTCTTGGGGTAACCTCGACCTCGCCAGGCTCGCCTGCCCGGCAAGGGAGGTTTTTCCTTAGTGATATCTTGCTTGTTTGGTTGGTCTTGGTCTTCTTGATCCGCCCTTTGATTTCTCAAAGAGCTATCTCTTCTGCTTGGCCTTGTCTTGAACGTCGTAACCTTGCTCTTGAGCCTGTGTATAGTCCTGGCAACACACCTGGGGGTTTGTAGCACCGACAATTATCGGTCGTCATCTCTTTGTCTGGCACAATGTCATCATTGGCTACCCCATCGACGTCATCATCTTCACTTATCCACCGAGTATAGCCATCCATGAAACCATGCATGAGCAGGTGCGCTTTCACACGCCCTCCCTTTAAGGGGTCGTGCAAGACTCCTCCTTTGCATCTTCGACATGGACATAAAATCTCCTTTCAGTTATTTTCATACATGTCCTGCTTCACGGATCGCAACCATCTTTCCAACCAGCGTTCCGCTAACCTTCATGATCGCTTGTGCGGTATAATTAATAAGCAAAAGGATTATAAATGCATCCATGCATCAAAGTCATACAAAAATTCAGCATGACCTTCCCTAAAAAAAGGACATATAGAGTTTGCCCGAAATTCACCGAAATGGAAATAAATCGACATTTCGGCAAAACATATGCAACTAATGTCACGCACGATCCGACAAATACACATAGGCGACAACTCATGTATGCCACACACACATTCCCACCATCATATAGTGCAAACACACATATTTCCATTCTAGAAAATCACAACTTTTTACTCACCTATCGTCGTGAGAGAGGAATCGAGCACATGGTAGATGACAGCCGGTGCCGCTATCTAGGGATCGAAAGTAGTGGACAAAGATGCATGGCTTCTAAAATGGCTAGATCTAGTTGGAAGGAGATGCTCTACCTAACTAGTGGAGAGGGAGGGAGAGCTAGCTAGTGAGACAAAGGTTGGAGTGGGAAAAGGGAAGGAGGGAGAGACAAATAAAGTGAGGAAGAAGCTAGCTAGAAAGAGAGGTCATTAATGGAGGAGATGGTGGATGGGGGCATTAATGGGGAGAGAAGAGAGGTAGGAGAAGGAAGAACTAAGTGCGGGAGGTAGAGAAGGGAGAGGGGAAAGGGGGAGGGGGAGAGGGAGGGTGGGGAAAAGGTGGCTGCTACGCATAGTAGTAGCGAGGGATGGCTTACGACGCTACTGCTAATCTCCATAGCAGTAGCGCGTGTCGGTGGCCCACCGCTGCTGCTAAGTGGGGCCCACCTACTGGCACCGTGCACACATAGTAGTAGCGGTGGCAACATACATGCGCTACTGCTACGGCTATAGTAGTAGCGCGGTTTCCTGCCTTCGCTACTACTATGGGCAGCCCCGGTCGGTGGTGATGGGACCACGTAGCAGTAGCGCGGTACGGCCGTCCCGCGCTACTGCTACTTTGCTACCTATAGTGCCTGTTCATGCACCTCGCTACTACTAATTAGCAGTAGCGCCTCTCTCATGCCCCAGCTACTGCTTAGATTCTATCTATAGGCTTCCTCCTAGTAGTGAAAAGAGCTCCAAAGAGAGATATATCAAAGGTCCATAGTTCCCAAACATTAAGCCACAACAAAAACCTATGCATGATCACTTAGTTGGCATAATCCCTTCACATGAAAATTAAAGTTCCAGTAAATGATGCTTGAAATAAAGTGCTTGAGAGCCTTGAGGAGTAAATGATTGTGGGTATGCTTAAGAGCATTAGAGAATTACATTTTACTACATGCTTTCACTCCCTAACCTATATTTTATTGGCTCTATATAAAGAAAACTCTTCCATGCATTCCCGACAAGCAAGTGTTGTCTAGAATAAATATAATAGGGTGTTGCAAATTTGTTTTATCTAGTAGATCAAGAACTTTGTGTTGATTATCGTTGCTTCACTAACACTTGCACTATAACCATGCCACCGCTATAGCTAAACTAAGTTTTCAGGTCAAGAAGCGAAGGGCTATCTAGGCGTACCGATCATAAGTGAACCAAAACCTTCTCATTATTTTGGTTTAAACAATTGAGTTCCTTATGATTCAGATTTCTCTTTATGTTGCTCAAGGACGATCAATTTTAAGCTTGGGGGAGTTGATGAGTGATATTTTTACACTCATTTCACCTTTGTTTAAACCAAAATACTTTAATTAAAAAGAGATATTTGCTCCGATATTGGTACTAATAACTAATGAATGCAAAGGATTCCACAAATCCTATCTTTGATGTGTTTCCATAGGAAATGGGCTAAAAAGGGAAGGAATCACGTGTGGAAATGTAATGGAAGGAGAATGGAGGAAGAAGGAATCCACAGGAAGCATCTGCGTGAAGACAACACAAAAGACGGTGTTCCGAGCGCCCATATGAGCGTCCGTTTGGCGTGAATTTCGAGGCTGATTGTTCACTTGAACAAGTTTTGTTAAAGGGACTCCGTCGAAATGTCAACCAGGAGACGAGCACAGAAGCCAGAACCTCTTCATCATCATCCTCATCCACAAATCCTAGCCACCGCCATCGCCATAGCCATCTCCATCACCACCATAGTGCTCTTCCATCCCATTCATACTGGTAATCGTGCATCGCACAAGGCATCCATTGTAAGACATATTTCAATCAATCAATCTCAAGATGTGTTCTTCAATGTTTTCTTCCCATGATTTGATCTCCATGTGTGAGTAGTTCGGTAAGGTATGGGTTGAGGCATAAGCCTTGCAACCCAAGGTATTTGTTGAGGGGACAAATGGAAGATTTTGACATAACATTCTGTATGTGTGAAATAAAATTGTTTCATGAAGATGTCTCTTGTCTTGTCCACGATATTCATCCCTGGAGGTACCCAGGATCACGGAGATCAAGCATCAGTGAGGCTAGGAGCAAGGAGACTGTGAAGTGTTATACCGAACACCTATGATAGTAAGGTTCAGTAGGGTAACATGGATCATATCCTTGGGGAGAAATGAGGTGTAGTCATTAAACACCCAAAGCTCTTGTTTGATTTCATTATCTTAATTATCACGGCAACCTCACACGACGGATAGGGCCTGCAGTAGAACAACTGATTCTTGATGCTGGACTCGTGTCAGTCAATATATTATTTGGACACATCCCCCACTTGGATTTGTAATAAGCACATCTCGATGGGTGACTTCCAATGCACAAATTAATGTCTTATTTGATCCCAGCGCAAATACAAGGTTGTAAGCATAAGACCTCATACCAGTACCTCTTTTTAGTATAAGTGGTTGAATCATCATTTGCTTGCTGATCCGGTCAAAAGCTGGATTTGACACTTTGACAAAAGCTTGCTAGAGACCATCGCTTCAAGGGAATCTTCCTCTCGTGGGTTCAATAACCCAGGGTCACCTCTGGGGAAATAGGTGCGGGATACTCTTTTCTGTTCCAATACTGGATCAATAAAAGGAGGTATCAATGTCCTGGAGATAGCATGACTACCAGAGCTGGTATGACTGTCAACCAGGTGCTGTGAAGGGTGGAGGCCACATGACCGGTGGCGTATTTTTTTTACTATACACAGTAGGGCAATGCCCACTCCAATATATTTTCTTATTAAAAATAAAAACTTAGGAGTCTTACATGGCTTGAGCTAAGACTGAGAACACTTGGATTTTGTAATGGCGATGGCTAGGTATTGGAACCCTGGCACACATGGATGCTGGGATAGTGATGGATAGATGTTGGAATCACGATGGATGATTGTTGAGCAAACACGGGGAGCTTCCAGTGGTGACCACAACCAGTGGGTGCTAGAACCTCGATCACTGGATGATGGAACTGCGGCCATCGGAGCTTTCAGAACCGGCACCCTCCATTGCTTCAACCGGCTACGATGACAACTACGATGGGGCTACAACCGGTGAAGTTGCAAATTAATGGGGGGTAAAGTTGAGAGAATCTCAAACTTTGAAGGAGTTTTAGAAGTTTTATATTTAAGCACATGGAGCAAAAGGCTCAACACTACATCCTCATTCCATTTTAATAGTATCGGCATGCCTATGGACTCAATGCGATCTTGGATCAGTAAAATGAAAATATATAATCTTTTGGCTAGTCCAACACTTGTCTTTAAGCATCTTTTTAATGGTCACCTTCTATTCCAATGTTGTAATTAAAAGAACTTTTCCTGAAGTATACTTTGAAGTAGCATTAGTCCTTTGAGATATGTTGACATGAATTACCATAATCCACCGTGGGGGTTAGATGAAGTTTTAGTAAGTGAGAAATCAGACTCAGAGCTTGCTGGAGAGACCACCTTCTCCCTTCCACCTCTCCTTGGTAACCACCACAACTAGAGGAGATGGAATCAGGTGAAGAAGAAGGAGGCTTCAGATTTGGGACACGTGTGAGATTATTTATGTAGGTGTCAGCACCGAGTCTTTGCTCCAACCACATGTGCCATAGTCAATAGGTATACTAACGAGGGGATAACTACGGGGTAGACCGGAATGGATCAATGAAAGGCCTAGACCCATCAAGATTATGGCCCAAAATGTCATCGACGAAGAGGATCCAATGCCAAGGACTATGTGTCTACAATCGAATTCCACCTCTTGAGTTAAGCAATCACCACTAGCCAGTCGTTCCCAAGATGATAGTGGTCGGATGCCATATAGTTGGTTGCACCAAGGGACACCCACGATCCCCATGATGCATTAAATGCTGTCGTTACCCAACGGTGGTATATCAAGTTAAATACGCCGGTTATCAGTAGTAATAGCCATGAAATGGTCGATCATGCATAATACCATCAATAGCATTAATACCAACCCATTATAACACCCCTGCTAGCGCACTCTATATAAGCCGGGAGGAGGGCACTGGGCCGAGGACTTGTAACCTACATGCAAGAGCAAGAACACCATCACAGGAGTAGGGTATTGCCTCCTCCGCCAAGGTCCCAAATCTGTATAATTGTGTGTACTCCCATTTGCATATTTCAGTAGACACAATGCTCCATCTTTCATACACACCTAGTATTATCAAGAATATATCCATGATAGTTGGCGCCCACCATGGAAAATAGCGCCTATCAAAGCTATGGTGTATATGGTGTCTTCTTTGACTTCCACCAGCGACATTCGTTTCGGCACCCTCGAGTTCACCATGGACGACTTGACATGGCTTGATGCCTCGCTGAACAGGCATGGTCTGCCGGAGCATGGGAGCATTTATTACTGGGCCAACAGCTCAGGATTCCTGTGCTTACAAGTGTCCACTCTGCATCTATCGACTGGTTTGGTGCTACTTGTGAACTGCGTTGGGATTTCCCCGAAGAGGAGAGGATGATGCAGTACATTAGAGATAAGTACTTCCCTCAGTTAAGAACCAAGGTTATCAATTCATTAGGAGAACCGAACAGCACCTTGTTAGCAGCACCTGCACACAAACAACAAATCCTTGCAACCCAACGCGCACAAGGGGTTGTCAATCCCTTGATGGTTACGAGCAAGATTAAATTGTATAGTTTTTGATAGATAGATCGAACAAAAATACAAAATAAAATAAATAAAATAAAAACACAAAAAGGTATTTTTGGGTTTTAATATATGATAAAAGATAGACCCGGGGGCCATAGTTCTCACTAGAGGCTTCTCTCTTGAAAATAGCATACAGTGCGTAAACAAATTACTGTTGGGCAATTGACAGAAAAGCAAATAATTATGACGATATCCAAGGCAATGATCATATATAGGCATCACGTCCAAGACAAGTAGACCGACTCCTGCCTGCATCTACTACTATTACTCCACACATCGACCGCTATCCAGCATGCATCTAGAGTATTAAGTTCATAAAGAACGGAGTAACGCCTTAAGCAAGATGACATTATGTAGACAAGATAAACTCACGTATGAATAAACCCCATCTTTTTACCCTTAATAGTAACGATGCATACGTGTCATGTCCCCTTCTGTCACTGGGATTGATCACCGCAAGATCGAACCCATTACAAAGCACCTCTCCCATTGCAAGATAAATCAATCTAGTTGGCTAAACCAAATCAATAGATCGGAGAGAAATACGAAGCTAAAGTAATCATGCATAAAAGAGTTCAGAGAAAACTCAGATAATATTCATGGATAAATCTGATCATAAACTCACAATTTATCGGATCCCAACAAACACACCGCAAAAAGTGATTACATTGAATAGAACTCCAAGAACATCGAGGAGAACATTGTATTGAAGATCAAATAAAGAGAAGAAGCCATCTAGCTACTAACTATGGACCCGTAGGTCTGTGATAAACCACTCACACATCATCGGAAGGGCAGCAAGGATGATGTAGAGCCCCTCCGTGATCTATTCCCCCTCCGGCAGAGTGTCGGAAAAGGCCTCCAGATGGGATCTCTCGAGAACAGGAACTTGCGGCGGCGGAAAAAGAATTTCGTGGACTCCTCTATTGGTTTCCCGATTTTAGAGAATTTATAGAGGCGGAGTTAGGTCAAACGGAGCCACATGGGCCCCACAAGCCACCAGGGCGCGCCCTACCCCCTGGGCGCAGCCTGGTGCCTCGTGGGCCACTGCTCCATCTTCTCGTCCCCTCCCGAAGCTTCCAGAGTCTCTTATTGCCAGAAAAAAATCCCCAAAAAGTTTCGTGGCATTTGGACTTCGTTTGGTACTGATATTATGAAAAACCAAAACCAGGCAAAAAACTGCAACTGGCACTGGGCATTAAGTTAATAGGTTAGTCCCAAAAAATGATATAATGTTGCTTGTAAATGTATATAAAACATCCAAGATTGAAACTATAATAGCATGGAACAATAAAAAATTATAGATACGTTGGAGACGTATCAAGCATCTCCAAGCTTAATTCCTTCTCGTCCTCGAGTAGGTAAATGATAAAAATAGAATTTTGGATGTGGAATGCTACCTATCATATTCATCATATTCTCTTTTCTTTTGTAGCATGGACATTTGGACTTGAATGGTTCAAAGCAATAGTCTGTCATTTGAAATGAAGACATCAATACCCAAGCATACTAACAAGCAACCATGTCTTTCAACATATCAACTCTAAAGAAAGTTATCCCTAGCCCATTATGCTCAATCATTGATCCATTCACGAAACACATTCAAATATTAGCTACATCCAATGCACAAGTATGATAATAGTGTTCTCTAATTGGCGCTTTGTAAGAGAAGACGGAGACTCAAAATAAAAAATAAAAATTTCATAAAAGTAAATATATAGGCCCTTCGCAGAGGGAAGCAGAGATTTGCAGAGGTGCCAGAGCTCAAGGCTTAAATTGAGTGATAAAATTATTTCGAGAGGCTTGCTTTTCCTGTCAACGAAAATGACCGAGAATTCCCAATATCTTCCATGCTAGACACATTATAGGTGGTTACCAAACAGAAAATAAAGTTTATTTCCTTTCCACCATTGTATCACAAGCCATGGCTAGCTGTATCCATGGGTGCCTTCCATACCAACACTTTCCAAGGAATTTATTATTAACATCATATTTAAAAAATTCATTTCAGGACTGGGCATCCCTATTACCTGCCACACTCTCGTGCAATGACAAGCGAATAAACACTCATCGTGAGAATAACCCACCTAGCATTGAAAACATTGCCCACCCCCTACCGCTTCATGAGCAGTACGGGCACACAAAATGGAAATTTATTTTGAAAAACTAGAGTTGGCACATGCAAATTTACTTAGAACGGCATGGAAATACCGCATATAGGTAGGTATGGTGGACTCATTTGGCACAACTTTGGGTTTAAGGAGTTGGATGCACAAGCACCATTCCCGCTTAGTGCAAATGAAGGCTAGCAAATAGATTGAGAAGCGGCCAACCAAAACGACGAAAACGGTCATAAACACGCATTGAACATAACTAATACTGAATAATGCACCATAAGTAGGATATAACTTCGTTGCATAACTATTGACTTTACGTGCGTGCATAGGGAATCACAAACCTTAACACGAATATTCTTACTAAACCACAATTACCCACCAACATGACCCACATATTATCATCTCCATATCGCAAAACTATTGCAAGGAATCAAACTTATAATATCCAATTATCGTTTCATGAAAGTTTTTATTATATCCCTCTTGAATATTCATCACTTCGGGACCAAATTCATATCTTGTGCAAATTACCATTACTATTATCAACTCTCAAAAAGATATAAGTGAAGCATGAAAGTGCAAGTATTTCTTCAAAATATAATCACCGCCGTGCTCAGAAATATTTAAGTGAAGCACTAGAGCAACTGCCTAGCTCAAAAAATTTAAGTGAAGCACATAGAACATTCTAACAAATCATGATAAATTTGTGGCTCCCTCAAATAAGTGTGTCCAGAAAAGATGATTGTGACAAACTAAAAAGCAAACAAAGCAAAGACTCGTATAATACATGATGCTCCAAGAAAAACTCATGATATGTGACGAATAAAAATATAGCTCCAAGTAAAATTACCGATGGTCGTTAGAAGAAACAGGGGATGCCTTCCGGGGCATCCCCAAGCTTAGTTGCTTGGGAGTCCTGGAATATTACCTTGGGTGCCTTGGGCATCCCCAAGCTTAGGTTCTTGCCACTCCTTATTCCTTCATCCATCATGATCTCACCCAAAACTTGAAAACTTCAATCACACAAAACTTAATAAAACCCTCATGAGATCCGTTAGTATAATAACACAAATCACTACTTTAAGTACTGTTGCAAACACATTCATATATTATTTTTGCATTATACCTACTGTATTCCAACTTCTCCATGGCTTATAACCCCCGCTACAATCCATAGTTTCATTAAAACAACAATGCTTCAAAAACAGAATCTGTCAAAAATAGAACAGTTTGTAGCAATATGAATATTGACTATACATCCGTAACACAAAAAATTCTAAAATATTAGGACAACGTAGGCGATTTGTATATCAATCATGTGTAAAAATTTAGAATCTTTCCATGCTCCAGCAAATTTTAACAATTCTGCTACTGGACGCAAAAATTTCTATTTTTGCACAGAATGAAAGCAGCTATCATCCAAATCATCCTAAAGGCTTTACTTGGCACAAACACTAATTAAAACATAAAAAACAATCATAACAGAAGCATAATTGTGCGCACACAAGAAAACTGAAAAATATAACCGTTGGGCTGTCTCCCAACAAGCTCTTTCTTTATAGCCATTAAGATAGGTGAAAGAACAAGTGCTCCCTAGGTGATTTTGGTAATTAATGTCAACATATCTCTTGTTGGACTAATAGTTTTATCTAGCGTATTTCAGACAAGTTCAACAATGGCGTGGAAAGGACAAGAGAATGTGGAACCCCTTCAAAATGCTAAGGACATATATTGGCAAAAGCTCAAGACTCTTCATTTTTATTTTAGTGATCCAAGATCACATTAAGTCCATAGGAAAGCCAATACTATTAAAAGGGGATGAGGTGTTGCTTAATAGCTTGCTTGCTCAAATGCTTAGTGATATTGCTCCAAAACCCTCAACCACTTTCTCCATCCAAATGTGTCAAAACCCTAAACTCCAACTCGGCCCCACTGATTCTTTCTATCCGGCGCCACCGAGTTCATATGACATAGCCACAGCCAGAAACCCTAACAGTTCGGTCTCACTGATACGGGTCTCAGTCTCACCAAGATGGCCCTGCCAACACTCTGTGACTTGTTGCATTTACCTCGGTCTCACCGAGTTGGCTTGGCAGATTTTCTGTTACCCTATTGCTTCACTTTGGTCTCACCGAGTTGATGCAGTCGGTGCCACTGAGATGATGTTTGCCCTAAGCCCTAGCACATAGGTCTCACTGAGTTGTTCCAGTCGGTCCCACTGAGATTCCTAACATTCACATTTTTGAATATATCGGTCTCACCGAGTTTAACTATTCGGTCCCATCGAGATTAGTCAAATGTGTGTAATGGTTGGATTTTGTGCGGAGGCTATATATACCCCTCCACGCCCTTCTCCATTTGTTAGAGAGCCATCAGAACGTGGCTACACTTCCACCATACATTTTCTGAGAGAGAACCACCTACTCATGTGTTGAGATCAAGATACTCCATTCCTACCACAAGAATCTTGATTTCTAGCCTTCCCCAAGTTTCTTTCCACTCAAATCATCTTTCCACCATATCCAAATCTCTGAGAGAGAGTTGAGTGTTGGGGAGACTATCATTTGAAGCACAAGAGCAAGGAGTTCATCATCAACACACCGTCTATTACCTTTTGGAGAATGGTGTCTCCTAGATTGGTTAGGTGTCGCTTGGGAGCCTCCGACATGATGTGGAGTTGAACCAAGAAGTTTGTAAAGGCAATGAGATCGCCTACTTCGTGAAGATCTACTCGAGTGAGGCAAGTTCTTCGTGGGCGATGGCCATGGTGGGATAGACAAGGTTGCTTCTTCATGGACCCTTCGTGGGTGGAGCACTCCGTGGACTCGCGCAACTGTTACCCTTCGTGGGTTGAAGTCTCCATCAACGTGGATGTACGATAGCACCACCTATCAGAACCATGCCAAAAATCTTTGTGTCTCCATTGCATTTGCAAACTCCAATCCCATCTCTTTACTTTCTTGCAACTTGCATGCTTTACTTTTTCCGCTGCATATATTCTTGTCATGCTTGCTTGAAATGTATTGAGAGAGCTTTAACATGTGCTAAACTGAACTTTAACTTGAAGAAATTAAAAGCTACCACTTTTACTTGTTGAGGGTCTAATCACCCCCCTCTAGACCCCTCTTCTCGATCCTTTCAATTGGTATCAGAGCACTGGTCTCCATTGCTTTGGTTTAATCACCATTGGAGAAAGATGGATGAGTCTATGATCTGGAGTATTAGACGTAGAGTGCCTATTCTTGATGGGGTGTTCTATAGTTCTTGGAAGAATGAGATGCTTGATATTTTCAAAGAATATAATTTTAAAAAGTATATTACTAGCCCTTATGTGCCTCCTATTGATCCTTTGCATCCTACCCCCGATGATTATCTTGACATGGTTCGCAATCTTAGAACTATTGATCTTATCATTAGAGGATTGCCTAGAAATTTGCTTGTGTGCTTGCCTACTTTTGAATGCGCATATACTATATGGAAATATCTTGAGGAACGCTTTCCGAATTATTCCTTGAAAAATCTTGATGAGATTCTTCAAAAGTCTATTGCTTTTCATAAAATGAAGCCTATTGATCCCAAGTTTGATGAATGTCTATTTGAGCTTTGTGACCTTATGCGTGCTAAAGGAAATGTTGGAGTCATTAGTAGCATCATTTCACAAACAAATAGAATTCATAAACTTGAACATTGTCATGGTCATAAATCTAATGAATCACTTGCTCTAGGTGATGATCACATACATGATGATGACATTGAGCATGGCTATTATAATGAAGATGAAGAAAGTGACATTGACTATGAGGAGACTATGAGAAATCTTAGTCTCATGGCAAACTTTCACGACTACATGGCCGGAGGGAAAGAGTGGAATCTCGATAGTGGATGTACAGATCATATGACCAGAGATAAGGACATGTTTCGTGAGCTTGCTAAAAATGACGGCCCACGCAAGTATGTAACTTTTGGAGATAACTCCAAGGGTAAGGTACTTGGCCTTGGTAAGGTGGCCATTTCCAATGATAGCTCTATCCAAAATGTTATGCTCGTTGAATCTCTTGGTTACAATCTCCTTTCCATATCTAGACTAGCCGACTTTGGTTTCAATGTTCTATTTACCGAAGTAGATTGCCAAGTGTTTCGTAGAGATAATCATAATATGGTCTTTACCGGTATTCATAGAGGTGATCTATACATTGTTGATTTCACTAAGAGAGCCCAACCTCGTACTTGCTTAATTGCTAAATCTTCAAAAGGTTGGTTGTGGCATAGAAGATTAGGTCATGTGGGCATGCAAAATCTTGATAAGCTTATTAAAGATGATCATATCCTTGGTGTTAAAGATGTTATATTTGACAAGGATAGACTCTACAGTGCTTGTCAAGCAGGAAAACAGGTTGGAGGAAGTCATCCTGTGAAGAACATCATGACCACAAGAAGACCACTTGAGCTACTTCATACGGATCTTTTCGGTCACAACGCCTACAAGTGTCTCGGTGGTAACTCGTTCGGTTTGGTCATTGTTGACTACTTTTCAAGATTTATGTGGGTGTTCTTTCTAGATGACAAATCGCAGGTCCAAAAGATCTTCAAGAACTTCGCCAAGAAGGCCCAAAACCAATTTGAAGTGAAGATCAAGAAGGTTCGAAGCGACAATGGAATGGAGTTCAAGAACGTAAATGTGGATACCTTTCTTGACGAAGAGGGGATTTCACAGAGTTCTCGGCTACGTACACGCCTCAACAAAATGGAGTTGTTGAGAGGAAGAACTGGACACTTATCGAGATGGCAAGAATGATGCTTGATGAAAACAAGACGCCAAGACACTTCTGGGTGGAAGCGGTTGAGACAGCTTGTCATGCTACGAATCGACTATATCTTCACAAGCTTCTCGGCAAAATGGCATACGAGCTACTCACCGGTAATAAACCCCATGTTGGATACTTTCGAGTATTTGGCTCAAAGTGCTACATTCTTGATAAGCATCATCGCTCGAAATTTGCTCCTAAAGCTCATGAAGGTTTCCTACTCGGTTACAGTTCAAACTCTCACACTTACCGTGTCTACAACAATTTCACCCGAAAGCTTGAAGAGATGGTAGATGTGAAGTTTGATGAATCTAACGGCTCGCAAGTAGAGCAATTGCCAATTGATGTAGGAGACAAAGGTCCTTTGAAAGCAATCAAAGATTTGTCCATTGGCAAGATTCGCTCAACGGAGGTAAAGGAGAGCACTTCTTCCATTCAAGTGGAAGCCTCAACTTCACAACAAGGTGAACCACAAGTTGACTTGGTGGCATCCACAAGTGGAACACGTCAAGACGAAGGAAATGAGGAAGTACAACAAGATGAACCACCTCGACCTCCTTCTCCACCTCCACAAGAGAACGACAACGCCACCAACAATGAAGAAGAAGAATATGAAGAGGATATTCCACTCCAACCCAAGAAAAAGCTTCCATGAGTTCGAGCAAGAGTCTCAAGAGATCATCCCGTCGAACAAATCTTCGATGACATTCAAACCGGGAGAATCACTCGCTCTAAAACTCGTTTGGCTAACTTTTGTGAACACTACTCATTCATTTCTAGTGTTGAACCTATGAAGGTGGAAGAAGCTCTTAAGGATCCGGATTGGATAAACACTATGCACGAAGAGCTACACAACTTCGAGAGGAATCAAGTGTGGAGATTGGTTGAAAAGCCCAACGAAGATCACAATGTCATTGGAACCAAATGGGTGTTTCGGAATAAGCAAGATGAAGATGGACAAGTTGTACACAACAAGGCACATCTCGTCGCCCAAGGCTACACCCAAGTCGAAGGTATGGACTATGGTGAGACATACGCCCCCGTTGCTAGACTTGAGTCCATTCACATCTTACTTGCTTATGCCAATCACCATGATATCACTTTATATCAAATGGACATTAAAAGTGCTTTTCTAAATGGAGAAATTGAGGAGGAAGTGTATGTTAAACAACCTCCCGGATTTGTTAATCCCAAGAAACCTGATCAAGTCTACAAACTTCATAAAGCTCTTTATGGTCTTAAACAAGCCCCTAGAGCTTGGTATAAATGCTTGACTAAGTTTCTTATCGAAAAAGGCTTTGAAATTGGGAAAATTGATTCTACACTTTTTACTAAAAGGGTTAATGGTGAATTATTTGTGTGCCAAATTTATGTGGATGATATCACATTTGGTTCTACTAACCCCCATTTTAGTGAAAAGTTTGGAAGGCTAATGTCGGAGAAGTTTGAGATGTCTATGATGAGTGAACTCAAAATTTTCCTTGGATTGCACATCAAGCAAACTAAGGAAGGTACCTTTATCTCACAAACAAAGTATACCAAGGATATTTTCAAGAAGTTCAACATGCAAGAAAGCAAAGGTATGAAAACACCCATGCCTACTAGTGGACATCTTGACTTGACTAAGGATGGCAATCCGGTTGACCAAAAGGTTTACCGTTCTATGATTGGTTCATTGTTATATCTATGTTCCTCTCGTCTCGATATTATGTTAAGTGTGCGCATGTGTGCACAATATCAAGCGGCTCCTAAAGAATGTCATCTTAAGGCCGTGAAAAGGATAGTCAGATACTTAATTCATACACCAAACTTTGGCATTTGGTATCCTAGGAGGTCATATTTTGATCTTGTTGGCTACTCCGATTCAGACTATGCCAGTGACAAGGTTGATAGGAAGTCCACTTTAGGTAGTTGTCAATTTCTTGGTAGATCTCTTGTGTCTTGGTCCTCCAAGAAACAAAACTCGGTATCCCTATCTACCGTCGAAGCGGAATACATTGCCGCCGGATCATGTTGTGCTCAATTACTTTGGATGACCCAAACTCTCAAAGATTATGGGATACACATGAAACATGTTCCATTGCTTTGTGACAATGAGAGTGCTATTAAGATTGCTCATAATTCCGTGCAACATTCTCAAACTAAGCATATTGAGGTTTGTCATCATTTCATTCATGATCATGTTGCTAAAGGAGACATCAATCTTAAGCATGTTCGTACCGATAAGCAATTGGCGGATATATTCACTAAACCGCTTGATGAAAAAGTATTTTGTCATTTGAGAGGTGAATTGAATATCATTGATGCCTCAAACTTGGAATGGAGATTCCATTTGGATACATGCAAGGCATGAGCCTTTGTGACTAATCCTTGATATTTCTCTTATGATGATGATCATTTGTCTTGGATGTATATTTGCACCCTTGCATGTTATCTAACCCATGTAGGTACTTGGATGAGCCTCAATCTAGGAAATTGCAAGTCACTCACATCCCAAGCAATTTCTACATCACCAAGTTCATATGAGTTGTTTGTTGATCTCAAGGAAGCATGAACTCACTCCACATACACTACAAAAAAAAACACTTCCGTGTTGATACGTCTTTGTTACAGTAGATCACATTTTCTGTCATGCATGTACATCCATGACGATTTTATGACAAAATCAAGATAGTCATACCTGTGATGTCGTAGAAGTGTTCCATGACAATACCAAAATTATTATCACGGAAGTGTCCACTTCCATGACAATAAATGGGGCGTCATGGAAGTGTTTTCGTCAAGGGTAACCGACACATGGCATCCACAGTAACGGGTCGCCGTTAAGCTATCGGGTTTCAGTTTGGATCCGATAACCCGTTAATAGCTCGGACCAATGGGGATTTTCCACGTGTAAAATTCTCATTCGCCGGAGGATCCACGTGTCGGCTCAGCGTTGGGACAGATGTCATCCCCTCATTGTACGGGAGGCGCCTATGATACGTTGACATGTGGCAAGGCCCAACAGTGGCCCATTTGAGTGAAAGAGGCTAGCCCAGTCAAAATTAGCAGACCGTCCCATATAGGGCCTACTTGTGTCTGGTCCATTTAAGCCCACGGCCCATACGAGATGTGCCAATTCGGCCCGTCAACGATCCGTTAACTATTTGACACCACTGCAGCTCATCGTCAGTTCGAGCCTGTTAATAGCCCGCTATATATTTGGGCTCAATATCGGCCCGATATAGTTTCGGCCTGTTAACAGCCCATTCAAGGGATGGGCCAATTTTCAGGATGTACGTCTTTCGGCCTTTTAGCGACCCAATTAAGTGTTGGGCCAATTTCTAGCCCGGTGTGTCTTTCAGCCTGTTAACGGCCCATAAATGAGTTGGGCCATTTGCAGTTGGACCTGACTTTTGGCCTCTTAACGACAGATGCTCTTCATGGTCCAATACCAGCCCGGTTTCTCTTTCGGCCTCCTAAAGGCCCACAACACAGTTGGGCCATATACAGTCCGACCTGACTTTCGGCCTCTTAGCGGCCCATGCTCTTCATGGTCCAGTATGAGCCCGATGTCTCTTTCGGCCTGCTAAAGGCCCACAATACAGTTGGGCCATATATAGCCCAACCTTAGTATCGGCCTGTTAATGGCCCGTGAAATCGAATGGGCCCACTTATTGCCTGCTTCGATGTCGGCCTGTTAACGACCCGGGAGGTAACACGACCAAGCATTAACTGTTGGCTCGTTTCAACTATAGCGGCCCAATAGAGCTTTCGGCCTGGTTACGGCCCATCAACTTAATGGGCCCGCTAAAGTTCGAACATGTCTATAGGCCCAATTAGATAATGTCGATTTTGGCCCAGCTATAATTTGAGCCCATTACGACGAGCAATTATGGACAGGACCAAAACAGATCAATCAAAGGCCTATGAGAATTTTGGCCCCCGCGAGCCCATTAGGGAAGCCCATTAAAGGCAGTGGGCCGCTATCCTTCATATAGGGTCCATGACTATTCATGCTAGCTATTAATTTCACTGCTTTTTTGGCTTCATAGCGACCAGTTAGCTGGAATGCAAGGCGCGCTAAGCAAACGTACGGCATACAAGGAAAAACGTAGCACATCCAGCATATATTACAGGAAATTATATCCACTGAGCAATCAAAGATTGTTGCTAGTGCAAATAAATGAACAGAACTTAACGATCTATAACCTCACAATCTGCAACCTCAGCGCGGATGACGCCCATAAGCATGTGAGCAAGTTCTTCCTTCTTTGCTACACTGTCTCTGAAAACATTGATCAGTTGTTGTTGCGCAAGAATGTGCACTTCTAATTCTTCCACGATTTCCATCATTGCTTCAGCCAGTAATTGATTCACAAACATACATTTTTTCCGTTGGATTCGAGACAGAGGAAACTGAACAGATTCAGATGGCGATTTTGGCAGGCTTGTATTATTGATAGTGGGGAGTGTCTCGACCACTGCATCATAACATAAATTAGGAGGGGAACCAAACAGATTAATCAAGAGTTATTGCCATATTACCGGGCCTAGATTTATTGTAAAGAAACAATGGGGTTGCCTTACTATTTTCAGAGTTCCTCTACTTATCTTCAGCAGCCTGCACAAAATTAACACACTAGCATTGCTATCATTGGCCAGGTCAGATAATAGGAAAGCAACATTGACACAACGAACGTTTGGGCAACCAGACCACACCAGCCTACACCAAATTAACACAATATGGCACAACTATCATCAACCCGATAAGGTAATAGGAAAGCAACATTGACACAATGAATGATTGGGCAACCAGAACAGCACTACAATTTAGTAATGTGCATGATATGAGATAGTACACTCATGCAGCTCAGTATGCAAAACTACCAGGCAGTTTTCCTTACAAAAGTCAACATTATCGCCTTTAATTATACATTTTGCTACAAGTAAATTTAGATCAGATAAAGGTTGGATTCATGTCGATTAACAAAATACATGCTGATGTAAAAATATAGTGATATACAACAGGTACTTACATCAGCATTGGAGCACAGAGAATTCCCGCAAGATACTTTCCTCGAACACGATCCCAGTTTAGAAAGTCTTCTATCCTTTAAGCTTATTTTCTAAAAGAGAGATGGGTAAGAAACATGTAGCAAATATGATCTGAATGCTATAAAATTTCATGATGCGAGGATACGCACATGCTTCTTAGAATGGAGTTGACATATTTTTGCTGGACTGGAGCGGACTAGTTCTTTGGCTACTGGAATCTGCTTATTATCAGTTATTATCAGTAGGAGTTGGGTTTCTCTGTGCTGGAGCAGTATCTATGAACACTAGAGTTGGTTTACTATCTCCTGCGTTTGGATCTTTTGCAAAGACCTTGTTTGTAACCCTTCAGATTCTAACATAGTCGTCTTCCCCTTGCATGCCTTATATAGAAGAATGGTGCTTCAGTTATAAAACATGATACGACAGAGAGATGGAATAGGTATTGAAGAATAGAAAGGCATGACATATTGACATGTATTCCCTCCATCCGGAAATAAATGGATGTGTCTAGGCGTATTTCAGTTCCAGATACATCCATTTTTATCCATTTCTGCAACATGTAATCCGGACGGAGGGAGTATGATGTAAGAGCTAGGGATACGATAGGACAACAGAGTAAAAAAACACTAGTTGAATGTAAGTATGATAGCGGAATACGTACAGAAAAACACTAAGGCAACATATGCGTGTATGATTGGGAAACCAAGATGGCATTGCAATAGACCACTAGAACAACACTTCAATGTAAAAAAACATGGTATAATAGATAGATGGAGTACATACTGATGAATAACAATGCATAAGATATTCAGAAGCATGATGTCCAAACTAAGCAGATGGCATTGCGATATAGTAGAATGACAGTACTTGAATTTGAAAACATGTTATCATGAATGGAATAGGTACTGAAAAACAGGAAGGCATGACATATTTACATGCATGATCAGCAGGCTAAGCACATGGCATTGCAACAGAGTAGATGCACTCCAGGACATTATATGCATGTTGTACCCATATCATGGGCCAAGTTAGAGCAAGGACCTTGTGGGGTGAATAGGATTCATCATCTTTCTGCAAGTCTTCTGAAGAACTGCCTTTACATGTTCCATCATATTGGGTATCATTGACGTCAAGTTTGTTGGCCGTTACATTGCTCCGTGAGGTTCTTGTGGATATATCAGTGTGTGCAATTATACCTGACATGCATGGAAGGCAACTAGTTGTTAGACTTATGTAATGAGTGCCTGTAGGAGATGACATAAATAGTAGGACTGGGCTTAACTAGCAGCAACAGGTCTCAAAAACTAAAGGGAGAACACAGATGAAAGCTACAGAATATGTATTGTTTGTACTCGAGGTTAACTAGATGGCACACAAAAGTATTAAAGAACAACATAGGTAATACTAGAAGTGGTATAATCACCAGCCTGTGGGATAGCATTGGTTGATGGATGATAACTATGGAACATCGTTACCTAAAGAACAAGTCTCTTATCTGAACTATGGAACAGCGTTAACTCCTGAACAAGACTCTTAAGAGATCAGCATGAATATACAGTGACATGTGATAATCTATTTTCCATGCTTAGATGAATAACAAAGCCATAAATGTTGCACACAAGTAAGATGAGGGTACAACCTATCTAGCCGCCATCCATAGGAGTGAGCATCATGTGCTGACTTGTCGATGGCCCTGCAGTTGTTGTGGTTGTCCATGTCGGGCACACACATTCGATGTAGGGAACTGTTGAGTGGGGACTATAGCTCCCTTCTGGTGTATGCTTCTCTTGTTGGAGAAGCTGCGGTGAGAAGGAAGACGGTGTGGCTAAAGATGCAGAAAACGCATAATGTTAAGAACGACACATATCTCTGATCTGAAGAAATACCCTAAGAGATCAACAGTAAGGTACGAGAGTGGTCACACATCTGTTGACTGAAAACTAAATTGGGGTCACACAATTTTATTTTATTTTCGTATTATCCGATCTACGCCGGATGGCTTGATGGCCGTCTTGTGCCTCCCGACTGACACTGTTCAGAATATTCCCCGAAGAGCCAGTGACCACCGGCAGAACAGCCTGCCTCCGCCATCCCTGGCCGCGAGAGCTCCGACCCAAACCCCGCTCCCCGCCCCACTGCACTGCCGTTGTTGCGCCGCCCCCGGCCAAACCACAATGACTCGCCGTCATCTAGATCCGGCAGCGGCAGTACCTTCAACCCACGCAACTCTAAGATAGCCACCTAAGCGCTGCTTCTGCGGTGAACATGCGCCCCCGCACCCTTACGATAGACACCAGCCAACCGACAGCCTAGGAGCTCCGCTGCCTCGAGGGGTGTTGCTTCCCATTGGGAATCGACTGGCCCAGAATAAAAATTCAGACGACTGGTGCCTAAATAATGTGATTTAAGATGAGTGTACGACCTATCTTGCGGCTCGGTGAAGTAGGTAGCTCCAGTTGTTGAGTCGGTGAGGCCGGCGCGGTTCCGGTGTCTCCCGGTGACAGCAAAGCAGATATGTCGTGACTGTCGACGGCTACGGGGAAGCCATGCCGGGGCCCTGGACGCGTCCGAAGTTGGAGCCGCTCCGGTGCCGTGCACAACGGCGCGGGTGAATCGGCTCCGGTACGGTTCACGCGGTCGTCGTCGAGGCAACACCGACAGCATGGAGCAAGAGGCACATGGCCTAGTGCATGATGGAAAACGGACAACGGCTCCGGTATTGGGGAGGAGGGCGGCGGTGAATTTGGTGTGGTGGGGCGCCATGGAGGAGGGGCTGAGGTTTCGCGGCTGGGGAGAAGGTGATTTGGCGCCCACGCTGTATGAATGGGGAATTGGGAGGGGAACCATGTCTTAAGGATGCATTTGTCTGAAATGTGTGTGTGTGGGGGGGGGGGGGAGTTACAGTTCTACCCCTGCCATTAGGCTTCTGGGCTTGGGTCTGTGCCTTGAGGGTCGGGGATAGTAGGGTAACTTTGCTTCTCCCGAATAGTGGGCGCGAGTAATTTTGGGCGAGGAGGGTATGTTTTGAAATAGTGGGCGCGAGCGATTTCGGGAGAGGAGGGCCTGTTTTGAAATAGTGGCGCGAGCAATTTCGGCCGAGGAGAGGGTGTTTTGCCGCCCATGGTTTATGAAATATTCGGCGCCTGCCACTTCGGCCGAGGAGAGGGTGTTTTGCCGCCCATGGTTTATGAATTATTCGGCACCTGTCATTTCGGCCGAGGAGAAGGCGCGCTTGGATGAAGTTACGAACCTACCCTCGATGTACAATGGGCCAATTGATGCGTGTCCCACATAGGCCGGTAATTTCGCGTCTCCCATTTATTTGCTCGGGCGAATTCCAGCGAGCAAAGGGTGTTTAGCGGTTCGTTCAAATTTTGGGAGAACTAGTATCCACCCCTACCTTACCAAGTCGATTTGAATCAAATTTTGAAATATTAGCTTGCCACTTTCTTTTTTAGATGGTGAGATGATGCTCGGGACCAATGTGTTTTTACATGCTCGTTGCTAATGATTTACTATATGACAAATAGTTGGCCCACTCAAAAACGGGAATCAAACCCAAAATGAAATATCTCGATTCAATGAAATAGCTCGTTCACCAGGTGAAAATAGTGAACTAAATCCAAAATTGAACACCTCAATTGAGTAGCATGTTGTATTATAGTACTCCATGAACATGCTAAAAGTCAAATTAATGAACTTGTTTGATACACATATCTCCATTCATGTGTGGATTGCAGACAACATGTTCTCCAATTCAAATATTTGAATGCAAATTTATATCGAAACATGGTTTATATCAGTCTTTGATGCATAAACGCGACCTCCCCCTCTCCCTGACTCATGTTCTCTCTCTCGCCGACAATCTTCATTTCTATCGCACGCATCCAAACACAAACCTTGTCAGTTCCTCTCCCTCTCTCTCTCTATCTCTGTGTGTGTGTGTGTGTTGGTCTTTCTAGTTCGCATGCACACTCCATGTATAGGTCTCTCTGGCACACAATGTATGATTCTCTAGTCCAAGCTAAATATCTAGGGTGCACTCATCGTACGCACACAAATTCCCTAGCTCGTTGTCCATAACTCTCTCACGCACCATTCTGTCATCTTGGTGCTCTTCCCTCTCTCTCTCTCTCCATCTCCCTGGGTCACACATACACATGCATATCTCACTCGCACTAGATAGACCCATCAAAAACTCTCTCTCTCTCTCTCCCTCATTCTCTCTCCATCTCACACGCACACACACACACAATCTCACGCCTAGCTAAGTATGACTGTCTCTCACTCCATTGTAGGCACACGCAGTCCCCCCTATGTATATGACTATTTCTCAGTCTCCATCACGAACATACGCATTGTCTCTTTCCCTCACTTGGTCTATCTCGATTTCTCTCAGGGCATCTTTCTATCGCACACACACCTCGTCCCTCGATCTCCCACCCATATAGTCCCCTCACGATCTCGAGGGGATCTCTCTATCACAAACACACCCTCTCTCCCTCCCCATGCGTCCATCTTCTCCATGTGTCCCTCTCGACCTCTGTCCCTTGTTGGCCAGACCTCTATTGGACATGTGCTATAGGGGGGTCTCTCTCCGTTGCAAATAATCACGCACTACCTATCTTCGTGTATCTCCTCACCTTGCTTTTCTATCTCGGAGATGCATGCGTGATATGTTTGCATAAGAAACGAACACACTCTCTCTCAATTTTATTGTTTGTTGTCCCTTTCTCTTTCACACACACACACTCTTTTTGCACACTCAGTCTTTATCCTTCACACGCACTTGATCTCTCTCGACTTAGGTACTCTCTTCGATCCATAGCATATAGATTTATTGAAAAGTCAAACTTCACAAAGTTTGACCAGGTACGTGGAGAAAAACATTTACATCTAGAACGGCAAACATATATCATTAGATTCATCATGAGATGTAGTTTTGTATGATGTATCTTTGGTATTGTAGATATAAATAATATTTGCGTAAACCTGGTCAAATTTCCAAAGTTTGACTTCTAAAAAATTTATATGCACTGCATTATCGAACGGATGGAGTATCTCTTTCCCCCTCTCAGCTATTTGACACACCACTCAGCCGTATCGGGGCTCATCTATCTCTCTCAAACTTTATATCTCCCTAGTTCACACATACACATATCTCACTCGCGCGACATAGACCCATCTAACACTCTCCGCCCTTTTTCTCTCTTTATGTGACACGCACCCCCCCCTAACTACCATAATCTCTCACTCCATTGGCACACGCACTCCCCCTAAGTATGACTATCTCTCACTATCTATCAGGAACACACGTATTGTCTCCTTCCATCCCTACGTCTATCTCGATATCTCTCGGGGTATCTTCTACTGTGCACACACCTTGTCACTCGATCTCCCACCCATGTAGTCCCATCACTATCTCCAGGGGATCTCTCTATCACAAATGCACACTCTCTCCTCCCCATGCCTGCATTTTCTCCATATGTCGCTCTCGACCTCTCTCCCTTGTTTGTCAGACCTCTCTTGGCCATGTGCTAGGGGTCTTCCTCTCTCGGTTGCAAACAACCACACACTATCTCCTCACATCGCTTCCGCTGTCGAAGATGCATGTGTGATATGTTTGCATAAGACACACACGCTTTTTCTCTACTTTATCGTGTGTTGTCCATGTCTCTTTCACACACGCACATACACTTTTTTCACTCACTCTTTCTATTTCACACACTCTCTCTCTCTCTCTAGTTAGGTACTCTCTCATGTCCATAACATATGGATGTTTTGAAAAGTCAAACCGCAGAAAAGTTTGACCAGGTATATGTGGAGAAAAACATTTACATCTGGAACGATCATTAGATTCATCACAACATGCACTTACTTCATACTATCATTTATCTTTGGTATTGTAGATATAAGTAATTTCTTCATAAACTTGTTCAAAGTTTCAAAAGTTTGACTTTAAAAAATATATAGGCACTACATTATCGAACGGAGGGAGTACCTCTTTCTCTCTCTCTACTATCTCTCACGGGCCTCCCCTCTCACTCGATCTCTCTTTACCGAGGGATTCTACAGTCACTGTGTCAGCGTATAGCTCCGTATATTGTTTAGTTGACCGATCAACCAGTCCACATGCTGCCTTGTCAGCTCGTGTTCTCTATCTTCGTGTGCTGGCCCATGTGGTAGTGGGTGAAAATAAGTAAACTAGAGGCCAATCTGACACGCGGTGAAGTAAACAAAATTGAGACCACTCACGGTAGAACCCTGCACGCTAGTAAATTGAGGACACACTTCTTCCTTGCGAAGGACGCACTCGCGCACACTACACCACTGCACAGCGGCATGCACACAAGGACGCACTCGCGCACACCCAGCACACAATACACATCAACACACGTGTACACCGGCGTCGCCACCGGCAAAGATGGACGGCGAGGCAGCCAGGGGCGGAGCCAGGATTTGAGCATAGGGGGGGCCAAAGAGCCAACACTCATGGTAACGCTAGATGTTTATTTTTTTCATTATTAAAGTATGAACACATCAAACAAAGTAGATTGATGTGTATATATATATACCTTAAGAAATTTATCGGGCTTGAGTAATCCAACGATTGGCAATCACCAGCGGCCGTCCGAGCATCCCCGAATGCCTAAGTTGAAACAAGCAGCAGTCTAGCCAGTCTAATTGGCTTCTATGGCTGCCGATAAGATCAAAAAATTAATAATTTCATCAGAAGAGATCTTAGCTGCTAATTCATCTTCAAAGTAATTATAATGCAAAGGTGATGCAAATCACCTTTAGTTTACTTGACGCAAAATATTAACAATTTCAGTAGTTTGAGATCTCGAACCAACCGGTTAAAAAATAAATTAATCTAAATGATTTTTTGCGGCCTTTTTCTCTTCATAGTTGCGACATTGCAACCTTAAAATTAGCTATATTATATAGGTTCAGCATACGACAAAATTTGCATCACATATAGGAACTCGTACAGGATAATTTGCATAACGATAATTTCTATGACATGTAAAATTGTACAAGACATGAACTATTCGTAGCATGTCAAATCATGCAACCAAAACAACTACTCCCTCCGTTCCAAATTACTCGTTGTGGTTTTAGTTCAAATTTGAACTAAAACCACGACGAGTAATTTGGAACGGAGGGAGTAATATCTAATGTATATTTTTTGCAACTGATACAAGATGAGAATTAAAAGAGGTCAAATAGAGTGTGATAAGTTAACCTGCCAGTTCGTTGGCTGGAGCAGTGAAGCTCCGATCTAGCCGGCTCACCGAAACGAATTAGATCGTGAGCAGCACATCGGAGAGAGAGAGAGGGGGGGATCAAAGGCAGCCGGGCGGCAAGTGCATCAAGGGCAGGGGCACAGGGCATACAAGGGCGGCAGCGGCAGCGGCGCCTAATCTCACCCACGTACACGGCAATTACGGACGAAAGAACGCAGCTACGTAGCTCCAGCAGGCTAGATCGGAGCCTACTTTGCCACCTAGCCGTTAGTGCGCTATTTCTTTTTTAGAACGGCCGATAGAGGGCTTTTACTTGGGCTTTTTCTCTTTTTTTAAGTGTACACGTTGGGATGGGGGGTGCTATGCATGTATGTCCGACTTCATCGCTGGTTGTGTATACGTGGTCCAAGTATCGCTCGATCGTTTTGTGGGGGGAGGGGGGAGGCCCCTGGTCATCCCCCTGCCTCTGCTACTGGAGGCAGCCAACAAGCGGAGGCGGCTCGAGCCAAAACCGCATCCGGCGAGCCTAAACTTTATCAGCAGCCTTCATGACGACATGCTGCTCATCATCATCGCCCTCCTCCCCACCAAATCTGCCATGCGAACCACCCTGCTCTCCCGACGGTGGTGCTCCCTCTGGTGCCATGTCCCCCTCAACCTCGCCGTCGACAGCTGCCTCTGCGACGGGGATTGCAAACGCATGGCCGCAGTCTCCAAGATTCTTGCATCGCACCCTGGGCCAGCCAGACGCCTTGACATCCACATGTTCAGTACCAACTGCAAGGTCCAAGCCAAGTTCAACGAGTGGTTCTTATCACCCGCCCTAGATCAGCTCGAGGAGCTCAGGTTTGAAGCTGGACGATGTCGCTATCTACCGCCGTCCACGCTCTGCCTCACGCCAACGCTGCGCCGCGCCAGCTTCAGCTCCTGTTATTTTCCACAGATTAATGCCGTGCCCGCCCTTCTTCTCCCTCAACTCAAGCAGCTCGACCTCTTCGACGTTGGCATCTCGAAGAAGACTATGGAACACCTGCTCCGCGGCTGTACTGCGCTCGAGTACCTTTGTCTTCAGCAGATCCACGGGTTCATTAGCCTACACATCGCCTCGATGAATCTCCGATGAATTTATGTGTCTTGCTGGCCCCCGCAACAAGACATCAATTGAGAAGAGATCACTTGAGTTGTTCCACGTTATGGTCATTGAGAATGCACCTTTCCTTGAGATATTGCTTGTATCTGATCTAGAAGGTCCAACAAAAATCAGGGTCATTGATGCGTCGAAATTGACAGCGTTGGTCTACTCGACTGCCAAATTCTTCGAACTTGTTATAGGATCCATAATCGTTCAGGTACAACACTCAGCTTCTTCCTTGTCTTCTTGAAATTCAAAATTTTAAATTTCTTCTTGATGTATTTACGACTGTCATCCAGAAAATGATTCCCACAAGTTTGACCCAGTCTGTGCGCACAGTGAAGATCTTGGCAATAAAATCTATCGGCCCCAATCTAGATCAAGTTGTTGGATTCCTTAGATGCTTTCCGTGCACGAAGAAGCTACTCATCTAGGTGAAACTTCTTTCCTATTAAATGGTAATCACAACGGAGCTCAATTTTTTCGTAATTTTCCCAAATTACGATGACAAGTGTAGTGTTCAAAACTGCATCTACGCACTGCACCGAAAGAAATGTTTTTAGTATTTTTTTCACGTGATCACCTGCATCATTTTTTTTTGGTTGTACTAGTAGCCTAGGCTAGTCATAGTGGCAAGTAACTTAGACTAGTAACTCCGTAAATGTATGGTTAGCCTAAGAGCAAGTACTACCTCCGTCCTGGTTTACTCTTCGTATTTTGTAGTATCAAATTTTGACCATAGATTTAACTGACAAAATGTTAATGCATGTCACTAAAAATTATATCGTTGGATTCGTATTTGAACATAATTGCAAATGGTATTATTTTTGGTGACATGCATTGGCATTTTCTTAGGTAAATCTTTGGTCAAAATTTTACACTAAATATGAGGTAGTACAAATATAACGGCCCTCCTCTATGTAGGCCAAAACACGTGCCAAATTCACTTTTGATGCATTTGGCATCGATGCCCTCCATTGCTCACCTGGTCCCCCAAAAGAAGTCCAAATTAACTCACGCAATGAAAAAACACTTGCGTGGGAGAGGGAGAGGACTGAAGCAATAAAAAACACTTGTTTGGGAGAGGGAGAGGCTGGTGTAGTTGGTTTGATTGATTTGTTTATACATGTGGGTATGGGTGCACAGTGGTGCCAACTCTCTCACATTGCTAGAGCGGTGCCAAAATCTTTTCATTTGACATCGATGCATATTATGTGGCATACTTTTGAGAATTATGGCATCGGCCACATAGTGGAAGGCAACAAATGCTAGAGCTTTTCACGTGCTCCTAGGTAAATAAGAGGAAAGAGAAAGACAGAGAGTGAAAATTTATTACTAGCCTTAGAGCCAGCCCTATAGCCAACCCTATCGTATGAGCGAATGATATTGGTAGCTCCTGACGGCAATCTTATACAGCCAGCTGCTCTAATATGTTCTCTTCTTTTGTAGATAAAAAAAGATCCGAAAGTGAAAAATGTGCTGCAATATAACAATCTCATCGAATGCCTTGATCTCCATCTGACAGAAATTGATTTGATCGACTACCGAGGCTCCACATCTGAGATTAAATTGGCCAGGTTATTTGTTCTGGAGGCAAGTGTGCTCAAGGTAATGAGGTTTGGCGTTCTCTGGCGCTAGGATAAATGGCGTGCTGACCACCGCATGCGTTGCCTAAATGACAAAGGCTCCGCAGAAGCTAAATTTGTTTTTGAAACATCAAGTCGCAAGAGACTAAAAAATTTATTTGCCCATTAGTGAATTGTCATGGTGACGGATTTTAGTTTGTACGATAATGCTGCATGCACCTAAAGTAATGAAAGTTCTTACATAAACTTCCTAATAATTCCCTCTTCGTAGGTGCAACATTACTCCTAGCATTTGTAATATCAGTTTGAAACTTGTAATATTACGACTATCCAGCACGAGGTACTATGTTACATAAATGTTCATGTGCATAGGTGTGGCAACGATATACCTATTACTCGAGTACAATATTTACTATCACTTGTGGCAACGCACAGGAAATTATGTCGAACACGGCTAGTTGTAAACAGGCTAGCTCTACAACCATGATGATAGTGACTGCGCACGGTGAGGCTGACTTTGGTATGCTGAACACGCTGCCTACACTCAGGTGTCATCCCCGGCGCAGGGTCTTGTCACTTCACTGTGAGGAGCAATACGTAATAATTTGACCAATAGGTCGTACAGTACTACTACATTGGTAGTACTACTAGTACTACCACCGTCTGGATTTACTAGTACTACCATCTCCGTCTGAATTTAGTATTTGGCTAGCAATATCTAGTAATGCATGTCACAAAAAATATACTACTCCCTCCGTAAATAAATACATGGAGTATTGTTTTATTCGGTTTTGTATGTCGTTTCCGATGAAATTATACTCTCCCTTCCGGTAGATGACTCAAATCTGAAATCTGATCAATTAGAATACTATTGTAGTCCCTCCGTACCGGTGCATTAGTCACGTTACGAAAACCAAATAATCCCAAAACTTGTAGGCGCGGTGCATTAACTACCCACCTTGTTCCCTGTTTTTTGCCACGAAAAAAGAAATCAGCCAATAGTTGACGTGGGGTGCGTATGCATTCAATGACTTGAAACTACTTACAAAATAAACATCAAGTTCTCTCATTTTCCCCCAATAGAAGATGTGGAGTAGCACAACATGTACTAGTAGTGCTCAATTCTCTGCATGCAATGACATTAATTACAAAATAAACATCAAGTTCTCTCGTTTTCCCCCAACTTGGTCTCGGTGAATGACTATACTGCACCGGTACGGAGGTGGTAAGGGCCAAGGAGTAGATGGCCAACACACACGTGAATGCAATGCAGTCTGCACTTCTCATATAAAGGCTCCCCGCCAGTCCAATCTACGAAATCCTATGCACCTACGCACCCTAACCAAGGGCAAGAGTGATCACTCCAATCACAAGATCAGTTGACTAGAAGCTAGACCCATGGAGGCGATGAGCGCGAGCATGAGCCGGCTGTGCCAGATGGTCTACAACGCTGGCCTGCGGCCTGGCACCAAGGAATGTCTCCAGGTCGTGCTTGAGGCGGCCAGGGCGAGAGGCCTCTTGGACGACAGCTTCGTCTCCTTGTTCGACGAGGTCCTCATCGGCTTCCTCGGCTAGTTCACCGTCATCAAGAAGCTCGCTGATGACCTTGACGTACGCATCCAACCCACGTGTCCAGGCTCTGTGATGCCCGCCACCCTCAACTGCCTCTATGGTGATAACCTCTTCGACGCACTGGTGGCCCTACAACTTCCCGCCATCGCACCGAAGAATGTCCACCTCGAGGTCGCGCTCGCCGCGCAGCGCCTAGCACAGCAAGACACCATCGACATAATCACCCATGTATACGAGCAAATCATCTACAAGGACTACTACATGCCAGAGGAGGATGATAGGACGCTGGCCTTCTTGGACCACAGGGCAACCTTGGACGGCATTGTTCAGAAGCACGTTGAGCTCGCCGCCTACGCCGCTGCTCCTCACACGTCGGTTGGTGACACAGCACACTAGGGTGAGAGGATGTCATTGATGGATCCGTATGCATCTTTATTTTTGTGTCAATCCCATGTCGACTGTAATTTTCTTACCTTGTGCATCAACTTCATAACTTCTGTACGTACCATGCATGAACCGCGCCACAACCAAACTTCTTATATATTAATATGGATGTCTAATGGGAATGTTTAGGTCCCATGCAAGAAATGGGAATGGATTTCAAACTTCTGGACATGGTGGTTCAATTTGCGAAGGCGCACACATAAACAACCAAAACAAAGTCATTTTGGAACAAAGAGCTGACACGTTACAATCGGAAATAGAAGTAGTATTGAAACTGTGAGTGTTCTACTAACCATTTAAGTGTTGCCACGCGTCCCTCTATTAATTGGCTACTAGGAGGCGTCGTGCGGGGTACTACCTCCATCCTGGTTTATTGTTCCCCTTAGTGTTTTGTGCCAATTTTTGACTATGAATTCAATTAACAAAAAATAGTATCATTGGAAACTATGTTCAAATACGAATCTAACCATATAAATTTTAGTAACATGCATTAAAATTTTATCAATTGAATCTATGGTCAAAATTTGACACAAAATACGAAAGGACCAACAAATCAGGATGGAGTCTTTGAGTAGACAGGAGGCGCACGAGCAGACCGATGTGCAGGCTCACCCCAGACGGTCGTTCCGGCCCGCCCCTAAACACACAGTGGCTAGGCATATCACTTACATGTGGGACCGCATGTAAGGAAAGCGGTGATGGCCGAAATTCGCAAAACTCCCCCGCTTATCACGTGGGAAAAGCCCAGCGCTATCGTTTTGAATCGTTATTTCTATTTTTCGAGGGAAAATCGTTATTTCTATCTATCGGTCGCGCCAGGAGCAGAACCCAAGCGTTACAACTTACTAGTATTACAAGTTCCAAAGGAAAAGCCTGCCTTGTTCACGTCGCACCACAACACAAGGTTGGTCCGGCATGCTGCTCAAGGGGGAACCGAGTGCTGTCTCGCATCTTCACTTACAAGTGGGACCGTAGTTGAGGAAACCAACTATCGGCAAACCCCCACCCCACCCGCCGCACGATGGCTGAGTTTAGAGAAATGAGGAGGGAGAAGCGATAGCTATAGCACGGACTCCAAGAAATAAGGTGTCAGATGGGAGTCGTGCTGGTGGCGTGTGTCGTACTCCTGGACGTGAATGCTTGTTCTGGCCCATGCCACCCTAATATATATCGAGGATTCGAGGTGCTAGTCACGTACAGTGAACACATTAACATATGGCCCACCAAACACTGTGGCCAAATTTCCTGCAGTCTGTGCTAGGCTAAAAAGTGTTCTTTGAGAGGGTGGATGGCTTGTCTCATGTTTAAAACTTGTCGTATTACGTATACATAGACGTAGAGATAATGCAGCAGTTTTAAAAGTTTGAATCCACACATCATAATGCAATTTCTACCGTTGATTGGACTCATCCGACGACCTAGGATGATGGGATTCGCAGCTATACATTACAAACACCCGCCCGCAGCGCGAAGCATGTGAAGCTAACTAGTATTACTATTGTTGATTGGAATCATCCAATAACATGTTGCAATGCACATACAATTATGTATTTGGGAAAAAACAATTGCCGCGTCGCAGCACCCACTCTGAGAAGCAACTCGAAAGCCATTTATAAATAAATTTAGTAAGTTTGTCACATGCATATCATTTAGTATTACATACAACAAGTCATCAACGTACAACGACAACGAGGAGACATTATACTAAAGTTTTCAGCACACAACAAATAACAAAGAGATGAAATAAACTTCAGGTTAACCAATCCTTGGCGTTGGAAACACTTGCTTTGAACCATAAGTAATTCTCTGGGCAAGGCCAGGTATTGTCAATATCGAGACCAACGCAAGACTCGTCATCCAGGCTGAAGTGGCCGATATCAGGACGCATATTGTGATAGCCAGGGTAGGGAACCATAGCAATGTCTGAGGTATAGATACAGTTGCTTCTCATAAATGGTAGTAACATTGTGCCAACAGCAGCTGAATCTCCTTTCACCATCATTGGATAGTTTAGTCCAAGGAAGAGCGAGTTTTCTCCAAGACTATCAATATTGAACCAGGCAGAAGGTGCTGGCGCTAGCACACTAGTATATATCTATCCTGAATACCCTGCAACGGATGTTGGAATAGGTACGGAGAATGCGACCATGGGAGACAACACCTGCTTCCTCTGTAACATTAGCAGTGCCTTGTATACAGACAAGAAGAGGTGATCCATCGGAATAAGTTGCTAGGCGCCACTGAGTATGTAGGTCCTTCTCGTCTTCATGCTCGTGATCATCACCATCATCATCTCCCCCTTGGTTATAAAATTTTCCAAGTATTGGCGGGGGAATGTTGACAGGACCATGGAAAACACAAATAGGTTAATTAGTGTACAGGGATACTAAACTCACATGCATGGTGAATGAAACAATTATAATTACAGTGGAAGACAAACATACCGAAACAATAAGGATCCCATGCGAAAACAGTGCCACGAGTGGTGGAAACAAACACAAGACCCTCGTATTGAATTGCATCACAATACACATCCGTGTACAGAAACTGATTTTTGAGCAATATCCATCGAGTCGAAGGACTAAGGACGGCAACAAGCTTATCGAAGATAGCGACAACACAAGCATTCCTATAATCCCAAGAGCGATTGGGAACTCGACAAATTGCTATCTTCTGTAGACGATAGTCACCATGATTGTATTTGAACGTACGTAGATCATCTGTGTGCTTGATACGTCTCCAACGTATCTATAACTTTTGCTTGTTCCATGCCGTTATATTATCATTCTTGCATGTTTTACAATCATTTTATAGCAACTTTATATCATTTTTGGGACTAACCTATTGACATAGTGCCCAGTGCCAGTTGCTGTTTTTGCTTGTTTTTTACTTCGCAGAATATCAGTACCAAACGGAGTCCAAACGCAGGGAAACTTTTTGGACCAGAAGACACAACATGGGCCAAAGAAGTACCAAAGGGGAGGCCCGAGGTGGGCACAACCCACCTGGGTGCGTCCAGAGGGGTTGTGCCCCCCTCGGTGGCCTCCCGCACCGCCTCTTCACCCTATAAATCTCCAAATATTCCAGAAACCATAGGGGAGTCGACGAAAAACAATTCCAGCCGCCGCAAGTTCCAGAACTACGAGATCCAACCTAGACACCATCATGAAGGGGTTCATCATCCTCATTGGTGCCTCTCCGATGATGCAAGAGTAGTTCATCATAGACGTATAGGTCCGTAGGCAGCAGCTAGATGGCTTCCTCTCTCTCTCTCTTTTGATTCTCAATACAATGGTCTCTTGGAGATCTATTTGATGTAACTCTTTTTTGTGGTGTGTTTGTTGGAATCCGATGAACTTTGAGTTTATGATCAGATCTATATCCATGAATATTATTTGAGTCTTCTTTTGATCTCTTATATGCATGATTATTTATAGCCTCGTATTTCTTCTTCGAATCTTTTGTTTAGTTAGGCCATCTAGATCGATTTTTGTTGCCATGGGAAGAGGTGCTTTGTGATGGGTTCGATCGTGCGGTGTTCTTTCCCAGTGACAGAAGGGGTAGCAAGACACGCATGTATCGTTGCTATTAAGGATAACAAGATGGGGGCTATTCCTACATGAATATATCTCGTCTGCATCATGTCATCGTTCTTATTGCATTACTCCGTTTCTCTATGAACTTAATACACTAGATGCATGCTGGATAGCGGTCGATGTGTGGAGTAATAGTAGTAGATGTAGGCAGGAATCGGTCTACTAATCTTGGACGTGATGCTTATATATTGATCATTGCCTTGGATATCGTCATAATTATTCAATCTTCTATCAATTGCCCAATAGTAATTTGTTTACCCACCGTGTGCTATTTTCTTGAGAGAAGCCACTAGTGAAATCTACGGCCCCCGGGTCTATCATTTATCATATTTGCTCTGAGATCTATTTTTATTCGCTTTTATTTTTAGATCTATTATTCCAAAAACCCAAAAATACCTTGCTGCACTTTTTTGTTACATATTTTATTTCACGTTTTATCGAGATCTTATTATCCAATCTACACAATTTTGATCCCGTCAACTTGACAATTTCTGGCGCCGTTACCCGTAGAGGGATTGACAACCCCTCATAAGCATTGGGTTGCAAGTATTTGTTCTTTGTGTGCAGGTGCCATTTACATAGTGTTGCTTGGTTCTCCTACTGGATTGATACCTTGGTTTCATAACTGAGGGAAATACCTACCGTAGCTGTGCTGCATCATCCCTTCCTCTTTGGGGAAATACCGACGTAGTTCAAGCGACATCAAAAGGAATTTCTAGCGCCGTTGCCGAGGAGACATCATCAACATCTATTAGGTTCCATAATCACAAATCTCATCTCCTTGCAATTTACATTATTTGCCATTTTCATATCGTTTTCATCTCCCCCACTTCACAAAAATTTGCCCTTTTTATTCACCTTCTTTTCGTTTGCCTTTTTCTTGTTTGATCTTTTGTTTGCTTGTGTTGCCATGTGCCTTCTATATGCTTGCATCTTCGCTTGCTAAAAATCTATTGATATGGATACCCATCCACTTGATAATCTTTTTAAAAGATCCAATCTTGATGAACCAATCGGTAGTGAGTTGAGTGCACTAGATTATCTTTATGAAGTTTTGCTTGAGATTCGTGAATCTGAAAATTATGATGAAGAAATTTATGAAGTGATTCATGATAGCTCCTTGAATGAAAAGCATGATTGCAATGATTTTACTATAAATTCTATTAATGTCAATTATGCTAATAATATGCAAAACCCCAAGCTTGGGGATGCTAATTTTGCTATGTCCACTACTTATTGCAATGATCATGATTGGGGTGATTCTTCTTATGATCTTGAAAATTTATTTAAGCCTTATGATGAATATGATATTGATAATAATGTTTGCAATAATATTGAAAGTGGGTTTGGAAGAGCATCAACTTTAGGTAAAAATAATCCCACATATTTGGAGTGTGTTCAATCTTATGAAATTTTTGATGAAAGTGGGTTTGGAGAGGTCATGACTTTAGTTCATGTTAATCCCACTATATTGGAAGATTATAAAACTTTTATGCATGTGGATCATGAAGAGAAAACTTTATATCATAGCTATATTGTTGAATTTGATAATGGTCCTACATGTAATTATTATGAGAGAGGAAAATATGATTGTAGAAATTTTAATGTTACTAAATTACCTCTCGTTATGTTGAGATTGTCAATGTTTTATTCCTCTCCTTTGCATATGCTAGATAATTCTTGTTTTGATAATTTGTTTGCTTATAAAATGCCTATGAATAGGAAGTATGCTAGACTTAAATGTGTTTGTCACTTGTTTTATGATGATCTCTTTGTGCTTGAATTCTTATCTTTTATGTGAGCATCAATAAAATCTCAAGCCTATCTTGATGGCTATAAAGAAAGAGCTTGTTGGGAGGCAACCCAATGAATAATTTTTTTTTTCTCTTTTTCTTTCTGTTCTTGAGTGTTTGCATAATTATGCCTCTGTTATGATTGTTTTTTTTATGTTTTAATTAGTATTTTTGCCAAGTAAAGCCTTTGGGATAGCTTTGGTGATAGTTGATTTGATCCTGTTGAAAAACAGAAACTTCTGTGCCCAGTAACAGAATTGTTTAAATTCACAGAAGTGACGAAAATTCTGAATTTCTTACACAAGATTTATATACAGATTTCCACTGTTGTACTAATTTTTCTGAATTTTTGGAGTTACATAAGTATGAGAAGAATTCGCATCTTTATAGACTGCTCTGTTTTTGACAGATTCTGTTTTTCTTTGCATTGTGTCTTATTTTGATGAATCTATGGATTGTATCGGGGGGTATAAGACATGGTAAAGTTAGAATATAGTAGATATAATGCAATAGCAAAATTTTAATGGGTTTGCTATGGTACTTAAAGTAAAGATTGGTTTTCTTATACTGACGGATCTCACGAAGGTTTTATTAAGTTTTGTGTGATTGAAGTTTTCAAGTTTTGGGTGAGATCATGATGGATGAAGGAATAAGGAGTGAAAAGAGCCTAAGCTTGGGGATGCCCCATGGCACCCCAAGTTAATATTCAAAGAGAACCAAGCAACTAAGCTTGGGGATGCCCTGGAAGGCATCCCCTCTTTCTTCTAACGACCATCGGTATTTTACTTGGAGCTATATTTTTATTCGTCACATATCATGAGTTTTGCTTGGAGTGTCTTGTATTATATGAGTCTTTGCTTGTTTTTCTTTTTAGTTTGTTACAAGTATCCTTGCTGGACACACCTATTTGAGAGAGCCAAAATTATGCTATGATTTGTTAGAATTGCTCTTTATGCTTCACTTAAATTTTTTGAGCTATGGAATTGCTCTAGTGCTTCACTTATATCTTTTTTAGCACGGTGTGATTTAATATTTTTGAAGAGATGCTATCAGGCTTAACTTAGATTAATTTGAGAGTTACAATTTTTTTGAAGAAATTCTCTCATGCTTCACTTATATTATTTTGAGAGACGGAAAATTTTATGCTCATGTTCTTCACTTAGATTTGTTTGAGCTTGTCAAAAGCAGTTGCAACATATGAAACAAGTCCCAAAGTGATAGATATTCATGAGGGATATAATAAAAACTTTCATGAAGATCAGTGGACAAAATAAACTTGATTCTTTGTAATAGTTTTGAGATATGATGATAGTGATATGTGAGTCATGTTGGTCAGTAATTATGCTTTAGTAAGAATATTGGTGTTAAGGTTTGTGATTCCCTATGCAAGCATGAAAGTCAAGAGTTATGCAATGAAATTACATCCTACTTGTGGTGCATTATTCGCTGTTAGTTATGCTTAATGCTCGCTTATGAGATTTTTTGTTTCTTGGTTGGTTGCTTGTCAATCTTTTTGCTATCCTCCATTTGTACTAAGTAGAAATACTAATTGTGCATCCAAAATCTATAAACCTAGTTTTGCCATATGAGTCCACCATACCTACCTATATGCGGTATTTTCGTGCCGTTCTAAGCAAATTTGTATGTGCCATCTCTAATTTTCAAAATAAATTTCCTTTTTGTGTGCCCGTACTGCTCATACAGCAGTAGGGGGTGGCCAATATTTTCCATGCTAGATGTGTTATTATCAAGATGACTGTTTATTCACTTGTCATTGCACGAGAGTGCGGCGGTAATAGGGATGCCCAGTCCCGAAATGAAAAAGAAATTTACTTTATATTGTCAAATAATAAATTCCTTGGAAAGTGTTAGTATGGACGGTACCCGTGGATACGGCTAGCCGTGGAATGTGAAAGAATGGTGGAAAAAGGAATAAACTTTATTTTCTGTTTGGGAACCGCGTATGATATATCTAGCGTGGAAAGTGTTGGGAATTACTCGGTCATTTTCGTTGACGGGAAAAGTATGCCTCTCAAAAAAAATTATCTCTCAATTTAAGCTTTGAGCTCTGGCACCTCTACAAATCCCTACTTCCTTCTGCGAAGGGCCTATCTATTTACTTTATGCAATTATTGTTTTTATTTGAGTATCCATCTTCTCTTATAAAGCATCAGCTACGGGGCACTATGATCATACTTGAGCATTGAATGTAGCTAATATGCGAGTGTGTTTCATGAACGGATCAATGATTGAGCATGATGGGCTAGGGATAACTTTCTTTAGTGTTGATATTTTGAAAGACATGGTTGCTTGTTGATATGCTTGAGTATTGAAATCTTCATGTCAAAACTAGACTATTGCTTTGCACCATATAAAAGTCCAAATGTTCATGCTACAAAAGAAAAGAACATGTGATGAACATGTTAGGCAGCATTCCACATCAAAAAATCTGTTTTTATCATTTACCTACTCGAGGACGAGTAGGAATTAAGCTTGGGGATGTTGATACGTCTCCAACGTATCTATAATTTTTGCTTGTTCCATGCTGTCATATTATCATTCTTGGATGTTTTACAATCATTTCATAGCAACTTTATATAATTTTTTGGGACTAACCTATTGACATAGTGCCTAGTGCCAGTTGTTGTTTTTTGCTTGTTTTTTACTTCGTAGAATATCAGTACCAAACGAAGTCCAAATGCAGCAAAACTTTTTGAAGAATTTTTTTGGACCAGAAGACACAACATGGGCCAAAGAAGTACCAGAGGGGAGGCCCGAGGTGGGCACAACCCACCTGGGTGCCCAGGGGGGTTGTGCCCCCCTCGGTGACCTCCCGCACTGCCTCTTCACCCTATAAATCCCCAAATATTCCAGAAACGCTAGGGGAGTCGACGAAAAACAATTCCAGCCGCCGCAAGTTCCAGAACTACGAGATCCAATCTATACACCATCACGAAGGGGTTCATAATCCTCATTGGTGCCTCTCCGATGATGTGAGAGTAGTTCATCATAGACGTACGGGTCCATAGGCAGTAGCTAGATGGCTTCCTCTCTCTCTTTTGATTCTCAATACAATGGTCTCTTGGAGATCTATTTGATGTAACTCTTTTGTGGTGTGTTTGTTGGGATCCGATGAACTTTGTGTTTATGATCAGATCTATATCCATGAATATTATTTGAGTCTTCTTTTGATCTCTTGTATGCATGATTATTTATAGCCTCATATTTCTTCCTCGAATCTTTGGTTTAGTTAGGCCAACTAGATCAATTTTTTTTTGCCATGGGAAGAGGTGCTTTGTGATGGGTTCGATCGTGCGGTGTTCTTTCCCAGTGGCAGAAGGGGCAGCAAGACACGCATGTATCGTTGCTATTAAGGATAACAAGATGGGGGCTATTCCTACATGAATAGATCTCATCTACATCATGTAACCGTTCTTATTGCATTACTCCGTTTCTCCATGAACTTAATAAACTAGATGCATGCTGGATAGCGGTCGATGTGTGGACTAATAGTAGTAGATGCAGGTAGGAGTCGGTCTACTAACCTTGGATGTGATGCCTATATATTGATCATTGCCTTGGATATCATCATAATTATTCGATCTTCTATCAATTGCCCAACAGTAATTTGTTTACCCACTGTGTGCTATTTTCTTGAGAGAAGCCACTAGTGAAATCCCCGGGTCTATTCTTTATCATATTTGCTTTGAGATCTATTTTTATTCGCTTTTATTTTTCAGATTTATTATTCCAAAAACCCAAAAATACCTTGCTGCAATTTTTTGTTACTTATTTTATTTTGTGTTTTATCAAGATCTATTTATCCAATCTACACAATTTTTATCCCGTCAACTTGACAATTTCTGGTGCCGTTACCCGTAGAGGGATTGACAACCCCTCATAAGCGTCGGGTTGCAAGTATTTGTTCTTTGTGTGCAGGTACCATTTACATAGTGTTGCTTGGTTCTCCAACTGGATTGATACCTTGGTTTCATAACTGAGGGAAATACCTACCATAGTTGTGCTGCATCATCCCTTCCTCTTTGGGGAAATACCGGCGTAGTTCAAGCGACATCAACGCTCAACCTCAGGGCAGTCTGAGATTTTTGGAAATGGAACCCGGTGACGAGTGTACACATTCAAAAGTTCCCACTCGTAGTTGTACCCAATATAAACAACCCAATCTCCATTTGCACCTGCCCAGGCCTTACCCGTAAGCGATGGCATCTTAACATCACACGTACCATCATCAAGCGGCATCAACTTGCACAAGACGAGGCTTTTGTCATCCCCGCGCCAGCGAGCAAGGTCATGGCGAAGAAGGTAGGGGAGATCAAACCGCTCCTGAACCCTTGGGTTCTTTGTAATGATGTTATTTGTTGAGTCGAGAATGGTCTTGAATGAACCTGCCATGCTAACCAAGGTGATGACATCGCACCGATCAATGAGTTCCTCCACCACGTCATCTTTCAGATGGGGGAAGAATGACGGGATCGTTTCCTGCCTGTACCCTCCATCGAGAAGACAAACAATGGCAGAAGGAAGAGTGAAGGCAAATGCAGGGAGGAAGAGCATGCGACAGCAGTTCCAAATCGAGAGGGAAAGGTGAAGAGGCGGTGGACGGTTGCCACGGTACAGGAAGAGGCTAGTGGGGAGCGGACGGTCGCCACGGTATAGAAAGAGGCGCCCCGGCCTACATAGACGTCCTTTCGGAAATTATACAAAAGGACTCACCGTCGTCTCACTGACATGTTGGAACGAGACCACATGTCAACGAAACATCGTGTGTCAGTTCTCGTTCAAAATGCGATCTGGCCGCGTTGGCCCGAGGTGACGCATTATTTCTCGACTTTATTTTTTTAATGGTGTGCCATTCAGTTTTGAAGCACAACTAATTGGTACTGTATGTAGAGAAAATATAAACTACTCTACCACTACTCTACCTCTAGTACTAGTATCAAAAAAGATATATAGGTTGGAGCTTCAGCGCTTGCTTGCTAAGGACTGCCCACTTGCTTCTCACACTATCACCCTCTCTCTAGATCTAAAAAAGACGGTGGTGGCCCCTCTCTCTCCCTCCTCACCGGTGGTCACAGATCCGCCAGGATCCCGTCCTCCGGGGAAGAAAAGGACGTGCAGCGTTGACACACTCGTCGTCGGCGAGCGAGGTCACACACTGACGACAAGGCCGTCCTCTCAGACCTAGCGCCAGCGTGGGATGGCCTCCGTCCCCAAGCTCGCTGCTGTAGTGTGTGCGGAGGACGACAACCACGATTGAAGCCACTTCCCGCCGACCCTCAGGTATGCTACCCCTTTTTGATCCATACCCTTGTTCTATTGCCCCATCTGCCACGTCGCTGCATGTGGATCTGTTTCCACTCCACCATCTCCCCAATTTACTATCCTCTGCTCTGCTGGTCACGCAGATGAAAACCTTAATTTGCACTATTAAGGAAACCCTACTTCATGCAGACTAATCCATGTCTGGGTTGAATAAGGAAAGAAAGGGAGAAAGTACTGTCGAAGAGACTAGGTATCGAACCTGCATCTAGGTTGAAAAAGGGTAAATCAGTAGCTAATGAACGAGTCTCGTGTCTCTTGGTTGAAAAAGGGTAGAAAGGCATGACAACACAATAGATAATGACCAGGTCGATCGGTTTGTTCTCCTCACATAGGAAAAAGGTGGCTAAAGAGAACAAAAATGGGATGTAATCCACATATGCTGCCTGGATATTTCTTGCTCTCGGAAACCATCCCTCCCTCACCACTCTACGCGTCCGTGGAGTGATACGTCCATTTTGCATCATGTTTTCCTACTGTTATTTATAATGTTTTTATGCATAATAATGCTTTTTGGAGTAATTCTAATGCCTTTTCTCTCATAATATGCAAGGTTCACACAAAGAGGGAGAATACCGGTAGTTGGAATTCTGGACCTGAAAAAGCTACATCAGGCCACCTATTCTGCACAACTCCAAATGAGCTGAAATTTCACGGAGATTTTTTATGGAATATATAAGAATTAATGGAGCAAATAACTACCAGAGGGGGCCCACCAGGTGGACACAACCCACCTGGGCGCGCCAGGGCCCCCAGGCGCGCCCTGGTGGTTTGTGCCCTCCTCGGCCCACCTCCGGTGCCCCTCTTCTGGTATATAAGTCATTTTGACCTAGAAAAAATAAGGAGGGGACTTTCGGGATGAAGCGCCGCCGTCTCGAGGCGGAACTTGGGCAGGAGCACTTTTGCCCTCCGGCGGAGCGATTTCGCCGGGGGAACTTCCCTCCCGGAGGGGGAAATCATCGTCATCATCATCACCAACAACTCTCCCATCTTGGGGAGGGCAATCTCCATCAACATCTTCAACAACACCATCTCCTCTCAAACCCTAGTTCATCTCTTGTGTTCAATCTTTGTACCGGAACCTTAGATTGGTGCTTGTGGGTGACTAGTAGTGTTGATTACATCTTGTAGTTGATTACTATATGGTTTATTTGGTGGAAGATTATATGTTCAGATCCATTATGCTATTTAATACCCATCTGATCTTGAGCATTATTATCATTTGTGAGTAGTTACTTTTGTTCTTGAGGTCACGGGAGAAATCTTGTTGCAAGTAATCATGTGAACTTGATATGTGTTCGATATTTTGATGGTATGTATGTTGTGATTCCCTTAGTGGTGCCATGTGAACGTCGACTACATGGCACTTCACCTTATTAGGGCCTAAGGGAATGCATTGTGGAGTATTTATTAGATGATGGGTTGCGAGAGTGACAGAATCTTAAACCCTAGTTTATGCGCTACTTCGTAAGGGATTGATTTGGATCCAAAAGTTTAATGCTATGGTTAGATTTTATCTTAATACTTTTCTCGTAGTTGCGGATGCTTGCGAGAGGGTTAATCATAAGTAGGAGGTCTGTTCATGTAAGAACAGCACCTAAGTACCGGTCCACCCACATATCAAATTATCATAGTAGCGAACACGAATCAAACCAACATGATGAAAGTGACTAGATGAAAGTCCCGTGTACCCTCAAGAACGTTTTGCTTATCGTAAGAGACTGGTTTGGCCTGTCCTTTGCCTCAAAAGGATTGGGCTATCTTGCTGCACTTTTGTTACCGTCACCGTTACTTGCTCGTTACAAATTATCTTGCTATCAAACTACTCGTTACTTATAATTTCAGTGCTTGCAGAGAATACCTTGCTGAAAACCACTTGTCATTTCCTTCTGCTCCTCGTTGGGTTCGACACTCTTACTTATCGAAAGGACTATGATTGATCCCCTATACTTGTGGGTCATCATGGAGGTACATCGTACTGGTGTGCCCACTGTCCGAACGGGCCTCCCCATGCTCTTATTGCCACTTTTTTGCTGTTAGTATAACGCCACCGGTAAAGTCAAGCAATGCTACTGCTAAAGGATGCCACATTTAACTAATGCCACACTCAGTCTAATGCCACCGATAAATTTAAGCAATGCCATTTAATGTCACTTGATTATTTCAGGGTTATCTGTTGATTGTGGATGTATTAAAGATTTTTGAGGTAAGGCATTCTAATGCTGTTGCACAACCGGTATACCAACGATGAAACTTGTTACTACCTTCAGATTTTTCCACTGTTAATGCTTATAGATAATATATCTCACTTCATGAGATAAGTCAAATTTTTTTGTACAGTGTCACCAAAATGCCAAGGCGGTGATGTCATTTTATTTCAGTTAAGAGAAGAGGAAAGGTCAAGAGTGGGCACCTCCTCCTCCGGCTGTTTTCTTGATTCGTGTGATCAAGTTTTTATGTTTGATCGATTATCAATATTGGGATAGCAATTTTTTAGGTACCCTCAAGTTCGAAATGATATTTACCTTGAAGGTACATGGTTTGCAATTTTTTTATACTATCATTAGTTAATAATGCTAGTTACCTTTAGACTTTTGTATTTGGTTTAATGTTGTTGCACAGCCAGTATATATACCAATGCTGAAACTTGTTACCTTTACATTTTTTATAGTTAATGCTTATAGAAATCTCCCAGTGCTAGCTTATGGAAATCTGTTCAGTAAAACCATTATATTGTACCCCGTAATAAAAAAACTACTCTACTGTTGCACTAGCCACCGGATTAGTGTTTATTTGTACTATTCGAATGGTGTTGCATTAGCGTATGGACATATGTAAGGTGTGGCAAGCTTTCACAGATATGTGCTAAAGAAAACTACTACATGTTTTTCTAAATACTAGACGTTTGGGTACTTTAAATTGAACTGCGAAAACGTCTTATATTAAGGAACAAAGGGTGTAGAGTTCATTCAAATTATGCCGGTAAATCTAGTCACACCTTTGTTAAAATTAATGTTCATTATGTTATCGGAGGAGGTCTGCATGTTTGTCTCTAATGCCTGTCGATTACATACCTGGCATCATGCTGTAATGGTAGTATGTCATTTCTTTTTGTACAGTGTGACCGAATTGTCAAGGCGGTGATGGCATTTTATTTTAGTTGAACTGTACAAAAAATGCTTAAAATAAGAGGAAAGGTCAGGAATGGTTCAATCTTTCAGAAAATACTATGTATGCCTTCCTGACATCAGCCGTTGTTGCCTTATTTATTCCTTCAAACATGTGGTTAGAAACAGTCTTGCTACCTTTTCCCATTAAGAAATTGGAATGCTTATATTTGTGAGTCTATGCTTCAACTAGTGCCACTTTTATAGTAATCACACTTTCAATATCTGTGCAAATAGGGATGCTCGATTTTAGTGGAACTGCACAAAAAATCCAAATGGTCCAACATTATGAGCAAGTTTTCTTCCAAACCGTTATATCCAATTGGTGGCACCATGAGCTGTTCATTACGAAGGTACATGGTTTGCTACTATCTTGCTACTCTTTTTGTACTGTCATTAGATAGTAATATTAGTGGTTTGCATGTGAATTTATTGGCTGGGTGGACCTACATTGGGGGTGCAGGACATGATTCAATGATTGGATGCTCATTTTCGGTTGTATCGATTTCACCTCTTCCATCACTACAAACATGGATATCCTTGGTCTGATGAAGAATAGGCGCTATATTTCTTCTCTGTATCAGCAAATCAATTCAGTACCAAATTGTCCAGGGCAAAACATGACAGTATCAAATTATCCAGTGCAAAACATGACAGATGCTAAGCGGAAACGACTAGCAGAGACTCATCTGGAACACCGAACAACATTCGGTCACCAACATACATAACTCATATAATACTATATCATCAACGAACGTTAAGCGTGCGGACCCTACGGGTTCGAGAACTATGTAGACATGACCGAGACACCTCTCCAATCAATAACCAATAGCGGAACCTGGATGCCCATATTGGCTCCTACATATTCTAAGAAGATCTTTATTGGTCAAACCTTCTGACAACATACGTAATTCCCTTTGTCCATCGGTATGTTACTTGCCCGAGATTCGATCGTCGGTATCTTCATACCTAGTTCAATCTCATTACCGGCAAGTCTCTTTACTCGTTCCGTAATACATCACCTCGTGACTAACTCCTTAGTCATTTGCATGCAAGCTTATGATGTGTATTACCGAGAGGGCCCAGAGATACCTCTCCGATACTCGGAGTGACAAATCCCAATCTCGATCTATGCCAACTCAACAAACACCTTCGGAGATACCTATAGAGCATCTTTATAATCACCCAGTTATGTTGTGACGTTTGATAGCACACAAGGCATTCCTCCGGTATCCGGGAGTTGCATAATCTCATAGTCGAAGGAATATGTATTTGACATGAAGAAAGCAATAGCAATAAAACTGAACGATCATAATGCTAAGCTAACGGATGGGTCTTGTCCATCACATCATTCTCCTAATGATGTGATCCCGTTATCAAATGACAACTCATGTCCATGGTTAGGAAACCTTAACCATCTTTGATCAACGAGCTAGTCAAGTAGAGGCTCACTAGGGACACAGTGTATGTCTATGTATTCACACATGCATTTAGGTTTCCGATCAATACCATTCTAGCATGAATAATAAACATTTATCATGAATAAGGAAATACTAAATAACAACTTTATTATTGCCTCTAGGGCATATTTCCTTCAGTCTCCCACTTGCACTAGAGTCAATAATCTAGTTCACATCGCCATGTGATTAACACCAATAGTTCACATCGACATGTGATTAACACCCATAGTTCACATCGCCATGTGACCAATACCCAAAGGGTTTACTAGAATAAATAATCTAGTTCACATCGCCATGCGATTAACAGCCAAAGAGTACTAAGGTGTGATCATGTTTTGCTTGTGAAATAAGTTTAGTCAACGGGTCTGTCACATTCAGATCCGTATGTATATTTGGAAATTTCTATGTCTACAATGCTCTGCATGGTGCTACTCTAGCTAATTGCTCCCACTTTCAATATGTATCCAGATTGAGACTCAGAGTCATCCGGATCGGTGTTAAAGCTTGCATTGACATAACCCTTTACGACGAACTCTTTATCACCTCCATAACCGAGAAACATTTCCTTAGTCCCTTTTAAGGCATCTAAGGATAATTTTGACCGCTGTCCAGTGATCTACTCCTGGATCACTATTGTACCCCCTTGCCAAACTCATGGCAAGGTACACAACAGGTATGGTACACAGCATGGCATACTTTATAGAACCTATGGCTGAGGCATATGGAATAACTTTCATTCTCTCTCTATCTTCTGCCGTGGTCGGGTTTTGAGTCTTACTCAACTTCACACCTTGCAACACAGGCAAGAACCCTTTCTTTGACTGATCTATTTTGAACTTCTTCAAAACTTTGTCAAGGTATGTGCTTTGTGAAAGTCCTATTAAACGTCTCGATCTATCCCTATAGATCTTGATGCTCAATACGTAAGTACCTTCACCGAGGTTTTTCATTGAAAAATTCTTATTCAAATATCCTTTTATGCTATCCAGAAATTCTATATCATTCCCAATCAGCAATATGACATCCACATATAATATTAGAAATGCTACAGAGCTCCCACTCACTTCCTTGTAAATACAGGCTTCTCCGAAAGTCTGTATAAAACCATATGCTTTGATCACCTCATCAAATCGTATATTCCACCTCCGAGATGCTTGCACTAGTCCATAGATGGAACACTGGAGCTTGCACACTTTGTTAGCACCTTTAGGATCGACAAAACGTTCTGGTTGCATCATATACAACTCTTCTTTAAGAAATCCATTAAGGAATGCAGTTTTGACGTCCATTTGCCAGATTTCATAATCATAAAATGCGGCAATTGCTAACATGGTTTGGGCGGACTTAAGCATCGCTATGGGTGAGAAAGTCTCATCGTAGTCAACTCCTTGAACTTGTCGAAAACCTTTTGCGACAAGTCGAGCTTTGTAGATAGTAACATTACCATCGGCGTCAGTCTTCTTCTTGAAGATCCATTTATTCTCTATGGCTCACCGATCATCAGGCAAGTCCACCAAAATCCACACTTTGTTCTCATACATGGATCCTATCTCAGATTTCATGGCCTCAAGCCATCTGTCGGGATCTGGGCTCATCATAGCTTCTTCATAGTTCATAGGTTCGCCTTGGTCTAGTAACATGACTTCCAGTACAGGATTCCCGTACCACTCTAGTGCGGATCGTGTTTTGGTTGACCTATGAAGTTCTGTAGTAACTTGATCTGAAGTTTCATGATCATCATCATTAGCTTCCTCTCTAGTTGGTGTAGGCATCATGGGAATGGTTTTCTGTGATGAGCTACTTTCCAATTCGAGAGAAGGTACAATTACCTTATCAAGTTCTACTTTCCTCCCACTCACTTCTTTCGAGAGAAACTCCTTCTCTAGAAAGGTTCCATTCTTGGCAACAAAGATCTTGCCTTCGGATCTATGGTAGAAGGTGTACCCAATTGTTTCCTTAGGGTATCCTATGAAGATGCACTTCTCCGATTTGGGTTCGAGCTTATCAGGCTAAAGCCTTTTGACATAAGTGTCGCAACCCCAAACTTTAAGAAACGACAGCTTAGGTTTCTTGCCAAACCACAGTTCATACGGTGTCATCTCAACGGATTTAGACGGTGCCCTATTTAACGTGAATACAGCTGTCTTTAATGCATAACACCAAAACGACAGTGGTAAATCCGTAAGAGACATCATAGATCGCACCATATCCAATAAAGTATGGTTACGACGTTCGGACACACCATTACGCTGTGGTGTTCCAGGTGGCGTGAGTTGTGAAACTATTCCACATTGTTTTAAATGAAGGCCAAACTCGCAACTCAAATATTCACCTCCATGATCAGATCGTAGAAACTTTATTTTCTTGTTACGATGATTCTCTACTTCACTCTGAAATTCTTTGAACTTTTCAAATGTTTCAGACTTGTGTTTCATTAAGTAGATATACCCATATCTGCTCAAATCATCTATGAAGGTCAGAAAATAACGATACCCGCCACGTGCCTCAACACTCATCGGACCGCATACATCGGTATGTATTATTTCCAATAAGTCATTGGCTAGCTCCATTGTTCCGGAGAACGGAGTTTTAGTCATCTTGCCCATGAGGCATGGTTCGCAAGTATCAAATGATTCATAATCAAGTGATTCCAAAAGTCCATCTATATGGAGTTTCTTCATGCGCTTTACACCAGTATGACTTAAACGGCAGTGCCACAAACATGTTGCACTATCATTATCAACTTTGCATCTTTTGGCATCAATATTATGAATATGTGTATCACTACAATCCAGATTCAATAAACCATTTATATTGAGTGTAAGACCATAGAAGGTTTTATTCATGTAAACAGAACAACAATTATTCTTTGACTTAAATGAATAACCGTATTGCAATAAACATGATCCAATCATATTCATGCTCAACGCAAACACCAAATAACATTTATTTAGGCTCAACATTAATCCCGAAGGTAAATGGATTCTACGATGGTGATCTTATCTTCCTTGGAATCACTTCCAACACACATCGTCACATTGCCCTTAACTAGTCTCTGTTCATTTTACAACTCCTGTTTCGAGTTACAAATCTTAGCAACTGAACCGGTATCAAATACCCAGGGGATACTATGAACACTAGTAAAGTACACATCAATAACATGTATTTCAAATATACCTTTGTTCACTTTGCCATCCTTCTTATCCGCCAAGTATTTGGGGCAGTTCCGCTTCCAATGACCATTTCCTTTGTAGTAGAAGCACTTAGTTTCAGGCTTGGGTCTAGTTTTGGGCTTCTTCATGGGAGTGACAACTTGCTTGCCATTCTTCTTGAAGTTCCCTTTATTTCCCTTGCCCCTTTTCTTGAAACTAGTGGTCTTGTTAACCATCAACACTTGATGCTCTTACTTGATTTCTACTTTCGCCGATTTCAGCATCGCGAAGAGCTCGGGAATCTTTTTCGTCATCCCTTGCATATTATAGTTCATCACGAAGTTCTAGTAGCTTGGTGATAGTGACTAGAGAACTCTGTCAATCACTATCTTATCAGGAAGATTAACTCCCACTTGATTCAAGCGATTGTAGTACTCAGACATTCTGAGCACATGCTCACTGACTGAGCTATTCTCCTCCATCTTGTAGGCAAAGTACTTGTCAGAGGTCTCAAACCTCTCGACACGGGCATGAGTCTGAAATACTAATTTCAGCTCTCGGAACATCTCATATGCTCTGTGGCGTTCAAAACGTCTTTGCAGTCCCGATTCTAAGCCATAAAGCATGGTGCACTAAACTATCAAGTAGTCATCATACCGAGCTTGCCAAACGTTGATAACGTCTGCTCCTGCAATAGGTCTGTCACCTAGCGGTGCATCAAGGACATAATTCTTCTGTGCAGCAATGAGGATAATCCTCAGATCACAAACTCAGTCCACATCATTGCTACTATCATCTTTCAACTTAGTTTTCTCTAGGAACATATCAAAAACATAGGGGAGCAACAACGTGAGCTATTGATCTACAACATAATTTGCAAATACTATCAGGACTAAGTTCATGACAAATTAAGTTCAATTAATCAAATTACTTAAGAACTCCCACTTAGATAGACATCCCTCAAGTCATCTAAATGATACGTGATCCAAATCAACTAAACCATGTCCGATCATCACGTGAGATGGAGTAGTCATCAATGGTGAACATCTCTATGTTGCTCATATCTACTATATGATTCACGTTCGACCTTTCGGTCTCCAGAGTTCCGAGGCCATGTCTGAACATGCCAGGCTCGTCAAGTTTAACCCGAGTATTCCGCATGTGCAAAACTATATTGCACCCGTTGTATATGAACGTAGAGTCTATCACACCCGATCATCACGTGGTGTCTCAACACGACGAACTGTCGCAACGGTGCATACTCAGGGAGAACACTTATGTGACGCCCCCGGCTTAATCGTGCACTAATCATACACGCAAATGCACACGATCAAGCCTAAGGACTCACTTGAAGGAATCACAACACAACTCTAAAACATAAATAAAGGCATACAAGCATTATATTACAAGCCAGGGCCTCGAGGGCTCGAATACATAAGCTGGATGTCAACAAGCATCAGCGGAAGCGTTAGATATCTGAGTACAGATGTAAAAGATAAAACAGAAAGGCCTTTAAAAGGCGGGGCAAAAGAAAACACTACGATCGAAAAGGCCCAGGCCTCCTTCCTGGGACCCTCCGATCCAACTCCTGGTCATCGGCAAGCTCGAAGTAGTAACCACCCTCGGGGTGGTAGTAGTAGTCGTCGACAGGGACAGCTGTCTCAGGGGCTCCGTCATCTGGTTGCATCAAATGGATATGGGGAAAAATAGGAAGCAAAGCAACTGTGAGTACTCATCCGAAGTACTCAGCAAGCAAGGATCTACACTACATATGCAACATTATCAAAGAAAGGTTGTATATGTGGACTGGGTTGCAGAAATACCAGAATAGAAAGAAAGCCTAGTCCTATCGAAGACTAGCATCTTCAGCGGTCTTGCAGCATTAGAAGAGTGTAGATTAGTACAGTATCAAGTAGTACTAACATTAAGTATCAACCTCGGCTAGAGATCCTTCCTCGCCTCCCTGCGAAAAAGCAATCCTAGAGCCCTAGTATGCATTTCTATCCAGTTCTAGTTGTATCGATCGGGATACAACTCCGAGCGTCCATTACCGAGGATCCGGCTATGCATAGATTAGTTCTTCCCTGCAGGGGTGCACCAACTTACCCACCACGCTCGCTTAACTCTGGCCGGACACACTTTTCTGGGTCATGCCCGGCCTCGGCCAAACGACACACCGTAGCCCTACCTAGAGCTCAGCAGAGAGGTCCCCGCCGGTCTACATCCTAAGCACTCAGGGGTCTTGGGCCATCGCCCTGTGCACTCCGGGATGTTGCGTGCAGGGAAAATCTCGGTACCACCACTACAGGATGGCGCCGGCCCAGCCGTGCCGCGATGCTGAACTGGATGTCTGACAGAGCTTTCAGCTGATACCATGATGCAGAGTGCCCATAACTATTCCCGCGTGCTGGTTAGTGCTATCGGGCCAGAGGCCCACTCAGATCACATATCCAAATCGTTAGTGTGTTGGTAGTGCGGTAACGAGCAGAGACTCACGATCGATGTGACCCTGTCGCCCCGTCTCGAGGACTTGCAGCAAGGGCTAAGAATGCCCGACCATGCCTTGTATTTATCTCTTGGGTACCATCCAGGTCAACCAGTCTCCCCATCACTCATGGGTACCCCTCAGGGCCGACCCGATGTCATCATGGTTCTGTGCTAAGTCAAAGTAACCATGTGTCCAAACACCAGGGGAAAACCTGAGGAATCACCCTCGATGGATTCCACCTAATGTAGTCATCAAGGTGAACTTAGGAGGAACCACCCTCGAGGTTCACACTTGAGGTGTTGCACGACAGCGTCGTTATCGGGAGTGGTGAAGGAGGAATCACCCTCGAGGACCATGACCGAATAGCTACTCTACAGAGTTAAGATCAGAAGTGCTGAACGAGGTATCACCCTCGGCACTCGATAGTAGTGTTGCAGTGTCATACAACTAAGGGGGTGATGTGCGGTGCCGGGGCCTGGTTGTCAATCACGTTGATCGAATCATCTGATAATCCAGCGAGGGCAACTGGGTCAAAGTGGTGTCTCTGGTGGGTCTCTATCCAGCCTATACTAAGCAGTTTAGGATAAGCAGGTAAGGTATCAATAGCAGGTTACAATAAACAGGCTATGCATCAGAATAGGATAACTCAAAGCAGTAGCAAATTCTAATGCAAGCAGGAGGGAGAAAGAATAGGCAATATAGGCATGTTCAAAAGGGGGGTGCTTGCCTGGTTGCTCGGCGGCAAAGGCAGGGTCGTCAGCTGTATAGTCGAACTCCAAGGCATCGTCAGTGGTCTCGGGGTCTACGAATTTCCGAAGATTTAAATAGTTATTTGGAATTCCTGAAAATTGGCCAAGTCTGAGGATTGCTTAGTTTTTGAACATTACTTAGCTGTTTTCCAAAGGCTATAACTATTGTTCTGCCCATCCTATGGATTAGTGCCTTATATCAATATTGATCACTTTTCTGTGATCTACAAGATGGTATCAATTGCGTCATTGTTAGAGTTCATTTGGTTAATCAAAACTTCGCTTGAAAAGTGACACTTGATGTTAATTTCAGAAACTGTTAAAATATACGAACATAGGATTTTGTGATTTTTATAGGATTTAATCCGTGCAACAAATGGATTTGGTCCAGTGGGGTAAAATGGAGTTTGTCAAGTATATTTTCTACGCATATTATTTTTACTCATGTTATCAGTTGTTTAGACGCTGTTTAGGGGCTGACTAGACGGCTAATCAATGCAGCAGTGGCAAAGCTAGCTACTACTATAGTAACTGAACGTTACTGTAGCAGAGTAGCAGCAGAATGCAGCTGCGGGAGGAGCAGGGGAGCGCGGCTACGGTGCGGCAGCGGTGGGGCGCGCCGCAAGCGGCAGCGAGAGCAGGGGGACGGTAGCAGCAGCGGCAACACCAAGCAGCAGCCGCACGCATCAGCAGAGCAGCAGAGTAGCAGCAGTAACAAGCATGAGCAGCAGCTCGTACATGGGAGCAAAGCCCCGGCCGAGCTCGGTACACTAAGAACAACGGCGTAAAAGGGCACGGATCAAAGGGGAAAACGAGGGGAATCGACAGAGGAGCTCACTGCGAAGCTCATAGATGTGGGTTGGAGGTGCGGGGACGGCCGGACGTGTCGCACTCGTCGACGAGACGCGGCGGCCGTGGCGGAGAAGATCGCGCGATGGCGAGGCAGCAGGCCGTCTGAGCTCCAACCGTTAGGCGAGGGCGATGGAGACGACGATGGCGGAGCTCCTGGATGTCTTGGCACGACGACAGGAGGTCGATGGCCGCGGGATCGATGATGATGACGACGACTGCGAGCTCGGCCTCTTCCAGGTCGTCGAATATGAGCGAGGGTGAGGGGGATTTGGGGACTAGGGTTACCAGGGAGAGAGAGGGGGGTCTCAGGGCGTCAAGTAGGCACCGGGGTAAGCCGCGGGATGGCCAACACGCACCCACAGCCTCGGCCATGGTGGTCGGATGCGTGCCACGACCTCCTGTGAACAGGGAGGAGGAGGATGTCTCTTGGTGGGCTGGGCCTTGTGCGCTGAGGCCACCTATGGTCTAGTGGCACACTAGGCTTTATTCATTTTCTATTTCTTTTGCATTTTTGCTACTGTTTTGCATTTTAATTTTGTAGCAAATGATTTTTGTTACATATGAAATTCTGCACATAAGTCAAGCATAAATATAATTAGCTGGCACTAAAAAAGTGGGGGCAAACTGAATTCATTTAATTTCTGTTTAAAATTTAAAAGAGTTGAATAAGTGATGTTGGACATCTGTTTAATTTTTAGGGGCATTTCAAACATCTCCAAAAGTGTTTGTTAATGCATGAAAATTATGTAGTGAATATTTTCAACCTAAGAAACATTTTTAAATTACTGTTTTATAAAATTATAATTTGACTTTTTATTTGAATGTAGAATTGAGTTTGGTTTGAAACAAAGTGAGGATTGGCAAAGTAATTAAGATGACATGGCATCATTAGGCATGAGATTAATGTAGCACGATTCTCGGGGTGTTACAACTCTCCTCCACTACAAGAAATCTCGTCCCGAGATTTAAGTGGGGAAGTAAAGAGTAACTTCAGGAGAACTGACCTTTATAGGGTCGATTATCTGGTGGACAAATCAGGGAATGTGGCAGAAGTATCTCTCGAGTTGAAACTTAAGAAAATATCGAGAGCAAAGTATGAAGGTATAATAGGAAGTTTCAAGCAAATGGACAAACGATCGATACCTGAACAGAGTGTGAAAAGGGGGTTTAGAGCGTCGGGAATAGAACATCTCTCGGAGGGTGGCTCGTGATAACATACAAAACCAAGGTTATAGGATACTTCGGAATCAAGGATGTACATGAGAGTCAGGTTCCGATCCTGTGGAACTGTGATGAGGGTTGATCGAGAGTAGGGAGAACAGTGTCATCCTACCGGTCTCGACAACAAGGTATGTCAGAGGATAGTCTGCCATTTATGTCGGTAACAACATCGATACCAAGGGCGAGGGATGAAGAGAACCATTTTCCTACTAATTGAACGAGGCGGACCAATAGGCAAAGTTCTCGTCCATCGGGGGTTACCGGAATGTCATCAACAATAGTAATAGGGTCACACTGACAGAGTTGTAGACCGAGGTGTTTTCATCAATGTTGGGGACATCGCTTATCGGGAACTTATCAGTCGACCCATGATAAGGGGTAAATCGGCCAGTTTATCGGCATATCGGCTGATTTATCGTCATATCGGCTGATTTATCGGCCAATTTATCTTATCGGTCAGACAACGGTAAGCGATAAATCGGCCGATTTATCGAAATATTAGAAGATATCTTGAACAGCGGTTTTCATAGGCAGAGAATTAATACTGCCTATGTCATATAGATCACAAGAAAAGTTAAACAAACCAATGGAAAGGAAAATGTGATTGTCAGAATTAATCAGACCAAAGGAAAGGAAAATGTGTTTGCACACAAGAATTGAGGGTATATCCTTCCCGAGGAAAAGCGGAGCATGATATACATGATAGGACAACAAGTTCAAAAGTATTTAGACAAAGGGGCGAGGGAAGAATCATGATATTTCCCACACCACGGTGTTTGGATAATTGATCAAGAAACATTTAGCAATGTGCTTCCAATGTTCTGGTTGATATTCAGAATACCATAGTCAAGCTTCGAGGTAGCATTAATATGGTGTTTGAAGTAAGGGTTGGGTCTGAAGATCTCAAGAGATACAAAGGAACAATTACAAGAATAGCAAGGAGCTCAAAGTATAACCAAGACATAATCGAACATGTGTTGGAAAGAAGACAAGAGTGTTGTCGATGATAACCCAAGTCATCGAGGGCAAGGATGGTATTTCTCACCATGAATTCAATTGACACTTGGAAGAAGTCAAAATGTTACTGATGATCACGATACATTTTGTCGAGAGGTTTTAAGAGGATGCAATCGAACAGCGGCGGCCCCCAAAAAAAGGATTGATGAAGCGAAAGGCTACTGAAACCACGGATGCGACACAAGCTCGAAATAAAGCTTGTTGTTCAAGGTGAAATGATAAGACGAGGAAGATTGACATAAGCTTCGCTCATCGTCGGAAGTTGCTTTGGGAGGAAGGACCAGGTAGCATAGTTAAAATCAGCAAGATAATGATATAGCCGATCAGGCTAGGAATGAGGTGATGGAGTATCATTCCAATAAGGATTCACAAGAAGTAGTGCAATGACACAATAGCCTCGGGATCACATGAAACAATACTTGAAGGTAGATCGGAATAGAGGTTGCACAGGTGAAATGATCTGCAGAAGACAAATATGTTAACTTGTCCGGGAAATGGAGTCAAAGAGAAAATATGGTTGGAACCACAATTATAAATGATCAAACCACAGATACAAGATGAACTTGTACAAGGGGTAATTATTTTATGAGTAGCTTCCATGATAAGTTCTACATCGGGTCCATGGGCATGAACTTAAAGGTTCAAGGTCGACTCCCACTTATCCAATGCATAACCTTTCATTCACTTCTCGTCTTTGAAGAAGTTGTAGAGTTGAAAATTTATCAGATGAAACGCGAGTAGATATAACCCGCATAACTTTCAATTTACACAGGTTAAGGAAAGCATATGTTCAACCCATTGGGGCATCTTAGGAACATATACCACAACTTCAAGAGTAAATAACACAAGCTCGAAAGCAGAGCAAGGTTGACAAAGCAGAGAATACAATTTATCAAAGGCAATATGTATCAGGGGAAGAGCGCACAAAATTTTGAATATGAAGGACACTGCCGGATAATAATCCAACAAAGGATTCAGCGGTCCTCAATGGATCTGATGTGAGTATCAGTACTCAATTAGAAGAAGGAAAGAATGGAAAGGCATCAGATTATAGAAACAACTGACTAATTCAAAGCTCAATTGCAAAGGAATTATGATTTCCAAAACGGGGGATCAGAAGCAGAGGCTATGCTCAAAGACAAGTAAGTTGAATAGACATAGATTGACAATCAATCAAGGTTTGATTTGTCGAACACCAGCTCATGTCCGGGGTGACGTCTGAGCCGAAGGGAAGAATGCTAACTGTGATTGATGATTGCAAGCATTCACATATCGAATCAAATGTTTAAAATAAAGATGACAAAGGATACTACTGAATATTGCCAGACATATGGAAAGTATCCATAACGCAAGTAGACAAGTATTTGCAGAGCAATAGTTGAAGAGGATTATCGGAAGATCGGATAGTATTTCAAAGTATCTTGTAAAAACAAGAGCAACTGGGGATGAAAGTATGAACAACAATGTAGGTAGTTACCCATAAGGATTTATCGGTGGTAGGGATCGCAACGGCGAAGGGCACAAGGGTCTCGGGAAAACATCGGAGAGTATCTTCAGAATCTTCTGGTGCACCAAGCAATCATCTGGAGTGAGGGGCTCTCCGGGAGAAAGTATTTACGAGAACCTAGAGTTAGAGTTAACAAAATCATTTAACCCGAATAGAAGAGAGGTCAGAGTCCCAGAGTATAGACAAGGAATAAAAGATCCTAATACCACCCAATGGCGACATGGGCCCGTAAGCCTCACAGCCATGTTAATAAAACAGTTTTCATGACTAGCCTCAACTTCGGCCAAGGAGTTGGAAAGGGGGTTCCTACAGGAAGTTGGCTCTGATACCAACCTGTGACGCCCCCGGCTTAATGGTGCACTAATCATACACGCAAATGCACATGATCAAGCCTAAGGACTCACTTGAAGGAATCACAACACAAATCTAAAACATAAATAAAGGCATACAAGCATTATATTACAAGCCAGGGCTTCAAGGGCTCGAATACATAAGTTGGATGTCAATAAGCATCAGCGGAAGCGTTAGATATCTGAGTACAGATATAAAAGATAGAACAGAAAGGCCTTTAAAAGGCGGGGCAAAAGAAAACACTACGATCGAAAAGGCGCAGGCCTCCTGCCTGGGAACCTCCGATCTGACTCCTGGTCATCGGCAAGCTCGAAGTAGTAACCACCCTTGGGGTGGTAGTAGTAGTCGTCGACGGGGACAGCTGTCTCAGGGCCTCCGTCATCTGGTTGCATCAAACGGATATGGGGAAAAAGAGGAAGCAAAGCAACCATGAGTACTCATCTGAAGTACTCAGCAAGCAAGGATCTACACTACATATGCAACATTATCAAAGAAAGGCTATATATATGGACTGGGCTGCAGAAATGCCAGAATATAAAGAAGGCCTAGTCCTATCGAAGACTAGCATCTTCAGCGGTCTTGCAGCATTAGAAGAGTGTAGATTAGTACAGTATAAAGTAGTAGTAACATTAAGTATCAACCTCGACCAGAGATCCTTCCTTGCCTCCCTGCGAGAAAGCAATCCCAGAGCCCTAGTATCCATTTCTATCCAGTTCTAGTTGTATCAATCGGGATACAACTCCGAGCGTCTGTTACCGAGGATCTGGCTATGCATAGATTAGTTCTTTCCTGCACGGGTGCACCAACTTACCCACCACGCTCGCTTAACTCCGGCCGAACACACTTTTCTGGGTCATGCTCGGCCTCAGCCAAATGACACACTGCAGCCCTACCTAGAGCTCAGCAGAGAGGTCCCCGCCGGTCTACATCCTAAGCACTCAGGGGTCTTGGGCCATCGCTCTGTGCACTCCGGGTCGTTGCGTGCTGGGCGAATCTCGGTACCACCAATACAGGATGGTGCCGGCCCAGCCATGCCGTGATGCTGAACTGGATGTCTGACAGAGCTTTTGGCTGATACCACGATGCAGAGTGCCCATAACTATTCCCGCGTGATGGTTAGTGCTATCGGGCCAAAGGCCCACTCAGATCACATATCCAAATCGTTAGTGTGTTGGTAGTGCGGTAACGAGCAGAGACTCACGATCGATGTGACCCCGTCGCCCCGTCTTGAGGACTTGCAGCAAGGGCTAAGAATGCCCGACCACGCATCGTATTTATCTCTCGGGTACCATCTAGGTCAACCCGTCTCCACATCACTCATGGGTACCCCACAGGGCCGACCCGATGTCATCATGGTTCTGTGCTAAGTCAAAGTAACCGTGTGTCCAAATACCAAGGGGAAACCTGAGGAATCACCCTCGATGGATTCCACCTAATGTAGTCGTCAAGGTGAACTTAGGAGGAACCACCGTCGAGGTTCACACTTGAGGTGTTGCACGACGGCGTCGTTATCGGGAGTGGTGAAGGAGGAATCACCCTCGAGGACCACTACCGAATAGCTACTCTACAGAGTTAACATCAGAAGTGTTGAACGAGGTATCATCCTTAGCACTTGATAGTAACGCTGCAGTGTCGTACAACTAAGGGGGTGATGTGCGGTGCCGGGGCCTGGTTGTCGATCATATTGATCAAGTCATCTGATAATCCAGCATGGGCAACTGGGTCAAAGTGGTGTCTCTGGTGGGTCTCTATCCAGCCTATACTAAGCAATTTAGGATAAGCAGGTAAGGTATCAATAGCAGGTTACAATAAATAGGTTATGCATCAGAATAGGATAACTCAAAGCAGTAGCAAATTCTAATGCAAGCAGGTGGGAGAAAGAATAGGCGATATAGGCATGTTCAAAAGGGGGGTGCTTGTCTGGTTGCTCCGCGGCAATGGCAGGGTCGTCATCTGTGTAGTCGAACTCCAGGGCATCGTCAGCGGTCTCGGGGTCTACCGGGAAGAAAGGGGGAGAAGAAACAAATAAATACATGGAAACAAAAGCAATCACAAAACAAGACATGACTACGAGCTAAGCCGGAGTGATCTATCGCAAAGTTAAGTGCTACAGACGGAGTGGGAAATTACCGGAAAAGTTTTCCCGGTTCCGGACGTCTGTCATATAGGTGATCCGGAGGGGACGGTTCCATGTTCAGGTAGTTAGGTGCACCTGACAGGCATGTGGTTAGCATATTCGGGTTCGTCTCGTTTTTTTGATGAACTTTGATGTTTAAAGTTTTTCCATCCTAGTTACAGATGAATTTCTACGAATTTCCGAAGATTTAAATAGTTATTTGGAATTCCTGAAAATTGGCCAAGTCTGAGGATTGCTCAGTTTTTTAACATTACTTAGCTGTTTTCCAAAGGCTATAACTATTGTTCTGCCCATCCTATGGATTAGTGTCTTATATCAATATTGATCACTTTCCTATGATCTACAAGATGGTATCAATTGCGTCATTGTTAGAGTTCATTTGGTTAATCAAAACTTCGCTTGAAAAGTGCCACTTGATGTTAATTTCAGAAACTGTTAAAATATACGAACATAGGATTTTGTGATTTTTATAGGATTTAATCCGTGCAACAAATGGATTTGGTCCAGTGGGGTAAAATGGAGTTTGTCAAGTATATTTTCTACGCATATTATTTTTACTCATGTTATCAGTTGTTTAGACGTTGTTTAGGGGCTGACTAGATGGCTAATCAATGCAGCAGCGGCAAAGCTAGCTACTGCTACAGTAATTGAACGTTACTGTAGCAGAGTAGCAGCATAATGCAGCTGCGGGAGGAGCAGGGGAGCGCGGCTACGGTGCGGCAGCGGTGGGGCGCGCAGCAAGCGGCAGTGAGAGAAGGGGGATGGCAAAAGCAGCGGCAACGCCAGGCAGCAGCAGCACGCATCAGCAGAGCAGCAGAGTAGCAGCAGTAACAAGCATGAGTAGCAGCTTGTACATGTGAGCAAAGCTCCGGCCGAGCTCGGTACACTAAGAACAACGGCGTAAAAGGGCATGGATCGAAGGGGAAAACGAGGGGAATCGACAAAGGAGCTCACTGCGAAGCTCGTAGACGTGGTTTGGAGGTGCGGGGACGGCCGGACGCGTCTCGCTCATCGATGAGATGCGGTAGCCGTGGCAGAGAAGATCGCACGATTGCGAGGCAGCAGGCCGTCCGAGCTCCAACCGTTAGGCGAGGGCGACGGAGACGACGATGGCGGAGCTCCTGGACGTCTTGGCGCGACGACGGGAGGCCGGTGGCCGCGGGATCGATGACGATGACGGCGACCACAAGCTCGGCCTCTTCCAGGTCGTCGAATATGAGCGAGGGTGAGGGCGATTTGGGGACTAGGGTTACCAAGGGGAGAGAGAGGGGGCGCTCAAGGCGTCAAGTAGGCACCGGGGTAAGCCGCGGGATGCCCAACACGCACCCATAGCCGCGGCCATGGTGGTCGGATGTGTGCCACGACCTCCTGTGAACAGGGAGGAGGAGGATGGCTCTTGGTGGGCTGGGCCTTGTGCGCTGAGGCCACCTATGGTCCAGTGGCACACTAGGCTTTATTCATTTTCTATTTCTTCTGCATTTTTGCTACTGTTTTGCATTTTAATTTTGTAGCAAATGATTTTGTTACATATGAAATTCTGCACATAAGTCAAGCATAAATATAATTAGCTGGCACAAAAAAAAGTGGGGCAAACTAAATTCATTTAATTTCTGTTTGAAATTTAAAAGAGTTGAATAAGTGATGTTGGACATCTGTTTAATTTTTAGGGGCATTTCAAACATCTCCAAAAGTGTTTGTTAATGCATTTTTAAATTACTGTTTTATAAAATTATAATTTGACTTGGTATTTGAATCTGGAATTGAGTCTGGTTGAAACAAAGTGAGGATTGGCAAAGTAATTAAGATGACATGGCATCATTAGGCATGAGATTAATGTAGCATGATTCTCAGGGTGTTACAACTTATACCTTGAAATTTAGATAAGGGATCATCTTATAATGCTACCGCCGTACTAAGCAAAATAAGATGCATAAAAGATAAACATCACATGCAATCAAAATATGTGACATGATATGGCCATCATCATCTTGTGCTTTTGATCTCCATCTCCAAAGCATCATCATGATCTCCATCGTCACCAGCTCGACACCTTGATCTCCATCGTTGCGTCGTGGTCGTCTCGCCAATTATTGCTTCTACAACTATCGCTAACGCATAGTGATAAAGTAAAGCAATTACATGGCGTTTGCATTTCATACAATAAAGCGACAACCATAAGGCTCCTGCCTGTTGCCGATAACTTTTACAAAACATGATCATCTCATACAACAATGTATATCACATCATGTCTTGACCATATCACATCACAACATGCCCTGCAAAAACAAGTTAGATGTCCTCTAGTTTGTTGTTGCAAGTTTTATGTGGCTGCTACGGGCTTCTAGCAAGAACCATTCTTACCTACGCATCAAAACCACAATGGTGATTTATCAAGTTTGCTGTTTTAACCTTCAACAAGGACCGGCCGCAGTCAAATTTGATTCAACTAAAGTAGTAGAAACAGACACCCGCCAGCCACCTTTATGCAAAACTAGTTGCATGTCTGTCGGTGGAACCGGTCTCATGAACATGGTCATGTAAGGTTGGTCCGGGCCGCTTCATCCAACAATACCACCGAATCAAAATAAGACATTGGTGGTAAGTAGTATGACTATCACCGTCCACAATTCTTTGTGTACTACTCGTGCATATCATCTACGCATAAACCTGGCTCTAATACCACTATTGGGAAATGTAGCATGCAATTTCAAAAATTTCCTACGCTCATGCAAGATCTATCCATGGAGATGCATAGCAACGAGAGGGGGAGAGTATGTCTACGTACCCTCGTAGACCGAAAGCGGAAGCGTTTGACAACGCGGTTGATGTAGCCGTACACCTTCACGATCCGTCCCGATCAAGTACCGAACGTACGGCACCTCCGCGTTCAGCACACGTTCAGCTCGATGACGTCCTTGCCTTCTTGATCCAGCAAGCGGGGCGAAGTAGAAGATGAGTTCCGGCAGCACGACGGCGTGGTGACGGTGTTGGTGAAGAACAATCTCCGCAGGGCTTCGCCAAGCACAACGGAAACTATGATGGAGGATAAACTAGAGGGGACGGGGTTGCCGGCACACGGCTTGGTGAATCTTGATGTGTCTTGGGTGCTAGCCCTGCCCCTCTATTTATATGTTGAGCCCTAGGGTGGAAACTTGGAGTAAAAGCCTCCTCAAAGTCGGTTTTGCCCGAAAGGCAACAGTCCTTCTCAGACTCCAGGGCTAGACGCCAGGGTTCCCGGCATCTACCCCCTAGACACCAGGGTTCCTGGCATCTAGCCTCTGGTCTCCGCAAAACTCCTTTTGCACTTTCCAAAAGCCTTGTGGGCTTTCCCCTTTGGCCCAAATAAAGTGTTCTCGTACCCAAACATTTCGGGAAACATCTGAAACCCCTTCCGGTGAATTCCGGAACCTTTCCGAAGACCAAACACTATTATCCCATATATCAATCTTAACCTCCGGACTATTCCGGAGCTCCTCGTCATGTCCGTGATCTCATCTTGAACACCGAACAACATTCGGTCACCAACATAGATAACTCATATAATACTATATCATCAACGAATGTTAAGCGTGCGGACCCTACGGGTTCGAGAACTATGTAGACATGACCGAGACACCTCTCCGGTCAATAACCAATAGCGGAACCTGGATGCCCATATTAGTTCCTACATATTCTACGAATATCTTTATCGGTCGAACCTTATGACAACATACATATTCCCTTTGTCCATCGGTATGTTACTTGCCCGAGATTCGATCGTCGGTATCTTCGTACTTAGTTCAATCTCGTTACCGGCAAGTCTCTTTACTCGTTCTGTAATACATCACCTCGTGACTAACTCCTTAGTTATTTGCTTGCAAGCTTATGATGTGTATTACCGAGAGGGCCCAGAGATACCTCTCCGATACTCGGAGTGACAAATCCCAATCTCGATCTATGCCAACTCAACAAACACCTTCGGAGATACCTGTAGAGCATCTTTATAATCACCCAGTTACGTTGTGATGTTTGATAGCACACAAGGCATTCCTCCAGATCCGGGAGTTGCATAATCTCATAGTCGAAGGAATATGTATTTGACATGAAGAAAGCAATAGCAATAAAACTGAACGACCATAATGCTAAGCTAACGGATGGGTCTTGTCCATCACATCATTCTCCTAATGATGTGATCCCGTTATCAAATGACAACTCATGTCCATGGTTAGGAAACCTTAACCATCTTTGATCAACGAGCTAGTCAAGTAGAGGCTCACTAGGGACACAGTGTTTGTCTATGTATTCACACATGTATTTAGGTTTCCGATCAATACAATTCTAGCATGAATAATAAAAATTTATCATGAATAAGGAAATATTAAATAACAACTTTATTATTGCCTCTAGGGCATATTTCCTTCAGAGACATGTTTAAACCGAAAATACAAGGTGGTGTATATGTTAACTAGCTGCTTGATATTTGTGCAAACAGATTTCTGCCCATTTCTATTTGGCAAACAAACAAAGTGACCTCAATTTTGGTGGAACTGCACAAGAGAATAGTATAGTCACTGCATGCAGTGCCATTTGAAAATAGACACAGAAAGATTGGATAGTCACTTCATGGACTGCACAAAAGTAGTATTGTACTATTTATTGGCCAACACTAGGTGCATCATTGCTTTGGTCTGATTATACAATGGGCATCATTTTGCCTAAGTTAAAGGTGTATTACGAAAATAGTCTCGCCGTGTGATCGACAGAAGACCAATTCATATTGCAGTGGATGCTCCTCCATCATGTGTGGTTCATTCTCATGGTTCCAGCTGTTGGTGAAACCACTTACGTTTGCAAGAGGAAATGTAGACTTCACAAACAAATTTGTCTTTCACTCTGTACTGAATGTGGGCCCAGAGAAGCATCCATGTTAGTAGCAAGAACAGATTTTTTTTCTTGATCTTTGCGTTAGGAGCTACATATTGTATATGATCTGTGAATCATTGAGATGCATTAACATGTTGATCTTATTTATGGGATTTGTACTAGTTGGTTGTGAATTTGGGCTACTAATGTGAACATATTACAATGCCAGTCCTCTGAGTCTCGTGTGAACATTTCGAACGGATCGGTTCTTACTACTGTGCACAACATGATCCTTATTTCTGTATGCTCAGTGTTTACAAGTTACTAGAAGTTCCTTATTTCTCTTTGCTCAGTGTTTACAAGGTACTGATCGATCACTGGCTAGCCTGCTAATACGCTCCTGGCAGTTTTAGTTGTGACACAAGATTCAAAGGTGGCAGTTTTTTGAATAAAAATGCCTACCTCTGAAGAAACTGGCATGCTGTTCTGAAGAAAATGCCATGCGAATCTGAAGAAACTGGCAGCCAAAACATTCACAAATGCCTCATCTCCTAGCGAACGTTCATCAGCTATTGCCATCCTACGCGAATAACTAGCGGATCACAAACGTACCTCATCTGGATGAATCAAGTGCACTCGTTTGACTGTCATGCCGATGTGTGACCCAGCACGGACAGGACGGGACGACACAGTCATAATTTCAGTTTTTCTAGTTTTCCACGGCAAGCTGGCGCGCTAAGCCATGCCTGCTTATGCATTCATTTCTGATGACCGTCGTGTTTCCCGCGACACACTGGTTCACCTAACTTCCACCTATAATTACTGGTTCTAGGCGTTCTCCGGTGGCACCATCACCCAACTTGCCCTATCCTCACAAGCCCCCACTGGCCCGACGTTGCTCACCACTTGGCCTCGCTCTCGCCACGTCCGTCATGCCCACGCCCATCCGCAATAGGCGACGCCGGAGGCGCTCACCGCCGGAGCCAGTGTTCGGTTTTTCACCGGAAGGCAGACAAAGGGAGGAGGCATTATATCGGTCTTTAGATGGCAATGCGGAGTACGAGGACTTGTTGGAGCACGGCCGCCTGGCGGAGGAGCAGTGTATCGCCGATTTGCATCGCCAGCGGGGCATGGAGCAGCAGCGCACCGCCGCTCTGAGTCACGAGCAGAGCGCCCGCAACTGGGCCGACTACATGGAGGCCGGTGCCCGGCAAATAGCCCTAGAGGCTGTCGGGCATGCACGCGTTCGCGACACCGAATTTTACTACCAGCTCGTCAGGTGGGTTTCCCGCTTAGAAACCGAAGCTTCGGTGGACCACGCCGGCATGGAAAGGGCTAACGCGCACGTGCAATGCGCCATATCGCACCACTAGCAAGTCCGAGGTGAGGAGGAGGACATCGGTGCCGGCATTTAGCGTGTACCACAGAGGGCGGTCGGCATCGTCTAGTTAGCTAAGAGTAAGTTAGTACTTGTACACTAGAGTATTAGTGGGAGTAAATAGTTAAGTTGGCTATGATGGTTGTCAACGTGGAAGTTCAGCACTCTATCTCTGGATCAGACCTGTTACTTTGCTATGAATGTTGAACTTTCCGTGTGAACATATGGAATGGGCTGTTATTTTTTTATGTGGGATGTATTTGTCCGCCATGGATTTAGAGGCTGACTTGTGGGCCTACTAGGTTGACGCGTACTCAATCAGGAGATAATTGTACGTGGAGACGATGACAGCAGGGACCCACCAGGGTCATGGTAGTACGCAAACAAGTGCCTCCTTACTTCAAGCCAAAAAAAAATGGTTCCTCCTAATGGATTCCTGACATCTGGGTCCCATGCCATTGTCAACATAGTCAATAAACGAGAGAATTGCACAACGAGCGGCTGACACTAGGGACCCAGCAGCTCACCCAGTTCTTTTTGTTTTTGAGATGGAAGCAGGGTATCAACTGGGCCGTGTGGGGCACTGTTGCCAGTATAGCCAGCCTTTTATTTTATGTTTACCACAAGACCAGCCCAGTTTTTTTTCTTTCTGAAAATGGCTAGCCCAAAAAAAAAATTGTAGAATACCCAATCGAGGCCTACTTCTTTTGTCAAACCTGCTGGGCTGCAAGGGATGCATTCGGCTTGCCCAGAAAATGGGCTATCAGTAATAAGAAATGGGCCCCTAAAAAAGTAATGAGAAATGGGCTGCACATTTTTAAGACACAGCAAACCGGCAATTAGTTTCAATTTTTTTTGCATTTTGGGATTTTAAATTTCATTGATTTTATGCGGGGAAAATTATTTGGATTTTAAATTGATATAAATTTATTTTTCAAATTAGTTTAAATGTGACTCAAAATTTCGGGATTAAAAACAGTTCGTACCGCATCGAAATATGCAAAATTTCGTTGAGTTTTTTAACCGTGGCCACAATATGGGATGTAATGCTAACAAAAAGAATATGGGCTCCAAAAAAATCCTTAAGAATTAGCAAATGGGCTGTAAATTATTAGAAATAATGGCATATGGGATGTATGTTGTTTTCCGCAGATTTGAGGTTGACTTATGGGCCTACTAGGTTGACGCATACGCTTTCCTAAAAAAATAGGTTGACGTGTACGCAAGGTTGTGTCAACTTATTTAACACACGAGAGCAGTGACTGTTCGATGTTCATCCAGCGGCCGTCGTGCTTCTTCAATGTCTGATCTTCCTACTCCAGCCACCCAAATCAGCGCCGGCGGGACATCCTGCTCCTTCCTCCCATGGCCGGCAGTGCTGCCACGCAGGCCTCACTGGCCCATCCTACTCCCATCGCTGGCCAGGCCATCCCTCTACCCACCCGCACCTCCTGTTATCTTCCGGCGATGCCAGGCTCACCCCACAGCCAAACCAGTAACAGCCCTCCTACTCCCCTCTGTGTGGGTATCCACTGTTGTGGCTTCGCCGGCTCCAGGTCATTCCCTTCCTGGGCCACGCCGTCGTCCACTGTGTTGATGCTCTCGGCGCGGCATGGTCAACGTGGTCAACAAACGACAGCCATCGGAAGAGGGATGTAAGTGGAGAGGCTGATAGTAGGGACCCGTATGGTTCATGACCACAGGCAAGCAAGTGCCTCCTTATTATGTGAACAAAAATGATTGCTCCTGCTGACAGCTGGGACCCACCAGCTACATCTTAGCACGCAAGGAAGTGCCTCCTTATTACACGGGAAAAAAGTTTCTTCCACCTGACAGCTGAGACCCACCAGCTACATCCTCGCACGCAAGGAAGTGCCTCCTTATTCCGTGCAAGAAAAATGATTCCTCCCACTGCTAAGTGGGACCCACCAGATTTGGTGGCTGACTTGTGGGCCTACTAAGTTGACGCGTACGCAGGGTTTTGTCAACCTAGTCGACAAACGATTCTAGCAGCAATGACCGTTGGATGTTAATCCAACGGCCATGCTGCTTCTTCAATCTCTGATCTTCGTGCTCCAGCCGCCCAAACCAGCGCCGGCAGGACCTCCTACTCCTGCCTCTCGTGGCCGGCCGTGCTGCCACCGGTGGCCATACCATCCCTCTACTCACCCACACCTCCTGTTATTCTCCAGCGGCGGCAGCCTCACACCGCAGTCGAAGCAGTCAACCCTCGTACTCCCCTCCGCGTGGGCATCCATTGCCGCGTCTTCCCCGACTCCGTGTCGTTCCCTTCCTAGGCCTCGCCGTTGTCCACCGCCTTGGTGCTCTCGGCGTGGCGTGGTCAATGAATGACAGCCATCGGAAGACGACTGTACGCGGTGACACTGACAGCTGGACCCATCAACTACATCTTCGGACGCAAGGAAGTGCCTCCATATTAGGTGCGAAAAAATGATCCCTCCCCCTGACAGCTGGGACCCACCAGCTATATATTCGCATGCAAGGAAGTGCCTCCTTATCCTCCCTGACAGCTGGGACCCACCCGGTCGAAGCATACATAGTGTTGTCTGTCTAGTCGCGAACGTGTACGTACATACTGGTCGATCAGTCTCTCTGCAACGATGAAATGTGGCCAAGCAAGCAGCGGCACATGTCATAGTAAAGCCCCCGACATACCAATTCAGGCAGTCTTGTCTAAACCGTGTACATGTACGTACAGCCACAGGGCAAAAAAAATGGTCACGTATGTACATACGGGCGGGGGTCTCGAACGTGTACTCACGCATACGTACGGCCAGAGCTCGTGTACATGGAGAGGCAACGGACAGCAGCAACGGCGTCCTGTTCATCCGAAGCCAACCGGCTGGGTCGGAACGGAGAAACTGCATCGTGTTCATCGGGAGGCAACGGAATGCGTCGTGTTCATTGGGAGCCAACCGACTTGGATGGAACAGCCAAATCGGGTCCTGGCGTAACACAGAACGGAGGAAACGGCCTTCTGTTTGACCGCCTACGGTCGAAACGGGGTCCTGTTCATCGGGAGGGGTGTGGCGTACCGCAAAACGGAGGAAACGTACTTCTGTTGGAGCGTCTACGGTCGAAATAGGGTCCTCTTCATCGGGAGGGGTGTGGCATACCGCAAAACGGGACTCCACGGGCTACTGTTCATCCACCGTCGACCTCCTCCAGCCTCCACTTGCTACTGTTCATCCACGATCGACCTCCTCCATCCTCCACCTACTATTGTTAATCCACCGTCGACCTCCTCCTGCCTCCACCAGTTACTATTCATCCTACCTCCACGAGGTCGTGTTCATCCACCCCCAACCGGCTGGGGTGTGCCGGTCCTGTTCATCCAGCGACAACAGCCTACTACCTCGGGGTCCTGTTCATCCAACCCCCACCGGGAACTGTTCATCCACAGCCACCCAACCGGCTCTACTCACCACATCTCGACTCGTTCTATGTACCGCGCGCACGGTAGCAACGGTCACTGTTCATTGAGAGGCGACCCAACACCGGCTGGCTACGTCTCGTACAGGGGATCGATCGGCTTTAGTAAGCAGCAGCAGTGATCGATCGCTCGGGTTCAGTTAGCAGCAGCAGCGAAGGAATCACTCGGGTTCAGTTAGCAGCCAAGGGATCGATCGCTCGGGTTCAGTAACATAGCTAGTGCGATCGCTTGGGTTCAGTTAGCCAACGCCTCGAACACACGCATGTACACGAGAGAAACGCGCAAACCGCAGTGCATCGCTCGGCCCCGACCACCCACCGTACCGGGAACTCCCCGAAATTTTCCTTGCCCTCTCTTCTACCACGATTTTTTCCGTCATGGACGGCCCAAAGAATGTCATGCAAGTGCGTCCCCGGCCCGCCCAGGATGAAAATCCCATTTTCTGTCATGATTTTTTTCATAGAAGTTGGAGCCCACAACATCTATGATGATACATGGTTTTGTCACAATTATCGTCATAGAAGTGTCATAAGCATGACAGAAAAAAAATTCGTTCGGGCCAAAATGTCACGGATGTGTCTTTTTTTTGTAGTGATATCCTTTGACTATTTAATTTGGTAACAAGTTTCATGTTTGTCAATTTGGATACACAAGTGCTCTTCCTTGCAAAACTAAACCATGTAGGAAGATGAACTTCAATCCAAAGGATGCTCCCAACTACATCAACCATGAGGATCCAACATAAGTTCAACTACATGATCAAGATCAACACCACAACCCAAGGTATGTCATCCCATCTTAGAGAAGCTTTACTCCAAGTCATGAGATAAAGCAACTCAACAAGATGTGAATACATCAAAATGCTTAAAGGAAAAATGGCAACCCCATTTTGAGCTTAAACGATGAGTATGACCTATGATCAAGTGATCTCACTTGACTCCTAAGTCAATATACTCTAACAAAGGTGACATTGTCGCCGACCATCTCTAGATGAAGTTCTCTACTGTTCTTTTTGCATAACTGATTTTCCATTTGCATGTTTTCTTGCCATTGTATCTCTCTTATAAAACAAAAAACTTCATCTAGATCTCTTTTATTTTCTATCATTTGTCTGTATTTCTTCAATCAATTCATTGCAAATCTTTATGTCAATTCCTTGCAAATCCTTGTGAGATTTCATTTGCCAAGTGAGCTGAGTTGACAAAATTTTACTCTGTGCTGAACTCAGTCTCACCGATCAAAGCCCATCGGCTAGACCAAAATAAGAGGTTTCCTTGTACATAGTTCATCGGTACAACCGACAAGGACTAGCTCGGTCTCACCGATGAGCACCTTCTATGGCTCTGCTATCTCGGAGTCACCGATGGTAACACATCGGCGTCACCCATTTCAACACTGAGAAAACATTTTGTCATCTGATATTGCCTATTTTCTTCAGCTCCACTCAATGATTCCTTTTCCTCTATCAGCATCTCAGGCTACCTGCTGCTTTGTAGTGACTCTCAAGGACCACACCTACCTGACTCATATTCTAGAAGCCCTTCTTGGAAATTGATGTCAAAGGGGGAGAGAGAGCACATCAAAGCTTATCAAAATCAGAGAGCACATCTATGCTCTTCTACAGATGCTTGTAAACACGAGGAGAGAAGTCACGTGTCTTTAAGAGGGGACGACATGTTAGCATGATTGATTCTAGTTTTGCTCTGTTTATATTTTCTCTAATTGTATTGCTCTTCATTTTTATTGGCAAAAGCTCAAGACTCTTCAGCAGCGAAGGACATATATTGGCAAAAGCTCAAGACTCTTCATTTTTATTTTAGTGATCCAAGATCACATTGAGTCCATAGGAAAGCCAATACTATTAAAAGGGGATGAAGTGTTGCTTAATAGCTTGCTTGCTCAAATGCTTAGTGAATCACCTTATAAACTTCTTCTTTTAACACTTCATCACAATTTTCAGATTCATGAATTTCAAGCAAAACTTCATAAAGATAATCTAGTGCACTCAACTCACTAGCAATTGGTTCATCATAATTGGATCTTTTAAAAAGATTAGCAAGAGGATGAGGATCCATCTTTATTTTTCTTATTTATTTTTCTGTTTTTGAGTGTTAACATGAAGGCAAAAAGCAAGCAAATGAGCAAACAAGCAAAGAGGCAAACGAAAAATATTTTTGTGTTTTTTGTAAAAATGTTTTAGAAGTGGGGAGATGAAAATGAGAGGCAAAAGGAAAATAATGTAAATGCAAGGATATAAAAGTTTATGTGTAGGTACTTCATAGGTGTTGATGATGTCTCCCCGGCAACGGCGCCAGAAATTCTTCCTGCTACTTGTGAACTGCGTCGGGATTTCCCCGAAGAGGAGAGGATGGTGAAGTATAGTATAAGTATTTCCTACAATTAAGAACCAAGGTTATCAATCTAGTAGGAGAACCAGGCAGCACCTCGTTAGCAGCACCTGCACACAAACAACAAATCCTTGCAACCCAATGCGCACAAGGGGTTGTCAATCCCTCGACGATTACGAGCAAATTAAATTGTATATTTTTTGATAGATAGATCAGACAAAAATACAAAATAAAATAAAAACGCAGCAAGGTATTTTTGGGTTTTAATATATGATAAAAGATACACCCGAGGGCCAAAGTTTTCACTAGAGGCTTCTCTCTTGAAAATAGCATACGGTGGGTAAACAAATTACTGTTGGGTAATTGATAGAAAAGGAAATAATTATGACGATATCCGAGGCAATGATCATATATAGGCATCACGTCTGAGACAAGTAGACCGACTCCTTCCTGCATCTACTACTATTACTCCACGCATCGACCGTTATCCAGCATGCATCTGGAGTATTAAGTTCATAAAGAGCGGAGTAACGCCTTAAGCAAGATGACATGATGTAGACAAGATAAACTCACATATGAATAAACCCCGTATTTTTACCCTTAATAGAAATGATACATACGTGTCATGTCCCCTTCTGTCATTGGGATTGAGCACCGCAAGATCGAACCCATTACAAAGCACCTCTCCCATTGCAAGATAAATCAATCTAGTTTGCCAAATCAAATCAACAGATCAGAGAGAAATGCAAAGCTATAGTAATCATGCATAAAAGTGTTCAGAGAAAACTCAAATAATATTCATGGATAAATCTGATCATAAACTCACAATTTATCGGATCCCAACAAACACACCACAAAAAGTGATTACATCGAATAAAACTCCAAGAACATCGAGGAGAACATTGTATTGAAGATCAAATAGAGAGAAGAAGACATCTAGCTACTAACTATCGACCCGTAGGTCTATGGTAAACTACTCTCGCATCATCGGAAGGGCAGCAAGGATGATGTAGAGCCCCTACATGATCGATTCCCCCTCCGGCAGAGTGCCAGAAAAGGCCTCCAGATGGGATCTCTCGAGAACAGGAACTTGCGATGGTGGAAAAAGTATTTCATGGACTCCTCTGTTTGTTTCACGATTTTAGAGAATTTATAGAGGTGGAGTTAGGTCAAACGGAGCCACATGGGCCCCACAAACCACCAGGGCGCGCCCTGGTGCCTCGTGGGCCACTGCTCCATCTTCTCGTCCCCTCGCGAAGCTTCCAGGGTCTCTTATTGCCAGAAAAAATCTCCAAAAAGTTCCGTGGCATTTGGACTTTTTCTGGTACTGATATTCTGAAAAAACCAAAAACAGGCCAAAAAAAACAACAACTGGCACTGTGCACTAAGTTAATAGGTTAGTCCCAAAATGATATAATGTTGCGTGTAAATGTATATAAAACATCCAAGATTGATAATATGATAGCATGGAATAATCAAAAATTATAGATACGTTGGAGACATATCAGTTGGCGCCTCGATGTCTCCATAAGTGCTCTGGCAAGCCTCATCCTCACTTCAATTGTTCTCCGAGCCAGCTAGTTGGTATGATGGATACCTTCTCTTTGTACCCTCTCTTGGGGTCTGCTACTTATTGAGCTTGCATTGGCTTTTCCCTTAAAGAGGAAAGGGTGATGCAGCAAAGTAGAGATAAGTATTTCCCTCAATTGAGAACCAAGGTATCAATCTAGTAGGAGGAACACACAAGTCACCAATGATTGCACCTACACAAACAAACAAATACTTGCACCCAACACGATAAAGGGGTTGTCAATCCCTTCACGGTTACTTGCAAGGATGAGATCTGATAGTGATAGATATAAAAGATAAGTAAAAGTGCCAAATAAAATAAAAGTAAATAAATTGTAGCAAGGTATTTTTATTTTTTTTTATTTTATAGATCTGAAAATAATATGATAAAAGATAGACCCGGGGGCCATAGTTTTCACTAGAGGCTTCTCTCTTGAAAGAAAGCATACGGTGGGCAAACAAATTACTGTTGAGAAATTGATAGAAAAGCGCATAGTTATGACAATATCTAAGGCAATGATCATGTATATAGGCATCACGTCCGTGACAAGTAGACCGACTCCTGCCTGCATCTACTACTATTACTCCACACATCGACCGCTATCCAGCATGCATCTAGTGTATTAAGTTAACAAGAACGGAGTAACGCCTTAAGCAAGTTGACATGATGTAGAGGGATAGATCCAATCAATATGAACAAACCCCATCTTTTTATCCTTAGTGGCAACAATACAAATACGTGTCATGTCCCTTTCTGTCACTAGGAATAAGCACCGCAAGATTGAACCCACCACAAAGCACCTCTCCCATTGCAAGAAAAATCAATCTAGTTGGCCAAACCAAATCAATAGATTGGAGAGAAATACAAAGCCATATTAATCATGCATAAAAGAGTTTAGAGAAGAATCAAATAATATTCATAGATAACCTGATCATAAATCCACAATTCATCGGATCTCAACAAACGCATCGCAAAAGAAGATTACATCGAATAGATCTCCCAGAACATCAAGGAGAACATTATATTGAATATCAAAGAGAGAGAAGAAGCCATCTAGCTACTAGCTATGGACCCATAGGTCTATGGTAAACTACTCACACATCATCGAAAGGGCAGCAAGGTTGATGTAGAAGCTCTCCGTGGTCGAATCCCCCTCCGGTGAAGTACCGGAAAAGGTCCCCAAATGGGATCTCACGAAGATAGAAACTTGCGGCGGCGGAAAAGTATTTTTGGTGTGCCCTCTGGTCTACGGAGAATATTTAGGTATTTATAGAAGAAGAATTAAGACTAGAAGAGTCACGGGGGGCCCACAAGCTTGCAAGGCGACCCCCTAGGGCTCGCCCTGTGAGCTTGTCATTGACTCGTGGCTCTTATGGCCTCATCCCGAAGCTTCCAGGGTGTCTTGTGGTCCAAGAAAAATCATCAAAAAGTTTCGGTCCGTTTGGACCACGTTTGGTATTGATTTTCTGTAAAGACAAAAACAAGAAAAAAACAGCAACTGGCACAGGGCACTAGGTTAATAGGTTAGTCCCAAAAAATGATATAAAATAGCATAATAATGCATGTAAAACATCCAAGGTTGATTATATAATAGCATGGAACAATCAAAAATTATAGATACGTTGGAGACGTATCAAGCATCCCCAAGCTTAATTCATGCTCGTCCTCGAGTAGGTAAATGGTAAAAACAGAATTTTTGATGTGGAATGCTACCTAATGTGGCATGAATATTCAGATCCGTAAGATTCAAAACATAAGTTTAATATTGACATAAAAACAATAATACTTCAAGCATACTAAAAAGCAATCATGTCTTCTCAAAATATCATGGCTAAATAAAGTTATCCCTACAAAATCAGATAATCTTGTCATGCTCTATCTTCTTAACACAAAGTATTTATCATGCACAACCCCGATGACAAGCCAAGCAATTGGTTCATACTTTTTAATGCACTTCAGCTTTTTCAACTCTCACGCAATACATGAGCGTGAGCCCTGGATATAGCACTATGGGTGGAATAGAATATGATGTTGGAGGTTATGTGGAGAAGACAAAAAAGGAGAAAGTCTCACATTGACGAGGCTAATCAACGGGCTATGGAGATGGCCATCAATTGATGTCAATGCAAGGAGTAGGGATTGCCATGCAACGGATGCACTAGAGCTATAAGTGTATGAAAGCTCAAAAGAAACCTAAGTGCGTGTGCATCCAACTTGCTTGCTCACGAAGACCTAGGGCATTTTAGGAAGCCCATCATTGGAATATACAAGCCAAGTTCTATAATGAAAAATTCCCACTAGTAATATATGAAAGTGACAAAATAGGAGACTCTCTATCATGAAGAACATGGTGCTACTTTGAAGCACAAGTGTGGAAAAGGACAGTAACATTGTCCCTTCTCTCTTTTTGTCTCACTTTTTCTTTTTTTTTGTTGGGCTCTTTGGGCTCTTTTTTTTCTTGGGCTCTTTTTGGCCTCCTTTTTTTTATTTTTTTATATTTATTTTCGTCCGGAGTCTCATCCCGGTTTGTGGGGGAATCATAGTCTCCATCATCCTTTCCTCACATGGGACAATGCTCTAATAATGATGATCATCACACTTTTATTTACTTACAACTCAAGAATTACAACTCGATACTAGAACAAAAATATGACTCTATATGATCATGCAAAGCAATATGACAATGATGATAAGTGTCATAATAAAATGGAACGGTGGAAGTTGCATGGCTATGGAAATTCCATAATAGGTAGGTATGGTGGTTGTTTTGAGGAAGATATAAGGAGGTTTATGTGTGAAAGAGCATATCATATCATGGGGTTTGGATGCACTGGCGAAGTTTGCACCACAACTCAAGGTGAGAAGAGGCAATGCATGGTACCGAAGAGGCTAGCAAAATGTGGAAAGGTGAGAGTGCGTATAATCCATGGACTCAACATTAGTCATAAAGAACTCACATACTTATTGCAAAAGTTTATTAACCCTCGAAGCAAAGTACTACTATGCATGCTCCTAGGGGATAGATTGGTAGGAAAAGACCATCGCTCGTCCCCAACCGCCACTCATAAGGAAGACAATCAAAAATAAATCATGCTCCAATTTCATAGCATAACGAGAGGCCATACGTGCATGCTTCGAGAATCACAAACCTTAACACAAATATTCTTACTAAACCACAATTACTCACTAGCATGACTAATATCACCATCTTTATATCTCAAAACAAATGCATTGAATCAAACTTCTCATACATTCAATGATCTTCATGAAAGTTTTTATTATATCCCTCTTGAATACTTATCATATTAGGACTAAATTCATAACCTAAGCAAATTGCCATACTATTTATAAGACTCTCAAAATAATATAAGTGAAGCATGAGAGTTCATCAATTTTTTCAAAATATAACCACCGTCATGCTCTAAAAGATATAAGTGAAGCACTAGAGCAACTACCTAGCTCAAAAAATATAAGTGAAGCACATAGAGTATTCCAATAAATTCACAATTAATGTGTGTCCCTCTCAAAAGGTGTGTCCAGCAAGGATGATTGTGGCAAACTAAAAAGCAAATCAAGCAAAGACTCATATAATACAAGACGCTTCAAGCAAAACACATATCATTTGGTGAATAAAAATATATCCTCAACTAATTTACCATCCGGGGCATCCCCGAGGTTAGACGCTTGATTGTCCTTGAATATTACCTTGGGGTGCCTTGGGCATCCCGAAGCTTAGGCTCTTGCCACTCCTTATTCCTTAGTCCATCAAAACTTTACCCAAAACTTGAAAACTCCACAACACAAAACTCAACAGAAAACTCATGAGATCCGTTAGTATAATAAAACAAATCTCCACTTTTAGTTACTGTTGTAAACTCATTCCAATTTTATATTTGCATTATATCTACTGTATTCTAACTTCACCATGGTTCATAGCCCCCGATACTGCCCATAGATCCATCAAAACAAGTGAACAACACAATGAAAACAGAATCAGTGAAAAACAGAATAGTCGGTAAAGACACGAATTAAGCTCATACTTATGTAACTCCAAAAATTCTGAAACATTAGGACCACGTTGGCAATCTGTATATAAATCCTGTGTAAAAAATTCAGAATTTTCCGTGTTCCAGAAAATTTTAACAATTCTGCTACTGGACGCAAAAGTTTCTGTTTTTTCTCAGGATCAAATCAACGATCTTCCAAATCATCCCAAAGGTCCTACTTGGCACAAAAACTAATTAAAATACTAAAACACAATCATAACAGAAGTATAATTGTATATTTATTGAAAAACAGAAGAAAAAGCAAAAACATAAAATAAAATTGGGTTGTCTACTTCTTGGGCATGCGTTGGTTTTCCCCTTGAAGAGGAAAGGGTGATGCAGCAAACTAGAGATAAGTATTTCCCTCAGTTGAGAACCAAGGTATCAATCCAGTAGGAGGAACACACAAGTTGCCAATGATTGCACCTACACAAACAAACAAATACTTGCACCCAATGGGATAAAGGGGTTGTCAATCCCTTCACGGTTACTTGCAAGGATGAGATCTGATAGTGATAGATATAAAAGATAAGTAAAAGTGCCAAATAAAATAAAATAAAATAATTTGCAGCTAGGTATTTTTCTATTTTTGATTTTATAGATCTGAAAATAATATGATAAAATATAGACTCGGGGGCCATAATTTTCACTAGAGGCTTCTCACTTGAAAGAAAGCATGCGGTGGGTAAACAAATTACTGTTGAACAATTGATAGAAAAGCGCATAGTTATGACAATATCTAAGGCAATGATCATGTATATAGGCATCACGTCCATGACAAAAGTAGACTGACTCCTGCCTGTATCTACTACTATTAAGTTAACAAGAAAGGAGTAATGCCTTAAGTGAGATGACATGATGTAGAGGGATAGATCCAATCAATATGAACAAACCCCATCTTTTTATCCTTAGTGGCGACAATACAAATACGTATCATGTCCCTTTCTATCACTGGGAATAAGCATCGCAAGATTGAACCCACTACAAAGCACCTCTCCCATTGCAAGAAAAATCAATCTAGTTGGCCAAACCAAATCAATAGATCAGAGAGAAATACAAAGCTATCTTAATCATGCATAAAAGAGTTCAGAGAAGACTCAAATAATATTCATAGATAATCTGATCATAAATCCACAATTCATCGGATCTCAACAAACGCACCGCAGAAGAAGATTACATCGAATAGATCTCCAATAACATCGAGGAGAACATTGTATTGAAGATCAAAGAGAGAGAAGAAGCCATATAGCTACTAGTTATGGACCCATAGGTCTATAGTAAACTACTCACAAATCATCGAAAAGGCAGCAAGGTTGATGTAGAAGCTCTCCATGGTGGAATCCCCCTCTAGTGAAGCACTGGTAAAGGTCCCCAGATGGGATCTCACGAAGACAGAAACTTGCGGTGGCGGAAAAGTATTTTTGGTGTATCCTCTGGTCTACGGGGAATATTTAGGTATTTGTAGAAGAAGAATTAGGGCTAGAAGAGTCACAGGGGGGGTCACAAGCTTGCAGCCCCCCCCCCCAGGGCGCGCCCTGTGAGTTTGTCGTTCACTCGTGGATCTTCTGGCCTCCTCCCGAAGCTTCCAAGGTATCTTGTGGTCTAAGAAAAATCGTCAAAAGTTTCGTTCCGTTTGGTATTGATTTTCTGTAAAGACAAAAACAAGGAAAAAACAACAACTGGCACTGGGCACTATGTTAATAGGTTAGTCCCAAAAAATAATATAAAATAGCATAATAATGCATATAAAACATCCAAGGTTGATAATATAATAGCATGGAACAATAAAGAACTATAGATACGTTGGAGACTGATAACCCACTAGGGGATCGTTTGTAGCCTTTTTTAATAAATAACAGCGTTGAACCCAACGTGGAGCTAAAGGTAGAACGAATATTCCCTCAAGTTCTATCGACCACCCATACAACTCTACGCACACTTAATGTTCGCTTTACCTAGAACAAGAATAAAACTAGAAGTACTTTGCGTGAATAAAACTACGAATAAATTGCAAGATAATAAAAGTTAGTTGTTTAGTAGAAAGCTTTTGTCCCACAAGAAAGTTATTTGTCTCTAGGCAATTGATAACAAGACCGGTAATCATTATTGCAATTTTATATGAGGGAGAGGCATGAGCTAACATACTTTCCGTACTTAGATCATATGCACTTATGATTGGAACTCTAGCAAGCATCCTCAACTACCAAAGATCATTAAGGTAAAACCCAACCATAGCATTAAGTATCAAGTCCTCTTTACTCCCATACGCAACGACCCACTTACTCGAATATGTGTTTCAGTCACTCACGCCACCAACCATAAGCAAATCATGAACGTATTGCAACACCCTACCGCGGGGCTCGCTCACATTTGCGTGACACGGAGGGCACCATAGGACAGCACCAAAATAAAATATACAACTCAAACCAATCATGATCATCAATCAACCCGTAGGACAAAACAGATCTACTCAAACATCATAGGATAACCACATATCATTGGATAATAATATATAGTGTTGAGCACCATGTTTAAGTAGAGAATTACAATGGGAATAGAGAGGTTACACTGCTGCATAGAGGGGGGGAAGGTTGGTGTTGACGGTAGCAAGGTTGTTGGTGTAGATCGCCGTCACGATCCTTGCCCCGGCGGCACTCCGGTGCCACTGGGAGAGAGGGGGAGAGAGCCCCCTCCTTCTTCTTCTTCCTTTGCCTACCCCCTAGATGGGAGAAGGGTTCCCCCTCTGGTCCATGGCTTCCATGGCAGCGGAGGGGCGGGAGCCCCTCCGAGATTGGATCTCTCTCTCTCTCTCTGTTCTCTTCTGTTTCGCGTTCCCGTTTTTCGGCCGAAAATCATTTCTTAAATATCCAGAGATCCATAACTCTGATTGCGCTAAAATTTTAACACGATTTTTTCCGGATATAAGCTTCCTTGCGGTCGAAGAAGAGCCCCAACCGACTTACGGGGTGCCCACTAGGCACCATCGCGCCAGGGGGGCTGGACGCGCCCTGGTGGGTAGTGGAGGTCGTGGGCCTCCGTTTGCATTGATTCCACCTCCCAAAAATCACATATATTCCAAAAAAATATCCGTAAATTTCTATCGCGTTTGGAGTTCGTTTGATATGGATATTCTGCAAAACAAAAAATATGCAACAAACAGGAACTGGCACTGGGCACTGGATCAATATGTTAGTCCCAAAATATAATACAAAATGTTGCCAAAAGTATATAAAAGTTGTATAATATTGGCATGGAACAATCAAAAATTATAGGTATGACGGAGACATATCAGCATCCCCAAGCTTAATTCCTGCTCATCCTCGAGTAGGTAAATGATAAAAAAGATAATTTTTGATGTGGAATGCTACCTAGCATAATCTTGATCATATAATCATGGCATGAATATTAAGACATGAGTGATTCAAAGCAATAGTCTATAATTTGACATAAAGACATCAATACTCAGGCATTCCAACAAACAATCATGTCTTTAAAAATATCAATGCTAAAAAACGCTATCCCTACAAAATCATATAGTCTTGTCAGGCTCCATCTTCTTAACACAAAGTATTTATCATGCACAACCCCGATGACAAGTCGAGCAATTGGTTCATACTTTTTAACCCGCTTCAGATTTTTCAACCCCCACGCAATACATGAGCGCAAGCCATGGACATAGCACTATGGGTGGAATAGAGTATGATGATTGGGGTAAACATAGAGAAGACAAAAAAGTAAGAAAGTCTCACATCGACGCGGCTAATCAACGGGCTATGGAGATGCCCATCAATTGATATCATTGCGAGGAGTAGGGATTGCCATGCAACGGATGCACTAAGAGAAATAAGTGTATGAAAGCTCACCATGAAAACTAAGTGGGCGTGCATCCAACTTGCTTGCTCAAGACCTCGGGCAATTGAAGAAGCTCATCATCGGAATATACAAACCAAGTTCTATAATGAAAAATTCCGACTAGTTACATGAAAGTAAAAGCGTAGGAGACTCTCTATGTGAAAAACATGGTGCTACTTCCAAGCACAAGTGTGGAAAGGATAGTAACATTGCCCCTACTCTCTCTTTCTCTCATTTTTCTTTTTTTTTCTTTTTTTTCTTTTTTTTCTTGGGCTCTTTTTGGCCTCGCTTTTTCCTTTTTTTTTCTTTTCTTTTTTTCTGGAGTGCCATCCCGACTTGTGGGGGAATCATAGTCTCCATCATCCTTTCCTCACTGGGACATGCTCTAATAATGAATAATGATGATCATCACACTTCTATTTACTTACAACTCAAAAGAAATAAAAATTACAACTCGATACCTAGAACAATACGACTATATATGAATGCCTCTGGCAGTGTACCACGATGTGCAATGATCTAGCGTAGCAAAGATATCAAAAAATGGACAAGCCATGAAAATATCATGCTAGCTATCTTACGATCATGCAAAGCAATATAATAATGAATGCTCAAGTCATGTATATGATGATGATGGAAGTTGCATGGCAATATATCTCGGAATGGCAATGGAAATGCCATAATAGGAAGGTATGGTGGCTATTTTGAGGAAGATATAATGAGGCTTATGTGTGGTAGATTGTATCATATCACGGGGTTTGGATGCACCTGCAAAGTTTGCGCCACATCTCGAGGTGAGAAAGGGCAATGCACGGTACCGTAGAGGCTAGCAAATTGCGGAAAGGTAAGAGTGTATAATCCATGGACTCACATTAGTCATAAAGAACTCACATACTTATTGCAAAATTTTATTAGCCCTCAAAGAAAAGTACTACTACGCATGCCCCTAGGGGTATAGATTGGTAGGAAAAGACCATCGCTCGTCCCCGACCGCCACTCATAAGGAAGACAATCAATAATAAATCATGCTCCAACTTCTTAGCATAACAGGAGACAATACGTGCATGCTTCGGGAATCACAAACCTTAACACCAATATTCTTACTAACCACAATCATTCACTAGTACCTCCCACATATTATCATCTCTATATCGCAAAACTATTGCAAGGAATCAAACATATCATATTCAGTGATCCACAAGTTTTATATAGTATTTTATGACTAACCATATGAATGACCAATTCATGTTGACTCTCTAAATAGATATAAGTGAAGCATGAGAGTTTAATCATTTCTATAAAATACCATTCTCTAATAAATATAAGTGAAGCAAAAGGGCATTGTACAAATAACGGTTTTCTATATGTAGAGAAACGGGCAATCCAAACTTCAAATGACATAAGTGAAGCACATGAAGCATTCTATAAAGCCATACTCAAAAGATATAAGTGAAGTGCAAAGAGCATTCTATAAATCAACCAAGGACTATCTTATACCAGCATGGTGCATTATTAAAAGAAAAATAAAAATCACTCGACGCTCCAAGATTTACACATATCACGTGAACAAAACAAAAACTGAAACATACCAATACTTGTTGAAGAAAGATGGGATGCCTTCGGGGGCATCCCCAAGCTTAGAAGCTTGAGTCTCCTTGAATATTTACTTGGGGTGCCTTGGGCATCCCCAAGCATGAACTCTTGCCTCTCCTCCTTCTCCTCATATCGATACCTCCTCGATCTTCGAACACTTCATCCACACAAAATTTAACAAAACCTTTGTGAGATCCGTTACCATAATAAAGCAAATTACTACTTTAAGTACTATTGCAAACCCATTCATATTTTATTTTTGCATTATACCTACTATATTAGAACTTCTCCATGGCTTATACCACCGATACAATCCATAGTTCCATCAAAACAAGCAAAATAATGCATCAAAAACAGAATTTGTCAAAAACATGACAGACTGTAGGAATCTGAGCATTGACCATACTTCTGTAATTCCCAAAATTCTTAAAAATTAGGAAAAAAATAAAAAAATTACATAGCAGTATTGTGTGAAAATTTTGGACATTCCAGTAAAAAATGTAAATTCACGTACTACAGCCAAAGTTTCTTCTTTTTGCACCGCACATACCAAACAAGCAATCTAAACATCCTAAAGGAAAATCTTGGCACATTATTTTTATAATACAATGGATTTGTACAAGGGGATAATTATTTTTGTTGAAAAGTTTCTGTAATTCGAGATTCACAAAGTTTCCATGGGCCTGAACAAAGTCCAAGGCATGCTCCCGCTTCCATGGTGCTCGTCTTTCTCACTTTCACTTTTCTTTTTGTAAAGTTTTAAGCTCCCCTCTGTATTTTTTGTTTTTAAACTTTATAAAAGCACACAACAGTATAAAATGACTCTCTAAAACTTTCGGGTTGTCTCCCTGGCAGCGCTTTCTTTAAAGCCATTAAGCTAGGCATAAAGTGCTCAAGTAATCGATCCACTCGGATCCCAAGGTATATCAAAGCCAATTTTAATTAGCGGTGATTTATAATTTAGTAGTGAGCACAAAGAAACATATATCATGCAATGACGAAGTCTAACTCTCTTCCTATGCATCGGCATGTAATAAAGTAACAATTCATGCACATCAAGTAAAGGCCAATACATAGCATAAGCAGTTTCTTGCAATTTTATCGTGTTGGAAACATAGAGAGGTGGAGATGTAGTTCCTCTCTCATAATAATTGAAAGTAGGAGAAGCAAGCACATGCATATTATATTCATCAAAATCATCATGTGTAATGGTAGAACACAACCCATCAATATAATCCTTAATAAGAGCAAACTTCTCCGATATAGTGTACTTGGGAGAATTAAAAAAGATAATAGGACTATCATGTTTGGGTGCAAAGCAACAATTTCATTCTTAACATAAGGAACTATAGCAAGTTCATCTGCATAAGCATAATTCAAATTGGCATCATCGCCACAAGCATAGCAAGCATCAAATTCATCAAAAAGGGATATTTCAAATGAATCAATGGGGTCATAGCAATTATCATAGCATTCATCCTTCGGTAAGAATGAAGGGACATTAAAGAATGTATGAGTTGAAGAGTTACTCTCATTAGAAGGTGGGCACGGGTGATCAATCCGCTCTTCCTCCTTTTGTTCTTCGCTCTCCTCCTCATCTTTTTCATCTAATGAGCTCAAAGTTTCAGCAATTTCTTCCTCCATAGTTTCCGTCAAAATATTAGTCTCTTCTTGGGCAGCGAAGACTTTCTCAATAAATACATCAATATCGGAATTATATTTATAATTCTCATAGCAATATTTAAGTATAGCAAAATTTTCAGGTCTATAAACAACATCATCATAATTTTCATACTTTTCAAACAGAGATTCAATTTCATAAGCACCCTTAAAAGCAACAAATTCTTCTATTCGTTCCACATCATAGTAATCATATCTACCATTAGCATAAGAAGCCAAGGTTTCATTATCCTTAAATTCACATGAAAAGGGAAAATGTGGAGCCTTCATCCTAGAGCAACAAGTATTATCATATCTCAAGCATAAATTCCAAGCATACCATTGCAAATAATCAATTTGATCCCATAAGAGTTTCCCTTTTTGAGTCAAGCAATATTCCCTAAAGTATTCACATTGATCCAACGTGTCTCCCATTATCAAGTTGAATGGTGTTTTCTCAGGATTATCAAAGTAGTGTTTAATATTTTTCAACATAACGAGCATCGAGGGTTTTAGGAGGTTCCCCATCTCCATGAGAAGCAAGTACAACTATTTTTTTGGTATTTCGTGTTCCATATCCATAACTAAAGATAGAGAACAACTTAGAATAGAAAATAAAAACTACTTAGTGATAAAGCAAACAAGCACACACGAGAATATTCACCCCACGCTATTGCTCCCCGGCAACGACGCCAGAAAAAGGTCTTGATAACCCACAAGTATAGGGGATCATTTGTAGCCTTTTTCGATAAATAAGAGTGTCGAACCCAACGAGGAGCTAAAGGTAGAAGAAATATTCCCTCAAGTTCTATCGACCACCGATACAACTCTACGCACACTTAATGTTCGCTTTACCTAGAACAAGAATAAAACTAGAAGTACTTTGCGAGAATAAATTGCAAGATAATAAAAGTTAATTGTTTACTAGAAAGATTTTGTCACACAAGAAAGTTATTTGTCCATAGGCAATTGATAACTAGACCGGTAATCATTATTGCAATTTTATATGAGGGAGAGGCATGAGCTAACATACTTTCCGTACGTGGATCATATGCACTTATGATTGGAACTCTAGCAAGCATTTGCAACTACCAAAGATCATTAAGGTAAAACCCAACCATAGCATTAAGTATCAAGTCCTCTTTACTCCCATACGTAACAACCCACTTACTCGGGTATGTGTTTCAGTCACTCACGCCACCCACCATAAGAAAATCATGAACGTATTGCAACACCCTACAGCGGGGATCCCTCATGTTTGCGCTACACGGAGGGCACCATATGACAACACCAAAATAAAATATACAACTCAAACCAATCATGATCATCAATCAAACCGTAGGACAAAACAGATCTACTCAAACATCATAGGATAACCACATATCATTGGATAATAATATATAGTGTTGAGCACCATGTTTAAGTAGAGAATTACAGCGGGAATAGAGAGGTTACACCGCTGCATAGAGGGAGAGAAGGTTGGTGTTGATGGTAGCAAGGTTGTTGGTGTAGATTGCCGTCATGATCCTTGCCCCGGCGGCACCCCGGTGCCACCGAGAGAGAGGGCGACAGAGCCCCCCCCCCCTCCTTCTTCTTATTCCTTGGCCTCCACCCTAGATGGGAGGAGGGTTTCCCCTCTGGTCCATGGCTGCCATGGGGCGGAGGGGCGGGAGCTCCTCCGAGATTGGATCTCTCTCTATCTCTCTCTCTGTTCTCTTCTGTTTCAAGTTCCCATTTTCTGGCCTAAAACCGTTTCTTAAATATCCGGAGATCCGTAACTCCAATTGCGCTGAATTTTAACACGATTTTTTTCCGGATATAAGCTTCCTTGCGGCCGAACAAGAGCCCGAACCGACTTACGGGGTGCCCACTAGGCACCACCATGCGTCAGGGGGGGCAGGCCGCACCCTGGTGGGTAGTGGAGGCTACGGGCCTCCGTTTGCGTTGATTCCACCTCCCAAAAATCACATATATTTCAAAATAATTCTTCATAAATTTTTATCACGTTTGGACTTTCTTTGATATGGATATTCTGCGAAACAAAAACCATGCAACAAACAGGAACTGGCACTAGGCACTGGATCAATATGTTAGTCCCGAAAAATAATATAAAATGTTGCCAAAAGTATATAAAAGTTGTATAATATTAGCATGGAACAATCAAAAATTATAGATACGATGGAGACGTATCAGAGACATATCAGGGTCATGCTCCGAGGAGGAGGACAGCTGCGGAACTCAAGCTTCCATTGCAGAGGTATGGCTGCTGCACCACCTCCGGACATGAACAACCGTGGAGGCGCATGAGTCAGTCCATCTACTATATTTCACAATACTACGGCGGTTGAAGGGCAGTGTGGCAGACCACAACTCACTCAGGAGCAGGTGTGAGCCATGGAGCAACTTCTCAACACCCCCATTACGGGAGACTCACCAGTTGATCTGGCCCTAGAGGCTATGTGCCAGACTACTTTGGACAAGCATGCTCGACTGGCCCAAGGTGAGCAATCTGATTGCTTGGGAGCAAGCGTTGGCAAAGACTAGTCGGTCATGGTGTCAGCCGGCTCCGTCCGTGGTTTGGCGTGGTCGGGACATCAACAACACCTTTGCAGTCGGGGGCTCGGGTGACATATGTATCCTTTGAACTCTGATCAACAATGTCAGGGCCACTACCAGATTGTTGGATGTGATCTAGCTTCCTGGAGTTGGAGTTGTTGCACACGGCATCCATCAGTTATCAACTTTCTTAAAGGTTCCAGTCGCCTAAAAGGAATTGATCTCTCAGTCTCGTGACCGACTAGCATCTAGGAGCCGAGTGCTAGGAGGCACAGAAAGCCGAGTATCGAGGGTGGCATCTTCACATGCTCGACTATGTGCTGATGGGAGAGTGGGAAGTCGAGCGGGAGGTGGGTGTGACACATCGCCATGTCGCCGAGAGGATCCTCCTTGGTGGCGTGATGAACCCTCGCCATGACCATGAGTGGAATCGCTTAGGCATCATGATGTCTTCTCACCACGAAGACTTGGACATGCTCCTTGTGGAAGAGACGATTACTCGTCGCGGCGCTAGGGTCTTCTTCCTATCGTGGTCATGATTTGCCATGCCGCCGGGACGGTAATCCTCGATGTCGTGATGATTCACCTCTTAGTTGGGATGCTTCTCCCTGATCGCGGGATGATCCACCACGTAGATGGTATGATTCCTCCCATAGGTGCGCTGAGTTGCCTTGACGTCAGGCCGTGTCCCCCGACGCCGTGAGGACTCTCAAGGTGATAGAATGATTCACCTCGTCAGTGGGATGACCTTCACTATGACGAACACAAGATCTTGATTCAAGGCCGAGTGGATCGTGCACGGGCTGCATGTCGTGAAGAAGAGCACGACATGCCGAGTGGCTCTGGATCTCCAGGGCCATTTCGCTTTTGTCGGCATATTCGTATGACTCCTTTCCCCAATCGATTTTGTATGGGTTTTGAAATGAAGAAGTATGACGCAACACCAAAGCAGAGACCTGGCTAGCTGACTACCTCGTTGCCATTCATATCGGCGGTGGAAATGAGATGTAGCCATGCGCAACCTTTCTCTCTCTTTAGAGGGATTGACTTGGACTTTGTTGAACAAACTACAGAGGATAGAATATACAACTAGAGAGAACTAGAACATGTTTTCTTCAAGAACTTTGAGGGCACGTACAAACACCTGGAAGCTATCAATACTTGATGTTATGTGTGCAGAAACCCAAGGAATCCACTAGGGATTACATCCATAGGTGGACTCAGCTTCGCAACTCGATAGAGAATGTCACTGAAGAACGAGTGATCCACGCCTTCCAGTAAGCTATGAGGTACGAGCACCTACGACTCAAGATTGGTCGAACAGAAGTCACCTCTATGTGTCGGTTGATGGGTATAACCAATCGATGTGCAAATGGCAAAGATGATGACCAGGTTCAAAAGAGTGAACCGCGGAACCAACCGACTACTCAGAAGGGGCAAAACAATCGGAACTGAAAGAATGGCAAGAACAAGCGTGCCAGTCAGATGGTGATGACTAAGTTAGTAGCGCGGAGCTGGTTGCAGCAGTCGGCCAAGGAAATAAATGCGTTGAACAGAAAAAGGAATGGATTCCGCGGAAGAAACATGCAAACAACAATATTCTGGACAAACCTTGTTGCATTAGGGCATGTACAATGGTGGCGCCCCATGACAAAAAGTAGGTTGAGGCATCTATGTTTATTTTTTCTCCCCAATGCAAGCTACCACTAGTGGGGCTCATCAAGAAATAGAAAATAAAGACACTAGTACACATGCATCTCTACTCTTCACTTCAACCTTTTCAGCTTTTTACACCGGACCACACTTTTTCTCTCCAAGCACCTGCCTCCTGCAGAGAATCCTGCTTCCCTATCCGAACCTACTTTACCTGATATCTGATCCTACATGGCATGAGAGGCACCACCCTGGGGCTATGCATTGGCCATGCCCTTTGGGCGCGTTTGGTTACCTGCATCATTCATTGCCACTTTGCATACTTCTCCCAGTTGGGCCTGGCTGAGCATATGCATGCAAAAAAACATCTGCATGTTGATTGGTTGCCTGCATCCCCTCTAGCCTGCATGTGCTAAAATAGAAGGCCTGCTGTTTGGTTGCAGACTTGTTTGAGGGGAAACACAAGTCTGGTTGTTTGGTTACATCCAGGACAGTTGTGTGGTAACGTCCTCCTCGATGTGGTGAGGTTACCAAAGGCACACATGAACTACTAACAACTAGACTAGTAGGAACAGAACAATCTTAGGCACAAACACAAGTCTTAACCACGCATCACAAGTTTTAAACCAACATAGTACGATAAGTTTTAAATGAAACCCAAGTCTTAAAGCAAGAACCAACAAGGAACGGGCAACAGGAGCTCAGGCGGTCGCGGCGAAGGCATTGACGTGCTCCTTGAACTTGGTGACCACTGATACGTCTTCATCGTATCTATAATTTTTTCTTGTTTCATGCCAATATTATACAACTTTCACATACTTTTGGCAACAATTTATATGATTTATTGGACTAACATATTAATCCAGTGCCTAGTGCCAGTTCCTGTTTGTTGCATGTTTTGTTTCACAGAATATCCATATCAAACAAAGTCCAAACGCGATAAAAATTTATGGATAATTATTTTGGAATATATGAGATTTTTGGGAGTTGGAATCAACACAAAAGGAGGCCCACAACCCCCACAGTACACCAGGGTGCGCCCCAGGGCCTAGACGTGTGGTGGTGGGTTGTGGTCACCTCGTAAGGCGGTTGCTGCTCTACTTCGGGCGCAAGGAAGCTTATATCCGGAAAAAAAATCATGTAAAAATCTCAGTGCAATCGGAGTTATGGATCTCCGCGAATATAAGAAATGGTTTTCGGCTAGAAAACAGGAACGCGAAACAGAAGAGAACAAAGGGATAGATCTAATCTAGGAGGGGCTCCTGCCCCTCCGCCGCCATGGCAACCATGGATCAGAGGGGGAACTCTCCTCCCATCTAGGGGGGAAGCCAAGGAAGAAGAAGAAGAAGGAGGAGGGGGCTCTCTCCCCCTCTCTCCCGGTGGCGCCGAAACGCCTCCGGGGCAATCATCGTGTGACGGCGATCTACTCCAACAACTCCGTCATCTTCACCAACATCTTCATCACTTTCCCCCATCTATATTTAGCGGTCCACTCTCCCGCAACCCGCTGTACCCTCTACTTGAACATGGTGCTTTATGCTTCATATTATTATCCAATGATATGTGGCCATCCTATGATGCTTGAGTAGATTTTTGTTGTCCTATCGGTAATTGGTGAATTGCTATGATTGGTTTAATTTGCTTGTGGTTATGTTGCTGTCCTTTGGTGCCCATCATATGAGCGTGCATGTGGATCACACCATAGGGTTAGTTGTATGTTGATAGGACTATGCATTGGAGGGCAAGGGTGACAGAAGCTTCTTCCTACCATAGAAATTGATGCATACGGGATTGAAGGGGGACCAATATATATCTTAATGCTATGGTTGGGTTTTACCTTAATGAACATTAGTAGTTGCGGATGCTTGTTAATAGTTCCAATCATAAGTGCATAGAGTTCCAAGTAAGGGATGACATGCTAGCAGTGGCCTCTCCCACATACAAGCTTGCTATCGGTCTAGTAACGTAGTCAATTGCTAAGGGACAATTCCGCAAATCCTACCACTACTAATCCACACTCGTTATACTAACTTAATTGTTTCTTTATCTAAACAGCACCTAACTTTTATTTTCATGTTCTTTATTATCTTACAAACTTATCCCTTCATACCTACAAAATACTTCTAGTTTTATTCTTGTTCTAGGTAAAGCAAACGTTAAGTGTGCATAGAGTTGTATCGGTGGTCGATAGAACTTGAGGGAATATTTTTTCTGCCTTCAGCTCCTCATTGGGTTCGACACTCTTATTTATCGAAAAAGGCTACAAATGATCCCCTATACTTGTGGGTTATCAAGATCTTTTTCTGGCACTGTTGCCGGGGAAGCAATAGCGTGGGGTGAATATTCTTGTGTGTGCTTGTTTGCTTTATCACTAAGTAGTTTTTATTTGTTGTTCTAAGTTGTTTTATATCTTTAGTTATGGATATGGAACATGAAATACCAAAAAAATTAGTTGTACTTGCTACTCATGGAGATTGGGAACCTCCTAAAACCCTCGATGCTCGTTATGTGAAAAATATGGAACACTACTTTGATAATCCTGAGAAAACCCCATTCAACTTGATAATGGGAGATGCGTTGGATCAACGTGAATATTTTAGTGATTATTGCTTGACTCAAAAGGGAAACTTTTATGGGATCCAGTTCATATTTTGCATTGGTATGCTCGGGATTTATGCTTGAGACATGATTATACTTGTTGCTCTAGGATGAAGGCTCCACACCTTCCCTTTTCATGCAAATTTAACGATAATGAAACCTTAGCTTCTTATGCTAATGGTAGATATGATTACTATGATGTGGAATGAATAGAAGAATTTATTGCTTTTAAGGGTGCTTATGAAATTGAATCTATGTTTGAAAAGTATGAAGATTATGATGATGTTGTATATAGACCTAAATTTTTTGCTATACTTAAATATTGCTATGAGAATTATAAATATAATGCCGATATTAATGATTTTATTGAGAAAGTCTTCGTTGTCCAAGAAGAGACTAATATTTTGCAGGAATCTATGGAAGAAGAAATTGATGAAACTGTGAGCTCATTAGATGAAAAAGATGAGGAGGAGAGTGAAGAACAAAAGGAGGAAGGGCGGATTGATCACCCGTGCCCACCTTCTAATGAGAGTAACTCTTCAACTCATACATTATTTAATTTCCCTTCGTTCTTACCGAAGGATGAATGCTATGATCCCGTTGATTCTTTTGAAATATCCCTTTTTGATGAACTTGATACTTGCTATGCTTGTGGCCAAGATGCCAATTTGAATTATGCTTATGGAGATGAACTTGCTATAGTTCCTTATGTTAAGAATTAAATTGTTCCTATTGCACCCACGCATGATAGTCCTATTATCTTTCTGAATTCTCCAAACTACACTATATCGGAGAAGTTTGCTCTTATTAAGGATTATATTGATGGGTTGCCTTCTACCATTACACATGATAATTTTGATGAATATAATATGCATGTGCTTGCTGCTCCTACTTGCAGTTATAATGAGAGAGGAACTACATCTCCGCCTCTCTATGTTTCCAATGCGATAAAATTGCAAGAAACTGCTTATGCTATGTATTGGCCTTTACTTGATGTGCATGAATAGTTCTTTTATGATATGCCGATGCATAGGAAGAGAGTTAGACTTCTTCATTGAATGATATATGTTGCTTGGTGCTCACTACTAAATTACAAATCATTGCTAATTAAAATTGGCTTTGATATACCTTGGGATCCGGGTGGATCAATTACTTGAGCACTTTATGCCTAGCTTAATGGCTTTAAAGAAAGCTGAAAGTGCGTTATATCGACTAGAGGGGGGTGAATAGGCAATTTTTACAAATTCATCACTGAGGAAATACTACTTGAGGAATTTTCTAAGTGATGAAATACAAGCAGCGGATAAAGTACTCAGGTGCAAGCATAACATGGAAGTAACACATTCATCATGATGATATGAAACAAGCACAGAGCACGAGTAGCGTGTAAACAGGATAAGCAGGCAGAAGACAAGATGACAGAAGAATTTGGGTTGAGGAAATTGAGAAAGTCTTCAGTCAAAGTCTTCAAGCAGTAACGATCAAGTTCAACAACAGGTAAGCGAGGAAATGAAAGGGTTGAGGAAATAGAACCAGTAGCTCGGTGAAGACAGTGATTTGGTAGAACAGTTCCAACTATTGTGACTGTTGTACGTCTGGTTGGAGCGGCTTGGTGTTTAAACCAAAGGACACACAGTCCCAGGACACACAGTCCTTACCGTATTCTCCTTGAGCTAAGGTCACACAGACCTCGCCCAATCACTCATGGTAAGTCTTCAGGTGACTTCCAAACCTTCACAGACTTGGTCACTCGGCGATACACAATTCGTCTTGGATGCTGTAGACCATGACGCCAAACCGTCTGGAAGATGCACAATCTTCAAAGGTAACAAGCGCCGGTTCCACACAGGAACAATCTATTCAGTGATGCTCAATCACTTTGGGTTGTAGGTGTTGGGGTTTTGGGTTTTTCCTCACTGATGATTTTCTCTCAAAGTCCTCGGAGGATGGGATGCTCTAAATGACAAGTGTCAGTTTCTCTCGGAGCAGCCAACCAGCTAGTGGTTGAGGGGACGGCTAATTATAGCCGGGGAGCAGCCCGACATGATAAGACATAAATGCCCCTAATGAAATGACCATTAGGTGGATAAGATATTTGGGACAGCTGGCGCATAGCCCAGCAACGGTTGGAAATTTGAGCTCTCAAATTCCTCAGGGCTATCATGTTCCTCACTTGTAGGCAATCCGCACTGGCGAATTTCTAACTCCTCGGTCAGAACAAATTCCTTAGAGACCAGAAGATCTTCGTCTCTGTCACTGAAGAAATTGACTGAACTGTATGAGATTTCCAAAGGCTTCACTCGAAGGATTGGGTATGTGTAGGCTTTGAGATGAGCATCACTTGGAAACTTTTCCTTAGTTTTACCTCAACCCCCTTTAATAGTACGGTGTTTCCTATGACTCAAGAAAGGAAAGTGAAACTACGAAAACAAAAGTCTTCACACTTCATTGTCCTCGCATCAATATCAATATCTTCAAGGTCACACCAATTTCCTCATTTTCAAAGTCTTCAAGAAAACCAAAGTCTTCAGTTGAAGACATTCATTTTTAGGGGTCGACATTCATCGGATTTATCAAACTCCTCAGAGACTTATTAGACATGTGTGCACTCACAAACACATTAGTCCCTTAACCTATAAGTCTTCAATACACCAAAATCACTAAGGGGCACTAGATGCACTTACAATCTCCCCCTTTTTGGTGATTGATGACAAATAGGTTATGTTTTCAATGGGGATAAACATATGAAGTGTAAATACTGATATTGAGGAATTTGATTGCAAGATATAAAAGAACTCCCCCTAAAGATGTGCATATTGAGGAATTTGCTTTGGATTGCAAATGCACATTGTAGAATGAAATCTTGGATATCTCCCCCTATATCTTGTAATCCATACATGCATTTAACATATAATATGAAGAATTTGAAATGCATGATGGAAAATGGTGTCTGACGAAATTCAGCATGCGTGCATTAAGGTACTTGAGGAAATAAGCATGCAGAAAGCAGTTCAACAGTATCAGACCACCATCGGACTTAAGTTTACAACTCAACCAACAAACACTTCAGAAGAGCGAGAGTTGTAACTTAATGGAAAAAAACAGCCCATATATAAGACCCACTTGAAGACTAACTCAAATTTCTCCCCCTTTGTCATCGAATGACCAAAAGGGACAAAAAATGAGGAATAACGCCCCTGGAGAATATCATCATGAGGTCGATGGAGGAGCGCCAATGTTGTCGGGGTTGTTTGTCGATGTAGGGCCTACCGCAGTGTCGTCGAGATCCTCAGCTTCATCCGTCTCACGTGATGAAGAATATGAACTGGTGACTAGCTGAGGAACTTTGACCTTCTTGAATTTCTTCGAAGGAGGATGAGCCCAGTCAAAGTTGTGCTGAAAGTCCATCTGCTTGAGGTCTTCAGCACTATAGAGATGAGAAAGTATGGCCCAAGTGCGATCAAAGATTTCATGCGCATAATAGTGATTCTTCTTCACAGTGTTCTGAGTAACAGTTGTGTTCTGAAGAATTGAGCCAAATTGACGCTTGACCCATTTGTGATTGCGATTGACCTTCTGGTGAAGACTTAGAAGAAGCTCATGATCAGTCATCACTCGTGGGGCAGTGGCTTGAGGATTTTGCTCATGGGCTTTAGCAGAATTTTGGGTAGCAGAGTCATCATTGGTGGAATAAGATGCAGCCTTACGAAACTATCCATCCAATGGACGAGTGTCTTCATCAATAACAGCAGCTTTGCCTTTTTCATCGACTGAAGAAATGGTCCTTTTGAGGACTTCAATAGGAGGTAGAAAGCTGAGGTGATTCTGAAAACCTGCCTTGTAGTGAATTGAAGACCTGGTTCTGATGAATTTCATTATCCAAGGAGCATAGGGCTTCAATTCAAACAGCGACAGTGCAACATTAGCCAAAGTCCTGATGAAGAAATCATGATAGTTAATGGGAATCCCATGTATGATGTTGAGCAGCAGATTCTTCATGATGCCAACAACTTCTTCTTCTTCAGAGTTGTGGCCTTTGATCGGACTGAGGGTTTTGGTCAGGATGCGGTAGATTGTCCTTGGCACATATAACAAATCCTTCACTAGGAAGGTGGTTCTTGGAGCTTGGCCTAGCCGCAAAGGCTTCATCAGTACTTGCATGAGATGATTTTGAAGTTCAGGTTCTTCATAGATCAACCTTGCGCCTTCAGCAGGAGGACTGACTGCGATGGCATGAAGCAATTCAGAGGACGGAGCTTTATAGTGAGTGTTTTCAGTCATCCAGTCTAGCACCCATGAATTGACATCAGCCACATTGCAAGTGAGATGCAGGGTTGCATAGAACTGAAGAATTAGCTTTTCATTCCAGTCACATATATCAGCACAGAAATTGAGGAGCCCAGCTTCATGAAGAACATTGAGAACTGGTTGGAAGCACGGAATGGACTCCATATCCACATGAGGAATTTGACGGTGCTGAAAAACCTTGTCCTTGTCAAACAGAACAGATGCATAGAAGTTCATCTGGCTAGCAGTCCAAAACCTCTTGCGCCTTAGTATTGCTGAGTCATATGGATTTGCATCAGTGAAGAAATGATGCTCAGCGAAGAAATCGTCAGCCTTGAATTTTGGCCTCTTTGTATGAGGACTTTCAGGCTTGGGCTGAAGATTTGCAGTAACAGGCCTAAGAACCTCTTGTGTCACAACTTCAGGTACAACAGACTGAGTAATTGAAGCAGCAGTTTCATCAGCAGTCTGGTTCTCCATTTCTTCAGCTGTGGTAGCTTCTTCAGTCTGCACAGGGGACTGAGGAATTGGATGCAAAGGTGTGGCAATTGGAGAGTTGGGGTGAAGATTTTCCCAATAGTCATCATTCAGCACAGGGGTTGTAGAGTCAATGTCCACATCTTCTTCAATTTCTTCAATGCCCGCCTCTTCAGCAGTGAACTGAGGCACAGGCGATGATACCAACGGTGTGGAAACAACATCTTCCACTTTAATTTCTTCATCCAACTACTCTGAAGAAGCAGCAAAAGGATTATCTTCATCAATGTCATCTGGGATGACATATTCTTCACCAAACGGAATGAGCCCCTTTGATGGCACTATTGAGATCGGAACTGCATCAATTGGTTCATTGAGAGAGCTTGTTAAAGTCCTCACTTTCTTGGGAGCTGAGGACTCTACAGAGGTTGATGCTTTCCTCTTCTTTGCGGCTTCCTTCTCTGCAGTCTTCATTTTCTTCACTTCTGATGCAGAAGGAAGTGTGGTTTTCTTCACCTTTGAAGATTTAGCTGGGGGAGCAGATGAAGTTGGTGCATTTTCTTGAGGCGCAACATTGATGGTTGCCCTGGCATTGTCTTCAGGAGCTGGAATTTCTTCAGCCCTGGTAGTTTTTTTAGCAGCCTGATTTTCATCAGCTGCGCTTGCAGTTTCTTCAGCATGCTGAGCAGATGCTTTAGCCTGAGGAATTCGCTGTTGTGATGGTGCTGCAATGTCTGCCTTGAGGTTCTTGGCAATCTTGACAAATCTGACTTTGGCACCGAGCCAATCTGCATGATATCTGTCAAATTCATCACTGAGGTCTCTGATCTCCTTCTGAACAGTGACAAGTTCTTCAGGAGCCAGTGTAAGAACGTTGTTCCTCAGGAATCGCTCCTTCTTGTACTGGGCCTTCTTGACTTGCCTGGCCTTCTGAAATTTCCATTTTTCTTCGCCTATGAAGGCAGTCAACATATGACTTTGACCAAGTGTCAGGTTAAAGTCAGGAAGTGGAGTGTTGGGATCTTTGTGCCATATGTCAATGAAATCTAGGATCTTCTTTGGATCCAACATAAGAGGCACAGAGCTTCCTTTGAATCTTGCAGCCTCTTTCCAGTCTATCTTTGATGATTTTAGTCAGTTCTTCATCATCAGCTTCATCATCGTCATCAGACAGAACATGGAATGCCACTTGCTTCTTGTGAGGACTTGGTCTCTTTCCACGTCCAGCAGAGGTCTTGACCTTCAGCAGAGTTGGACCACTTGAGGATTGTGGTTGAGCTGAGAAAGATGCAGATGCCCCTGAGGCAATAGAGAATCCAGCAGTCCGCTGACATGTTGCAAGGTGCACGGGTGTTGAGGATTTTGTGGCCGCAGCTGAGGATTTTGTAGCAACTGAGGGGATTGGCACTGCCCTTGAAGAAGTTGCTTGAGGAATTTGCCCTGAGGGCTTTGCTATTGAGGAACTTGGCCGTGAGGGCATTGAGCTTGAAGAAGTTGGTTTCACAGCAGATTTCTTCGGCATAGCCTTCTTTGGCGCAGACTTACTGGCAGAGGCCTCAGCGGCAGCAGCTTGAGAGTCCACATTAAATTTCCTTACTGCTTCTGCAGCAACTTTCTGAAGCTTTGCTTGGCGCTTGGCCCATTCCTTCAGAAATTCCTCACCACACTTGATGCTGGTGGGATCAGCTTGTTTGCCAGCTGCCAAAGGTGGTCTTCGGCATGGAGGGTTTACAGTGAATTTCTTCATGTACTTTGGAGTTACATAGTGGTATTCCCTCCATTCATTAGCCCATCTCCTCTCAATCCTCTGTATGCGCACTTTGCGCTGATTCTTGTTTTCTTTTCCATGAGTTTCTTCATCGGGTGTGCAATATTCATCATATATGTCCTCAGGGATTTCAAATGCAGTGTTTGTTTCTGGCCTCTTGCCTCCCTTCTGAGGTGTCTTCCCATTTTCCATTTTCCTCACTTGAGGACTTTGAACTTTGAATGTTTCTGAGGAAGTATGCAAATTTTCTTCGAGGAACGCTGCAAATGAGTTAAGTTGATGAGAACCTAGTGATTCAGTAGCAGACATTTTGTACCTGTGAACAGAGTATAGGTGCAAAGAATTTGGAGAGGTCATATGCGTTCTTAGAAATTTTTCAAAAAGTATCAAGTTTGAGGAATTTGACCATAGATGTCTTGAGGAATTTCACTAAGCGTTCTTGACTCAGGTTCCAGAGTTGTACACATTTGAAAATCCACACAATTGAGGAATCTTGAGGAAAATCATAGCTTAGAGAAACAAATCAAGGAAAAGAAGCATTTCGGTGTTTATGGAGTGGGAAGTTGAAGAATAAACACCGTTTGAGGATTTTGTGAAAATCATAAGAATCAAAGTAGGGCACTAAAATTAGATTTTAATTACCCTTGATGAAGAACACGGCAAACTGGGAGTGGAGATGGAGAAGTTCGTCAGTTCAGATCTCCCACGCCCTAACTCGACGGAGGGAGACAGCTACGGCTACGGCGGAGTGAAGATTTCCGCCTCCGGCGCGAGTACGACGGCGATGAGGTCGAGGCAGTGAAGCTCTTCCTCATCGGCGATAATGGAGTGTAGCAGCGGCGCTAGGTCAGAGCTCAAGCAAGGGGAGTAGCAGTCGAGCGAAGTAAACGATGTAGGAGGAGGTAAGGGGTATTTATAGCCGTAGTGAAAAACTGCTCGGCCGAAGATTTTGGACGAACATGCCCCTGCCCCTTGCTATCCCAACGACATGTGTCACCCACGTACTGAGAGGTGGAGATCGTGGGTGAGTATTTTGATCCGTCGTGGGAAGCGGAACGGTTTGAGCGGCAACAGCCAAAATTAGATATGAAAATTTTAATGTTTTGTTCGCAAATTCTTCAGCTGTCAAGGACACAGTGAAGACTTTGAACGGGTTTCAAATAGAACGCACATGAAGAATTTGTGAACAGACTGGGTTGAGTTTAGCATAGAGGGGGAACGGGTCCGATCACATTCACTTAGAGGAAAAATCAACTTGAAGAATTAGCAATAAGTGAATGCTGTTGAGGACATTGAAAAATCAAATATATATATATATATATATATATATATATATATATATATAGTCAATGAAGAACACCAGTCGAAAAATTGAAGAAATTGCAAACTTGAGGAATTTGAAATTTTGAAGAATTTGCAAAATGACGAAAAACTCAAATTTGAAGATTTTCAACTTTGGGTGGTGGCGTGACCCACCGTATAAGAATGATGATTTCAGACACCGCGTACAATTGTCGTAGGGCTCTGAGAATCAAATTCTTCATTAATTTCTTCACACTTAGAGGGTTAGTCTTCATTGATTGAAGAAAAATGTTACTTCGTGTGTTGCACATCTAAGTCATCAATTTTGAATAAGTGTTAGGATGTGCTTTCAAAGAACATTCGAAGATTCTATGATATTTAGCTCACACCGCAACTTGCTAAATCTCTTCTCATCCAAGGGCTTTGTGAAGATATCTGCCAGCTGTTCTTTAGTCTTCACGTGGTCGATGGAGATGTCGCCCTTCAACACATGATCTCGAAGAAAATGATGACGAATCTGGATGTGCTTTGTCTTCGAGTGCTGAACCGGGTTGTGAGCAATCTTGATAGCACTCTTGTTGTCGCAGTAGAGAGGCACATTCTTCACATTGATGCCATAGTCCTTGAGGGTTTGCTTCATCCATAGCAATTGAGCACAGCAAGAACCAGCAGCAATGTACTCAGCTTCAGCAGTAGAGAGTGATACACAGTTCTGCTTCTTCGAGGACCAACATACTAAGGATCATCCGAGGAAATGGCATGTGCCTGATGTTGACTTGCGATCCACCCGATCACCAGCATAGTCAGAGTTAGAATATCCAATGAGATCAAAAGCCGAGCCCTTGGGATACCATAATCCAAGTGTTGGAGTGTGAGCTAGATATCGAAGAATATGTTTCACAGCCTTGTGGTGTGATTCCTTCAGTGTAGCTTGAAATCGGGCACACATGCAAACACTAAGCATAATATCCAGCCTAGATGCACATAGATACAATAAAGAGCCAATCATGGAGCGGTATACCTTTTGATCGAAGTCTTTACCATTTTCATCGGTGCAGAGGTGGCCATTTGTGGGCATAGGGATTTTGACGCCTTTGCAATCTTGCATGCCGAATTTCCTCAGTACATCTTTGAGGTGTTTCTCTTGAGAAATGAAGATGTCATTGCGTTGTTGATGAATTTGAAGACCTAAGAAGAATTTCAATTCTCCCATCATAGACATTTGATATTCTTCACTCATCATATAGGCAAATTCATCACTGTAACGTGTGTCAGTACAGCCAAAGATAATATCATCCACATAAATTTGGCACATGAATAATTCATCATCATAGGTTTTAGTGAAAAGAGTTGGTTCAAGTGAACCGGGTTTGAAGCCTTTCTTCATGAGGAATTCCTTCAGTGTATCATACCACGCCCGAGGGGCCTGCTTGAGGCCATAGAGGGCCTTGTTGAGTCTGAAGACTTTGTCAGGATGCTTAGGATCTTCAAAACCTGGGGGTTGAGCAACATATACTTCTTCCTCAAGCTTACCATTGAGGAATGCACTTTTCACATCCATTTGATATAAGATGATATTATGATGGTTAGCATAAGCAAGCAATATGCGAATAGCCTTAAGTCTAGCAACAGGTACAAAAGTTTCATCGAAGTCAATTCCTTCAACCTGTGTGTAGCCTTGAGCTACAAGACGAGCCTTATTCCTCACCACTAGGTCATTTCCGTCTTGCTTATTGTGGTAGATCCACTTGGTACCTATGATATTGTACTTGCGAGGATCTGGTCGCTTGACAAGTTCCCACACATTGTTGAGCTCGAATGGATGTAATTCCTCTTGCATAGCTTGAATCCACTCAGGCTCCAGAAATGCCTCATCAACTTTGGTGGGCTCTGTGATAGAGATACAAAGGAAAGTGCCCACAAAAGTTAGACAAATATGAAGCTTTTGAGCGTGTGAGAGGACCTGGTGCATTGATGTCGTCGATGATTTTCTCAATCTGCACTTCATTTGCAACGCGAGGATGAGCAGGTTGACGACTTTGATTGGGCTGAGCATTTTCTTCAGCGCCACTTCCCTCAGGTGCACCAGTATGATTTTCTTCACGGTCTGGAATAACTGTTGATGATGTGGCACGCAGTATCAATAGCCTCAGGCCAGAAGCGACGAGGCATCTTGTATTCACCAAGCATAGTGCGATCCATCTCAACAAGAGTCCTGTTCTTGCGCTCCACGACGCCATTCTGCTGAGGAGTGTATGGGGCAGATAACTCATGAGTAGTACCAAGTTCATCAAGATAGTCATCAAGACCAGTGTTCTTGAACTCGGCCCCATTGTCACTCCGGATATGCTTGATCTTCACACCGAAATTCGTTGAGGCCCTTGAGGAAAATCGTTTGAAGACTTCCTACACTTCAGTTTGTAAGTGATGATATGCACCCAGGTGTAACGAGAATAATCATCAACAATAACAAATCCATATAGAGATGTTGCATTTGTTAGTGTGGCATAATGAGTGGGGCCAAAGAGGTCCATGTGAAGCAATTCAAAAGGACAAGTGGTAGTCATGATAGTCTTTGAGGGATGCTTGGATCTGGTCATCTTTCCAGCCTCACAAGCCCCACAAAGATGATCTTTGAGGAATTTGACACCCTCGATGCCAATGACGTCTTCTTCGCCAGCGTGTGCAAGTTCCTCATGCCAGCATGACCAAGTCGTCAATGCCATAGCCAGCCTTCTGAAGCTTTTGCAAGTAGACATGTGGCAGGCTATGGTCCTGCAGAGAAATCAACAATATACAAGTATCCTCTCCTAAAGCCTTCAAAGACTTTGGAATTTTCAGATTCCATGAGCACTATGCAGCGATATTTGCCAAAGACGACAACCATATCAAGATCACAAAGCATTGAGACAGACATAAGGTTGAATCCGAGGGACTCGACAAGCATGACTTTGTCCATGTGTCGATCCTCTGAGATTGCAACCCTACCTAGACCCAATACCTTGCTTTTTCCTTTGTCAGTGTAGGTAATATGCTTCAGATGTGATGGAGATAGAGCATAGCCCATTAGTAAGTTCTTGTCACCGGTCATGTGATTTGTACATCCACTGTCGAGGACCCACTCAGTAGCTTTGAGAGATTCATCCTGCAGATGAATTAGTGCATCTTACGAACTCCTATACTTCATCAGTGAAGAATATGACATCAAATTCATCAGATAGAATTTCATCAAGCAGTACAATAGATACAGCAGTATAAGGACGTGAGAAATGAGCAATTCATTTCTTCAAGCGTCCTTTCAAGCACTCTCAGATCTCCAGCAAATTCTTCAGACGTTCAAGTTCATCTGGAGACCTGACCCTGCATAAGAGATTAGTTCTTTTTCTTCAACACCCACATCTGGAGGGGTGGCAAAGAGTTCATCATTCTGCGAGCTCCATGAGAGAAAGGTGGCATTGAAGCCAGTGCACTTTGTTTCACAGAAGAGGGGTTAGAGTATGCATATGAGTAAGCAGAGAAATTCTTCGAGGACTTATGAATATATTGATTTGAAGAATAATGCACATATTCATGACCCTTAGATTTTCCCTGCAAAACAGATGCATTAGCACGATGATGGTCATATGAGGAATTTGACCCATCTGAGAACTTGGATCCATATGAGGAATTTGATCCATATGAAGACTTTGGTCCATATGAAGAATTTGATCTGGGGTTCCTGTTCTTCACAGGTGGTGTCATGAGGACATTCACCTGAAGACTTTCAAGACACCTTTTGGGAACCCAGATTTTCTTCATAGGGGGACCGTTCCTGCAGTTAGTTCTAACATATCTAGCAAATACTTCACCATTCCGATTTTTGAACAGTTTATAGTTGGAGTCAAATGACTCATCAGATGAACATGAAGATTCACAGGTAAAGCCAGATAAAGTAGATGGATCTATGGGAGGTCCTTTTGCAGCAACCCATGTGGTTTTGGGATACTGCTCAGGTTTCCAGTAGGACCCATCAGCATTGAGTTTCCTCTCAAAGGCAATACTCTCTTTCCTAGGGTTCCTGTTCAAGATCTACTTTTTGAGCACATCACAAAGAGCTTTATGCCCTTTGAGGCTTTTGTACATGCCTGTCACATACAATTCCTTCAACCCTGCATTTTCGTCAGTGATACTTGTGGTATCCTCAGATGAGGAATTTGTGACCACAGAGATAGTTGAAGAATTTCCAGCAATAGAAGCATTTGAACTTTCAGGTGAAGAATTAGCAGATTCACGTTCAATGCATTTCAAACATGGTGGAATGAATTCTTCCTGAGCGGAACTGATCTATTGAGCAAGCAATGAATCATTCTCCCTTTGAAGAACATCATGACTCACTCTTAGTTTCTCAAGATTTTGCTTTCTTTGAAGAAATTCATAAGAAATCTTCTCATGATCGACTAAGAGAGTTTCATGACGACCTTGAAGGTTATCAAACTTGGACTGAAGACATTGAAGATCATCAGTCAGAGTTTGAGTTCGATCCATTTCCTCACCCAACAGGTCATCGCTTTTGTCTAGCAAATTTTGAACCTTTTCCAAAGCCTTTTGTTGTTTCATGGCAATATTATCAAGTTTGGAATAGCTGGGTTTGAGATTTTCATCAAATTCATCCTCACTTGATTCAGAGGAGGGATATTTGAGTACCTTGGCACCTTTTGCCATGAAGCAATAGGTGGGAGCAAAGTCATCGTCGCCGTCATCGGCAGTTTTGGTGTTGCCATTTTCTTCATAGTTGAAGATGGACTTGCTGACGAAAGCAGTAGCGAGAGTTAGGCTCGCCACACCAGAGTCTGACTCCTCAGATTCCTCCTTTTCCTCATTTTCTTCAGATTCAGCTTCAGAATCCATTTCCTTGCCGATAAAAGCCCAAGCCTTTTTGGAGCTGCTCTTCTTGTGAGATGAAGACTTGGAGGATTTTGATGATGAGGACTTTGAAGAATTCTTCTTTTTCTTTGAGTCATCAGAATTGTCATCCTTGTACTTCTTCTTCTTTGATTCCATCAGCCCTTGAGGACAATCAGCTATGTAGTGACCTCGCTTCTTGCATTTGTGGCAAGTCCTTTTCTTGTAGTCGCGGGATGAAGAATCTGATCTCATGTCATCACCTCTTGAAGATTTTCCAAAGCGACCACGCCTTGAGAACTTCTGGAATTTCCTCATGAGCATTGCTAGCTCCTGACTTAGTTCTTCAGGATCACCAAGGCTGCTATCAGAATCTTCCCCTTCAGATGAGGAAATTGCCTTGGCCTTCAGTGCACATGATCTTCCATAGCTTGGCCCGTAGAGGTCTCTCTTCTCAGCTAGTTGGAATTCATGAGTGTTCAGCCTCTCAAGGATATTAGCAGGATCTAGTGACTTGTGGTCTCCTCATTCTTGAATCATCAGTGCCAGTGTATCGAATGAGGAATCAAGAGATCTCAGCAATTTCTTCACCACCTCATGGTCAGTGATGTCAGTGGCACCAAGTGCTTGAAGCTCATTGGAGATATCAGTGAGGCGGTCGAAGGTTTGCTGAACATTCTCATTGTCTAGTCTTTTGAAGTGGTTGAAGAGATTGCGAAGAACGTCAACTCGAGAGTCACGTTGGGTTGAGACTCCTTCATTGACTTTGGACATCCTATCCCGGATAAGCTTTGCAGTGTCCAAAGCACTCACACTACCGTATTGTCCTTTGCTCAGATGGCCACATATGATATTCTTCGCTTGAGAGTCGAGTTGCTTGAATCTCTTCACATCAGCAGCATTCACGGAGGGAGTGATGGAGGGAACGCCATTTTCGACAACGTACCAGAGATCGTTGTCAATTGCCTCAAGATGCATGCGCATCTTGTTCTTCCAGTAGGGGTAGTCCGTCCCATCGAAGGTAGGACACCCAGCCGAGACCTTGATCATTCCTGCAGTCGACATAACTAAAACTCCTGGTGGTTAAACCAAAATCACACAGAACAAGGGAGTAGCTTGCTCTGATACCAATTGAAAGTGCATTATATCGACTAGAGGGGGGTGAATAGGCGATTTTTACAAATTCGTCACTAAGGAAATACTACTTGAGGAATTTGCTACATGACGAAATACAAGCGGCGGATAAAGTACTCAGGTGCAAGCATAACATGGCAGTAAAACAGTCATCATGATGATATGAAACAAGCATAGAGCACAAGTAGCATGTAAACAGGATAAGCAGGCAGAAGACAAGATGACTGAAGAATTTGGGTTGAGGAAATTGAGAAAGTCTTCAGTCAAAGTCTTCAAGTAGTAACGATCAAGTTCAACAACAGGTAAGAGAGGAAATGAAAGGGTTGAGGAAATAGAACCAGTAGCTCGGTGAAGACAGTGATTTGGTAGAACAGTTCCAACTATTGTGACAGTTGTACGTCTGGTTGGAGCGGCTTGGTATTTAAACCAAAGGACACACAGTCCTTACCATATTCTCCTTGAGCTAAGGTCACACAGACCTCGCCCAATCACTCGTGGTAAGTCTTCAGGTGACTTCCAAACCTTCACAGACTTGGTCACTCGGCGATCCACAATTCCTCTTGGACGCTCTAGACCATGACGCCTAACCGTCGGGAAGATGCACAGTCTTCAAAAGTAACAAGCATCGGTTCCACACAGGAACAATCTCTTCAATGATGCTCAATCACTTTGGGTTGTAGGTGTTGGGGTTTTGGGTTTTTCCTCACTGATGATTTTCTCTCAAAGTCCTTAGAGGATGGGATGCTCTAAATGACAAGTGTCAGTTTCTCTCGGAGCAGCCAACCAGCTAGTGGTTGAGGGGGCGGCTATTTATAGCCGGGGAGCAGCCCGACATGATAAGACATAAATGCCCCTAATGATATGACCATTAGGTGGATAAGATATTTGGGACAGCTGGCGCATAGCACAGCAACGGTCGGAAATTTGAGCTCTCAAATTCCTCAGGGCTATCATGTTCCTCACTTGTAGGCAATCTGCACTGGTGAATTCCTAACTCCTCAGTCAGAACAAATTCCTCAGAGACCAGAAGATCTTCGTCTCTGTCACTGAAGAAATTGACTGAACTGTATGAGATTACCAAAGGCTTCACTCGAAGGATTGGGTATGTGTAGGCTTTGAGATGAGCATCACTTGGAAACTTTTCCTTAGTTTTACCTCGACCCCCTTTAACAGTACGGTGTTTCCTATCACTCAAGAAAGGAAAATGAAACTACAAAAACAAAAGTCTTCACGCTTCATTGTCCTCGCATCAATATCAATATCTTCAAGGTCACACCAATTTCCTCATTTTCAAAGTCTTCAAGAAAACCAAAGTCTTCAGTTGAAGACATTCAATTTTAGGGGTCGACATTCATCGGATATAGACTTATTAGACATGTGTAAACTCACAAACACATTAGTCCCTTAACCTATAAGTCTTCAATACACGAAAATCACTAAGGGGCACTAGATGCACTTACAAAAGCGCTGCCAGGGAGACAAATCGGAAGTTTTAGAGAGTCATTTTATTCTGTTGTGTGCTTTTATAAAGTTTAAAAAACAAAAAAAAATATAGAGGGGAACCTAACACTTTTTCAAAAAGAAAAGTGAAAGTGAGAGAGACGAGCATTGTTAAATTGGGAGCTAGCCTTGAACTTTGTTCATGCCCATGGAAACTTTGTGAATTTTAATTATGGAAACTTTTAACAAAAATAATTATCCCCTTGTACAAATCCATTGTATTATAAAAATAATGTGCCAAGATTTGCCTTTAGAATGATTAGATTGCTTGTTGGTATGTGCGGTGCAAAAATAGAAACTTTGGCTATAGTGCGTGATTTTACATTTTTTTTGGAACGTCAAAAGTTTTTGAAATTTTTACCAAATACTGCTATGCAAATTTTTTATTTTTTCATAATTGTTCAGAATTTTTGGAGTTACAGAAGTATGGTCAATGTTCAGATTACTACAGTTTGTCCTGTTTTTGACAAATTCTGTTTTTGATGCATTGTTTGCTTGTTTTGATGAAACTATCGATTGTATCGGTGGTATGAGCCATGGAGAAGTTATAATACAGTATATATAATGCAAAAACAAAATATGAATGGGTTTGAAACATTACTTCAAGTAGTGATTTGCATTATTATACTAATGGATCTCACCGAGCATTCTGTTAAGTTTTGTGTGGATGAAGTGTTCAAAGATCGAGGAGGTCTCGATATGAGAAGAAGGAGGAGAGGCAAGAGTTCAAGCTTGGGGGATGCCCAAGGCACCCCAAGTAAATATCCAATGAGACTCAAGCATCTAAGCTTGGGGATGCCCCAGAAGGCATCCCATCTTTCTTCCACAAGTATCGGTATGTTTTCGTTTCGTTCATGTGATATGTGTAAATCTTGGAGCGTCTTTTGTGTTTATTTTCATTTTTCTTTTATGCACCATGCTGGTATGAGATAGTCCATGGTTGATTTATAGAATGCTCATTGCACTTCACTTATATCTTTTGAGTATGGCTTTATAGAATGCTTCCTTATATCATTTGAAGTTTTGATTGCCTATTTCTCTTCATATAGAAAACCGTTATTTATAGAATGTTCTTTTGCTTCACTTATATTTATTAGTGCATGATCTTTTGTAGAAAGAATTAAACTCTCATGCTTCACTTATATCTATTTAGAGAGTCAACAGCAATTGGTCATTTGCATGGTTAGTCATGAAATCCTACATAAAACTTGTGGATCACTGAATATGATGTGTTTGATTCCTTGCAATAGTTTTGTGATATAGAGATGATAATATGTGGGAAGTACTAGTAAACGGTTGTGGTTAGTAGGAATATTTGTGTTAAGGTTTGTGATTCCCGAAGCATGCACGTATAGTCTCTCGTTATGCTATGAAGTTGGAGCATGATTTATTATTGATTGTCTTCCTTATGAGTGGCGGTCGGGGATGAGCGATGGTCTTTTCCTACCAATCTATCCCCCTAGGGGCATGCGTAGTAGTACTTTGCTTCGAGGGCTAATAAACTTTTGCAATAAGTATATGAGTTCTTTATGATTAATGTGAGTCCATGGATTATACGCACTCTCACCTTTCCGCAATTTGCTAGCCTCTACGGTACCGTGCATTGCCCTTTCTCACCTCGAGATGTGGTGCAAACTTCACAGGTGCATCCAAACCCCATGATATGATACGTTCTATCACACATAAGCCTTATTATATCTTCCTCAAAACAGCCACCATACCTACCTATTATGGCATTTCCATAGCCATTCCGAGATATATTGCCATGCAACTTCCACCGCTTCCATTTTGATGACTTGAGCATTCATTGTCATATTGCTTTGCATGATCGTAAGATAGCTAGCATGATATTTCCATGGCTTGTCCATTTTTTGATATCTCTGCTACTCTAGATCATTGCACATCCTGGTACACTGCCAGAGAGAGGCATTCATATAGAGTCATACATTGTTCTAGGTATCGAGTTGTAATTTTTATTTCTTTTGAGTTGTAAGTAAATAGAAGTGTGATGATCATCATTACTCATTATTAGAGCATGTCCCGGTGAGGAATGGATGATGGAGACTGTCGGTGTACTAAGTATTGGGCCATTAGTACCCCGTACTTGTGCACGGGCAGTTGTAGCCATACTCGCGGCAAGGCTTGTCGGGGAACAGTTCGAGGTTGGCTCAGGCCACCAAAGAATTCTTCAAGTCAGAGATCTGAGGATCAGCAGATAAGAAGAGCTGGAATCCGAAGGCCAGCTTTCTCGGCAAGATCTTGCCGGGATGGCCTGCGGAGTCCGGCAAGGATCGGCGCCCGGCAAGGCTTGGCGCCCGGCAAGGTTTTGTTGCTGTGCCACCGCTCTAGCACAGCAACAAAACCCGACATTCTGGGTTCTTCGTTGGATGCGTGGCAACGTGCCAGTGGAGGAGAGCTTAAGCGGTGCTGATGGGATGGCCCCTTTTTCCATCCCCAAGAAAGTAAGGACACCTAAATGGACACCTCACGGTGCATTAAATGCGTTTGTCCTAACCCATCAGGGGTTAGGTATGGTAACCCTGTAGCTACTTTACACCTCAATGTATGTACATTTTGCCACTGTGGTGACCCCTTTGTGGTATAAAAGGAGGCCCACGGCAACTGCTACAGGGGAGGAAGATCTTCTGGCCCATTCTGCATGCGTACCTGCTCTTGAACGTACTGTTCATTGTGAGCGCTCCTGAAGCCTGGGCTCAAGAACACTAATAATAACACAAGGCAGGAGTAGGGTTTTACGCTGATTAGCGGCCCGAACCTGGGTAAAATCTTCCCGCGTCGATCATTGGTTCTGCTCTTTGCGTATACCTCTCCCCCCGCCGAATCGTAAAGGGGTCCCTTAGGATCCCATAGGTGTCACACGCCGACATCTTTGGCGCGCCAGGTAGGGGGATTGAAGGTTGCATGAACCTGATCTAGTGATCGGCGCCTTAGTTTCTTCATCATCTTCATCATCATGCCACCCAAGAAGAAGAGCGCTGCAACGGCACAACCATCCACGTCCGTTTTGCCTGCGCCTTCTCGTACGGGCGATGGCGTGGGCGCAGAAGGAAGAGGACTAGAACCTCCACGGCGTTCTGGTGATCCGAGCCAGGCGAGTGGCATCATTCGCAGTGGCAGCGGCAACCCACACGCTGCTGGATCCAGAGATGGAGCTGTGTTGCCTACGGGTGGCATAATGAATTCCAGAGATCGGAGGGCGCCTGCTGGAGCTCCCGCGCCGGCGCAAGCGTCACGACCTACCCAGGTCATGCCCGACGAGCGACGTCATGGCGCTGGTGGTTTAGGGCGTCCCCATGAAAAGATTTATGCGCATCGATCCCAAGATGCGCGGGACCAGCATGCACACCGAGCTGCCGACGGAGGTGGCACGCGGTCGCGTGACCGTGATGGTGCTCCTTCCAACATGGCTAGGAGTCAGAGCACCTCACGTACCTCGCACCTGTCGCCGCCGCCTACGCCAGCGGAAGCCTTGGCACATGCGCAGCTGCTCCTCGATTTCCCTCCTGCCCCGGAGAAGATGGAGGAGTGGCGAGCTACTATCCAGAGCCTTATCGGCTTCGCCAACAAAGATGGGCCGCAAGAGGCAGGGCCCTCACAGCGAAGGCCCATCGATCCGGCGCGAGCCGATGTGGAGAAAACCGGAGGTGGTGCAACCACGGTGCACTCCCCTCTGCGACACCAGCGGCGGCCGACAACCCAGTAGGTCGACCGCCATGAAGAAGTTTCCACGGCGTCATCCGATCCACGGATGCGCCGTGACCAGCGTCAAGTTCTCCAGGAACGAGGCAAGGATGACGCTCGAACTACCATCGAGCGGCGACGGGAAGCACGCTATCAGTCTGATAAGCGCGCAGGGCCGGCTGTCGATGAGCCTGCGCCAGGGGACGTAGGAGACTTGCCTTATGAGGTGGGGACTCCAGCATTTACCCGTGAGCTGTGGCAAGTCCAGTGGCCCAATTCCCGAACCTTCAAGCCGGAGGTCCTGGAGAAATATGACGGCAAGACTCACCCCTTGGAGTTCCTGAGCATCTACACCATTGCGGTGCAGGCTGCCGGGGGCTGAGATGACAAGATACTTGCCAACTACTTCCTGTTGGTGCTCAAGCCCAACGTCAGGTCGTGGTTGATGCATCTGCCGGAGAATTCTATTTCTTCTTGGTCAGATCTGTGCCATCAGTTTGTTGGCGCCTTTGTTGGAGGCCACCAAGCTCCTGGCCAAGAGAGCGATTTGCATATCATCCCTCAGAAGGAGGGCGAATCCCTGCGCAAGTTCATGCAGAGGTTTAGCCGAGTGCAGTACAATATTCCTGACGTTCACCCTGCCACTGACATTAGCGCGTTTCACCAGAACGTGTGTAACCGTAGAATGCGGGAGGAGCTGGCGATGAACAAAATCAGGAGTATTGCAAAGCTTTACGCTTTGGCCAACAAATGCGCTCGAGCTGAAGAAGGGAGGAAACTCCCTGGCGAGGCTGTTGGCGCGGCAAGCGAATCCGAAGATGAAGACGCCGCGACCCCGTCAAGGAAAGGCCGGCGGCGGAACAGGAAACACGGAGGCAAGGCCGTGCCTACTGTCGAGGAATCCGGCAACCCCGGCGCCGCCAAGAAGGCCAAGGTTGGTGACCCCGGCAAGGATCTTGCCGGGTGCCCTTCCTGTCAGGCCTTGGCGACTACCGACAAGTCGGAAGACTCCGGCAAGCAGTATTGCAAGATCCATCGCACCAAGGGCCACGATCTCCAAAACTGTCGGCAAGTTGAACAGCTTGCCGAGAAACAGAGGGCCGAGTATGAAAGACGAGATAAGGAGAAGGCCCAAGATGGTGCTGACGGATCCGGCAAGAAGCGCGGTGGCCAAGGGGGGCACCACGGCAAGGCCAAGCAACAAAGGGAGAGGCCCGCTCGAGGCCGAGACAAGGAAGAAGATGATGAAGACATTGAGTCCAGTGAGCAAGAATTCCAGAAAGCTACAGAGGCTATGTGTATCGATGGGGGCGCCTCGCTGCATTCTTCCCACCATCGACTCAAACAGTGGGTGCGGGAAGTCAATGCAACAGAGCCGTCACCAGATGCATGTAGGCCCCTGAAATGGTCCAACACGCCTATCATTTTCGACGCCGAGGATCACCCTGATCGCACAACTGCGGTCGGGTGTTTGCCATTGTTGGTCTCGCCAACAATTCGCAACCTCAGGGTGACGAAAATGCTAGTTGACGGTGGGGCCGGGCTGAACCTAATCTCACCGGATGTGCTCAAGAGGCTGCAAATTCCTGATGAAGATCTCGAGGAAACGGGCACGTTTCAAGGGGTCAATCCAGGAAGAACCCAGCCAAAGGGCAAGATCACGCTACCGGTAACATTCGGTAGCGAGCTAAACTATAGGACCGAGAAGGTAGTGTTTGATGTCGCCAAGATCCCCATGTCATACAATGGGATCCTTGGTCAGCCAGCGCTGGCTAAGTTCATGGCGGCATCACACTACGCTTATAATGTTTTGAAGATGCTTGGGCCGTTGAGCATCATTACTATCCATTCCGATAAGAAGGATGCGCTCATCTGTGCCGACCAACTTTACTGGGAAGTAGTGGCAGCACCTACCGTCACGGCATCTGCTCCTGCCGCTGGAACTCCCAGGGGGAAGAAGAAGAAGACTGGTGAGAATCTTGGCGCGAACTCCGGTAAGCGCGCCTCCTCGGAGTGCTGCGCTTCCGTCGAGGATGCACCAGAGAGTTCCACCGGCAAGAACAAGAGATCCAAGGCTGCTCCGCCGGAGACCAAGAAGGTGCCCGTCAGGGAGGACGGAACGGGGGGAACTTTCACCATAAGTTCCACCCTAGATGAAAAATAGGAAAGCGCGCTCGTTGCCTTCCTGCGGGCGAATGTCGACGTGTTTGCATGGCAACCGTCTGACATCCCCGATGTTCCCAGGGAGGTAATTGAGCACCACCTTGCCGTCTGTCCTCACACGCGGCCCGTCAAGCAGAGGGTCAGGAAGCAAGCCTTGGAGTGGCAAGAATTCATTGCCGAGGAAATCAGAAAGCTGGAAGCGGCAGGATTGGTTAGAGGAGTGCTTCATCCAACCTGGTTGGCCAATCCGGTTGTAGTGCAAAAAGCGAATGGGAAATGGAGGCTTTGTATCGATTATACAGATATCAATAAGCCTGTCCAAAAGATCGCTTTCCCTTGCCGCGCATCGACCAGATTGTGGATTCCACCGCTGGTTGTGATGTCCTGTCCTTCCTTGATGCCTACTCAGGGTATCATCAGATTTTCATGGCCAAGGAAGATGAAGAAAAGACCGCATTTATCACCCCATGTGGTACGTATTGTTTTATACGAATGCCTTTCGGGTTGAAAAGTGCTGGTTCTACATTTGCAAGAGCGGTCCAGATTGGTTTTGAGCCACAACTCCATAGAAATATGGAGGCGTATATGGATGATATAGTGGTCAAAACCAAAGATAAAGCAACGCTCATTCAAGACTTAGAAGAAACATTTGCAAACTTGCGCAAGATCAATTTGAAGCTCAATCCTGAGAAGTGTGTGTTCGGTGTTCCTTCCGGCAAGCTCCTCGGATTCTTTGTATCTTGCCGGGGAATCGAAGCGAACCCCGACAAGATCAAAGCTATTGAGCAGATTGAAGCGCCGAGACGCGTCAAGGATGTGCGTCGTCTTGCCAGCTGTGTTGCTGCTCTAAGCAGGTTTTCCAAATCTGCTGAGCGCGCCCTGCCCTTTTTCAAAATTTTGAAGAAGGCAGGTCCAATGAAATGGACTCTGGAGGCGGAGGCTGCGCTGCAAGATTTGAAGAAATACCTTTCCTCCCCGCCGACGCTAGTCGCGCCTAAACCACAAGAGCCGTTGCTGTTGTATCTCGCAGCGACAAATCAAGTGGTTAGTGCTGCGCTAGTGGCGCAGAGAGAGGCTGGTGAGGAAGCGACACCAGCGGTAGGACCGTCAGATGATGCGGCAGGATCTTCCCCGGCAAGGATTGATCCCGGCAAGACAAGATCTGTGCAGTCAGAAGAACCATTGCAGAAGAAAAAGGTGGTGCAGCGCCTAGTTTATTTTGTTAGCTCTCTTTTGCAAGGAGCTAGGTCAAGATATTCTGGCGTGCAGAAGTTGCTTTTCGTCCTTCTTATGGCCTCCAGGAAGCTGCGCCATTATTTTCAAGCACATGAAATCACCGTCGTCACTCGCTTTCCGTTGCAACGGATTTTGCGAAATCCAGAAGCAACCGGCAGGATCGTGGAGTGGGCGTTGGAGTTGTCGAGCTTTGGCCTCAAGTTTGAAAGTACTTCAACAATCCAGAGCAGGGCCTTGGCGGAGTTCGTGGTGGAATGGACCCCAATGCCAGACGAAGAGGTTCAAGAAACAACTCTTCCCGGCAAGGAAATTAACCAACAATGGGTTATGTACTTTGACGGGGCTTTTTTGCTGCGAGGCGTCGGTGATGGCGTGCTGCTTGTCGCACCCACAGGAGAGCACCTCAAGTACATAGTCCAAATGCATTTTCCCCGGGAGAGTTCGACCAACAACACAGCAGAATACGAGGGTTTGCTTGCCGGTCTTAGGATCGCGGTAGACCTTGGTATCAAAAAGCTCATCATCAAAGGCGATGCACAGCTTGTCGTCAGGCAAGTTAACAAGAGTTATCGGAGTCCATTGATGCAAGCCTACGTGGATGAAGTGAGAAAAATGGAAGAACACTTTGACGGTCTGCAAATGGAGCACGTTCCTCGTGCCGAGAACAGTGTTGCTGACGACCTGTCAAAACGTGCCGCCCTCAAGTTGCCTGTGGAACCATGAACTTTTGTGCTCCAATTGACTCAACCATCCGTGGCGCCATCAATGCGGCAAGAAAAGAGAAGAAAGTTGAACTCTGGTCAGTACTTCCCGGCAGAGCTCCCGGGAGCCGCCGGCAAGGAAGTTGCCGGGATTGACGACATGCCTGCCGGGGAACAACAGGCTCCAGCAGGGGCTCAGGCCCTTGCCGTCGAGACAAACGTTCCCCCGCCGGAGGAGATGCCTTTGGTCCTAGCTGTCGAGCCTCAGGCTCCAGCATGGGCGCAGCACATTGTCCATTTCCTTCAAATAGGAGAACTCCCAGAGGAATAGGAAGAAGCAGAAAGAGTAGCCCGTCGGTCTGTTATGTACAAGTTCGTCGATGACGTCCTGTACAGAAAGAGACCAAACGGTGTGAAATTAAAATGCATTCCTCGGGAGGATGGACTAGAGCTGTTGGCAGAGATACATGGAGGCATATGTGGTTCTCACATAGGATCAAGAGCACTTGCCGGGAAAGCATTCGGCAAGGTTTCTTTTGGCCCACCGCTCTCCAGGATGCAACTGCACTAGTAACCAAGTGTGAAGCGTGCCGGTTTCATTCGAAGAAATCGCATCAACCGGCTCAAGCTCTTCAGACAATCCCTCTCTCCTGGCCATTTCGGTCTGGGGGCTCGACATACTGGGCCCTTTCCCTCGTGCTACCGGGGGCTTTGAGTACTTGTACGTTGCTATCGACAAGTTCACAAAGTGGCCGGAGGTGGAAGCAGTGAGGAAGGTGACAGCACAATCAGCTGTCAAGTTCTTTAAAGGGATAGTTTGCCATTTCGGTGTGCCCAACAGGATCATCACCGACAACGGCACGCAATTCACAAGTCGCACCTTCATGCAGTACGTCCAAGACCTTGGCGGCAAAATTTGTTTTTCCTCCGTTGCTCATCCGAGAAGCAACGGCCAAGCGGAGAGGGCCAATGCTGAAGTACTGCGCGGTCTCAGGACCAGAACCTTTGACAGGCTGAAAAAGTGCGGAAGACGCTGGATTGATGAGTTGCCGGTGGTTCTTTGGTCAATCAGAACGACACCAAATCGAGCCACCGGCCAGACACCCTTCGCTCTGGTCTACGGAGCGGAAGCAGTTCTCCCCACGGAACTCACGTACGGATCACCTCGAGTGCTCGCTGATGACGAGCTTGAGCAAGAGCAACTGCGGCAAGATGACGTAGTGCTCCTTGAGGAGAATCGTCTTCAGGCTGTTGTGCGAGCAGCACGCTACCAGCAAGCTTTGCGCCGCTACCATAGCCGCAAAGTTCACGCCCGTAGCCTTGAGGAAGGCGACCTTGTTCTTCGGCGGATTCAGTCCGCCAAGAATTCAAACAAGTTGACGCCAAAGTGGGAAGGCCCTTATCGGGTAGTACGAGTCACCAGGCCCGGCACTATCCGCCTGGAGACCGAAGATGGCATTCCAGTGAGCAACTCCTGGAATATCGAACATCTTCGCAAGTTCTACCCATAAGGCGCAGTTGCCGGGGGCCCCCGGCAACCACTCTTTTGTACAAGTCTTGCCGGCAAGGCATATGACCTCTGTATAAAGCCAGGCGCAGACCCTGAGCACAGATGAATAAATTTAAGTGTTGTGCATTCCCTTATTGATTTCCATGTTCATATTTATATATGCATGTTTGTCTAAGATGTTGTATGACACTTGCTCCCGGTAAGTTCTAACAAACCGCCAAGGTTTCATATCTTTATTTTCTCTTCTTTCTTTTTTAAAAGACAGAAGGATTCCTCGCGTGCACATTTGCCGGGGGGGAAGGGAGATATGAGTACCAGTTGGCGACGTTCAGAAGCGACGCTTGCCGGAGAAAAGACAGCGACAGAAAGCTAAGTTCTAAAACTTGGAACAAGTTTCCTTTATTGCAAAGTTATTTCCTTGGACGATTCCGGCCTTTGTATGGAAAATCTGCACGCGAAGGAACCCTTGCCGTAATTGGTTGCGCCCTTATTTTGTTTCGAGTCCGCTCAACGATTTAAGTGGCTGCACTGAGGACGCCAAGGAGTCTTGCCGACCGCTGCGCCTCCAGCAGGCTGCTGAAGTCCCGCACCCAGCGCTCGCGGCAGGTTGCGCGCCGGCAAGTTTTTCAGTAAGCGTAGGGTGAACTCCATACATGAAGGAATCAGACATGGGAGATACCATGCATATACCCAAACATAGGCAAGTTATATTACATTAATGAGTTGCCGCAGTTCTAACTTAGGACTTAATTGTCTTTTGACATGGAATGATGACGGCAAGAAAAAGAGGTGGAGCACTTAATCTCTGCGCTGGCCTTCGATCCTTTTGATGGAATCCACCTTCTCAAGGCACGATAAGTTCTTCACGCGCCTCAACATTTGCGCCCTTTGGCAGATGGCCGAGCGCGTTGGAGAGGTCGATGCCGGGATTGCTGTGCACCACCTTGATAAGCACCTTGCGGACGACAGAGCCCGCAATAAAAATATGCGACGAAAAAGGGGTATCTGTTTGACCCACTTTTGGAGCAAGAACCTGGAATCACGCGTGTGGCGGGGTGAGCCTGCATCTCCTTCGCCCACATGCACTGGTACCGCCTCTTCAAAGCTTCCGCATCGAGCGACGGGGCGAAGACGACATACTTCTTCCGCATCTTCACCAGTTCGCTCTCCGGGACGTCGGCTTTCGCCTCCTTGCTCTTGCCTTTGCTGGCCCTGGGCGTCATGGCGGCTGCGAGGGTGGAAGCCAGGGATGAAGCGAGCGTGGAGGCGACGGGCGGAAGAGGGAAAGCTTTGCTCTGAGCTCGAGAGAAGGAAGGCAATGGCGACGGCCAGATTGAGAAGAAAAGGGGGGTAAATAGGCTTGTGCCTCTGCGGCTTCTCCTTTTTATGGGGAAGGAGCGGGGCCGCCTCTTTTACTCCCCAATGTGAATGCGCCTCTGCAGGCGCGTTGCAGTTGCAGCTTTTGAGGCACGCTTCCCACGTCGCGCGTTCGGCGCGCGTAGTGGGGGGCACAGTAAACGGGATATTTACGAGCAGTTAAACCCTGCCATGTGTGACCGTGCACTGTTTGGGCCTAGCCCAACAATGCCTCGCACTCGTGTATGGCCTAGGCCCGGGGGCTCCTGTCGGTGTACTAAGTATTGGGCCATTAGTACCCCGTACTTGTGCACGGGCAGTTGTAGCCATACTCGCGGCAAGGCTTGTCGGGGAACAGTTCGAGGTTGGCTCAGGCCACCAAAGAATTCTTCAAGTTAGAGATCTGAGGATCAGCAGATAAGAAGAGCTGGAATCCGAAGGCCAGCTTTCCCGGCAAGATCTTGCCGGGATGGCCTGCGGAGTCCGGCAAGGATCAGCGCCCGGCAAGCTTCGGCGCCCGGCAAGGTTTTGTTGCTGTGCCACCGCTCTAGCACAGCAACAAAACCCGACATTCTGGGTCCTTCGTTGGATGCGTGGCAACGCGCCAGTGGAGGAGAGCTTAAGCGGTGCTGATGGGATGGCCCCTTTTTTCATTCCCAAGAAAGTAAGGACACCTAAACGGACACCTCACGGTGCATTAAATGCGTTCGTCCTAACCCATCAGGGGTTAGGTATGGTAACCCTGTAGCTACTTTACACCTCAATGTATGTACATTTTGCCACTGTGGTGACCCCTTTGTGGTATAAAAGGAGGCCCACGGCAACTGCTACAGGGGAGGAAGATCTTCTGGCCCATTCTGCATGCGTAGCTGCTCTTGAACGTACTGTTCATTGTGAGCGCTCCTGAAGCCTGGTCTCAAGAACACTAATAATAACACAAGGCAGGAGTAGGGTTTTACGCTGATTAGCGGCCCGAACCTGGGTAAAATCTTCCCGCGTCGATTGTTGGTTCTGCTCTTTGCGCATACCTCTTCCCCCGCCAAATCGTAAAGGGGTCCCTTAGGATCCCATAGGTGTCGCACGCCGACAGAGACTATGATCCCCCACAAGTTGGGATGAGGCTCCGGACAAATATAAAAAAAGAAAAAAGAAAAGGAAAAAAATGAGGCCAAAAAGAGCCCAAGAAAAAAGAAAAAAAGGAAAAGAAAAAAATGAGAGAAAAGAGAGAAGGGGCATGCTAATTCCACACTTGTGCTTCAAAGTAGCACCATGTTTTTCATATAGAGAGTCTCCTATGTAGTCACTTTCATATACTAGTGGGAATTTTTCATTATAGGGTTAGATGCACACCCACTTAGTTTTCATATTGAGCTTTCATACACTTATAGCTCTTAGTGCATCCGTTGCATGGCAATCCCTACTCCTCACATTGATATCAATTGATGGGCATCTCCATAGCCCGTTGATTAGCCGCGTCGATGTGAGACTTTCTTACTTTTTTGTCTTCTCTATGTTTACCCCTATCATTATATTCTATTCCACCCATAGTGCTATATCCATGGCTTGCGCTCATGTATTGCGTGGGGGTTGAAAAAGCTGAAGCGCGTTGAAAAGTATGAACCAATTGCTCGGCTTGTCATCGGGGTTGTGCATGATAAATACTTTGTGTTAAGAAGACGGAGCATGACAAGACTATATGATTTTGTAGGGATAGCTTTCTTTAGCGTTGATATTTTGAAAGACATGATTGTTTGTTGGGATGCCTGAGTATTGATGTCTTTATATCAAATTATGGACTATTGCTTTGAATCACTCGTGTCTTAATATTCATGCCATGATTAGATATATGATCAATATTATGCTAGGTAGCATTCCACATCAAAAAAATATCTTTTTTATCATTTACCTACTCGAGGACGAGCAGGAATTAAGCTTGGGGATGCTGATACGTCTCCGTTGTATCTATAATTTTTTATTGTTTCATGCCAATATTATACAACTTTCACATACTTTTGGCAACAATTTATATGATTTATTGGACTAACATATTGATCCAGTGCCCAGTGCCAGTTCCTGTTTGTTGCATGTTTTTTGTTTCGTAGAATATCCGAAAGGATCGAGAAGAGGTGTCTAGAGGGGGGGGTGATTAGACCCTCAACAAATAAAGGTGACAATTTTTAAGTTCTTCAAGTTAAGGTGGAGTTTTAGCACAAGTTTAAACATTCACAATACATATCAAGCAAGCATGGCAAGAGTATATGAGCAGCGGAAAGTAAAGCATGCAACTTGCAAGAATGTAAAGGGATGGGATTGGAGTGTGTCGGTGTCAAAACCGGCGGATCTCGGGTAGGGGGTCCTGAACTGTGCGTCTAAGGTCGATGGTAACAGGAGATGGGGGACACGATGTTTACCCAGGTTCGGGCCCTCTCTATGGAGGTAATACCCTACGTCCTGCTTGATTGATATTGATGAATATGAGTATTACAAGAGTTGATCTACCACGAGATCGTAATGGCTAAAACCCTAGAAGTCTAGCCTGTCTGATTATGATTGCCTCTACGGACTAAACCCTCCGGTTTATATAGACACCGGAGGGGACTAGGGTTGTACAAAGTTGGTTACAGAGAAAGGAATCTTTCATATCCGAACGCCAAGCTTGTCGTCCACGACAAGGAGAGTCCCATCCGGCCACGGGAGAGAGCCTTCGGTCTTGTATCTTCATGGCCCATCAGTCCAGCCCACACTATGTTGCCCAGACGCCCGAGGACCCCTTAATCCAGAACTCCCTCAGTAGCCCCTGAACCAGGCTTCAATGATGATGTGTCCGGCACGCAGATTGTCTTCGGCATTGCAAGGCGGGTTCCTCCTCCGAATACTCCAGAACAGACTTCGAGCACAGAAAACGTGTCCGGCTCTGCAAAACAGGTACCACACACAACCGCAGAGAGTATAATATTTCACGAGTCCAATCTGCTGACAACTTTTTGTAACGCGACACCACATTCCTGCACGGTCATTATTTCGAACCGTTTTTTAGCCTTCCGCTCCACGCTTTAAGATGCGGTTTCCAGTGGCTCGTCTTGTCAGAGATCGTGTCCCTTAATTACGGGATTCTCATCAATACGGGCGTGGGTAATCCAACCATGCCATTTGCACGGCCCTTGGGAATAGGCGAGTTTTAAGGCGAGTGGGGAGGTGCTTGATATTCACTGCCTTTATAGGGAGATAAGGATTCATCCCTTTCACCCACGCCTTCTCTTTCTCTGCCTCTCCATTCTTGAGCTCCAGCGCCCAAGTTCTCATCTTTTCCGCCTCAAAGAAGCACTCCGACCATGTCCGGATCCGGAGCGCAGGGCAAGTGGATGGCCTCCTCCGTCAAGGAGAAGGACATCACGAAGCTCCGGGAGGCGGGGTATTTGGCCAAGGAAATCGCCCACCGGCTTCCGGCCAAGGGACAGATCATCCCCACCCCCAAGCCTCATGAGAGGGTGGTGTTCATCCCCCACTTCGTTCGCGGGTTAGGGTTTCCACTCCACCCTTTCGTCCGTGGACTCATGTTCTACTACGGGCTAGATTTCCACGATCTAGCCCCAAACTCTTTCCTCAACATCTCGGCATTTATTGTCGTGTGTGAGGCTTTCCTCCGCATCCCACCTCACTTCGGACTATGGCTCAAGATTTTCAACGTGAAGCCGAAGGTGGTGGATGGCCAACACGCAGAGTGCGGAGGTGCCATGGTGAGCAAGATGCCCAATGTCACATGGCCCAAAGGTACCTTTGTGGAGACCGTCAAAGGGTGGCAACAACTGTGGTTCTACATCACAGAGCCCCGCGACGCCACCTGGGCCGCGGCTCCTGAATTCAAGTCTGGAGCCCCAATGCGGCTCACCTCCTGGCTAGAGAAGGGCCTGAACTGGTCGTCGTCGGACAAGCTATCAGCGCTGCAGGCGCGTATCCAGAGCATGGTGGACAAGAACATTAAACTTGTCAATGTGATCCAGGTGATGCTAGTTCGTCGGATCCTTCCATGCCAAAGCCGGACTTGCCATCTGTGGGAGTTTGATCCGGCCGAGCACCAGACCCTACAACAGTTCTTCGGAACTATGCACGAAGACATCTGGAAGGTGCTTTTTAAGGCCAGCGAGAAATGGTCGGAGACAACCGAGGACCGTGGGCACGACCTGGCCCATCCCGCCAGTCCGGTAATTTTTTCGTGCTTTCAAGGTGTATCCTTTACTTGCCTACTCAGGGAAAATGCCTAAGCCTCCCTATTTATTTTTTCAGGTCTGGACGAAGAAGGCAGAGCGGATCAAGTGTCCGGCTCCGCTGCTCGAGGAACCAGCCATCCCGCTTCTGACGAAGATGCTGGTCCCGGCGCCCTACCAGGCGCCAGAGAAGAAGGCCAAGAAAAAGGCCAAGGAGACCAGAAGTGGTCTCCGTCGCAAGGGAACTTCGGACATGACGTCCGAAGATGCCGAGTCTCACTCCTCCGCCGCAGAGGACAACAAGGAGGAGGAGGAAAGCAACTCTCCCCCTGAGGGGGGAAGGAAGAAAAGGGCGGCCTCCACAAATCTGGAGGCAGAAGCGTCCAAGAAGGGGAAGGTCTCCCTCGCGGACAACTCCGCGTGGGATGTCGACAGCAGCCCAGAGCGGCGCCCCCGAGACAAGCCCCTGGCCGGATCGTGAGCACTCAAAGACCCTGACGCATTCATACATCCAGCCTCTTTTCTCCATAGTTTTAACATGTTGAATCATGTACTTGTAGTCCGGTTCATTCCAACCTCAAGCGATCCTCATCCTCGGGGAATTCGCTGGACCCGAAGGTGATGGACAGCGGGTCCCTTCCGGCGGCCTCCTCTCCCAAGGCCATGGATGACACCGAGGTGTTATCCCAAAGGATCCCAGGCCCGGGAGAGACGCAGGAGGCCATCAGCACGGCGCCAGAGGGTGAAACCTCGGTCGCCGGACACATGGGGGAGCAAATCCCCATGGAGCCTGGCGATGGGGGCCAGGTCCAATTCGGCTCCCAGCCGAATACTGTCCCGGAGACCTATACGGCTCCGGAATCCGGCAAGCAACCTCCTTCGAAAGAAGGGGGTGTGCCTATTTCGCCGGTGACCTCTGTCCAACTAGAGGCACCAGACACCCTACTGGAAGCGCTACGAAGTGCTTCCATTGTAGAGGAACACCGTGCCCTCATGGGTATGGTGATTGAGAAGATTCAGTCCGCGAAGAGCGGACTGACCGAAGCCTGCACAAGCCTTCTAACAGGTTTTGAGGTATGAAACGCAATTATGTAAAAAGAATGTCACAATATAGACAGTAGCCCCTGAGACACTGTCCGGTGGTCGAAAAGAAAAGCCGGACAGAGGATCAAACAATTTTCGCAGGAGACTAACCACACATGTCTATGTGAAAAAAAAGCAGGCATCGCTTCTAGCTGCGAGCTCCCATGCTGCCGAAGTCTCCGGACTGAAGCAGAGTCTTGAGCGGGCCGAGGAAGAACTCGGCCGTGTGAAAAAGCAGCTGGAGGATAAGCAAGGTATGTCATGACCTTCTGTATATCAGAAAGGATAGTTGACTTGTATTCATCATAGTGCCATGATATTTGTAGGAGCGGCGACCGAGGTGGAGGCCCTTAAAAAGGCGTTGGCCGAGGGCCAAAAGAGAGCGGCGGAGGAACAATCCGTCCGTGAAAAGCACGAGGCCAGGGTCGGTGAGGTCCAACAAGAGCTCCAGGACGCTGTAAATAAATGCGAGTCCTTGGAGCGCAAGATTTCGGATCAAGAGTCCGAGCTTGCTAAGGCCCACCAAATCACATAAGAGGCCCGGGTTGAAGCGCAGGGCGCCCTCCAGGAAATCCAAGAGGCCAGAAAAATCACGGCGGGTAAGGCCTTTATAATGCAAAGCAAATTTGTGAAGAAAAGGTACCTCTTACTGACCCGGATTTGGAGTTCTCCAGGAGCGTTTGCGGATCTGCCGCGCAGCATTGCTGATGTTGTGGATTTCTTCCGAGCAGAAGAGGGGAGCTCAACGGAGAAGCTATTCTGGTCGCAATACCTTGCGCCAGAGCATCCGTTTCCCTTCAGCGATCAGCTAAAACAGCTGACCGAACTGCATAGGGCGGCTGAATTGGCCATGAAGGATTTGATAATCCGTCTATGGCCTGCCGAAGCCATACCCCAAAGCTACTTCGGGCTCGTGAAGCGGCTGGTTGCTGCCTGCCCTCGGCTTGATGCCATCAAGCAGTCGGTCTGCATTGAAGGTGCGCGGATGGCCTTCGCCCGTGTCAAGATACAGTGGGCGAAGATGAACGCCGTCAAGCTCGCGACCGAGGGACCGCCCGCGGGCAAGGAGCACCGCACGCCAGAGCGATATTTTGACGATGTCCTGGAGGGATCCCGCATTGTAGCAGACCAGTGTGCAAAAGACATTATCTTCGGATGAATATGTTATCCTGTCCTGCACAATGAAACAAAACTAATATGTAATATAATGTTAGTTGTTTATATCAATATTTTTCCTCCTGTGCGGGCGTTTTATTAAATCTGAGAGTTGGCCAGTCGTCGGCTTCAGCCCCCACGTAGGTAGTACGGGGGTTTTCGGGATAAAATCTAAACACTCTTTATCCAAAGTTTGGTCCTTGAAGGAGGTGTTTAGCGCAACGAACCAGGCAACCGGACTATGTGGCTTTATCACCCTCACTTAGCCATAGGAGTTTTATAGTAGAGATTTAGGCGCAGCCCCTAGTATTCGTCAATCCGAACTAGGGTGCTGTAAACACCGGATCGGGTAGAGACCGATTCATCGCATAATGCGGAAAAAATCGCAAAAGATTTGTAACCTCCGAAGAGCTGACCGGCTCACGCCGCATCATGACAGTCAGTTTTTGGCTTTCTCTACTGAGGTGCTCATCCGGACAAACCAGGGCACAATCGCAGTAGTTCTCCCTTTACTACCCTAGCCGATATAGCGGAACGTAAGGTAGTAAGCACAGGAGCCGGGCAACCCAACTATTGACCAAAGACATGATTCGGAGCCAATGCATATAATGCTAAATTCGGGGTGCCGAACTATACTATAAAAATTGTTCGGACTTTGTTGCCGTAATATGGGGCGCAATAAAGCCCCTGGCAAATTTAGGCCGTACCAAAGTGTACGGGTGCAATGGATAAGATTATCAAGAAAAAATGAAGTAGTAAGCTAGTGCCACAGAAGTTGGGCCGCGAACTGTTTCCATTACAAATTTATGAATACATCAAAGCGTATAAGAAGTGCAATAAGCAACAGGGCTATTTTACATGCCATGACCAAGGGAAAACTGCGTGCGTATCCTTAGAATAGGTAGAGTGATCGTCAAAAAGACCTAGCGATTCCCGTGTACCTCAATGCTTCTTGATGTCTTGGTGTATCTATCCTTCGAAAGGACCGATGATCAGGCCGTCTTGAGGGGCCTGTGGAAAAGAAACCTGAAAAGGATAAAAAAGAAAAAGTGAAAGTATGTGTGTCCAGGGGAGGTCAAGCCGTATTATGGACCACAATCTAGTTATGCCTCCGTCTATGCCCATGGTATTTTAAGTGCGTAATTATGTACACGTGGTACGAATGCCGCTATTAGGCCGGGACGAATATGGAGGCATGATTGCTAGTCTAACTCCTGGCGAGCCGGACTGTTATGCTGCGGAGTAGTCCGAATCCGCTTGACAGTGTCCGGGAGCTTGGCCGCTGAATTAAGATTCTGTTTGGCAAGGCCGCTCTGTACTTCCGCTGCCAAGGCCCCGGTGTGCTCCTTGGTACGGAGGGAGCACTCCATGTTTCCATTAACTGTTATGACACCGCGTGGACTCGGCATCTTGAGCTTGAGATAAGCATAGTGTGGCACCGCATTGAATCGAGCAAATGCGGTTCGTCTGAGCAGAGCATGATAGCCGCTGCGGAAGGGGACGATATCGAAGATCAACTCTTCGCTTCTGAAGTTGTCCGGGGATCCGAATACAACCTCTAGTGTGATTGAGCCCGTACAGCGGGCCTCTACACCTGGTATGACTCCTTTAAAGGTAGTTTTTGTGGGTTTGATCCTTGAGGGATCGATGCCCATTTTGCGCACTGTATCCTGATAGAGCAGGTTCAGGCTGCTGTCGCCGTCCATGAGGACGCGTGTGAGATGGAATCCATCAATAATTGGATCGAGGACCAGTGCGGCTGAACCGCCATGATGGATACTGGTCGGGTCGTCTCTGCGATCGAAGGTGATCGGGCAGGACGACCATGGGTTGAACTTTGGGGCGACTGGCTCTATCGCGTAGATGTCCCTGAGCGCTCGTTTGCGCTCCCTTTTGGGGATATGAGTGGCGTATATCATGTTCACCGTTTTAACCTGGGGAGGGAACTTCTTCTATCCTCCTGTGTTCGGCGGGCGGAACTCCTTGTCGTCGTCCTCGGTTTGCAACCCCTTCTCCTTGTTTTCAGCATTTAACTTGCCGGCCTGTTTAAAAACCCAACATTCTCTGTTGGTATGATTGGCTGGTTTGTCCGGAGTGCCGTGGATCTGACATGGACGATCGAGTATGCGGTCCAAGCTGGATGAGCCCGGATTGTTTCTTTTGTATGGCTTCTTCCGCTGGCCGGACTTGGAGCCGCTGAAACCGGCGTTGACCGTCGTGTCATCGGCAGTGCCACCATTGCTTCGGCGCTTGTGCCTGTTGCGTCGGGGCTTGTCATTTCTATTCTTGGCTTCGGAGGTGCCGGCATCGCTTGCAGTATTATTGCTACGGGCTAGCCAACTATCCTCGCCCGCGCAAAAGCGGGTCATGAGTGCCGTGAGGGCTGCCATGGACTTTGGCTTTTCTTGGCCGAGGTGACGAGCGAGCCATTCTTCGTGGATGCTATGCTTAAAGGCCGCTAGGGCTTTGGCATCCGGGCAGTCGACGATCTGGTTCTTTTTAGTTAGGAACCTGGTCCAGAATTTCCTGGCCGACTCTCCGGGCTATTGAACTACGTGACTTAAGTCATCGGCATCCGGAGGTCGTACATATGTGCCTTGGAAGTTGTCCCGGAAGGCGTCTTCCAAGTCCTCCCAGCTGCCAATAGAGTTTTTAGGCAGACTGTTTAACCAGTGCCGAGCTGGCCCCTTGAGTTTTAATGGGAGGTATTTGATGGCGTGAAGGTCATCACCGCGGGCCATATGAATATGGAGAAGAAAATCCTCAATCCATACCGCGGGATCTGTTGTTCCATCATATGATTCGATGTTTACGGGTTTAAACCCTTCTGGGAATTCATGCTCCATTACTTCATCAGTGAAGCAGAGGGGGTGTGCGGCACCTCTATATCGGGCCACGTCGCGACGTAGTTCGGATTGAGTTCGTCGGCAGTCTTCGGCCCGGGCGCGGTTATGTGTGTCACATCTGGCTTGATAGCCGTCGTCGCGCGCCAGGGCATGCCCCCGCGATCCGTAAATTGATCTGGACTGACCTGCTCTATTGTCCAGGTCCTGCCGCAGGTCATATGTATGACCCCGGGCTGTTGTGTCTCTGCTTTTGCGGCGAGGGAGTATGGGCTGGTATTCGGCTTGAGTTGCCGCTTTGTCCCGACCACGTGGTGGTCGGTCAGCCGCATCACGCGTTGATGGCATGGGCTCAAGTGCCTCGTCGTCGAATTGGGGTAGCAGTTTACGCTTTGGGTAACTTTTAATGGGGCGCTCGAGTCCGTATTGCTCGGCTGCCAGGACATCAGTCCATCTATTGTTGAGTAGATCTTGATCAGCTTGAAGCTGCTGCTGTTTCTTTTTTAGGCTCCTCGCAGTGGCTATTAGCCGGCGCTTAAAGCGCTCCTGCTCGACGAGTTCCTCAGGCATGATAAAGTCTTCGTCGTCGAGGCTTACCTCATCTTCGGAGAGTGGAAGATAGTTGCTATCCTCCGAGTCTTCGTTTATGGCCTGTTCATCGGGGCTGGCTTGCCCATCTTCCCTATCGTCTTGTTCGAAAGTTGGCTCGATGGGATCTTCTTTGTCTTTGGCCTCATCCAGAGTGTTGTTTTCTCTCGTGCCGGTATTGCTGTCTTTTTCACGGCGTGATTTGGGGCGGCGCCGCTGACGTCGGCACTTTGGCCTGTCTCAGGAGGTGTATCCTCGATTGGATCTTTCTTGTTATCGCCGTTATCCTCTTTGGGGGTATCCACCATGCACACGTCATACGAGGAGGTGGCTGTCCAGCGCCCAGTAAACGGCGGGTTTTGGGCCTGCCCCTCTCCGGCATCGTCGTCCATACCGTCGATGTCTTCGGAGTCGTAATCGAGCATGTCGGTTAAGTCTTCGACAGTGGCAATGAAGTGGGAGGTGGGTGGGAAACAAAATTCTCCATCATCAGCCTCCAGTTCAAACCGGATATAGTTCGGCTGTGAGTCCCCCGCTAAGGAGAGGGTTTTTAATGAGTTTAGCACATCACCCAAAGGTGAGTGCCGGAAGATGTCTGCGGAACTGAACTCGACGATCGGCGCCCGATCGAGCTCGATGGGCACGGACGCACGCGGTTCGGAACCTGTAGCCAGAGACAAATCCGGGGTTCCGGTGACACAGATCCTGTTTGAAGTTGGGTCTGGGTGTGGCTCCAACTCCGCTGAGTCTGTGTGCGGCTCCAACGCCGCTGAGTCTGCGGCTTCCGTGGCGGGGTTGAGCTTCCCGTCCTCGGATGGCGCAGTCTGCTCCGGATCTAGGGCCGGAGCAGTTACAGGAGCTATCTCCCAGGTATGGTCCGATGACAGATTTAGGTCATGTTCATCGCAGTGGCAGGGAGCGGCTGCCATGGGATCGAATCCGTCAAAGATCAAGTCTCCGCGGATGTCCGCAACGTAGTTCAAGCTTCCAAATCTGACCTGATGGCTAGGGGCGTAGCTGTCGATCTGCTCTAGATGACCAAGCGAGTTGGCCCGCAGCATGAAGCCGCCGAATACGAAGATCTGGCCGGGGAGAAAAACCTCCCTCACGGCAGCATCGTTGTGGATGATTGATGGAGCCATCAAGTCTTCTAGCGACGACACAGCGGAACTCTCAATGAAAGCACCAATGTCGGTGTCAAAACCGGGGGATCTCGGGTAGGGGGTCCCGAACTATGCGTCTAAGGTCGATGGTAACAGGAGACGGGGGACACAATGTTTACCCAGGTTCGGGCCCTCTCTATGGAGGTAATACCCTACGTCCTGCTTGATTGATATTGATGAATATGAGTATTACAAGAGTTGATCTACCACGAGATCATAATGGCTAAAACCCTAGAAGTCTAGCCTGTCTGATTATGATTGCCTCTACGGACTAAACCCTCCGGTTTATATAGACACCGGAGGGGACTAGGGTTGTACAAAGTCAGTTACAGAGAAAGGAATCTTTCATATCCGAACGCCAAGCTTGTCGTCCACGCCAAGGAGAGTCCCATCCGGCCACGGGAGAGAGCCTTCAGTCTTGTATCTTCATGGCCCATCAGTCCGGACCACACTATGTTGCCCGGACGCCCGAGGACCCCTTAATCCAGGACTCCCTCAAAGTGTGCAAACGCAATTGGAGACACGGAGATTTTTGGCGTGGTTCTGATAGGTGGTGCTATCTGTGACACCCCCGGCTCAATCGTGCACTAATCATACAGGCAAATGCACACGATCAAGCCTAAGGACTCACGGGAAGATATCACAACACAACTCTAAAACATAAATAAAGTCATACAAGCTTTATATTACAAGCCAGGGGCCTCGAGGGCTCGAATACATAAGCTTGCATACAAGCGTCAGCGGAAGCATCAGATATCTGAGTACAGATATGAAACAGAAACAGAGATAAGCCTTTAAGAAGGCGGGGTAAAACAAAAACTACGATCGAAAGGCGTAGGCCTCCTGCCTAGGACCCTACGAACCTACTCCTAGTCGTCGGCAAGCTCGTAGTAGTAACCACCCTTGGGGTAGTAGTAGTAGCGATCGTCGGCGGTGCAGCTGTCTCAGGGGCTCCGTCATCTGGTTGCATCAAAAGGACATGGGGGAAAAAGAAAGCAAAGCAACCGTGAGTACTCATCCGAAGTACTCAGCAAGCAAGGATCTGCACTACATATGCAACATTATCAAAGAATGGCTGTATATGTGGACTCGGCTGCAGAAATGCCAGAATAGAGAGAAGGCCTAGTCCTATCGAAGACTAGCATCTTCAGAGGTCTTGCAGCATTAGAAGAGTGTAGGTTAGTACAGTATAGAGTAGTAGTAGTGTCATCAACCTCACCCAGAGATCCTTTCTCGACTCCCTGCGAGAAAGCAATCCCAGAGCCATACAGTCATCAACCTCGTCCAGAGATCCCTTCTCGACTCCCTGCGAGAAGCAATCCCAGAGCCATAGTATCCAATTCTAGTTGTATCGATCGGGATACAACTCTGAGTGTCTGTTACCGAGGATCTGGCTATTCATAGATTAGTTCTTCCCTGTAGGGGTGCACCAACTTACCCACCACGCTCGCTTAACTCCGGCCGGACACACTTTCTGGGTCATGCCCGGCCTCGGCCAAATGACACACCGCTACCCTACCTAGAGCTCAGCAGAGAGGTCCCCGTCGGTCTACATCCTAAGTGCTCAGAGGTCTTGGGCCATCGCCCTATGCACTCCGAGTCGTTGCGTGCAGGGGGAAGCCAGGCACCAGGGGGGCGCCTGTCCGTCCCGACCGCAATGCTGAACTGGACGTCTGACAGAGCCTTCGGCTGATGCATACGATGCAGAGTGCCCATAACTTTTCCCACGTGATGGTTAGTGCTATCGGGCCAAAGGCCCCCTCGAATCAAATATCCAAATCGTTAGTACCTTGGGGGTGCGGTAACGAGCAGAGACTCACGATCGATGTGACCCCGTCACCCCGTCTCGAGGACTTGCGGCAAGGGCCAAGAATGCCAGGCCATGCCTCGTATTCATCACTCGGGCACCATCCAGGTCAACCCGTCTCCATATCACTCGTGGGTACCCATCAGGGTCGGCCCGCCTTCCAAGTAACAGTGTAAAGTCCAATTATCCGTGTGTCCATAACATCAAGGGAATCCGAGGTATCACCCTCGTTGGATTCCTACTCGATGTATCCGTCAAGGTGAACTCAGAGGAATCACCCTCGCTGGGTTCACACTTGAGGTGTTGTACGACGGCGTCGTTATCGGAAGTGGTGAAGGAGGAATCACCCTCGATGACCACGACTGATCAGCTACTCTACAGAGTTAACATCAGAAGTGCTACACGAGGTATGACCCTCGGCACTCGATAGTAACGCTGCAGTGTCGTTACAACTATGGGGGGTGATGTGCGGTGCCGGGGCCTGGTCTTCGATCCCGTTGATCGGATCTTCTGATAATCCAGCGGGGCAGTCGGGACAAGTGGGGTCACTGATAGGTCTCTACCCAGCCTATACTAGACAGTTTAGGATAAGCAGGTAAGGTTTCAATAGCAGGTTACAATAAACAGGCTATGTATCAGAATAGGTAAAGCAGTAGCAGCAGCAATTCTAATGCAAGCATGAGAGAGAAAGAATAGGCGATATCGGTATGCTCAAAAGGGGGGTGCTTTCCTGGTTGCTCGAAGGCAAGGGCAAGGTCGTCAACGGTGTCGTCGGGCTCCTGAGCTGTGTCGGTCTCGGGGACGACATGGTGTCGGGGTCTAACGAGAGAGAAGAGGGGGAGGAAACAAATAAATAAACGGCAAACATAAGCAACACGGAGCAGGCTATGCTAACGTGCAGTGCAGGGTTGCCTAAAGACATGTCTAAGTCATTTAGTTATTTTAGGAATTTGTTTGGATTTATTATATAAAAGCCAGGCACTATTCATTTATCGAAAACAGGCAAAAAGTTCCATGTTCATCTAGCTAGGGGCATCTGACAGGAATACGGAGGGCGTATTCAGCTTCGTATCGAAATTCTGAGCAACTTTCATATATAAATTATTTTCATCGGAGTTATGGATTATTTTATATGATTTTCTAAAGTTTAATTGATATTCTGAAATTACATATTTATTATTAATTCGAATTATCCAAAACAGTAAATGGTGATGTCAGCATGATGAAAAGATGATGTCAGCAGTCAACTCTGGCTGACCAGAGTCAAACCTAACAGGTGGGACCCACCTGTCATACTCAGTGGCTAAATAACTGAGTTTAACTAACCTAACTACCTAACTAATTAACAGGGGCCCACTGGTCAGTGACTAATTAGTGATTTAGTTAACTAATTAATAGATTTTATTTATTTTAAAACCGTTTAAAGGGGGTGGGGCCCGTATATCATAGACACATGGGCAGCCATGTCGGCGTTGACCCAGGTCAACCGGGCTAGCGGGGCCCGCTGTCAGCGACACAGGGGGTGGGGCCCGCGGCGCCACGTCGGACGCCGGCACCGGAGTGCTCCAGCGAGCTCCAACGCGGCGGAGCGCGCCGGCGAGGCTCGGGATTCGCCCACAGGGCATCCCCGGGGCTATGGTTTGGCTCGTTAGAACGGGCGCGGCGAGCCGCATCGCGTGGTGTTGGTGGTTGGACTCGGGGGTGGCCGGAACGACGCTGGCGACGACGGTTGGCAGCGGGGCTCTCGGGTGGTGCTCGGCCGCATGGCCGCAGTGGGCTAGCGAGCAAAGTAAAGGGCGGGGCGGCCTCTGCAGCTCACCAGGAGCACACCGGCGCTGCTGGACCGAGCCGAGCGGCTCTGGGAGTGCGGCAATGGCAGCGACGGCGGTGGATAGAGTACGGGCACGGCGGCGGCTAGCTACTGCTACGGGGAAGGACAGGGAGGAGGGGGTTCCGGTGCGGCTGCTCACCGCGGAGCTGTAGGGAACTGGCAGAGGGCTCGGGGAAGCTCGGGGTCGCCGGAATCGTCGATGGCGTGTGGCGGCGATCCGAGGAGGGAGAGGGCGGCGTGGAGGCGATGCAGTGGCGTAGAGCTCGGGCCCGTCCTCGTAGTCGGCATAGTCGACGCAGGTGGTGCTGCTGGACACGGCTGAGCAACAAGGAGGGCTCGGTGGTCGTGGCTACGGCGCGGTGGCGGCCATGGTTGCGCCCTGCTGCGGTGGGGAGAACGGGGACGAGGCAGAGAGAGGGGGAAGTGAGGCGAGGGGTGGCCAGGGAGGCAGGGGGCTCGGCCCTTATCCACCACGGGCGCGGGCGCGCGCTGTCGTGCAGGGGAGAGGGGGCTGGCTGTGCGCGTGCGTGCACGCGCGGTGTTCGACAGCGCGCCAGGGGGAGCAGTGCGGGAGGAGGGAGGCGACAGGCGGTGGGCTGGGCCGCACTGTAGCTCACTTGGGCCCAGGCGCTGCGGCCTTTTCCTTTTCTTTTCTTTTCTTCTCTGTTTTTCTTTTTGTTTCTGTTTTGCAAAATGTGTGGCACCCAAATGAATTTTGTAAAATATATGACCTGGTCCATAAATCACAGTGCAACATACCCTATCAGCAAAAATTAGTTTGGGGTATTTATCATTTCATATTTATATTATATTAATTAATAGGTTATTAAATATTGTTTTCAGCCACTATTTGAGGATGTTTAAGTCACTTATCCAATTTCAGTAAGGTTGGTTACAATTTTATCATTGCCTCCAAATTATTTGCTATTTAATGAACATTTTAGTTTCTGAGTTTGGACAACATTTATTTTCACTTTTAGTTTGAATTTCCATTTGAATTTGAATTTGAAAAGAGATATGATACTAATGATGATTAAGCACTATTGATCATGATGGCATGGCATAATCAAAAGGGTGATCACTGTAGCTTAATACATGGGGTGTTACACTATCGTACATCCACGTTGGTGGAGACTTCAACCCACGAAGGGTAACGGTTGCGTGAGTCCACGGAGGGCTCCACCCACGAAGAAGCAACCTTTTCTATCCCACCATGGCCATCGCCCACGAAGGACTTGCCTCACTAGGGTAGATCTTCACGAAGTAGGCGATCTCCTTGCCAGTACAAACTCCTTGGTTCAACTCCACAATCTTGACGGAGGCTCCCAAGTAACACCTAACCAATCTAGGAGACACCACTCTCCAAAAGGTAATAGATGGTGTGTTGATGATGAACTCCTTGCTCTTGTGCTTCAAATGATAGTCTCCCCAATACTCAACTCTCTCTCACAGATTTGGATTTGGTGGAAAGATGATTTGAGTGGAAAGCAACTTGGGGAAGGCTAGTGTCGGTGTACTAGAATAGGGGTACCCTAGTACCCCGTACTTGTGCACGGGCAGTAGTAGCATCCCGCGGCCAGGCTTGCGGGAGGACAGCCAGAGAGAAGCTCAAGATTATTAAGCCATTCAAGAACAAAGTATACAAAGCAAGAGTTAAGGCCCCGGCAAGAGGAGCTTGCCGGGAGGGACAGCTGAGGCCCAGCCTGGGCATTGCTGAAGCAGAGTACTTGCCGCGGCAAGGTACTTGCCCCGGCAAGTCATTGGCTGCGGCAAGGTATTGGCTGCGGCAAGATAGCGGCTGCGGCAAGGTACTTGCCCCGGCAAGTTACCTTGCGCGGCAAACTATGGGTTGCGCCAAGCTGTCAGGTGCGGCAAGGTCTTGCCGCGGCAAGCGTTACTGTACCACTGTGCTACTGTGCTGCTCCGGTGCCTCTGCCAGCGTGGCGCTCTGGGTCCTTCCAAGCGTGCGTGGCAGGGCACTGTGTAGACGGCGGTGCACTGTAGCTAGCGGTGCAGCAGCAGGTGGGATAGGCTTTTCCCACGTCCAAGACGTCCGGGTACATGTATGTGGACAGCAAAGGCATGGGCATTTAATGCCCTTGTCCCCTGCCATAAGTGGTAGGTAGGACATGTCATCCTGGTAATAGTGGCCTTACTGTAGCAACTTTCCACCTCTACCTTTACTGTTTGCCACCTGTTGGTGACCCCTTTGTGCGTATAAAGGAGGCCCATAGGCAACGTGAAAAGAGAGAGGAACTGGGAAATGGAGAACTCCAGTATTGTACGCAGCTACTCGGTACTGTAGCGCTCCTGGAGCTAGAACAATCATACAGATAATAAACCAAAAAGCAGGAGTAGGGTTTTACGCATCCGTGCGGCCCGAACCTGGGTAAATCTCTCTCGTGCACTGTCGTGTTCTTCGCTAGATTTGCTCTTCGTGCGACCGTCTCTCCCTGCCGAACATAAAGGGGTCCTTCCCTGGGTCCCATAGGTGATCGCGGATTCGTCCCCGACATCTTTGGCGCGCCAGATAGGGGGCAGGAGGTTGTGTGAACCTAATCTAGCGATTTGCGCGTTAGTTTTTGGGCCATCCTCCGTCTTATGACTCCAAAAAAGAAGACTTCAGCCATCGGTGCGTCCACGTCCAACCCGCCTGCTCCCATGCAGGAGGGTGCCGACGTGATTGCGGCTGCTGGGGGACTGGAGAGCGAGAGCTCCTATTACCTCCACCTGTCCAAAACCGGGCCAGCAACGCCAATCTTGGCGCTGCTGGGTCTGGGAACGCAGCGCTGCTCGCTGCTGCTGGCCCTGCAAGCTCCAGAAACGGTGCTGCGCGTTCTGGAACACCTGCGCCGGTTCAGACGCCGTGGCCTTCGCAAGAAGCCCGTGACAGGCAGCGTCCTGACGCCCCAGGTGCCAGGCGCTCCCTGGATAATGAACTTGCGCATCCGTTGCCCTTCAGCGATCCGTTGCCCTTGTCCCCTGCCGTCAGTGGTAGGTAGGACATGTCATCCTGGTAATAGTGGCCTTACTGTAGCAACTTTCCACCTCTACCTTTACTGTTTGCCACCTGTTGGTGACCCCTTTGTGCGTATAAAAGGAGGCCCATAGGCAACGTGAAAAGAGAGAGGAACTGGGAAATGGAGAACTCCAGTATTGTACGCAGCTACTCGGTACTGTAGCGCTCCTGGAGCTAGAACAATCATACAGATAATAAACCAAAAAGCAGGAGTAGGGTTTTACGCATCCGTGCGGCCCGAACCTGGGTAAATCTCTCTCGTGCACTGTCGTGTTCTTCGCTAGATTTGCTCTTCGTGCGACCGTCTCTCCCTGCCGAACATAAAGGGGTCCTTCCCTGGGTCCCATAGGTGATCGCGGATTCGTCCCCGACATCTTTGGCGCGCCAGATAGGGGGCAGGAGGTTGTGTGAACCTAATCTAGCGATTTGCGCGTTAGTTTTTGGGCCATCCTCCGTCTTATGGCTCCAAAAAAGAAGACTTCAGCCATCGGTGCGTCCACGTCCAACCCGCCTGCTCCCATGCAGGAGGGTGCCGACGTGATTGCGGCTGCTGGGGGGACTGGAGAGCGCGAGCTCCTATTACCTCCACCTGTCCAAAACCGGGCCAGCAACGCCAATCTTGGCGCTGCTGGGTCTGGGAACGCAGCGCTGCTCGCTGCTGCTGGCCCTGCAAGCTCCAGAAACGGTGCTGCGCGTTCTGGAACGCCTGCGCCGGTTCAGACGCCGTGGCCTTCGCAGGAAGCCCGTGACAGGCAGCGTCCTGACGCCCCAGGTGCCAGGCGCTCCCTGGATAATGAACTTGCGCATCGATCTCGAGATGCGCGGGGTCACCATACGCAACAACACGTTGGCGGGGTCGAGGTGCGGTCGCCTGGGCGTGGAGATGCTCCTTCTAACACTGTTAGGAGTAAGAGCATCCCACAGTCCTCACGCCACTCGATACCTCCCTCACCAGCAGAAGCGTTGGCGCGTGCGCAGCTGCTCCTGAACTTCCCTCCACCAGCAGATAAGCTTGACGAGTGGAGGGCAACCATTCAGAGCCTTCTCAGCTTCGCTGATGCCGACCCGGTGCGCGCGGCCGACAAGAGAACTGGTGACAATGCTGTCACCAACAAGAACGGCGAGGGGGCAACAACCGTACACTCCCCACCCAGACGGCCTCGGTCGCCGACACGTCGAAACGACGCCCGTGGCGATGATTCCACGGCGTCGTCTGACACGCGAGCTCGTCGTGACCAGCGCCTCGTTCTTCAGGAACGCAGAGGAGAAGACGCTCGTACCACTATCGAGCGAAGGAGAGAAGCGCATCGTCAGTCCGACAGACGCGCAGGGCCCGCTGTTGACATGCATGCGCCAGGGGATCCTGGCGACTTGCCGTACGCGGTAAGTTGTCTAGCGTTCACCCGTGAGCTGCGGCAGGTCCAGTGGCCCAATCGCAAGGCTTTCAAGCCTGACGTGCCGGAGAAGTATGATGGCAAGACACACCCGTCGGAGTTCCTCAGCATTTACACCATTGCGGTGCAAGCTGCCGGGGGACGAGACGACAAGATTCTTGCTAACTACTTCCCGCTCGTGTTAAAGCGCAACGTCGTCTCATGGCTCATGCACTTGCCGGAGAACTCCATTTCTTCATGGGCGGACCTGTGCCATCATTTTGTTGGTGCCTTTACTGGCGGTCATCAACTTCATGGCCAGGAGAGTGATCTTCATCTCATCCCCCAGAAGGAAGGAGAGCCCCTGCGCAAATACATTCAAAGGTTCAGCCGCGTACAGTACAACATCCCAGATGTTCACCCCGCTGCGGTTATTAGCGCGTTCCATCAGAACGTGCGTAACCGCAAGATGCGGGAGGAAATGGCGATGACCAAGGTCAGAGACATTGGCCAGCTATATGCTCTCGCCGACAAGTGTGCGCGCGCTGAAGAGGGAAGGAAACTTCCCGGTGAAGGTGTTGGCGCAGGGGGGAGCTCTGACAGCGAAGGTACCGCCCCGGCAAAGAAGGGCCGGCGGCGGAACAACAGGAAGAAAAAGGGCAAAGCTGTGCTTGCCGTCGAGCAGTCCAGCGGCAACGGCAGCGCCGACAAGGCCAAAGTCGAGGGCTCCGGCAAGGAGATTGCCGCGTGCGCCAACTGTCAGGCCTTGGTGGCTGCCGACAAGCAGGACGGCTCCGACAAGCAATATTGCAAGATCCACCGCACCAAGGGACACAATCTCCAGAACTGTCGATGAGTCGAGCAGCTTGTCGAACAGCAGAAAGCTGAGTATGAGAGGCGCGACAAGGAGAAGGCCCCAGAAGGTGCTGGCGGGTCCGGCAAGAAGCGCACTGCCCGAGGAGGGCGTCGCGGCAAGGCCAAGCAGCAGCAGAGAGACAGGCCTCCTCGTGGCCGCGACAAAGATGATGATGATGATGATCTAGATGATGAAGAATCCAGTGAGCACGAATTTCAGAAAGCCGCAGAAGTCTTGTGTGTTGACGGTGGTGCTTTGTTGCATTCTTCTCACCGCCAACTTAAATAGTGGGCGCGAGAGATCAATGCGGCAGAACCATCTGTTGACGCCAGAAAGCTTCTGAAGTGGTCCGACACGCCTATCGTCTTTGACATTGAGGACCACCCTGACCGCACAACGGCGGTCGGGTGCTTGCCGATGTTGGTTTCACCAACGATCCGCAACCTCAAGGTCACGAAGATGTTAGTTGACGGTGGGGCCGGCTTGAATCTGATTTCGCCCGCTGTGCTCCGGAAACTTCAAATCTCTGACGGCGAGCTTGAGGAAACTGGTACTTTCCAAGGAGTCAATCCAGGAAGGAGCAAGCCGAAAGGGAAGATCACGCTGCCAGTGACATTTGGCGGCGAGCTGAACTACCGGACCGAGAAGGTCACCTTTGATGTTGCCGATATTCCATTGCCTTATAATGGGATACTTGGCCGTCCAGCGCTCGCCAAGTTCATGACAGCCTCTCATTATGCCTACAACGTGTTGAAGATGCCAGGTCCAGTAGGTGTTATCACAGTTCCCTGCGACAAGAAGGATGCGCTTATTTTCGCCGACAAGATTTACCGGGAAGCAGCTGCCGCAACTACCGCCAAGGCACTTGCCGCTGAAGCTCTCGGGCGGGAGAACAAGAGGAAGTCCGGCAAGAGCTCCTGTGCCCACTCCGGCAAGCGCACCTCTTCGGAGTGCTGCGCTGTCGTCGAGGACGCACCAGAGAGCTCCACCGGCAAGTGTAAGAAGAACAAAGCCGCTCCGCCGGCGACAAAGAAGGTGCCCGCCAAGGAGGATGGCACTGGTGGTTCCCTCACCATCAGTGCCACACTTGACAACAAATAGGAAAACGCGCTCGTTGCTTTCCTGCCGGCGAATGTCGACGTATTTGCATGGCAACTGTCCGACATCCCCGGTGTTCCCAGGAAAGTAATTGAGCACCACCTTGCCGTTTGTCCCCACGCGAGGCCCGTCAAACAGAAAGCCAGAAAGCAAGCTGTGGAGCGGCAAGAGTTTATTGCGGAAGAAATCAAGAAGTTGGAAGCAGCAGGCCTCGTCAGAGGAGTGCTCCATCCTACGTGGTTGGCCAATCCTGTTGTCGTGCGCAAAGCGAATGGAAAATGGAGGCTTTGTATTGATTTCACTGATGTCAATAAAGCTTGTCCCAAAGACCCATTTCCTTTGCCCCGCATAGACCAGATTGTTGACTCCACAGTAGGATGTGATTTGCTTTCATTTCTTGACGCATATTCAGGGTATCATCAAATCTTCATGGCTGAGGAAGATGAGGAAAAGACCGCATTTATCACACCCTGTGGCACATACTGTTTCGTACGTATGCCATTTGGTTTGAAAAATGCTGGTTCGACATTTGCAAGAGCCGTCCAGATTGCTTTTGAGCCTCAGCTGCACAGAAATGTGGAAGCCTATATGGATGATATAGTGGTCAAAAGCAAAGACAGGGCTACTTTGGTTCAAGATCTAGAAGAAACTTTTGTAAATCTGCGCAAGATCAACCTGAAGCTCAACCCCGAGAAGTGCGTGTTTGGAGTTCCCTCCGGCAAGCTTCTCTGGTTTTTTGTGTCTCAACGTGGAATTGAAGCCAATCCTGACAAGATCAAAGCCATTGAGCAAATTGAAGCACCGAAGCGCGTCAAGGATGTACGACGACTTGCCGGCTGTGTTGCTGCCCTCAGTAGGTTTATCTCCAAGTCAGCTGAGCGCGCCCTGCCATTTTTCAGAATCTTAAAAAAGGCAGGTCCATTGAAATGGACTCCGGAGGCGGAGGCAGCGCTGCAAGACTTGAAGAGATACCTCTCCTCTCCTCCAATACTTGTCGCGCCTAAACCACAAGAGAAGTTGTTGCTGTATCTAGCGGCAACCAATCAAGTGGTTAGTGCTGCGCTGGTAGCGGAGAGAGAGGTGGATGAGGAGGCAGTAACTGCGGCAAGCACGACCAGCGACAAGCTGGGGGCAACAAGTTTTGCTGCCGACAAGGATTCGTCTGCGCAGTCAGGCGAAGTGATACAAAAGAAGAAAATGGTGCAGCGCCCGGTCTACTTTGTGAGCTCTCTTCTGCAGGGAGCTAGGTCAAGGTATCCTGGTGTGCAGAAGCTGCTTTTCGGCCTTCTCATGGCCTCGAGAAAGCTGCGCCATTACTTTCAAGCACATGAAGTTACCGTCGTCACTCGCTTCCCGCTGAAAAGGATTTTGCAAAATCCAGAAGCGACGGGCAGGATTGTTGAGTGGGCGTTGGAGTTGTCGAGCTTTGGTCTCAAGTTTGAGAGTACATCAACCATACAGAGCCGAGTTTTGGCAGAGTTTGTCGCAGAATGGACACCAACGCTAGACGAAGAAATCCCAGAGACGACTCTCCCCGGCAAGGAGACAAGCAAAGAGTGGCTTATGTATTGATGGTGCCTTTTCACTGCAAGGCGCCGGTGCTGGCGTACTGCTTGTCGCACCCACCGGAGAGCACCTCAAGTACGTGGTCCAAATGCACTTTCCCAAGGAACAGGCGACGAACAATACTGCAGAATATGAGGGGTTGCTTGCCGGTCTCAGGGTCGCGGCAGACCTTGGGATCAAGAAGCTTATTGTCAGGGGAGATTCGCAGCTTGTCGTCAGGCAAGTGAACAAGAACTACCAATGCCCATTGATGGAAGCTTATGTAGATGAGGTGAGGAAGTTGGAGGAACGCTTTGACGGCCTACAAACGGAGCACGTCCCACGTGCTGAAAATGACATTGCCGATGGTTTGTCAAAGCGCGCCGCACTCAAATTGCCTGTGGAACCAGGCACTTTTGTGCTCCAACTAACTCAGCCATCCGTGACGCCATCAGTAGGGCAAGGCAGGAAGAGGAAGTTGGCTTCTGGCGACTACTTCCCGGCAGAGCTCCCCGAAGCCGCCGGCAAGAAGGCTGCCAAAGCCAGCGCCAAAGATGCAGAGGGGCAACTTGCTCCGACAAGGCCTCACGCTCTTGTCGTTGAAGCGGGTGCTCCTAGGCAAGAGGCCGAGGGGCAACTTGCTCCGACAAGACTTTGGGTCCTTGTCGTTGAAGCAGGCGCTCCTGATCGAAGCGCTGAGGAGCAAGATGCTCCGATGAGGCCTTGCGCTTCCGTCGTTGAAGCAACCACTCCTGACAAGCTTGTTGAAGGACAGCACGCTCCAGCAGGGCCCCAGGCTCTTGTCGTTGAAGCGGCTGTTCCCGCCAAGCTCGTCGGGGAACGGCCGGCTCTGGTAGAGCGACGAGCTCTTGCCGTAGGGCCTGATGTTCCCGCAGCAGAAGAAATGCCTTTAGTCCTCGTTGTCGAGCCACAGGCTCCAGCGTGGGCGCAGCAGATCGTCCGTTTCCTTCAGACAGGAGAACTTCCCGAAGAGCAGGAAGAAGCGGAGAAAGTAGCCCGACGGTCCAATATGTATCAATTTGTCGATGACATGCTGTGCAGAAAAAGACCAAACGGTGTGAAATTGAAGTGTATTCCCCGGGAAGAAGGACAGGAGCTGTTGGCGGAGATTCATGGAGGCATATGTGGTCACCACATAGGGTCAAGAGCCCTTGCTGGAAAGGCTTTCCGGCAAGGTTTCTTTTGGCCCACCGCCCTCCAGGATGCAACTGCACTAGTAACCAAGTGTGAAGCATGCCAGTTTCATTCCAAGCAGATTCATCAGCCAGCTCAAGCTCTCCAGACAATCCCTCTCTCCTGGCCATTTTCGGCCTAGGGGCTCGACATCCTCGGCCCCTTTCCCCGTGCCACCGGGGGCTTCGAGTACTTGTATGTGGCCATCGACAAGTTTACGAAGTGGCCAGAAGTGGAAGCAGTGAGGAAGGTGACAGCACAATCAGCCATCAAGTTCTTCAAGGGAATTGTTTGTCGCTTTGGTGTTCCTAACAGGATCATCACCGACAACGGTACCCAGTTCACGAGCCACGCCTTCATGCAGTATGTCGAAGACCTTGGCGCCAAGGTCTGTTTTGCTTCTGTTGCTCACCCCCGAAGCAACGGTCAAGCTGAAAGGGCAAATGCTGAAGTGCTGCGTGGGCTCAAGACGAGAACTTTCGATAGGCTGCGCAAGTGCGGCAAGAACTAGATCGAGGAGCTGCCAGTGGTTCTTTGGTCGATCAGGACGACGCCAAATCGAGCTACTGGCCAGACGCCTTTTGCTCTAGTTTATGGAGCAGAGGCAGTTCTCCCCACGGAACTCGTATACGGGTCACCTCGAGTGCTCGCTTACGATGAGCTTGAACAAGAGCAACTGCGGCAAGATGACGCTGTGCTCCTCGAGGAGGATCGTCTTCAGGCTGCTGTGAGAGCTGCTCGCTACCAGCAAGCTTTGCATCGCTACCATAGCCGCAAAGTTAATGCCAGAAGTCTCGAGGAAGGCGACCTTGTTCTTCGGCGCGTTCAGTCGGCCAAGAATTCAAACAAGTTGACGCCGAAGTGGGAAGGCCCTTATCGGGTGAAACGAGTCACCAGGCCCGGCGCTGTCCGCCTGGAGACCGGGGATGGCATTCCAGTGATCAATTCCTGGAACATTGAGCATCTCCGTAAGTTTTTTCCATAAGGCGCGGTTGCCGGGCCCTTCCCCGGCAACCACCTTTTGTACAAGTCTTGCCGCTGTTGCATGTAATCCTTTGTACAAAGCCAGGCGCAGACCCTGTGCATAAATAAAGCTTTTGTATTTCGCAGTTTTTGATGATTTCATGTTTACTTTTATTTTGCATGATTATCTGACATACTGTGCAGTACAGCCTCCCCGGTAAGCATTAACGAGCCGCCAAGCTCCTATATCTTTATTTTCTCTTCTTTCTTTTTCTCAAAAAGACAGAAGCTTCCCTCGCGCACAAGTTTGCCGGGGGGATGGGATAATGATATGGACCAGGCGTCGTTCAAAGAAACTTTGCCTTGCCTGGAAGAAGGTAGCGGCAAGCAGTGACAAGACCTTGCCGCGGAGAGATCAGCGACAAAGCTAAGTGCCAAAGTTTGAATAACCAAATTCTTTTTTATTTTCAAGGTTATTTTCCTTGAACGATACTACTCTTTGTATGGAAAACCTGTGCGCGACGGAACCTAAGCGTAATCGGTCGCGCCCTTACCTTGTTTCGAGTCCGCTCAACAACCTAAGTGGCTGCACTGAGCGCGACAAGGTTGCTTGCCGGCAGCGGCACCGCCAGCAGGCTGCTAGAGTCCCGCACCCAGCGCTCGCGGCGATGGTGCGCACACTGGCAAGTTCCCTATAAGCGTAGGGCAAGTACACACAAAGAAAGAAATTGCTCAAGGGAGATGACATGCATTAACTTCAAAATTTTGCATGTTATATTACAAGATAAGTTGCCGCGGCTTAAACAGATTGTTCTTTAACATGTCTAGCGGCGGCAAGGAGGGAGAAGAATGGGCTCTCTAATTGCGGTGCTCGCCTTCGACTCTCTGGATTTGGTCCACCCTCTCCACGATGGGCGCGACAAGGGCCTCTAGTGGCGCGGGGTCATATCCCTTTGGCAAGCTTTTGAAGATGTTGCTGAAGTCGACGCCCGGGTTTCTGTATGCTATCTTCACCAACAACCTCCGGAGAACTCCCCGGCAAAGCCTGCGTGACTCGTCGGCCAGTTGAGCCTTGTGATTGACTTGGAGCTGTTGGAGTGCTTCTACTACTCCGTCGAAGAACTCGGCTAGCTTGACGCTAGTTTGCGTGTTCTTGTCGGTGGAGTACCCGAAGTCCGGCACCTTCAGGGCAGTCAGCTCCTTGTCGATGTCCTCGGCGGCGCTGGCAAGCCTGTCTGTGAAGATCCCCTCGTTATCCCTGAACTTCTTGTGGGTTGCAATAGAGTCTTGAAGCAGACCCTTTTCCTTCTGGAGCTCTGTCATTAGAAGCCCTTCGCGCTTTCTAGTGGTGTCGAGCGTCTCCTTCAGCGTGGTCAGCTTCAGCTTCAGGTCTGCTCTGGAGTCGTTGGCGGCGGCAAGCAGATTGTTCTTCTTGGCTATCGTAACTTGCATCTCCGCCAAAGTGTGGGTCACCTTTGCCCTCTCACTTTCAAGCATTGAGAGCTTGTCACCGTTTGCCTTGAGGGCGGCCTCTAGTCTTGCCACTTTCCCCTCCGTTTCCTTTCTGTTCACTTCTGCAGCAGTGACAGTGTTGGTGGCCTCCACCAACTTGCTGGCGTACTCTTGGGCCAAGGCTTCGATTTCCTTCTGGTGTTTTTGTGCCTGCCCCTGGGTCCGCTCTGCAACAAGTCTTGCCACCTCCTCGTCTTTCTGTCGGAGGGTTTCGGCAAGTTTCCTCTTGCGCTCGGCAAGTTCTTCTTCGTGGGCATCAAGGTCCACTTTCCGCTGGTTCAGATCACCGGCCTGAGCAGACAACTCCTTGGCGGTCTCCTCCTGTTTTTGTTCAATGTCTTGCTTCATCAGGAGGAGGGCCTGCCGTTCTTCGGCCAGCTGAGCCCGCTTGGCCTCTAACGCATTAAGAGATCGCGCGCGGACGTCCGCCAAGATCTCCGCGCGCCTCAACATGTCAGCTTCGGCCTTCTCGATGAGCGCCTCCCCGGAAGCTAGCTTCTCCCGTCGGGCGCGATGAAGATTCAGCAGCTTTTGAAGCAGTTGCTCCTCTTCAGACGTGCTGCTACTGCTGGCGCCTGGCGCATCCACAAGCTGGAGCCCGGCAGCGGCAAGGATCTCCTCGTCCACAACATCCTCCTCGGTTGGCGCTCTGGAGCCCACCGTCCAGGGGAGGCTGACGTAGACGTTCTCGCCGACCCGGATGTATTTGCTTGGCGGAGGCGAGTTGGGCGCTGCCGCCTCGTCAGTGGTTGAAGGACCCGTGGTCGGAGTAGCGCCTGGCGCTCCTGTGGCCTCAGGGCCGTCAGTACGACCACCGGCTCCCTCGTCGGCCTCCTCAGCAGCCTTCTGGGCGGCCTCAGCTTCAGCAGCCTTGGCGGCTTCATCGGTGGGCGCCTTGGCGGTATTATCCTCGGCGGCCTTGCCGGCCTCTTCGGCAGTATTGGCAGTTTCTTCGTCGGCAAGCTTGTCGGCTGCCAGCTTGTCGGCCTTGGCAGCGGCGGCCTTGGCGGCTTCGTCGTCGACGGCCCCTGTGGTGTTCTCCTCGGCAGAAGAGTCAATGTTCATTGGCTCCACCGAGGAGGGCTCTGCCAACCCGAGAAGTAAGGCAAAAAGAGCTTCAGGAAGAAATTCAAGAAGACAAAAGAAAGAAAGCAGAAAGAGTTTTGCAGCAAGTGGGTTTACCCGTGTTGAGCTCAGGAGCGGTGGGCTCCCCTCCCCCGTCAACGTTTGTCATTGGGGTGGGGTTGCCAGCGCTGGTGCTTGGCACTTCGGCGCTTGCCGGCTCCTCTTCGTGGCTCGGCTCGCTAGTGGGAGCCCTTACCGGAGATCTTCTCCTTGGCGGTGTGGTCGAGGGGGGTGGTACTTCTGGAGCACCTTCAGATAGCTCCACTTGCTGCTCCTCTCCTACACGCCCAAAGATGTCAGTGACAAAATGCTTGTTCCTCAGCGACCGCCAGCGAAAGGTAGTTGAAATACTTACGCTGGGGGCTGCGCTGGGGGCTGCGACGAGGACTGGGCTCTGAGCTGGTCGCCATGGTCTCAGACGCTCTCCCGGTGGTTGCCGTGGGCTCATCTTCGACGACCACCACGGTCTTGCTCGTCGAGACCTTAGCTCTCTTCCTTGTCCTCTCCGCCAAGGTTTCCTCCCTGCGGAAGCAAGGCCGGAGCGCGACAAGTGAGGATAGAAACAAAACCTTACAAAGATTGAGGGTCGCGGCAAGGGAACTTACTCTTCCTCGTCGTCCTCTTCGCTGAGAGCGGAAAAATCAAAGTCCGCCTCCGTGTGAGGAGGGGGAGGAGGGGGAGCTGGACTCCTTGGCCGCTTGGCGGGAGTAGTAGCAGCGGTCTTTGATGACCCTGCTCCAGTTGCCGGGGCCGCGTGAGACGCTCCCGCAGCACCAGCCCTTGCCGTGGTCGAGCGCGTCGAACAGCGCTCCGGCGGTTGTTGAACCTCTTGCCGCTCAGCCACTTTGCCAAGCCTGCGAAGGCGTTTCCTCCTCCGAGGGGCTGGGGACTCTGACTGCGGTGGGCTTTCGGTGCCCTTCTCGGAAGAGGAGCCCTCATCCTCCAAGCTGCCTGACTCGTCGGCAGGCTGGCTTGGCCCGACATCCTTGCCGGGTGCGGCGAGCTCGCCCTTCCCGGCAAGCATCCCCTGCTCGGCAAGGATCTCCTTTTGTGCCTCGTCGAGCTCCGCCAAAGTATAACCAAAATCGCCAGCTTCCCTGGCGAGCCTGTCCTCCTCCACTCTTCGAGCAATGAATTCTATTTCTTGCTCAGTGGTGTTGCGGACGAGCCACTCCTCCTCCCGGACCTGCTTTTCGACCGTGGAGTCAAAGAATCGCGGCACGTCTTCTTCGAGCGGCACGTCCCAAGTTGCTTCAACGCTGTGCGCATTGCAGAACGGCATCATAGCGATGATTGCACTCAATGCGGAGTTGTTGCAAAGGGGCACGATGTGCTTCGGCAGCATGAACGCCTTGTCGCGCTTCTCTGGATCTGTCTCTTGCTTGAACAGTTCTCGCATGAAAAAGTCGTGCTGCAGAACTGTGAAGTTGTTGATCAGTCCAGGGCGCAGCCGCATGATATCGGCTGGGTTCTTCCAATCAGAGGCCGGCCTTCCTCTCTGCTGCAGAGGAGCAATGCGGCGGCGGAGGAAGTCTGCGCCAACCATCCCTATGGTGAGCCCGGCCTCCCTGAGCCGTATGATCCTGGTAGCGGCAATCTCCAGCTTTTTGTCCTGGGGATCCAGATCACTCCAGTCTGTGCCACGCGCTGTTGGGGTCTTGCGAAGCGCACAGTATGGTGGCGGCTCGTCGCCAATGATCCAACACCATTCAAACCGGATTTCTCCCCATCTTGGGCGGAGATCCCCCTTCAGATAATGCTCCTTGGCGCCCAATCTTGAAACGAACGAGACGCCAACAGTGAGAGGCTCCCCCTTTTCAGCACGGGGAGTGAAGTAATGCCTGAACAACGCAGTGTTGGGTGCGACGCCGACGAAGTTCTCGCACAGATGCGCAAATATTGCCATGGTGGATACGGCATTCGGTGTGAGATCCAGCAGACGGAGGTTGAAGGTGTACATGACGTCGCTAAAGAAATCCGAGTACGGTGGGCAGAGCCCGCACCAAAAGTAGCAAGCGAAGAAGGGGTACTTGCTCACTTCGCTCTCGTCGGTGGCTGGGCGAACGCGGGTGGCCGGATGCGCCTTGGTCCTCACGGCCCACATGCCTTGGAACTTGGCCTTCAGATCCGCCCCCGTGAGCGTCGGAGCGAAGAGCGCGTACTTCTGCCTCTTCAACTGCGCCTGGGTCTCCGTCCTTGAGGACTTCCCCGTCTTCCCCTTTTCTCCTTTGGGAGGCATGGCGAAGGCGGAGCTGAGGACCGAGGGAGATGCAGACGCGCGCGGTGGCGGAGGATTGGGAAACCGCTTTGTTTTAGAGCGGAGGAAGAAGAAGGCGGAGATTTGGAGATCGAGAATGGTGAGAGGGGTGTGTGAGTGCTTCTGCAGGTCCCTCCTTTTATGGGGAAAGATGCGGAACCATCCGCCCCTTCGTCATTCGAGATGGCTGCGCACGCTTCCCACGCTCCGCATTCAACGCGCGACGCGTGGGAGAGCATGCAATTAAACAGCATAGGGACGTTTCGGCTTATCCCAGCCACGCGTGCCCGTGCACTGTTTGGGCCTGGCCCAACAACGCCCGGCACATTGTGTGGCCCAGGCCCGGGGGCTCCTGTCGGTGTACTAGAATAGGGGTACCCTAGTACCCCGTACTTGTGCACGGGCAGTAGTAGCATCCCGCGGCCAGGCTTGCGGGAGGACAGCCAGAGAGAAGCTCAAGATTATTAAGCCATTCAAGAACAAAGTATACAAAGCAAGAGTTAAGGCCACGGCAAGAGGAGCTTGCCGGGAGGGACAGCTGAGGCCCAGCCTGGGCATTGCTGAAGCAGAGTACTTGCCGCGGCAAGGTACTTGCCCCGGCAAGTCATTGGCTACGGCAAGGTATTGGCTGCGGCAAGATAGCGGCTGCGGCAAGGTACTTGCCCCGGCAAGTTACCTTGCGCGGCAAACTATGGGTTGCGCCAAGCTGTCAGGTGCGGCAAGGTCTTGCCGCGGCAAGCGTTACTGTACCACTGTGCTACTGTGCTGCTCCGGTGCCTCTGCCAGCGTGGCGCTCTGGGTCCTTCCAAGCGTGCGTGGCAGGGCACTGTGTAGACGGCGGTGCACTGTAGCTAGCGGCGCAGCAGCAGGTGGGATAGGCTTTTCCCACGTCCAAGACGTCTGGGTACATGTATGTGGACAGCAAAGGCATGGGCATTTAATGCCCTTGTCCCCTGCCGTCAGTGGTAGGTAGGACATGTCATCCTAGTAATAGTGGCCTTACTGTAGCAACTTTCCACCTCTACCTTTACTATTTGCCACCTGTTGGTGACCCCTTTGTGCGTATAAAAGGAGGCCCATAGGCAACGTGAAAAGAGAGAGGAACTGGGAAATGGAGAACTCCAGTATTGTACGCAGCTACTCGGTACTGTAGCGCTCCTGGAGCTAGAACAATCATACAGATAATAAACCAAAAAGCAGGAGTAGGGTTTTACGCATCCGTGCGGCCCGAACCTGGGTAAATCTCTCTCGTGCACTGTCGTGTTCTTCGCTAGATTTACTCTTCGTGCGACCGTCTCTCCCTGCCGAACATAAAGGGGTCCTTCCCTGGGTCCCATAGGTGATCGCGGATTCGTCCCCGACAGCTAGAGATCAAGATTCTTGCGGTTGGATTGGAATATCTTGGTCTCAACACATGAGTAGGTGGTTCTCTCTCAGAAAATGAATGCTGGAAGTGTAGGCACGTTCTGATGGCTCTCCCCACGAATGGAGAATGGGTGGAGGGGTATATATAGCCTCCACACAAAATCTAACAATTACACACAATTTACCAAACTCGGTGGGACCGTATAGTGAAACTCGGTCAGACCGATATGGTTCAAAATGTGAACGTTAGAGTTTTCGGTGGGACTGACATGATCAACTCGGTGGGACCGATGTGTTAGGGTTAGGGTAAAACCTCAACTCGGTTTGACCGATTACACAAACTCGGTGAGATCGATTTTGGTAATAAGCAAATGGAGAGTTGGTCAAGCAAACTCGGTGGGACCGATTGCATATCTCGGTAAGACCGAAATGATTGCAACAGGCAACAGAGAGTTTGCAAGCCCATCTTGGTGAGACCGAGATCCCATCGGTGAGACCGAACTGATTAGGGTTTCTGGCAGTGGCTATGTCAAGTGAACTCGGTGGCGCCGGATAGATCAAATCGGTGGGGCCGAGTTTGACTTTAGGTTTAGGACATATGTGGATATGAGAAAGTGGTTGAGGGCTTTTGGAGCATATCACTAAGCATTTTGAGCAAGCAACCATTAAGCAACACCTCATCCCCTTTTAATAGTATTGGCTTTCCTATGGACTCAATGTGATCTTGGATCACTAAAATGAAAAGAGTAGAGTCTTGAGCTTGAGCCAACATGTGTCCTTAGCATCTTGAAGGGGTTCCACATCCTCTTGTCCATGACACGCTTTTGTTGAACTCTCTGAAATATACTAGATAGAAGTATTAGTCCAACAAGAGATATGTTGACATTAATTACCAAAATCACCCAGGGAGCACTTGTGCTTTCAATATCCATATCAAACAAAGTCCAAATCCGATAAAAATTTACGAAGAATTATTTTGGAATATATGATATTTTTGGGAGTTGGAATCAACGCAAAAGGAGGCCCACAGCCCCCACAGTACACCAGGGCGCGCCCCAGGGCCCAGGCGCGTGGTGGTGGGTTGTAGTCACCTCGTAAGGCGGTTGCTGCTCTACTTAGGGCACAAGGAAGCTTATATCCAGAAAAAAAAATCATGTTAAAATCTCAGCGCAATCAGAGTTACGGATCTCCGGGAATATAAGAAACGGTTTTTGGCCAGAAAACAGGAACGCGAAACAGAAGAGAACAGAGGGATAGATCCAATCTAGGAGGGGCTCCTGCCCCTCTGCCGCCATGGCAACCATGGACCAAAGGGGGAACTCTCCTCCCATCTAGGGGGGAGGCCAAGGAAGAAGAAGGAGGGGGGCTCTCTCCCCATCTCTCCCGGTGGTGCCGGAACGCCTCCGGGGCAATCATCGTGTGACGGCGATCTACTCCAACAACTCTGTTATCTTCACCAACATCTTCATCACCTTCCCCCATCTATATTCAGCGATCCACTCTCCCGCAACCCGCTGTACCCTCTACTTGAACATGGTGCTTTATGCTTCATATTATTATCCAATGATATGTTGCCATCCTATGATGCTTGAGTAGATTTTTGTTGTCCTATCTGTAATTGGTGAATTGCTATAATTGGTTTAATTTGCTTGTGGTTATGTTGTTGTCCTTTGGTGCCCATCATATGAGCGCGCGTGTGGATCACACCATAGGGTTAGTTGTATGTTGATAGGACTATGCATTGGAGGGCAAGGGTGACAGAAGCTTCTTCCTACCATAGAAATTGATGCATACGGGATTGAAGGGGGACCAATATATATCTTAATGCTATGGTTGGGTTTTACCTTAATGAACGTTAGTAGTTGCGGATGCTTGCTAATAGTTCCAATCATAAGTGCATAGAGTTCCAAGTAAGGGATGGCATGCTAGCAGTGGCCTCTCCCACATAAAAACTTGCTATCGGTCTATTAACGTAGTCAATTGCTAAGGGACAATTCCGCAAATCCTACCACTACTAATCCACAATCGTTATACTAACTTAATTGTTTCTTTATCTAAACATCACCTAACTTTTATTTTCACGTTCTTTATTATCTTGCAAACTTATCCCTTCATACCTACAAAATAATTCTAGTTTTATTCTTGTTCTAGGTAAAGCAAATGTTAAGTGTGCGTAGAGTTGTATCGGTGGTCGATAGAACTTGAGGGAATATTTGTTCTGCCTTTAGCTCCTCGTTGGGTTCGACACTCTTATTTATCGAAAAAAGGCTACAAATGATCCCCAATACTTGTGGTTTATCAACCACCTCCACGCCCTCGTCGTTGAAGACGATCACCTTCATGGTGTCGGGGGTTAGCAGCTTGAACGTCAGCATGTACCCGATCATGATCTGGTGAACGGCGGCGAAGGTGGCCCAACCCTGATCAAGGGTGACCCTGCCGTTGATCACCCTCACCATCACCCTCCATGCGCAGCCGGTGTTCGTCTTGAGCTTGAACTCTGTAGGGATGGCCGGGAAGTACTTCGTGAAGTCCAGAGGCAATGGCAGACTCTCCAACTTTGGAGCAAGGATAACCTTGCACAAGTGGTTTGGTCCTGACTCCTGATGGTAGTGGCCATAGTTCCTCCGCTTGGCGCTGGGGTGATCTTGCACCAGCACTTCCACCAATGGAGGCACAACCTCCTTGCCCTTCTCCAATGGTGGCACCACCTCCTTGCCCGTGTCCATCTGCATTATGAACATCACGCAGTTTAATGGTTAGCATTCATTTATATCGGCCTTAACGCTCCTATATTAACCCACCCCACTAACCCAGCACCGCACTCAAACCCCCTCTGTTTCACCACCTCTCCTCTTCCACCTCTCTATTTCACCACCTCCCCCTCGCCATGAACTCCAACTCCAACCCCAACCCTTTCCCCTGGGGGCTGGGGCATTGGATGGAGGGCCTTCTTCCTTGTGTGCTCGCTCGGTGACCACAAGAAGTTTGAGCACACCATGGAAGTGTGCTCTAACTTCAGTGGCATCATGACATGCACAAGGAGGCCGATGTTGTGATGAAGAAGGCTACGTCGGACGAGCTGAAGACACTGATTCCGGACCCAGCCAAGGGTGTGATGTCAGTGAACATCCTGCGCTGGGCCATGAATCAGGCAGACTCCGGCGACACTGGACAACGGGCAAGATGGGCCAAATACAGTCAGTACAAGGCGCCTCAAGACCAGCGTGTCGCGGCATACTGGAGTAGCACGTTTGGGTCGTCGGAGGCCGACAACGATGAGGTGCATATGCCGTCCAGGGCGTCGGCGGTAGGTGACCGTGCAAGACCCATCGTTCTTGACGAAGACGATGAGGACGAAGACGGTGAGGAAGAAAAGAAGATGGCTATGCCCCCTCGCCGCTCGACGCGACTCCAGGGTCGCCGCAGCTAGACAAGAAAGTTTGTACCCCAATCCCCACCCGATGTAATCGAAAAATAACCTATGAACCCTAGTAGCCATTGATGCAAAATCGATTGATGGCAATCCTCCACCCCCGATGTGTTCAATCCCCTCCCTAACTCTTCAATCGCGTGCTCTATCTAGCCCGAGTTGAAAGCAGTGAATGTACACAGAGGATGAGGTCTTACCGCCATGGCCGATGCGCTGTGGTGGAGGTCTGCATTCGCTCCGGTGGTTGCCGCCGCCATCTTGGATCGATTCGCACTAGAGCTCAGGTGGTCGCCGCCGCCGCCGTCGCCGTCGCCGATGTGAGTGGGGAAGAGGGGAAGAGAGCGGTGAGGAAGGGAGATGAGGGTAATTTATGATGACGCGTATGGAAACAACGCGACGTCTCGGGACCGCACCCACGCGTGCAACCGCCCACGCCCACGTGCCTAGGGTTGCACCGCGCGGGCCTGGCTCCACAAAAATGGCCGATTTGAGCGTTCCTCTGGATGCATGCCCAGAGGTGGTTTAATCTTTCATGCTATGCAGGCCCAACAGTGAATGCAGGTAACTAAACGGACCATTTTCTTCCCGCGCGAGTCTGGCTGAGGTATATGCAGCCTACCAAACGCGTCCTTAGCAATGACGAATTTGGACCAGCCAAGCACACCACTCGGCAGTGCGGTGCTTTGAAAAAGATGTAGTCGGGAAAGGACAAGGAACCAACTGATGACGATAATGACTCGGAAGAACTAACACGTGGATATCCTAGAGAGAAAGGAGTTCTGCTAATCTTCGCGGGCCTAGAGACAAATCAGGTTCAGAAATCAGGAGTGAGGAGGTTAACGTTGTAGCCCCGTCTACACCCCAAGTATCTAGACTGATATGAGACACCCATAACCTTTGACCTTTCAGACCACCCGGCTCATGTACCATTCTCAGGTTGTCAGACTCTGGTTGTGGATCCACTTGTCAACGGATTCCGGCTAGAGAACGTGCTGGTGGATGAAGGCGTTGGAGTATACGTTGTGCATGCAAGCACGCCGGAGGAAATCAGCATTCCCCAATCGAGGCTTAATCTGACTGGGATGACCTTCTATGGAGTGGTCCGTGAATAGGGCATCGGGGGCAAAGTAGTCGTTCATCGGCGTCAAATGCCCTGTGCCCTATTTCGATTGAGCACTCGATGACTCTTGATCAATCCCTTGAAATTAAAAGTGTGCTCTTTGATAGGCTCCGCGTCTGCAAGGACCCCCTGGATCATCGCCATTTCATCTGCATGATCCTCCTTGTCGGACGAGTCGTCGAAACTCAGCGTAGTGCTCGTACATGTACTCCATGTCTGAATCCATTGCTTCAAAGAAGGGACAAAAAAAGCATAGACATTTCAGCAAACACTTGCCGAGCACGGTGACCCCTGTAGGGGCAGATGGTACTTGCACGGCGGACGGACAAGAGGTGTGGACCGACGGCATAGGCAAGGCGGCATGGCGACCGGGTGGAGCGGCGGAGGTCGTGGAGGTCCAGGAAGGGCTTGGCGAGCGAACGGTAGAACGGCGCGTCGATGAGAGAGGAAAGGGATGGAGCCACAGGATCCGGGTGTTGTTTTAGATGGGCGTGGGCTGAGGTGTCAGAGCACTATGTGGCGGCGGTCTGAAGTCATGCAAAGCCCTTCGTCAAACCTGTCCACAAACCAATGCGGTAGGACGTTGGATACCAAACTGCGGTTGAACAGCGCGGTTCATATGTTTGCAGGCGATTTCCGCTTTGAAGATACCTAGAGCCTACAATATCACGCGTTATGCAAGATACGTTTCTAAATTTATTTGTTTACTAACATTGCAGCCAGTGCTTGCAAGTAACAACTTGTTTACTTCACATAATTTTCTCATTTCCAGCTTACCAGATATATTTGTTTACTTACCACTACTAGTGTCTAAACTAGTACTATTAACATTGCAACCAATGTTACAAGTAGCACGCGCCATGCAAGATACAGGCATACAGCTGCAGGATAGAAAATAACTGAAGGGGTTTGCCTACCGTTTTCAGTTTAGAAAAAGAAAGCAAGGTCGCCGTTGAGACCTTGATAAGAATCCTGGATTTTATCCTCCGTTCTTGCTGGAAATGAGCTAATTTATATGAAATTAATGAGGTCTTTCTACCAGACGACTATCGCAAGCCACACCCAGATTATGCCCAGAAAGAACGACAAAATTCATCAACTATTTCATCTTCTTTCTCAGACGAAACTTCCTTATGGTTCATTTTATCCACATCCACTGATGATGCACCACGAAGCAACTACACATCCACTGATGACTCGAAGGAGGGATTCTTTTACAGCTCGAGGACCAGAGATGAGGCATAACTCCTGCTAAAACCACACTTGACATTGTAATCCAGCAACCTATACTCTAAGAGCCAACTGATCCTGCCATGAGATCTTCCTCTTCCCGGCTCGCGCCGCCGCAGGGTTCCGGGCATCCCAGAACGCCGACATTTTCGAGTCACTAGGACCGGCGACAACATTGCCATCTAACAGGTACCTGTTCACCTTGTCCGCCCTAACAGTCTCCTGGTAACCATGAAATTCTTCCGTCTCCTCGGAGGAACTCTGAAAGAGCAAAACCCATTCAGATGAGATCAGATGGCATATCTAAACAGCAATGGCACTAGCAAGCTAAGATTTCCAAAACCGTTACCAGCTCACAAGCCTCGTTGAGGTCGATAACCGGAGACGCCCGCGGAACCGGATGCTGCCTTTGCTGCTGCGCGGGCTGATGACCTTTGCTTGAACTCCCAACAGCCTGAACGGGCCGGTGGTGATCAACCCACACGGCGGTCCGGGAAGTAGGCGCCATTGCCGGGTTCTTCAGTCTATAAACAGCAGTCTGAGATGGATTTTCGGACATAGATTTGTACCTTCTTCGCAAAAACCTGCGACATCATAGGGTTCACATGAGAAAATGATGTTCATCATAGGAGCGCATTGAATGTCAATCACAAAATATAACGAAGAGTTAAGCATTTGGTGATTACTTGACTTCAGCCGAAAGCCTTTGCTTCTTCAGCTTCTCCAAATGCAATCTGTTCTTCTTTGCGGCAGTTTCCTGATGAGGTCAACAAAAGCAAATCATCAGACACCAACGGCCTGAGTGTTGTTGGCACATGATAACCCAACAGATTAACAAATCAAGAAGGCAATTTGCTGAAAATCCGTTCAGGCCAAGTAATGCACGTAGCAAAGGATCATGAGTGGAGTAAAAATGGACTAGTACGCCTCAATCAAATCTTGAACATATGCTCTGATGAGGCGAAAAGATCAAACTTGGAACCTCGAATTTAACCCCGAAAGATTTGAGTTTACCATAAAAACAACAGATCCAGAAGAAATACCCCGGGAAAAAAAGGCAGAATAGCAACTGGGGAAAAGGGGAAACAGTAAATAAAACCACAAAGATCAGATCAAACACAAGGTGAACAAGAAAACAAGATTGACATGGAACACAAGAAAACCCCCAAACCTGAGATCAGATCGGGGATCACAGAAACAGGAAACGAAGGCGGAGCACCCACCTTGAGGAGCTCCTTGTAGTCCTGGAGGAGGCTCTGGTACCTCTGGCTCGCCCTGAACGCCTCGCCCCCGTCGCCGCGGACGGGCCGGGGCGCGCGAGGCAGCGGCCGAGGCGGCGCCGCCGCCGCCGCCGCCGGCTGGGCCAGGACCACCTTGTGAGCCCTCTTCATCACCGCCTCACCTCACCGCGGTCGGGAACAAGAAGAAGCCCGGCGGGTCGTGGAGGGACGGAGGAGAAAGCGAGAGGGGACGGGACCGAGGGAGGGAGGGGGGAAGGAAGGAGATAATACTAATAAAGGTTGGAAGGGGAAGCGGAGGTGTGGGTGGAAGTTTCTTGCGCCTGCTCCGTCCGCCCTCTCTCTCTTCCCGCGCCGTGTGAAGGGAAGGGAGGGAGCGGAGGGGACTGCTCTGACCCATGAGTGAGATGGTGGTGCCGAAAACCCAAAAAGGCCCATGGTGACTGAGGATGGATGAGAACAGGGGGAGGGAGGGAAGGCGAGGAGGCCAGCGCGCACGCAATGAACACCAACAAGGCAACAACTCTTTTCTCTCTCTAGGCAGACTAGGCTCGGCTCTAGTGGGCGGTGGTAGAGGGGGAGGTGGTGGGTGGTAATGGCATATGGAGTGGACGGGAGTAGTGGGGCGCTGTCTCTGCTTTCCCTCACCTGCCGCCCGGCCTCCACGAGGAGCGAACCAGTCGGTCGTCTCTCGTGTCATTGGTGGCGAAGAGGCAACTAGAGCGAGCGACTGGGGGAGGGAGACAAAGAAAAGGGGGGTGTGAATGTGACGATGCAGGCCGGCCCCGTGCCTCCTGCCCTTGCCGTGTTTCTCCCTCTAGAAATGTCATGGCCACACATCCATCCAGCCCTGGGAAAAAGCAGGTATTGGGGGGTGTGGGTGGACATCAGGACATGGACGCCGGCTTGTCTCTCTCCCCTCTCCACCTCTCCAATTCTCCATGGATGGCTGGGATCCATTCTTTATTTCCCGACAGCCTGTCCTCTAGAGAGAGAGAGAGCCCCGACCCATAAATTTTTTTTCTCGAATATGCACGAATGTGCATATTATATATTAAAGAAGAAAGACAAAGAGTGCCTTCACCATAGTGTTGGTGTACTAAGTATTAGGACTTTAGTACCCCATACTTCTGCACGGGCAGTTGTAGCCAAATCCGCGGCAAGGCTTGTCGGGGGAACAATTGAAGACAAGTTTAGAGTTGTCAAAGGGACACTCAAACCAAAAATCAGAGGATCAGGAGATAATAAGAGCTGAAGACCGAAGACCAGGCCCCCGGCAAGATCTTGCCGGGGTGGCTCGCGAAGCCCGGCAAGAATTGCGCCTCGGCAAGATTCTATCACTGTGCCACCGCTTCAGCACAGCGACCAGCCTGGCATTCTGGGCCCTTTTCTGGATGTGTGGCAAGGCGCCAATGGAGGAGAGCTTAAGCGGTGCTGATGGGATGGCCCCTTTTTTCCATCCCCAAGAAATGAAGACACCTAAACGGACACCTCACGATGCATTAATTGCATTTGTCCTAAACCGTCAGTGGTTAGGTATGATAACCCTGTAGCTACTTTACACCTCAATGTATGTACATTTTGCCACTGTAGAGACCCCTTTGGACGTATAAAAGGAGGCCCAAGGCAACTGCTACAGGGGAGAGGATCTTCTGGCCCATTCTGCATGCGTAGCTGCTCTTTGAACGTACTGTTCATTGCGAGCGCTCCTGGGGCTTGGGCTCAAGAGCACCATTAATAAAACAAGGCAGGAGTAGGGTTTTACGCTGATTAGCGGCCCGAACCTGGGTAAAATCACCTCGCGTCGATCGTTGGTTCTGCTCTTTGTGCATACCTCTCTCCCTGCCGAATCGTAGAAGGGATCCACGCGGTCCCATAGGTGTCATACGCCGACATCTTTGGCGCGCCAGGTAGGGGGAGAAGGTTGCGTGAACCTGATCCAGTGATCGGCGCCTCAGTTTTCTTCATCATCTTCGTCACCATGCCACCCAAGAAGAAGAGTGCCGCAACGGCGCTACCATCTACGTCCGTTTTGCCTGTGCCCTCGCGTACGGGCGACGGCGTAGATGCAGAAGGTAGAGGTTTAGAGCCTCCATGGCGTTCCGGTGATCCAAGCCAGGCGAGCGGCGGCGTCCGCAGCGGCGACGGCAACCCGCACGCCGCTGGATCCAGAGATGGGGCTGTGCTGCCTACGGGCGGTGCAGCGAATTCCAGAGATCGGAGGACGCCTCCTAGGACTCATGCGCCGGCACAAGCATTGCGGCCTTCACAGGTTGCGCGCGACGAGCAGCGCCATGGCGCTGGTGGTTCGGGACGCCCCCATGAAAGGACTTCTATGCATCAATCTCAAGGTGCGCAGGCCCAGCATGCACGCCAAGCTGCTGGTGGAAGTGTCGCGTGATCGTGACGGTGCTCCTTCTAACATCGTTAGGAGTCAGAGCATCTCACGTACCTCGCACATGTCGCCGCCGCCTACACCGGCGGAAGCCTTGGCACGTGCGCAGCTGCTCCTCGACTTCCCTCCTGCTCCGGAGAAGATGGAGGAGTGGCGATCTACTATCCAGAGCCTCATTGGCTTCGTCAACAAAGATGGGCCGCAGCAGGCAGGGCCCTCGCGGTGGCGATCCATCGATCTGGCGCGAGCCGATGGAGAGAAGACTGGAGGCGGTGCGACCACGGTGCACTCCCCTCCACGACAGCAGCGGCGATCGACGACCCGGCGGACCGATGACCGTGACGATGATTCCACGGTGTCGTCCGATCCGCGGATGCGCCGCGACCAGCGTCAAGTTCTTCGGGAACGAAGCAAGGAAGACGCTCGAACTACCATCGAGCGGCGACGGGAAGCGCGCCATCAATCTGATAAACGCGCAGGACCTGCTGTCGACGAGCCTGCGCCAGGGTACGCAGGCGACTTGCCTTACGAAGTAGGTTGTCCAGCGTTTACCCGTGAGCTGCGGCGAGTCCAGTGGCCCAATTACCGAACCTTCAAGCCAGAGGTCCCGGAGAAATATGACGGCAAGACTCACCCATCGGAGTTCCTGAGCATCTACACCATTGCGGTGCAGGCTGCCAGGGGCCGAGACGACAAGATACTTGCCAACTACTTCCCGTTGGTGCTCAAACCCAACGTCAGGTCGTGGTTGATGCATCTGCCGGAGAATTCTATCTCTTCTTGGTCAGATATGTGCCATCAGTTTGTTGGCGCCTTTGTTGGAGGCCATCAAACCCCTGGCCAGGAAAGTGATTTGCATCTCATCCCCCAGAAGGAGGGCGAGTCTCTGCGCAAGTATATCCAAAGGTTCAGCCGTGTGCAATACAGCATCCCGGATGTTCATCTTGCTGCCGTTATCGGCGCATTCCGTCAGAACGTGCGTAACCGCAAGATGCGGGAAGAAATGGTGATGAACAAGATCAGGGAAATCGCCGAGCTTTATGCTCTGGCTGATAAATGTGCTCGGGATGAAGAGGGAAGGAGACTCCCCGGCGAGGATGTTGGCGCAGGGGGCGACTCTGAAGGCGAGGATGCTGCCGCCCCGACAAAGAAGGGCCGGCGGCGAAACAAGAAGCGTAAAGGCAAGGCCGTGCTTGCTGTCGAGGGATCTGGCGACCTTGGCACCGCCAAGAAAGCCAAAGTTGGCGACCCCGGCCAGGAAGTTGCCGGGTGCGCCTCCTGTCAGGCCTTGGCGGCTGCCGACAAGCCGGAAGGCTCCGGCAAGCAGTATTGCAAGATCCATCGCACCAAGGGCCATGATCTCCAAAATTGCTAGCAAGTTGAACAGCTTGTCGAGAAGCAGAGAGCTGAATACGAGAGGCGAGACAAGGATAAGGCCCAAGATAGTGCTGAGGGGTCCGGCAAGAAGCGTGGTGGCCGCGGGGGCCGTCGCGGCAAGGCCAAGCAACAGAAGGAGAGGCCCGCTCGAGGCCATGACAAGGAAGAGGGTGATGATGAAGATGATGAGTCCAGTGAGCACGAGTTCCAGAAAGCTACAGAGGCCATGTGTATCGACAGAGGCGCCTCGTTGCATTCTTCCCACCGTCGACTTAAACAGTGGGTGCGTGAGGTTAATGCAACGGAGCCATCGTTCGATGCACGTAAACCTCTGAAGTGGTCCAACACGCCTATCATTTTTTACGCCGAGGATCACCCTGATCGCACAACTGCGGTCGGGTGCTTGCCGTTGTTGGTTTCACTGACAATTCGCAACCTCAAGGTGACAAAAATGCTAGTTGACGGTGGGGCTGGACTGAACCTAATCTCACCAGACGTGCTCAAGAAGTTGCAAATCCCTGATGAAGATCTCGAGGAAACGGGCACGTTTCAAGACATCAATCCAGGGAGGACCCAGCCAAAAGGCAAAACAACGCTACCGGTAACATTTGGTAGCGAGCTCAATTACAGGACGGAGAAGGTGGTGTTCGATGTCGCCAAGATCCCCATGTCATACAATGGGATCCTTGGCCGCCCAGCGCTGGCCAAGTTCATGGCGGCATCACACTACGCATATAATGTGCTGAAAATGCCCGGGCCATTGAGCGTCATCACTGTCCACTCCGACAAGAAGGATGCGCTCATTTGCGCCGATCAACTCTACCGGGAAGCAGTCGCAGCACCTGCCGCCAAGGCATCTGCTCCTGCCGTTGGAACTCCCGGGGGGAAGAAGAAGACCGGCAAGAACCTTGGCGCAAACTCCGGCAAGCGCACCTCCTCGGAGTGTTGCGCTCCCGTCGAGGATGTACCAGAGAGTTCCACCGGCAAGAACAAGAAGTCCAAGGCTGCTCCACCAGAGACAAAGAAGGTGCCCGTCAAGGAGGATGGAACGGGAGGAACTTTCACCATAAGTTCCACCCTTGATGACAAATAGGAAAGCGCGCTCATTGCCTTCCTGCGGGCGAATGTCAATGTGTTTGCATGGCGACCATCTGACATCCCCGGTGTTCCCAGGGAGGTAATTGAGCACCACCTTGCTGTTTGTCCTCACGCGCGGCCCGTCAAGCAAAGGGTGAGAAAGCAGGCCTTGAAGCGGCAAGAATTTATTGCTGAAGAAATCAGGAAGTTAGAAGCGGCAGGTTTGGTCAGAGGAGTGCTTCACCCAACATGGTTGGCCAATCCGGTTGTAGTGCGCAAGGCAAATTGGAAATGGAGGCTGTGTATTGATTATACAGATATCAATAAAGCCTGTCCTAAAGATCCTTTCCCCTTGCCTCGCATTGACCAGATTGTGGACTCCACTGCTGGTTGTGACCTACTGTCATTCCTTGATGCCTACTCAGGGTATCATCAGATCTTCATGGCAAAAGAAGATGAAGAAAAGACCGCATTTATCACCCCATGTGGTACGTATTGTTTTATACGAATGCCTTTCGGGTTGAAAAGTGCTGGTTCTACATTCACGAGAGCGGTCCAGATTGGTTTTGAGCCTCAGCTGCATAGAAATAAGGAAGCCTACATAGATGACATAGTGGTCAAAACCAAGGACAAAGCGACACTCATACGAGACCTAGAAGAAACATTTGCAAATCTACGCAAGATCAATTTAAAGCTCAATCCTGAGAAGTGCGTGTTCGGCGTTCCTTCCGGCAAGCTTCTCGGGTTCTTTGTGTCTCAGCGAGGGATCGAGGCGAACCCCGACAAGATCAAAGCTATTGAGCAGATTGAGGCGCCAAGGCGTGTCAAGGATGTACGTCGTCTTGCCGGCTGCGTTGCTACCTTAAGCAGATTTATCTCCAAATCTGCTGAGTGCGGCCTGCCCTTTTTCAAAATTTTGAAAAAGGTAGGTCCAATGAAATGGACTCCGGAAGCGGAGGCTGCGCTGCAAGATTTGAAGAGATACCTCTCTTCTCTGCCGACGCTAGTCACGCCTAGGCCACAAGAGTCGTTGCTGCTGTACCTGGCAGCGATAAATCAAGTGGTTAGTGCTGCGCTAGTGGCGCAGAGAGAAGCTGATGAGGAGGCAACACCAGCGGCAGGACCGCCAAGTGACACGCTAGGATCATCCTCGGCAAGGACTGATCCCGGCAAGACAGGATCTGCGCAGTCAGAAGAACCAGTGCAAAAGAAAAAGATGGTGCAGCGCCCAGTTTATTTTGTTAGCTCCCTTTTGCAAGGAGCTAGATCAAGATACTCTGGTGTGCAGAAGTTGCTCTTCGGCCTTCTTATGGCCTCGAGGAAGCCGCGCCATTACAAGCACATGAAATTACCGTCGTCACTCGCTTCCCGTTGCAGCGGATTTTGCGAAATCCGGAGGCAACCGGCAGGATCGTCGAGTGGGCGTTAGAATTGTCAAGCTTTGATCTCAAGTTTGAAAGTACCTCAACAATTCAAAGCAGAGCCTTGGCAGAGTTCATTGCGAAATGGACCCCAATGCCAGACGAAGAGATTCAAGAAACAACTCTCCCCGGCAGACAAACTGATCGAGAATGGATTATGTACTTTGACGGGGCTTTCTCGCTGCAAGGCGCCGGTGCTGGTGTGCTACTTGTCGCACCCACCGTAGAGCACCTCAAGTATGTAATCCAGATGCATTTCCCCCGGGAGAGTTCGACAAACAACACTGCGGAATACGAGGGGCTGCTTGCCGGTCTCAGGATCGCGTCAGACCTTGGTATCAAGAAGCTCATCATCAGAGGCGATTCGCAGCTTGTTGTCAGGCAAGTTAACAAGAATTACCAAAGTCCATTGATACAAGCTTATGTGGATGAGATGAGAAAAATGGAAGAGCGCTTTGATGGTCTGCAAATGAAGCACATTCCTCGTGCCGAAAACAGTGTTGCTGATGACCTGTTAAAGCGCGCTGCCCTCAAGTTACCTGTGGAACCAGGAACTTTTGTGCTCCATTTGACTCAACCATCTGTGGCACCATCAATGAGGCAATCAAAGAGAAGAAAGTTGAATTCTGGACAGTACTTTCCGGCAGAGCTCCCTGGAGCCACCGGCAAGAATCTTGCCGGGATCAGCGGCAAGCCTGCCGGGGAACGACAGGCTCCGGCGGAGCCTCGGGATTTCACCGTCGAGACAAATGTTCCCCTGGCGGAAGAGATGCCTTTAGTCCTAGCTGTCGAGCCCCAGGCTCCGGCATGGGCACAGCACATTGTCCATTTCCTTCAGACAGGAGAACTCCCCGAAGAGCAGGAAGAAGCGGAGAAAGTAGCCCGTCAGTCTACTATGTACCAGTTCGTCGATGACGTTCTATACAGAAAGAGACCGAACGGTGTGAAATTGAAGTGTATTCCTCGTGAGGATGGACTAGAGCTGTTGGCAGAGATCCATGGAGGCATATATGGCTCTCACATAGGATCAAGAGCACTTGTCGGAAAAGCATTCCGACAAGGTTTCTTTTGGCCCACTGCTCTCCAGGATGCAACTGCACTAGTAACCAAGTGTGAAGCGTGCCAGTTTCATTCGAAGAAATCGCATCAGCCACCTCAAGCTCTTCAGACAATCCCTCTTTCCTGGCCATTTTCGGTCTGGGGGCTTGACATACTGGGCCCTTTTCCCCGTGCTACCGGGGGCTTTGAGTACTTGTACGTGGCAATCGACAAGTTCACAAAGTGGCCGGAAGTGGAAGCAGTGAGAAAGGTGACAGCACAATCAGCCGTCAAGTTCTTTAAGGGAATAGTGTGCCGTTTTGGTGTGCCCAACAGGATCATCACCGACAACGGCACGTAGTTCACAAGTCGCACCATCATGCAGTACGTCCAAGACCTTGGCGGCAGAATTTGTTTTGCCTCTGTTGCTCATCCGAGAAGCAACGGCCAAGCGGAGAGGGCTAATGCTGAAGTGTTGCGCGGTCTCAGGACCAGAACTTTTGATAAGCTGAAAAAGTGCAGAAGGCGCTGGATTGATGAGTTGTCGGCGGTTCTTTGGTCAATCAAAACAACACCAAATCGAGCCACTGGCCAGACACCCTTCGCTCTAGTCTACGGAGCAGAAGCAGTTCTCCCCACAGAACTCATATACGGGTCACCTCGAGTGCTCGCTTATGATGAGCTTGAGCAAGAGCAGCTGCGACAAGATGGCATTGTGCTCCTTGAGGAGGATCGTCTTCAGGCTGCTGTGCGAGCTGCTCGCTACCAGCAAGCTTTGCATCGCTATCATAGCCGCAAAGTTCATGCCCGAAGCCTTGAGGAAGGCGACCTTGTTCTTCGACGGATTCAGTCCGCCAAGAATTCAAACAAGTTGACGCCAAAGTGGGAAGGCCCTTATCGGGTAGTACGAGTCACCAGGCCCGGCGCTGTTCGCCTGGAGACCGAGGATGGCGTTCCAGTGAGCAACTCCTAGAATATCGAACATCTTCACAAGTTCTACCCTTAGGGCGCAGTTGCCGGGGGCCCCCGGCAACCACCTTTTGTATGAGTCTTGCCGGCAGGGCATGTAATCCTTTGTACAAAGCCAGGCGCAGACCCTGTGCGCAGTTGAATAAGATTAAGTGTTATGCATTTCTTGTCGATTTCCATGTTTTTATATATGCATGCTTCTCTGACATATTGTATGACACTTGCTCCCGGTAAGCATTGACGAACCGCCAAGGTTCCATATTTTTATTTTCTCTTCTTTCTTTTTCTCAAAAGATAGAAGGTTTCCTCGTGCGCATGTTTACCGGGGGGGAAGGAAGATATGGATACCAGTGGGCGACGTTCAGAATTGATACTTTGCCGGAAAGAACAAGGACTATAGCGACAGAGAGCTAAGTTGCTAAACTTAAGCAAGCTTTTCAATTTTTTATTACAAGGTCATTTTCCTTGGATAATTTTGGCCTTTGTATGGAAAACCTGCACGCGAAGGAACCCATGTCATAATTGGCTGCGCCTTTATTCTGTTTCGAGTCCGCTCAACAGTTTAGATGGCTGCACTGAGTACGCCAAGGTGCCTTGCCGGCCGCTGCACCTCCGGCAGGCTGCTGAAGTCCCGCACCCAGCGCTCGCGGCAGGTTGCGCGCCGGCAAGTTTTCAATAAGCGTAGGGTGTGCTCCATACAGAAAGAAATCAGACAAGGGAAATGGCATGCATATATCCAAACATAAGCAAGTTATATTACATCAATAAGTTGCCGCAGTTCTAACTTAAGACTTAATTGTCTTTGGCATGGAATGGTGGTGACAAGGGAGAATGAGGTAGCTAGTCTCTGCGCTGGCCTTCGATCCTCTTGATTGAATCTACCTTCTCGAGGATGGGCGCGACAAGCTCCTCGAGTGCCTTGAGATCTGCATCCTTCGGCAAGTGGCCGAGCACGTTGGTGAGGTCGACGCCTGGATTATTATGCACCACCTTGATGAGTACCTTGCGGAGGACGGCCCGGCAAAGCTGGCGGGATTCGTTGGCCAGTTGGGTCGCCCGGTTGGACTGAAGCAGCTTCAGAGCATCAATGACGCTTTCAAAGAAAATGGTCAGCCTGGCGCTTCGGGATATCCTTTCTTCAGTGGAATACTTGAAGTTTGGCAGGCCCATGGTTGACAGTTGTGCCGTGAGCTTCTCCGCGGCGTCGACGAGGCGTTCAGTCCAGATTTCCACCCCCTTTTCATAGTCAACTTGGGCGGCGGCAGCGCTCTTGAGCAAGCTCTTCTCGTCTTGGAGATCCTTGCTCAGGGCCTTCTCGCAGGCCCTGCCGTCCTCAAGTGACTTTTCCAGCATAGTCAACTTCAGCCTCAGATCGGCAATAGCATCATTAGCTGAAGAGAGTTGCTTGGTCTTGTCGGATATAGCAATCTGCATCTCCGCCAGGCTTTGGAGAGTTTTCTCCCTGTCGCCTTTGAGCGTCGAGAGCTCCTTGTTGTGTTCTTCCAGATCCACCTCCAGCTTCTTCACTTTGCCGCTCAGCTCATTCTTGGTGGCCTCTGCAGCCTCGGCAGCATCGGCAGCCTCCTTGAGCTTGCCGGCGTGATCTACAGTTAGAGCTTCGAGCGCCTCCTTATGCTTCTGCTCCAGCTCCTGGGTTCGCCGCGCGACAAGCTTCTCGATTTCTTCATCTTTGCTGCGAAGCTTAGCGGTGAGCGCCTGCTCACGTGCGGCAAGATCTTCCTCGTGAGCATCAAGCGCAATGCGACGCTCCGTCAGGAGGGCATCTTCAGCGGCAATTCTTTGCGCAGCTTCCTCTTGCGCCTTCTCTATATCAGATTGTTTCAAGAGGAGCTCCGTCCAGCTTTGGCTCACTTGTTCCCGGTTGGCAGTCAACTCTTGATAGGCCTCAGCATACCAGATTTGCGTTTGCTCAACGTGCTTTTGAAAATCTTTTTCAGCCGCTTCAACAACTACAGCTCTGGAATCTACCTTCTCTTTTTGGGCACGGTGGAGCGCTTGGAGCTTGCGGAAGTTATCGCCCATGGTCTGAAGGAGCTGATCTTCCTCAGGTTTGCTGCTGCTGACACTTGGTTCGTTGACAATCTCGAGCCCAGCAGCAGTGATGATTTCCTCATCAAAAGTTTCCCCATCGGTCGATGCCCCAATGCTTGCCATCCCCGGCAAGTTGACGAACATGTTCTCGCCAACTTTGAGATATTTGCTTGATGAAGGGACTTCGGATGTTGACGGTTGATCCTCAGCAACCGCCTCACCAGCAGCTGGGGGCTCCGTGGCCGGCGTAGCGCCTGGCGCTCCTGCGGCAGGAATGCCGTCAGTACGGTCACCAGCCTCCTTGTCGTCCCTTTCAGCAGATTCCTTGGCGGGTTCCTCCTGTGCAGTCTTGGCGGCCTCGTCGGCAGAGGCACTGCCGGCCTCGACGGTGTCATCCTTGGCGGCCTCGCTAGCAGCAATTTTGTCGGCTTTGGCGGCAACATCCCTGGCGGTCTCCTCGATGACAGCGTCGACGTCCATGTGTTCCAACACAGGGAATTCTAAAGGACGAAGGAGGGAAACAGAATAAGATCAAGATTGAAGTTCAAGAAGACAAAAGAAAGAGAGATAAAGGAAAGAATAGCAAGCGCTCTGAGGCAATTGGTTACCTGCGTCGAGTTGTTGAGAGGTAGCCTCGCCCCTCCCGGCAACATCGGTTACCGGAGGAAGGTTGCCGGTGCCCATGCTTGCCGGCTCCTCCTCAATCAAGATAGGCTCATCGGTAGGATCTCTTGTCGGGGATGCGCCTATGGACGGCGTGGTCGACGGAGGTGGCACGATGGGGGTGTCTTCCAGTGATTCTTCCTGTTGCCGTTCTTCTCCTACAAGCCCAAAAATATCAGCGACAAGAATAGAAACCTCAGCGCTCACCAACGGAAAATGAGTAATGGACTTACGCTGGTGGCTGCGCTGGGGGATGCGTCGAGGGCTAAGCTCCGGGCTGATGGTGATAGTTTCCGGCATGCTTGCAAAGCCTCCCGGGGGCTCGTCACTCGTGGAAGTCTTCGCCCTCTTCACCATCCTTTCTGCCAAGGTTTCTGCATCGCTGCAGAGACAAGATAAAACAAGGCTATGAGATTAATCCAAAATTTGGGAGATAAAGGTTGTGACAGGATACTTACTCTTCCTCTTCTCGTTCCGGGCTGAAGCCGGAGATGTCGAAATCGATCTCCGCTGCAGTGTCCGTCTGGGGGGCGGAGGAGGGGACCTGGGTTGCTTGGCTGTAGCAAGTGCATGGGGTTGGTGTGGCTCCACCACCTCAGCCTTCGGTGCGGTTGTGTGAGACGCCCCTGCCACCACAGTAGTTGCCGCAGGTGTGTGTCTCGCGTGCCGCACAGGTTGCTGTCGAATTCCCTGCCGCAGTGCAGTCTTGCCGGCCGCCTTCTTGCCGGGAGCCTCGCCGCTCGAAGAAGGTTGGCTTGCCGGGATGTCAGAAGCAGCCTTTCAAAGAACACGCTTTGTCTTCTTCGGGGCTGGGAGCTCCTCTTGCGGCTCTTCTTCAGCCGCGTCTTCGTCGGACGAGCTCTCAGCGGCTGCGCTGCTCTGTTCCCCGGCAGCCTTATCCTCCCCGGCAGGATTCTCTTCCATCACAACTTCTGCTTCACTGGTTTCCCATTCTGTGAAGCCGACGCTGCCAGCCTCCACGGCAAGATTCGCCTCCTCCACCCTGGTGGCGATGTATGCCACTTCTTCGCCATTAGTGGCCCGGATGAGGTCTGCTTCTTCCCGGATGGCTCTCTCCGTCAAGTTATCAAAGAACTTTTGTGCTTCCTCCTCGGATGGCTCGGCCCAAGTCGCATCAAGTCCGTGGGTGTTGAACATTGGCATTGTGGCGATGGTCGACCCCAGGGCGGAGTTGTTGCACAGAGGAACAATTCTTGCTGGCAATTGATGTTTGTTGTCGCGCTGGAATAGCCTCTGGCAGAGAGCGCCAAGCTGCATAGCAGTCAAGTTGTTGTTCAATCCGGGGCGCAGTCTCATGATGTCTGCTGCGTTCTGGTATTCCCAAGCCGGTCTCCCCTTATTCTGCAAGGGGGCGATGCGGCGGCGGAGGAAATCGAAGCCGATCATCTCCATTGTGAGCCCGGCAGCCTTCAGACGAAGGATCCTGGTGGTGGCAATCGTGAGCTTCTCGTCTTCAGCAGCGAAATCGCTCCAGTTGCTGCCATAGACCGCCTTCTGCCGTCGGGGCGAACAGAATGGATGGGGATCTTTTTCCTGGATCCAGCACCACTCGAACCGCCATTCATCCCACATCTCGCGGTAAACCCCTTCTGGGTATATTTCCTTGTTCCAAGCCCTTGGAATCCAGGCGATAGAACCAGAGAGGGCCTCCCCTTTTTGGATACGGGGAATAAAGTAATGGCGGAAGAGGGCGGTGTTGGGAACTACTCCGGCAAAATTTTCGCAAAGGTGAGCAAAGATGGACATACACAGTACAGCATTCGGCGTGAAATCAAGAAGATGGAAGCCGTATGTGTACATAATGTCGTTGAAGAAGTCAGAGAATGGAGGACAGAGCCCACAATAGAAATAAGCAATGAAGAAGGGATATCTGTTAGGTCCGCTTTTGGAACAAGAACCTGGAATCACGCGAGTTGCGGGGTGAGCTTGCGTCTCCCTCGCCCACATGCACTGGTACCGGTTCTTCAAGGCTCTCGCGTCGAGCGTCAGAGCGAAGACGATGTACTTTTTCCGCATCTTCACCAGCTCGCTCTCCGGAACGATGGCTTTTGCCTCCTTGCCCTTGCCCTTGCCAGTCTTGGGCGGCATGGTGGCTGCGAGGGCGGAAGCCGAGGATAGAACGGGTGCGGAAGTGAAGAGCGGATAGGGAGAAGTCTGGCTTTGAGCTCGAGAAGGAGAAGGCAATGGCGGAGTCCAGATTAGAAGGAAGAGGGGGTAAATAGGCAACGCCTCTGCAGTTTCCTTTTTATGGGGAAGGAGCAAGGCCGCCTCTTTTACTGCCCAATGTGAATACGCCTCTACAAGCGCGCTGCGGCCATGGCCGTTCAGCGCGCGCGCCCCACGTCGCGCATTCAATGCGCGTAGTGGGGGGACGCAGTAAGCAAAATCATCACGAGCAGTTAATCCCCTGCCACTCGTGCCCGTGCACTGTTTGGGCCTAGCCCAACAACGCCTCACACTCGTGTGTGGCCTAGGCCCGGGGGCTCCTGTCGGTGTACTAAGTATTGGGACTTTAGTACCCCATACTTGTGCACGGGCAGTTGTAGCCAAGCCCGCGGCAAGGCTTGTCGGGGGAACAATTGGAGACAAGTTTAGAGTTGTCAAAGGGACACCCAAACCAAGAATCAGAGGATCAGGAGATAATAAAAGCTGAAGACCGAAGACCAGGCCCTCGACAAGATCTTGCCGGGGTGGCTCGCGAAGCCCGGCAAGATCTTGAGCCCGGCAAGATTCTGTCACTGTGCCACCGCTTCAGCACAGCGACCAGCCTGGCATTTTGGGCCCTTTTCTGGATGCGTGGCAAGGTGCCAATGGAGGAGAGCTTAAGCGGTGCTGATGGGATGGCCCCTTTTTTCCATCCCCAAGAAATGAGGACACCTAAACAGACACCTCACGATGCATTAATTGCATTTGTCCTAAACCATCAGTGATTAGGTATGATAACCCTGTAGCTACTTTACACCTCAATGTATGTACATTTTGCCACTGTGGAGACCCCTTTGGACGTATAAAAGGAGGCCCAAGACAACTGCTACAGGGGAGAGGATCTTCTGGCCCATTCTGCATGCGTAGCTGCTCTTTGAACGTACTGTTCATTGCGAGCGCTCCTGGGGCTTGGGCTCAAGAACACCATTAATAAAATAAGGCAAGAGTAGGGTTTTACGCTGATTAGCGGCCCAAACCTGGGTAAAATCACCTCACGTCGATCATTGGTTCTGCTCTTTGTGCATACCTCTCTCCCTGCCGAATCGTAGAAGGGATCCACGCGGTCCCATTGGTGTCGTACGCCGACACATAGTTTTACAAGAGTTTCATTACACTTTACTCCTCCCTACTCGCCCACCTCTGTAAACTACGGAAGAAGGGGTCTACATTCCCCTTAAACTTGCCGGCTACCGACCATATCATGCCTTCGGACCTCACCCTACTTAGAAGCACATCCATCGAAGGAGATGCTCCATTGAAAACAATAGCGTTTCGATGCTTCCACAGCCCCCAAAGTGTTAGGATGAAGATGGTATGTAGATCCTTCCGTCGCAAGTTGTTGGGCCCTTGCTTATCCCGAAGCCATAGGCGAAGGGAGTCTTGTGCCGTCGGTGTCCAATCCGGCTTGCCCAGAGCCTCACAGATGACAACCCATGTCGATCTAGCAAACACACAAGTTAGTAGCACATGGTTAATCGTTTCTTCCTCTTGGTCACATAGAGGGCATGCGTCCTGATGCGGTAGTCCTCTCCGTGCAAGCCGATCCGAGGTCCAGCACCGGTCCCGTAGTGCAAGCCAAGTGAAGAACTTGCAAGTGGATGGGGCCCGAGATGTCCAGGTCCCGTAGTGCGACCCACAAATTGTGGGTGGGTGTGCGTGATGGTGGTTGCGACATGGCTGTTGCCGCTGCTGCCGCACGCATTGATACAGGATGATGGGTGTGGTGGGGCTCAGTGGGTGGGCAATGGCGTTTGACATTGCAGCTCTGCCAATTAAATATTGCTGGTTGTGCTAGGCTGGGGAATGACGGAACTATCCTCAAATCCGAATCTTGCCGAATGAGATGCTGAAAAACAAGCAACTGCCAATTCACATTTTGGCAGCTCCGAGAGTGAGGCAAGGCTGCCCCAAGATTGCAAATTAAGAGCATCTCCAATAGATGATGCAAATTTACATCTCCAAATTTGCATATTACATCTGTAAAAAGTACATTTTAGAGCAACTTCAACGCGTCGACCCATTTCGTCCGCGCGCGTCCGTTTGAGTCAGCGTGGACAGAACGCACCGACTCAAACGGACACGCGTCCGCTTTTCGTTCGCCTGCCGACCCATTCCTGGCCCAATTTTGAGCCTCATTTGAGTCGGCGCGGACACGAAGCGGACGCGCGTGGCGCGCGCCTACTCCCCCCTGCCTCGCTAATCGGTGGCACATTCGCCATCCTCTCCCGCCCCATATCGACAGCAAACCCTCGCCCGCCCTCGCCCCGTCGCCGCCGCCACCCATTTCCGGTGCCTCTGCCAGCAGCCGGTGCTGGCACACCTCCCCCCAACGCCGCCACCTCCCACATCGCCACCACCACTGCCTCGCCGCCAGGGCACCGAAGCTTCCCACCCCACCCCTTGACGCCGCCGTGAGTAGGAAGCCGCCTCCCCGCCCCGGTCAGCTCCTTCGTCCGACAACGCTCGCTGCCTCCCCGCCCCGGCACGCTCGTCGGACGCCACCAGGCTAGCCACCTGGTCCAAGGGAAGCGCGAGTCTCTTCGCCGGCCAGCTTCTTCATCGACGCCCGCAAGCTGTTCGACAGTTTGCCAAGGTACAAAATGGACTCCGACGATGAGTTCCTTTTCCACAATTTCCTTTGCGACTCCGATGATTCCTCGCCCGATGAGGAGGAGGAGATCTTGGCTGCCGTGTTGGTCCATGACCACCTTAATAGGCAGCAGTCGTTGTTCCGTGGCTCGATCCCAGGGCACCTTCCGGCGTTGAATCGCAACCGAGAGAGTGGCCATTTCCTTCTTTGGAAGGACTCCTTTGACACAACCAACCCGCTGTTCAAACATCAGAAATTCTGGTGGTGTTTCCGTATGGGTAGGCATCTTTTCAACCGTATTAGAGAGGTGGTGGTCGGATACGATAATTATTTCAAGTGCAAAGAGGATGCCCTTGGAAAGATTGGCTTCTCCACTACTGGAATCCAGTTCTTTGCCGTCTGCCAATTCTTTGCCGTCCGCTTGCTGACGGCAAATAAGGTCTTTGCCGTCAGCCACAAGAAAACGGACGACAAAGATGTGGCTGATGGCAAACAAAGTCTTTGCCATCAGCCTGTTCTTTGCCGTCCGATGGCTGACGGCAAAGAATCTTTGCCGTCCGCTAGCAGATGGCAAAGAGGTGGGTGGGTCCAGTTATTGTTTAACCAACTCAAGCCCACCGGCCCCACCTCTTTGCCGTCCGCAAGCGGACGGCAAAGAAACTTTGCCGACCGTTGGCTGACGGCAAAGAGGAGGGTACGTTAACGGCCGTCCCGCCCCCCTCTCTTCTCTCCACTCTCTCATTCCTCCCCACCCACACCCGCGTCGCCGCCGCCGACCCTGTCTGCCGTAGCCGGCCGCCCCGCCGCCCCGCACCCCTCCCCTGCGCCCCCGACCTTCCATCTCACCGCCCTGCCTCCCCTTCCACCTTCGTGCCCCTTCGCCGCCCCAGTCCCCTCTCCCTCCTCACCATCCCACACCCACACCGGCCCGCTCCTGCCTCCCTTTGTCTTACGCCCCGTTCCGGCGTAGCCCCGCCTCTCCCTCACCCTCTTCGCCCTACCTCCACCGCGGCCGCTTCCTCCTCGTTCCTCCACTCGCGTTCTATCCTCTCATCTTCCGTTCCCCTTCCCCGTCCCGTCCCCCCTCAGGCCGCCCGGACCTTCTGCCCCCCCCCTTCTCTCCCCATGCGCCATCCCTCCTCTGCGTTGCCTGCCAATCTTGTCCCCTTCTAAGGTCTGTTCTCGCTCCGGTCCCGGCCGCCCCTGCCGTCCTGGCCACCCCCTCCACCATGTAGCTCCTCCCCTTTTTTTTGTTTATTATGTTCTTTTTGTTTCTTTTATTTAGTTTGTTTTTTTAGTTAAGTTTTAGTTTTAGTTTAGTTTATTTTAGTTAGTTTTAGTTTTAGTTTTTTTTAGATTAGTTTTTAGTTTAGTTTATTTTAGACTTATGTTTTAGTTTTAGTTTAACGAAGAAGTAGCAGGAGGAGGGAGGAACCAGGAGGATGGAAGAAATGAAGAAAGAATAGAAGACGGAAAAAGAGCAGAAAAGCAAGAAGAGAAGAAGAAGAAGGAAGGAGGAGGCAAGAGACGAAGAAGAAGAAGTAGAAAGAAGAAAGAAAGAAGAAAGAAAGAAGAAAAAGAAGAAGAGGCCCCTCGCTCCGCCCCCGTCCTCCTCCTCCTCCTCCTCCTCCTCTCCTCCTCCCCTCCTCCCGCCGCACTCTCCGTGTCTCTCCGCTACCCTCCGCCCCCGCCGCGCTCCGCCTCCTCCGCCTCCTCCGCCGCCTCCTCCTACTACACCTCCTGCCTCCTGCCCTCTTCGCGCCTCTGAATTCCCTCCTCCTACGACCAAGCATAGCATAAAAATATCCCCCCGACCCCCGCCCCCCTCCCCCCGACCGACGAAGCCCACCACCCCGCACCTCGGCACGACCGCCAGCCTCCCCTCCCCCGACCCCCTGACGACCCACACACCCGACCCCGACCCCGACCCCCACCCAACCGACACCCTGACCACACACACCCGACCCACACCCACACCCCGACCCCGACCCCGACACCCTGACACCCCGACCCCGCACGACACCCCGGCACGACACCCTGACAACCCACCCGACCCCCACACCCCGACCCCGACCCCGACCCACCGACACCTACACCCCGACCAACGAACACCCTACACCACACCCCGCCGACCACCTCCCCGACCCTACCCTTACCCCTGACACCCCAACCCCGACACGACACCCCGACACCCTGACACCACACCCCGACCCCATATATATTTGTGTTGATCGGGTGTATTTTTATTATGTTCATGATTATGATACACTTAAATTATATACATATTATTATGTTCATGTCAGGTATCCAAATTTTTTATGTTGTACTAATTTCATTTACTTTTTGTCATTGCAGGTGTTGACAGGATGGTGGGCAAGGGTCCAGAGCGCCCCGAGCCTCCTGCGAGCGCTACTGGGAGGGGTGGTTGCATTATTGCAGCGCAGCCCCTCCGGAGAGCGGTGCAGGATGGTATGCAGACAGCTGCGGCAGGCGCTTCTTCTACGGCTGGGAGAGGTCGGGGGAGGACGAAGAAGGCTGGTAGAGGTGGACGTGGTAGTGGGAGAGGTAGGAAGGCTGCTACGCCTTCCTCGCCGCCACCCTCAGCTGATTCACCCGACCACAGGAGCGCTCCGTCTTACGTGGACCCTCGGACTCCGGTCAGAACTTCTTCTTCTTCTTCTTCTTTTCTTCTTCTTCTTCTTCTTCTAGTTTTCTTCTTCTTATTCTTCTCCAAAATGAAGTAAGCTCTAAGTTATATCTCATAATATGCTTAGTTAGGTCAAAAATGGCATAATTAGCTAGGTAAGCTCAACAATGACATTTTTCTTCTTATTTAGCCTATTTAGTTCATTTATGACATAATTTATCCTTTTTAGTCCACAAATGACATAATAAGATGAAGAAAATCTAGGAAGAGGAAGAAAAGAAGGAATAGGAAGAAAAGAAGAAGAAGAAAAAGAAGAAGAGAAGAAGAAGAAGAAGAAGAACTTCTTCTTCTTGTTCTTGTTCTTCTTCTTCTAGTCTTCTTCTTCTTCTTCTTCTTGTAGTTTTCTTCTTCTTCTTCTTCTAGTTTTCTTCTTCTTCTCCAAAATGAAGTTAGCTCTAAGTTATATCAAAAATGGCATAATATGCTTAGTTCACTCAAAAATGGCACAATTAGCTAGGTTAGCTCCATTTTACCTAAGTATGCTTACTTCTTCTTCTTCTTCTTCTTCGTCTTCATTTTCTTCTTCTTCTTCTGATTCTAGTCTTCTTCTTCTAACTTTCTTGTTTCCATTTTGCAGATTTAATTCACTATATGGAAGCTTGCATGGATGCATGGAGTGCTTGTTTCCCTTATCTTTTTTTCGTTTGTATCAATGAAAAATGTGGAACTTGTTATATGGATGCATGGAACAATGTGTTGGATGAACATTGTGATATGTAATATGTATATATGGATGGAACTATGTTTCTTATGTATATATGTATGTTGTCATGGATGGAGATAGATATGTATATGTATATATGTGTGTTGGATACATCATATATGTATATCTGTGTGTGCCTGTGAAAAAAAAAATATATGTATATCTGTGTTTGAAACCCTGTCAAATTAAATGGATTCAAATAAAAACAGGGGATACATAGCCTCTTTGCCGTCTGCTAGCGGACGGCAAAGAGCTTTGCCGTCCGCTAGCAGATAGCAAAGAGGACACGTGGCAGCTACCTGTGAAACCTGGGAACACTGGCTGCCTATTTGGTCACTTTGCCGTCTGCCAGCGGACGGCAAAGATTCAAATCACTTTGCCGTCTGCCAGCGGACGGCATAGCTGGCCACATGGCAGCTTCCCAGTACTGCCTAGCTGAGCTGTTTGCCGTCTGTCAGCGGACGGCAAAGAGCTTTGACTCTTTGCCGTCCGCTGGCAGACGGCAAAGAGCGTCGTTAACCCCCTAACGGCTCTCACGCCACCGCACTGACGTCCGTTGTCTTTGCCGTCTGCTAGCCTCGGATGGCAGACGGCACAATCCTTTGCCGTCCGTTTCCAAGAAGCGGACGGCAAAGAAGGCCTTTGCTGGCACGTGTTCAGCCAGAAAGTTTGCCGTCTGTTGGCGGACGGCAAAGATGTTTGCCGTCTGTGATCCATGCCTTTGCCGTCCGCCATGGCGGACGGCAAAGAAGCTGATTCCAGTAGTGCTCATCTTATCAGAAATGCACTGCAGCCATCTGTATGCTTGCATACGGAGTGCCCGGTGATCTCATTGATGAGTACGTCCGTATGAGCGAGTCTACATGCCTAGACTCCATGTATAAGTTTTGCAGGGCTGTGATTGTTGTGTTTGGCCCTGAGTACTTGAGAGAGCCGACTGCTCAAGATACAGCCCGCTTGTTGGCGATGAATGCCAGCAGGGGCTTCCCAGGGATGCTTGGCAGCATAGACTGCATGCACTGGGAGTGGAAGAACTGCCCTTCTGCTTGGCAAGGGCAGTATAAGGGCCATGTCAGAGCTTGCACTATCATACTTGAGGCCGTGGCCTCACAAGATCTTTGGATCTGGCACTCTTTCTTCAGCATGGCCAGATCGCACAATGATATCAATGTGCTTCAACGCTCGCCGGTGTTTGCAAGGCTTGCCGAAGGCAGCAGCCCGCCGGTGAATGTTACCATCAACAGCCACAACTACGACAAAGGATACTACCTAGGTGATGGTATCTATCCTTAGTGGACCACTATTGTGAAGACAATCCCCAACCCTGTCGGAGAGAAGAGGAAAAGATTTGCCCAAGAGCAAGAGAGTGCTAGGAAGGATGCCGAGCGTGCCTTTGGTGTTCTGCAATCTCGATGAGGCATCATTCGGTATCGTGCTAGGACTTGGAGCACCAAGAAGTTGTGGGAGGTGATGACTGCTTGTGTGATCATGCACAATATGATCGTAGAGGATGAGCGTCCGGAACATATCTACGATCAAGGGTTTCAGCTTCAGGGTGAGAATGTTGTGCCTGAGCATGGAGGAGCAGCAACGTTTGCACCGTTCACCCAATTTCATCATGAAATGCGTGATTGGGAAACTCACATGCAGCTACAAAATGATTTGGTTGAGCATATGTGGGCTCATTTTGGCAACCAATAGATGCATATTTTTTTAACATGTATTTGAGAAAATTTAATTTTTATTTGGCTTGTAAAACTATGCTAAATTTATTTGGTTGTGAAACTATGCTTTATTTGGTTGTGAAACTATGCTATTTTTGTTTGCTTGTGAAACTATGCAAAATGTGTGCATATTTATTGAAAAAACGGCGGCCAGCCGGCCACGCCGGCAAATGTGGGTCGGCGCATTGGACACACTGCCGACCCAAATGATAAACAGGGTGGACGCCGAGCGGGCGGTCGACCCGAACGGACAAAAGGCGAACAAAATCGCCATCCGTTTGGGTCGGCGCGTTGGAGTTGCTCTTACATCTTTAAAAAGGAGGTAACTCCAACAGATGATGTATATTGCAGATGTAAAATTGCAACATCAATAGATGATGTATTTTTGGTGATGTAAGAGCAACTCCAATGCGCCGACCCAAACGGACGCGCGCTTTGTCCGCTTTTTTTGTCTGTTTGGGCCAGCCAGACGGACGTGCGTGTCCGCTTTTTAATTTGGGTCAGCTGGTGCGCCCAACGGGAGGCATGCCCATTTTTTCCGACATGGCCGAAACAGACTTAATCAAGCATAATTATATATAAATGTCCGGTCAAACATCGGCCAAAGTCCACTTAAACATAACTAAACATTAAAAAAACTCTAATAAACGCCCGCACGCTGCACTAGTAGACCGCCTTGCCCTTGCCGTCGTCGTCGCCGCCGATGAGATCGATGAAGACGGGAGGCGGCCCAGCCCAACCAAACGCGGCTTGATAGGCCGCCAGGGCAGCCTCCTCCGGCGGCAGCATAGCGGCGAGGCAGGCACGCTTCTCCTCCTCCTCCTCCTCCTCAAGCCGCAGCGCCTCCTCCTCGCGGCGTAGATGTGGTCGCCGGCGAGGGAGCAAAGGTGGCCAGATGTGGACGGGGAGTGGATGAGGCCGGCCCCGCCACAGCGTCCATTAAAAAGGATGAGCATGCGACCCTTCCACACACTGCCAGGCGGGCCCATGGTAGGTGGCCGCGTTAATTATGACCGCTTATGGTTTTTGGTCGGCCGACATGTGGGGACGCGGCGGACACCGGGGGGATGCTCGGCTCGACGCTTCCGGCCCGATGCATTTCAGGCCCAAATTTGGGCCGGAAATGGGTCCGTGCGGACGTGAAGAAGATGGGTTTTGGGAATGGGTCAGCGTGATGGGCCAACGTTTTTGTCCGCAGCGACCCAAACGTACATGGGCGGACGAAATGGGTCGCCTGGTTGGAGTTGCTCTAAACCTCCTACTCCAACAAATAATTTTGTTGAACATGGTTGCGTGTGAGGTGGAAGAAACCGGCCGGCGGTGAGTTGGAGCGTTCATGGGCAGCTCAAAGCCCATCTGGGGTGGGCGGTGGCTGCTTCAATACCCTCTGGACGGCCGCGTGGTTGCTTGAGGACTCCGCTCGCGGCGACGCAAGGACGGCGGCAACGACCGAGAAACCGCCAGCTCGGTGGGTTGTGGTGGTCATGCGGCTGCCCTATTAGCTTCGACGGCGGGCAACGGCTACCAGGGAAGGCGTCCTTGAATTGCTACAGCCATTATGGCCGCCGAAGCTCCGACGAACCTCCGAATCGGCCGCGCGGTCATTGGCGGTGTGGACTAAAATCGGCAGGTCCTTGACGACTAGGGCAGCGCGGCTAGTGGGGGGATAGGCCGGGGGTCATGACGGGGTCGGGGATGGATGGACGGGCGGCGGCGATGGCATTTCTGGGCACAAATCGCCGCCGCCGGAGGCAGGCGGTCGTCGGCGGGGCTGACTCAAATCGACAGGTCGTCGGCAGCTAGGGTGGCGTGGCTGGCGGCGGGGATGGGCGACGGGATCGGAGATGGACGGGCGGGCGGTGACGGTGGCATTTCCGAGCACAAATCGCCGCCGTCGAAGGCGAGCGGTTGTTGGTGGGGCGGACTCAAATCGGCGGGTCATCGGCAGCTAGGGCGGCGCGGCTGGCGGCGGGGATGGTTCGCGGGGTCGGAGATGGACGGACGGGCGACGGCGGCGGTGTTTCCGGGCAGAAATCATTGGCGGTGAAGGCGGGCAGGCGAAAGCGAAATGAAAGCGATTGTGCGGTTGGCGCGCGGCTGCCAGTTTTTACATCTCCTATAGGTGAAGATGTATATTTGCATCTTGAGGTGTTGTAATTTACATCTCCGGGAGGCGCAGATGTATTTTTTTTTTGCATATACGGGATTTGGGGCCTCGAAGATGCAAAAGTTAGTTATTTTTACATCTATTGGAGATGCTCTAAGAGTCTTTCCAATAGATGATGTATAACTAGAAATGTAAAAGTGTTTGATTAAAATTTACATTATCAAAAAGTGTTTTTTACATCACCAAAAAATGCTCAACTCCAAGCCATGCGGCGCCGCTCCAACAGATGACGTAAAGAAACCAGTCACACAAATTTGTTCTTCACAATTGCATATATATTGAACAAAACTTCAACTATAAATGTTATTGAATTTTGCAAAATCATCACACATATGATCAACAACCGTATGCTGCAGCAGCAGCCAAAGTCTTGTACTGGAGCAACAATGTCATGCGCAAGCATCAAAATCGCCCCCGCGTCGCTCCTCCCAAGGGCGACATGGGCGGACAGCAAAACCGCCGTTGTCGGCGTTTCCTCTCTCCATCCAACCCCCTCGCTGCCGCCTGAGGATGCGGTTGGGCAAAAATCGCGCGCGGACGGCGGAGGCAAGGCCTCCTCTTCTCTTGGTGGCCCGGGGCAGGGCTTGGCAGTGGTGCTGTTGATGGAAATATGCTCTAGAGGCAATAATAAAATGGTTATTATTATATTTCCTTAATCATGATAAAAGTTTATTATTCATGCTAGAATTGTATTGACCGGAAACTTAAATACATGTGTGGATACATAAACAAATACCGTGTCCCTAGTGAGCCTCTACTAGACTAGCTCATTGATCGAAAGATGGTTAAGGTTTCCTAACCATAGACATGTGTTGTCACTTTATAGCGGGATCACATCATTAGGAGAATGATGTGATGGACAAGACCCATCCGTTGGCTTAGCATATGATCGTTCAGTTTATTGCTATTGCTTTCTTAATGTTAAATACATATTCCTTCGACTATGAGATCATGCAACTCCCGGATACCGTAGGAATGCCTTGTGTGCTATCAAACATCACAACGTAACTGGGTGATCATAAAGATTCTCTACAAGTATCTCCGAAGGTGTCCGTTGAGTTGGCATGGATCGAGATTAGGATTTGTCACTCGGTGTATCGGAGAGGTATCTCTGGGCCCTCTCGGTAATACACATCACAAGAAGCTTGCAAGCAAAGTGACTAAGGAGTTAGTTACGAGATGATGTATTACAGAACGAGTAAAGAGAATTGCCGGTAACGAGATTGAACTAGGTATGTAGATACCGACGATCGAATCTCGGGCAAGTAAGATGCCGACACACAAAGGGAATTACGTATGTTGTCATAAGGTTCGACCGATAAAGATCTTCGTAGAATATGTAGGAACTAATATGGGCATCTAGGTTCCGCTATTAGTTATTGACCGGAGAGGTGTCTCGGTCATGTCTACATAGTTCTCGAACCCGTAGGGTCCGCACGCTTAACGTTCATTGACGATATAGTGTTATATGAGTTATATGATTTGGTGACCGAAAGTTGTTCGGAGTCCCGGATGAGATCACGGACACGACGAGGAGCTCCAAAATGGTAAGGAGGTAAAGATTGATATATAGGACGATACTATTTGGACACCGGAAGAGTTTCGGAGTGCACCGGGTAGTCATCGGATCGCCGGAAGGGGTTCCGGACACCCCCCCGGAGGTCTATGGGCCTAATGGGCCAAGGGGAGAGACACACCAGCCCACAAGGGGGCTGACGCACCCCTCTCCCTGGCCACCGGCACTAGGGGAAGGAAAGGGGGAGGGTTGGCCCCTCCTGCCTTTCCCTCCTCACGAGAGAAAGGAAAGGGGGGGCGCCACCTCCCCCTGCCTTCCTCCCGCACACAAACAAGGAACGGGGGTGTGGCTTGAGGTAGGAACCCAAGTGGGATTTGGCCCCACTTGGGGCACCTCCTGGCAGCCTCCCCTCTCCCCCCACCTATATATATGTGGGAGGGGGCACCACACATAGCCCACGACAATCTCTTAGCCGTGTGCGGCGCCCCTCTCCACAGTTTCGTCCCTTGGTCATATTTTCGTAGTGCTTAGGCAAAGCCCTGCGGAGATAGCATCACCATCACCGTCACCACGCCATCATGCAGCTGGAACTCATCCACTACTTCGCTGTCTTGCTGGATCAAGAAGGCGAGGACGTCACCGAGCCGAGCGTGTGCTGAACGCGGAGGTGCCGTACGTTTGGTACTTGATCGGTTGGATCGCGAAGAAGTTCGACTACATCAACCGCGTTACTAAACACTTCCGCTTACGGTCTATGATGGTACGTAGACACACTCTCCCCCTCGTTGCTATGCATCTCCATGGATAGATCTTGCGTGTGCGTAGAAGTTTTTTTGTTTTCATGCAACGTTTCCCAACAGTGGCATCATGAGCCAGGTCTATGCGTAGATGATATGCAAGAGTAGAACACAAAGAGTTGTGGGCGGTGATAGTCATACTGCTTACCATCAACGTCTTATTTTGATTCGGCGGTATTGTGGGATGAAGCGGCCCAGACCAACCTTACATGTCCACGCACATGAGACCGGTTCCACCGACTGACATGCAACTTGTTTTGCATAAAGGTGGCTGGCGGGTGTCTATTTCTCCTACTTTTGTTGAATCGAATTTGACTATGGCCGGTCCTTGAAGAAGGTTAAAACAGCAAACTTGATAAATCACTGTTGTGGTTTTTGCGTAGTTAATAATGGTTCTTGCTAGAAGCCCGTAGCAGCCACGTAAAACTTGCAACAACAAAGTAGAGGACGTCTAACTTGTTTTTGTAGGGCATGTTGTGATGTGATATGGTCAAGACGTGATGTGATATGCGTTGTTGTATGAGATGATCATGTTTTGTAATATCGACAACCGGCAGGAGCCTTAGGGTTGTCTCTTAATTATTGTATGAAATGCAATCACCATGTAATTGCTTTACTTTATCGCTATGCATTAGCAATAGTTGTAGAAGCAATAGTTGGCGAGATGACCCCGAAGCAATGATGGAGATCAAGGTGTCAAGACGGTGACGATGGAGATCATGACGATGCTTTGGAGATGGAGATCAAAAGCACAAGATGATGATGGCCATATCATGTCACATATTTTGATTGCATGTGATGTTTATCCTTTATGCATCTTATTTTGCTTAGAACGGCGGTAGCATTATAACATGATCCCTTCACTAAATTTCAAGATAAAAGTGTTCTCCCTGAGTATGCACCGTTGCCAAAGTTCGTCGTTTCGAAGCACCTCGTGATGATCAGGTGTGATAGACTCTACGTTCACATACAACGGGTGTAAGACAGTTTTGCACATGCAGAATACTTGGGTTAAACTTGACGAGCCTAGCATGTACAGACATGGTCTCGGAACACTGGAGACCGAAAGGTCAAACTTGAGTCATATAGTAGATATGATCAACATATAGATGTTCACCATTGATGACTACCCCATCTCACGTGATGATCGGACAGTTCTTCAAACTTGATAAATTACGGCTTAGAACCAGGACTTCAAAGACGTTTTGAACGTCATGGAGCATATGAGATGTTCCAAGAGTTTAAGTTAATATTTCAAGCAAATGCCCGGGTTGAGAGATATGAAGTCTCCAACAAGTTCTATAGCTGCAAGATGGAGGAGAATAGTTCTGTCAGTGAACACATACTCAAAATGTCTGGGTATCATAATCACTTGACTCAGCTGGGAGTTGATCTTCCAGTTGATAGTGTTATTGACAGAGTTCTTCAATCACTGCCACCAAGCTACAAAGGCTTCGTGATGAACTATAATATGCAAGGGATGAATAAAATGATTCCTGAGCTCTTCGCAATGCTTAAGGCCGCGGAGGTAGAAATCAAGAGGGAGCATCAAGTGTTGATGGTTAACAAGACCACTAGTTTCAAGAAAAAGGGCAAGGGAAAGAAAGGGAACTTCAAGAAGAATGGCAAGAAAGTTGCCACTCTCGTGAAGAAGCCCAAAGCTGGACCCAATCCTGAAACTGAGTTCTTCTACTGCAAAGGGAATGGTCATTGGAAGCGGAACTGCCCCAAATACTTGGCGGATAAGAAGGATGGCAAAGTGAACAAAGGTATATTTGATATACATGTTATTGATGTGTACCTTACTAATGCTCGTAGTAGCGCTTGGGTATTTGATACTGGTTCGGTTGCTCATATTTGTAACTCGAAATAGGAGGTGCGGAATAAACGAAGATTGGCCAAGGACGAGGTGACGATGTGCGTTAGGAATAGTTCCAAGGTCGATGTGATCGTCGTCGGCACGCTACCTCTACATCTACCTTCGGGATTAGTTTTAGACCTCAATAATTGTTATTTGGTGCCAGCGTTGAGCATGGACATTGTATCTGGATCTTGTTTATTGCGAGACGGTTATTCATTTAAGTCAGAGAATAATGGTTGTTCTATTTATATGAGTAATATCTTTTATGGTCATGCACCCTTGATGAATGGTCTATTCTTGTTGAATCTCGATCGTAGTGATACACATATTCATAATATTGATGCCAAAAGATGCAAAGTTGATAATGATAGTGCAACATACTTGTGGCACTGCTGTTTAGGTCATATTGGTGTAAAGCGCATGAAGAAACTCCATGCGGATAGACTTTTGGAGTCACTTGATTATGAATCATTTGATACTTGTGAACCATGCCTCATGGGCATGACGACTAAAACTCTGTTCTCCGGAACAATGGAGCGAGCTAATGACTTATTGGAAATAATACATACCGATGTATGCGGTCCAATGAGTGTTGAAGCACGCGGCGGGTATCGTTATTTTCTGACCTTCACAAATGATTTGAGTAGGTATGGGTATACCTACTTGATGAAACACAAGTCTGAAACATTTGAAAAGTTCAAAGAATTTCAGAGTGAAGTGGAGAATCATCGTAACAAGAAAATAAAGTATCTACGATCTGATCGCGGAGGCGAATATTTGAGTTACGAGTTTGGCCTTCATTTAAAACAATGTGGAATTGTTTCACAACTCATGCCACATGGAACACCACAGCGTAATGGTGTGTCCGAATGTTGTAACCGTACTTTATTAGATATGGTGCATTCTATGATGTCTCTTACCGATTTACCACTATCATTTTGGGGTTATGCATTAGAGACAGCCGCATTCACGTTAAATAGGGCACCGTCTAAATCTGTTGAGACGACACCGTATGAACTGTGATTTGGCAAGAAACCTAAGCTGTCATTTCTTAAAGTTTGGGGATGCGACGCTTATGTCAAAAGGCTTCAGCCTGATAAGCTCGAACCTAAATCGAAGAAGTGCGTATTCATAGGACACCCTAAGGAAACTATTGGGTACACCTTCTACCACAGATCCGAAGGCAAGATCTTTGTTGCAAAGAATGTATCCTTTCTAGAGAAGGAGTTTCTCTCGAAAGAAGTGAGTGGGAGGAAAGTAGAACTTGATGAGGTAATTATACCTTCACTCGAATTGGGAAGTAGCACATCACAGAAAACCATTCCCGTGATGCCTACACCAACTAGAGAGGAAGCAAATGATAATGATCATGAAACTTCAGATCAAGTTACTACTGAACTTCCTAGGTCGACCAGAGCACGATCTGCACCAGAGTGGTACGGTAATCCTGTCCTGAAAGTTATGTTATTAGACCCATGGTGAACCTACGAACTATGAAGAAGCTATGGCGAGCCCAGATTCCGATAAATGGCTTGAGGCCATGAAATCTGAGATAGGATCCATGTATGAGAACAAAGTGTGGACTTTGGTGGACTTGCCCGATGATTGGCAAGCCATAGAAAATAAATGGATCTTCAAGAAGAAGACTGATGCTGATGGTAATGTTACTGTCTACAAAGCTCGACTTGTCGTGAAAGGTTTTTGACAAGTTCAAGGACTTGACTACGATGAGACTTTCTCACCCGTAGCGATGCTTAAGTCTGTCCGAATCATGTTAGCAATTGCCGCATTTTATGATTATGAAATCTGGCAAATGGACGTCAAAACTGTATTCCTTAATGGATTTCTTAAAGAAGAGTTGTATATGATGCAACCAGAAGGTTTTGTCGATCCTAAAGATGCTAACAAAGTGTGCAAGCTCCAGCGATCCATCTATGGACTGGTGCAAGCATCTCGGAGTTGGAATATACGCTTTGATAAGGTGATCAAAGTATATGGTTTTATACAGACTTACGGTGAAGCCTGTATTTACAAGGAAGTGAGTGGGAGCTTTGTAGCATTTCTGATATTATATGTGGATGACATACTGTTGATTGGAAATGATATAGAATTTTTGGATAGCATAAAAGGATACTTGAATAAGAAATTTTCAATGAAAGACCTCGGTGAAGCTGCTTATATATTGGGCATCAAGATCTATAGGGATAGATCAAGGCGCTTAATAGGACTTTCACATAGCACATACCTTGGCAAAGTTTTGAAGAAGTTCAAAATAGAACAGATAAAGAAAGGGTTCTTGCCTGTGTTGCAAGGTGTAAAGTTGAGTAAGACTCAAAACCTGACCATGGGAGAAGATAGAGAGAGAATGAAAGTCATTCCCTATGCCTCAGCCATAGGTTCTATAAAGTATGCCATGCTATGTACCAAACCTGTTGTGTACCTTGCCATGAGTTTGGCAAGGGGGTACAATAGTGATCCAGGAGTAGATCACTGGATAGCGGTCAAAATTATCCTTAGTTACCTAAGAGGACTAAGGAGATATTTCTCGGTTATGGAGGCGATAAAGAGTTCGTCGTAAAGGGTTACGTTGATACAAGATTTGACGCCGATTTGGATGACTCCGAGTCTCAATCTGGATACATATTGAAAGTGGGAGCAATTAGCTAGTGTAGCTCCATGTAGAGCTTTGTAGACATAGAAATTTGTAAAATACATACGGATCTGAATGTAACAGACCCGTTGACTAAACTTCTCTCACAAGCAAAACATGATCACACCTTAGTACTCTTTGGGTGTTAATCACATGGCGATGTGAACTAGATTATTGACTCTAGTAAACTCATTGGGTGTTGGTCACATGGCGATGTGAACTATGGGTGTTAATCACATGGCGATGTGAACTAGATTATTGACTCTAGTGCAAGTGGGATACTAATGGAAATATGCCCTAGAGGCAATAATAAAATGGTTATTATTATATTTCCTTAATCATGATAAAGGTTTATTATTCATGCTCGAATTGTATTGACCGAAAACTTAAATACATGTGTGGATACATAAACAAATACCGTGTCCCTAGTGAGCCTCTACTAGACAAGCTCGTTGATCAAAAGATGGTTAAGATTTCCTAACCATAGACATGTGTTGTCACTTGATAACGGGATCACATCATTACGAGAATGATGTGATGGACAAGACCCATCCGTTAGCTTAGCATATGATCGTTCAGTTTATTGCTATTGCTTTTTTAATGTCAAATACATATTCCTTCGACTATGAGATCATGCAACTCCCGGATACCGGAGGAATGCCTTGTGTGCTATCAAATGTCACAACATAACTGGGTGATCATAAAGATGCTCTACAGGTATCTCCGAAGGTGTCTGTTGAGTTGACATGGATCGAGATTAGGATTTGTCACTCCGTGTATCTCTGGGCCCTCTCGGTAATACACATCACAAGAAGCTTGCAAGCAAAGTGACTAAGGAGTTAGTTACGAGATGATGTATTACGGAACGAGTAAAGAGACTTGCCGGTAACAAGATTGAACTAGGTATGTAGATACCGACGATCGAATCTCGGGCAAGTAACATACCGACAGACAAAGGGAATTACGTATGTTGTCATAAGGTTCGACCGATAAAGATCTTCGTAGAATATGTATGAACCAATATGGGCATCCAGGTTTCGCTATTGGTTATTGACCGGAGAGGTGTCTCGGTCATGTCTACATAGTTCTCGAACCCGTAGGGTCCGCACGCTTAACGTTCGTTGACGATATAGTGTTATATGAGTTATATGATTTGGTGAACGAATGTTGTTTGGAGTCCCGGATGAGATCATGGACATGATGAGGAGCTCCTGAATGGTCCGGAGGTAAAGATTGATATATAGGATGACACTATTTGGACACCGGAAGAGTTTTGGAGTGCACCTGGTAGTCATCGGATCGCCGGAAGGGGTTTCGGACACCCCCCCGGGTGGTCTATGGGCCTAATGGGCCAAGGGGAGAGACACACCAGCCCACAAGGGGGCTGGCGCGCCCCTCTCCCTGGCCACCGTCCCTAGGGGAAGGAAAGGGGGAGGGTTGGCCCCTCCTGCCTTTCCCTCCTCATGAGAGAAAGGAAAAGGGGTGGCGCCACCTCCCCCTACCTTCCTCCTGCACACAAACAAGGAAGGGGGGCTTGGGGCAGGATCCCAAGTGGGATTCAGCCCCACTTGGGACGCCTCCTGGCAGCCTCCCCTCTCCCCCCACCTATAAATATGTGGGAGGGGGCGCCACACATAGCCCACGACAATCTCTTAGCCGTGTGCGGCGCCCCTCTCCACAGTTTCGTCCCTCGGTCATATTTTCATAGTGCTTAGGTGAAGCCCTGCGGAGATAGCATCACCATCATCGTCACCACGCCGTCGTGCTGCCAGAACTCACCCACTACTTCGCCGTCTTGCTGGATCAAGAAGGCGAGGACGTCACCGAGCTGAACGTGTGCTGAACGCGTAGGTGCCGTACGTTCGGTACTTGATCGGTTGGATCGCGAAGAAGTTCGACTACATCAACCGCGTTACTAAATGCTTCCGCTTATGGTCTACGAGGGTACGTATACACACTCTCCCCCTCGTTGCTATGCATCTCCATGGATAGGTCTTGCGTGTGTGTAGATTTTTTTTTCATGCAACGTTTCCCAACAGCTGTGATACGTCTCCATCGTATCTACTTTTCCAAACTCTTTTGCCCTTGTTTTGGACACTAATTTTCATGATTTGAATGGTACTAACCCGGAATGACTCTATTTTCAGTAGAATTTCCATGGTGTTATTTTTGTGCAGAAATCAAAGTTCTCGGATTGACCTGAAAATTTATAGAGAATTTTTATGGAATATATAAAAATACTGGCGGAAAAAGATACCAGAGGGGGGCCACCCAGGAGCCACAAGCCCTGGGGGCGCGCCCTGCAGGCTTGTGGGCCCCCTGGAGCTCCCGCAACCTTAAGTCCAACTCCATATATACCTATTCACGGAGAAAAAAATCAGAGAGAAGGATTCATCGCGTTTTACGATACAGAGCCGCCGCCGCCTCCTGTTCTTCATCGGGAGGGCTGATCTGGAGTCTGTTCTGGGCTTCGGAGACGGGAATTCAACGGTGTCGTCATCATCAACCATCCTCCATCACCAATTCCATGATTCTCACCGCCGGGAGTGAGTAATTCCATCGTAGGCTTGCTACACGGTGATGGGTTGATTGAGATTTATCATGTACTTGAGTTAGTTTTGTTAGGGCTTGATCACTATGTTCTGAGATTGATGTTGCTATGACTTTGCTATGCTTAATGCTTGTCACTAGGGCCCGAGTGCCATGATTTCAGATCTGAACCTATTATGTTTTCATGAATATATGTGTGTTCTTGATCCTATCTTGCAAGTTGTAGACACCTATTATGAGTTATGATCCGCATACCCCAAGGTGACAATAATTGGGATTCTTTCCGGTGATTACCGTAGTTTGAGGAGTTCGTGTATTCACTAAGTGCTAATGCTTTGTTCCGGTTCTCTATTAGAAGGAGGCCTTAATATCCCTTACTTTCCTTGTGGACCCCGCTGCCACGGGAGGGTAGGACAAAAGATGTCATGCCAGTTCTTATTATAAGCACGTATGACTATTTACCGAATACATGCCTACATTACATTGATGAATTGGAGATAGTTCTGTGTCGCCCTAGGTTATGACTGTTACATGATGAATGTCATCCAACATAATTATCCACCACTGATCCAATGCCTACGAGATTTTCACATATTGATCTCTGCTAAGTTACTACTGTTGCTGCTGCTGTTACAATCACTACAAAATTGTTACTGTTATTGTTGCTATTGCTACTACCGCTATCAAACTATCATATTACTGTGCTATTGATCACTTTACTACTGTTACAATCACTACAAGTTCTTTTCCATAAGCATGTATGACTATATATGGAATACATGCCTACATTACATTGATGAGTTGGAGCTAGTTCTCTGGCGCCCTAGGTTATAACTGCTACATGATGAATATTATCCAACACAATTATCCATCGCTGATCTGATGCCTACGAGCTTTTCACATATTGATCTTTGCTAAGTTACTATCGTTGCTGCTACTATTATAATCACTACAAAACTGTTATTGTTACTATAGCCATTGTTATCGTTACTATGATATTACTTTGCTACTAAATACTTTGCTGCAGATATTAAGTCTTTTAGGTGTGGTTGAACTGACAACTCAACTGCTAATACTTGCGAATAATCTTTGGCTCCCCTTGTGTCGAATCAATAAATTTGGGTTGAATACTCTACCCTAAAAAACTGTTGTGATCCCCTATACTTGTGGGTTATCAAGACCTTTTTCTGGTGCCGTTGCCGGGGAGCATAGCTCTATTCGCTGAGTCACTTGGGATTTATATTTGTTGATCGCTATGAAGAATCTGAAAGATCCAAGAACCAAGATCGTTCCCTCTAGGATGAGGGGAGGTAAGGAACTGCCATCTAGCTCTGCTCTTGATTCACCTTCTGTTTTTAGTAAGCTTGCAACACTGATGATCCAAAAGTATAGGGGATCAATCATAGTCCTTTTGATAGGTAAGAGTGTCGAACCCAACGAGGAACAGAAGGAAATGACAAGTGGTTTTCGTAAAGGTATTTTCTGCAAGCACTGAAATAGTCGGTAACAGGTTGTTTGATAGCAAGATAATTTGTAACGGACAAGTAACAGTAACAGTAAATAAAGTGCAGCAAGTAGCCCAATCCTTTTGTGGCAAAGGATAGGCCAAAATAGTCTCTTATGATAAGCAAAGTGTTCTTGATGGTACACGGGAATTTCACCATATCACTTTCATCATGTTGGTTTGATTCGTGTTCGCTACATTGATAATTTGATATGTGGGTGGACCGGTGCTTAGGTGCTGTTCTTACTTGAACAAACCTCCTACTTATGATTAACCCCCTCGCAAGCATCCGCAACTACGAGAAAAGTATTAAGATAAAATCTAACCATAGCATTAAACTTTTGGATCCAAATCGTTCCCTTATGAAGTAGCGCATAAACTAGGGTTTAAGCTTTTGTCACTCTAGCAACCCATCATCTAATAACTACTCCACAATGCATCCCCTTAGGCCCAAATATGGTGAAGTGTCATGTAGTCGATGTTCACATGACACCACTAAGGGAATCACAACATACATATCATCAAAATATCGAACACATATCAAGTTCACATGATTACTTGCAACATGACTTCTCCCGTGACCTCAAGAACAAAAGTAACTACTCTCAAATGATAATCATGCTCAAGATCAGAGGGGTATTAAATACCATAATGGATCTGAACATATAATCTTCCACCAAATAAACCATATAGTAATCAACTACAAGATGTAATCAACACTACTAGTGACCCACAAGTACCAATCTAAGGTTCCAGTACAAAGATTGAACACAAGAGATGAACTAGGGTTTGAGAGGAGATGGTGCTGTTGAAGATCTTGATGGAGATTGCCCTCCCCAAGATGGGAGAGTTGTTGGTGATGACGATGACGATGATTTCCCCCTCCGGGAGGGAAGTTCCCCCGGCAGAATCGCTCCGCCGGAGGGCAAAAGTGCTCCTGCCCAAGTTCCGCCCCGAGACGGCGACACTTCGTCCCGAAAGTCCCCTCCTGATTTTTCTATGTCAAAATGACCTTTATACTAGAAGATGGGCACTGGAGGTGGGCCGAGGTGGACACAACCCACCAGGGCGCGCCTGGGGGGCCTGGGGCGCCCAGGTGGGTTGTGCCCACCTGGTGGGCCTCCTCCGGTAGTTATTTGCTCCAGTATTTTTTATATATTGCAAAATAATTCTCCGTAAATTTTCAGCTCATTTGGAGATGTGCAGAATAGGTAACTCTGACGTAGCTTTTTCAGGTCCAGAATTCCAGCTGCCGGCATTCTCCCTCTTTGTGTAAACCTTGCATGTTATGAGAGAAAAGGCATTAGAATTACTCCAAAAAGCATTATTATGCATAAAAACATCATAAATAACAATAGGAAAACATGATGCAAAATGGACGTATCAACTCCCCCATGCTTAGACCTCGCTTGTCCTCAAGCAAAAAACCAAAATCGAAAAACATGCCCACATGCTTAGAGAGGGAGGTGTCGATAAAAAGTAAATACGGACATAGAAGCATCATGCTTATTATTTTAACAACAAATAACTTTAACATAAAACTTTATCACTCAACTTTTATCATATAACTTCTCATGAACAAGTAACAATTCATCACAACGTTGAAGTATAGAGCATAAACCTTATTGGAAACCAACAAACTATGTTCTCAGTCAACTTTGCAACTACAATTCATCATATTTTCAGGAAGGGTCACGTATCGGAGCCTTTAGGCAACTCCACATACTCAACCATCATATAATCTTCTATGATTTCTAACACTCACAGCATACCCATGAACAAAAAGTTTCAACCGGACACATAGAAAGATAGGGGCTTATAGTTTCGCCTCCCAACGTATTCACCTCAAGGGTGATGTCAACAATAATAACTCATGCCTATTCATATCCAACTGGATATATGTGCCTAGATCTTTCCTCACCACATGATGCTTGCAAAAAGAGAAAATAAAAAGGAATAGAGAAGAATACTTTGACTCTTGCATAAAAGTAAATACATAAAAGTAAAAGATAGGCCCTTCGTAGAGGGAAGCAGAGGTTGCCATGCACTTATTTGTTTGTATTAAATCCCTTAATGCAAAAGAACGTCACGTTATATTGCCCCTTATGATAGCAACCTTTATTATGCAGTTTGTCGCCTTTATTACTTTGCCATCACAAGTTCGTACAACGCTCAATTTTCTCTCAAACTAAATGATCCAACACATTTAGAAGCAATTTTTATTGCCTTATTGCACCGATGACAACTTACTTGAAGGATCTTACTCAATCCATAGGTAGGTATGGTGGACTCTCAAGGCATGAATTTGGGTTTAAGGTTTTTGGATGCACAAGTAGTATCTCTACTTAGTGCGGAATTTTTGGCTAGAAAAGATATTGAGCAAGCACCACATGTTGAAGGATCTATGACAATATAACTTCTATGTGAATATGAACAAACATAAATCATTACATTGTCTTCCTTGTCCAACGTCAACAATTTTTACACATAATATTTAATGGGGGCTCACAATCATAAAAGATGTCCAAGATAGTGTATTTGCATGTGAATCTTCTCTTCCCTTATTAATTCTTTCATGAGTTGCATCATTGACCAATGCTATGTTTGTCAATCTCCAAGAAATTTTACCACTTATACTTTTCTTTATGTGATGTCATTACTCACCATAAGATTAGCATATGATCTTTTTCATTTATTTTCCTTTCTTTTTACTGAAACATAAAAGAGTAAAGAAACAAAACTCAAACTAAACTTTATTATATATCTCGCACATGATTACATAGATAGGTAGATCACTAAGCAAGCACTCGAAAAGAAAGGATCGAACTAAACTTTTATTGAACTAAACCATGGGATTACTAAAGATCGAACTAAAATAGATAAAGGCAGAGATAGTGGTGGTGATACGATACCGGGGCACCTCGCCCAAGCTTGGCACAAGCCAAGGGGAGTGCCCATACCATGAACTCAAGTCTCCTTTGGTGGTGAAGATGAGGGTGGTGGTGAGGTAGTAGCGGGCTTATCCTTTTTCTCGAGCTTGCATCGGAGGGTAAAATTATCTATCCTCAACTCATTGTTCTCCATCTCAAGCTTTAATATCCTCTTGCATAATGCTTCCTTGCTTTCCTTTAGGAAACGGGGAGGAATAGGTTCATTTTCATCCTCCTCATCTGTAAACCACATATAGGGAAAAGTCTTCTTGAAGATGTTTGGGTCCAGAGGCTGGTAAGAAACAGGGCTCTCTTCCTCTGAATCTTGAGATGACATATTTTCAGATCTGCCAGAAATACAGCAAGAAAGAAGAATAGAAGATTTCTCTGTGATACAGTGGTCAATAGGTTCGGGGAGTATATATAGATTTTTTATCTTGGGAAACAAGCAAACGGAAGGAAAACAGAGTCGGGAAGGTTCCCGAGGTGGGCACAACCCACCTGGGCGCGTCAGGGGGCGCAGGCGCGCCCTGGTGTCTTGTGCCCTCCTCCGTTGCCTTCCTGGTTGTTTCTTATTTTCCTAATTTTTGTAATATTCCAAAACTGACAGAAAATATTTTTGCGGATTTTTCGGAGTCCGTTTACTTACCGTACCACGTACCTCCTCTTTTTTAGTATTCTGGAGTGTTCTGGAAGGTTTCTTTTATGTGTTCCTCCAGTGTCATGGTTTGGATAATATTGCTTTCAACATTAATAGGCGTACCTGAGATATAATGTTTGATTCTTTGACCATTGACAACCTTCGGGTTAGTGCCTTCGGCATTATTGATCTTGATAGCTCCAGAGCGATAAACCTCCTCGATGATATATGGTCCTTCCCATTTAGAGAGAAGTTTTCCTGCAAAGAATCTAAAACGAGAGTTGTACAAAAGAACATATTCTCCCACTTTGAATTCCAGCTTTTGGATTCTTTTGTCATGCCATCTTTTAAATTTTTCTTTAAGTAATCTGGCATTTTCATAAGCTTGGGTTCTCCATCCATCTAGTGAGCTAATATCCAATAACCTCTTTTCACCGGCAAGTTTGAAATCATAGTTGAGTTCTTAAATTGCCCAATATGCTTTATGTTCTAACTCAAGAGGCAAATGACAAGCTTTTCCATAAACCATTTTATAAGGAGACATACCCATATGATTTTTATAAGCTGTTCTGTAGGCCCAAAGTGCATCATCCAATTTCTTAGACCAATTCTTTCGGGACCTATTAACAATTTTTGTAATATTAGTTGTATTTCTCTGTTGCTAAATTCAACTTGACCACTAGCTTGAGGATGATAGGGTGATGCAATTCTATGGTTAACATCATATTTAGCAAGCATTTTATGTAAAGCACCATGAATGAAGTTGTGACGCCCCTGGCTCAATCGTGCACTAATCATATACGCAAATGCACACGATCAAGCCTAAGGACTCACAGGAAGATATCACAACACAACTCTAAAACATAAATAAAGACATACAAGCTTTATATTACAAGCCAGGGGCCTCGAGGGCTCGAATACATAAGCTCGCATACAAGCGTCAGCGGAAGCATCAGATATCTGAGTACAGATATGAAACAGAAATAGATAAGCCCTTAGAAAGGTGGGGCAAAAGAAAACACTACGATCGAAAGGCGCAGGCCTCCTGCCTGGGACCCTCCGATCCTACTCCTGGTCATCGGCCAGCTCGTAGAAGTAACCACTCTCGAGGTGGTAGTAGTAGCAATCGTCGGCGGGGGCAGCTGTCTCAGGGGCTCCATCATCTGGTTGCATCAAATGGATATGGGGAAAAAAGAAAGCTAAGCAATCTGAGTACTCATCCGAAGTACTCAGCAAGCAAGGATCTACACTACATATGCAACATTATCAAAGGGAGGCTATATATGTGGACTGGGCTGCAGAAATGCCAGAATAGAGAGAAGGCCTAGTCCTATCGAACACTAGCATCTTCAGTGGTCTTGCAGCATTAGAAGAGTATAGATTAGTACAACATAAAGTAGTAGTATCATTAAGTATCAACCTCGGCCAGAGATCCTTCCTCGACTCCCTATGAGAAAGCAATCCCAGAGCCATACAGTCATCAACCTCGTCCTGAGATCCCTTCTCGACTCCCTGCGAGAAGCAATCCCAGAGCCATAGTATCCAATTCTAGTTGTATCGATCGGGATACAACTCCGAGCGTCCGTTACCGAGGATCCGGCTATGCATAGATTAGTTCTTCCCTGCAGGGGTGCACCAACTTACCCACCATGCTCGCTTAACTCCGGCCGGACACACTTTTCCGGGTCATGCTCGGCCTCGGTCAAACGACACACCGCAACCCTACCTAGAGCTCAGCAGAGAGGTCCCCGCCGGTCTACAACCTAAGCGCCCAGGGGTCTTGGGCCATTGCCCTGTGCACTCCGGGTCGTTGTGTGCAGGGTGGATACCAGCACCGCCTCGGATGGTCGGTACGATCCGATCGTGGCACAATGCTGAACTGGACGTCTGACAGAACTTTCGGCTGATGCCACGATGTGGAGTGCCCATAACTTTTCCCGTGTGATGGTTACTGCTATCTGGCCAGAGGCCCACTCAGATCAAATATCCAAATCGTAGTGTGTTGGTAGTGCGGTAACGAGCAGAGACTCACGATCGATGTGACCCCGTCGCCCCGTCTCGAGGACTTGCGGCAAGGGCCAAGAATGCCCGACCATGCCTCGTATTCATCACTCGGGCACCATCCAGGTCAACCCATCTCCATATCACTCACAGGTACCCCTCAGGGTCGACCCGCCTTCCAAGTAATAGTGTAAAGTCCAATTATCCATGTGTCCATAACATCCAGGGAATCCGAGGTATCACCCTCGTTGGATTCCTACTCGATGTAACCGTCAAGGTGAACTCGGAGGAATCACCCTCGATGGGTTCACATTTGAGGTGTTGCACGACAGCGTCGTTATCGGGAGTGGTGAAGGAGGAATCATCCTCGATGACCATGACCGAATAGCTACTCTACAGAGTTAACATCAGAAGTGCTAAACGAGGTATCACCCTCGGCACTCGATAGTAACGCTGCAGTGTCGTACAGATAAAAGGTGTGTGATGTGCGGTGCCAGGGCCTGGTTGTCGAGTCTTCTGAAAATCCAGCGGGGCAATCGGGACAAGTGGGGTCACTGATAGGTCTCTACCCAGCCTATACTAGACAGTTTAGGATAAGCAGGTAAGGTTTCAATAGCAGGTTACAATAAACAGGCTATGCATCAGAATAGGTAAAGCAGCAGCAGCAATTTCTAATGCAAGCATGAGAGAGAAAGAATAGGCGATATCGGTATGCTCAAGGGGGGGTGCTTGCCTGGTTGCTCGGCGACAAAGGCAAGGTCGTCAATGGTGTCGTCGGGCTCCTGAGCTGCGTCGGTCTCAGAAACTGCGTCGGTGTCAGGGTCTACCGAGAGAGAAGAGGGGGAGGAAGCAGTAAATATAAAGCAAACAAGAGCATGACATGACAGTACGCAGAGCTAGGGGTATTCTGACACGGTGCTACACGATATAGGTGAAGAGGGAAAACATCCGGGAATGTTTTCCCGAAGTTTGACATTTTCGGGCAGATGAAACGGAGGTGGAATGTTGCATGTTCACTATGCTAGGGACGTGCGGCGGACGAACGGACCGCGTATTCGGGTTCGTCTCGTCGTTCTGAGCAACTTTCATGTACAAAGTTTTTCGATCTGAGCTACGGATTATTTTATATGATTTTTCGAAGTCTTAATAATATTCTAGAATTATTTAATTAATTAAATTAGAATTATCCGAAATAGTGTATGCTGACATCATTATGACGTCAGCATGGCATCAGCAGTCTGCTAAGATTAATTAGGGTTTAATTAGACTAATTATAGATTAATTAGACTAACTAATTAATTAGTTTTAATTAAACAGAACTAATTAAGTTAATTAATTAATTATTTACTTTATTCTTTTAATTCTTTTTTTCTTTAAAAATGTTCTGTGGGGGGTGGGGCCCCTCTGTTAGTGGGCCAGCGGACGTGTCTACGGCGCGCCCATTCGGGCGCCGGACATGTCCGGGAGACCAAAGGCACGCGCGCGTGGGCACGCAGCGGCGGCAACGGCGAGCACGGACGTAGGCGGCGCGGGCGAGCGCGGGTGTGCGGCTGGGCGAGCAGGGGCGGCCCGGCCCGGCGCGGCAGAAGCAGCAGCAGCCGGACGCGGGCAGCCGGAGCAGCGAACGGCGGGCGCATGGGCGCGTGCGAGCAGGCGCGGGCGTGCGTGGCGCGGCGCGCGGGTCCAGCGGCCTGGGGCGCGGCGAAGCGCGGCGAGGGGAAGCTGGGTGAGGCAGAGCCGAGGCAGCTGCGGCGAAGCAGCGCCCCTGCAGCAGCAGGGCAGCAGCAGCGGCAGCTGCGGCGGGGGAAGGCGGGCACGGCCCGGGCGGACATGCGCGAGGGCGCGTCCTCGGGCGTTCAGAGGCACGGGCGTCGTGAGCGTGCGGGGCGGGCGCGGCGACTGCGGTGAGAGGAAGGCCGGTGGCCTCACCGTACGTTGGAGAGGAGAGGGGGCGGCGTGGCTTGAGGAAGCCGGCGAGGAGGCGGTCGAGGAGGCGACGGGGTGGCGCCGGTGAGGTCCACGGGCGGTGACGGCGACGGGATCGGCCGATCCAGATCCAGGGAGAGAGGAAAGGACGAGAGAGAGTGGGGGAGAGGGGTTAGGGTTTCGGTGGCTGCTGGGGAGGCCATATAGGCCAGTAGGTGGGCCGGCCAGCTAGGCTGGGCCGGATGGGCCAGGCCCAGTGGGGGCAGGGGGGTTTTGTTTTGTTTTATATTTTTGTTTTAACTATTGTTTATTTTTCTTTTACTTATTTTCTGTTTTATTCGTTTTCTATTTTATTTCCTATTTATTTTAGTTTTGTAAAATATCTAAGTAGCACCTAAATTAGTGCTGCTAAATATGCTGCTGCGATAAATAACTTGGCACTTTAATAAAAATAGTTTGCATTTATTTCTTATTTAAAATGCATTTAAATAATTGTTTAAGCCACTGTTTTAATTACTTTAGCGCATCTAAACATGTTGCAAAAATGTTGGTTCACCACCAATATTAAGAAGTGAATATTTTTCACATGACCAACATTTTAGTTTTCAGATTTGTGAACTTTTGGATTTCACTTAGTATTTAAATTTGAATTTGACCGGAATTTGAAATGAGATAGAGGTAAAGATGATCATGCACTGCTTAGCAAAATAATTAGCTTAACCCCAGGGGTTACTGTAGCTCATCAGTACAGGGGTGTTACAGAAGTGTGAACCACCATCAGTCATTAAATATCTAGGGACTTCGAACCTCAGGAAAATAACTTCTTTCAGCATTTTAATGGAAGTGTTATGATTAGCACTACTAGTTGGAATAGCTTCCACCCACTTAGGAACATAATCAACAGCAACCAAAATATGTGTATACCCATTAGAGGAAGGAAAAGGTCCCATGTAATCAAAGACCCAAACATCAAATGGCTCAACAGCAAGTGAATTATTCATAGGCATTTCTTGATGCTTACTGATATTACCAATTCTTTGACATTCATCACAAGATAAAACAAACTTACGGGCATCCTCGAAGAGGGTAGGCCAATAAAAACTAGATTGCAATACCTTGTGAGCAGTTCTATCTCCCGCATGATGCCCTCCATAAGCTTCGGAGTGACATTTCCGTAGGATTTGTTCCTGTTCATGCTCAGGTACACAACATCTAATAATACCATCTACTCCTTTATAAAGATGTGGGTCATCCCAAAAGTAATGTCTTAAATCATAGAAGATTTTTTTTCTTTTGTTGGTATGTGAAACTAGGTGGTATGTATTTAGCAACAATATAATTAGCATAGTCAGCATACTAGGGAGTATTATGAGAAACATTTATTGCAGCTAGTTGTTCATCAGGAAAACTATCATCAATAGGTAGTGGGTCATAAAGAATAGTTTCTAACCTAGACAAGTTATCAGCTACGGGGTTCTCAGCTCCTTTTCTATCAGTGATATGTAAATCAAATTCTTGTAGCAAAAGAACCCACCTAATGAGTCTAAATTTAGCATCTTTCTTTTCCATAAGATATTTTATAGTAGCATGATCAGTGTGAACAATTACTTTGGAATCAACAATGTAAGATCTGAATTTATCACAAGCAAACACAACTGCTAAAAATTCGTTTTCAGTAGTAGCATAATTTCTTTGGGCACTATCTAGAGTTTTGCTAGCATAATGAATAACATTCAAGTTCTTACCAACTCTTTGTCCTAGAACAACACCAACAACATAATCACTAGCATCACACATAATTTCAGAAGGCAAGTTCCAATCAGGTGGTTGAACAATAGGTGCAGAAGTTAAGGCTTTCTTAAGTGTTTCAAAGGCTTCTACACAATCATCATCAAAAACAAATGGAACATCCTTTTGTAAAAGATTTGTAAGAGGCCTAGAAATTTTAGAGAATTCTTTAATAAATCTCCTATAGAAACAAACATGACTTAGGAAACTACAAATACCTTTAATATCTCTAGGACATGGCGTTTTCTCAATTGCATCAACTTTGGCTTTATCCACCTCAATACCTCGTTCAGAAATTTTATGCCCCAAGACAATACCTTCATTAACCATAAAGTGGCACTTCTCCCAATTCAATACAAGATTAGTTTGCTCACATCTCTACAAAACTCGATCAAGGTTGCTTAAGCAGTCATCAAAAGAAGGTCCATAAACAGAAAAATCATCCATGAAAACCTCAACAATCTTTTCACAAAAATCAGAGAATATAGCAGTCATACATCTTTGAAAGGTAGCAGGTGCATTGCATAAACCGAAAGGCATACGTCTATAAGCATAAGTTTTAAAAGGGCAAGTAAAGGTGGTTTTTTCTTGATCAGGTTGTGAAATAGGTATTTTAGAGAAACCAGAATATCCATCGAGAAAGCAAAAGTGTGTGTGCTTAGATAATCTTTCTAGCATTTGATCAATAAAAGGCAAAGGGTAATGATCTTTTCTAGTGGCTTGATTTAATTTTCTAAAATCAATTACCATTCTATAGCCAGTAACAATTCTTTACGGAATAAGTTCATTCTTATCATTAGGAATAACAATAATACCTCCTTTCTTAGGGACACAATGAACGGGACTTACCCATCTACAATCAGCTATGGGATAGATTATACCTGCTTCCAGAAGTTTTAGTATTTCAGTTCTTACCACTTCTTTCATCTTAGGATTCAAATGTCGTTGATGATCAACAACGGGTTTTGCATCAGGTTCCATATTGATCTTGTGCTGACAGAGAGTGGGAATAATGCCCTTAAGATCATCAAGAGTATATCCAATAGCAGCACAATGCTTCTTCATAATTTTTAATAATCTTTCTTCTTCATGTTCTGAAAGGTTAGCACTAATAATAACAGGATATATCTTTTTTTCATCAAGATAAGCATATTTCAAAGTGTCGGGCAATTATTTTAATTCAAACACAGGATCACCTTTAGGTGGAGGAGGACCTCCAAGAGTTTCAATAGGCAAATTATGTTTGATCAGAGGTCGTTGTTCGAATAAATTTTTATCTATTTCATTTATTTCATGCATATGCATATCATTTTCATGGTCTAGCAAATATTGCTCTAGTGGATCAGTAGGAGGCACGGCAATAGAAGCAAGACCAATTATTTCATCCTTACTAGGTAATTCTTTCTTATGAGGTTGTCTATTAAACTTGGAGAAATTAAATTCATGAGACTCATCACAAAAGCTAACACTGATAGTTTGTTTATGACAATCTATAGTAGCATTAGCAGTGTTCAAGAAAGGTCTACCAAAGATAATGGGACAAAAGTCATCTTGTGGGGATCCAAGAACTAGAAAATCAGTAGGGTATTTTATTTTCCGACACAAGACTTCAACATCTCTAACAATCCCAAGTGGTGTGATGGTGTCTCTATTAGCAAGTTTAATAGTAACATCTATGTCTTCTATTTCAGCGGGTGCTATGTCATCCATAGTTTGTTGGTATAAGGTAAAAGGAATAGCACTCACGCTAGCACATAAATCACATAATCCATGATAACAATGATCTCCTATTTTAACTGAGACAACGGGCATGCCAACAACAGGTCTATGTTTATCTTTTTCATCGGGCTTGGCAATTCTAGCAGCTTCGTCGCAGAAGTAAATAACATGCCCATCAATATTTTCTACCAAGAGATCTTTAACCATAGCAACACTAGGTTCTATGTTAATTTTCTCAGAAGGTTTAGGTGCTTTAATATTACTTTTGCGAACCACAGTTGAAACCTTAGCATGTTCTTTTATCCTAACAGGGAAAGGTGGTTTTTCAATATAAGTAGTAGGAACAACTGGGTCAACATTTTAAATAATAGTTCCATCTTTAGCTATGATTGGTTCTTTAATTTCTTCTTTAATAGGTGGATGATATTTAAACCACCTCTCCTTAGGGAGATCAACATGAGTGGCAAATGATTCACAGAAACAGGCTACTATCTCAGAGTTAAGTCCATATTTAGTGCTAAACTTCTGAAAAGCATCGGTGTTCATAAAAGATTAACACAATCAAACTTAATCTTAATACCTGACTCTTTACCTACGTCGAGTTCCCAATCTTCAGAGTTGCGTTTAATTCTTTCTAAAATATCCCACCTGAATTCAATAGTCTTCTTCATAAAAGAACTAGTACAAGAAGTATCGAGCATGGATTGATCATCACGAGAAAGCCGAGCATAAAAATTCTGAATAATAATTTCTCATGAGAGCTCATGATTGGGGCATGAATATACCATTAACTTAAGCCTCCCCCAAGATAGAGCGATACTTTCTCCTTCACGAGGCCAAAAATTATATATATAATTCCGATCACGATGAAGTAGATGCATAATTTTTTTGGTGAAATTCTAATTTCAATCGATTCCAGTTCTAAGATCCAATATCATCGCATAGCCTATACCATGTCAATGCTTTTCCCTTCAAAGATAAAGGGAAAACCTTCTTCTTAGCTTCATCTCCGGATAAACCTGCAAGCTTGAATAATCCACAAATTTCATCCACATATATCAAATGCATATCAGGATGTTCAGTTCCATCTCCTGCATAAGGATTAGCTAGCAGTTGTTCTATCATACCCGAAGGAATTTCATAACCAATATTTTTAGTAGGTGCAGTAGGTTGAGGGGCAAATAATTGTGCTTCCGGTCGAGGTGAAGATACCCCGAACAAACCCCTCAAAGGATGATTCTCCATAGTGACAAGTCACAATAAATTTCAGCACGTAGTAATAATTTTTCCTTACCAATTTCCACTTACCAAGAGAGCTTCACTCCCCGGAAATGGTGCCAGAAAAGAGCCTTGATGACCCACAAGTATAGGGGATCAATCGTAGTCCTTTTGATAAGTAAGAGTGTCGAACCCAACGAGGAACAGAAGGAAATGACAAGTGGTTTTCAGCAAGGTATTTTCTGCAAGCACTGAAATAGTCGGTAATAGGTAGTTTGATAGCAAGATAATTTGTAACGGACAAGTAACAGTAAAGGTAAATAAAGTGCAGCAAGGTAGCCCAATCCTTTTGTGGCAAAGGACAGGCCAAAACAGTCTCTTATGATAAGCAAAGTGTTCTTGAGGGTACACGGGAATTTCACCATATCACTTTCATCATGTTGGTTTGATTCGTGTTCGCTACTTTGATAATTTGATATGTGGGTGGACCGGTGCTTAGGTGTTGTTATTACCTGAACAAACCTCCTACTTATGATTAACCCCCTTGCAAGCATCCACAACTACGAGAAAAGTATTAAGATAAAATCTAACCATAGCATTAAACTTTTGGATCCAAATCGTTCCCTTACGAAGTAGCACATAAACTAGGGTTTAAGCTTCTGTCACTCTAGCAACCCATCCTCTAATAAATACTCCACAATGCACTCCCTTAGGCCCAAATATGGTGAAGGGTCATGTAGTCGACGTTCACATGACACCACTAAGGGAATCACAACATACATATCATCAAAATATCGAACACATATCAAGTTCACATGATTACTTGCAACATAACTTCTCCCGTGACCTCAAGAACAAAATTAACTACTCACAAATGGTAATCATGCTCAAGATCAGAGGGGTATTAAATAGCATAATGGATCTGAACATATAATCTCAAATAAACCATATAGTAATCAACTACAAGATGTAATCAACACCACTAGTCACCCACAAGTACCAATCTAAGGTTCCAGTACAAAGATTGAACACAATAGATGAACTAGGGTTTGAGAGGAGATGGTGTTGTTGAAGATGTTGATGGAGATTGCCCTCCCCAAGATGGGAGAGTTGTTGGTGATGACGATGATTTCCCCCTTCGAGAGAGAAGTTCCCCCGACGGAATCGCTCCGCAGGAGGGCAAAAGTGCTCCTGCCCAAGTTTTGCCTCGAGAGGGCGCCGCTTCATCCCGAAAGTCCCCTCCTGATTTTTTCTAGGTCAAAATGACCTTTATACCAGAAGATGGGCACCGGAGGTGGCCCGAGGAGGGCACAACCCACCAGGGCGCGCCTGAGGGGCCTGGCACGCCCAGGTGGGTTGTGCCCACCTGGTGGGCCTCCTCCAGTAGTTATTTGCTCCAGTATTTTTTATATGTTACAAAATAATTCTCCGTAAATTTTCAGCTCATTTGGAGATGTTCGGAATAGGTAACTCTGATGTAGCTTTTTCAAGTTCAGAATTCCAGTTTCTGGCATTCTCCCTCTTTGTGGTAACCTTGCATGTTATGAGAGAAAAGGCATTAGAATTACTCCAAAAAGCATTATGATGCATAAAAACATCATAAATAACAGTAGGAAAACATGATGCAAAATGGACATATCAGACACCACCACCTTCTATAAATCTTGATATTTCGCAAGTAATTGATGATGCTACTTTTGCTATGAATGATGCTTATGATGATACTAGTACTTTTCTTGATAAGACTGTGCCACTGGGTGAATTTCTTGATGAACAACTTCCTAGAGTTAATGCTGAAACTGATGATATTTCGGAAACTGATGAAATTATTGAAACTGAAAACTTTGAAACACCTATTAGACCTAACACTCCTAGATATGAATTGCCCGATATACCTGAGGGTTATGTTATGGATGCAGAGGTAGCTAGGGATTTTCTTGCTTGTAAGGATAGAGATGATCTTAAGAAATTGCTATTCAAGTTGAAAGAAAAGTCTTTGAATGATAGAATGAAATATGATCCCCAGTTTGCTACTTCACCTATCTTTGTTACTGATAAGGATTATGAATTCTCTATCGATCCTGAGTTAATTACTTTGGTTGAATCTGATCCTTTCCATGGTTATGAATCTAAAACTGTTGTGGCACATCTTACTAAACTGATATAGCCAACCTATTTGCTCATGAGGAAAAAATTCGCTATTACTATATTCTTAAGTTGTTTCCTTTCTCATTAAAGGGTGATGCCAAGACATGGTATAATTCTCTTGCTCCTGGTTGTGTGCGTAGTCCCTAGGATATGATATACTACTTCTCTGACAAATATTTTCCTGCTCATAAGAAACAAGCTGCTTTACAGGAAATATTTAACTTTGTGCAGATTGAAGAAGAGAGTCTCCCATAAGCTTGGGGGAGGCTTCTCCAATTACCTAATGCTTTGCCTGATCATCCTCTCAAGAAAAATGAAATACTTGATATCTTTTATAATGGACTAACCGATGCTTCTAGGGACCACCTAGATAGTTGTGCTGGTTGTGTTTTCAGGGAACGAACTATTGAACAAGCTGAAGAACTATTGAATAATATATTGAGTAATGATAATGATTGGACTCTTCCCGAACCACCACCTAAGCCAACTCCAAAGAAGAGAGGTATTCTATTTCTCAGTCCTGAAGATATGCAAGAGGCAAAGAAATCTATGAAAGAAAACGGTATTAAAGCTGAAGATGTTAAGAATTTACCACTTATTGAAGAAATATATGGTCTTAATGCCCCGAAACAGGTAGTAGAGGTAAATTCTCTCTATAGATTTGATGAAGGTGATATTCCTCATACTAAATCTGCTAGTCAATGCTTGGATGAATTTGATAACTTTATTGTTAAACAAGAAAACTTCAATGCATATGTTAGTAGATAATTAAAATGAAATTCTCATATGATTGAACGCTTAAGTGACTATATGTTTAGAACTATTAATGATCTTAAGATTGTTAGTAAACATGCTTCCATGGTAAAAACTCAAGTAGAACAAGTCCTCAAAGCACAAAATGATTTGCTTAATGAAATGAATAATAAAATGAATGATCATGATGTTAGAGTTGTGACTAGAGGTGGTAAAATGACTCAGGAACCTTTGTATCCTGAAGGCCATCCTAAGAGAACTGAACAAGACTCTCACAGAGTTAATACCGATGCACCTAGTCCTTCTAAAAATGATAGGGTTTTGCATGCTTCTAGTGAACCTATTGTAGGCACACCTGAGAATCCAAATGATATTTCTATTTCTAATGCTGAAACACAATCTGGTGATGAACATGAACCTAGTAACAATGATAATAATGATGTTCATGTTGATGCTCAACATAGTAATGATAATGATGTGGAAATAGAACATGTTGTTGATCTTGATAAGCCACAACCAAAGAATAAAAGATATGATAAGAGAGACTTCATTGCTAGGAAACATGGTAAAGAAAGAGAACCCTGGGTTCAGAAACCCATGCCCTTTCCTCCTAAAGCTTCAAAGAGTAAGGATGATGAAGAATTTGAGCGCTTTGTTGAAATGCTTAGACTTGTCTTTTTGCGCTTACGTTTGACTGATATTCTGAAAATGTCTCCTTATGCTAAGTATATGAAAGATGTTGTTACCAATAAAAGAAAGATACCGGACGCTGAAATTTCCACCATGCTTGCTAATTACACATTTAAGGGTGGAATAGCAAAGAAACTAGGAGATCCAGGAATACCAACTATACCATGCTCCATTAAAAGAAATTATGTTAAAACTGCCTTATGTGATTTAGGAGCGGGTGTTAGTGTTATGTCCTTCTCTTTGTATCGAAGACTTGATTTGAATAAGTTGACACCAACTAAAATCTCTTTGCAAATGGCTGATAAATCAACTGCCATACCCATCGGTGTTTGTGAGGATGTACATGTCGTAGTTGCAAACATTACTATTTTAACGGACTTTGTTATTCTTGATATACCCGAGGACGACAGTATGACGATCATCCTCGGTAGACCCTTTTTGAATACTGCAGGGGCTGTTATTGATTGCAACAAGGGCAATGTCACTTTTCATGTTAATGGTAGTGAGCATATGGTACACTTTCCGAAGAAACAACCTCAAGTGAATAGTATCAACTCTATTGGAGAAATTCCCACAATTGCTATTGGAGGTTTTAAATTCCCTATTCCTACTGTCAAAAATAAATATAAAATTCTTATTATTGGGGACATGCATATCCCCGTTGAGGTAACCTAGTGCTATACGAAGATTCTCCGGTTTCATGTCGTTCGGAAGAAGTTTGTTAATAAGACTTGATCAAGCTTGTTAATGGATTCATTTTGACGGGCATGCGATGGATGAATTTAGTAAACACCACCTTCCGTACCCACCTTTTACCTTCTGTTATTTAGAATTAATAAAGTAGAAATGCCTTTATGTTACTGTTTTCTGAATTATTCGTGCAATAAAAAAATAACCAGAAAATAAAAGTTCTCCAAATGCCCTGAAAATTTAATATGATTTTTTCTAGAATATTTCAAAATTTTGGCAATGGACACACCCCAGGGGGTGCACCTGTGAGCCACAAGCTCACAGGGTGCGCCCACCCCCTGGGCGCACCTAGCAGGCTTGTGGGGGCCCATGTAGGCCACCTGACTTATTCCAGCCACCCATGCACTTCGTCTTCCTCCAGAAAAAATCACACTCTTGCTCAAACCCGTGTTCTTGCTCATCTTGCTACCATTTTCAATCTCCTTGCTCGGAGCTCCATTTTCAAAACTGTTTTGGGGGATTGTTCATCGATATGTGACTCCTCCAATGGTCCAATTAGTTTTTGTTCTAGTGCTTTATAGATTGCAAAGTTTTGCTACTGTGGTGACCATGTTCTTGAGCTTGCATGTCAAATTTATATGGTCCAAAGTAGTTTTGTTGCATTATATAGCCTCTAGGCACTTGTAGGAGTAGTTGCTATCAATCTTGTTGAGTTTTTTTCACTTTTATTTGAGTCACTAAATTTTTTAGAAATTTTCAGAGAAAAGAAAAGCCATGAGGAGGTGGTTAAGGGGCTCATCTGGCCGAGATTCGGAGGAAACTCTGAAGAAAAAGCCCAAGTACAATCTCCCTCGCGCAGCGGATGTTCGACCATGTGAGTGGCCGAGCGACATATTTTTGAAGGAAGCCGGAATTTACGAGGATTTCTATTATTTGGCAGACAATGCCGGCATCATTCCCTTCCTCCAAGATAAGTGCGACCAATACCTCTTACTCACTAATACCTTCGTGCAAAACTTTCGCTTTTATCCTAGGAAGGAACCACCCATGGTAGAATTTCACTTGTATGATGTGCCTAAGGAAATGACTTATATGACTTTTGCAATGTTTGCAAAATACCTTATGAGGGCCGCATCAGTAAGCCACATCCTAGAGACATGGGGGATTTCATTTCTAACACTACCGTGGGAGAAGAGAGAGGAGTGTCAGAAGCTAGAGTATCTAGTTTACTTTTTCCCGTTTCATGTTACTATTCATTATTTGCGAGGAAATGTTTGGTTGGTCGTGGGGAGAGTGGAGGCCTCAGTGCACCTGAACTTGCTATTATGTGCCATGCTTTATATACTGATAGAACCTTTAGTTTGGGCGCTATTGTTTCTCGACGGTTAAACACAAACCGTTCGTAGGGTAGTATTTTTGGTGGCGTCTATGCCACCCGCCTCGCAGCACATTTTGAGATTCCTATTAGGCATGATGAGGCGGAGGAGATGCTGCTACCCACTAAATATTTAGACTATGCTAGTATGGTAGCGCATAATTTTATTAACAATGATAAGCAAAAGCGACTCCTCTACAACTTAGTATTCAGCCAGGGCACTCGTGAGGTTATTACTTTGCCTGCTCCTTCTTTGTTCAACATTTATTCAGGCAGGTACATTATTATGCCTGATGACATAAACATGTACTGGACGCTGACACAACCTCCAGCAACTGAGCCAGCACCAGCTCCTGAGCCATATCAGGAGCCTGTTTCGCAGTGGGAGCCACAGGAGCTCGCCAACCAGTGGAACCCTCAGGACCCTCCGCAGTATCCAGGAGAGGGTTACTATGAGCCGTGGCCATGGCCCAACTTAGGCCAAAAGCCTAAGCTTGGGGGAGTATGTATCTCTCAGCGACATTACATTCGTGCATCACACATTCATTCCAGTTGTCAGTGTTCATCCTTTTTCATTGTATAATCCATGTTAGTTTATTTTTCTTGCTTTCTTCTTGTGTGTTTGAAAAATTTAGAAAACCCAAAAATATTTCTTGTTCTTCTTTTGCTTGTTGGGATCTTTCCCGTGTAAATAGTTTTTCTCATTTTTTTATTTTCCTTTCGTTAATTTGCTTCTTCAGAAAAACAAAAAACTCCAAAAATATTTCAGTGTGTTTCTTTGAAATTCTTTTCTTTGGGTCATAAGGATAAGACCACGATGAAAATGTTGAGTGGCCCTCATATGCATTATTGTTGATCTAACAAAGAGCCCGTATTACCTTGTCTTCTCCTTTGAATAAATGTTTGCAGATTCCAGCTTAGTCCACGGCAAGTGCACTCTTATTATTATTCACATCGTTCGGTCGTGCAAGTGAAAGGCAATAATGACAAAATTTGATGAAATGATTGAGATGGAGAAAAGCTGGTATGAACTCGACCTATTTTGTTTTTGTAAATATTATTAGCTCATCGTTCTTGATTCAGCCCATTATGAATAAAACATGTTTGTAATGACAATTAGAGATCATAGTTACTCATGTCATGCTTAATTAGCTAGGAGTGGATAATGGTTTGTCTTGTGTGCCAACATGCATTTTAAAATGGTTATGATGTAGTATGGTAGGATGGTATCCTCCTTTGAATGCTTTAAGTGGCTTGACTTGGCACATGTTCACGCATGTAGTTGAATCAAAAGCAACATAGCCTCCACGATATTTATGTTCATGATGATTTATATTCGACTCATGCTTGCATTCAATGTTGATTAATCTCAATGCATGTTTATGACCGTTGTCGCTCTCTAGTTGGTCGCTCCTCAATCTTTTTGCTAGCCTTCACTTGTACTAAGCGGGAATACTGCTGGTGCATCCACTTCCTTAAACCTAAAGTTGTTCCATATGAGTCCACCATACCTATCTATATGCGGTATTTACCTGTCGTTCCAAGTAAATTTGCATGTGCCAAACTCTAAACCTTCAAATAATAATCTGTTTTGTATGCCCGAATCGCTCATGTAGCGACTGGGGGCTATCAGTATCTTCCATGCCAGGTGGGTTATTCTCACGATGAGTGTTTATTCACTTGTCATTCATGGGAGAGTGGCTGGTAATCGGGATGCCCAGTCCAATGATGAAAATCAAATCAAAATATAATAATGAAACAAAAGTCCCCCGGATTGTTGTTGGTTTGGAGGGTACCCGAGGATTCGGCTAGCCATGGCTTGTGTTTGTTGGTGGAGGGGGAGTAAAACCTTTACCATTTTGTTTGGGAACCGTCTATAATGTGTCTAGCATGGAAGATAGTGAGATCTCTTGGTCGTTATGTTGACAATGAGAGCATATCTCTCAAAATTATGTTTATCTCTGTTTAAAAGCTTTGAGCTCAGGCACCTCTGCAAATCCCTTCTTCCCTTTGCGAAGGGCCTATCTATTGACTTTTATTGTTGAGTCATCATCTTCTCATTAAAGCACCAGCTGGAGAGCAATATTGTCATTTATATGCTTTGTTTTTAGTTGATGCTGAGTATGAGTGTGACTGGATCTATTTTGTCATGAATTGCAATGTCTAGTTAGTGCTTGAACTTCTGGGTGCTCTGCATTTATGTTTTGCGGTCTCAGAAAGGGCTAGCGAGATACCATCATATCATATTGTATCATGATTGTTTTGAAAAAAGTGTTGTCATCCGAGGTATCTTATTATCATCGCTAGTTGGTTATGTCATTGATATGAGTAAATGTGAGACCTAAGTGTTATTGTGAATATGGTTAGTTGATAATCTTTGCTTAAAACCTGAACATTGGTTAGACATATTTGCAACAACAAGATCAAACAGAGTTTGTATAAGTTTTTCTTTGTCACTTTCAGTTTGTCAACTGAATTGCTTGCGGACAAGCAATGGGTTAAGCTTGGGGGAGTTGATACGTCTCCATCGTATCTACTTTTCCAAACTCTTTTGCCCTTGTTTTGGACTCTAATTTGCATGATTTGAATGGAACTAACCCGGACTGACATTGTTTTCAGCACAATTGCCATGGTGTTGTTTTTGTGCAGAAATCAAAGTTCTCGGATTGACCTAAAAATTTACGGATAATTTTTATGGAATATATAAAAAATACTGGCAGAAAAAGATACCAGAGGGGGGCCACCCAGGAGCCACAAGCCATGGGGGCGCGCCTTCCCCCCTGGGCGCGCCCTGCAGGCTTGTGGGTCCCCTGGAGCTCCCGCAACCCTAAGTCCAACTACATATATACCTATTCGCGGAGAAAAAAATCAGAGAGAAGGATTCATCATATTTTATGATACGGAGCCGCCGCCGCCTCCTGTTCTTCATCGGGAGGGCTGATCTGGAGTCTGTTCGGGGCTCTGGAGAGGGGAATTCGATGCTTTCGTCATCATCAACCTTCCTCCATCACCAATTCCATGATGCTCGCCGCCGGGAGTGAGTAATTCCATCGTAGGCTTGCTGGACGGTGATGGGTTGGATGAGATTTATCATGTAATTGAGTTAGTTTTGTTAGGGATTGATCCCTAGTATCCACTATGTTCTGAGATTGATGTTGCTATGACTTTGCTATGCTTAATGCTTGTCACTAGGGCCCGAGTGCCATGATTTCAGATCTGAACCTATTATGTTTTCATGAATATATATGTGTTCTTGATCCTATCTTGCAAGTTGTAGACACCTATTACGAGTTATGATCCGCATACCCCAAGGTGACAATAATTGGGATTCTTTCCTGTGATTACCATAGTTTGAGGAGTTCATGTATTCACTAAGTGCTAATGCTTTGTTCCGGTTCTTTATTAAAAGGAGGCCTTAATATCCCTTAGTTTCCTTATGGACCCCGCTGCCACAGGAGGGTAGGACAAAAGATGTCATACAAGTTCTTTTCCATAAGCACGTATGACTATATATGGAATACATGCCTACATTACATTGATGAATTGGAGCTAGTTTTGTGTCGCTCTAGGTTATAACTGCTACATGATGAATATTATCCAACACAATTATCCATCGCTGATCCGATGCCTATGAGCTTTTCACATATTGATCTTTGCTAAGTTACTTTCGTTGCTGCTACTGTTACAATCACTACAAAACTGCTACTATTACTATTGCCACTGTTACCGTTACTATCATATTACTTTGCTACTAAATACTTTGCTGCAGATATTAATTCTTTCAGGTGTGGTTGAATTGACAACTCAACTGCTAATACTTGCGAATATTCTTTGGCTCCCCTTGTGTCGAATCAATAAATTTGGGTTGAATACTCTACCCTCGAAAACTGTTGCGATCCCCTATACTTGTGGGTTATCATGCTGCAGCTGGGCGCTCGTAGGGTGGCGACTAGGCTCCCGCCACCGGCTGTCCTCGGGGCGGATGCTGGGCATCAGTGGAGACTCGCGGTGGAGGGGTGGTGCAGTGTTGCATCGGACGGCGCTGCTCCCTGCCTTGAGGGCCTGATCTAGGCCTGCGCGGTTCTATGGCTTGTGCGCTCGATCCTGGCTGTGTAGTGGCCGACCGGTGCACTGATGGCCGGGTCCGACGCTGGTGGCATCGTTTGGGGCCGGCTATCTGTGGGCGGTGGCAACGTAAATGGAGCCTGACAGAGTTTGGTTACGGGGGGAGCGGGCTTGATTCAGATGGTCACCTATGACTGTGATCCTCTGGATCTGGGTGGGCGGCTTTGATTTCTGTCGTTACTCCGGTTCCCTCTGGCTGGTGGAGCCCTGATGTGGTACCGGTGGGCAGAAATGGGGTGCTGAGGATGCCAGAGCAGCGACCCCGAAACTGAGGTCGGCGATCTTGCCGGCAAGATGTCTGTTGTTGGTCGTCGCGGCGTGAGCTGTTGTGGTTGGCTGTTGCTGGGTGCGCCCGTATGATGCATGTGGGTGTGCAAGCTCGGGCGGATGGGGTGGCATCTACCATGGGACACGCTCCCTCAGCCATGATGTCTACTACACAACTTGTTCTTGTAGACTCGTGTTGGGCCTCCAAGCGCAGAGTTTTGTAGGACAGTAGCAAATTTCCCTCAAGTGGATGACCTAAGGTTTATCAATCCGTGGGAGGTGTAGGATGAAGATGGTCTCTCTCAAGCAACCCTGCAACCAAATAATAAAAAGTCTCTTGTGTCCCCAAAACACCAAATACAATGGTAAATTGTATAGATGCACTAGTTCGGCGAAGAGATGGTGATACAAGTGTAGTAATGATAGTAGATATTGATTTTTGTAATAGTAACAATAAAAAACAGCAAGGTAGCAAGTAACAAAAGTGAGCACAAATGATATTGCAATGCTTGAAAACAAGGCCTAGGGTCCGTACTTTCGCTAGTGCAATCTCTCAACAATGCTAATCTAATTGGATCATATAACCATCCCTCAACGTGTGATGAAGAATTACTCCACAGTTCTTATCTAGCAGAGAACATAAGAAGAAATTGTTTGTAGGGTACGAAACCACCTTAAAGTTATTCTTTCCGTTCGATCTATTCAAGAATCCGTACTAAAATAACGCAAAGTTATTCTTTCAGTTCGATCTATCCAAGAGTTCGTACTAAAATAACACCATATGATACGCATCAACCAACTCTAATGTCACCTAGATGCTCCAATGTCACCACAAGTATCCATGAGTTAATTATACGATACGCATCAAACAATTTCAGATTCATAATACTCAATCCAACACAAAGAACCTCAAAGAGTTCCCCAAGATTTCTACCAAAGAAACAAGGACGAAAACGTGCATCAACCCCTATGCATAGATTACCCCAATGTCACCTCGGGAATCCGTGAGTTGAGTGCCAAGACATAGATCAAGTGCTCTCAAATCCATAAAAGTATTCAATCCGATAAAAGTGAAATCTCAAAGGGAAAACTCAATTCATCACAACAAGATAGAGAGGGAGAAACACCATATGATCCAACTATATTAACAAAGCTCGCGATATATCAAGATCGTGCCAAATCAAGAACACAAGAGAGAGAGAGAGAGAGAGAGAGAGAGAGAGAGAGAGAGATTAAACACATAGCTACTGGTACAAACCCTCAGCCCCGAGGGTGGACTACTCTCTCCTCATCATGGTGGCCATAGGGATGATGAAGATGGCCTCCGGTGATGATCTCCCCCTGCGGCAGGGTGCCGGAACGTGGTCTAGATTGGTTTTTCGTTGCTACAGAGGCCTGCGGCGGCAGAACTTCTGATCTAGGGTTACCCCCAGGGTTTTTGGAATATTTGGCAATTTATAGGGTGAAGAGGCAGTGCGGGAGGTCACTGAGGGGGGGCACAACCCCCCTGGGCGTGTCTGGGCTCCTGGGCGCGCCCAGGTGGGTTGTGCCCACCTCGGGCCTCCCCTCTGGTACTTTTTTAGCCCATCCTGGGTCTTCTGGTCCAAAAAAATTCTCCAAAAATTTTCGCTGCATTTGGACTCCGTTTGATATTGATTTCCTGCGAAGTAAAAAACAAGCAAAAAACAGCAACTTGCACTGGGCACTATGTCAATATGTTAGTCCCAAAAATGATATAAAGTAACTATAAAATGATTGTAAAACATCCAAGAATGATAATATAACAGCATGAATACTTCATAAATTATAGATACGTTGGAGACGTAGCAGCATCCCCAAGCTTAATTCCTACTCGTCCTCGAGTAGGTAAATGATAAAAGAAATAATTTATGAAGTGTGAATGCTAGCGAAGTGCATAAGTTTGATCAATGATAATTTCAATCACTTTTCCTAGCATCATAACAACAATTCTTTCTCATAAAACTTCTCATGTTAAAGTAGCAACCAATTCACATGTTAAGGTTCAAACAATGAATTCTCTTGAAACTCAACAATCTATATTCTTAGTCACCAAACAATTGCAATTCAACTTATTCAAGAGACTCTAAGTAAGAGCTCCACATACTCAATCATCATATAGTCTTCTATGATTGCTAGTACTCAAAGGATATTCTTAGAACAAATGGCATCCATCGAACACAGAGAAATATAGGGGCTTAATATTTTGCCTCCCAACTCATTTATCATAGAGATAATTGACAACAATAATAAATCATGATCAAATATATTTGACTGGTCATATGTGCCTAGATCTTTGCGCACCACATGATTGTTGCCAACTAGAGAATAGTTGAGGTGAAATGAGATTTCATAATATTGACTCTTTGCATAAAAGTAAATACTGAATGTAAAAGATAGGCCCTTCGCAGAGGGGAGCAGAGGTTGTCATGCGCTTTTTATTTGGATGCCCAAGCTCTTAATGCAAAGGAATGTCACATTATATTGCCCCTTATGATAGCAACCTTTATTATGCAGTCCATCGCTTTTATTACTTTGCCATCACAAGTTCGTACAACGCTCAATTTTCCCTTACAATAAAAGATCAAACATATTTAGGAGCAATTTTTATTGCTTTATGCGCCGATGACAACTTACTTGATGGATCTTATTCAATCCATAGGTAGGTATGGTGGGCACTCATGGCCAGAAACTGGGTTTAAGGGTTTTTGGATGCACAAGTAGTATCTCTACTTAGTACGAATTTTTGGCTAGCAAAAGATCCTAGGCAAACACCACATGTTGGAGGATCCATAACAATATAACTTCTATGCAAATATACATAACCATAACTCATTATGTTGTCTTCCTTGTCCAACTTCAACTAATTTGCTCAAGTTTGAAAAATAATTAATGGGTATTCACAATCATAGAAGATGTCCAGGATAATATATTTGTATGTGAAAGTTCTCTTCCTTATACTAATCATTCATGTATTGCTTGTATGACCAATATTGTGATTGTCAAGCTTCAAAAGATTTCACTTTCTAAACCCAATGTGAAGCTACCACTAGGCATTATATGAACATATAATTTCAACTTCATGATATTCAATTCATTCAACAATTTACTTATAGGATATATGTGAAGCACAAGAGTAAATGACAAACTACTCCAAAAAAGTATAAGTGAAGATCAAGCGAGTAGTTAAGTAAATGGGTGGCTATTTGAGGACTCTCTCTTATTTAAAATCTTCAGATCTAATTATTTTATTAAAACAGTAAGCAAAACAAAATAAAATGACATTCTAAGAAAAGCACAACTCATGTGAAGAAGCAAAAACTTAGGCTCAACCGATACTAACTGATAGTTGTTCATGAAGAAAGTTGGGATGCCTACCGGGGCATCCCCAAGCTTAGATGCTTGAGACTTCTCGGATTATTAACTTTGGATGCCTTGGGCATCCCCAAGCTTGAGCTTTTGTGTCTCCTTAATTCCTTTTATATCACGGTTTCCCTAAATCTTAAAAACTTCATCCACACAAAACTCAACAAGAACTCGTGAGATAAGTTAGTATAAATCAATGCAAAAACCTTACCATTATCTACTGTAGAAAATCACTAAAGTTATTATTCAACATTGCATACTAAATGCCTCTGCATATTTAATACTCCTATCCTCAAATAGAATCATTAAACAAGAAACATATGCAAACATAACAGCAATCTGTCTAAACAGGACAGTCTATAAAGAGTGCAATTGTACTCATACTTCCCTAACTCCAAATATTCTGAAAATTTACCACACTGTAGAAAATTTATCATAGCTTATTGTGCAAAAACAATTCATCATTTTATCACATTCTCACTTTTCTCTAGAATTCTCGCACTAGCGCGCAACTTTCTGTTTTCAAACAGCAACACATAGACTTGCAAAATAAGCATGGCAAAGGCTATACTTGACATTTTTATTGAAGTAAAAGATATAAAACATTATTCCAAATAAAAGCAAGCAAATACTAATAAAATAAAATGATGCTCCAAGCAAAACACATATCATGTGACGAATGAAAATATGGCCTCAAGTAAGGTTACCGATATTGTTGGAGACAAAAGAGGGGATGCCTTCCGGGGCATCCCCAAGCTTAGTTGCTTGGATCTTCCTTGAATATAACCTTGGGATGCATTGGGAATCCCCAAGATTAGGGTCTTTTCACTCCTTATTCTTCTCATATCGATATCTCACCCAAAACTTGAAAACTTCAATCACACAAAACTTAACGGAACTTCGTGAGATAGGTTAGTATGATAAAGACAAATCATTCACTTTGGTACTGTCAAAGACAAGATTCATAATTTTTATCACACAATTCCTACTGAACCTTCTCATTTCCACAATTTATATTGAGCAGTATAAGCCATAGAAACTAGAAAACAAGCAGACTATGCATTGAAAACAGAATCTGTCAAAAACAGAACAGTCTGTAAAGATCTGAATTAAGGTCATACTTCTGTAACTCCAAAAATTCTGAAAAATTAGTACAACGTAGAAAATTTGTATACCCATCAACTGTAAAATATTCAGTTTTTTCCAATTTCCAGTAAAATATAGGATTTTCTGTACTGGACACAAAAGTTTCTGTTTTTGCACATAATCAAGTCAACTATTATCCACACTATCCCAAAGGCTTTACTTGGCACTTTATTGAAACAAAAGCTATAAACATGATTACTACAGTAGCCTAATCATGTGATAATACAAAAACAGTAGGTAAAAGTGTTGGGTTGTCTCCGAACAAGCGATTTTCTTTAATGCCTTTTAGCTAGGCATGATGATTCCAATGATGCTCGCATAAAAGATAAGAATTGAAACATAACAAGAGCATCATGAATCATAAGTTCCTCTCTCATAATAATTTTCAGTAGAATCATGAATAGATTCATCAATATAATCATCACATAAAGCATTCTTTTCATGATCCAAAAGCATAGAAAATTTGTTACTCTCCATATAAGCAATTTTATTCTCATTCACAATAGTGGGAGTATCATATGGAACTCGAATACTAAAAATTGCTTCCACATTAAAAGAGTAATGTTCAGTAAAAGGATATTCAAAATTATGACAATAATTATCACTACTTTTTATAACATAAGTATCATCACAATAATCATCATAAGTAGCAACTTTGTTCTCGTCATAGATAGGAGGCATGCAATCATCATAGCAAATTTGATCATTCAAAGTAGGGGGGCTAAAAAGATCATCTTCATTGAGCATATCATCCCCAAGCTTGGGACAAACATTAATTGCAGCAAATAGATTCTCAAACATGTCATTCTCATCAAACATATCATCCCCAAGCTTGTGGCTTGGCATATCATAAGCATAATCACTCTCATCATTAATAGTATGAATAGCACCAACGGTGTAACAATTGCTATCATCATAATTTCCCAAGTTGGTGCCAAAAAGATTTCCAAGATTATAAGAAGTATCATTATCTTCCCAATCATAATCATCACAACAAGCAATAGGCATAACAAAATCATCATCAATAGTGCTCTCAGACATTGTGCCATAAGACAAAGAAGCAATATCATCATCAAGTGCATCATCTTCCACAATTATTTTTGATTCATTTTCATGAGGCACAACAATAATAGGAGCAACATTATTTGGGAGAGATACCTTTTTACCTCTATTCTTTCTTCTTTTCTTCTTCTTCACCACATCATGTGTGGATTTAATTAATTTTTTTTGAGCTTCTTATTGATGGGATTGATTGAATAGGGAGCTCCTCCTTGTCACCTATTTCATCATGAAAGACAATAGGAGGAAAAGTGGAAATCTTTACCCTTTCATTAGTATTCCTTTTATATTCTATTGGTTTCCCCATCTTTCTATAGTTGGCAATATAAACATTCTCATTGCAATTTACCATGCAAAACATATAGATATTTTTTAGATTAGTTTCAATGTCGTCCGTGAGAATGAATACTTCAAACCAACTATTTTTATGTGTCAATTCTTAACTCCCCAAAAATAGACAAAAATCATTATAAAGTTCAAGGGTGATCAAATCATTACAAAATTTTGCCATGATTCGATCATGAAAAAGTTTGCATTGGAAATTAAGATGACCAACCATATTGCAAAGTTCACAAGTAATAGGACAAAGAGAACATAATTTTGTAGCAAATTCATCTATCACTTTGAGCAAAAAATTGGTTCTATCATGTTTATGCTTCTTACAAAATATATCTTCCCTATAAGGCACGTCTTCACAAACTTTATGCACTCCACAAAAATCGACATGCTTATAAGAAACATTTTTATCACGACTAGTGCAATCATCATTAGTATTTTGGATATTCATAGAATTCATACTAACAACATTGCAATCATGCTCATCATTTATGCCAAACATTTTATTGAATTCTTCTTCTATCAATTGAGCACAATTTTCCTTTCCGTCATTTTCAAGAAAGACATTATAAAGACGAATAATATGAGGCCACCTCAATTCCATTTTTTTGGTAGTTTTCTTTTATGAACCAAACTAGTGATAAAACAAGAAACTAAAAGATTCAATTGCAAGATCTAAAGATATACCTTCAAGCACTCACCTCCCCGGCAACGGCGCCAGAAAAGAGCTTGATGTCTACTACACAACTTGTTCTTGTAGACTCGTGTTGGGCCTCCAAGCGCAGAGTTTTGTAGGACAGTAGCAAATTTCCCTCAAGTGGATGACCTAAGGTTTATCAATCCGTGGGAGGTGTAGGATGAAGATGGCCTCTCTCAAGCAACCCTGCAACCAAATAATAAAAAGTCTCTTGTGTCCCCAAAACACCAAATACAATGGTAAATTGTATAGATGCACTAGTTCGACGAAGAGATGGTGATACAAGTGTAGTAATGATAGTAGATATTGATTTTTGTAATAGTAACAATAAAAAACAGCAAGGTAGCAAGTAACAAAAGTGAGCACAAACGATATTGCAATGCTTGAAAACAAGGCCTAGGGTCCGTACTTTCGCTAGTGCAATCTCTCAACAATGCTAATCTAATTGGATCATATAACCATCCCTCAACGTGTGATGAAGAATTACTCCAAAGTTCTTATCTAGCGGAGAACATAAGAAGAAATTGTTTGTAGGGTACGAAATCACCTTAAAGTTATTCTTTCCGTTCGATCTATTCAAGAGTTCGTACTAAAATAACACAAAGTTATTCTTTTCGTTCGATCTACCCAAGAGTTCGTACTAAAATAACACCATATGATACACATCAACCAACTCTAATGTCACCTAGATACTCCAATGTCACCACAAGTATCCATGAGTTAATTATACAATACGCATCAAACAATTTCAGATTCATAATACTCAATCCAACACAAAGAACCTCAAAGAGTGCCCCAAGATTTCTACCAGAGAAACAAGGACGAAAACGTGCATCAACCTCTATGCATAGATTACCCCAATGTCACCTCAGGAATCTGCGAATTGAGTGCCAAGACATAAATCAAGTGCTCTCAAATCCATAAAAGTATTCAATCCGATAAAAGTGAAATCTCAAAGGGAAAACTCAATTCATCACAACAAGATAGAGAGGGAGAAACACCATATGATCCAACTATATTAACAAAGCCCGTGATACATCAAGATCGTGCCAAATCAAGAACACGAGAGCGAGAGATTAAACACATAGCTACTGGTACAAACCCTCAGCCCCGAGGGTGGACTACTCCCTCCTCATCATCCTGGGCATAGGGATGATGAAGATGGCCTCCGGTGATGATCTCCTCCTCCGGCAGGGTGCCGGAACGGGGTCTAGATTGGTTTTTCGTGGCTACAGAGGCCTGCGGCGGCGGAATTTCTGATCTAGGGTTACCCCCAGGGTTTTTGGAATATTTGGCAATTTATAGGGCAAAGAGGCGGTGCGGGAGGTCACCGAGGGGGGCACAACCCCCCTGGGTGCGCCCAGGTGGGTTGTGCCCACCTCGGGCCTCCCCTCTGGTACTTTTTAGCGCATCCTGGGTCTTCTGGTCCAAAAAAATTCTCCAAAAATTTTCGCTGCGTTTGGACTCCGTTTGATATTGATTTCCTGCAAAGTAAAAAACAAGCAAAAAATAGCAACTGGCACTGGGCACTATGTCAATAGGTTAGTCCCAAAAATGATATCAAGTTGCTATAAAATGATTGTAAAACATCCAAGAATGATAATATAACAGCATGAATACTTCATAAATTATAGATACATTGGAGACGTATCAGGCCCCCGATGGATCTGGTGGCTTCCTGTAGGCGCGTGGTGCCTTTGTTGCAGGGCTACGGCCATTAACCGTCGTGGTTCTCGGCCTCGGGCGACACTCCTCTGCCCTTGCCGGCATGGTGCCTGGCAGGGTTCGGCGGCTCGTACTACGTCTGGTAGCCCTCATTCTGGTCAGTTGTTCCTGGATCCGGCGGTTGGAGCTACTGAGTGGCAGCCGGTGGCCTCCATGAGGTGTGGTTGGTTGTGGCAGTTGCTCTGTGCTCCTTCGTCGTCGGGCTAGTTCATGGTGGTGGTGGTTGGTGGGCTTGTCGTCACGGGTGTGAGTTGATGTGCGACTTAGGTGGTGTCAGGAGCTTGGGTGAAGACCCTGTCTTGGTTGTGGCCATGACTAACGATGGTGGCGGCTGTGGCCGTCGCTAACCTTCCTAGAGGCATCGCAGCATTTCTGTCATGCCCCTCTCGTGCAGATCACTGCAGTGACTGGGGAAACCCTTGATCTAGTGTGATCGGATGATGGCGGCGCCTTGGTGTTGTATTCCCCTCTAGGGGCTTCGTCTTTGGAGCTTGTCACCGGTGAGCGGGACCAGTGGAAGATGGCGGTGTTGGCGTTGAGGCTTCTGTGGCAACGATGATGGGGGATCGAGGTCGATGACGTGGCTATGGTTGTGGTAGTCGGCTCTTCTCCGGCATGTCTGCGAGATTGCCTCGGCTGGTTTGTTGCTATGAAGTTGAAGCTGCGGTCGCGGGGTCCTGATGGTATACGATGATGGGTAGTAGGTGGTTCGTTCGATAATCTTCTACGATGTCTGATCATGCCTAGTTTTTCTTCTTAGTTCTCCATCAGAGTCGGAGCTGCCCTGTCTGGTCGCAGGTGGCTGAATTCTGACGTGGATCTTCATGCATCTCCACATGGCCTCTTCGGTATGTGTTAGGTCGACGATTGCCTACGGTGAAGTTGGAGTCGTTTGCTCAGAGTTTAGGGATGGCGATGATGCCTCTAGGGGAGGAGTGACGACGACGATGCCCGCGTGCTGTCTTGCTGAGACACTCTTTAGAGTGGTGTGCGTGGGGTATGTTGTGTGTGCCGCTCAGTGGTTGTGACGGTTTTTGCCCGGTTGTCCAGAATTAACTCGGCAACCTGATTTTTGCTCGGTTTTACCTAATTAATTGGGCAACTCTTTTCTTCTTAATAAATGCAAGAATCCTACTATTTCAAAAAGAAAAGAAGTCTTGTACTGCTAGCTGTATGCTAGTATTTGTGCAACTGAATTTGTGCACAGCCTAATATGCTAGTATTTGTGCAACTCGATTTGTGCACAGCCTAGTACTCAATTTGAAAATTGTATCTGTGCACAGCCGTATGCTAATATTCCCAATGGAACAAAACAGTAATTAGTCTCCAATCCCAGATGCTTGTATGCTGGGCACTCAAAACTGCACAAGAAGTTACACATGCATGCAGGAGGAGGATGACATAGAGCACATCTTGGTGCAATCGGTTTATGCGAGGGAAGTCTAGCATGCATGTTTTGACACATTGCAGCTAAACAGCCAAACACCATCCAGTGAGGATACTTGGGAGGCGTGGTGGCTCACAGCAAGAACATGTTACCAGGGGAAGGATAGACGAGGTTTCGACTCTCTAGTCATCGAAGTGGCATGGTCCTTATGGAAGCAAAGGAATGCGGCAGTGTTTAACCGGCCAGAGCAATGCAAAGGGCCACGGGAGCTAGCTAGATGGATCTAGACTCCTCGATTGGAGTCAAGCTGGTGTGGGTGTAGGTTGACTAGATAGATTTGTGAGACACTAATATAAGATGTAATGGCCGGTGTGGGTGCTACGACGGTTGATGTTCGCATCGACTGTGGGTCTCTTGTAATTATTTTTGCTCTCTTCTATAAAAACATGGTACACCATTGGCGTACTCTCAAAAAAACTACACAAGAACATTGCCCGGAGAACAGTTGCACTAAATGAAAAACTAATCATCAAATGTAACAATGTCGGCCAGCTACTTCACTACTAGCTCTTCCAGGCATACACAAGCAGCGAGAAGTCGGCGACTATAGGAGATCAGCGGCTGCTGCTGGGCCGTGTGGCCTTCTACCCTACCGCCGTGCTCATCCTGGGGATGGGGTGGAACGCGCGAGGGAAGCAGGCCGGGGATACGTCCCAAATCTATCTACTTTTCCAAACACTTTTGCTCTTGTTTTGGACTCTAATTTGCATGATTTGAATGGAACTAACCCGAACTGACATTGTATTCAGCAGAATTGCCATGGTGTTGTTTTTGTGCAGAAATAAAAGTTCTCGGATTGAGCTGAAAAATTTACGAAGAATTATTTCAGAATATATAAAAAATATTGGCGAAGAGAATTACTAGAGGGGGGCCACCAGGGCGCCACAAGCCCAGAGGGCGCGCCAACCAGGCTTGTGGGCCCCTAGCAGCTCCCGCAAGCCTAACTCCAACTCCATAAGTACCTATTCATCCAGAAAAAAAATCAGAGAGAAGGACTCATCATGTTTTACGATACGGAGCCGCCGCCACCTCTGGTACTTTATCAGGAGGGCTGATCTGGAGTCCGTTTGGGGCTCCGGAGAGGGGGATTCGACGCCATTGTCATCATCAACCATCCTCCATTACCAATTTCATGATGCTCACCACCGGGAGTGAGTAATTCCTTCATAGGCTTGCTGGACGGTGATGGGTTGGATGAGATTTATCATGTAATCGAGTTAGTTTTGTTAGGGCTTAATCCCTAGTATCCACTATGTTCTGAGATTGATGTTGCTGTGACTTTGCTATGCTTATTGCTTGTCACTAGGGCCCGAGTGCCATGATTTCAGATCTGAACCCTTTATGTTTTCACAAATATATTTGTGTTCTTCATCCTATCTTGCAAGTAGTATGCACCTATTACGTGTTATGATCGCCATACCCCAAAGTGACAGAAATTGGGATTCTTTCCGGTGATTACCGTAGTTTGAGGAGTTCATGTATTCACTATGTGTTAATGCTTTGTTCTGGTTCTCTATTAAAAGGAGGCCATAATATCCCTTAGTTTCCTTATGGACCCCGCTGCCACGGGAGGGTAGGACAAAAGATGTCATGCCAGTTCTTATTATAAGCACGTATGACTATTTACCGAATACATGCCTACATTGCATTGATGAATTGGAGCTAGTTCTGTGTCGCCCTAGGTTATGACTGTTACATGATGAATTTCATCCAACATAATTATCCACCACTGATCCAATGCCTACGAGATTTTCACATATTGATCTCTGCTAAGTTACTACTGTTGCTGCTGCTGTTACAATCACTACAAAATTGTTACTGTTATTGTTGCTATTGCTACTACCGCTATCAAACTATCATATTACTGTGCTACTGATCACTTTACTGCAGATATTTAGTTCTCCAGGCGTGGTTGATATGACAACTCAACTGCTAATACTTGTGAATATTCTTTGGCTCCCCTTGTGTCGAATCAATAAATTTGGGTTGAATACTCTACCCTCGAAAACTGTTGCGATCCCCTATACTTGTGGGTTATCAAGACCTTTTTCTCGCGCCGTTGCCGAGGAGCATAGCTCTATTTGCTAAGTCACTTGGAGTTATATCTGTTAATCACTATGAAGAATTTGATGGATGATAGAACCAAGATCGTTCCCTCTAGGACGAGGGGAGGTAAGGAACTGTTATCTAGCTCTGCACTTGATTCACCTTCTGTTTTGAGTAAGCTTGCAACACCACCACTTGCTCTTAATTTTGATATGTCGCAAGTAATTGATGATGCTATTTCTGCTGTGAATGATGTTATTGATGATGCTAGTACTTTACTTGATGATACTGCGCCACTAGGTGAATTTCTTGATGAACAACTTGCTAAAGCTAAGGAATTTGAGAATGCTGAAACTGATGAAATTATTGAAACTGGAAATTATGATTCACCTATTAGGCCTAACTATCCTAGAATTGAAATGCATAAGATACCTGAGGGATATGTTGTGGGTGAGGAGATAACTAGAGAACTTCTTGCTTGTAATGATAAAGTTGATCTTAAGAAACTACTATGTAAGTTGAAAGAAAAATATCTGAATGCAAGAATGAAATATGATCCTAAGTTTGCAACTTCACCTATCTTCATTACTGATAAGGATTATGAATTCTCAGTCGATCCTAAGTTAACCACTTTGGTTGAATCTGATCCTTTCCATGGTTATGAATCTGAAACTGTTGTGGCACACCTTACTAAATTGAATGATATAGCCACCATATTTGCTCATGAGGAAAAAATTCGCTACTACTATATTCTTAAGTCGTTTCCTTTCTCACTAAAAGGTGATGCTAAGATATGGTTTAATAGTATTGCTCCTGGTTGTGTGCGTAGTCCCCAGGATATGATATATTACTTCTCTGGAAAATATTTTTCTGCTCACAGGAAATATTTAATTTTGTGCAAATTGAAGAAGAGAATCTCCCTCAAGCTTGGGAGAGGCTTCTCCAGTTACTTAATGCTTTGCTTGATCATCCTCTTAAGAAAAATGAAATACTTGATATCTTTTATAATGGACTAACCGATGCTTCTAGGGACTACCTATATAGTTGTGTTGGTTGTGTTTTCAGGGAAAGAACTGTTGAGCAGGCAGAAGAACTATTGTACAATATATTGAGAAATGATAATGATTGGATACTTCCTGAACCACCACCTAAACCCACTCCGAAGAAGAGAGGTATTCTATTTCTCATTCATGGAGATATGCAAGAGGCAAAGAAATCTATGAAAGAAAAGGGTATTAAAGATGAAGATGTTAAGAATTTACCACCTATTGAAGAAATACATGGTCTCGATATCCCGACACAGGTAGTAGAGGTAAATTCTATTGTAAGTTTTTATGAAGGTGATATTCCTTATAATAAATCTGCTAGTCAATGCTTGGATGAGTTTGATAATTATATTGTTAAGCAAGAACATTTTAATGCGTATGTTATGAAACAATTGAAACGCAATGCTTGCATGATAGATCGTTTGAGTGACTTGATGTTTAGAATTGCCAATGATGTTAATGGTCTAGGAAAACATGCTTCCATGGTCCAAAATCAGTTAGAACAAGTTGCTAAGTCACAAAATTATTTGCTTAATGAAATGAATAGTAATATGAACGATCATGCTGTCAGAGTAATGACTAGAGGAGGTAGAATGACTCAGGAGCCACTATATTCTGAAGGTCATCCTAAAAGAATTGAACAAGATTCTTAGAGAATCAATATTGATGCACCTAGTCCATCCAAAAATAAAAATAAAAATGATAGGACTTTGCATGCTTCTAGTGAACCTGAGGTTAAACCTTCTAAGGATAGTAATGATGCTTCTATCTCTGATGCTGAGACTCAATCTGGTAATGAACATTCACCTAGCGATAATGATAATGTTCATGTTGATGCTCAACCGGACAATCATAAAGAACCTCATAATGATGTTGAAATAGAACATGTAGTTGATCTTGATAACCCACCTCCTAAGAATAAACGTTATGATAAAAGGGACTTCATTGCTAGAAAACATGGTAAAGAAAGAGAACCATGGGTTCAGAAACCTATGCCTTTTCCAACTAAGCCACCTAAGAATAAGGATGAGGAAGAATTTGAACGCTTTGCTGAAATGCTTAGACCAGTCTTTTTGCGTACTCGTTTGACTGATATTTTAAAGATGGCCCCATATGGTAAATACATGAAAGATATTGTCACTAATAAAAGAAAGATACCTGAAGCTGAAATTTCCACCATGCTTGCAAATTATTCTTTTAAGGATGGGGTACCTAAGAAGCTAGGAGATCCAGGGATACCTACTATACCATGCTCCATTAAAAGAAATTATATCAAAAGTGCTTTATGTGACTTAGGAGCCGGTGTTAGTGTTATGCATTTCTCTTCATATACAAGACTTGATTTGAATAAGCTCACACCTACCAAAATATCTTTGCAAATGGCTGATAAATCTACGGCTATACCTATCATAATTTGTGAAGATGTGCCTGTTATAGTTGCAAATGTTACTATCTTGACAGACTTTGTTATACTTGATATGCCTGAGGACGACAATATGTTGATTATCCTTGGTAGACCCTTTTTGAATACTGCAGGTGTTGTTATTGATTGCAACAAAAGCAAGGTCACTTTTCATATCAATGGTAATGAGCACACGGTGCACTTTCCGAAGAAACAATTTCAAGTGAATGGTATCAATGTTATTGAAAAATCTTTGACAATTACTATTGGAGGTTTCAACTTTCCTCTTCCTTCAATCAAAAACAAATATGAAACTCTTATTATAGGGGAAATGCATATCTCCGTTGAGGTAACCTAGTGTTATACGAAGATTCTTCGGTTTCATGTCATTCAAAAATAGTTTGTTAATAAGACTTGATCAACCTTATTAATGGATTCTTTTTTAGGGGTGTGTGGTCGATGAATTTAGTAAGCACAACCTACTGTACCCACTATTTACTCTCTGTTATTTAAAGTTAATAAAGTAGGAATACCATGATTTTCCTGTTTCCTGAATTTTCTGTGCAATAAAAAAATGACCCAAAAATAAAAGTTCTCAGAAGCCCTGAAAATTTAGTATGATTTTTTGTAGATTATTTAAGAATTTTTGGCACTGGGCACACCCCAGGGGGTGCACATGTGAGCTACAAGCTCACAGGGCGCGCCACCCCCCAGGGCGCGCCTAGTGGGCTTGTGGGTCCCACAGGGACCCACTCACTTATCCCAGCCGCCCATTCCCTTCTTCTTCCTCCAGAAAAAATCACTAGCTCGTTCAAACCCGTGTTCTTGCTCCTTTGCCTGCAATTTTCGATCTCCTTGCTCGGAACTCCATTTCCGAAAATGCTTTGAGAGATTATTCTTGGGTATGTGACTCCTCCAATGGTCTAATTAGTTTTTGTTCTAGTGCTTTATATATTGCAAATTCTTGTTGCTGTGGTGACCATGTATTTAAGATTGCATGTTGAATTTATATGGTCCAAAGTAGTTTTGATGCATGATATAGCTTCTAGACACTTGTAGGAGTAGTTGCTATCAATTTTGTTGAGTTTGGTGCACTTTTATTTTGAGTTACTAAAAATTTCAGAAATTTTTCAGAGGAAGAAAATGCTTAGGAAAATGTTTCAAGGTGGTTCCTCGAGCAAGTGTCGGGGCACGACACCTATGGGATCCCGAGAGATCCCTTTACGATTCGGCGGGGGGGGGGGGGGGGGGAGAGGTATACGCAAAGAGCAGAACCAGTGACCGACGCGGGAAGTTTTTACCCAGGTTCGGGCCGCTGATCAGCGTAAAACCCTACTCCTGCTTGGTGTTCTTATTGATGTTCTTGAGCCCAGCCTTCAGGAGCGCACACAATGAACAGTGCGTTCAAAGAGCAGCTACGCATGCAGAATGGGCCAGAAGTTCTCCTCCTCTGTAGCAGTTGCCTTGGGCCTCCTTTTATATGCTCAAAGGGGTCTCCACAGTGGCAAAATGTATATACATTGAGGTGTAAAGTAGCTACAGGGTATCATACCTAACCCCTGACGGATTAGGACAAGCGCATTTAATGCACCGTGAGGTGTCCGTTTAGGTGTCCTCACTTTCTTGGGGATGGAAAAAGGGGCCATCCCATCAGCACCGCTTAAGCTCTCCTCCACTGGCGCGTTGCCACGCATCCAGAGAAGGACCCAGAATGTCAGGCCTTGTTACTATGCCGGAGCGGTGGCATAGTGGCAGAATCTCGCCAGGCGCCGATCCTTGCCGGGCGCCAGGGCTTGCCGGGCGCCGAGCTTTGTTGGGAACCAAGCCTTGTCGGGTGCCGAGGCTTGCCGGGCTCCACGGGCCATCCCGGCAAGGATCTTGCCGGGGAGGCTGGCCTTCGATTACCAGCTTTGCTTATCTGCTGATCCTCAGATCTCTGACTTGATGATTTCCTTGATGACTTAAATCGACCTCGAGCTGATCCCGGCAAGCATTGCCGCGAGGACGGCTACAACTGCCCGTGCACAAGTAAGGGGTACTAGTGGCCCAATACTTAGTACACCGACAGGAGCCCCCGGGCCTGGGCCATACACGAGTGCGAGGCGTTGTTGGGCTAGGCCCAAACAGTGCACGGGCACACGTGGCAGGGAATTAACTGCTCGTAAAAGATCTTGTTTTACTGTGCCCCCACTACGCGTACGGAGCGCGCGATGTGGGAAGTGTGCCAAAAAGGCTGCAAACTATTTCGCGCCCACAGAGGCGCATTCATATTGGGGGATAAACAAGGTGGCCCCGCTCCTTCCCCATAAAAAGGAGAAGTCGTGGAGGCGCAAACCCATTCACCCCCTCTGCTTCCCAATCTGGCCATCGCCATCGCCTTCCTCTGCTCGAGCTCAGAGCGAAACCTTCTTTCCCTTCTGCTCGCCGCTCCCACGCTCGTCCCGTCCTCCGGCTTCCACCTCCACGGTCGCCATGCCGCCCAAGGCCAGCAAAGGCAAGGGCACGGACAAGGAACCGATGGCTGAAGTTCCGGAAAGCGAGCTGGTGAAGATGCGGAAGAGGCTCGTTGTCTTCCCTCCGACGCTCGACGCCGAAACCTTGAAGGGACGATACCAATGCATGTGGGCGAAGGGAACACAAGCTCACCCCGCCACACGCGTAATCCCAGGTGCTAGTTCCAAAGGCGGATCGGACAGATACCCCTTCTTCACTGCGTACTTTTATTGCGGGCTCTGTCCACCTTTTTCCGATTTCTTCAACGACATCATGTATACATACGGCTTCCGCCTTCTTGATTTCACGCCGAATGCCGTATTTTGCATGTCGATCTTTGCCCATCTTTGTGAAAATTTTGCCGGCGTGATCCCCAATTCTGCTCTTTTCCGCCACTATTTCTATCCTCGAATCCAAAAAGGAGAGGCTCTCTCTGGGTCTATCGCTTGGATTCCAAGGGCCTGGAACAAAGAGATATACCCAGATGGAGTTTACCGCGAAAACTAGGACGAGTGGCGGGCCGAATGGTGCTGGATCCAGGAAGCAGATCCTCATCCTTTTTGCCATCCCCGGCGACAGAAGGTGGTCCGCGGCAAGGATTGGGGCGATCTCGCCGCAGAAGATGAGAAGCTCACAATCGCCACTACCAGGATCCTCCGCTTGAAGGCTGCCGGGCTGACAATGGAGATGATCGGCTTCGACTTCCTCCGCCGCCGCATCGCCCCTCTGCAGAATAGGGGGAGGCCAGCCTGGGAGTATAAGAACGCATTGGATGTCATGAGGCTGCGCCCCAGGCTGAACAACAACTTGACTGTTATGCAGCTTGGCGCTCTCCGCCAGAAGTTATTCCAGCGCGAAGACAAGCACCGGTTGCCGGCAAGGATCGTCCCCTTGTGCAACAACTCTGCACTGGGGTCGATCATTGCCTTCTTGCCGATGTTCAATGCCCACGGCCTTGACCCGACCTGGGTCGAGCCAAGCGAGGAAGAAGCGCAGAAATTCTTCGACAATCTGACGGAGAAGCCTGTCCGGCAAGAGTCAGATCTTATTCACGCCACCACAGATCAGGAGGTAGCATACATTGCTACCAAAGTGGACGAAGCGAATCTTGCTGCGGAGGCCGGCAGCGTTGGCTTCACAGAGTGGGAAGCCAGTGATGCAGAGGTGGTGGTGGAGGCAAAACCTGCCGAGGAGAGCAAGGTTGCCGGGGAAGAAGGCGGCGCAGTCGCTGAAAGCTCATCCGGCGACGACACGGCTGAAGAGGAGACGCGAGAAGAGCCCTCGCCCCCGAAGAAGACAAAGCGTGTCCTTCGGAAAGCCGCATCGGGCGTCCCGGCAAGCCAGCCTACATCGAGCGGCGAATCCCCCGGCAAGAAAGTGGCCGGCAAGACCGGACCGCGGCAGGGGGCCCGTCAACAGCCCGCGCGGCGCGCGAGACCCACACCAGCGGCCACCGCCAGAGCGGCAGGAGGGTCTCGTACAACCGTGCCAGAAGCTGCCCCGGCGCCTGCCACAGCCAAGCGGCCCAGGACCCCTCCTCCGCCTCCCCACTCAGACACCGCAACGGAGGTCGACTTCGACATCTCCGGCTTTAGTCCGGAGCGAGAGGAAGAAGAGTGAGTACCTGTCACAACTTCCACCTTCCAATCTGCATCAGTCTTACTGACTTACTTGTATTGTTTCTGCAGTGACATAGAAACCTTGCTGGAGAGGATGGCGAAGAGGTCAAGGACTTCTACGGGCGACGAGCCCCCGGCAGGCTCCACTAACGTGCCAGAGACCGTCATCGTGAGCCCGGAGCCTAGTCCTCAACGCAGCCCCCAGCACAGCCCCCAGCGTAGGTTCATTGTCCCTTTTTCTGTTGGCTGGTGCCGAGGCTTCCATTCTTGTCGCTGATATCTTTGGGTTCGCAGGAGAAGAACGGCAACAAGGAGAAGATTGCCCCATTGTGCCTCCTTCATCGACCGCTCCACCCACAAGCACATCTCCGGCAAGAGATCCTGCCGACGAGCCTGTCCGGATTGAGGAGGAGCCATCAAGCACGGACTCCGGCAACCCACCCCCGGCAATCGGAGTTGCCGGGAGAGGCGAAGCCACCCCTCGACAGCCCGACGCAGGTACTCGATCGCCTCAGAGTGCTAGTTATTCTTTTCCCCTTACTTCTTTATCTTTGATCACTTCAAAATTTAAAAACTCGATCTTATTCTGACCTTCTCCTTCACCCTTCAGAGTTCTCTGAGATGGAACATATGGACGTCGACGCCGTCATTGAGGAGACCGCCAGGGATGCTGCTGCCGAAGCGGACAGGATCACTGCCAGCGAGGCCACCAAGGATGATGTTGCCGGGGCCGGTGGTGCTCTTGACGGGGAGGCAGCCAAGACAGCACAAGAGGAAACCGCCGAAGAACCCGCTGAAGGGGGCGACAGGGAGGCTGAGGACCACACTGATAGCATTCCTGCCACAGGAGCGCCAGGCGCTACACCGGCCACAGAGCCCCCTGTCACTGGTGAGACGGCTACTGAAGACCAGCCATCAACATCTGAAGGCCCCTCATCCAGCAAGTACCGCAAGGTTGGCGAGAACCTGTTTATCAACTTGCCGGGGACGGCAAGTGCTGGGGCACCAGCCGAAGGAGAAGTTTTTGAAGAAATCATCGTTGCTGCCGGGCTTGAAGTTGTCGACAATCCCAGCACTAGCAGCGGCAAATCTGAAGAGGATCAGCTCCTTCAGGCCATGGGCGAGAACTTCCGCAAACTCCAAGCTCTCCATCGCGCCCGGAGAGACAAGGCGGACTCCAGAATGGCAGTTGTTGAGGCGGCCGAAGCAGATTTCCAAAGGCGCGTCGCACAAATGCAGATCTGGCACACCGAGGCCCTCCAAGAGTTGGTTGCCGGCTGGGAACAAGTGAGCCAGCAGTGGAATGAGATCCTCCTGAAGCAATCAGACATGGAGAAGTCGCATGATGAAGCTGTTCAAAGGATTGCTGCCGAAGATGCCCTCCTGACGGGGCGCCGCGTTGCTCTTGATGCTCATGAGGAAGATCTCACTGCTCGTGAGCAGGCGCTCGCCGCCAAGCTTCGCAGCAAGGATGAAGACATTGAAAATCTTGTCGCGCGGCGGACCCAGGAACTGGAGCAGAAGCACAAGGAGGCGCTCGAAGCTCTGACTGCAAGTCACGCCGGCAAGCTCAAGGAGGCCGTCGATGCTGCCGAAGCTGCAGAGGCCGCCAAGAACGAGCTGAATGACAGAGTGAAGAGGCTGGAAACAGATCTCGAAGAGCACGGCAAGGAACTCTCGACGCTCAAGGGGGACAGGGAAAAAACCCTCCACTCCTTGGCGGAGATGCAAGTCGCCCTGTCCGACAAGACCAAGCAGCTCTCCTCTGCGGCTGATGATATTGCGGTTCTGGAGCTGAGGCTGACCACACTGCAGAAATCTCTCGAGGCCGGCAGGGCCCGTGAGAAGGCTCTACTCAAGGATCTCCAAGGAGAGAGGAACCTGCTCAAGAGCGCTGCCGCTGCCCAGAACAAGTACGAGAAGGGAGTGGAGATCTGGATTGGTCGTCTCATCACTCCCGCGGAGAAGCTTACCGTAGAACTGTCAACCATGGGCTTGTCGAACTTCAGATATTCTTCCGAGGAAAGAATATCCCCAAGCGCGAGATTGACGATGTTCTTTGAAAGCATAATCAACGCGTTGAGGGCGCTCCAGTCCAGCCGGGCGACCCAACTGGCGAACGAGACTCGCCGGCTTTGCCGGGCCATCCTTCGCAAGGTGCTCCTCAAGGTGGTGCACAGCAATCCCGGCATCGACCTCTCCAGCGCACTCGGCCACCTGCCCAAGGATGCAAATGTTGAGGCGCTTGAGAAGTGCATCGCGCCGATCCTTGAGAAGGTGGACTCCATCAAAAGGATCGAAGGCCAGCGCAGGGATTGAGTGCTTCCCTTTTATTCTTGCCGCCATCATCTCATATAAAAGATAGTTAAGTCTCGAGTTAGGACTGCGGCAACTCATGGATGTAATATAATTTAACTATGTTTAGGCTCATGCTAGCTACTTTCCTTGTCTGATTCCTTTATGTATGGAGTTCATCCTACGCTTACTGAAAAACTTGCCGGCGCGCAACCTGCCGCGAGCGCTGGGTGCGGGACTTCAGCAGCCTGCCGGAGGCGCAGCGGCCGGCAAGACTCCTTGGCGTTCTCAGTGCAGCCACTTAAATCGTTGAGCGGACTCGAAACAAAATAAGGGCGCAACTGATTACAACAAGGGTTCCTTCGCGTGCAGATTTTCCATACAAGGGTCGGAATAGTCCAAGGAACTAACTTGGTAATAAAAGAAAAACTTGCTCTGAGTTTTTAGGACTTAGCTTTCTGTCTTTGTCCTTCCTCCGGCAAGCATACGATTCCGAACGTCACCAACTGGTGTTCATGTCTCCCTTCCCCCCCCCCCTCGGCAAATGTGCACGCGAGGAATCCTTCTGTCTTTAAGAAAAAGAAAGAAGAGAAAATGAAGAGATGAAACCTTGGCGGTTCGTTAGAACTTACCAGGATCAGGTGTTATACATCATCTTAGACAAACATGCATATATGAATGTAAACATGAGAATCAATAAGGAAATGTACAACACTTAAATTTATTCATCTGTGCTCAGGGTCTGCGCCTGGCTTTGTACAAAGGATCACATGCCTTGCCGGCAAGACTTGTACAAAAAGGTGGTTGCCGGGAGCCCCCGGCAACCGCGCCTTATGGATAGAACTTGCGAAGATGTTCGATATTCCAGGAATTACTCACTGGAACGCCATCCTCGGTCTCCAGGCGGACAGCGCCAGGCCTGGTGACTCGTACTACCCGATAAGGGCCTTCCCACTTTGGCGTCAACTTGTTTGAATTCTTGGCGGAGTGAATCCGTCGAAGAACAAGGTCGCCTTCCTCAAGGCTTCGGGCATGAACTTTGCGGCTATGATAACGGCGCAAAGCTTGCTGGTAGCGTGCAGCTCGCACAGCAGCCTGAAGACGATTCTCCTCAAGGAGCACAGCGTTATCTTGCCGCAGTTGCTCTTGCTCGAGCTCATCATAAGCGAGCACTCGAGGAGATCCGTATATGAGTTCCGTGGGGAGAACTGCTTCCGCTCCATACACTAGAGCGAAGGGCGTCTGGCCGGTGGCTCGATTTGGTGTCGTTCTGATTGACCAAAGAACCGCCGGCAACTCATCAATCCAGCGTCTTCCGCACTTTTTCAGCCTGTCAAAAGTTCTGGTCCTGAGACCGCGTAGCACTTCAGCATTGGCCCTCTCCGCTTGGCCGTTGCTTCTCTGGTGAGCAACAGAGGCAAAAAAAATCTTGCCGCCAAGGTCTTGGACGTACTGCATGAAGGTGCGACTTGTGAACTGCGTGTCGTTATCGGTGATGATCCTGTTAGGCACACCGAAACGGCAAACAATTCCTTTGAAGAACTTGACAGCCGACTGCGCTGTCACCTTCCTCACTGCTTCCACCTCCGGCCACTTTGTGAACTTGTCGATAGCAATGTACAAGTACTCAAAGCCCCCGGCAGCACGGGGGAAAGGGCCCAGTATGTCGAGCCCCCAGACCAAAAATGGCCAGGAGAGAGGGATTGTTTGAAGAGCTTGAGCTGGCTGATGTAATTTCTTCGAATGAAACTGGCACGCTTCACACCTGGTTACTAGTGCAGTTGCATCCTGGAGGGCGGTGGGCCAAAAGAAACCTTGCTGGAATGCTTTCCCGGCAAGCGCTCTCAACCCTATGTGAGAGCCACACATGCCCCCATGTATCTCTGCCAACAGCTGTAGTCCATCTTCCCGAGGAATGCACTTCAATTTCACACCGTTTGGTCTCTTTCTGTACAGGACGTCATCGACGAACTTGTACATAACAGACCGACGGGCTACTCTCTCCGCTTCTTCTTGTTCCTCAGGGAGTTCACCTGTCTGAAGGAAATGGACGATGGGCTGCGCCCATGCTGGAGCCTAAGGCTCGACAGCTAGGACTAAAGGCATCTCCTCTGCCGGGGGGACATTTGTCTCGACAGCAAGGGCTTGAGGCCCTGCCGGAGCCTGTTGTTCCCCGGCAGGCGTGTCGATCCCGGCAACTTCCTTGCCGGTGGCTCCGGGGAGCTCTGCCGGGAAGTACTGGCCAGAGTTCAACTTTCTTCTCTTTTCTTGCCACATCAATGGCGCAACGGATGGTTGAGTCAATTGGAGCACAAAAGTTCCTGGTTCCACAGGCAACTTGAGGGCAGCACGCTTTGACAGGTCGTCAGCAATATTGTTCTCGGCACGAGGAACGTGCTCCATTTGGAGACCGTCAAAGCGCTCTTCCAATTTCTTCACTTCATCTACGTAGGCCTGCATCAATGGGCTTTGATAGTTCTTGTTGACCTGCCTGACGACAAGCTGTGAATCTCCTTTGATAATGAGCTTTTTGATACCAAGGTCTGCCGCGATCCTGAGACCGGCAAGCAAACCTTCGTACTCTGCAGTGTTGTTGGTTGAACTCTCCTGGGGAAAATGCATTTGGACTACATACTTGAGGTGCTCTCCGGTGGGTGCGACAAGCAGCACGCCAGCACTGGCGCCTTGCAGCGAAAAAGCCCCGTCAAAGTACATAACCCATTGCTGATCGATTTCCTTGCCGGGGAGACTTGTTTCTTGAACTTCTTCGTCTGGCGTCGGGGTCCATTCTGCAATGAACTCCGCCAAGGCCCTGCTCTGAATTGTGGAAGTACTTTCAAACTTAAGACCAAAGCTGGACAGCTCCAACGCCCACTCCACGATCCTGCCGGTTGCCTCTGGATTTTGCAAAATCCGTTGCAACGGAAGGCGAGTGACGACGGTGATCTCATGTGCTTGAAAATAATGGCGCAGCTTTCTCGAGGCCATAAGGAGGCCAAAAAGCAACTTCTGCACACCAGAATATCTTGACCTAGCCCCTTGTAAGAGGGAGCTAACAAAATAAACTGGGCGCTGCACCACCTTTTTCTTCTGCACGGGCTCTTCTGTTTGCGCAGATCCTGTCTCGCCGGGATCAACCCTTGCCGGGGAAGATCTTGCCACGTCATCTGGCGGTCCTGCCGCTGGTGTTGCTTCCTCATCAGCTTCTCTCTGCGCCACCAGTGCAACACTAACCACTTGATTTGTTGCCGCCAGATACAGCAGCAATGGCTCTTGTGGTTTAGGCGCGACTAGCGTCGGCGGAGAAGAAAGGTATTTCTTCAAATCTTGCAGCGCCGCCTCCGCATCCGGAGTCCATTTCATTGGACCTGCCTTCTTCAAAATTTCGAAAAAGGGCAGGGCACACTCAGCAGATTTGGAAATAAACCTGCTTAGAGCAGCAACACAGCCGGCAAGACGACGCACATCCTTGACGCGTCTCGGCGCTTCAATTTGCTCAATGGCTCTGATCTTGTCGGGGTTCGCTTCGATTCCCCGGCAAGATACAAAGAATCCGAGGAGCTTGCCGGAAGGAACACCGAACACGCACTTCTCAGGATTGAGCTTCAAGTTGATCTTGCGCAAGTTCGCAAATGTTTCTTCTAAGTCTTGAATGAGCGTTGCTTTATCCTTAGTTTTGACCACTATATCATCCATATACGCCTCCATATTTCTATGGAGTTGTGGCTCAAAACCAATCTGGATTGCTCTGGCAAATGTTGAACTAGCACTTTTCAACCCGAAAGGCATTCGTATAAAACAATACGTACCACATGGGGTGATAAAGGCGGTCTTCTCTTCATCTTCCTTTGCCATAAAAATCTGATGATACCCTGAGTAGGCATCAAGGAAGGACAGGAGATCACAACCAGCGGTGGCATCCACAATCTGGTCGATGCGCGGCAAGGGAAAGGGATCTTTTGGACAAGCTTTATTGATATCTATATAATCGATACAAAGCCTCCATTTTCCATTCGCTTTCCGCACTACAACCGGGTTGGCCAACCAAGTTGGATGAAGCACTCCTTTAACCAATCCTGCCGCCTCCAGCTTCTTAATTTCTTCGGCAATGAATTCTTGCCGCTCCAAAGCCTGCTTCCTCACCCTTTGCTTGACGGGCCGCGCATGAGGATAGACAGCAAGGTGGTGCTCAATCACTTTCCTGGGAACACCGGGGATGTCAGACAGTTGCCATGCAAACACGTCGACATTCGCCCGCAGGAAAGCAACGAGCGCGCTTTCCTATTTGTCATCTAGGGTGGCACTTATGGTAAAAGTTCCCCCCGTTCCGTCCTCCCTGGCAGGCACCTTCTTGGTTTCCGGCGGGGCAGCCTTGGACTTCTTGTTCTTGCCGGTGGAACTCTCTGGCACATCCTCGACAGAAGCGCAGCACTCCGAGGAGGTGCGCTTGCCGGAGTTGGCGCTAAGGTTCCTGCCGGTCTTCTTCTTCCCCCCGGGAGTTCCAGCGGCAGGAGCAGATGCCTTGATGGCAGGTGCTGCAACTGCTTCCCAGTAAAGTTGGTCGGCACAGATGAGCGCATCCTTCTTATCAGAATGGATAGTGATGACGCTCAACAGCCCAGGCATCTTCAAGACGTTGTATGCGTAGTGTGATGGCACCATAAACTTAGCCAGCGCTGGCCGACCAAGGATCCCATTGTATGACATGGGGATCTTGGCGACATCAAACACCACCTTTTCGGTCCTGAAGTTAAGCTCGCTGCCAAATGTTACCGGCAGCGTGATCTTGCCCTTAGGCTGGGTTCTTCCCGGGTTGACCCCTTGAAACGTACCCGTTTCCTCGAGGTCTTCGTCGGGAATCTGAAGCTTTGTGAGCACATCTGGTGAGATTAAGTTTAGGCCGGCCCCGCCGTCAACTAACATCTTCGTCACCTTGAGGTTGCGAATTGTTGGGGAAACCAACAATGGCAAGCACCCGACCGCAGTTGTGCGATCAGGGTGATCCTCGGCGTCAAAGATGATAGGCGTGCTGGACCACTTCAGAGGCCTACATGCATCGGGGGATCGCTCTGCCGCATTAACCTCCCGCACCCACTGTTTAAGTTGGCGGTGGGAAGAATGCAGCGAGGCACCCCCATCAATGCACATAGCCTCCGTAGCCTTCTGGAATTCCTGCTCACTGGATTCGTCATCTTCTTCATCATCATCTCTTTCTTTATCTTGGCCCCGAGCGGGCCGATCCTTCTGCTGTTTGGCCTTGCCGCGGCGACCCCCTCGGCCACCGCGTTTCTTGCCGGACCCCTCAGCACCATCTTGGGCCTTCTCCTTGTCTCGCCTCTCGTATTCGTCCTTCTGCTTCTCGGCAAGCTGCTCAACTTGCCAGCAGTCCTGGAGATCGTGGCCCTTAGTGTGATGGATCTTGCAATACTGCTTGCCGGAGTTCTCCGACTTGTCGGCAGCCGCCAAGGCCTGACAGGAAGGGCACCCGGCAAGATCCTTGCCGGGGTCACCAACCTTGGCCTTCTTGGCGGCGCCAGGGTTGCCGGATTCCTCGACGGCAAGCACGGCCTTGCCTCCGCGCTTCCTATTCCGCGGCCGGCCTTTCCTTGATGGAGCCGCGGCATCTTCTTCTTCTGAGTCGCCTGTCGCACCAACAACTTCACCGGGGAGTTTCCTCCCCTCTTCAGCTCGAGCACACTTGTCGGCCAAAGTGTAAAGCTCGACAATACTCCTGACTTTGTTCATTGCCAGCTCTTCCCGCATCCTGCGGTTACGCACGTTCTGATGGAACGCGCTAATGACAGCGGCAGGATGAACATCAGGAATATTGTACTGCACCCGGCTGAATCTCTGCATAAACTTGCGCAGGGACTCGCCCTCCTTCTGAGGGATGATGTGCAAATCACTTTCTTGGCCAGGAGCTTGGTGGCCTCCAACAAAGGTGCCAACAAACTGATAGCACAGATCTGACCAGCAAGAAATAGAATCCTCCGGCAGATGCATCAACCACGACCTAACGTTGGGTTTGAGCACCAACGGGAAGTAGTTGGCAAGTATCTTGTCATCTTGGCCCCCGGCAGCTTGCACCGCAATGGTGTAGATGCTCAGGAACTCCGAGGGATGGGTCTTGCCGTCATACTTCTCCGGGACCTCTGGCTTGAAGGTTCGGAGATTGGGCCATTGGACTTGCCGCAGCTCACGGGTAAACGCTGGAGGTCCTACCTCGTAAGGCAAGTCTCCTACGTTCCCAGGCGCAGGCTCGTCGACAACCGGCCCCGCGCGCTTATCAGACTGATAGCGCGCTTCCTGTCGCCGCTCGATGGTTGTTCGAGCGTCCTCCTTGCCTCGTTCCTGGAGAACCAGACGCTGATCACGGCGCATTCGTGGATCGGACGACGCCGTGGAAACTTCTTCTTGGCGGTCGACTTGCTGAGTCGTCGGCCGCTGCTGACGTCGCGGAGGAGAGTGCACGGTAGTTGCACCACCTCCGGTTTTCTCTGCACCGGCTCACGTCGGATCGATGGGCCTCCGCTGAGAGGGCCCTGCCTCTTGCGGTCCATCCTTGTTAGCGAAGCCGATAAGGCTCTGGATAGTAGCTCGCCACTCCTCCATCTTCTCCGGAGCGGGAGGAAAATCGAGGAGCAGCTGTGCACGTGCCAAGGCTTCCGCTGGCGTAGGTGGCGGCGACAAGTGCGAGGTGCGTGAGGTGCTCTGACTCCTAACCAAGTTAGAAGGAGCACCGCCACGGTCACGCGACCGCGCGTCACCTTCGCCGGCAGCTCGGTGTGCATGCTGGTCCCGCGCATCTTGGGATCTATGCGCAGAAACCTTTTCGTGAGGACGCCCCGAACCACCAGCACCATGATGTCGCTCGTCTCGCACGACCTGAGCAGGTTGCGAGGCTCGCGCCGGCGCGGGAGCTCCAGCAGGCGCTCTTCGATCTCTAGAGTTTGTTGTGCCACCCGTAGGCAACACAACGCCATCTCTAGATCCAGCGGCGCACAAGTTACCACTGCCACTGCGAACGATACCGCTCGCTTGGCTTGGGTCACCAGAACGCCGCGGGGGTTCCAGTCCTCTTCCTTCTGCACCCACGCCATCGCCTGTCTGCGAAGGCGCGGGCAAAACGGACCCGGACGGTTGTGCTGCCGCAATGTTCTTCTTCTTGGGCGGCATGATGATGAAGATGATGAAGGAACTAGGGCGTCAACCACCAGATCAGGTTCACGCAAACCTCAATCCCCCTACCTGGCGCGCCAAAGATGTCGGGGCACAACACCTATGGGATCCCGAGAGATCCCTTTACCATTCGGCGGGGGGGGGGAGAGGTATACGCAAAGAGCAGAACCAGTGACCGACGCGGGAAGTTTTTACCCAGGTTCGGGCCGCTAATCAGCGTAAAACCCTACTCCTGCTTGGTGTTCTTATTGATGTTCTTGAGCCCAGCCTTCAGGAGCGCACACAATGAATAGTGCGTTCAAAGAGCAGCTATGCATGCAGAATGGGCCAGAAGTTCTCCTCCTCTATAGCAGTTGCCTTGGGCCTCCTTTTATATGCTCAAAGGGGTCTCCACAGTGGCAAAATGTATATACATTGAGGTGTAAAGTAGCTACAGGGTATCATACCTAACCCCTAACGGATTAGGACAAGCGCATTTAATGCACCATGAGGTGTCCGTTTAGGTGTCCTCACTTTCTTGGGGATGGAAAAAGGGGCCATCCCATCAGCACCGCTTAAGCTCTCCTCCACTGGCGTGTTGCCACGCATCCAGAGAAGGACCCAGAATGTCAGGCCTTGTTACTGTGCCGGAGCGGTGGCATAGTGGCAGAATCTTGCCAGGCGCCGATCCTTGCCGGGCACCAATCCTTGCCGGGCGCCAGGGCTTGCCGGGCGCCGAGCTTTGTTGGGAACCAAGCCTTGTCGGGTGCCGAGGCTTGCCGGGCTCCACGGGCCATCCCGGCAAGGATCTTGCCGGGGAGGCTGGCCTTCGATTACCAGCTTTGCTTATCTGCTGATCCTCAGATCTCTGACTTGATGATTTCCTTGATGACTTAAATCGACCTCGAGCTGATCCCGGCAAGCCTTGCCGTGAGGACGGCTACAACTGCCCGTGCACAAGTAAGGGGTACTAGTGGCCCAATACTTAGTACACCGACAGCAAGAGTTCTCCCAGGCTTGCAATACGTGAGCCGGACCTTGAACCTCCGCGGGAAGCCCTTGTGTGCTCGTGTGAATGGTCGTCTGATTCCTTCATGACTCGCGCCGGTATCAAGGAGGAGTTTGACATGTACGTGCACAATGCCGAGTTGATAGACTTCGTGTCAGATAAGTGCTCGCAATACTATAATCTCACTGATTCTTTTGTGCAGAAATTTGCTTATGTGCCTCATCAAAATTCACATGATGTTATTTTTAACTTATATGAAAATTCGTTTCGCGTGAACCTTGAGGAATTTAGTGAGGCATGTAAAATTCCCTACTAAGAGATATGTACTGAGCCTCGTAAATCTGATTGCAATGAATTCTTGCTAAACACTACTAGGGGTGAAACTAGAGGCATAACACAAACCACTATGGGGAGCGTCCATTTTCCTGCCGTACATTATTTTGCTCTGTTCATAGGTAGATGCATTAATGGTAAACATAATCATAGCCATCTTTGCGCCCCTGACTTGAGCATTCTTAAAAGTGCGGTGGTGAGGGATAGACAATTTAACATGGGAGCCATTGTTGCACGTCGTCTACATAATAATGCCTTAGTTGGTGATTTCTTTGGTGGAATTTATGCTACTCGCTTAGCCGCTCATCTAGGGGCACCCATTAAAGAAAATGATACCATGTTGCCACCTAGTTTTCTTGATTATGATGCTATGGAACGCCACCAGTTCCTTGAGAGGAACAACCCTCCATTCAGATACAGGCTAATCTTTAATAGGCGTCGTGTCTTCCATATTACTTTGCCTGCTCCTGCCTTCTTTAATTTCCAGGAAAAACATAGACACTTCATACTTGAGGAGGAGGCCGAGGAGTACGAGAGGGTGGTAGAGACCGCCCGTCTTAACGAGGCAGCTCGCCAAGCTGTGGCAGCTACACTTCAGTACAACCTAACTACGATTATGGGCATTATCCAGGATACCAGGGGCCGTAGACCAACTTAGGCCAAAATCCTAAGCTTGGGGGAGTACATATTTCTCACCGACATTACATTCACGTACCACACATTTCATTCCAGTTGTCCGTGTTCATCCTTTTTCGTTGTATATCCATGCTAGTTTTATTTTCGCTTTCTTCTTGTGTGTTTGAAAAACTTTGAAAACCCAAAAATATTTCTCGCTTCTTTTCGGGTTTTCTTTCTTGTCCAGTATTATGTAGTATTAAAAAGAAAACCCAAAAAGATTTCCCGTTTTTCTTTTATTTGTTGGGAGCTTTCCCATGTAAATAGTTTTTCTCACTTTCTTTTTCTTTCCTTTGTTTATTTTCTTTCCACAGAAAAACAAAAACTCCAAAAACATTTCAGTGTGTGTTTCTTTGAAATTATTTTCTTTTTTTGAGTTGTGGTAAGGAGAAGACCACGATGAACATGTTGAGTGGCTCTCCTATGCATTATTGTTGATCTAACAAAAAGCCCATATTACATTGTCTTCTCCTTTGAATAAAATGTTTGCAGATTCCAGCTTAGTCCATGGTACACTTGCACTATTATTATTTTTATATCATTCGGTTGTGCAAGTGAAAGGCAATATGATGATGATTTGATGAAGTGATTGAGGTGAAGAAAAGCTGGTGTGAACTCCTCTTTTTTTGTAAATATGTTTAGCTCATCGTTCTTGATTCAGTGCCATTATGAGTAAACATGTTTGTGATGAAAATTAGAGATTATAGTTGCTCATGACATGTTTAAATAGCTAGGAGTGGATAATGATTTATCTTGAGTGTCAACATGCGTTAAAATGGTTATGATGTAGTATGATAGTATGGTATCTCCCTCTGAATGATTCCAGTGGCTTGACATGGCACATGTTCACACATGTAATTGATTCAAAACCAACATAGCCTCCACGATATTTTTGTTCATGGTGTTTGATATCATACTCATGCTCGTATTCAATGTTAATTATTCTCAATGGATGTTTACGACCGTTTTTGCTCTCTAGCTGCTCACTTCTCAATCTATTTGCTAGTCTTCACCTTTACTAAGTGGGAATGCTGCTTGTGCATCCAAATCCTTAAAACCAAAGTTGTTCCAGATGAGTCCACTATATCTACCTATATAGGGTATTACCATGTCGTTCCAAGTAAATTTGCATGTGCCACCTCTAGACATTCAAATAAGCATCTGTTTTGTGTGCCTGTACCACTCATGGAGCGACAGAGGGCGGTCAGTATCTTCCATGCTAAGCGGGTTATTCTCATGATGAGTGTTTATTCACTTGTCCTTACACGAGAGGGGCTGGTATTCGGAATGCCCAGTCCCATGATCAAATCGCAAAAATAACGAAACAAACTCCCCCGAAAAGTTGTTGGTATGGAGGGCACCCGAGGATTCGGCTAGCCATGGCTTGTGTTTGTCGACTAAGGGGGAGTAAACTTTACCTTTCCGCTTGGGAACCGCCACTAATTTGTTTAGCATGGAAGAAATTGAAAACTCTCGGTCATGACGTTGACAGGAAAGGCATGCCTCCCAAAATTATATTCATCTCTATTTTGAAGCTTCGAGCTCTGGCACCTTTGTAAATCCCAGCTTCCCTCTGCGAAGGGTCTATCCATTTACTTTTATGTTATTTTACTTTTATTGTTGAGTCATCACCCTCTCATTTAAGCACCAGTTGGAGAACACTATTGCCATTCTTATGAATTGAGTATAGATAATGTTGAGTGCGACATGACTGGATCTTTTGTACCATGAATTACAATGTTTAGTCGCTGCTTGAACTTCAGAGGTGCTCTGCATTTATGTTTTGCGGTCTCAGAAAGGGCTAGCGAGATACCATGTTATCATATTATAACATGATTGTTTTGACAAATTGTTGGCATCCGAGATATCTTATTATTGCTCGCTAGTTGGTTATGTCATTGGTATGAGTAAATGTGAGACCTAAATGTTATCATGAATATGGTTAGTTCATAATCCTTGCTAAAAACTTGAACATTAGTTAAGCATATTCACAACAACATGAACAAAAAGAGTTTGAACATTAGTTAAGCATATTCACAACAACAAGAACAAAAAGAGTTTGTAAAAGAGTTTCTCAACTGAATTGCTTGAGGACAAGCAATGAGTTAAGCTTGAGGGAGTTGATACGTCCCAAACGTATCTACTTTTCCAACACTTTTGCTGTTGTTTTGGACTCTAATTTGCATGATTCGAATGGAACTAACCCGGACTGACACTGTTTTCAGCATAATTGCCATGGTGTTGTTTTGTGCAGAAATAG